>CM022301.1:123821440-125114910 GCA_011799875.1 Thinopyrum elongatum
CCTCTTGTAGCACTTCTGATGTTAACTCTGTAGAGTAGCTATTCGGTCGTGGTCATCGAGGGTGATTCCTCCTTCACCACTTCCGGTAACGACGCTGTCGTGCAACACATCAAGTGTGAACCCATCGAGGGTGATTCCTCGGAGTTCACCTTGACAGATACATCGAGTAGGAATCCAACGAGGGTGATACCTCGGATTCCCCTAATGTTATGGACACACGGATACTTGGATTTTACACTGTTACTTGGAAAGGCGGGTCGACCCTGAGGGGTACCCGTGTGAGCCTAAGTGGCGAGTGTTGTGGAGACGGGTTGACCTGGATGGTGCCCGAGTGATGAATACGAGGCGCGGCTGGGCATTCTTAGCCCTTGCAGCAAGTCCTCGAGACGGGGCGACGGGGTCACATCTTTCGTGAGTCTCTGCTCGTTACCGCAAGCCCTAGTCCACTAACGATTTGGATATTGGATCCGAGCACGCCTCTGGCCTGATAGAACTAACCATCACGTGGGCATAGTATGGGCGTTCTGCATCGTAGCATCAGCCGACAGTTCTGTCAGACGTCCAGTTCAGCATTGTGGCCGGGTCGGATCGTGCCGTTGGCGCTGGTATCCACCCTGCTCACAACGACCCGGAGTGCACAGGGCGACAGCCCAAGACCCCTGAGCGCTTAGGATGTAGACCGGCGGGGACCTCTCTGCTGAGTTGTAGGTAGGGCTGCGGTGTATCGTTTGGCCGAGGCCGGGCATGACCCAGGAAAGTGTGTCCGGCCGGAGTTAATCGAGCATGTTGGGTAAGTTAGTGCACCCCTGCAGGGAAGAACACATCTATCGATAGCCGGTCCTACGGTAAAGGACACTCGAAGTTGTATCACGATCGACACAACTAGAATGTGAGATGATACCTGGATATATGGCTCTGGGATTGCTTCTCGCAGGGAGTCGAGAAGGGATCTCAGGACGAGGATGATGACTGTATGGCTCTGGGATTGCTTCTCGCAGGGAGTCGCGAAGGGATCTCAGGACGAGGATGATGACTGTATGGCTCTGGGATTGCTTTCTCGCAGGGAGTCGAGAAAGGATCTCTGGGTGAGGTTGAGACTTAATGATACTGCTACATTATATTGTACTGTTCTACTCTCTTCTATTGCTGCAAGACCGCTGAAGATGCTAGTCTTCGATAGGACTAGGATTTCCTCTCTATTCTGGCATTTCTGCAGCCCAGTCCACATATACAGCCACTCTTTGATAATGTTGCATATGTAGTGTAGATCCTTGCTTGCTGAGTACTTCAGAGTACTCACGGTTGCTTTGCTTTCTTTTTCTCCCCATATCAGCTTGTCGTGACCAGCTGACGGAGCCCCCTGAGATAGCTATCCCCGTCGACGATCGCTACTACTACCCCGAGGGTGGTTACTACTACGAGTTGGCTGACGACCAGGAGTAGGATCGGAGGGTCCCAAGCAGGAGGCCTACGCCTTTCGATCGTAGCGTTTTTCTTTTGCCCCGCTTTTCTAAGGGCTTTTATGTTTCTCTTTTAATATCTGTACTCAGATATCTGATGCTTCCGCTGATGCTTGTATTCGAGCTTATGTATTCGAGCCCTCGAGGCCCCTGGCTTGTAATATAAAGCTTGTATGACTTTATTTATGTTTTAGAGTTGTGTTGTGATATCTTCCCGTGAGTCCTTAGGCTTGATCGTGTGCATTTACGTGTATGATTAGTGCACGATTAAGCCGGGGGCGTCACAAGTTGGTATCAGAGCCGACTGCCTGTAGGAACCCCCCTTTCTAACTCCTTGGCCAAAGTTGAGTCTAGTAACCGAAAACTGTTTTACTAACTTGGATGTGTGGCTTACGGGCCCACGTCGCCAATTGGGTGTTATTAGGATCTTTTACTCCTCGGCCTTTACTCTGGGACTCTGATCTCTCTCCTATTCGGGTTAAAATTTACTAACTCCAACATTAGGTTCTCGCGATCACATCCACCCGGTGTTCTGAAATATCCCCCCTTGCTCCAAGATTGTGGGACAGATTCTGCTTGCAGGATCCTTTTATCGAGGGCACCCTGTGTTGTCACTTGCAGATTCCTCGCTCCAACAGTTTTCTTCGACGTTGATGTAGCCTTTGCTATGTCTCATTTTGTACTTCCCTACCACGTGCCTGCACGCCGCCTAGATGTCTAGCCCTTCCCTTTCAACTGTCGTAATGCCGGATTGTAACCGAGGCTATGTGTGGCTTTGAATGTCTGGTGCGAATATGATGAGGTATCTATTGCACTTCCTTCTGTTGTGCATGTTACTTCATAATTCATTCCATACACATGCAGTTTTTCTTGCTAAACTGCCCCTGTTGATTTGGCAGGATGGCCGACGATCCTCCAGCTCCACCCTATATTGCCGCAATGATGCAGCAGTTTGAACTCAACCATCAGCAGTTTGAGCTTAACCGTCAGTTTATGACCGGAGTATTGGCTCAATTCCCAACTCAGAATGCTCAGCAACAGAATGCTCCAATAACTCTGCCAGAATTTGTGTGCCTCAATCCATCCGTCTTCCGCAACTCCGCCAACCCTATGGATGCTGATGATTGGCTTCGTGACATCCTGTTTGAGATGGAGTCAGCTAATGTTGCCCCTGACAGTTACGTCACCTTTGCGACATTCCACTTAAAGGGTCCAGCTGCTCAATGGTGGGAAAGCCACAAGGGTATGTTGCCTGCTGAAACTGTAACCACTTGGCAGGAATTTCAATCAGCTTTTCATGCACGGTACATTCCTCAAGGTCTGATGGACCAGAAGAAGCAGGAATTCCGCAAACTTACACAGGGCACAATGACTGTGGATGAATATCAGAGGAAATTTCTTGAATTGTCCCGCTATGCTGAAGATGACGTCTACACCGACGCACGCAAGCAAGAGAAATTCCGTAAAGGACTGCGTACTGATATAAACCTTGCACTTGCTGTCCATGATTGCACAGACTTTGCAACGCTAGTCAGCCAATCTTTCCAAGTTGAAACGGCTCTAACTAAATACCAGGAGTCGCTCAAGCGTACCCGAGATGTCGGCTCGACTTCAGGTCGACCTGTTCAGAAACGTCAAGTCTGGATTCCCCACAGTGTTTACCACCAACCTGCTCCAACACCAAGGCCGTCATATGTTGCACCTCGTCTGCCTTCACCGCCGAGACAGCTAACGGTTCATGATGGACCGCCTGATGCTATGGCTTCTCCTCAGGTTGCGCCACGTCCTCCTAATGGTCGTAAGAAGAATTTTCGAAACCGCCGATTCAGAAACCATAATGTCATACCATCTGTTGTTGTACTTGGCCATGCCAATCACGTCAATGCTAAAAAGGCTCAGAAGGAACCGACTATCGTGCTGGGAACACTCTCTGTGAATTCAGTGCCAGCTTCTGTTCTGTTTGATTCAGGTGCATCACATTCCTTCGTGTCCTAGCAATTTGCACAATTGCATGGGTTAGCTATGAGCTCATTACCCACTCCTTTAGAAATCATCACTCCCCGTTCCAGGTGGCAAACCAAAATGATAAGTCACAACAATCAGATCAAAATTGAAGGGTTGATGTTCTCTGCTTCCCTTATTGCTCTTGGACCTTCCGGCATAGACATCATTCTCGGTATGGACTGGTTGACCGCCCACAATGCTTTGATTGACTGTGCCGCTAAGAAAGTCCAAGTTACCCATCATTCTGGCCAGACAATCAGATACTCAGCTCGAACAGTTCAGGACGCCGAAGCTCAGATTTATGTTCTGAATGCATTGAACGCTTCACCTCTTGAAGGCATCGAGAACATTCCAGTTGTTCGTGATTTCCAAGATGTATTTCCAGAAGAACTTCCAGGAATACCCCCTGCTAGAGCTGTCGAGTTTGTCATCGACTTGAAACCTGGCAAAACTCCTATTGCGAAGCATCCTTATAAGATGCCTCCGCACCACCTTCTTGAACTTAAGGAGGAAATCGACATGTCACTTAAGAAAGGTTTCATCCGCCCCAGTTCCTCTGCTTGGGGAGCACCTTCACTCTTCGTTAAGAAGAAGGATGGAACTAACCGATTGGTTCAGGATTATCGGCCCATTAACCAAGCAACAATTCAGAACAAATATCCGCTTCCTCGGATCAATGATTTGTATGATCAGCTTGCTGGATCATCGGTGTTTTCTAAACTCGATTTGAGGTTGGATTACCATCAGATCCGTGTTCATGAAGAGGATATTCCAAAGACTGCATTTGTTACTCGCTATGGCTCTTATGAGTACACTGTCGTGTCATTTGGCTTAACAAATGCTCCAGCTACGTTTTCTCGCCTGATGAATTATATCTTCATGGATTACCTCGACAAATTCGTCATGGTATATCTAGATGATATTCTGGTCTATTCAAAGAATAAAGAAGAACATGCTGAGCACCTCCGTCTTGTACTGGAAAGGCTCCGAGAACACCAGTTGTATGCCAAATACTCCAAATGTGAATTCTGGCTTTCTGAAGTAACTTACCTTGGTCATGTGATTTCCAAGGATGGAATTGCGGTTAACCCGGAACGAGTTCAGGCTATTCTTGACTGGACTCCTCCGAAGAACGTCAAGCAAGTGAGAAGTTTTCTCGGCCTTGCAAGCTATTGCCGTCGATTTGTCGAGAATTTTTCTAAGATTTCTAAGCCTTTGACTGATCTGCTTCACAAGGGCGTTAAGTTTGAATGGACAGCCAAATGTCAAGAAAGTTTTCAAACACTCAAAGACAAGCTGACATCTGCCCCAGTACTTGCTCCACCGGATTCTCGCAAAGATTTTGTGATCCATTGTGACGCATCCCGTGAAGGATTAGGCTGTGTCCTAATGCAAGAGCGTAAAGTGATTGCTTATGGCTCTCGTCAGTTGCGGCCACATGAAGAGAATTATCCGGTACATGATCTAGAACTAGCTGCTGTCATCTATGCACTACAGTTGTGGCGACATTACCTTCTCGGTAATCATTGCGAGATCTACACGGATCATAAAAGTCTGAAGTACTTGTTCACTCAGCCATCTCTAAACCTCCGTCAGCAAAGATGGATGGAGGCCATTGCGGACTATGATTTGGGTATTTCCTATACCCCTGGCAAGGCTAATGTGATGGCTGATGCCTTAAGCCGCAATCCTATTGCGACAACCTCATGGTTAGGCGAGCTCAACCTCGTCTTTTTGACGAACTACGCAAGCTGAATCTGCGTATTGTTCCACAGGGCTCTCTCAATAACCTTGTGATACAACCAGATCTTGAGAAAGATGTTAAGAATGCGCAAGCTAAAGATGCTGAAGTTGATCTGATGAAGAAGAGTCTTCACATAGAAAAGTACAGGGATTTCTCGCTGTCTGAAGATGGAACCTTGTATTTCAGAGACCGCATTGTGGTACCTCGCTTCGAACTTATGACTGACAAAGTCATGAAGGAGGCACATGATACCCCGTTGTCTATTCATCCGGGTAGCACCAAGATGTATCGTGATCTCCGTCAAAGGTACTGGTGGTCTAAAATGAAGCAGGACATTGCTCATTATGTTGCTGAATGTGATGTTTGCCGTCGCGTTAAAGCAGAACATCAGAAGCCTGCTGGAATTCTGCAACCACTTCCTATTCCTCTATGGAAATGGGATAAAGTGCAAATGGATTTCATTACTGGACTTCCCAGGTCACAGAAGGGTCACAATGCTATTCTTGTCGTCGTCGACCAACTATCCAAAGTTGCACACTTTCTGCCCGTCAAGGAGACTATCACTGCTAGCCAGTTAGCAGAGTTGTATATCTCCAGAATTGTTTCACTCCACGGCATTCCGAAGGAGATCAGCTCGGACCGTGGCGGTCTTTTCACCTCCAAGTTCTGGGAAAGTTTCCAGGGAGCTATGGGAACTCATATCACCTGGAGTTCAGCTTATCACCCCCAGTCCCAAGGCCAAGTCGAACGAGTAAATTAAGTGCTTGAAGACATGCTTCGGGCTTGTGTTATATCGTTCGGTAAGAAGTGGGAAGAATCTCTCCCATATGTCGAGTTCTCTTATAACAACAGCTATCAAGCCAGCTTGAAAATGGCCCCCTTTGAAGTACTCTATGGACATAAGTGTCGAACCCCTCTGAATTGGTCAGAAACTGGGGAACGACCGCTCGTGGGTCCGGATATTATTCAACACGCCGAAGAACAAGTTCGTATTGTCCGGGAAAATCTCAAAGCGGCTCAGGACCGTCAGAAGAGCAACTATGATCGCAAACGATGGGGTTTGACTTATCAACCTGGTGATCAAGCTTATCTTCGTGTCACTCCTATGAAGGGCACTCACCGTTTTGGAATCAAGGGCAAGTTAGCTCCACGCTACATTGGTCCTTTCCGCATTATTGCAAGTCGTGGTCAAGTGGCGTATAAATTGGAGTTGCCACCGCAATTCTCTCATATCCACGATGTCTTCCATGTGTCGCAACTTCGTCGTTGCTTCAAGGAATCTCCACACCGAGCAGTGGATCATGAAATGCTCGAATTGCATGATGATCTTTCTTATAAGGAGCATCCGATCCGCATTCTCGATGAAGCTGAACGTCGGACCCGTCAGAAGGTTACCAAGTTCCTCAAAGTGCAGTGGTCAAATCATACTGAAGATGAAGCCACTTGGGAACGCGAGGACAATCTTCGTGCGGAATACCCCGAACTTTTTCCTTCTACCTCTTAATTCTCGGGACGAGAATTCTTATTAGTGGAGGAGATTTGTAACACCCCCAGTGGTTAGCTACAGTAATCAACCTTTTCATTATGCCATGTCATCATGATTATCAGTGCCTAATCATCATCTGCATCCATTTTGCATTCAGCTCCTAACTAAAAAAATTCAAATTAAAATTAAAGTGGAAAATAAAAGTTGTCCAAACCTGAAAACTAAAATGTGCATCATGTTGCAAATATTCCAATAGCATTTATAAAAATGATTGCAACATTTATTGGAATTGTAAAAGGACTCAAACAACAAGAAACAGTAGGAAAATAGCACTATTTAATCCTTTTTCAATTAAATAAAATCCAAACAAAAAGATATGGACACCAAACCAATTTCTAGCAGTGACTAATGATGCACTGTGATTTATGGACCAGTTCTTATATTTTTCAAAAGTCCATAAGTGGCCTAACAATTAGCAAAACAGAAAAGAAATAGAAAAAAATTAAATTAAAAAAAAGGAAAAACAAACCCCCCCCACTGGGCCGTGGCCCAGCTGGACCACCGGCAGGCACTCCCCCTCCTACTTACCCCCCCCCCAGGGACACTAGAAACCCTAGCCCACCCCCTCGCTCGCTCTCCCCTCTCTCTCCCCCGATCCAGATTTGGATCGGGCCGAGCCCCGCAGCGCTCGCCGCCCGCCGCCGCCCGACGCCGCGCCCCATCGCCGCTCGCCGTCTCCGGGGCCACCTCGCCAGCACCGCCTCCTCGTCACCTCCTCCGACGGCCTACACCAGGCCTCGCCGCCCCCGATCCTCGGCACCGCAAGTGAGCGGCCGCCCTCACCCACCCCCTCTGACCGGCCCACGCCCGCACGCCACGCGCCCGCGCCTCGACTCCACCACGTCGTCCGCCACGCCCAGGCGCGCCCCCACGCCCCCGCGAGCACCTGACCGTGCTACCGCTGCTGGCCCCTCCGCGCGCACTCGCGCACGCCGCGCGCTGCCCGCGCCCGCTGACCTTGCTCCCGCACCGCCGCACGCGCCCGGGCACGCGCGTCCTCGCCCTGGCCGCGCCGGCCACGCCCGATTCGCCCCATGGCCGCGTGCCGCGCCTCGCCAGGCCCTCCCGCTGGCCACCCGCCGCGCCTCGCTACGCCTCTGCTCGCGTTGCCGCTCGCCTGCCCCCGCGCAGCCTCTCCACTTGCCGCGTCCGACGCCGGCGCCCCTGCGCAGCCGCTACGGCCTCGCCGGCGCCCCGCGGCGCCCTGTCGGGCGCCCCGCGGTGCCCTGTCGGGCGCCCGCGCCCGTGCGCCAGCGCCCGCCCCGTTAAGGCCCCTTTGGGCCACTGACCGCTGGGCCCCACCCCCCTGTGCCTATGACAGGTGGGCCCAGCCCCTGAACAATTTTTTTTTTAAAATGTAATTAATTAATTAAGTTAATTAACTCTGGTTAAGTTAATCTAAATAATTAGTTAGTTAATTAAACCGTAATTAAATTAGCTAAACCCTAATTAAACTAAACTGACACTGGCAGGTGGGACGCACACGTCAGTTTGACCCAGTCAACGCCCTGTTGACTGCTGACGTCATGCTGACATCAGCCTACACTATTCTGAATAATGTTGAATTTAAATAAATAATTAAATTCCAGAAAATCAATAAAACTTTGAAAAATCATATAAAATAATCCGTAGCTCAGATCGAAAAACTTTGTACATGAAAGTTGCTCAAAACAACGAGACGAATCCGAATACGCGGTCCGTTCGTCCGTCACACGTCTCTAACTACCTGAACATGGGACATTTCCCCTCCGGATCGCCTGTCCGAAAATGCAAACTTCGGGAAAACTTTCCCGGATGTTATTCCCCCTTCACCTATGTCGTGTAGCACTACGATAGGTCACCCCTAGCGTCGTGTATCGTAATGTCATGCTCTTGTTTGCTTTATATTTAATGTTTCTTCCCCCTCTTCTCTCTCGGTAGACCCCGACACCGACGTCGTCTCCGAGACCGACGCAGCTCAGGAGCCCGACGCCACCGTTGGCGACCTTGCCCTTGCCGCCGAGCAACCAGGCAAGCCCCCCCCCCTTTGATCATCCCGATATCGCCCATTCTAATTTCTCATGCTTGCATTAGAATTGCTGCTGCTATTGCTTTACCTATTCGGATGCATAGCCTGTTTATTGTAACCTGCTGTTGATAATTATCTGCATATCCTAAACTGTCTAGTATAGGCTGGGTAGAGACCTATCACTGACCCCACTTATCCCGACTACCCCGCTGGATAATCCGACGACCCGATCAGCGGGATTGAAGACCAGACCCCGGCACCGCTCATCACCCCCTTAGTTGTAACGACACTGCATCGTTAATATCGAGTGCCGAGGGTGAAACCTCTTGTAGCACTTCTGATGTTAACTCTGTAGAGTAGCTATTCGGTCGTGGTCATCGAGGGTGATTCCTCCTTCACCACTTCCGGTAACGACGCTATCGTGCAACACATCAAGTGTGAACCCATCGAGGGTGATTCCTCCGAGTTCACCTTGACAGATACATCGAGTAGGAATCCAACGAGGGTGATACCTCGGATTCCCCTGATGTTATGGACACACGGATACTTTGATTTTAAACTGTTACTTGGAAAGGCGGGTCGACCCTGAGGGGTACCCGCGTGAGCCTAAGTGGCGAGTGTTGTGGAGACAGGTTGACCTGGATGGTGCCCGAGTTATGAATACGAGGCGCGGCTGGGCATTCTTAGCCCTTGCAGCAAGTCCTCGAGACGGGGCGACGGGGTCACATCTTTCGTGAGTCTCTGCTCGTTACCTCAAGCCCTAGTCCACTAACAATTTGGATATTTGATCCGAGCAGGCCTCTGGCCTGATAGCACTAACCATCACGTGGGCATAGTATGGGCGTTCTGCATCGTAGCATCAGCCGAAAGTTCTGTCAGACGTCCAGTTCAGCATTGTGGCCGGGTCGGATCGTGCCGTTGGCGCTGGTATCCACCCTGCTCGCAACGACCCGGAGTGCACAGGGTGACAACCCAAGACCCCTGAGCGCTTAGGATGTAGACCGGCGGGGACCTCTCTGCTGAGCTGTAGGTAAGGCTGCGGTGTATCATTTGGCCGAGGCCAGGCATGACCCAGGAAAGTGTGTCCGGCCGGAGTTAATCGAGCGTGTTGGGTAAGTTGGTGCACCCCTGCAGGGAAGAACACATCTATCGATAGCCGGTCCTACGGTAAAGGACACTCGGAGTTGTATCACGATCGACACAACTAGAACGTGAGATGATACCTGGATATATGGCTCTGGGATTGCTTCTCGCAAGGAGTCGAGAAGGGATCTCAGGATGAGGATGATGACTGTATGGCTCTAGGATTGCTTCTCGCAGGGAGTCAATAAGGGATCTCAGGACGAGGATGATGACTGTATGGCTCTGGGATTGCTTTCTCGCAGGGAGTCGAGAAAGGATCTCTGGGTGAGGTTGAGACTTAATGATACTGCTACATTGTATTGTACTATTCTACTCTCTTCTATTGCTGCAAGACAGCTGAAGATGCTAGTCTTCGATAGGACTAGGATTTCCTCTCTATTCTGGCATTTCTGCAGCCCAGTCCACATATACAGCCACTCTTTGATAATGTTGCATATGTAGTGTAGATCCTTGCTTGCTGAGTACTTTGGAGTACTCACGGTTGCTTTGCTTTCTTTTTCTCCCCATATCAGCTTGTCGTGACCAGCTGACGGAGCCCCCTGAGACAGCAGTCCCCGTCGACGATCGCTACTACTACCCTGAGGGTGGTTACTACTACGACTTGGCTGACGACCAGGAGTAGGATCGGAGGGTCCCAGGCAGGAGGCCTACGCCTTTCGATCGTAGTGTTTTTCTTTTGCCCCGCTTTTCTAAGGGCTTTTCTGTTTCTCTTTTAATATCTGTACTCAGATATCTGATGCTTCCGCTGACGCTTGTATTCGAGCTTATGTATTCGAGCCTTCGAGGCCCCTGGCTTGTAATATAAATCTTGTATGACTTTATTTATGTTTTAGAGTTGTGTTGTGGTATCTTCCCGTGAGTCCTTAGGCTTGATCGTGTGCATTTGCGTGTATGATTAGTGCACGATTAAGCCGGGGGCGTCACAACTATTACCCGAAAGGGATTGACAACCCCTTTAACACATCGGGTTGCAAGTATTTGTTCTTTGTGTGCAGGTGTTGTTTACGTAGTGTTGCTTTGTTCTCCTACTGGTTCGATAACCTTGGTCTCATCACTGAGGGAAATACCTATCGTTGCTGTGCTGCATCATCCCTTCCTCTTTGGGGAAATACCGATGTAGTTCAAGCCAACATCAGCCTACGATGGAATTACTCACTCCCGGTGGTGAGCATCATGAAATTGGTGATGGAGGAAGGTTGGTGATGATGATGGCGATGAATCCCCCTCTCTGGAGCCCCGAACGGACTCCAGATATGCCCTCCCGATTAAGAGCAGGAGGTGGCGGCGGCTCCGTATCGTAAAACGCAATGAATTCTTCTCTCTGATTTTTTTCTCTCCGAATAGGGTTATATAGAGTTGGAGTTGAGGTCGGAGGAGGTCCCGGGGGCCCACAAGCCTGCAGGGCGCGCCCCAGGGCTTTGTGGCCTCTGGGTGGCCCCCCTCTGGTAACTTCTTGCGCCAGTATTTTTATATATTCCACAAAAAATCTTCGTAAATTTTCATGTCAATCCGATAACTTTGATTTCTGCACAAAAATAACAGCATGGAATTCTGCTGAAAACAACGTAAGTCCGGGTTAGTTCCATTCAAATCATGCAAATTAGAGTCCAAAACAAGGGCAAAAGAGTTTGAAAAAGTAGATACGATGGAGACGTATCATGGTACGACGTGAAAGGTTATCTCCTCAGATCGGTAGTTCTCGGGAGTCCGGAAGATCACGTTCAGGGTTATTTTTCTGCTGCATCGCGCCTCTCTGCCGGGTATTATTCCTTTGAAGGTGGTGTAGCTCTGTTTGCTGCGCGATTTATCGGTTTGCATCTTGTCTAGAGTTTCTTCATAGATGAGGTTTAAACATTTGCCTCCGTCGATCAATACTTCCCGTAGTCGACAACCACTGATGATCGGGTCGAGGACCAGGGCGGCGGGACATCGGCCCAAGCTGCCCTTCGGTTGGTCCCTATATTCGAAGGTAATTGGCATGTATATCCAAGCGCCTAGGGTTGCTATGTGTTGGACGGAGCTAAGCTCCCTAAGAGCTCTTTTGCTCTGGTTTTTTGACGTGAAGGTTTTGTAAATCATCAGGACCTCGTCTTCGTCTGAGGATGTTGCCGCATGCCTGTGCTTGATCACGAGGAGGGCCTCGCCTCCCTTGGCTACCTGTCTCACCACCCAGCAATCTCAAAGACTATGAGTTGGGTTGGTGTTGAGCAGAGCGGAGTGTATAGGGCATGGTCTGTCTAACACGCCGTCAAGGGCGGTCTTGGATCCTACGATGGGCTTTTTCTTTTTTTCGGGGTGGGTCAGCCGATGCGATCCAGCCAGAGTGCTCCTGCCAGTGTGGAAGCCAATTACGCTTCATCCTCCCGGCGCAGATTGACTTTGCTTGCACTTCTTGGGCCAGCCTGGCGTCCTCTATGGTGCAAAATTTTGACACCAGATCCGATAATTCGGAGAATATTTGGACGCAGCGTCGGGCGAGGGTGTTTAGAATGCCCTTGTCCTTGCAGTTATGCTAAAAAGTTGTTATTATATTTGTGTCACGGTAGTCCGGTATTTTGTTCTTGATGAATAGGAACCTGACCCAGAATTGCCTGACTGTTTCGTCAGGTTGTTGTCATACGTAGACCAGATCCCAGACATTTGGTGGCCCCGAATTACTCGGGCAATACTCGATGTGGAAGGTTGGTGGGAGTAAAAATTCGACCCCAATAATTTGCGGGCTCGAAGCTCCGACGTCGTTATCCTGATAAGGGTACGTTGATGACGAATCGACCGAACGAGTCTTGAAATCTGATTCCTTGGCCTCTTCGGTATGGCCGCCGTCGAGATCGCTCTCCGAAAATACCTCGACCCCTGGTCCTCTTTAGGGGATTTTTGGGCCTGGGTGGGCGAAGAGACGAAGGGTTCGTGCCTTACTTCTTGCTCATCGCGGCCTGGCTCTTGATGGAGGAGGCGCGATCCGATGACTGGATGCTCAATCATGGAAGTCATGCCACGGAGATCTAGGTCGTTGACCGACGATCCCATTGATCCTCTTTTTGATCGCATAACAGAACTCTCAATGAAAGCACCAATGTTAGTACTAAAACCGGAAGACCTTGGGGTAGGGGGTCCCGAGCTGTGGATCTCGGATCTATGGGTAACAAGAGATAAAGGGCACAATATTAACCCAGGTTCAGGCCCTCTTGAAGAGGTAATACCCTACGTCTTGCTTTGATTGTATTGATGATGATGCATCAAGTACAAGCTTGATCTACCTCGAGACCGTAAGTTGTGTTCTAACCCTAAGGCTAGGTGGTTGTAATTGTGACCATCCCCTGTATGGACTAAACCCCTCAGCCTATATAGACGTTGGGGGCACCTAGGGTTACACATGGTCGGTTGCTAGTCTAGGGATAAACATGTCGGCGGCCGATGTTGTCCTTGGAGTACACGCCAAGTCTTCGGCAGAATCCATCTTGATCACGTCGGAGTGCGAGGCTTCCGGAGTCCTTCCTTATGAGAATGGTGGGCCGTAAGCCCGACCCATGGACAGTGGGCCAACTAGGTACCCCTAGTCCAGGACACCGTCAATGTGGTACGAGAGACTCCTCGGTAATGGATAAAGACTTATTGAACCAGCTGGCAAGGCCAATGACCGGAGACGGAGACTAAGGGAAGTCCTCGGCTTGAAGACCGATTCAGGGGCTACCGATGGTGTCTTGGATTAGGGGGTGCTAGCCATGTCGGCTCCCGGACATGTGGGTCGTGCCGAGGATGGGAAATGCATCCAGATGGACGTCGAGCATATATCATTTGGGGATCCGTCGGTGTGTTGGGTCGTCGTTTGTGTCCGCATAAACGTAAACGAACACACATGGACCAAATGAGTCACGACGTTGGAGTTGGAGTTGGCCTAAGATATTGGATACTCAGCTTAGTAGTTAGCCAATTCGCCATAGCTTTACTTGGTAAGGGAAACTCCAACGAGCCGAAGCATTTCGTCCACGCTTGTCCGTTTAGGTGGAAATGGATGAAAACGCCGGTCCAACACGCCGTCGCAAACCCATCGTCGGTCCGCTCGGTGTCTGTCTGGACGCATTCCTGTCCCAAATTTGCGCCCAGTTTGTGTCCACACAGACATGAAACGGACGCGCCGCGCGCCCGCTCAGTGTTCGCCTAGGGCCCGCGTGTCGGCCGCCCAACTATCCCACGCGGTCGTAGTCAATGCGTCCACCTACCTTCGGCCCACATGGCAGCGTCTCGAAGCCTCGAGAGTCCACGTCTTTTTTAAATGCAAGCGTGCTCGGGGGGGTGGTGGGGGGGGCGGCCTCATCCACTTCTCCTCCCACTCCCGTCCATATCTGGCCACCCTCGCTCCCTCGCCGACGACAAAAAACCCTAGCTAGCCTGTGCGTCCGCCATGGGTTCTTCAACAACAAGGGCAAGGGCAAGGGCAAGTGCAAGTTCGCCGCCGCCGCTGGCTTATCCCGCGCGCTGCCGCTGCCGCCGCCAGACGCCTTCTCATTGGTGCTGCGGGCAGGGAGAGCTCGCCGGCCACGGGACCGGCTCTACATCCCGGTGCACCGCGCGCAGTACCAATGGCAGTACGTGTGCCGCTGCAGTGGCCCGACGTCAACCTCTCCCACGACTGGCACCTCGACCCCCACCGCATCCTGATGCCGGTGATGCCGTGGTCTCCGCGCGCGCATGCGGAGGAGGTGCGCAGACGTCGTGCCCTCCTGACGCCGGAGCAGCGCCATGACCCGGTGTACGCGCCAGACTCCCCCAACTAGGAAGTCTGGTTCGCCACCGAGCACGACGTGCGCCGCCGCGGCGCCGTCCAGCACGCCCTCGAGGAGTCCCTGGTCGTGGCTCAGGAAGACGAGGAGGCAGAGGCGGCATACCAGGCCACACTCGAGGAGGCGCTCTAGTGCGCCCTTGAGGAGTCCCCGTGCGAGGAGGGGGCGCTCTGGCCAGGCATGGAGGAGGCGCTCTAGCTGTCGACGACGGGGACTACGTCTACCCTCCATCACCGCCGCCACTGCTTGAACCAGCGCCGGCCACGCCCAAGACTGGGCCACGGAGGCCACGCTGGAATTACCCGCCGTCGGGGAGAGGTACCTGTGGACTGACATCATGCGCGAGTGGGTGAGCGCGCCGGCCATCTGGATGACTTCCACGCCGGAGCAGGAGGCGGGGTACCTCGAGCAGGAGGCGGCGTACCTCGAGCAGAGAAAGGCCGAGGAGCGGGCCGACAGGGAGCGGAGTGCAAGGGTAGTATTTCACCCCTAAGATTTTTTATGTTTTTTTGCGGGTACTCGGTAAGATATTGGATACTCAGCTCAGCAGTCAGCCAATTCGCATGGCGTTATAACGAGACGTGTCCAGCCTCCCCTCCAATCACTCCTGCCTCCTGCAGCTCGCTGCTCCTTTTTCTCCCATAGCCCCATGGCCGCTCCGTCGCCGTCCACACCAGGCACGGGCAGACTCCCGACGATGGCGGACATCATGGCCGCGTCGCGCGCGCAGGGCCTGCGCATGCGCTTGAGCACGCTTGGCCCTCTCTTCCGCTTCACGGCGACCCGCGTCGGCGGCGACGGCGACGTGGAGTTGGGCCGCGCCGAGGGCGCCGTCCGGCCTTGGCCCGGGGGCTCCGTGCTGCACCTCGACTCCATGCGGATGTCGCGCGCCACGCTCGAGGTCCCCGACCGGCCGCTGTTCGGCCTCGGTATCTTCCTTGGCGCCGTCACCGTGCGCCATGGCTTCGACGCTGGCTGTGTGCGCGCCGAGCTGCTAGCCATCAACGATACGCCGCTCTATCACAACAAGGTATCACCTCTTAGAAAATGTCTGTCGGTCAGTACCATAATAATGTTTTTTTGCGACTATTGTGGCTGCTGGCTGCTGCTTAATCGGATATACTGATGGTTAGTGAATTGCAAGTCTGAGGAAATGTGTACCGTAATGATATTTGGAAACATTCAGTGTAAAAAATCTAGAGTTGTATTAGCCAAAAAATAAATAAATAATCTAGAGTTGTACTAGTACAAAATGGTTAAGAAGATTTTTGAGCGGACGTCTATTAGTGTTGAGTTGACGACTAATTAATTCTAGTGGAGTTAGCTATAATCACTCAAGTTTTCTATATTTTCTGTTCTTTTTTCTATTTACGTTTATTTCTGAATTTTCTATGAGTTAAACACAAACTTTTTCAACTAGATAGAGAAATGAGAGGCGCCAAAAAACTTTTACAATGGATTTTCGCTTAGTGTGACAGAAAGCTCTGTTTTATGTTTACTGAGTATAATTTTCATTTTGGAAAGTTATTCATTTAGATTCATTCATTGGTGCCTTTTTGTTGTTGTCAGCTTGTTAAGTTCTATACGAGGATGGGTTTCAAAGCAGTGCATGAGGTAGATGGATCATCAATGATGGATCTTGCTCATATGCTAGTGTGGGGAGGTAAAGGAACAAGAATGGATGCTGATATAGAACAGCTCCTCATGAAGTGGAGCAGAAGATTCGGATCTCAAGATTGAAGGCTTTTTCCTCGAACGGCAGTTGCATTCTTTGCCGCAAAATATTTATATATATGATATACAAGGTAAAACTACTAGTCCAATATTACCAGACTCATTTCATTGCCCACATACTCTCTCTTGCTTTGATTTTTTTTTTTTTGCTTTAGTGAACTTGCTAGCTTGTGTTTATGTGATGGTAGGGCGATTGTGCAGCGAGAGCGGTTAGTGTTAGGCTCAATGGCACCAGGGCATTGGCCTTCGCAGGCTCCTTATAGATTAACCATATTTATTATATGTTTGGGGCTTATTTGTATTGCTTGGATTGGACTAGTTCAGACATCCCCTGTGAAAGATCGTCTCAATGCAGAACATTGCTTCTTACTAGATGATACCCCGCACGTTGTTACGGGAATGTTTTGCAATATATTCATAGAGAATTGGTTGCGTGGAACATGTATATGTTGTTGCGGGAATTTATTGATTGCATGTTGTGGTGGACCTTTCTCTATGCATGTTGAATGATGAGGTGGCATACTTGCATGTTAAGAGAAATAGGTTAGTGGGGGCTAGTTATTTAGATATAGAAGATATGTGTGAATATATACTCTGTACTATTGATTCACTAACAAGTGCAATAAGCATGCATAATTGGTTCGCTAACAAGTTTACAACGTTCCATCTTCAGCATTTTCATCAGCAAGAAACAAATGGCCAGACAGGTTATATATTTATATTCCAGCGACAACCAAATGTAAGGGGGCAAGAAAATGGCGACTCAACTCAATCTTCAGGGCCTTCACTTCCTGAGAGACAGTCAAGCTCTTTCAACTGTAGGTCAGGTCAAGCAAGAAATCTTCATGATCCGTCACTCTCTGCGACAAGGAATCTTAGCATCTACGCAAAGCTCTTGAAAAAAATGTTGCAATCAAACAAACCAAAATCTTATAGGGTTCAAATGGCATGACAAAATGTTACAATTCATGCACTTTTAAAATCCTGTGAATCAGAGAGGCATGAAAATATTTCGTTGCAATTTGTGTTGGCAATCCACGCTTTGTGTGGGGAGCTCCTATCTGCCACTCTCTGACAGATTGTTGGTCGCGCTCCCGACCAGGGATTGAACCCAAGAACTTTCACATAGAGGACGTGCCACAAGCCAGTTGACCTGTCGAGCGTTCCTGATTAAAAAGTAGCGCAAAACTTTAAGAACCAAATACAGATCCAAGCATTTTTTTAATTTCAAGCCCAAATTTTTTTTAACGTGAATGTTATATGAAACGCGAACACTATTCTAATTTGTGAATAAATTTTAAGAACTCAAATATTTTGTGAAAACCCGAACATTTTTTTGAAAATTACAAACAATTTTTGGAAACACGGATATTTTTTGGAAGTCCTGAATATTTTCTGAAAACAGTAACATTTCTTGAAATTCCAGAAACAAAATTTGGAAACACGAACAATTTTTGGAATGGGAACAATTTTTTAAAACAGGGAAAAATTGAAAATTTGCGAATAGTTTTTTGAAACTCCCAAACATTTATTGAAATTTGCGGGGAGTTTTTAAATCCTGAATATTTTTTGAGAAGTTCCATTTTTTTAACAAAAACATAAAGAAAAGAAACAAAAAAGAAAGAAACAGGAAAAAAAACTCAAAAACAGTAAAAAAACAGAAAAGTGGTTCAGGAACCTTCTAAAAGTTCCCAAAACCGGTAAAAACCACGGTTGGGACCTTTCAAAAGGTTCCTAAAATAGAATGTTTTTATGCAACGTTTAGATGAAATTATCGGTCATCTGGGCCTCGTTGAATTGCCAATCAAGGGCCGCCAGTACACCTGGTCCAACATGCAGACGAATCCTTTGCTTGAACAGATCGACTGGTTTTTCACTTCGGTTGCTTGGACTACAGATCATCCTAATACCCTGGTTATGCGTCTTGCATGTACTGCCTCGGATCATGTGCCATGTGTAGTCACAGTGGCCACCTGTATACCCAAGGCAAAGGTATTTCGGTTTGAGAATTACTGGGTTAATCTACTTGGTTTTATTGAGTGTGTTACTGAAGTTTGGAACAGGCCCATGAGGAAACCATCTATTGCTTCAACTATCTCTGCCAAATTTAAAGCACTCCGTTATGCTCTTAAAAGGTGGCATATGAACCTATCCAAGGTAAAGGCTCTCATCTCCGATTGCAACAAAGTCATCCTATACTTGGATGGGTTAGAGGAGCTTAGGCCCTTGAGTTGGCCAGAATCTAATTTCAGAAGAATTGTAAAGCTCCATCTAGAGGAAATTCTCCATTTACAGTTCATATATTTGAAGCAACGCTGTACGATCAGATCTATTAAAATTGGTGAGGAGAACACCAAATTTTTCCATGCAATGGCAACTGAAAGGTATCGGAAAAACACCATCTCCTCGATCAAAAATGCTGCAGGAGATGTGATCACTGATCACCAGCAGTTGGCGGGAATGTTCTGGGCTGACTTCAAATAGCGCATGGGCCACTCTAAAGGTATACAAATGGGCTTTGATTTGGACTCTTTGATCACCAAAGTTGATGGGCTGGAGGATTTGTCTCAGCCTTTCACTGATGCTGAGGTGGAGGATGTAATTAATCACATGCCCGCAGACCATGCTCCTGGGCCGGATGGCTTCACTGGCCTTTTTATGAAGAAGTGCTGGTGAAAGTGCAAGTTATCGACTAGAGGGGGGTGAATAGGTGATTTTTGTGAAAGTCTTCAAAGACTGATGTCTTCGGAGACAAACGACTAAAATGATCCTATATGATATGCAGCGGAAGATAAACTACACTAGATAGGCCATAGACAAGTAAGCAATACAATGAAAGCATGAAGACAAATAGCAGCTAGGTAGAACAGATCTTAATAGAAAGACAGTATGAAGCCAATTATGCAATCAGAAAGATTGTCTTCACACAGTGAAGCCAAACAGGGCAACCAAGCAATGACTTCACGAAGCTAAACAATAAGTAAGGGGAAGTGATAGAACCAGTAGCTTGACGAAGACAAGGATTTGGTAGACCAGTTCTAGTTGCTGTGACAACTGTACGTCTGGTTAGGGAGGCTGAGATTAAACTCAGAAGACCACGTCTTCACCTTATTCCCCTTGAGCTAAGGACACTTAGTCCCTGCCCAATCACTCAGGTAAGTCTTCAAGGTAGACTTCCAAACCTTCACAGACTCCGTTCAACGGCGATCCACAATGACTCTTGGATCCTCAGAATGTGACGCCTAACCGGCTGGAGGATACACAGTCCTCAAATGTAATAAGTCTTCAGATCACGCGGACAGAAGGACTTCAGTGATGCCTAACACTCTTTGGCTCTAGGTGTTTTGGGTTTTGTCCTCGCAAGGATTCTCTCTCTCAAAGGCTTCGGAGGTGGGTTGCTCTCAAACGACAAAAGCCGTGTACTAGCTCTGAGCAGCCACCAATTTATGGTGGAGGGGGTGGGCTATTTATAGCCAGCAGGCAACCCGGCATGATATGTCCTAAGTGACCCTGGGTCACTAAGGAACCGACACGTGTCCAACGGTCATATTTCAAACACACGCGGCAGCTTGGCTTGGGCCACAAGCAAAGCTGACTCATCCAACTCTGGATAAGATTTACTCTCATTGTTCTAACTCGAAGACATAGGATTTGGGTTGAGCATCACATCAGTCTTCCGATTTTGTTCACTTGGACCCCACTTGACAGTTTGGTGATTCCTATGACACAATAAAGAAGAAAAGGAAACTACGAAAGAAACTATGTCTTTGCACTCCATAGTCTTCAAGTGAATGTCTTCACACGTCATTATCTTCAACGTGAATGTCTTCATGAACCACCATTGTCTTCAATGTCTTCATACATTTTTAGGGGTCATCTCTGGTAGGTAAACCGAATCAATGAGGGACTACTACCTGTGTTATCCTGCAATTCTCACAAACACATTAGTCCCTCAACCACGTTTGCCATCAATACTCCAAAACCAACTAGGGGTGGCACTAGATGCACTTACAATCTCCCTCTTTTTGGTGATTGATGACAAACTGGTTGAAGTTTTCAACAGGGATAAAATTATGTGTAAGTTAAAGAACGTGGTCATTGGCTTCATAAGTTGAAAAGGCTCCCCCTAACGATGTGCATATAAGTAATTTGCCTTTGAATGCAAACGCACATGGCAGGTTCTGCTTTGTGGAGATCTTCTTTAACTCATGAAGACAATTCATCATGCATACACAAATGTAATGAAGATAATGATATGCACAATGAGAAATGGGCGTCTGTAGAATGACTTCATGCGGAATTTATCATCGCAACAAACGGTAGTAGCAAAAAGTAGCAGACGACCATCAAGGTTTAAGTGTTACAACTCAAAACCAGCAGTTCAAGAACAAGAGTTGTAAGAACTTAGCAAAAATAAGCACCCGACCCATATAGACCCGCTTGAAGACTATCAACTCATATGCTTCTCCCCCTTTTGTCAGGAATGACCAAAAAGGTTGGAAGACATAGAGTGCCTATGCGTTCCCATGCGGTGCTGGTGAAGATGTTGGGGCAGCAGGGTCGACGGTGGAGTTGGGCGGTGCAGACGGGCCTGAGGCAGAATACAGATGCAGTGAAGCCATTGCTGGTGAAGTGGTGTCATCCTCCTCATCGATGATTCGAGCAACCATAGTTGGAGCCGAAGATGAGTATTCAGAATCTTCAATAGAAAATAGAAAGTGTTGGACGCCAGCTTGTAGATTGAGGAGGCCTGGAGTCAAACTTCAAGCGTTCAGTGAAGCCATCTGCTTGAAGATCGTCTTCAGAACAAAGCATTGTTAGGCTCTTCCAGGCACGACAGGCTTCATGAGCAACAAAGGAGTTCTTGGTGGCTAGATTACGGATGCGATTGACATGAACAAGGAGACTCTACATCTAGCACTTCATCCAGTCATGATGCCTATCCTGCTTCTGATGAAGTGAAACAAGAAGCTCTTTGTCATTTAGCACACGAGCACGCTTCTGAGGCCTTTGAGCTACTGTGTTGGCTGTTGCATCAGTGTTGGCACGATGCGGCAGTCTGAGCTGACCAGCAAGAGGACCAGCAGCAGCAGGTGGATTAGGCACATGAACTCCTTCAAGTGGCTGTGTGAAGCTTTGGAAGGCAGCGTTGTCTTAACGAACAGGTTCCTTGGTAGGCATAGGATAAATGGCTTCATGGGACATATCCACTTCAGGCAGAAAGACAACATGGTTGCGAGCTGAAGCTTGATAATTGATGGTAGAGTGAAGCTTGATCAGCCGCATGACCCATGGGGCATAGAACTTGAGGCCAAACAGATCAATCCCTGAAGCTGCCAACTGACGGATGAAGAAATCTTGAGTATTGAACCTGATGCCATTGATGATGTAAAAGACCAATGTCTTTATAGTGCCTTTAATCTTGGCGTGAGGAGAATGCCCTTTGATTGGCCATAGAGTATGCCTCGGTATATGATAGATAGTGCGGGGCAGGTACTCGAGGTCATTGACAAGAAATTCCTTGGAGTATTCAGCATCAACAGGCAAAGGCTTCATCATACTGAGCATCTGGCTCATGTTGGGCTCAGGCTTCTGAAAGATGCTCTGAAATTCTTGCTCATAACGCTGACAACCTGGCTCATAGAGATCGCCAGGAGTGGGCAGGGAAGTTAGCTTGATGATGTCTTGAGCTTTGGCTTCGTGATGTACATCGCCTGACATCCACTCAAGAACCCATGTCTTCGGATCCCTGTTATAGCCTGATATATGTAGAGTGGCATAGAATTGCAGCAAGAGTTCTTCATTCTAGTGCTCCTTATCGACGACAAATGGGAGCAAGCCAACTTCTCGAAAGCAGTCAAGAGCTTCCTCAAGGCAGGGGAGTCCAGCAATGGCATCGCAGCACAGGCGCTTGTGGGGGAAGATCCTGTCCTGGTTGTACAAGATGCATGAGTAATAGCTTCGTTGCTGGTGGCTCCAGAACCTGTCAGAGGAGATCTTTGGCTTCTTGTATGGATTCTTGGCCTTGTCGAAGAATGTGTTGTGCTCTCTGAAGCTAAGCACACTAAATGAGCCTTGAGTGGTAACAGCACTAGGAAGCCTTGGCAGCCTGGGCTTTGGCTTCTGCGTCTGAGGCCTTTGCTCCACATGGTAGTCATACTGAGGACCAGTAGCAACAGGTGGTGTCAGTATGGGCCATCTGACACTTACGATCTCACCTTCGTGATTGAAGGCCCTTGCCATTGTGTGGTGTACAGGAGGAGCAGCAGCAGCATCCGAGGTGGATGGCTGAATGTTTTCAGTGGCATCTGGGGCTTCAGTCTGAAGAGTGGCTTCGGGCTGTGTATTGTCTTCAGCCATGACTACGTCATTGACTTCAGTAGCAGAGGCATCAGCAACCTCATTAGCAGTGGCTTCAAGAACTGGTGGGTCACGCACAATCACATCTTCATTCTCTCTTGTTTCAACGGTAGGGGGAATAGTAGCTTCTTCTTCTTCTTTGTCCTCGACTGATGCAGCCGGAATATCTTCAGCCTCTTTGGCTTCAGATTCTTGAGCAGTTTCTGTAGGGATGGCTTCAGGGAACACTTGACGTGCAACTGAGCTTGTGGCTTGCACATCCTCTTCAGGAATGCTTGACATGGAGACCGTTGGCCTTGGGCCTCGGCGAAGCCTTCAGAAAGAGGGTGACTCCTGCGGTGAGGGAGTGGTCTTCTCCATGTCTTCAGGGGTGTTTTGCGGAGTCTCAATCACCGGAGTAGTGACTTGAGCTGGTGGAGTGCGAGGAATGACCTCGTGGAGCGGAGTGTGGGGTGGTGCTCTTCCCAGAAATCATCTTGTGTGATTGGCGTCGTGGGACCGCCAATGCTAATCTGTTCACTGCTCGTGGGAGCAGGCGATGATACCGTTGGGCATGATCTGGGGGAACTGAGGAAGGACTTCATCATCAACTACATTGTCTTCACGACCAATGTCTTCAGCTGCGATGGTGAATATCTTCAGACACATGAGCCTCTGTGGTAGCAGGCTCATGGACTACTAGGCGATGCTCGCGGTTGGAGGAGGCAGGCAAGGCAACAGAGATGGGTTCAACAAACAGCGGCTCTGATGGTGCAGTTTGGTCCTTTCTTGAAGACTTTGAAGGCTTAGACTGTAACACCCTGGATTTTGCCCTTTTCTTTTTTCCTTTGATTTTCTTTGATTTCTTGATTTGATTTATTTTTCCGTGGCTATGTGGTTCTGAAACTTGGGAAGATCATGTCTTCCTAAGTTTTATAGTGGCTTGTCATCCTCATCATCATCCCAAAATCATGTCCTTTTCATCCTTGACCTAATCCAATATTCTTTTTCTAGGGAATATTCCTTTTCTGTTAAAGGAATAACCCTTTAAACCCTAGGTTGTGAAGCAACCTATATTTCTGTAACTCCCAAAATTCCCAAATAATTCTCCTAAATCGTTTGGGTCCTATCTTGCTCAAATATGGCAAA
This sequence comes from Thinopyrum elongatum, assembly GCA_011799875.1. NCBI lineage: Eukaryota > Viridiplantae > Streptophyta > Magnoliopsida > Poales > Poaceae > Thinopyrum > Thinopyrum elongatum. Next base: position 123,845,349 of record CM022301.1, read on the forward strand.
ATATTTCATTGTCATGTTCAAAAATCATCCTCCAATATTTTTTTCCTATTCTGCCCTAAATGGCACTGTGTGAAGCAAGTGCTATTTATCTTTGCTTGGTTGACTCCAAACTTTTTGGACATCTTTTCCTGTCCATATAATGGCCCCATGCCAAAATTCAACTCAATTTGCCTAGTAAATATTCCTGAGCAATTTTTCAAAGTTCCTGTCTAAGGGAAGTCATTGTGAAGGAGGTATATTCTAGGCATGTCCAAATGAGATGAAACTTTGACACATCCTTCATATGATCAAATTATGCCTCTCCACCAAATTTGAGCTCATGTAATTCATCCATGTGAGCCCAGCTTCAAATCTTGGTTTCTGGTCAGATTTTCAGTTTGTGAAGCAACTATATTTTATATTGCTTCCTTTAATCTGAAAATTTACCAGGACATTTTCCTATCCATTCTAACTCCCTCCACCAAGTTTTGGCTCAATTAATAAATCCATTTGTCATGTGCCATTTTTCCAAGTTTCTGGTCAGAATGAAGCATTGTGAAGCAAGTACCACTTTGGTATGTCCAATTGGTATGAAACTTTTACAGAAGCTTCATATGATCTAATAACCCACCTCCTCCAAATTTCAGCTCATGACAATCATCTATGTGAGTGCTACTTCATAATCCCCAAATCTGACCAGTAGGACCCTCTCTAGAGCAAGTGCACTCTAGAGAGCTCCATTTCGTCTGATATTTGGCCACCACAGTTACCTTAGCTTGTGATCAAGCTAGGCCAAAGCCCCGATTCATTGCACTATTCTAGCTCTCACAATTTTTATCAAACACCTTGCTGTTGCAATGTTTTGGCTCCTCCTCCAAATCTCTTCTTTGCCCCTGGGATCTTTTCTTCCTTCATTGCGACTAAGGGCACTACGGTCTATCTACTAGACATGGTCGTTCCGGCCAAAACGAGCAATTTGCACCAGTGCCGATGGTGATCATGCTTGCGTCATGGCTAATTGCGTGCTCTCGCTCGTTCCGGCCACTGTTCCCGTCGTCTCCCTCATCGTCTCGACCTCAAACCGTGTCCTGGAGCTAGCCCGTGCTCGTCTGCATCAGCCTGCGTCGCTGCCCCGCCCTGCATCGCTGTGGTGTGGCTGCCGTCGCCGTGCCCGTGACGCGTTCAGCCATTGTCCGCCATTAAGGCCCAGCCCGAGCTCGCTCGTGAGCTCTAGAACCCTCCCCCTCGGCTATATATAGCGTGCCCGAGCTCTTCCGCAGATCACAGCTCCCTCCCCCGCCTCATTTGCCCTCTGGAGTCGCCAAAACTCGCCGGAGTTCGTCGCTCCTCCACGGCGGTCGCCGGACTTTGCTTGTTTCCGACCACCCCAGGTCGCCTCTCGCCGTTCCACCACCACCCCGAGCTTCCCCACTCCTCCGCGAGCCGCCCCACACCCTTGCCCCTCACCGGAGTGGCCTTCTCCACCGAGGCCACCACCACCCCCACCACCACCACCCCCTCGGCCTCCCGCACCCGCCGGCGTGCTCGCCTTGGCCGGAGCTGGCCTGGGCCAGCCGGCCTCCTCGCCGCTTCCTCCCCTGCTCCTCCTCTGTTCACGCAAGGAACAGGGCGAGCGGGAGGAAGGAGACGAGTGCCCGTGCCCTCTCCCCCTGCCCGTGGACCCCACCGGTAAGTGGCACAAGCCCGGGACCAGGTGTTTGTAAGTGGAGACGTTTTCTTGAAATACGTTTTTGCTAAAAGAAAGCGTATTCTGTGAAGCTTTAGGCCGAAATACGCTTTCACTTCTCTGAAAGCGTACTCTGGTCCTACTGCGGCCCAAAATACGTTTCCTCTATTCTGAAAATGTATTTCACCTTATGCGCTTTCTCTTTCAGCCGCCAAGGACTTGTTGGTGATGAAAATATTCACAGATTAGTCCCTGATCTTCTACACCTCATAACTCAGCAACCGTAACTCCGATTGAGGTGAAACCAGCGCTCACTTCTTCGTATCGTCGAGATCTTTCTGTTGGTAACCTTTTCACTAGGTGGTCCCACAATGAAAATGAACATTATGCCCTTGCTTCTAATCATCCCCTCCGAGAGAGAACCATCCGGCGTTTCGTTCCGTGGCTTCACCGCACTTCTTCCCGGAGTCTCCGACACCCCCAGGCAAGCCACAACAGCCACTTGCATGATAGCCATGCAGTAGCCATGGTTTCTACTTGAATATTTAATAAAAGTTTGCCCGTTATCTGCATGCTTGTTTGCTACTACTGTCGTTGTTTCGGTTATGCTCGTGGTTCCATGTTCACCTTCATGCTATGTTTCGATGCATCTTGTTATCTTGTACTACTTGCTAGTATCATGTTCACATGTTATGCTTGGTCGTAGTAGTACATGCTGGTAGTAGTGCTGTTCAGTCCGATGCATGTTTACCGTTTGTTATCCATCACCGTTGTTATGCCTATTCCTTGCATCTAGTTGGTTATATGCTTACTTGGTAGTGTTCTTGCTACCTTCTTGCATGGTATATATTTATGATGCTGGTAGTCATGCTATGCTCATGTGTAGTGTTATGCTTATGCTCGTTAGTATGCCATTCTCATTTGGATAAATGCTTTCATTGTTGTTATGCTTGAGGATTATGTTGTACCTCCATGCTAATGTTGATATCATGCTCATGCATTATAGATGCATCATGTTATTTTAATTTGGCTCAGCTTATTGCATTCAAGTTTAACCGGATAATAATGAACTTGAACAACTGTTGGCTGAGTCATGGTGCCACCAAGTCGAGTTGACCAGTGCAACCACGCTTGCCTTTTTTGGGAAGGCCCTAATGCGGTCTATTGTCATGCCTCTCGCTGGTGCCTCCAACGAGGGAAGGTTATGCGCGGGCGCTACCTTGGCCGGGTAGGACGGCATAAGCCTTGTGTGCCTGAGTTGTTTGCGCGCTTTTGTCCTCGTTTGGGACCATTTATGTTTTGCCACGACGGTGGTCGTTGGGTGTCTTTGGTAGACACGGGGCCACCCAGGACTTAGCCCAAAGGGGAGTTGGTCGGAGTGGCTGGGAGAGTGTCATGGGCAGTAGATCGATTTTGTCGGAACGCTGTTGGTCCACCCGAATGGGAGTGTGAGGCCATGGGTTCTGTGGTGTGGGTACAGTGTACTAACCTCTGCAGAGTGTGTGTTTAAATCTATCGATAGCCGTGCCCGCGGATATGGGCCCAGTTCATAGTCGGTCACACTATGAGCCAATGGTAATAATAATAACTTGATTAATAACAACCGTGGTTCGATGATGAGAAAGAGGTTGGTTGTGATCTAGAGAGGATCACGAAGGTATCGTGGATACCGAAGTTGGTTGATCTTTATGTGATCGGAGATGATCACGGTGGTATCATGGATACCGAGGTTGGTAAGTTGATGCATGAGATGGTTACGAGGTAACCCGAGCAGAGTAAGTTGGTGCATGATAGTGTCATCAGGTTGCATGCTAGTATCATCATGTTCATAAGTTCATGCCATGCTCATATTGTGCTAGCTATATCATGTTCATCTTGTTCATGTTAAGATTGATCTGATAGTATCATATTAATCCTTGTTAACCTGTAATTGCCATGCTGTTGTCTGTCTTGATTGCTTTTGGTTAATTGTGAGCTTGCAAGTACATTCAATGTACTGACCTGGCGTGTCATGCCAGCTTGCAGGTCGTGCCTGGATTGCTTGCTTGTTTGGTGTGGTTCCTGTGTTTGCGAGCTAGGATAAATGTTCCAGCCAGAGTCCCTATGGATTGGAGTCCACCATCGTCGTTCGTTGTTCCGCTGCCAGTAGAGCTTCCGCTGCCTCGAGTTGTTATGCTGCTTGCATAGAGCAACTGTGGTTGTCATAGCATCGCCGTGCTGATGTTATTCATTGTAATATCAGAGACCTTGTATCCGTATTCGTGTTGTAATAGAGAGATGGTTTGTTCTATGCTAAGCAGTGCCGTATTCCAGAAGACTTCACCTCGATCTCTGGGCTGGAATACGGGGCGTTCCAGTTTCTCTAAGCCGGGGTGCCACAACGCTTGGTATCAGAGCAGGTCTGGCTGTAGAGCGTCCTAGTCCACTGGAATGTTAGAAAACGGTAGTATAGGGTCTGCTTGTTGCCCTTGCTTGCTGCATTTGGTTGTTGCATTTGTTTGCTGCATATAGTCTTATCCGGTTACCCCTAACCCCTATTTCGTGCGTAGATGGCGGTCAGCTTCCACGAGTTCAATGCCCTCCCCAGAGCTCCCGGTGCTGTTCCTATTGCATTCAGTCCCACTCCTGCACCTCTCAGCTTTGCCACCCTCCTTGGCGATATGTGGCGTAGCATTTATCCCCGCGGAGATCCACCGCATTATCAAGTATTCCAGTTTTCTACCGGAGGAAGAATCCTGGAGTATGTGGCTCATGTCCATCTGTCAGCCTCGATTCCTATTGGTAAGCGCACCTATAGTTTCCACGCTGGTTACGGCACTACTCCCGAGCGTGCCGTTCAGCTTGCCGCAATGGCAGGAATCACCGGTCTTCGTCATCAAGAGAGCATGGTGCAAGAGAACCGTGCCTATCAATACTATCCCACCATCATCGAGAATCCTAAGCGGATCAAGTTCCCGTCTGTCAACCCTCAAGATGACCCGGCTATCCTCGCCATGTCCCGTTACATGATGGCCGAGTGTCTTCTTATTTCTGAGTTAGTCCGAGACGCCATTCGAGCCAGGAGATCGCTTGGTGCCACCCTACCTCAGTCTCCGCCAGCTTCTCCAACCCCTCCGCCTCGTCCATCCGGAGTTTCGGAGTCAGCAGTTCCGCTCGCTACTCCCTTAGTTTCTTCGTCGGCTCCCGAGCGATTGCTCAAGCGTAGGGTGTAATCCTTCGTGTAGTGCATGTGCATCTGCTGTGGTATCATGTTTGTGTGTGCTTGTGTGGAGTAGTTTTGTAGATTGTTTGTTGTATTGCAATAAATCATTTTCTCGTGCTTCTTTGTTTTGAATCTTCGGTGTTACCCCCTTATGGAAAATTTGCTCATTAATCGACACTGGATCAGAAGAAGCTGTGAGAAGTAAAGATATGCACCAAGGAACTCAGTTAAAAGCAATGATATTTTCAGCCGACAGTATTGTATTGCAGACATCCGCTCTGGATACAAATTATATTCTGCTCAGACTTTCAGTAACAAGTACCCGTCAGAGATACACCTTTGTTGCAGCAATGATTAAACCCACAGGAGAACAAAATTGGATCCCAGTCCAACCGTGCATTTCAAGTCAGAAGTATGGTCCGTACACAATGACTGATTCTGCCATGAGTCAGATTTAAAGCATGCGACACCCAGAAGTCAATCCGAATATGCAATGAATTCAGCAAGAAGGACAGTCAGAAAATTCTTGTCAGACAAGTAATCAGTAGCCGGAATGTCAAGAATATATATATATATATGTTATTCTGTTCACAAAGAAAATCAGTCCAGTCCTTCTCCACAATTTATCAGCGAAGCGTACAAGACAAGATTCCCCGGTCTGCATCAGTAAGGTATGAATGGATTCCCGTGCAAGATATTCAGTCTTCTCAATAAGATACTGCAAGAAGCTTCCGGCATAAGGTACCGAGACTTCCCTAGCAAGTCTTTAAGGGGGGAAGCTTATGAGGTATGGTACCTAGTCTTCCTCAGCAAGCTATCCGCCGAAGGCTTTGAGAACAAGCCATCCAGTCTTCCTCAGCACGATACCCCGATGGCTTCCAACGCAAGCTGTCCAATCTTCTTCAATATGGCACTGGTACAAGATATTAAACAATGAATCGTCAGCATATGACAGTGTTTCCATGTGGCAGATCTGCAATAGTTAAGTCAGAACCAAGAATCAGTCAGAACAAAGGTATGCCTCGAGAATTAGATAGTTCTTCATACAATGAGTACGCTGTCAAATTCATGCAAGTCCCACGCACAAGGAATAATTCATGGTACGCATCCGACAACCTCACTGGATATGCAAGTGAAGGAAAATCAGTGGGTAATACAAGAAGCAATAAGTCTTGAAGAAAGACAGCATTAAGTCACCATCTCAGCAGTAAATATCAAGATCAGCCCCGCACATCCGACAGGGTGATGTTATTAATCCTGTCACTGTCCAGCATAGTCAACAACAGTAACGAGATCAGTACAAGCACACATGAACCTAGCAGATATATGGAGACACGAAACATCAACAAGGCCAAGTTACAGATCCAGATGAACAAAATAATAATGAAGGAGCAAGACCAACAATACCAGTATGCCGGAGCATTGTGTGAACAATGCGGTATGAATGCACAATGCAGTTTTATTTCATATCGAACACTATAAAGATTCGCCTAAGAGGTCTACTCCATTGTGGTAAGGACCTCATAGCAAGGCAACCAGCTCAGTCAACAGTATATGATCAAAACTGTCAGCATTGAAAACCCGAGTCTGTCAAGTCTGACTCAAGGACAGCTCAATATGATGGCCTCAGCAACTGTGCTAAAGTATCGCACAACCTACTATCCACATGAGAATACCGGCAAAATGAAGAATCAGAGTGAGAGCACATACTTTGAGGATTGATATCTCTCGCATATGGGAAGCAATTATAGAATAGCCTGCCGTGAATGGGATTCCTTGCCAAGATCACCATCAATCAAGTCTGCAACTGCTAGCATCAGGAGATGGTGCAATTTTTCTATCAGCCACGTCAAGCGACAGTCAAACCTTTGGTACAGGTTGGATACGCAAGACAGTAAAGCCAGTCAAGATAAGTCAGAAACTCCTGCAAGATGTCAGAATCCATCAGAAAGACAAGTATGATTCCTATCCCTATTTTCAATCGAGAAGGCATGCATATATTCGAGGGATCCAATGCCTGGATAGAAGGTATTCCTTGTTCCACGGGAAGATGTGTTCCCAACTCCGTGGAATATCCTCGGTACTCGATACGAGAATAACATCTCCAGCAAGAATCAATATCGAGAAGGACACGTATGTCAGTAATGATAATTTTTCAGACCCCAGCTAAGCCAGCATATATGAAAGAAAATTTGACCCAGTATGAACAAGAACATATGAGGTAAGTCCAGTCAGTATGTCAGAAGCAAACCACCCTAGATTAAGGTAGTCAGTCAGATCCAATTCAGTGGGAACATAATATAAGAGTAAATAGAAGAAACCCGAGTTGGAAACGGTTTCTTCGAGTCAGAATATTTACTTGTTCCCTAAGAAACCAAATCTCGAGGACGAGATTTCTTTAAGGGGGGAAGGTTTGTATCACCCTGGATTTTTCCCTTTTCTTTTTTCCTTTGATTTTCTTTGATTTGTTGATTTGATTTGTTTTTCCGTGGCTATGTGGTTCTGAAACTTGGGAAGATCATGTCTTCCTAGGTTTTATAGTGGCTTGTCATCCTCATCATCATCCCAAAATCATGTCCTTTTCATCCTTGACCTAATCCAATATTCTTTTTCTAGGGAATATTCCTATTCTGTTAAAGGAATAACCCTTTAAACACTAGGTTGTGAAGCAACCTATATTTCTGTCACTCCCAAAATTCCCAAATAATTCTCCTAAATCGTTTGGGTCCTATCTTGCTCAAATATGGCAAAATATTTCATTGTCATGTTCAAAAATCATCCTCCAATAATTCTTTTCCTATTCTGCCCTAAATGGCACTGTGTGAAGCAAGTGCTATTTATCTTTGCTTGGTTGACTCCAAGCTTTTTGGACATCTTTTCCTGTCCATATAATGGCCCCATGCCAAAATTCAACTCAATTTGCCTAGTAAATATTCCTGAGCAATTTTTCAAAGTTCCTGTCTAAGGGAATTTATTGTGAAGGAGGTATATTCTAGGCATGTCCAAATGAGATGAAACTTTGTCACATCCTTCATATGATCAAATCATGCCTCTCCACCAAATTTGATCTCATGTAACTCATCCATGTGAGCCCAGCTTCAAATCTTCGTTTCTGGTCAGATTTTCAGTTTGTGAAGCAACTATATTTTATATTGCTTCATTTAAGCTGAAAATTTACCAGGACATTTTCCTGTCCATTCTAACTCCCTCCACCAAGTTATGGCTCAATTAATCAATCCATTTGTCCTGTGCCATTTTTCCAAGTTTCTGGTCAGAATGAAGCATTGTGAAGCAAGTACCACTTTGGTATATCCAATTGGTATGAAACTTTTACAGAAGCTTCATATGATCTAATAACCCACCTCCTCCAAATTTCAGTTCATGACAATCATCTACGTGAGTGCTACTTCATAATCCCCAAATCTAACCAGTAGGACCCTCTCTACAGCAAGTGCACTCTAGAGAGCTCCATTTCGTCTGATATTTGGCCACCACAGTTACCTTAGCTTGTGATCAAGCTAGGCCAAAGCCCCGAGTCATTGCACTGTTATAGCTCTCACAATTCTTATAAAACACCTTGCTGTTGCAATGTTTAGGCTCCTCCTCCAAATCTCTTCTTTGCCCCTGGGATCTTTTCTTCCTTCATTGCGACTAAGGGCACTACGGTCTATCTACTGGACATGGTCGTTCCGGCCAAAACGAGCCATTTGCACCAGTGTCGGTGGTGATCACGCTTGCATCATGGCTAATTGCGTGCTCTGGCTCGTTCCGGCCACTGTTCCCGTCATCTCCCTCATTGTCTCGACCTCAAACCGTGTCCTGGAGCTAGCCCGTGCTCGTCTGCATCAGCCTGCATCACTGCCCCGCCCTGCATCACTGTGGTGTGGTCGCCGTCGCCGTGCCCATGACGCGTCCGACCACTGTCCACCATTAAGGCCCAGCCCGAGCTCGCTCGTGAGCTCTAGAACCCTCCCCCTCGGCTATATATAGCGTGCCCGAGCTCTTCCGCAGCTCACAGCTCCCTCCCCGCCTCATTTGCCCTCTGGAGTCGCCAAAACTCTCCGGAGTTCGTCGCTCCTCCTCGGTGGTCGCCGGACTTTGCTTGTTTTCGACCACCCCAGGTCCCCTCTCGCCATTCCACCACCACCCCGAGCTTCCCCACTCCTCCGTGAGCCGCCCCACACCCTTGCCCCTCGCCGGAGTGGCATGCTCCACCGAGGCCACCACCACCCCCGCCGCCCCTGGCCTCCTCTGGCGCCGCCCCTCCCCGCCTCTCCACCTCTCCCCGGCGTCCACTAGTCCTCTGGACGGGACCCCCTCGGCCTCCCGCACCCGCCGGAGTGCTCGCCTTGGCCGGAGCTGGCCTGGGCCGGCCGGCCTCCTCGCCGCTTCCTCCCCTGCTCCTCCTTTATTCACGCAAGGAACATGGCGAGCGGGAGGAAGGGGACGAGCGCCCGTGCCCCCTCCCCCTGCCCGTGGACCCCACCGGTAAGTGGCACAAGCCCGGGCCCAGGTGTTTGTAAGTGGAGACGTTTTCTTGAAATACGTTTTTGCTAAAAGAAAGCGTATTCTGTGAAGCTTTAGGCTGAAATACGCTTTCACTTCTCTGAAAGCGTACTCTGGTCCTACTACGGCCCAAAATATGTTTCCTCTATTCTGAAAACGTGTTTCACCTTATGCGCTTTCTGTTTCAGCCACCAGGGACTTGTTGGTGTTGAAAATATTCATAGATTAGTCCCTGATCTTTTACACCTCATAACTCTGCAACCGTAACTCCGATTGAGGTGAAACTAGCGCTCACTTCTTCGTATCGTCGAGATCTTTCTGTTGGTAACATTTTCACTAGATGGTCCCATAGTGAAAATGACCATTATGCCCTTTCTTCTAACCAGCCCCTCCGAGAGAGAACCGTCCGGCGTTTCGTTCTGCGGCTTCACCGCACTTCTTCCCGGAGTCTCTGTCACCCCCAGGCAAGCCACAACAGCCATTTGCATGATAGCCATGCAGTAGCCATGGTTTCTACTTGAATATTTAATAAAAGTTTCCTCGTTATCTGCCTACTTGTTTGCTACTACTGCCGTTGTTTCGATTTTGCTCGTGGTTCCATGTTCACCTTCATGCTATGTTTCGATGCATCTTGTTATCTTGTACTACTTGCTAGTATCATGTTCACATGTTATGCTTGGTCGTAGTAGTACATGCTGGTAGTAGTGTTGTTCAATCCGATGCATGTTTACCGTTTGTTATCCATCACCATTGTTATGCCTGTTCCTTTGCATCTAGTTGGTTATATGCTTACTTGGTAGTGTTCTTGCTACCTTCTTGCATGGTATTTATTTATGATGCTGGTAGTCATGCTATGCTCATGTGTAGTGTTATGCTTATGCTCGTGAGTATGCCATGCTCATTTGGATAAATGCTTTCATTGTTGTTATGCTCGAGGATTATGTTGTACCTCCATGCTTATGTTGATATCATGCTCATGCGTTGTAGATGCATCATGTTATTTTAATTTGGCTCAGCTTATTGCATTCAAGTTTAACGGGATAATAATGAACTTGAACAACTGTTGGCTGAGTCATGGTGCCACCAAGTCGAGCTGACCAGTGCAACCACGCTTGCCTTTTATGGGAAGGCCCTAATGCGGTCTATTGTCATGCCTCTCGCCGGTGCCTCCAATGAGGGAAGGTTATGCGCGGGCGCTACCTTGGCTGGGTAGGATGGCATAAGTCTTGTGTGCCCGAGTTGTTTGCGCGCTTTTGTCCCCGTTTGGGACCGTTTATGTTTTGCCACGACGGTGGCCGTTGGGTGTCTTTGGTAGACATGGAGCCACCCAGGACTTAGCCCAAAGGGGAGTTGGTCGGAGTGGCCGGGAGAGTGTCATGGGCAGTAGATCGGTTTTGTCGGAACGCCGTTGGTCCACCCGAATGGGAGTGTGAGGCCATGGGTTCTGTGGTGTGGGTACAGTGTACTAACCTCTGCAGAGTGTGTGTTTAAATCTATCGATAGCCGCACCCGCGGATATGGGCCCAGTTCGTAGTCGGTCACACTATGAGCCAACGGTAATAATAATAACTTGATTAATAACAACCGTGGTTCGATGATGAGAAAGAGGTTGGTTGTGATCAAGAGAGGATCACGAAGGTATCGTGGATACCGAAGTTGGTTGATCTTTATGTGATCGCGAGATGATCACGGTGGTATCGTGGATACCGAGGTTGGTAAGTTAATGCATGAGATGGTTACGAGGTAACCCGAGCAGAGTAAGTTGGTGCATGATAGTGTCATCAGGTTGCATGCTAGTATCATCATGTTCATAAGTTCATGTCATGCTCATATTGTGCTAGCTATATCATGTTCATCTTGTTCATGTTAAGATTGATCTGATAGTATCATATTAATCCTTGTTAACCTGTAATTGCCATGCTGTTGTCTGTCTTGATTGCTTTTGGTTAATTGTGAGCTTGCAAGTACATTCAATGTACTGACCTGGCGTGTCATGCCAGCTTGCAGGTCGTGCCTGGATTGCTTCCTTGTTTGGTGTGGTTCCTGTGTTTGCGAGCTAGGATAAACGTTCCAGCCAGAGTCCCTACGGATTGGAGTCCACCATCGTCGTTCGTTGTTCCGCTGCCAATAGAGGTTCCGCTGCCTCGAGTTGTTATGCTGCTTGCATAGAGCAACTGTGGTTGTCACAGCATCACCGTGCTGACGTTATTCATTGTAATATCGGAGACCTTGTATCCATATTCGTGTTGTAATAGAGAGCTGGTTTGTTCTATGCTAAGCAGTGCCGTATTCCAGAAGACTTCACCTCGATCTCTGGGCTGGAATACGGGGCGTTCCGGTTTCTCTGAGCCGGGGTGCCACATAGACTTCAGATTCTTCTTGGAGGGAGCAACATCAGAGGCTTCATGATGCTTTCACTTCTTGGCCTCAGCCTCAGCCTGCTTTGTCTTCTTCTTTTCAGAAGCAGCTGATGGGACCTTTGGCTTCGAGCCAGTCATGATGGCAGGGAAGACAATGCTTGGTCTTTCCAGCCTTGGAGCTTCGGCTTTAGTTGCAGCTGACTTCTTCTTCTTGGCAGCTAGCTTGGGGTTAATGCCAGGACGCTGATAATCCCCAAGTGCAAGGAATCATCGTAGCAATTTCCAAAGGTGGAAGTGATAAGTATGGAGTGTCGAACCCACAAGGAGCTAAAGGTAAGATCAATATTCTCTCAAGTCCTATCTACCACTGATACGACTCTACGTGCACCGAACGTTTGCTTCCATCTAGAAACGAGAAATAAAACTACATTGTGGGTATAAAGAGAATGGCTTTGCATGATATCGGAGAACTAAAATATAAAAATAGGTGCTGTTAACATAAAGTTAGAATATATTACTATATATTATAAATAGCGAGTGTGGAATAATGATGGATCGGTGTGCAGAATTATCCTAGGCAATTGTTAACAAGATCGGTAGTCATTATTGCAATTTTATATGAGGGAGGGGCATGAGCTAACATACTTTCTCTACTTGGATCATATGCAGTTATGATTGGAACTCTAGCAAGCATCCGCAACTACTAAAGATCATTAAGGTAAAACCCAACCATAGCATTAATGTATCAAGTCCCCTTTATCCCATACGCAACAACCCCCTTACTCGGGTTTAAGCTTCTGTCACTCTAGCAACCCACTATAAGCGAATCATGAACGTATTGCAACACCCTACAACAGGAATCCTTCATGTGTGCGCGGCACGGAAGGCACCATAGGACAGCACCAAAATAAGACATACAACTCAAACCAATCTAGATCATCAATCAACCCAAAAGACAAAAGAAATCTACTCAAAACATCATAGGATGGCAACACATCATTGGATCATAATATGTGGCATAAAGCACCATGTTCAAGTAGGGGATTACAGCGGGGTGCAGGAGAGTGGACCGCTTAAAAGAGATGAGGAAGGTGATGTTGATGAATACGATCACCGCGGAGATGGTTCCCCTGGCGGCACTCCGGCGCCACCGAGAGAGAGGGGGAGAGAGTCTCCCCCTTGTGCTTCCTCCTCCATGGCCTCCCCCTAGATGGGGAGAGGTTCTCCCTCTGGTCCTTGGCCTCCATGGTGATGATGGCCCCCTCCGGCTTCCTCCTCCATGGCCTCCAGTGATGATGGCCCCTCCAGCAGGGTGCCGGAGAGGGCCTAGATTGATTTTTCATGGCTACAGAGGCTTGCAGCGGCAGAACTTCCAATCTAGGGTTCTTTTCGGAGGTTTGGGCATTTATAAGAATTTTTGGCGTTGGTCTCACGTCAAGGAGGTGCCCGAGGGGCCCACATGCCCTCAAGGTGCGCCAAGGGGGGTAGGGCGCGCCCCCTGGCTTGTGGACTCCCCGAGACTCTTCTGGTCCAGCTCCGGTGCTTCGGCGGTCTCTTTTGGTCCATAAAAAATCACCGTAAATTTTCAGCCCATTCCGAGAACTTTTATTTCTGCACAAAAAACGACACCACGGTAGTTCTACTGAAAACAGCATCAGTCCGGGTTAGTTCTAATCAAATCATACCAAAACCATATAAAATTATTGTAAACATGGCATGAATACTTCATAAATTATAGATACATTGGAGATGTATCAGTATCCCCAAGCTTAATTCCTGCTCATCCTCGAGTAGGTAAATGATAAAAGAAATAATTTATGAAGTGTGAATGTTAGCATAGTGCATAAATTTGATCAATGGTGGTTCCAAACACTTTTTCTAGCATCATTATATATCATAAACAGCAGCTCATCTCATAAAACTTCTCATGATCAAGTAGCACACTATTCACATGTTAAAGCATAGACCCATAAAGTTTCTTGAAAACTAACAAATTATGTTTTCAGTCACCCAACAATTGCAATTCATCTTATTTTTAGGAAGGGTCTATGTAAGAGCTTTGATTTAGCAAATTCCACATACTCAACTATCATATAGTCTTCCATGATTGCTGACACTCAAAGCATATTTTTAGAACAAATAGCATCCGTCAAACACAGAGAAAGACAGGGGCTTAATGTTTCGCCTCCCAACTTATTTATCATATAGATAATTGTCAACAATAATAATTCATGATCAAATATATTTGAATGGCCATATATGCTTAGATCTTTACCCACCGCATGATGCTTGCCAACTAAAAAATAATTGAGGTTGAAATAAAAAGGAATACTATTGACTCTTGCATAAAAGTAAATACATGAAAGTAAAAGATAGGCCCTTCGCAGAGGGAAGCAGAGGTTGTCATGCGCTTTTTAATTTTGGATGTGCAAACCCTTAATGCAAAGGAACGTCATGTTGTATTGCCCTTTGTGATAGCAACCTTTATTATGCATTCCGTCGCTTTTATTTCTTTACCATCACAAGTTCGTACAAAGCTTATTTTCCCTTACAATAAAAGATCATACATATTTAGGAGCAATTTTTATTGCTTTTTGCACTGATGACAACTTACTTGAAGGATCTTATTCAATCCATAGGTAGATATGGTGGACACTCATGGCCAGAAATGGGGTTTAAGGTTTTTTTGGATGCACAAGTAGTATCTCTACTTGGTACAAAATTTTGGCTAGCAAAAGATCCTGAGCAAGCACCACATGTTGGAGGATCCATAACAATATAATTTCTATACAAATATACCCAAACATAACTCATTATGTTGTCTTCCTTGTCCAATTTTAACTAATTTGCTCAAGTTTGAAAATAATTAATTGGGCTCACAATCATAGAAGATGTCCAAGATAGTATATTTATATGTGAAATCTCTCTTCCTTCAATATTCTTTCATGAATTGTTCAAGTGACCAATGTTGTGTTTGCTAACTTTCAATAAATTTTACCACCTATAATTCTTATATGTGAAGTCATTAATCCCCATGGGATAAGCATATGAAACATATATAATTTCAGATTTATGATATTCAATTCATTCAACCATTTACTCATAGGATATAAGTGAAGCACGAGAGTAAATGACAAACTACTCCAAAAAGATATAAGTGAAGAACAATGAGTGGCAAGTAGTTAAATAACCATGTGAGGACTCTCTCTCTCATTAAAGATTTTAGATCCAATGATTTTATTCAAATAGCTAGTAAAATGAAAATACTCTCCAAGCAAAACACATATCATGTGACGAATAAATATATAGCTCCGAGTAAGGTATACCGATAGTTTTGAAGACGAAAGAGGGGATGCCTTCCGGGGCATCCCCAAGCTTAGGCGCTTGAGTCTTCCGTGAATATTACCTTGCGGTGCCTTGGGCATCCCCAAGCTTAGGTTCCTGCCACTCTTCATTCTTCTCATATCGATATCTCACCCAAAACTCAACAGAAAACTCGTGAGCTCCGTTAGTATAATAAAACAAATCATTCACTTGGGTACTGTCAAGACAAGATTCATAATTGTTTCCACATAATGCCTACTGTACTCTATAATTTGCACAATTTATATTAAGCAATATAAGCCATAGAAACTAGAAAACAAGCAAACTATGCATCGAAATCAGAATCTGTCAAAAACAGAACAGTCTGTAAAGATCTGAATTATGCTCATACTTCTATTACTCAAAAATTTCCGAAAAATTAGGAAAATGTAGAAAATTTCATATTAGCATTATATCTACTGTATTCCAACTTCACCATGGTTCATACCCCCCTATACTACCCATAGATTCATCAAAATAAGTGAACAACACATAGAAAACAGAATCTGTCAAAAACAGGACAGTCTGTAGCAATCTGGAAACTTCGTATACTTATGTAACTCCAAAAATTCTATAAAAAATAGGAAAAAAAATAAAAAAAAATTGCATATAAGTACGGTGTAAAAATTTCAGAAACTTTTTACATTCCAGTAATAAATGTAAAATCACGCACTACAGCCAAAGTTTCTATTTTTGCACCGGACATAGCAAACAAGCAATCTAATCATCATAAAGCCAAACCTTGGTACATTATTTTTATAATACAATGGATATATACAAGGGTATAATTATTTTTGAGAAACTTCCATGAAAAATTACACATTGTTTCCATGAGCATGAACACAAGTGTTCAAGGTCGACCCTCACTTTTCCAATGCATAACCTTCCAATCACTTCTCTTTTTTGAAAAAGTTTTTAGCCATAAGAGGCAAGTAATTTTTTTTTTGCATTTTGCAATCTTTAAATTTTTATTTTGTTTCACCCACAACTAAATAAAACAAAAACAAAAAATAAAACAAAATCTACTTAGTGAAGAAAGCAAACAAGCACACACAAGAATATCAACCCCACACTATTGCTCCCCGGCAACGGCGCCAGAAAAGAGCTTGATAATCCCCAAGTGCAAGGAATCATCGTAGTAATTTCCAAAGGTGGAAGTGATAAGTATGGAGTGTCGAACCTACAAGGAGCTAAAGGTAAGATCAATATTCTCTCAAGTCCTATCTGCCACTGATACGACTCTACGTGCACCGAACGTTTGCTTCCATCTAGAAACGAGAAATAAAACTACGTTGTGGGTATAAAGAGAATGGCTTTGCATGATATCGGAGAACTAAAATATAAAAATAGGTGTTGTTAACATAAATTTAGAATATAATACTATATATTATAAATAGCGAGTGTGGAATAATGATGGATCAGTGTGCGGAATTATCCTAGGCAATTGTTAACAAGATCGGTAGTCATTATTGCAATTTTATATGAGGGAGAGTCATGAGCTAACATACTTTCTCTACTTGGATCATATGCACTTATGATTGGAACCCTAGCAAGCATCCACAACTACTAAAGATCATTAAGGTAAAACCCAACCATAGCATTAAAGTATCAAGTCCCCTTTATCCCATACGCAACAACCCCCTTACTCGGGTTTAAGCTTCTGTCACTCTAGCAACCCACTATAAGTGAATCATGAACGTATTGCAACACCCTACAGCGGGAATCCTTCATGTGTGCGCGGCACGGAAGGCACCATAGGACAGCACCAAAATAAAACATATAACTCAAACCAATCTAGATCATCAATCAACCCAAAAGACAAAAGAAATCTACTCAAAACATCATAGGATGGAAACACATCATTGGATCATAATATGTGGCATAAAGCACCATGTTCAAGTAGGGGATTACAGCAGGGTGCAGGAGAGTGGACCGCTTAAAAGAGATGAGGAAGGTGATGAAGATGGTGATGTTGATGAAGACGATCACCGCGGCGATGGTTCCCCCGGCGGCACTCCGGCGGCACCGAGAGAGAGGGGGGGAGAGTCTCCCCCTTGTGCTTCCTCCTCCATGGCCTCCCCCCTAGATGGGGAGAGGTTCTCCCTCTGGTCCTTGGCCTCCATGGTGATGATGGCCCCCTCCGGCTTCCTCCTCCATGGCCTCCAATGATGATGGCCCCCTCCGACAGGGTGTCGGAGAGGGCCTAGATTGATTTTTCATGGCTACAGAGGCTTGCGGCGGTGGAACTTCTGATCTACGGTTCTTTTTGGAGGTTTTGGCATTTATAAGAATTTTTGGCGTCGGTCTCACATCAAGGAGGTGCCCGAGGGGCCGACAAGCCCTCAAGGCGCGCCCCCCTGGCTTGTGCACTCCCCGAGACTCTTCTGGTCCAGCTCCGGTGCTTCGGGGGTCTCTTTTGGTCCATAAAAAATCATCGTAAATTTTCAGCCCATTCCGAGAACTTTTTTTTCTGCACAAAAAACAACACCACTGTAGTTCTGCTAAAAATAGCGTCAGTCCGGGTTATTTCTAATCAAATCATACCAAAACCATATAAAATTGTTGTAAACATGGCATGAATACTTCATAACTTATAGATACGTTGGAGACGTATCAGACGCCCAAGTGCTTTCCTCTTCAAGGATTCATTATGAGCCTGTACACACTTTTCAGCATAATGCTTGAGACGCTCTCTGGAGCCTTTGGCTTCATCACGGCGCTTGACAAATTCAGCCTTGAGATCAATCATCATCTGCTTGAAATTTTGCACTTCAGTGACACTGAGTTTGGCCATGTGCTTCTTGAAAAGGGCCTTTTCATGGTCAATCTTGTCTTTCTGCTCAATGACCTTTTGAGCGATTGCGAGCTCTTTGGCAATATAGCCCTGAAATGTCACGCTGATGCCAATCGGAAGCTGCAAATCATCGATGGTAAGAGAGGTATCCTCAAACCATTCATCAATGAAGTTGTTGAGAATGTCAGCGTCAAACAGAGGCAGATCATTGAAGATTTCGGCTTCCTGTTTGCTCTTGATCAGCATCTCAAGGGCATCATCATCAATATCCTCATCGCTAGATAGATCGATAATATCTTCATCATTGCGAAGAATGCTTGCCGATGTAAGAGCTTGCCCTGAGATCTTCTTGGGCTTCTTGGAGGTGCGAGATAAGTCGTCAGACTGCACACTGGATTCAGGCGGTGCAGATTTCAGTGGCTTCACACGTGAAGCTTTTGGTGCAGCAGAAGATTTTGAAGCTTTAGCCTTCTTCACAGGCTTCGGGGGTTCTGGAACTTCAGCATGTTCCTCTTCCTCAGCAACTTCTTCAACACTGGCCCTTTGCTCAACAATATTTGTGAGAAGCCCATCAAGGCTGTTGAAAGGACCAATGAGATTCTGTTCAGCTTCATGGCTGCCATTGGGCCTTGGTCGAGCTGGACCCGGGTTGAAGTCAATCCCGAAGTCCTTCTTGTTCTGGACAGCTAAGGTCTTAGTGTACTTGTAATTCTCTTCAAAGAGATCATCTTCTCGACACCATCTAAGACTTGATGGGTCAGAATTCTCAGGCATTGGGCCTCTGACCATGCAAGGAAAGAAGCCTTTAGCAATGGCTTCAGCCTTGGTCTTGGGTTGAAGCTTCTTGTAAATGATATCGGCCCATGGTGGCCTCACAGCATTCTTGTTCGCATACTCAGAAGTCATATAATGATACAGAAACCATTCTTCTGCCCATTATCTTCGAATCCATTGGACTCTGGACTTGCGCTCACCATAGGTCTCTTCTGGACCAGACTTGTACATTTTATAGAGATCTGGAGGCAGGTCTCTGGCAGTGTTGTCACGGCGCTGGCGGCCTCCCTTCTTAGTGGATTTCCCACTAGCCATTGGCTTCAGACTGAATGGCTTCACAATAGTGTTTGGCTTCATTCTACTTGTCAGACATGAACTGGCTTCAGGTGATTCGATATGATGCTGTAAAAACTCTGCAAATGAATGCAGACTATGAGAACCAAGGGACTCTCCGATGGACATGTACCTGTGATAGCATTAGAGATGCGAGGGAAGGGGAAGAGGTCATATGCATTCTCAGAAGATTTTGAAGATAAATCAGTTTGACGACAATGACCTCATAGCGCAAAGACATTCACTTATAGATGTAAGTTGGTTCCAGATTTGTACGAATCCAAAAATAAGCACAAGTGAGGAATCAAACTAGATGTGAAGCATTCATAAGTGAAAGTTCTTTGCTTATTATGAGATTCACAATAGACAAGATCCAGATTTGGAAGTGTAAAAACATCTTTTGGAGGATATGGATACTTCAACGGATCAAATAAATGGTAAAAGGTGAGTTCTTATTTACCGCATGAAGAACTGTTGGACGAGAAGGATGGAGGCCGAGCAGTCCAATCTCCCGCGCCCTAACTTGGCGGCGGAAGACACCTACGGCAGCAGCGGGGGAGAAGAAGTCCGCGGCCGGCGTGAAGACGACGTCGGAGAAGTCGCGGCAGCGAAGTGCTTCGTCTCCGGTGATGATTGATGCTAGCGGTGGCGCTAGGGTTTGAGCGAGATGGCAAGGGGAGAAGAAATAATGACCGCAGGGGTTGAGTATTTATAAGGAAGAGGGACGGCGCAGTGTAATTACTCAGGTGCCCCTGGCGGTTCACATCTGAAGGACACATGGCAAGCATGCAACAGATTGAAAGTTGTGCCACGACCCCACGCGCGCCTAGTTTGTCGGGTGGTCGTTCCGGCTTCTCCGGTATTCAGGCAAAAAGGATAGAGATAGTAAAAGCAGTTTAAATGTTTTGTCTTTATATCTTCAGCTGACAAGGATGCAGTGAAGACAATCGACACGTGTCAATAAAATGCATATGAAGAGACAGATAGAGTTAGAGGGATAAGCATGGAAGGGGTTAGGGTCCGATCACATTCACTTAGCGCAGAAAATGGCAACTTGAAGACATAGCTATAAGTGAATGTTGTAGAGGACAGAACACATATATACACATATATATCTGAGAAGACCAAATCGAACATTTCAAAGATAAATCATGAAGACAAGGCAATGTTGAAGACAAACCAACTTTGAAGATAATGCAACATGACGCCAAACAAAAAAATCTTTAAGAAAGATTGGTGGTGGCGTTACCCACCGTATAGGAAGTATTAGACCCAGACACGGCGCACAATTATCGTGGCGCTCTGAAGTCAAATTCCGCTTTAATGTATTCACACTCAGAGTGTATGTCTTCATGAGTTGAAGACATATGTTACTTTGTGTGTTGCGCACCTAAGTCATCAATATGCATAAGTGTTAGGATGTGTGTCCATTCACAGGACATTCGAGGATTCTAAGATATTTAGCTCACACCGCAGCTTGCAAAACCTTTTCTCATCCAAGGGCTTTGTGAAGATATCTGCCAATTGCTCTTCAGTGTTGACGTGAATGATATCAATGTCTTCCTTCAACACATGGTCTCTGAGAAAGTGATGATGGATCTGAATGTGCTTTGTCTTCGAGTGCTGAACTAGGTTGTGAGCAATCTTGATGGTGCTTTAATTATCGCAGTAGAGGGGCACCTTCTTCTTGTTGATGCCATAGTCCTTGAGAGTTTGCTTCATCTAGAGAAGCTGAGCACAACAAGATCCAGCAGTAATGTATTCAGATTCAGCAGTGGAGAGTGATACACAGTTCTGCTTCTTTGAAGACCAACAGACAAGAGATCATCCAAGAAAGTGACATGTGCCTGATGTGGACTTGTGATCAACCTTGTCACCAGCATAATCAGCATCTAAGAATCCAACTAGATCAAACTCTGAGCCCTTTGGATACCATAATCCTAGCGTTTGGGTGTGAGCCAAATATCGAAGAATTCGCTTCACAGCGAGGTGTTGCGATTCCTTTGGTGCCTCTTGGGATCGGGCACACATGCAAACACTAAGCATTATATCTGGCCTAGATGCACATAAATACAGTAAAGAACCAATCATGGAGCGGTATACCTTTTGATCGAACTCTTTACCATTGTCGTCGGGGCCCAATTGGCCTTTGGTTGGCATTGGCGTCGTGTACCCTTTGCAGTCTTGCATTCCAAACTTCTTCAGGCAATCTTTGAGGTATTTTTCTTGAGATATGAAGATGCCATTTCTCTATTAACGGATTTGAAGACCAAGGAAGAATTTCAGCTCTCCCATCATGGACATCTGATATTGCTCTTGCATCATATGCCCAAACTCATCACTGTATCTCTTGTCAGTGCAGCCGAAGATAATGTCATCCACATAGATTTGGCATACAAATAGCTCTCCATCATATGTCTTCATGAAGAGAGTGGGGTCTAGAGAACCAGGTTTGAAGCCTTTGCTCTTCAGGAAGTCTTTGAGAGTGTCATACCAAGCGCGAGGAGCTTCTTTGAGGCCATACATCGCCTTATTGAGCTTGTAGACCATATCAGGATGCTTTGGATCTTCAAAACCAGGTGGTTGAGCTACATATACTTCTTCAATTTTGCCGTTGAGGAAGGCACTCTTCACATCCATTTGATAGAGAAGGATGTTGTTGTGGTTAGCATAGGCTAGCAGTATGCGAATGGCTTCAAGCCTAGCCACAGGAGCAAAGGTTTCATCGAAGTCAATCCCTTCCACTTGTGTGTAACCTTGAGCAACAAGACGAGCTTTGTTTCTGACAACTTGACCATGTTCATCTTGTTTGTTGCGATAGATCCATTTGGTGCCAATAATGTTGTGCTTGGGAGGATCAGGACACTTGACAAGTTCCCAAACATTGTTCAGCTCAAACTGCTGAAGCTCTTCTTACATAGCTTGAATCCATTCAGGTTCCATGAAGGCTTCATCAACTTTCTTGGGTTCGGAGATGGAAACGAAAGCAAAGTGCCCATAGAAATTGGCTAATTGCGTAGCTCTTGATCGAGTAAGCGGACCAGGTGCATTGATACTATCAATTATCTTCTCAATCTGAACTTCATTGGCCACATGAGGATGGACAGGGTGAAGATTTTGCTGTTGCTGATCAGTGTCTTCATCTTCAGCATTATCTTCAGGCTCAGCATTGTCTTCTCGTTGAGTAGGAGATGGAATGATGATTTCTTCTTCAGCCTGTTCCTCGGTGGGTATGATTTCTCCAGTACCCATTAGCTTGATAGATTCACTAGGAGAAGCTTCATCTAGCACATTTGACAGGTGCTCTCTTTGTGAGCCGTTAGTCTCATCGAACCGCACATCTACCGCTTCAACCACTTTATAGTGAAAGAGGTTGAAGACTCTATAGGTGTGCGAATCCTTTTCGTAACCAAGCATAAAACCTTCATGTGCTTTCGGTGCAAATTTGGAAGTGTGATGTGGATCCTTGATCCAGCACCTAGCATCGAAGACTTTGAAATAGCTTACGTTTGGCTTCTTACCAGTGAGTAGTTCATAATATGTCTTCTTGAAGAATTTGTGAAGATAAACTCTATTGATGATATGGCATGCAGTGTCAATGGCTTCAGGCCAGAACTTTCTTGGAGTCTTGTACTCATTAAGCATCGTACGAGCCATCTCAATAAGGGTCCTGTTCTTGCGCTCCACGACGCCATTCTGCTGAGGTGTGTATGGAGCAGAGAGCTCATGAGTGATGCCCAATGTATCAAGATAAGTGTCGAGGCCAATGTTCTTGAATTCTGTGCCATTGTCACTCCTGATGTGCTTGATCTTGATGTCATAGTTGGTCATGGCATGGTTGGTGAAGCGTCTGAAGACATCCTGCACTTCAGTCTTATAGAGAATTATGTGCACCTAGGTATTTCTAGAATAATCATCAACAATAACGAAGCCATAAAGATGTGCAGTGGTAGTAAGGGTTGAGTAGTGAGTAGGGCCAAATAGGTCCATGTGAAGCAGCTCGAAGGGACGTGAAGTTGTCATGATTGTCTTCGATGGGTGTTTTGCCCTAGTCATCTTCTCGGCTTCACAAGCACCACATAGATGATCCTTCTTGAACTTGACACCCTCGATGCCAATGATATGCTTCTTCTTCACAAGAGTTTGCAAGTTCCTCATGCCCGCATGTCCTAGCCTTCGATGCCAAAGCCAGCATTCTGAAACTTTTGCTAGAAGACATACGGCAAGCTGTGGTCCTGCGGAGAAATCTACCATATATACAGATCACCTCTTCGATAACCTTTGAAGACTAGAGATTTGTCAGAAGCCATAAGCACAAGGCAACGATATTTTCCAAATATCACAATCATGTCAAGGTCATAAAGCATTGAGACAGACATTAAGTTGTATCCAAGGGATTCAACAAGCATCACTTTATCCATGTGTTGATCCTTTGAGAGAGCAACTCTACCTAGGCCTAATACCTTGCTTTTACCAGTGTCAGCAATGTGATATGACTTTTAGTAGACGGTAAGAGAGTTGAATCCATGAGAAGACTTCGATCACCAGTCATATGGTTAGTGCATCCACTATCCATAATCCATTCAGTAGCTTTCGGAGTCGTAGCCTACAGTGCAGTTAGCGGGATAGGATTCACCAAGAGTATTGTGAAGCATAAACATTTGACGAAAAAGCATACTATCAAAGTTAAGATTCTTGGATGGTAAGATGGGATGATCATCAAGAAATCCAGGGACAAAAAAATGATAAGACCATTTTGACATTTTATCTTGCGTCCCACAAGATGTTTTAGGTCCCCAACATTGTCTTCAGAAGTCAATGATTTCCGGCTGGAGACCTTTCCCTGCAAGATAAGTTAATTCTTCTTAACCACCCACATTTTAAGGGGTGGCTTAGAAGCAATGAGTCTAAGTGCATCATCTGAGAACTTTGGCTTTGGAGCCCTAGCAAATACTCCCTCCGTTCCAAATTACTTGACCCATATTTATCTAGACACGGATGTATCTAGACACTAAACAAGTATAGATACATCCGTATTTAGACAAATTCAAGTCAACTAATTTGGAGCGGAGGGAGTAGTTTTGAAGGAGGAGAATAGTACTCATAAGAATATGCAGAAAAGTTCTTTGACTTGTGAGCATAGCGGTTTGAAGAAACACGCTCATATTCATGAGTCTGATGTTGGCTTCCCTGCAAAACATTGGTGTTAGGGTGTCCTTGAGAGGTCCTCTGTCTGTATGAAGCCTTTGGGCCATATGAAGCCTTTGATCTGGTGCTTGTCTTCTTCCCTGGTGGTGTCATGATGACATTCACGGGAAGATTCTCAAGACAACTTTTGGGAACCCAGATCTTCTTCATAGGAGACCCATTCTTGCAGTTAGTTCCAATAAACCTGGCAAACACTTCATCGTTCTGATTCTTGAACAATCTATAGTTTGAGTCAAATGACTCATCAATGACAATAGGGTTAGCACAAGTGAAGCCAGATAAAGTGCATGGATCTACTGAAGGACCCTTTGCAGCAACCCATGTGGTTTTGGGGTACTGCTCAGGCTTCCAGTAAGAACCATCAGCATTCATTTTCCTCTCGAAACCAACACCCTCTTTCCTAGGGTTTCGGTTCAGAATCTGTTTCTTGAGGACATCGCAGAGTGTCTGATGCCCTTTGAGGCTTTTATACATGCCTGTTTCAAGCAATGTCTTCAACCTGGCATTCTCATCAGCAATAGTAGTGGCATCCTCAGAAGAGGGGTTAGTTACCACAGCAACAGGTGAAGATATTGTAACTTCAGAAGCAGTAGAACATCTAGTAATGGAAACAGCATTGTCACGCTCAAGGCATTTTAAGCAAGGTGGCACAAAATCTTCTTGAGCAGAACTGGTCTGTTGAGCGAGTAGTGAATCATTTTCCTTTTGAAGATCTTCATGAGATGCTCTCAGTTTCTCTAGATCTTGCTTCCTTTGAAGATAATCATAGGGAAGCTTCTCATGAGTAGCTGAGAGGGTTTCATGATGACTTTCAAGTTCCTCGTACTTAACGCGAAGGTTTTTGATGTCTTCAATTAAGGACTGGGTTCGATTTATTTCCTCGTCCAACAGGTCATCGCTTTTGTCTAGCAATTTTTGAATCTTTTCCATGGCTGTTTGTTGTTCAAATGCAATTTTAGCAAGAGTCTTATAGCTGGGTTCGGATTCACATTCAGAGTCATCTTCACTGGAGGTCTGAAAGTAAGCATCGCGTGAGTTTACCTTAGCACCTCTTGCCATGAAGCAGTAGGTGGGAGCAGAGTCGTCGTCTTCATTGACTTTAGCGTCGATGTCATGACCATTGTCTTCCTGGTTGAAGATGGACTTGGCGATGAATGCTGAAGCTAGAGCCAGGCTTGCCACACCTGAGTCAGACTCCACCTCCACCTCCTCAGAAGCAGACTCCTCCTATGAATCCATCTCCTTGCCAATGAATGCACGAGCCTTGCTAGATGAGCTCTTCTTGTGTGAGGAAGACTTTGAAGATTTATTCTTCTTCTTGTCGTCGGAGTCATATTCTTTGCTCTTCTTCTTTTTCTTGGCTTCCTTGTCCCATTGAGGACATTCAGATATGTAGTGACCAGGCTTCTTGCATTTGTGGCATGTTCTCTTCTTGTGGTCACGAGTGGAAGCCTCATCGTTCTTGGAGCTGGATCTTGAAGACTTTCCGAAGCAATTTTTCTTGGAGAACTTTTGGAACTTTCTCATGAGCATTGCTAGCTCTTTGCCAATGTCTTCAGGATCATCAGAACTACAGTCAGATTCTTCTTCAGATGAGGAAACAACTTTTGCCTTCAAAGCACGGGATCGGCCATAATTGGGGCCATAGATATATCTCTTCTCGGATAGCTGGAACTCATGTGTGTTGAGCCTCTCAAGTATGTCAGACAGATCAAGATCTTTGAAGTCAGGGCATTCTTGAATCATCAAGGCCAGTGAAGCTCATTTGTGATATCAGTGAGGCAGTCAAAAGTGAGCTGGACATTCTCATTGTCATTCCTCTTGAAGCGGTTGAAGAGATTGCGTAGCACATCAATCCTTGAGTCTCTCTGTGTTGAGACGCCTTCGTTTACCTTGGACAGCCAGTCCCAGACTAGCTTTGCAGTTTCCAGAGCACTCACACGGCCATACTGCCCTTTGGTCAGATGACCACAGATGATGTTCTTGGCGGTTGAGTCCAGTTGTGCGAATCTCTTGACATCAGCAGCGGTGACACCTTCACCGACTTTGGGAACACCAGTCCTGACGACATACCAGAGGTTGATGTCAATGGCTTCAAGATGCATGCGCATCTTATTCTTCCAGTAGGGGTAATTAGTGCCATCGAAGACGGGGCACGTAGCGAAGACTTTGATTATCCCTGTAGTCGACATAGCTAAAACTCCAGGCGGTTAAACCGAATCACACAGAACAAGGGAGCACCTTGCTCTGATACCAATTGAAAGTGCTAGTTATCGACTAGAGGGGGGTGAATAGGCGATTTTTGTGAAAGTCTTCAAAGACTGATGTCTTCGGAGACAAACGACTAAAATGATCCTATATGATATGCAGCGGAAGATAAACTACACTAGACATGCCATAGACAAGTAAGCAATACAATGAAAGCATGAAGACAAATAGCAGCTAGATAGAACAGATCTTAATAGGAAGACAGTACGAAGCCAATTATGCAATCAGAAAGATTGTCTTCACACAGTGAAGCCAAATAGGGCAACCAAGCAATGACTTCACGAAGCTAAACAGTAAGTAAGGGGAAGTGATAGAACCAGTAGCTTGACGAAGACAAGGATTTGGTAGACCAGTTCCAGTTGCTGTGACAACTGTACGTCTGGTTAGGGAGGCTGAGATTGAACTCAGAAGACCACGTCTTCACCTTATTCTCCTTGAGCTAAGGACACTTAGTCCCTGCCCAATCACTCAGGTAAGTCTTCAAGGTAGACTTCCAAACCTTCACAGACTCCGTTCACCGGCGATCCACAATGACTCTTGGATCCTCAGAACGTGACGCCTAACCAGCTGGAGGATACACAGTCCTCAAGTGTAATAAGTCTTCAGATCACGCGGACAGAAGGACTTCAGTGATTCCTAACACTCTTTGGCTCTGGGTGTTTTGGGTTTTGTCCTCGCAAGGATTCTCTCTCAAAGGCTTCGGAGGTGGGTTGCTCTCAAACGACAAAAGCCGTGTACTAACTCTGAGCAGCCACCAATTTATGATGGAGGGGGTGGGCTATTTATAGCCAGCAGGCAACCCGACATGATATGTCCGAAATGACCCTGGGTCACTAAGGAACCGACACGTGTCCAACGGTCGGATTTCAAACACATGCGGCAGCTTGGCTTGGGCCACAAGCAAAGCTGACTCATCCAACTCTGGATAAGATTTGCTGTCATTGTCTTCACTCGAAGTCTTAGGATTTGGGTTGAGCATCACATTAGTCTTCCGAATTTGTTCCCTTCGACCCCAGTTGACAGTTCGGTGATTCCTATGACACAATAATGAAGAAAAGGAAACTACGAAAGAAACTATGTCTTCGCACTCCATAGTCTTCAAGTGAATGTCTTCACACGTCATTATCTTCAACGTGAATGTCTTCAATGTCTTCATACATTTTTAGGGGTCATCTCTGGTAGGTAAACCGAATCAATGAGGGACTACTACCTGTGTTATCCTGCAATTCTCACAAACACATTAGTCCCTCAACCACGTTTGTCGTCAATACTCCAAAACCAACTAGGGGTGGCACTAGATGCACTTACAGCTGGCACATTCTGAAAGATGATTTTATACAGCTGGTTAAGGAATTTTATGATGGGAAATGCAATTTAGAATGTCTTAACACATCTCTAATTGCTGTCATCCCCAAGAAATTAAGCCCTGAAGTTGTTGGTGACTTTCGCCCCATCTCACTGACAAACACTTGTTTAAAATTCCTAACCAAACTCCTGGCTAATCGTCTACAGAAGGTTATTCTTCGATGTATACACCGAACTCAGTATGGCTTCCTTCATTGTCGCTCCATCCAGGATTGTCTTGCATGGTGTTTTGAATATATACACCAATGCAAAGCCTCCAAGCGACCTATTATTCTGCTCAAGCTGAATTTCACCAAAGCTTTTGACACAATCGAGCATGAGGGTATTCTCAGGATTTTGCAATGTAAGGGTTTTGATAATCGATGGACTGGCTGGGTTAATAGCTTGCTATCTTCTGGTTCTTACTTAATGGTGTACCGGGCCAACATTTCATGTGTAGAAGTGGTGTTCGACAAGGTGATCCCCTGTCCCCACTTCTCTTTGTAATTGCAGTAGATC
Source organism: Thinopyrum elongatum (assembly GCA_011799875.1). Taxonomy (NCBI): domain Eukaryota; kingdom Viridiplantae; phylum Streptophyta; class Magnoliopsida; order Poales; family Poaceae; genus Thinopyrum; species Thinopyrum elongatum. The sequence continues at coordinate 123,873,686 of CM022301.1, forward strand.
TCTTTGTCGGCGTTCTGGGAACCAGGGTACCCAGACTTGCCTGCCTGCGGTCGACGGTGTGGCTCCATTGACGGCCTGGTACGGCCCATCTACAAGACTACCAAGACACGACCCTCGCGAGGGGCCAAGCCTCGCGAGGCGGACGACACCAAGACCTCCCAAGGGAGCGGCCTCCCCAGGCTACCTCATGAGGAGTGGAGTTTTTTATGCAGGTACCCAACCTTAGGAGGTTGCGATGACGCAAGCCATGACGACCAAGGCCAGGCGGGCGCCAGCGGGCGCAGAGGAGGCAGTTTCCTCTTTGGTGCTAAGGAGGCAAGCGCAGGCGTAGGTTCCCAAGGAGCCTGGCAAAGGTTTCCATTCCAGTGCTACAAGACGAAGACCGCCAGGACGGCAGGACGGATGTCATCGTCGAGCCCACTGCTGCGTCACAACCAGAGGCTTTGCAGGCGAAGACCACCTTTCGTCAGGATAAGATGTATTACTTGTCCCCTTTCAAATGGGCCACTGTGGGATCCCTTCCCGCCTACGATTTGGGGGAAGAGGACCGAGGCCACTATAAATATAGGTTAGCCACCACCGTAGAGGGGACCGGAAGCTGGTCGACTGATTCCACCCTCACCCATAGACCTCACGAGGTTGTTCATCCTTTGTACTAGTTCATCCTCAGCCCCTCGTGAGGCCAATCCACCACAAAGCAGGAGTAGGGTCTTACACCGCAAGGTGGCCTGAACCTCGGTAAACTGCCGTGTTCATCTTCTTCCTTGTTCATGTGCATCGAGCTAGGCCGTAGGGCAACGATTTGGTTGGCTGGGTAGGTTGAGTCCTTCGCACACGCCCCAGAGTTCGAACCTTTCTTCGGTCTTTGGGGCCCTGAGTCCGACATTTGGCGCGCCAGTTAGGGGCGTGTCGGAGCTCTCCCTCTTCACCAGCTACGCTCCGCCCGCGCTGCATGGTTCCCATGGCCGGCGCCGCCCCGCCCCCTGGGCCGCTGTGCGTGTTCAGAGGAGTCGTGGGCATCCGAGCCTTTTCCCCCGCCATGCGACAGGTGCGGTGGCCGCCGAGGTTCAGGCCGGTGTTGCCCCCGCGGTACGACGGCGCGGCAGACCCCGCGGAGTTCCTCCAGGCATACGCGCAGGCCATCTGGGTGGCGGGTGGTGACGACAAGGTCATGGCGAACTGGCTCCCTATGGCCCTCGCGGGCGTGCCGCACTCCTGGTTGCTCGGCCTGCCGGAGTCTTCGGTGGTTTCCTGGGAGGAGTTGTGCGGCCTGCTCATTGCTCGCTTCGCGGCCCCGGCGCCCCATGCGGTTGCGGCCATCCTTGACGGGTCGCAGGCGCCGACCTCGGGCAGCCACGTCAAGCAGCTTCTTTGTCGGGTCAGGGCTGCTCGGCCGCGGCAGGAGGCCCCTCCTGGCCGCGTTGTGCCTGAAACCACCATCACCTTCGACTCCAGGGATCACCCCAAGACCACGGCAGGCGTTGGCGCCCTCCCGATGTTGTGCACGCCCACCATCGGCAACGTCGAGGTCACCAGGACCCTCATCAACGGCGGTGCTGGCCTCAACGTCCTCTCCGTGGAAGCCTTCGATCTGCTTGGAGTTCCCTATGACCAGCTCGCCCTCACCAGGCCCTTCTCGGGGGTGGTCGACGGCTCCACCGCTCCCCTAGGGCAGATCCGCCTCCCTGTCACCTTCGGCACGCGCTACAACTACCGCATCAAGCTCATCGACTTTGACGTCGCCCGCATCGGCCTCCCGTACAACGCCACTCTTGCGTATCCGACCTTTGCCAAGTTCATGGCAGCGACGCAACCCGGCTACAACATTGTCAAGATGCCAAGGAGTAGTGGCATCATCACCATGGCGGGGGACACCAAGGGTGCACTCCTGGCTCTCAAGCTCGCTTTCAAGGCCGCGGCAGCCGCACAACCAGGCATTGGGGACACTCCGGAGATCCTAGAAGATGCGCCCGCAAAAAAGAAGCAATTATTCTCTCAAGATCGGTCCGAGATGAAGCAGGTGCCAATCGACGATGAGGGCTCAGGCCACACCTTCACCATAGGCACTGGCCTCCCCCTAGATCAAGAAGAGGCGCTGGTCGGTTTCCTCCATGCGAACAAGGATGTGTTTGCATGGGAGGCCACAGACTTGGTCGGCGACCCACGAGAAGTGATCGAGCATCATCTGATGGTGTGCCCCGATGCTCCCGGTGAAGCAGAAGGCGCGGCGGCAAGCCCCGGAGAAACAATCTTTCATCGTCCAGGAAGTCCGCAAGCTGCAAGAAGCCGGCATCATCCGGGAAGTGCGGCACCCGGATTGGCTGGCCAACCCGGTCATCGTCCCCAAGAAGGTGGGAAGGAGCGCATGTGCGTCGACTTCATGAGTCTCAACAAGGCGTGCCCTCAGGATCCGTTCCCTCTCCCGCGCATCGATCGGATCATTGATTCCACTGCCGAGTGTGACCTGCTGTGCTTCTTGGACGCCTTCTCAGGATACCATCAGATCAAGATGGCGGTGCACACTACTGCAGGATGCTGCTAACGCGACACTACGATCAGAGACCCTTTGACGAAACTGTGTGCGATGCATTAATCGCAAACGGTGATGTAAAAAACCCGTCAAAAAAGATGCAAAACATTTCCGATGGCGGAGCCATCAAACACGGTTTAGATTTTAGTTGCATGTGTGATGCGGGGCATATGGTTCAGTTCAATGAACTATTTGCGATGAGGCAGAAGAACAGAAATGGGCAGCCAGATGCAGGCGTGTGCGATATATGACATACAGTTCAGTCGGATTAACTGTTTGTGATGAGGCAGAACAACATAAACGGGCAACCAGATGAAGGTGTGTGCGATATACGGCATACAATTCACTCAGATGAACTGTTTGTGATTAGGCAACACAACAGAAATGGTCAGCCAGATCAAGGTGTGTGCAATATACGACAAACAGGTTCCTAATCAGAAATGTGTGCGAAGACCCATAATAACTTAGACAATTGCTGCTAATAAGTCGTGTGTGTTGTGGGCAAACGTTTGCTGGTATACGATTGTCAGTGATTGATGAATTCATCACCGACGGGTTTCTTAGTATGGTCCGGTTGCATTGTCATTGCATACAGAACAACAATATATGTACTTATAAGTACTTGATTCCATAACCAAATTGAACATCCAATTACATAGGTGGCTAGTAGACACATGACCTTTGCACACACCAAAGTATGTTAAAAAATGCCTAGAAAACTCAAACAATGCATAAAAAAGCAAAACGAATGCTGAATAATTTCATATTTTTTAGGACGACACTCCTATAGTTGCATGTTGCCTCTGAAAAAAAATCAAGGCGGGAAGAAACAACGTATGTCGTTTCGCACACATATAGGTGACAAGTTCCCTCTCGGAACCATGAGCCTTCTTGAGAGAAGCTCCGGTTTGTAAGAAGTTTATACCAAAACTTGTCCCAAGTTGGACTATTTTTTTACCACAGCATGTTGGTGCCATGTCATAACACCATGCGATGTTTCATGATTTTGAGGCGAGTTTTGGATTTACAGTAATTTTAAAACCAGGTTTTTCAATGTTTACTGTCGAGTTGGCATGGCTCTGGATAGGCTTTTTCCTTGTGGGTCCCAAATGTCAGAATCCAAATCTGCCACTACCATGCAGCTTCTACTATTAAGAATTACATCCCATTTGGTGTGCTAGCTGAAAATAAGTTTGGTGGGTGCGGGCGGGCGCTAAGAACTTGCGGGTTCTGTAATGAACAAAGATCAAAGCCCAATATGAAAGAAAATATGGGTCAAACCCTAGTTGAAAAGGGCAACAATGTCTAACTCCAGCTTACAAAAGGTACAAAAGCACGAGGATTAATTGTTCATCAGGTTTACACATAACCCAGATTGAACAGGGCAATAACATCTAACTCAACCAAAGTTTTTGGCAGTCACAATCAAATGGATCAGTCCGATCCATAAAATCAAGATCCCGGTACAAAAGATCTACTGGTCCATGATGATGACAAGTTGTTGTAAATATAAGCCGAGCACGATCAGAAGCCCTTAGGTCCACCTGAAACTTCTTTTTATGCTGTTCAACAAACAGTTCCGTGAGAAATTTCTTGTTGAAAAACTTAATCCTCAGGGACAATAGTGCCCTCGCATTCCTCATGAAGAATGTGACAAAGCTAGTGTTTAGCTGGTTGGATGCATATCCTTCAACCGTTATTGTCTTCAAATGAATGTCAGGAGATCTGAGAAAATCCTTGTGCTTCCTCTGCCATCGATTGGTTAGACCTTTTTCTCGAAATCCTAGTACCTAAATAGACATGAAGATTGAAAATAGTTAATTTCTAAAATAGAGTATGTCGAAGGAACGACAGCTGAACGGTTAATTCTAGTACATTATATATGGGCTTTCAATGTGTGTGAAATCATCACCTTTATATACAAATTCTCCACACATGGAAAGCATCGCAGCAAGCCAATAGTGGTGTTCAGATCAAGACACCCTATATAAATATATAAGGTCTTGACAGAATCCAGCACCCCTGATACACCATCTATGGACAAGCTCTTCATTTAGCATAGAACATAATATTAGCACCGAAAGTGTACTCCAAGATGATATTTAACTTATGCGCACAAATGAAAAATGTAGATTACTAAAGTGTACATGGATAACATACAGTACCTGACCAAGTGTGGAGCCAACCACCAACTTGACACCTTCAAACGGATCAGGAAATACACCCAAGGTCTCCAGTTTAGGCGCAGAGACCGCAGTTATTTGCGAAGGTTTATAACAACAATCAAGGAGCAACCTTTGAAGTGAAGGGGCAACTTCGATGATGAGCTCCTGTCCTTCAAAATGAATTCCAATGCTTACAAGGTGAGGTGACTTTATTTTGAGACAAGGGATATGGATTCCTAGTCCAAAAACAAGCACCAAACGCTCCAGTGCAGGGCAGCTGGAGTGGATGATGCTATGAAGTGAGGCCACCGACAGATCAACCAACACAAGCGCAATTTTTTTCAGCAGTGGGAGTCGAAGCATTTGTACCAGATTGTCTGCTAGATGGCACCGGGTCAAGGTGGCGGTGTGGAGAGAGGAGGAAAACCATGAGATGGGCATCGGTGGTGAGGGCACAGATGCAGCTCTTGGTGATAACCTATCGATGTAGTCATTGTAGAACTCAAGCTACTGGAGTTTATCGAATTGACGGGATGTCAGCCCGGCGGCCACCATGCAGGGTATGTCCAGCAGGTAGCACGCTGGGATGCACATGCGTTTAACAGAGCCCTGGTGGGAGGAGATGACGGCTCCGGGGAGTTCAGAATCATCATCGATAGATAGCTGACGACAGTCAAGATTAAGAGGCGCGGCGCGCCACTGAGTGCACCACCGAGATGCGAGGACTTGTGTGCGGCAGCCATCCTTGGTGGGGAGAAGGGAGATGATCTCCCCAAGGATGCCATTCGGGAGATCGCTGATGCGGTCCACCGGAGATTCTACTGGTTCCTCAGGTCCAAGTGGGGCGTGGCCGCTTCTGGTCGCGTAGCCGGGTCCAAGATCTACATCCGGCGGTGGCGCTGGCCGGAGCCTCATCTGTGTACATACCAATCTGAAAGAAAAAAATGGCAAAAACATACATGTAGGACATTCAAAATCAATTCTCAACATCTGGAAGAAAAAAGGCACAAACATATATGTAGGACATTCAAAATCAATTCTCATGATCTGGCCATGAATTATTAGCACGCAAGCTAACCCTAGTCGGATTATTAGCAAAAATCATTTGTACAGAACAAACAATTAATCACTAACTCTATACAGATAACATTCAAACAATCAATACACTACGTGCATCTAACGGATCTTAATTACTCTAATTTCATGGACTGAGAGAGCATAACCATAGGATTTGTATTCCAAAAAAACTATAGAGGGGGGGGTAACCAGAGAAAACACATGATATGTTTGCTGCACAAATGGGTATATAGATGACTAACCGGTTTTCCGTCGGAGTCGCAGTCATTGCCGGAGTTGCTGTTGACCTTCGGCTCTAGCTGGTGGGGCACGACAGCGTCGAAGAAGTCAAGGTCGTGCTGCTGCCTGCGCGAGACCTCGTCGGCGGCGACGGCAACCTCTGTGCCCAGCTTCATGTGTTGCGCGGGTGCTTCACCAGCCCCGGCGTCGCCACTCCCTCCGACGGTGCGCTTCGGCGGCATCCTCATACACTCCAGAGTCCAGACGTTGGTGACCACTGTGGACCGGGGGTGCGGCCGCCTGTTATGGGTGGCGGCTCGGGCGCGCAATTAATACGGACCAGTGGGAGCGAGGCAGGCTGCGGTCAAAGGCTGTCTCGCCTCCCGGTGAGCCTGCGCGGCGGACTTCTGCCATTCCTACCATCATTTCACACAGCTACTCGCACGCCTCCCGTCAATACGCACACCTGCACGCACGCCTCCCGGTATGCCTGCGCGGCGGAGTGCTTGCATGCGTCCCGTCAACTCACGCCTACTCGCACGGCACACGGGGCGTGTGGCAGCACGTATATTTTTTGGTTTATTGATGATTCATTCTGCCGCTTTACTGCTTAACTGAAGCATGGAACAGTCTAACGCACACGGTCCGAATAAATAATCCGTATGAGATATTGGTTGCCAGTTTTTAATAATCTCCCGTTTGTAAGAAGATTATATCAAAACGGTTCTCATGGAAGAAAAAATAGAATATCACAGTCTACTGGTGTCCATATATGACACCACGATAAGTTTCATGAATTTCAACTAAGTTTTGGATTTACTGAATTTTAAAAATATATATTCTCAATATTTTTAAATCTGTTGCACAGGGAAACATGCACCCACGGACACATATGATTTTGCAACCCATTTTGGTTCACATGTAGCTCAAATTTGATTTTTGCACATTAAATCCCTAGGAAATCAATCAATGTATAAAAACGGTCGAATGATGTCTGTTTTTTTAACACGACACTCCGCCTTTGGTCACATGTTCACTGCAGAAAAAGTTTGACATGCCTCAGAGTGGCTGTGGTGGTGCGGGATGTGTGTGTCTGTGTGTGTGGGGGGTGGGGGGAGGGGTCCGGCAGTACACTACGAGTCGTGAACCTCCGTGTGGGATTATTGATCATTTTGTGAGTCATATATGCCACATCAAAGTCGTGAATTGGTTATTTAAAGCATTACACAACCCTTTCATACATAATGTTCGGGCCACATGCATGCATTGGTGGTCCTCTCGGACACTCTCCCTTGTGTGGTTATCAGTGACGTGCCCATTCGTTAGCCCGCAAAGGTTTTTAGTTTCCACCGACAACGAGAGGCATTTGACCAAAAGAGGATTCATCTTGGCATGTGTGTGGTGTGGGTCATGGTGGGATTCCATATCAAAGTTCAAGCACGTGCGTACACACTCCCACCGGCTTGAAGTGAGGGGGCTACACACATCGTGGTGTAGTGCGTTTCCGGTTTGCGAAGCATGTGCCACGTCAAAGTTGTGCATTGGGTATTCAAACATCACATAACACACGGGCGCATGCACGCGGTGGTTTTGTCCTATGACATCACTCACGTGTGCCTCTCTCTGTGGGCCCATGAGGTCGTCATCGACCATTTGAACGTACAACGAGAGAGAGGTTAATTTGACCAACAAGGATGATTCTTTTTTGGTTTGTGTTACATATATGCACGGTATAGGAGTATGTACATGTCAAAGAGGGGGCAACATGAATACTCTATATATATGCGTGTCATAACCTCGCTCCATGCATGTGGGGACTTTCCGGTTCCTGAGGCAGGTGCCACATCAAAGTTGTACATTATATTGGTATTCAAACATCACGCAATACCATGCAGGCAGTGGTTGCCCTATATATAGGAACTCACTCGCGTGTGGCGCTTCCATCCGTGGGCATGCGAGGTTGTCCTCCATCACTTTGACCCAATGAGAGAGAGGTTAATTTGATCATCAAGGAATGGGTCTTTTTTGGTTTGTGCTATACAGTAGAAGTACATATATACCACGCGTCGAATGGGGGCGTACATATAGCACATACCACGTGTCATGAACCACGCGCTCTCTGTGGGGACTTTTTGGTTTACTATATACGTGGTGCCACATCAAAGTTGTGCATTGTGTATTCAAACATCACACAAATAGCTCTTTGGGCCACATGCAGACGGTGGTACGTAGTCCTATATAGGATGATCACTCGCGTGCGACGTACGCTTCGCTTCTGTGTTGGGCCCGCGAGTTTGTCGTCCATCACCTTAACCCAGTGAGAGAGAGGTACGTTTGACGAACAAGGAGGATTAATTCTTTTAGGGCTGTGTTACTAGGTGTATATATAGTACGTGTCGAGGGGGGGGGTGACCAGCTTGGTCCATCACTTTCACCGACAGCGCAAGAGAGGTTAACTAATTTGACTTAGGAGGGGATTAATTTTTTGTTTTGTCTTGATATAGATCATGATGTGAGATTACATATATATAATAGCGCATCTGTACACATGAATCCATCCCACTGGATCGAAGGGGGGGGGGGCGAGCACACGACACGTCATGAACGACCTCTTGCTCTGTGTGGGGACCTCTGCGATTTTCAACGCATGCACCACATCAATGTTGTGCATTGGGTCGGGTATTCAACACATATGCATGCATCACACACCTCCATAAATATGTTCGGGACACACGCATGCAATAATGGTTGTCTTTGGACACACTCTCACTCGCTTGGTTATGGGCGGCAAGCCTATATATATTCGTGGGCCCGCGTGGACATCCATCATTTCGACCAACGACGAGAAAGGTTACCAGGGTGGATTCTTCTTCTTTGCTTCGAGTTACCGTATAGTAGGTCGACCCATTCCAAGCCTAATTAAGTTTGAGCGCATGCTACGCGTCGTGAACCCTCGCTCGGTGTGGGGATTTTACGGTTCCAAAGCATGGTGCCACATCAAATTTGCGCATTGGGTATTCAAACACCACACACACCACTTCCATATACACACTTGGGCCACATGCACAGAGTGGGTTTGTCTTCATACAGTACTCCCTCATGAGGTTATCGGCGACAAGCTAGCCCATTTTGCGGGGCAGTGTGGACGTCCATCACTTTGACCAACAACGAGCGGGGAGAGGTTGTACGACCAAGTTGGATTCTGCTTGGTCCGTGTTACAGTACGTCTTCGTGACATGCCCTCCCCCCGACGTGTGTGTGTGGGGGGGGGGGGCTACTTCGCGCTACCTGCAACCTCCGTGGGTTCGGGAAGTCCGGTTAATTTGCGAGGCACACGTGCCACATCAAAGTTGTGAATGGTAGTTAAATATCACACACCACACCCTTTTCATACATATAGTAGGGCCACCCGCATGTGGTTCGTATGTGGTCTCACCCATCTCGCGCCACAAGCACACATTTGTGGGTCAGCACACGGTCCACCTTTGTCGGGAAGCGAAAGGGGAAGTTTGACCATATATATGATGGACTCCTATAGGTTTTGTGTTACGGTGGGGTGAGATTTCAGACCTAGCTATTTGGGGGCATGCATTCATAGCTAGGATTCCCTTACCGCCGACACGAAGTGGGGTTCATAGGGGGTGGCTGACTAGCAATACTGTGCTTTTGTGCGACAGGTGCCACATCAAAGTTGTGCATTGGGTATTCAAACATCAAACCACCCTTTTCATACATATATTTGGTCCACATGCAAGTGTGTTCGTGTTCTGACCCTCTCCCGCGTTATTCTTTTTGCCAAATTTATAAGCAGCACACGAGTTGGATGTAGAAACCGTCTGTGATTGGGTACGCAACAAACACGGTTCGGTCAGACTACCCGTGTGCCACGCCTGTGCCGTGCAGTCCCTCACATCAGCACAGTAGATTGGGCTCCACGAGGCTTGCCTCCCGGTCTCGAAAATATCTACTGCCTCGTAATCTCGAAAATATCTACCGCCTGGAAGGTTTTAATGTTTGCTAGCACACGATTAGTATGTGCGGACCGTGTGCGATGTCTGTTACTCCCTCTCTGCTTCAGTCCCTTGATTCAAATTTTCAGTAGCCCCACCATTTTACTCCCGCCTTTGCATCCCTCGCAATCTCAAAAATATTTGCTCGCCCTTGATTCAAATTTTCAGTTGCCCCAGCATTTTACTCCCGCCTTTGCATCCCTCACAATCTCAAAAATATCTGCTTGCCCTTGATCCAAATTTTCAGTAGCCCCGCCTTGTTACTCCCGCCTAGTAAAATTTTCAGTTGCCGTGGTATTTCCTCAAACACCACCTTGCCCCCCCTCCACACACACCACACACTCCCCAAACCCTCCGCTCACACAGACACACAACACCCCTCCCTCACTCAAAACCATTGGTAGGTCGCCACCGGCGCCGCCGCCGCCTCCATCCTCGACCTCTGCCTGTGTGCCGGGGAGCTCGAGGAGCCAATGGCCAAAAAGAGGTTTATCGTAGCCTATTCGCCTGACACCGGTGAGGTGGCCGCCGAGGTGTCCCCGTCGTCCTCCGCGGGCTCTTTATTGATCCGTCGTCGCCGGTCGCCCGATCCGCTTGCCGCCGCGCCCCTACGCTGGGTCGAGGACTTCCCCGTCCTTCCTCGGGCCCGGCCGCCGACAAGGTCCTACCTCGGGGTCCGGCAGCGGCGGTGGGGGATGTGGGTCGCCGAGATTACAGATCGGGAGACCCACACCCGCCGGTAGCTCGGTAGCTTCCACACAGCCGAGCTCGCGGCCATGGAGTACGACCGCTGGCAGGTCCGCTACCACGGCGCGGCGGCTAGGCTCAATTTCCCCTTCGGCACATGTCCGGTCGACCTCGTTCTGCCGGAGCCAGGGGTGGTGAGCTCGGCTATGGTGCGGGAGGACCGCGAGGCGTGGGAGCGCCTCGAGGCCTACATGCAAGAGCTCCGCCGGCAGCACCCGGAGCTCGTAGAGGCGGAGCGGGTGATCTTTGCCGGTGTGGAGGGCGGCGAGGTTATCGTGCTCTCCTCCGATGATTAGGTCGAAGGCGGCAAGGACGATGGCGCGGAGGGCGTCAAGTTGGGCGGCGAGGACGAGGAGATCGACGTCGACGAGTGGAGGAGTGTCTTCCCCAACGACCCCGACGACGGCACCGGCCCGAACCCGGCTCGCGGGACACCGTACCTGACGAGGAAGGATTGGCTCGGCCTCCACTTCGACCGAAAGTAGTTTAGCTTAGTTTAAATTTATGTTTTATGTTCGGTTATCCAGAACTATCTATGTTTAGGTTTGAATGCATGCTACTTTCGGTTGAACCTGCTTTGAACTTGATCAAATTGAAGTTTACAATGTTAAGTTTAGGGGATCGACCAGAAACGGCCAAAAATTGCTGGAGTATATATATATATCCACTAAGGGTTTTAGTCCGTTAACTTTTAAAGGATCGGCTAGAGATGGCCTTATGCCTTATTTATTTCAGTTCTTCACAATGTGATGCTCTATATGTGCAACTATTTGCCGTGCAGTTCAATTTCATCAATAACAGTTTCAACAATACCACTATGAATTATGATATTTGGTTGCTGTTAAGGATGTTGCAGTTAACATGCCTTTTCATTTTTTTAACAGTAACTAGTGTACTTTAGACCTGCACAATACCAGTTTGAATGACTATTTGCTTGTTTTTAAATGTTATGCCTGATGCAGTTAACACACCTTTCCACTTCTTGTTTTGTTTAACTAGCGTGCTTAAGCCTGCACACTGAAGCTATCATTTGCAGATTATGTTGTCTACCATGGATATATTTGGTTGATGTTTAGCCTATTGTGCTTAACATGCCTTTATATGTACTCATACGGGACAATATTGAGAACAGTGTTGTTTTCCATCGATGTTAGTTTCATCGCATTGCTTATATGTACTCACTGTTCAAGATATCGGTAGCTGGTACCATATAGCCTGGGGGCTGATAAGGGATTAATCGTCGAATCGGACATTTCACTGAATATATCTGTAACCCATTTATCAGTAGGTTAACTAGGGCCATATTTAATATATCTGAGGCTACATAGCAACATGCATTGTACTGAATGACTAAATATGCAATCCCAGGCTACATAGCAACAAGGAAGAGTGTTACCTTAATGTTCTGATGATGTCAAGATATACATGTAATAAAATCTTACATAATGGGATGGAGGGAGTGTTGTACTACGTCATTTTGCAATTGTTGTTTAGCTTCTAATATTAACTTGGTGCTTTTAGGTACATATGTCATTGCCAAAGATCGACACTTCGACCCTTTCTGTGTATGGGGCAATGAGATATTCATGAACCAGCATCAAGTGAGGAAACTGATAAAGATTGTTATTAAAATGGGTCAAAAGATGTCAATCGAACTATTTGTTTACACTTTATGCAAGACAACAGTGAACTGCAGGAGGGTAAGTAAGAACCCTATAGCCTTCTTTTTACTGCCCGTAATGAGTTGTGTTAGATGACAATGTCTGAATCATTTTTCCTTTGCAGTGGATCCTGAAGCAGTTTACCCAAGATTACCTCTCGAACTACATGATTGGCGGTCGGCCATCACAAGGGGTTGGACTAGAGTCGTGTGTGCCTTCTGCATCCAGGAGAGCACAATAGGGCCACTCCGCTTCACCTTGTTCAGCAACCAGAATGTCTGTCGCCTCTTTCTTTACCATCTGTAATAGTACAAGTATAGAACCCTGGTTCATCATTCTTTATTTGGTGCTTATGTAATTCTTAAACACATGTACCTGTGAATCGAATAATACATTGGTTGTTTGAACCTGATGGATATGAATAAAGCTATAGCCTACTTTCAAGTTCAAATTAGGTACAATTTTAAATAGCAGCAATTAAATTAGGGTGAAATTACGGTATGCAGGTCATTACGGCGCACACGGTCAATAAAGCACAGCGTGTGTGATATACATCATAATCCGACACGGTTCACGGAGAGGAAACGTGTGTAACTATGCACATAGTTACCGTTTGCAAAGCGTGTGTGATGTCAGACACTATCACATACGGTGCGGGAAAACTAAATGTATGTGATTGCCTACCTATCGTACACGGTTTATAATCATGAACTATTTGTGATGTGCCAGGCATAAAAAATGTAGAGCCAGTTTGGTACGTGCCTGGAAAACTCCCGTGCCTGGAATCTGCCTAGTTTTAGGTAAAACCACAAAACTCCGACTGTGATGGCAATACGAGCACAAACGAGTAGCAAGGATGAAGCGTTTGGGATATTCGAGATATCAGAAACAGTTATATAGGGACAACTGTATGCATCAAGGCTCCCTATCCCCGACGGTTTCTGGGTCGTGTGGGAAGGACCCCCCTATCGCCCACACTCACTTGGCGACAGTTTCAAATGTCGTCGCGGAAAGGGGTTAAAAACCATTTGTATAGCACCTCGCTGTACCAGTGGCAGGACGTCGAGAAAGACGGCCTTCCTCTCTCCATGTGGGGTGTACTGCTACACCTGCATGCCCTTTGGATTGCGAAATGCTGGCGCAACCTTCCAGCGATTGATGCACATCACCCTGGTCCTGCAGCTCGGGAGGAACACCGAGGCGTACGTCGACAACATAGTGGTCAAGTCGCGGGAAGCAAGGACCCTTGTTGAAGACCTGGAAGAAACGTTCACCAACCTGCGCAAGGTAAACCTGCGGCTCAACCCATGAGAAATGTGTGTTCGGTGTCCCGTCCGGCTAGCTGCTGGGCTTCCTGGTGTCACACAGAGGGATCGAAGCTAATCCGGAGAAGATCAAGGCAAAGAAAGGATGAGCCCGCCGCAGACCCTCAAGGAAATGCAGAAGCTCACGGGTTGTGTAACTTTGTTGCGGCGTTTCATCTCCAAGCTCGGCGAGCGCGCCCTCCCGTTCTTCAAGCTAATGAAAAAGGAGGGCCCCTTTGAATGGACTCCGGAGGCCGAGGCGGCCTTCCAAGATCTCAAGAGGTATCTCACCAGCCCGCCAGTGATGGTGGCGCCTCGTCCTCTTGAGCCCCTGGTACTTTACCTGGCCGCCACACCACACTCTGCTAGCGCAGCGCTCGTGGCGGTCTGGGAAGAGCGCGCAGGGGCAAGTGCGCGGTGCAGCACCCCGCGCGCGGCCGCTACGTTGCCACCTCAAGGTGGCGCTCCTGAGGCCTCGACTACCTCATCGGACAGCGAGGCTCCCGAGGCCCTCTCGCCTCAAGCAGGGCTGGACATCACCGACACCTCTTCCGACGTCGAGCATCCCGTGTACTTCGTCAGTACGGTGTTGCGTGAAACATGCTCGCACTACCCCATGCCACAGAAGCTCCTGCTCGCACTCCTTGTTGCCTCCAAGAAGCTGCGCCACTACTTCCAAGGCCACCCCATCAAGGTCGTCTCCGCGTACCCCCTGGAGAAGGTGCTCTGGAGCCCCAATGCCGCGGGGAGGGTTGTTGAGTGGAACATCGAGCTGCAAGCGTTCCAGCTAGAGTTTAGCACCACCAGGGTCATCAAGGGCATGGCCCTCGCTGACTTTGTGGCGGAATGGACTGACGCTCCTGACCGAGGGATGGGTGAAGACCGCTCCCTCGCGCCCGGAGACGAGGTGCCCAACGGCTGGGTCATGTACTTCGACGGCGCATTCGCGCGCCAGGGCGCGGGGGCCGAAGTCCTACTCATCTCGCCTACCCAGGACAAGCTCTACTACGCCGTGCAGCTCTGCTTCTAGCATGGCGAGAAGGTCTCCAACAATATCACGGAATACGAGGGCCTGGTCGCTGGCCTCAGGGCCGCGGCGGCCCTGGGGGTCAAGCATCTCACCATCAAGGGCGATTCTCAGCTCCGTGTCAACTTCTCCAAATAGGCATACAAACCTAAGGACGAGCACATGGAGGCATACTTAGAAGAGGTGCGCAAGATTGAAAAACGATTCTTAGGCTTGGAACTGTAGCACGTCCCGTGCGACATGAACCAGGTGGCGGACGACATCGCCAAGAGGGCGTCCCGACGCCAGCCCCAGAAGCCTGGTGTCTTTGAGGAGCGGCTCTTCAAGCCATCGGTGGCTCCCCCCCCCCCCCCCCCCCCCCGCCGCAGGCCCTGCGCTGTTTTGGGAGGAGCCGCCCCTGGCCCCTTCCACGGGCGCCCCAGCTTGCGGTCCGACCTCTGGAGCCCGCCTGCTCCTGGCGTTCGAACCTCAGGAGGGGTGCTGGACCGAAGAGCTCAAGGCGTACCTGCTCCGAGGCACCCTGCTGGAGAAGGAGGAAGATGCAAGACGCGTGGCCCGTCAAGCCACCGCTTACTGCTTGCAGGACGGCGAGCTCTACCGAAGGCGCCCAAACGACGTCTCGTTGTGATGCATCTCCAAGGAGCAAGGGTGCGAGTTGCTGGTTGACATCCATGGCGGGGATTGTGGGCACCATTCTTCGTCGCGCACCCTCGTGGGCAAGGCGTTCCGCAGCGGGTTCTACTGGCCCACGGCGCTCAACGATGCCACCGAGCTGGTGCGATCCTGCGAGGCCTGTCGATTCCACGCCAAGCAGATACACCAGCCCGCTCAGGGCCTACAGACCATCCCGCTCTTGTGGCCGTTCACGGTCTGGGGGCTGGATATCCTGGGTCCGTTCCCCCGAGCAGCCAGGGGCTACCGCTACCTCTACGTCGCCATCGACAAATTCACCAAGTGGGCGGAGGTGGAGCCCGTGCGCACCATCCCAGCTGGCTCAGCCGTTAAGTTCATCAAGGGCCTCGTGAGCCGCTTTGGGGTCCCCAACCATATCATCACTGACAATGGCTCTCAGTTCACAAGCAATCTCTTCAAAACATATTATGCTAACCTTGGAACGCAGATATGCTACGCTTCAGTGGCGCACCCATGGAGTAACGGCCAAGCCGAACGTGCCAACGCAGAGGTCCTGAGGGGCCTCAAGACGAGGAGCTTCAAGAAGAAACTCGAGGCTTGCGGCAGGGGCTGGCTCGATGAGCTTCAGTCCGTGCTGTGGTCCATTCGCACCACCGCGACTAAGCCCACCGGCGAGACCCCATTCTTCCTCTTCTACAGCGCTGAGGCGGTCCTCCCTCACGAGGTCAAACATCGCTCCCCGCGGGTCTTGGTGTTTGACGAGGCACGCCAGGACGCCTCGCGGGGGATGGACCTCGTGCTCGGGGAGGAGGGCCGCCGTCAAGCCTCGCTCCGTGCCGCGAGGTACCAGCAGGCGCTACGGCGGTATCACTGCCGCAGCGTCCGCTCTAGGACCCTCGAGGTGGGTGACCTCGTCCTAAGATGGGTGCCCTCCAGGGAAGGGCTTCACAAGCTCTCGCCCATGTGGGAGGGCCTGTTCAGGGTCGCCCGTGTCTCCAGGCCTGGCGCCGCGCACCTGGAGACGTAGGACGGGGTCCCCATCCAGAATGCCTGGAACATCCAGCACCTCCGGAAGTTCTATCCGTGATCAACGAGCGCCATGCGCCTCTCAAGTCTTCGCTCGTGACACTCTCACGTAATAATGAGTGGGGCTGTACACGCCCCGGAGTCTCCTGAGTGCTGCCCTTGAGCCTCACGGGGGCTCCCACCCACGTCCTAGTGGATGCCCCAAGCTCCGTGCTGGCGGGAAGACCAGAAGACTAGTGTAGGTGCCGGACGCGGCTGTTCTTTTGCTTGCTTTCTGTAGCCGATTTGCCACTTCTTGAAATGAAATTCGAAACTCTCGCGTCTTTATTTGAAAGGTTCGGAATTTTTCTCCTTGCAGCTTTTAATCTCTCGAGTCTCGCCTTAGGGAGAGTGGCAGTTGCCCGTCGCTCTTTCCCGCGTGTCTCACGAGCGGGGCCTGCGTACGGTGTGTACGCCTGGGCTCGCCCACGAGCACACCTCGCCAAAGCTTTCGTGACCTAATCTTTGGCGTCTTAATCCTCGCGCGACGCCCTTAAACGAGCCAACGGGCATGAGCGCCCTCCTGAGTTCGCACCTCCTGGCTTCGCTGGGCATCACGACCCGGTGTACCAGCAACGGTTGGTCCTCGCTCGGGGGCTCACGCGGGGCATGGCGCCCTGAGGGGCGGCTCCAGAGGCCCCATACCCTCATGACCCACTGGAGACCTCGCGGCCACTGAGAACCTTTGGGTCCATGAGAAGGAAACCCCCGGCAAGATCTCTCTGGAACGAGAGGCACGCAGAGGACCCAAGCTCCGGAGGAACACGCCCTCGCGGCGCAGGAGCCTACCACAAGCACACCAAGCTAAGTTACCCTAATCACGGTCAACAAGAGCTTGTCGGTTGGTAGCAATGCGAATGCTTAGATACGAAATAAAAGCGTTAACATAAACGGCGCAAGCTCCATGGTCCATTACATGCCCTACCAGGGCCTTCTACGTTTCTTGATGCAGGAAAAAGAAAACAAAAACAAAAGCGGCCTCCCGACCACCGCGGCTCCTGAGACCCGGCTCCAGCGACGCCCGCGCTTATTCGGAGTCCTCCTCCTGCTTCACCGGGGCGCAATGGCGAGGCGGCTCGTCGCCCGCCCCGGTCCGAGCTCGATGGCGTGGCGGCTCATCGTAGTTGCCGTCGCTCGTGCTCTCCCCAGAGGAGGAGCCGCCGCTGCTGGAAGCATCGCGACCGTCGCCAAGGGCAAGTTCACCACCGGAGATGTTACCACCCCTCCGGCTGTCGTCGTCGGAGGGATGGACATCGTCGTCATCGCTGTCGCTCTCCGGGCACCATGCCAGGCGCCTGCCATCCTCCCCGAAGATCCTGACGTAGAGGGTCGTAGCGCCGTCGTGCTTGAAGTGGAGGGTAAACCTCCCCTGCAGGCCGCGCGCGGGCGAACGGCTGCCACCCGCGGTTCAGGAACACATTACCGGCGGGGTGACCTCGACCTCCACCCATGAAGCCTTGCTGCAGCAACCATCGGCCTGCAGCCAGAGGCCGCCAGGTCCCCCGGCCGGCAGCGCGCCCGCCAAGAAGCGCGGGACCTGGAACTAGACGCCTGCAGGCCTCTCCGCCCACACCACGAACTCCAAGGACGCATCAGCCGAATGGGATTGCAGATGCGGTGGCCGAATGGCTGCCACATGCCTCCCTCCTTGGCCGCGCCCACCTCCACGGCTACCGGAGGCGGTGCCAGCCTTCGAAGGCGTCGCGGCGTACTTGCGGGGACGGCCGCGGCCCCTCTTGGGCGGTGGCGAGCCTGGCCCCTCCTTGGGGGCCTTCCCCTTCTCGGCGGGCGAGAACCTCCTCACTGGCACCATGGATGTTCTGGCGAGATGGCAGCGCGACGGAGAAGAAGAAAGAGCAAGCAGCGAGAAGATGAAGATGGGCTGGGGGCTACGCCCCCCTTCCCCCATTTATAGCCGGAGGAAGGCTAACCGGCGGCCTCTCATGTTCCAAGCCATGATGGCCCAGCTGCATGCGCCAGGCAGTTGTCAAGTCGAGCAGTTGCCGAGGCGACATGGGGAAGCGGAGGCACCCACGTCCCATCAAGCGCCACACGTCAGCCTGGCCCGCATGTGATTGGGGCCCGTGGCGCTTCGCCCTTGCCTTTGGCTTCGCCTCGAAGCCAAGTCCGTGCGCGCGTTGGGCCCGGGGGCTACTGTCGGTGTTTTGGGAACCAGGGTACCCAGATTTGCCTACCTGCGACCCACGGCATGGCTCCATTGACGGCCTGGTACGGCCCATCTACAAGACTACCAAGACAAGACCCTCGCGAGGGGCCAAGCCTCACGAGGCGGACGACACCAAGACCTCCCGAGGGAGCGGCCTCCCCAGGCTGCCTCCTGAGGAGCGGAGATTTCTATGCAGGTACCCAACCCCAGGAGGTTGCGATGACGCAAGCCATGACGACCAAGGCCAGGCGGGCGCCAGCGGGCGCAGAGGAGGCAGTTTCCTCTTTGGTGCTAAGGAGGCAAGCGCAGGCAAAGGTTCCCAAGTTGCCTGGCAAATGTTTCCATTCCAGTGCTACAAGACCAAGACCGCGAGGGCGGCAGGACGGATGTCATCGTCGAGCCCACTGCTGCGTCACAACCAGAGGCTTTGGAGGCGAAGACCACCTTTCGTCAGGATAAGATGTACTACTTGTCCCCTTTCAAATGGGCCACTGTGGGATCCCTTCCCGCCTACGATTTGGGGGAAGAGGATCGAGGCCACTATAAATATAGGTTAGCCACCACCGTAGAGGGGATCGGAAGCTGGTCGACTGATTCCACCCTCACCCATAGACCTCGCGAGGTTGTTCATCCCTTGTACTAGTTCATCCTCGGCCCCTCGTGAGGCCAATCCACCACAAAGCAGGTGTAGGGTCTTACACCGCAAGGTGGCCCGAACCTGGGTAAACTGCCGTGTTCATCTTCTTCCTTGTTCGTGTGCATCGAGCTAGGCCGTAGGGCGACGAGTTGGTTGGCTGGGTAGGTTGAGTCCTTCGCCCACGCCCCAGAGTTCGAAACTTTCTTGGGTCTATGGAGCCCTGAATCTGACACTCTTACAGTCAGTGGTCAACGAGATGTGCTCCAGAAACATCCTGACAATGCCCATCCCGACAAGATCTAATGGTTATCCGATTGTTCAATATGCTGATGACACCCTTATCATTCTACCTGTGGTTGATAGCCAGCTTATTGCTTTCAAAGAGATGCTGGATACGTTTGCTGTTTCAACGAGCCTGCGTGTTAACTTCAGTAAATCCTCACTAATCCCAATGAACATGACCGACGCTGAAGGGGCCAGAATTGCCAGTTTGCTTGGGTGTGAAATTGGATCTATGCCTTTCATCTACTTTGGCTTACCTATGGGAACCTCCAGACCAACCATATATGATCTGATGCCACTTGTCGATCGCATCGAGAGACGTTTGTCTGCCTCCTCATGTCTGCTAAACCAAGGGAGCCGCCTTCAGCTTCTCCAATCTGTACTTACATCCATGCCCATATACTTATTGTGCTTGCTCTCTCTTCCCCAAGGCATCCTTAAGCAGATTGAAAGGATTATGCGCCAATGCCTTTGGAGGGGCAACTCGGATACTCCGGGCCAATCATTGGCTGCTTGGGATTTGGTCTGCAGGCCAAAGAAATTCGGAGGACTTGGATTTATTAATCTGCGAATCCAAAATGAGGCCTTGCTGCTTAAGCACCTATTTAAATTTTTAAACAAATTGGATGTGCCTTGGGTTACCCTTATTTGGGATTCATACTATGGGTCCTCGGCCCCGCAAGTTACTCAGAACTGTGGTTCTTTCTAGTGGCGAGACGTGCTGAGTTTATATGACAAATTTGTCAGTTGGCTATCCCGCAGGTGCATGCGGGTGACACTGTAGTGTTCTGGTTGGACCGATGGAAGTTGGATGACAAAGCCATCTCTATGCAGGAACGTTTCCCACGGCTGCATTCCTTTGTCATTGACGACATGATCACGGTTAAGGAATTCTTTGCACTACCAGCCCTGACTGATAATCTCCACCTTCCTCTATCATTGGAAGCATATCAAGAGCTCAACCAACTCCAATCCTTACTACCTCTAGTCAATCTTGACTTGGAGGGCAAGGATATCTGGAGATGGACATCTAAATCTGGAGAGTTTCAGTCAAAGATCTACTCAATACTCACACCTGGTGGTTGATCCTATATTTAAGTGGATCTGGAAATGCTCATGCACTCTTAAGATTAAGGTATTTGGATGGCTTCTATTGATGGACCGTTTAAATACCAGGGATATGATGCAACGTCGACACTGGAACATTCAAGATGACACCAGTCATGAGGATCGTGTCCATCTCTTCTTTGCTTGCAACTTCAGCCAACGTGTTTGGAACTACCTTGGGATTTCTTGGATCACCCAACCAAATCAGTCAACTTATATAATGGCGTCAGCTGCCAGGAGGGATTTTGGCCTTCCTTTCTTCTCTGAAGTGGTTTTCACTGCCACATGGAATATTTGGACTCAAAGGAATGGAAAGATCTTCAGAAATGAGACACCTAGTTTCAGATCTTGGAGGAGGAACTTTGTACATGATATTTCTCTTTTAGCTCATAGGATCAAATGTAAATATAGAGATAGCTTTCTCTCTTGGATAGCTTCCCTCCCATAGGTTCTTTGTAAGTATTCCCTTTTCACACTCTGTATTTTGTACCTTTGTTGCATTAAGTTTTAATAAAGAGCTGTGAGGCTGTTGCCTTGCAGTACATAGTAAAAAATGTTTAGATGAATTGACAGTGTCTAAAGGAACTCCAAGCCACACATGGCGTCCCACACTCGAAGAGCTTGCATGCCTCATTCGGTTTAGACGTTGTGAGTCTCATAATTTGGACGTTGCTCATGGATGAAATGGCACTCTCACAAGGATGCAAAGCATTTTACAATTTCCTTGGCGATGGCTGCATGTAATCCCATACTCTTATTCTTGATATCTTCAATCACACTCTTGCAATCAGATGCCAGACAAATCATCTACTGCGCCAGGTCTATTGCTAGACACAAACCCTCTCTGCATGCTATTGGCTCAGTCGCTGCTAGATCTATTATACCTCTATAGACAAGTGTTGATGCTCCCAGATAAGTACCATTGATATCCCAAAACCGGATGTGATTAGCTATCTAAGATGTGCCTGCCTAGTTTGATTTAGGTTGATCGGTTGTGTGCGACGGGCGACTTCTTGATGTAGAATGCTTCAAATAGGAAATTGACTTTGTGCACAAATGCTATTTGGCGCTTCAGGCGCCCGATTTAGTTCTTTTTGTAGGCACTGCTGCGTTCTTTTCGCTGCGTTCCTAAGCAGGCCAGCCAATTGTGGGAACCTTCTAGAAATTTCCACCTGTTTTCCTGGGCTGATTTTTCTTTGGTTTTTTCGGGCTTGGTTTTTTTGGTTTTTTTGCTTTCGTTTTATTCTTTTTTTGCGAGGAAATTTCTGATCTATTCATCTTCAATCATGACAGTACAACGAATACCAGAAATAATAGAAATTACATCCAGATTCGTAGACCATCTAGCGATGACTACGAGCACTGAAGCGAGCCGAAGGCACGCCGCCGTCATCACCCCTCCATCGCCGGAGTCAGGCACAACTTGTTGTAGTAGACAATTCTTTATTTTTTGTTTTCTTTTTCCTTTTTATTTTTGTTTTGTTTTTTATTTTTATTTTCCCTTTTTTCAATTTCATGAATATTTTCAAGAGCAAAATCTTTTCAAATTCATGAACATTTTATAATCTGTGAACTTTTTTTCTTTCAAATTTTAAACTTTTTCAAACCACGGACTTTTCAAATTTGTGAATGTTTTTCAAACTATAAACTTTTTCTCAAATTCATAAACCTTCTTTCAAACTCATAAACTTTTTTAGATTCATGAACTTTTTGAAGCCGCAAACCTTTTCAAATCCGTGAACTATTTTCAAAATCCATGAACTCTTTTAAATTCATGAACTTTTTCAAACCCATGAAATTTTTGCAAATACATCAACTTTTTTTAATCCGCGAACTTTTCAAATACATTAACCTTTTCTAAATCCGTGAACATTTTTCAAACCGCGAACTTTTCAAACCTACTGGGTACATGTGTGAACGGGCGCTTGAAGCGTGGATTAGGAGCTCTCGCATTTGCGTGTAATAGCTCGGGACGAGGCCAATCAACTCGGAAAAACACATGATGGGCCCTGAAAACATGATGTGCAGGCCCCTGCCGAAAACAAAAACATGATGTGAAGGCATTTGCTTGTCGTGAAACATGATGGGTCCTGAAAACATGATGTGCATGCATTTGCTTGTCGTGCCCGTTTTTTAATCCATTGAGAATGTCTGTTCTAGGAGGTGCCTGCCCAAGGCCTGCTATATTTCGTTTGACATGAGATGTTGGCTACCCATGGAATCCGGCATGATATGTCTGGGGTTTTAGGATTTTTTTGGACTCAGACGTTCTCCTCGGCGTGCACTCTGGCACGAGACAGTTGCATGCGCGCACGGGCCTTGGATCTTGTGGTCTCGTGTTAGGCTGGTTGTAGTGGGAGTAGGCAAGTTTGATGATGTGATATAGAATTAAATGAAAAAAAAGAGGATTGAGTATCGTATCATGATACCGTATCATAATAAATATTATACTAGTATGTGTCTTGCATGACAATAAATATAATCATTTAAGATACTAATTATAATACGAAGGTAGTATCATACACTAGTATCATATATACTAACTTATGATACTACCCGTTACAACCAGCCTTACCGATGGCGTTCGCTCGGCTCGGCTCGGCTAGTACTGTCGCCCTGGTTCTGATTGCCAAGTTCTCGTGCCAAATCGAACGGCATCGTTTTCCCCAGACGGGAGGAGCAGGCAGCGTTTTTAATTCGTATCATGGACGATCCCGGTTCAAATCTCTTGGGCAGAGATTTGCCGTGAACAAAAGTCAAACCACGTCCGGAGCCGGCTCCAATCACCTCAGCCCCCCCGTCCCTGCATGCAGTGCCTTCGTACAAACAAGTCGACTGCAGCAAAACTAGTGTTTTTGGATCAAAACTGAGATGGAAAATAAGTACTCGTAAAAAAGAAAGATGAAATGGGCGTCCCGTTGGCGTGGACGATGTGTTTCCTCCGCCACTGCTCGCTAGCAATGCCATTAGCGCGGCCGCGGCGGTAGCTAGCCTCTGCGGCTCCTAGGAAGCCTACGATCGGCAGTTGGCACTTCCCAACGCAGCAACAGCGCCAATCTGCAGCTCCTCTCTCTCCGGCCCTCTACCTAGCTAGGAGAAGCTACTCCATCTCGATCCCGTGAGCGTGAGGAGTAATGGCTTGAAGCGTCCCATCTCTCTTCCTCTTCGCTCGCCATTACGGGGAAACGGGAAGCGATCCATCGAATCGATATTCTCAACATCCGCCTCCTGAAGCAACCGTCCGGTCTGCATGCCATGCTCTGCATATGTCCCCAGCACAATGCATACAGTACTCTCGCGCGCATTGATATCGCTCTCGCTCTCTTTCCCGACGTGCCGAGCCATTTCAATCCCTGCCTATAGGAGCCCTAGCTAGCACAGTAATGGCATGCACTGTATCCATTGTTTGCAAGCTCACGAGTAGCTGATTACCACGCATGCAGCATGCAGACACGCAAAGTAATGCCGTCTTTAATTGCCACCCTCCTCCGTATCCTCCTGTGAGCATGCACGGAGGTCAATCGGTCGAAGCAAAAAAGTTCCACAAGATCTCGTCGCAGGCATGAGATGGATTCCACATTTATGTCGTTGCGTGGCTCCAGCATTTCGCTGCCTATCCCTATCTTCAGCTGCTGATCGATGATCTTTGCCAATAGCTACAAACAGAACCAGCACGACTTTGCAGAAGTGGCTTGCGAGAGAGCAGTGAAACTGACAGGAGCTCATGCATGCATGCAGCCACACGCATGCGGTGCGGACCAAGCGGTCAACCCGCGATGCCGCTCATCCGTGGAAGAAAGGTCCAGCAGCACAAGCAAAGAAGGGAAATGGCTAGGAGTAAGGTGACTGAAAATTAAATTTGTGGATCAGTCAATCTATTCTTAGCCATTAGATGTCAAAAGAACGGTCAGATTTCCATTTTCAACCTCCAGCTCGTCTCCTTCCCCAGACCGCCGGCTGAACCGCCTGCCACCATCACCCGCGGCCGTCGGCGCTCCAGCGGTAGCCTCACCGCCCCGCCATCCCACCAACCGCCGTGCTGCCGCCGGCCATCCCTCTAACCCCGACCATGAAGATTTTTCTCCGGCGAACCTGGACCCCCGCCCCCTCCCCCAACACCCCTAAGATAGACAATGGGGGACCCTGCCACCTTAAGATAGATAATGGTGGAGCTTCTCCGGCGAGCTTCTTCCTCCCCTCCGGTTGTTTCTTCCTTCAATCCAAAATCGACTGACCCAAATTCAAAAGTCAGGCGACTTACATATAGCTATTGTGAGCAAAGAATTACTCGAGGCTGGAGGTTGAAGAACGGATTACCAAGCATACTAGGGCACTCGGCGTCGTACCAAGTACAACCCCTCTCCAAGGTAAGCGGCGAAGCAATTCCTGGGCAATGTACAACAGGCCACTCATTTGTTCTATTACGCTTTTGCCGAGTGCACCATCCTTGTGGGCAAAAGGTAAGTTTTTTTAAAATAGACTATGATAAAGCATATGAAATACTTGCCCTCGCAGGCTTTGGCTATAAATGTATACTATGGATTTAAAAACTACCTGGAGGTCGGCGTCGCTGCCACCCTCCTCCCACAACCCTAGCCGCCCTCTACCGCAACCCTAGCCGCCCGCCGCCGCCGCCACCCTCCTCCCGCAACCCTAGCTGAACGCTGCCGTTACTCTCTCTCTCTCTCTCTCTCTCTCTCTCTCTCTCTCTCTCTCTCTCTCTCTCTCTCTCTCTCCGCCGTTCTCGGAGGCCACTGTCGGACAAGGCCATGCGGCGCCGTGATGAGGGTGGCAGGGATCTGATTGGCGATGGTCTCATGGGTCATCGACGGGTGCAGTGCGGCGAGTCAGTGGATGGCACCCATCATAAAGGCGGAACGTCGCCTCCCACTTAAAAAATATTCCGCCTTTAGGGTTTAAGGTCATTTAGTCTCCTGACATGATTGTCCTCGATTTCTTGGCTCCCACGGTAACCCATGCCGCCACCTTAGTTTTGATCGACTTCCTCCTTGTGACAAAAGACACGAGCATTTCTCATTCCAAATGGTCCAAGAAGTGAGCATGGTGCGCGTGTCCATCGCCTTGCGATTTGGATGTTGCTGTCGGAGAGGCTAACCCACCAACCTTTAGCGGATCGCATGAGGTGCCAGGTGGAGGTGTCGCGACGCCCAAGCTGTAGACAATCCTTTATCATGTCCCAAAGCATAGTCGTGTACCGACATCTGAAGAAGAAGTGGTCAACGGACTATTGCACCCGCTTACACGATGATGCCTTTAGGGTTTAAGGTCATTTAGTCTCCTAACATGATTGTCCATGATTTCTTGGCGCCCACGGTAACCCATGCCGCCACCTTAGTTTTGATGTTGTGGAGAAGAACCGTCGGTGGGGCACCCTTGTGACAAAAGACACGAGCATTTCTTCCATTCCGAATGGTCCAAGAAGTGAGCATGGTGCGCATGCCCATCGCCTTGCGATTTGGATGTTGCTGTCGAAGAGGCTAACCCACCAACCTTTAGCGGGTTGCATGAGGTACCAGGTGGATGTGTCGCGACGCCCAAGATGTAGCCAATCCTTTATCATGTCCCAAAGCATAGTCGTGTACCGACATCTGAAGAAGAGGTGGTCAACGGACTATTGCACCCACTTACACGAGGACACCTTTAGGGTTTAATGTCATTTAGTCTCCTGACATGATAGTCCCTGATTTCTTGGCGCCCACGGTAACCCATGCCACCACCTTAGTTTTGATGTTGTGGAGAAGAACCATCGGTGGGGCACCCTTGTGACAAAAGACACGAGCATTCTTTCATTCCAAATGGTCCAAGAAGTGAGCATGGCGAGCGTGCCCATCGCCTTGTGATTTGGATGTTGTTGTCGGAGAGGCTAACCCACCAACCTTTAGCGGGTCGCATGAGGTGCCAGGTGGAGGTGTCGCGACGCCCAAGCTGTAGCCAATCCTTTATCATGTCCCAAAGCATAGTCGTGTACCGACATCTGAAGAAGAGGTGGTCAACGGACTATTGCACCCGCTTACACGAGGACGCCTTTAGGGTTAAAGGTCATTTAGTCTCCTGACATGATTGTCCCCGATTTCTTGGTGCCCATGGTAACCCATGCCGCCACCTTAGTTTTGATGTTGTGGAGAAGAACCGTCGGTGGGGCACCCTTGTGACAAAAGACACGAGCATTTCTTTCATTCCAAATGGTCCAAGAAGTGAGCATGGTGCGCGTGCCCACCGCCTTGCGATTTGGATGTTGCTGTCGGAGAGGCTAACCGACCAACCTTTAGCGGATCGCATGAGGTGCCAGGTGGAGGTGTCGCGACGCCCAAGCTATAGCCAATCCTTTATCATGTCCCAAAGCATAGTCGTGTACCGAAATCTAAAGAAGAGGTGGTCAACGGACTATTGCACCCGCTTACACGAGGACGCCTTTAGGGTTTAAGGGCATTTAGTCTCCTGACATGATTGTCCCCGATTTCTTGGCGCCCACGGTAACCCATGCCCACCATATCTTTGATGTCGTGGAGAAGAACCGTTGGTGGGGCACCGTTGTGACAAAAGACACGAGCATTTCTTTCATTCCAAATGGTCCAAGAAGTGAGCATGGTGTGCATGCCCATCGCCTTGTGATTTGGATGTTGCTGTCGGAGAGGCTTACCCACCACCCTTTAACGGAATGCATGACGTGCCAGGTGGAGGTGTCGTGATGCCCAAGCTGTAGCCAATCCTTTATTATGTCCCAAAGCATAGTCGTGTACCGACATTTGAATAAGAGGTGGTCAACGGACTATTTGCACCCGCTTACATAAGAGACAAGGGTCACAATTTGGCTACCCACGCTTGGCCAAGCGATCGGAGGTCGGACTCCTATTTTGGATAGCAAGCCAAACAAGGAATTTAACCTTAGGTGGCACCCACACCTTCCAGACCATGTGCTCCATGGGGTATCGAATGGTGCCGTGGAATTGGGCTTCCACATGATGTCATCCTCGGCGTCCTCGTGGAGGTGGAAGTCACGAAGAGCGGCCCAGAGATTAACGAATCCGCGGAAGTGGGCGAGCGAGAAGTTTGAGGTTATCATGATTTTGGAGATGAGAGGTAGTATGTTTCTTTTTCTTGTTAAGACTGTTGAACCGCGTTTGGTTGCATTGGCGGAGTCATGTCTATTGCTGCAGGGGCCATGCGCCCCCCCCCCCCCCCCCCCAGCCCATGAGCTTTTTCTGAAGAAAGTCTATTTGGGTGCCACAAATTTAGAGAAATGCAGTTGTTGGCCCCTCCAGAAAATTATATTTCGTCATTTGCCCCCTCAGCTTTTCCTCACTAGCTCTGCCACTGTTTGGTTGGGTTTCGCATTACAATGAAAATGTAGCCAGGGTTGAGCCCATGTTGTTCGGAAAGAAAATATTGCTATACTTGGTACAAAGTTATTTTGCAGGAATAAAAACAGAAAAGATAATGCTCGTATTGTGTGCACACGACGCACGCGCTATGCTAGACGGTCGTTGGCACCATAAACACCGCCAGAGCAAATATTGCTATACTTGGCACAAATTTATTTCCAGGTCACATGGTACCACAGCGTCACCGGCGTACCGTGGTCCATGACTCCACGTAGCACAACTGTATCTACACCTGGTCGGCAAGGACACAGAGGTATGTTACTATCTGTAGTGCCTCGTCACTGATCATGGCCACACGAGTGCGGTACACGGCAAAGAGCTGGCACACGAGGCTCACCACCCTGCTCACAGCTCTCGATGGCGCGGCGACACCGCAAGCCCGGGACCGTTCGGCGTCGCGGCGTGGGCGTGCACGCGCCCCGCGCACCTCTCCCCCAGCCCTCACGCTCCCATGCACCTTTTAAACCCCCCCGCACACCCCCACCCAGCCTCATGCAGACAAACGCAAAGCACAGAGAGAAGATTGGTCCTTGTTGTTAGCCATGGAGAGCGTCGAGCACCAGCAGCAGGCCGCCACCCGCCTCTCCCGCTGCCCGCCTCACCCGGCGGCGCCGCCCTCCCCGCCGCTGTCGCCCAACTCGGCAGCGGCGCTGGCGAACGCGCGGTGGACGCCGACCAAGGAGCAGGTAGGCGTGCTGGAGGGGCTGTACCGGCAGGGGCTGCGCACCCCCACCGCGGAGCAGATCCAGCAGGTGACGGCGCGGCTGCAGAAGCACGGCCCCATAGAGGGCAAGAACGTCTTCTACTGGTTCCAGAACCACAAGGCCCGGCAGCGTCAGCGCCAGAAGCAGCAGGCCTTCGACTACTTCTCCAGGCAGTTCCGCCGTCCCCAGCCGCTGCCCGTGCTCCACAGGCCCGCCGCCCACCCCTCCTTGCCCCCGATCCCGCTGCAGGCGCCGCCGCCGCCGCACGTCCCGTCGACGACGACGCCGGATCCTCCCGCTCCTCCTGCATGCAACAGACAAGGTACGCGTACGTTACGTAGGCACATGAATCATCCACCGCTGCGTTCGTTTGGCACGTACGTCTTGACTGATTAGCCGCCGATGGCCTGTGCGTTTCCTCGCTTAGCTTTACACTTGGGGTCTAGCTGGAAAGGATATGGATTGCATCTACGACTTTCCATTTGCAACCCACGGCGTTCATGCGTGCGGTGGTCAAAGCTGATCAATGTGGTAGGAGTAGGACACGACGATAACGCATGGATCTGCTTCGGTGTTGACCCATCTATGCATGCATGCATGATGCAACACAGTGCTGGCTGTACTATTCGTCGTCTGTTTTGTGCTGTTCCTTCGTTTTTGTATGCATGCGTCTACTCTACACGGTTGCTTGTTTTGCTTGGCTTGGTTGTTCCTCAGTTTCCAATGTGCACGCGATGCATGCATGCATGGCCCTGCTGCTGCTGCTGCTTCTTTTCCCTTGTCTCTGTCGTTTCTCCTCTTGCCCCTGTGGTCTGTGGAGTGTCAGTGGAGCAGGGAAACCCTCGTAGTCATGGTCACACGATTTAACGTGTACGTACGTTGCCGGCCTAGCTCGCCTATGTAGCGTCCGCTGCTGCTACCCTTGTACGTTGCCGGCCTAGCTCGCCTATGTAGCGTCCGCTGCTGCTACGTACGTACGTTAAATCGTGGGAAAGGAAGCTCCTTTTAATCTTCTGTCCGCTGTTCATGCATCAATGCATGCATGCCCCAGGTTCGAAGGAAATTAACTGTCCTAGCTTACTCACAGACCGAAGCGGCACCAGTCCTATAGCTGCAGCTTCCTTTCCCCTCGGAGAAATGAAATACCTCGGTCTGCCCTCTCATAATTAATGATGCATGTATAGGACGACCGAAGCGAGCAGTGTGTTTGTTTAGCAATGCTGATTTGTTCCCTACTACTAGTGCAAAATGGCCATGAATAGATTTCTGCTGCTTCTGTTCACAGATTTTATTGAGTTTCATGAACACTAATTTTTTGTTTATTGAAGTGCTAGTGCACTAGACACTACTAGTAGTTCTTTGTTCTAACATGGTTTGCATTCAATCCATGTTCCATTTTTTGATGGCAGCGATGTACAGGCAGCAGCCTAGCTACGTGACAGCGACGGCCGCGGTGGCGGCGACACAGGCCGCGGCGAATGCATCCTACTACATGCAGACGCAGACGCAGACACCGACGTTGTGCCCGAGAGTGGAGGCGGTGGCGCATGACAAGGTCCAGACGCAGGCACAGGCCATCATGTACCACCAGGCAGCAGCTCCGAACAGCGCCGGCACTCAACAGCCGCGCGCGCTGCAGCTCCCTCCGGCCGACGGCACCCACGGGCCGCCCGACGCCCGCTCCCGCCGCCCCGAGACCCTGAACCTTTTCCCTCTGCACCCCACCTTCGCCATTCCGGAGAAGACGCGCCCCGCCGGGATCGCCGGCTCCGCGACGCCGACGCCGACGGCGCCGTCCGCCTCGGGGTCGTTCTATTGGGAGCCGGAGAGCCCCCGCGGCGACGCCTCGCTGCCGCTGTATGACTTCTTCGGCGTGGGCCGCTGAAGATGATGCATGATCGCTGATTTGCTCAACTTGTCGCATGCATTCCTATGGACAGTAGACCAACAATGTTCACTAAGCCGAACACCGACTCAAGGAGCAAAGTAGGCAGACAAACTATTTTTAGTTTTCTCCGCAAAAAAAAAACTATTTTAATTTTAGTTTTGCTAGATTCGGTTCATCTTCTAGATGAGTGAGATGAGCCGAGATTTTCCCCTTTTCGAAAAAACAAATCTTCTGAAGAGTAGTGTGCCATGGAGAACAGGGCGAGTCCCGAAAGATTTGCAATCTACCACCGATGGCTGGCGCTGTTTCTTGTTTTCGTATACATGCATGCTCTAGTTTTCTGCACCTTTTTAAACGATCGTTGCAGTTAATGTTGTTGTTAAAAGATTTTCTCAGTCCATCACGCCACGGGCTGTATGCATTCATGTGAATACCAGGGGACTGTCGTCTGGCCAAGGTTTGCTACCATCGGCACGGCAGAGCATGAAAATGTGCGTTCATGGTGTACCCACGAAGTCAAACGCAGACTAACAGTAAATGGCCTGCTGCTCTGTGCACGTATCCCCTGAACAACTGGACAGTGCTAGTATAGAAGGGGTACCTACATGGGAATTCAACTTCAACATTCCTTTAGGATGTAGGCTATCTCTTGATTAGGGGTGGATCAACGGGCCGCTCGGCTTGTTAAGCTCGAGCACGTTAAGCTTAATGATCTAAATTCGTGACTAGCTTGGTTCCTTAAGGTACCACGAGCGCTCTAGCTCTCCTTACTGGTGATAAGCAGCAATGCGTAATTATCATAATTTAAACAAGTTTAACTGATGATTGATCAAGATTTGAAACTAGGACCGCCCCCATGTCGCCTAACCCTAGGTGGCACGGGCGGCGTACCTTATCGTGTGCCACTGGTCCAACCTCTCCTACTCCTCCCCTCGCCGCCGCAAAAGGGCAACACTAGACAAAGTCTGTGTAGTGGAGGCGGAGGCAAGCTCTCTTCCTCGTGGCGTGACCCATCACGTGTAGGGCCATGCGGGTGGCGGCTCGGCGCTTCGGTGGCCGGACAGCTGGTGGCGCGTCCCCTGGTGGCTGACGACGTGTGCTCATGGTGGGAGGAGGCTTGCACACCCCCTGGCGATACAATTTTTGGGAGGCGGTGCCCTGGCGGCTCCCCTAGCAGCGACCTCTCGCCCCTATGGCGGCGGCTCAAACGGCTAAGACCACCTCGCCCTCCCTTCCTTGTCATCGTCACCAGCGACTCGGTGCGGCACGTACCCTTTCGTGAGATCTACTTCCTCCACCCCTTACTTGACATTCTTCCGCTTCCGCAACCCCTTTCGGTGATGACCTCTGACATGTGCATTCCCCTCCTGGTCAAGCTGATAACTCACGACAAACTCCTAGGTAGGCAGAAACTCCCGCTTTAGAGGTCGAAGATGGCGACAAAGGGAAGTTTTGATGACGTAGGCGCCAATTAAGTCACCGCCCACAATTCTAGGAAATCAAAAAGAAGATTTTGCATCCCTAGATCGGGGATAGGATCGGATATCCATCGGTGGAAGTATTGCGGACAAAAAAAGCAGCTTTAGGCACCCTTGCTCCGCATAAACCCATCTCAATGAAAAGCCCTTGTCGGCCGGCCTTGGCCGCAAAAAGAGGAAAACATGTGGTTGGCGAGGAGAAAAGGACTAGCTTATGGGGTCCCTCGAGGAAGAATCAGAAGCAGAAATGTATAAGAAGTGCCAAAACAGAGGAAAGTTGGGACCAACACCTCACAAAAGTGGACTTGTCTAGGAAATAAAAAGGGGAAATATGGTATGGAGCAATGTGGTAAAAATCAGGCACCTCCTTCACAAAGGAGGAAAGAGGAAGGCCGAAGCTATACCTAAACGCATCTACCATAACCACCATCTCACCAGGACGAGGAGCCGGAGATCATCCCCCCCCCCCTTCTCCCCCAAGAAGGAGCATGGAAGTGCATGTCTCTCGGAAGAAGGTTGCACCCAAAGAGATGCTCCAAGGTCATCGAAGATGTAATGGTGTAATGGAAGGAGAAAGCAATGACATGGCCATCACATTCAGAAGAAAGTCCATAGCAAGAACACCCACTTCGATTGTTGCATGGAGGCAAGGCAGAGAGCGGACCACCGAAGAACAAGAAGGTCAACCGACTATCAAGGTGCGCTAGATCTGGGGGATGAAGGAATTTGGAAGACATCTAAAGAACATGACTAAAGATCTAACTGGAATTGATGCCTCTAAAGGAATACACATAAGTGACTAAGAGACTAAATCATCTCACGAGAAGAGAAAGTTAGAATGACTCGTCACGTCAAATGCATCTCAAGACTAGGCGTCTTGACATCAGCACTCGTAATCATCATTACCCGTCATGCTAGCATACCCCGATTAAGGCACGTGTAGCCCCACTGACCAGGGTTCCTCGGGAACTCAACAACCAAGGCCATCATGGACTAAAAACCTCTTCACAAAGGGAAAAACATTATTTATAGCTCACGGACAAGCAAAACACAACTTATAAACACCTTTGACAAAGGCGTCTACATTGACTGTTGGCTTATCAACATATGGAGATCATTCGACACAAGGCGTCTAGACCAACGCTTCCGCTTGTGGGCACATGAAGGATACTCAGCATAAAAGGCATATACAAAAACTCTTTGCCTGCATACATGCTAATCTCAAAGGAATATCTGCATCGGAACAAAACAGGAAGGCAGGAAGTTCTACTACATGCAATCAAGAAAAGAAGACAACGAAATCCATGAGTATTTACATCGATCTTACACACGAACCTTGTTCTATTACAAGAGTACTGATCAGGGAGCTTGTCGATGATAAGTCAAATCAACTATCGGCCTGCCTACCTTCGATGCCAAGATGGGCCCCATAAAGCCCAGGACACCCCACCAACACTAGAAGGATTGTTGTCGCCTCAGGAGGAGGCTTACCATCGCACAACGCAAAGGGAGTCTGGAAAATGCTCTACAGGGAAGGAAAATTTACGTAGACATGTTGTAAATCGACACCAGGTCCAGACTCCTATCCCTGCACACCCCCACACAATGACATGGAAGCCTTCCATAACTTGTGTTATATGAGGGGCCCAGTGGCATCGTAGAGCTGGACTTTTATCCCACGTCATAGTTTAGACGATACGACATAGCAGGATCTCGACACTTAACGCTCAAATCTCCACCATCACAACTCATCGAGTCTCCTTGACTCGCCGAGTTCCTCCCCCACATTCTAATCTCTTGTATTTTCCATATCTTATATACCTAAGAGATTCATCCCCACTATAGGATTTATCTCAACACGCAGCCTATCCACGTCATCACGCGTGCCACCTCAGCAGTTCAGTTGCAACTTCTACTAAAAATAGTGGCAGATTTTATTAGTTATAAAATTAATTTTCTTCCAACCGACACCAACAAATACTCTTCCCCTCCCGGCCTCTTCCCCTTCACAGTCGTTCTTCTCCTCGCATTAAATATCCATCCACCAACTTCAATTCGACATGCACCTACGACCCGTCCATCATTAATTTTCTGCCCCGTCATTCAATCTCTACCACGGCTAGCTAGCACCCTCGCATACTGCCTAGATTTATGTTGGTGACTCATCTACAGATTGCCAATTCTTCGAATAGTGGTCGTGGCGGCAGCCGTAAGAGGAGCGCTGGCAACGAGGGCGTCCACCATGACGCCACCAGAGACCACGAACGCGCTCTCGACGTGAGGCACTGCCGGCCGCCGCTAGCCTATACTGGTTTGATCAGAAAAGCTTGGCTGGAGTATTGCCGTACTGACCTAATCGCCATCTCTTAGGGCTCATTTGGTTCTTGGGGATGGTATACCCCGGGCAGGAAACCACCAAGGGGGGATTTCCCTGCTCGCTTGGAATCCCTGGACCATCACGGGTTAAATCACTATTGTTATTAGGACACCAGAGGGGAGGAGGGGAGGGGGTGAGGAGGAGGAGTAGGATATGGCTTACCTTTGTCGAAGGAGGAGGAAAACGAATGCCCGACGGGACTGCATGTGTAGAGCTTAGGGGCCGACCCGGAGGGAAGTCAGTCTGTTGTTCCCGACTGCCGGAGAGAAAAGCTGGAGAGCACCATCACAGGTCGGATGTGAGAGCGAGCGATCGAGGGTTTTCTACCCGACCTATCGAGGTGTGGAACTATTTACCGAGGAAAAGCCATGGAAGGGTCTGCACCGGCCCGTGGATTCTCGGGCCAAATGGCACAATGGATTTTCCGGGGCTGCACCAGCTCGTGGATTCTTGGCCCAGGTGTTGGCTCTATATTTTACGCATTTTTAAAGCTCGTTTGTTGCATGTTTTCTTTATATATTGTGTCCCATTGAACCAAATAGTTGTCCATTATGCATGTTTACCGGTATATGCACTTATCATTGTGAGCATTGCACATTTAGTGTTTTACTTGGTTTTTCTTAGTTTTCTTGTGTCTACAGGTGTTTTGGAGCAACCTAGGACCAAGCACGGTGAAAGGACCAAGGATGGTTGATACACAGTCAACTAGGGGTCAGACTTAGCCATTTCGGAGGTCGGAAAAAGTCATTTTCGAAAGTGCTACAAATCAAGATCTAAGACTAGAAATGGATCAGCATCGTTCATACGAATCCAATGAGCCCAAGAACGTCAAATTCCGAGTTGGTATGAAAAAATGGCGGGCGTTTTACCGGAGAAGGACAGGAGAAATCAGTACCAAAGACGGCGTTCCAAACGACCGCACGCGGTCGTTTGACGTCAAGACAGCTCCGAAAGTTCCCTTCGAGACGGGATTCTTCATCGATTTCGTCCCCGTTCGATACCATGACATCCTTGGCTCGTAAAGAAGAGATTGGGAGATGATATGGCTCAAGGAGAGCCCTTGGATGAAACCCATCAAGAGAGGAGGCTAGGGGCTCTCCATATAAGTCATCCACAACCCTAGCCACCGTCACACATGCTCCATCACATCTCATACATCCAAGACCATCTCCATTGCTGCTCCACACCTAAGAGGATGGTACAAGGCCAAGGGAAGAAGGAGGAGGCTCCACCACCATGAGCACCGGCCTTCAGGCCGGTGCCCTCGCGTCGGCGCCGCCACCACTGGTGCCGTCCCCATCTCCATCACCACCGGCGGCGCCATCTTCATCACCATCACCACCGCGCCACCGTCTCCATCAACACCACCATGCCTTCTCCCTTCACCGGCTTAATGCCGGGTTGTAACTTGTCCCTAACCTTCATGCATATGTTTGAGTAATTACATTAGTTCTTGAGGATATTGTTGAACCCTATGTGATACTTGTTGTGATTCAATATTACATTTTCATTATTCGAGTTAGTATTCTCATGAGCGTTGATAGGAGGTCTGCTCGCACTATTGTCATGATTGACCGTAGAGGAGCTACTATGTTGTGAAGGGTTGGGGCGCCGGGGTAATTCGAGGTGACGGTAAAAGCCCTTGATTCCTCACCATCACAATTGATAGGGGAGTACGGAGAACCCTTAGAGAGGCCGCGTCCATGGGGTAAACCTTAATTATCATGAGTTGAGACCCTATGGGGAGATTATGATGGTGACGTGCATGGAACGAAGTCTACGTTAGAGTAGAACGTGTATTGTACTCGGCTCTGCCCACTTATGCATTTGACCAGTGAATAGAGGATTCGATAGTGTTGGAAATATGCCCTAGAGGCAATAATATTGTATTATTTCCATTATACATAATTAAGAGTTTATATTTAATTCTATAACTGCTATGATCCTGGAATATGCGATTCAGTGGAAAACTCATATGCACGTGTGAAATGATAAACGGTAAACAATAGGTTCCTGGTCTTGCCTCTAAGACTGGCTCAAGTGTTGTTGGTGATCATGTTTTTTGGATCTTAGGATATCATTAAGTGTAATGATAGTCCTAAAACAACATTAAGAGTATGACATTAGAAGAACAATCATATTGAATTGACCCAATACTTGTCTGTTATACTTTGTGATTATATCGTCTGAAATCATCTGTTATAACACAGACTGTTAGCACGTGTTTTAATTCCTCAGACCATGAGAGTGTCTCGGTCACTTCCTACCAGATGGTGGACTTTGGGGTTGCTCAAACGTCATCTGTAACAAGGTGATCATAACGATAACTTTCAGGCTCACCGAAAAGTTTGACAAGTGACTGGATAACTCGAGAGTGGGATTTGCTCCTCCGATGATGGAGAGATATTCTTAGGCACCTCTCAGTGTGATGGTATCCATCATCGTCTGGCCAGACATAGGTGACTACATCACGGGGATGCCGAAACACGTTAACGAGAAAGAAGAACAAAACCGGTAACGGGAGCAACGGTATAGTGAGCATGGTGACGACTCAGGAGGATACCAATGCACACTGGGTTTTGTAAAGTATCGCGAAGCAAAGGGATCATCACATGATAACCGAAGGTTCACTCGAATATCATTCGTGTAATCATAGGGACCGATATGGATGTCCACGGCTCTGCTATCGGTCATTGAACGAAGGGATTTCGTTCATGTCTATGGTTTACCAAACCTACGGGGTCACAAGCTTAAGGTAATCATGATCTTCTGAGTGTTAGTGGGACGTGAGTGATGACAATATATTTGTGGAATTGTTTCATTAATATCCGGAATAGTTCTGAGAGGCTGCGGAAGCGTTTTGGGGTCACCAAAAGGGTTTCGGTGAATATCGGGTAATACCGATTAATTATATATAGCTGGAAAATGTTTCTAGGGATGTTAAATTATATATATATATAATGCCCTAAAAATGTTTATAATATTTTATATTTAATTTAAATATCAACGGGCCTAAAAAGGCCAAGAGGGGGAAGGCAACTTGGGCCAAAAAGGCCCAATTGGGAAAGTGCCTCCCTTCCCTAAGGAAGGGGCCGAATTGGGTAAGGGGAGGAGTCAGACTCCTTCTCCCCTTAGATGGCACACCAAGGGGGGATTCCTTCCCCTTGGATGTTCATTTGAATTTTTTATCAATTTTTTTGAATTTTACTAGTCATGCTGAGATCATATGAGCTCAAACTAAGATGGGGGCTTTTGAAAAAAATTTCATGAATGCAAATGGCATGCACATATAGGTGATGTTGTTCTGAACATTTTGATATCTTATTTGCATTTTTCGGAGTTAGTATGAATTGGTTATGAAGTTTTTAAAGTGTCGGTCAAACTGTCAAAGGGCAAAAGCATAACAACAGCAAACGAGCTTCGACAGAAACGAGGTTTTTTGAATTTAGGGGCAAATCAAACGGGTGTGACACAACTAAGAGCTCAAATGTAATTGTCCCAATATAATAGCATGGAACAATAAAAATTATAGATACGTTGGAGACGTATCAAGCATCCCCAAGCTTAATTACCGCTCGTCCTCGAGTAGGTAAATGATAAAAAGAGAATTTTTGATGTGGAATGCTACCTAACATGTTTATCAAGTAATATTTCTTTTATGTGGCATGAATATTCAGATCCGTAAGATTCAAAACAAAAGTTTAATATTGACATAAAAACAATAATGCTTCAAGCATACTAAAAGGCAATCATGTCTTTTCAAAATATCATGGCTAAAGAGAGTTATCCCTACAAAATAATATAGTCTTGTCATGCTCCATCTTCTTAACACAAAGTATTTATCATGCACAACCCCGATGACAAGCCAAGCAATTGGTTCATACTTTTTAACGCGCTTCAACTTTTTCAACTCTCGCGCAATACATGAGCGTGAGCCATGGATATAGCACTATGGGTGGAATAGAAGGTGGTAGTAGACAAAAAAAGGAGAAAGAAATTCTCACATCAACTAGCCAAATTAATAGGCTATGGAGATGCCCATCAATTGATATCGATGTGAGTGAGTAGGGATTGCCATGCAATGGATGCACTAGAGCTATAAGTGTATGAAAGTTCAATAGAAAACTAAGTGGGTGTGCATCCAACTCATGAAGACCTCGGGCATTTGAGGAAGCCCATCATTGGAATATACAAGCCAAGTTCTATAATGAAAAATCCCCACTAGTAATATATGAAAGTGACAAAATAGGAGACTCTCTATCATGAAGAACATGGTGCTACTTTGAAGCACAAGTGTGGAAGAGGATAGTAACATTGTCCCTTCTCTCTTTTATTCTCATTATTTTGTTCTTTTTCTTTTTTCTTTTCTTTTTTTCTTTCTTTTTCTTGGGCTCATTTGGCCTCTTTTTTATGTTTTTATTCCTCACATGGGACAATGCTCTAATAATTATGATCATCACACTTTTATTTACTTACAACTCAAGAATTACAACTCGATACTAAAACAAAGACATGACTCTAGATGAATGCCTCCAGCGGTGTACCGGGATGTGCAATGATCTAGCGTGACATGTATAAAAAATATGAACAGTGGCCAAGCCACAAATACTATGCCATCTACATGATCATGCAAAGCAATATGACAATGATGGTATGTGTCGTAATAAAACGGAACGGTGGAAGTTGCATGGCAATATATCTTGGAATGGCTATGGAAATGCCATAATAGGTAGGTATGGTGGCTGTTTTGAGGAAAGGTAGGAGGGTTTAATGCACCGGCAAAAGTTGCGTTGTACTAGAGTGACTAGCAAAGGTGGAAGGGTGAGAGTGCGTATAATCCATGGACTCAACATTAGTCATAAAGAACTCACATACTTATTGCAAAAGTTTATTATCCCTCGAAGCAAAGTACTACTACGCATGCTCCTAGGGGGATAGATTTGTAGGAAAAGACCATCGCTCGTCCCCGGCCGCCACTCATAAGGAAGACAATCAATAATAAATCATGCTCCAATTTCATCGCATAATGAGAGACCATACGTGCATGCTTCGGGAATCACAAATCTAACACAAGTATTCTTACTAAACCATAATTACTAACTAGCATGACTCTAATATCACCATCGTTATATCTCAAAACAAATGCAAGGAATCAAACTTCTCATATATTCAATGATCTTCAAGAAAGTTTTTAATTATATCCCTCTTGAATACCCATCATATTAGGACCAAATTCATAACCTATGCAAATTGCCATACTATTTATAAGACTCTCAAAATAAAATAAGTGAAGCATGAGAGTGCATCAATTTCTTCAAAATATAACCACCGTTGTGCTCTAAAAGATATAAGTGAAGCACTAGAGCAACTGCCTAGCTCAAAAGATATAAGTGAAGCACATAGAGTATTCTAATAAATTCATGATTAATGCGTTTCCCTCTCCAAAGGTGTGTATAGCAAGGATGATTGTGGAAAAATAAAAAGCAAATAAAGCAAAGACTCATATAATACAATATGCTCCAAGCAAAACACATATCATGTAATCAATTAATTTATAGCCTCAAGTAATTTACCGATGGATTGTAGACAAAAGAGGGGATGCCTTCCGGGGCATCCCCAAGCTTAGATGCTTGGCTGTCCTTGAATATTACCTTGGGGTGCCTTGGGCATCCCCAAGCTTAGGCTCTTGCCACTCCTTATTCCTCAGTCCATCAAAACTTCACCCAAAACTTGAAAACTTCACAACAGAAAACTCGTGAGATCCATTAGTATAATAAAAGCAAATCACCACTTTAGGTACTATTGTAAACTCATTCCAATTTCATATTAGCATTATATATACTTTAGTCCAACTTCACCATGGTTCATACCCCCCGATACTACCCATAGATTCATCAAAATAAGAGAATAATGCATGGAAAACAGAATCTGTGAAAAACAGAACAACCTGTGAAGACCTGAATATTGCTCATACTTCTGTAACTCTTAAAATTCTTTAAAATTAGGAAAAAGTAGGAAATTTGTATACCAATATTGTGTAAAATTTAGATCAAAAGCACGTTTCTATGAATTTATAAAATTCCATAACTGGGTGCAAAAGTTTCTGTTTTTCAGCAAAATCAAATCAACTAGGGGCAATTACATTTGTGCCCTTAATTGAAACCCACTACTCAAATTTGCCCCTAATTCTGAAGTGTGCTCAAATTTGCCCCTCTTTCGTTAAGTGCGGTTATAGAAATGCACTTCCGTACATTTTTTGTCCGGTTAAAGGCCTTTAACCGTTAAGTGCGCGTATAGAAAAAAATCTAACGGTCAAAGGCTTTGACCGGACGGAAAATGTACGGAAGTGTATTTTTATAACCGCACTTAACGGAAGAGGGGAAAATTTGAGCACACTTCGAAATTAGGGGTAAATGTGAGTAGCTGGTTTGAGTTAGGGGCTGAAATGTAAATGACCCAATCAACTATCACCATAGATCATCCCAAAGGCTCTACTTGGCACAAACACTAATTAAAACTCTTAAACACAATCATAACATAAGTATAATTGCATATTTATTGAAAATCAGAAGCAAAACAAGAAAAACAAAAATAACATTGGGTTGCCTCCCAACAAGCGCTATTGTTTTATGCCCCTAGCTAGGCATATTGCATAGATCTAGGTATTGTCATCTTTGGTATTCAATCCATAAGTAGGCCTCATAATAGATTCATATGGAAACTTAATTTTATTTCTTGGGAAGTGTTCCATGCCCTTCCTTAGTGGAAATTGAAATCTAATGTTTCCTTCTTTCATATCAATAATTGCACCAATCATTCTAAGGAAAGGTCTACCAAGAATTATAGGGCATGTAGGATTGCAATCTATATCAAGCACAATAAAATCTATGAGCACATAATTCCTATTTGCAACAATAAGAACATCATTAATTCTTCCCATAGGTTTTTTAATAGTAGAATCCGCTAAGTGCAAATTTAAAGAACAATCATCAAGTTGATGGAAACCTAGCACATCACATAAAGTTTGTGGAATAGTGGAAACGCTAGCACCCAAATCACATAAAGCATAGCACTCATAATCTTTAATCTTAATCTTAATAGTAGGTTCCAATTCATCACAAAGCTTTCTAGGGATTGAAACTTGCAACTCAAGTTTTTCTTCAAAAGATTTCATCATAGCATCAACGATATGTTTAGTAAAAGCCTTATTTTGATTATAAGAATGAGGTGAATTAAGCATGGATTGCAACAAGGAAATGCACTCAATCAAATAAAAATTATCATAATTAAATTCCTTGAAATACAAAAGAGTGTGCTCATCACTACTTAAAGTTTTGACCTCACCGATCCCACTTTTATCAATTTTTTCAATAGGATCATCACCCTCCAAATTATTGGGATACCTTCTAGCTAAAGTTGACTCTTCTCTAGTCCCTTTTTCATCAAGTTTTATATTAGTAAACAAAGATTCAATAGGAGTCACACCAATCACTTTAAGATCTTCATCATGATTATCACAAAAGCTAGAATAACATGTTTTTTCTAGCCAATTTCTCTTACCTCGCATTCTAGCAATTCTCTCCCTACTTTCATTAATAGAAATTTGAATAGATTTCAGAGACTCATTAATATAAAGCTTGGGTGGCATAGATCTAATCTTAAAGGAATCAATCTCATGAGAAATTCTATCAACGTTTCCAGCCAAATCATCAATCTTAAGCAATTTTTCTTCTACCATGGCATTGAAAATCTTTTGAGAATTAATGAAATCTTTAATATTATTCTCAAGATCAGAGGGTATCTTATTATAATTTCTATAAGAATTGTTGTAGGAATTACCATAATTATTAGAGGAATTACTAGGAAACGGCCTAGGATTAAAATTGCCTCTATAAGTGTTATTACCAAAATTGTTCCTACCAACAAAATTCAGATCCATAGATTCATTATTATTCTCAAGCAAAGTAGACAAAGGCATATCATTAGGATCAATAGGAGCACTCTTTCTAGCAATCAATTTCATATGTTCATCCATATTTCCACTCAAAGTATTAAATCTTCAATAGCATGCACTTTTTTAGTAGAAGATCTTTCGGTATGCCATTGAGAGTAATTTGCTATAATATTATCTAGGAGTTTAGTAGCTTCTCCTAATGTGATTTCCATAAAAGTACCTCCCGCGGCGGAATCTAAAAGATTTCTAGATGCAAAATTTAATCCAGCATAAAAAATTTGTATGATCATCCATAAACTTAAACCATGAGTAGGGCAATTTCTTATCATTAACTTCATCCTCTCCCATGATTGTGCAACCTGTTCATGATCAAGTTGCTTAAAATTCATTATATCGTTCCTAAGAGAGATGATCTTAGCGGGAGGAAAATACTTGGAAATAAAAGCATCCTTACACTTATTCCATGAATCAATACTATTTTTAGGCAAGGATGAAAACCAAGCTTTAGCACGATCTTGTAGTGAGAACGGAAACAACTTCAATTTAACAATATCATTATCCACATATTTTTTGTTTTGCATATCACACAATTTAACGAAAGTATTAAGATGGGATGCAACATCTTCATTAGGACTACCAGAAAATTGTTCTTTCATAACAAGATTCAACAAAGCGGCATTAATCTCATAAGATTCCACACTAGTGACGGGAGCAATCGGAGTACTAATAAAATCATTATTATTAGTGTTGGAAAAATCACACAAGTTAGTATTTTCTTGAGACATCATGACAAAGCAAGCAATCTAGCACTCAAGCAAACAAAAAGCAAACGAAAAGACAAACAGAAAGAAGGGAAATATTTTTATGTTTTTCTGAAACGTTTTAGAAGTGGGGGAGAGGAAAACGAGAGGCAAATGACAAATAATGTAAGTGCAAGAGATGAGAGTTTATGACAGGTACTTGGTAGGCATGATGTAGATCCTCCCTGGCAACGGCGCCAGAAATTCTTCCTCCTACTTCTTGAGCTTGCGTTGGTTTTTTCCTTGAAGAGGAAAGGGTGATGCAGCAAAGTAGAGATAAGTATTTCCCTCAGTTAAGAACCAAGGTATTGATACATCTGCAACGTATCTATAACTTATGAAGTATTCATGCCATGTTTACAACAATTTTATATGGTTTTGGTATGATTTGATTAGAACTAACCCGGACTGACGCTGTTTTCAACAGAACTACCATGGTGTCGTTTTTTGTGCAGAAAATAAAAGTTCTCGGAATGGGCTGAAAATTTTCGGTGATTTTTTATGGACCAAAAAAGACCCTCGAAGCACCGGAGGTGGGCTAGGAAGTTGACGAGGT
Source organism: Thinopyrum elongatum (assembly GCA_011799875.1). Taxonomy (NCBI): domain Eukaryota; kingdom Viridiplantae; phylum Streptophyta; class Magnoliopsida; order Poales; family Poaceae; genus Thinopyrum; species Thinopyrum elongatum. The sequence goes on from CM022301.1 coordinate 123,917,477, forward strand.
GGCCACAAGCCGCCAGGGCACGCCCCTACTGCTTGTGGGTCCCTCGGGCACCCCCTTGACATGAGACCGACGCCAAAAATTCTTATAAATACCCAAACCTCCGAAAGGAACCCTAGATCAGAAGTTCCACCACCGCAAGCTTCTGTAGCCATGAAAAATCAATCTAGGCCCTCTCCGGCACCCTGCCGGAGGGGGCCATCATCACCGGAGGCCATCGAGGAGGAAGCCGGAGGGGGTCTTATCCGCATTAGACAAAATGAAGTAAAAAATAATTCAAAATTCCATCATCACCATGGAGGCCGAGGACCAGAGGGAGAACCTCTCCCCATCTAAGGGGGGAGGCCATGGAGGAGGAAGCACAAGGGGGAGACTCTCTCCCCCTCTCTCTCGATGGCGCCGAAGTAACGCCGGGGGAACCATCGCCGCGGTGATCGTCTTCATCAACATCACCTTCTTCATCACCTTCCTCATATCTTTTAAGCGGTCCATTCTCCCGCACCCCGATGTAATCCCCTACTTGAACATGGTGCTTTATGCCACATATTATGATCCAATGATGTGTTGCCATCCTATGATGTTTTGTGTAGATTTCTTTTGTCTTTTGGGTTGATTGATGATCTAGATAGGTTTGAGTTGTATGCTTTATTTTGGTGCTGTCCTATGGTGCCTTCCGTGCCACGCACACGTGAGGGATTTCCGCTATAGGGTTTGCAATATGTTCATGATTCGCTTATAGTGGGTTGCTAGAGTGACAGAAGCTTAAACCCGAGTAAGGGGGTTGTTTGCGTATGGGAGTAAAGAGGACTTGATACTTTAATGCTATGGTTGGGTTTTACCATAATGATCTTTAGTAGTTGCGGATGCTTGCTAGAGTTTCAATCATAAGTGCATATGATCCAAGTAGAGAAAGTATGTTAGCTTATGCCTCTCCCTCATATAAAATTGCAATAATGATTACCGATCTTGTTAACGATTGCCTAGGATAATTCCGCACACCGTTCCATCATTATTCCACAATCGCTATTTGTAATATATTATAATATATTCTAACTTTATGTTAACAACACCTATTTTTATATTTTATCTCTCCGATATCATGCAAAGCTATCCTCTTTATACCCACGACGTAGTTTTATTTCTCGTTTCTAGATGAAAGCAAACGCTCAGTGTACGTAGAGTTGTATCGGTGGCAGATAGGACTTGAGAGAATATTGATCTTGACTTTAGCTCCTTGTGGGTTCGACACTCCATACTTATCACTTCCATCTTTGGAAGTTGCTACGATGATTCCTTGCACTTGGGGATTATGAAGCTCTTTTTTGGCGCCGTTGCCGGGGAGCAATAGCGTGGGGTTGATATTCTCGTGTGTGCTTGTTTGCTTTCTTCACTAAGTAGATTTTGTTTCCTCTTTTGTTTTTGTTTTCTTTAGTTATGGGTGAAACAAACAAAATAAATTTAAAGAATGCAAAATACAAAAAAAATTACTGCCTCTTATGCCTAAAAACTTTTTCAAAAAAGAGAAGTGATTGGAAGGTTATGCATTGGAGAAGTGAGGGTCGACCTTGAACACTTGTGTTCATGCTCATGGAAACAATGTTGAATTTTTCATGGAAGTTTCTCAAAAATAATTATCCCCTTGTATATATCCATTGTATTATAAAAATAATGTGCCAAGATTTGGCTTTAGGATGATTAGATTGCTTGTTTGCTATGTGCGGTGCAAAAACAGAAACTTTGGCTGTAGTGCGTGAATTTACATATTTTACTGGAACGTCAAAAGTTTCTGAAATTTTTACACAGTATTGCTATGAATTTTTTTTATTTTTTCCTGTTTTTTAAGAATTTTTGGAGTTACATAAGTATGGTAAATATTCAGATTTCTACAGACTGTCCTGTTTTTGACAGATTCTGTTTTCTATGTGTTGTTCGCTTATTTTGATGAATCTATGGGCTGTATCGGGGGGTATGAACCATGGTGAAGTTGGAATACAGTATATATAATGCTAATATGAAATTGGAATGAGTTTACAAAAGTACCTAAAGGTAGCGATTTGCCTTATTATACTAACGGATATCACAAGGGTTTTTGTTAAAGTTTTGTATGGATGAAGTGTTCAAAGATCGAGGAGGTATCGATATAAGAAGAATATGGAGAGACAAGAGTTCAAGCTTGGGGATGCCCAAGGCACCCTAAGTAAATATTTCAAGGAGACTCAAGCATCTAAGCTTGAAGATGCCCCGGAAGGCATCCCATCTTTATTCTTCAACAATTATCGGTATACCTCGGTTTTTGTTTTGTTCACATGATATGCGTCTTTTGTGTTTTTCTTTTCCTTTATGCACAATGCTAGTATGAGTAGTCCTTAATTGATTTATAGAATGCTTCATGCGCTTCACTTAAATCTTTTGAGTATGGCTTTATAGAATGATCTTTGTGCTTCACTTAAATCTTTTGAGTATGGCTTTATAGAATACTTCGTGTGCTTCACTTATATATTTTGAGCTTGGATATTGGTCAATCTATATTAATTGTAGAATGATCTATGAACTTCACTTATATCTTTTAGAGTATGAATAAAATTATCATCGAAATTGGGCTTGGAAGAGTATCATTAAAATATCACTGCTTAGCTAAAAAGCTTTAAAGAAAAGTTCTTGTTTAGAGACAACCTAATATTTATCCCTACTGTTTTTTGTGTGTTCACATGATTAAGCTACTGTATTAATAATGTTTCATAGCTTTTGCTTCAATAAAGTGCCAAGTAAAGCCTTTGGGATTGTGTGGTTGATAGTTGATTTGATTCTGTGCGAAAACAGAAACTTTTGCATCCAGTAACAGAATTATTAAAATTCACTAGAATGTGGAAAAACTCTGAATTGTTTACAGACGATTTATATACAAATTTTATACGTTTTCCTAATTTTTCAGAATTTTTGGAGTAACATAAGTATGATAATAATTCAGATCTTTACAGACTGTTCTGTTTTTGACAGATTCTCTTTTCGATGCATAGTTTGCTTGTTTTCTAGTTTCTGTGGCTTATATTTCTTAATATAAATTGTGGAAATTATAGAGTATAGTAGTTATTATGTGGAAACAATTATGAATCTTGTCTTTGACAGTACCCAAGTGAATGATTTGTTTTATCATACTAACCCATCTCACAAAGTTCCGTTAAGTTTTGTGTGATTGAAGTTTTCAAGTTTTGGGTGAGATATCGATACGAGGAGAATAAGGAGTGACAAGACCCTAAGCTTGGGGATGCCCAAGGCACCCCAAGATAAAATTCAAGGAAGATACAAGCAACTAAGCTTGGGGATGCCCCAGAAGGCATCCCCTCTTTCGTCTTCAACACTATCGGTATACCTTACTCGGAGCTATATTTTTATTCGTCACATGATATGTGTTTTGCTTGGAGCGTATTTTAATTTTACTAGATGTTTGAATAAAATCATTGGATCTTAAATCTTGAATGAGAGAGAGAGTCCTCACATGTCTATTTAACTAATTGACTACACATTGATCTTCACTTATATCTTTTTGGAGTAGTTTTGTCATTTACTCTCGTGCTTCACTTATATCCTATGAGTAAATGGTTGAATGAATTGAATATCATAAGTCTGAAATTATATATGTTTTATATGCTTATCCCATGAGGAGTAATTACTTCACATATAAGAAGTATAGGTGGTAAAATTTATTGAAAGTTAGCAAACACCGCATTGGTCACTTGAACAATTCATGAAAGAATATTGAAGGAAGAGAGATTTCACATATAAATATACTATCTTGGACATCTTATATGATTGTGAGCCCCATTAATTATTTTCAAACTTGAGCAAATTAGTTGAAGTTGGACAAGCAAGAAAACATAATGAGTTATGTTTGGGTATATTTGTATAGAAGTTATATTGTTATGGATCCTCCAACATGGGGTGCTTGCTTAGGATCTTTTGCTAGACAAAAATTCATACTAAGTAGAGATACTACTTGTGGATCCAAAAATCCTAAAACCCAGTTTCTTGCCATGAGTGTCCACCATATCTACCTATGGATTGAATAAGATACTTCAAGTAAGTTGTCATCGGTGCAAAAAGCAATAAAAATTGCTCCTAAATATGTATGATCTTTTATAAAGGAAAATAAGTGTTGTACGAACTTGTGATGGTAAAGAAATAAAAGCGACGGACTGCATAATAAAGGTTGCTATCACAAAGGGCAATACAACATGACGTTCCTTTGCATTAAGGGTTTGCACATCCAAAATTAAAAAGCGCATGACAACCTCTGCTTCCCTCTGCGAAGGGCCTATCTTTTACTTTCATGTATTTACGTTTGTGCAAGAGTCAATAGTATTCCTTCTTATGTCAACCTCAATTATTCTTTAGTTGGCAAGCATCATGTGGTGGGGAAAGATCCAAGCATATATGGCCATTCAAATATATTTGATCATGAATTATTATTGTTGACAATTATCTATATGGTAAATAAGTTGAGAGGCGAAACATTAAAGCCCCTATCTTCCTCTGTGTTCAACGGATGCTATTTGTTCTAAAAATATGATTTGAATGTTAGCAATCATGGAAGACTATATGATAGTTGAGTATGTGGAATTTGCTAAATCAAAGCTCTTACATAGACCCTTCCTGAAAGTAAGATGAATTGCAATTCTTTGGTGACTGAGAACATAGTTTGTTAGTTTTCAAGAAACTTTATGGTCTATACTTTAACATGTGAATAGCTTGTTACTTGATCATGAGAAGTCTTATGAGATGAGCTACTATTTATGATACATAATGATGATAGAAAAAGTGTTTGGAACTATCATTGATCAAATTTATGCACTATGCTAGCATTCACACTTCATAAATTATTTCTTTTATCATTTACCTACTCGAGGACGAGCAGTAATTAAGCCTGTGGATGCTTATACGTCTCCAACATATCTATAATTTATAATGTATTCATGCCATGTTTACAACAATTTTATATGATTTTGGTATGATTTGATTAGAACTTGTTGAGAAACGTTGCATAGAAAAAAAATCTACGCACACGCAAGATCTATCAAGGAGATGCATAGCAATGAGAGGGGAGAGTATGTCTATGTACCCTCGTAGATCGTAAGCGGAAGCATTTGACAACGTGGTTGATGTAGTCGAACTTCTTCGCGTTCCAACCGATCGAGCACCGAACGTACGGCACCTCCGCGTTCAGCACACGTTCAGCTCGATAACGTCCTCCGCCTTCTTGATCCAGCAAGACGGAGAGGTAGTGGATGAGTTCCGGTAGCACGACGGCGTGGTGACAGTGAAGCTATCTCCGCAGGGCTTCGCCTAAGCACTACGAAAATATGACCGGGGGTGTAAACGGTGGAGGGGGGTGGCGCACACGGCTAAGACAATGTTGTATCGTGCTAGGCGCCTCCCCCCCCATATATATATAGGTGGGAGGGAGGGAGGAGCAGCCAAGGAGGCGCCCCAAGTAGGCCAAATCCTACTTGGGATCCTCCCCTAGCTGCGCGCTCCCCCTTCCATATATAGGTGCGGGGGAAAGGCAGGGGAGGGAGGCACCCCCCTTTTCCTTTCTCCCATGAGAGGGGAAGGCAGGAGGGGCTAGCCCTCCCCCCATTCCTTCCCTAGGGCTGGCCGGCCAGGGAGAGGGGTGCACCAGCCCCCTGTGGGCAGGTCTGTCCCTCCCTTGGCCATTAAGCCCATATACCTAACGAGGGGTGTCCGGAACCCCTTCCGGTGACCCGATGGCTACCCGGTGCATCCCGAAGCTCTTCCTGTGTCCGAATACCATTGTCCTATATATCAATCTTTACCTCTCGACCATTTCGAGACTCCTCGTCATGTCCGTGATCTCATCCGGGACTCCAAACAACATTCGGTCACCAAAACATATAACTCATATAACACTATATCGTCAACGAATGTTAAGCGTGCGGACCCTACGGGTTCGAGAACTATGTAGACATGACCAAGACACCTCTCCGGTAAATAACCAATAGCGGAACCTGGATGCCCATATTGGCTCCTACATATTCTACGATGATCTTTATCGGCCGAACCATTATGACAACATACGTAATTCCCTTTGTCCATCAGTATGTTACTTGCCCGAGATTCGATCGTCGGTATCTTCATACCTAGTTCAATCTCGTTACCGGCAAGTCTCTTTACTCGTTCCGTAATACATCATCCTGTAACTAACTCATTAGTCACTTTGCTTGCAAGGCTTCTTATGATGTGTATTACCGAGAGGGCCCAGAGATACCTCTCCGATACTCGGAGTGACAAATCCTAATCTCGATCTATGCCAACTCAACAAACACCTTCGGAGATACCTGAAGAGCATCTTTATGATCACCCAGTTACGTTGTGATGTTTGATAGCACACAAGGTATTCCTCCATTATCCGGGAGTTGCATAATCTCATAGTTGAAGGAATATGTATTTGACATGAAGAAAGCAATAGCAATAAACTGAACGATCAATATGCTAAGCTAACGAATGGGTCTTGTCCATCACATCATTCTCCTAATGATGTGATCCCGTTATCAAATGACAACACATGTCTATGGTTAGGAAACCTTAACCATCTTTGATCAATGAGCTAGTCTAGTAGAGGCTTACTAGTGACATGGTATTTGTTTATGTATTCACACATGTATTTAAGTTTCCGATCAATACAATTCTAGCATGAATAATAAACCTTTATCATGAATAAGAAAATATAAAATAACAACTTTATTACTGCTTCTAGGGCATATTTCCTTCAGTCTCCCACTTGCACTAGAGTCAATAATCTAGTTCACATCGCCATGTGATTAACACCCATAGTTCACATCACCATGTGATCAACACCCAAAGAGTTTACTAGAGTCAACAATCTAGTTCACATCGCCATGTGATTAACACACAAAGAGTACTAAGGTGTGATCATGTTTTGCTTGTGAGAGAAGTTTAGTCAACGGGTCTGCCACATTCAGATCCGTATGTATTTTGCAAGTTTCTATGTCTACAATGCTCTGCATGGAGCTACTCTAGCTAATTGCTCCCACTTTCAATATGTATCCAGATTGAGACTCAGAGTCATCTGAATCGGTGTTAAAGCTTGCATTAACGTTACCCTTTACGACGAACTCTTTATCACCTCCATAACCGAGAAATATTTCCTTAGTCCTCTTAGGTAACTAAGGATAATTTTGACCGCTGTCCAGTGATCTACTCCTGGATCACTATTGTACCCCCTTGCCAAACTCATGGCAAGGTACACAATAGGTCTGGTACACAGTATGGCATACTTTATAGAACCTATGGCTGAGGCATAGGGAATGACTTTCATTCTCTCTCTATCTTCTGCCGTGGTCGGGCTTTGAGTCTTACTCAACTTCACACCTTACAATACAGGCTAGAACCCCTTCTTTGACTGATCCATTTTGAACTTCTTCAAAACTTTTGTCAAGGTATGTGCTTTTTGTGAAAGTCCCATTAAGCGTCTCGATCTATCCCTATAGATCTTGATGCCCAATATATATGCAGCTTCACCGAGGTTTTTCATTAAAAAATTCTTAGTCAAGTATCCTTTTATGCTATCCAGAAATTCTATATCATTTCCAATCAACAATATGTCATCCACATATAATATCAAAAATGCTATAGAGCTCCCACTCACTTTCTTGTAAATACAGGCTTCACCGTAAGTCTATATAAAACCATATGCTTTGATCACCTCATCAAAGTGTATATTCCAACTCCAAGATGCTTGCACCAGTCTATAGATGGATCGCTGGAGCTTGCACACTTTGTTAGCACCTTTAGGATCAACAAAACCTTCTGGTTGCATCATATACAACTCTTCTTTAAGATATCCATTAAGGAATGCAGTTTTGACTTCCATTTGCCAGATTTCATAATTATAAAATTCGGCAATTGCTAACATGATTCCGACAGACTTAAGCATCGCTACGGGTGAGAAAGTCTCATCGTAGTCAATTCCTTGAACTTGTCAAAAACCTTTCGCGACAAGTCAAGCTTTGTAGACAGTAACATTACCATCAGTGTCAATCTTCTTCTTGAAGATCCATTTATTATAGTTCATCACGAAGTTCTAGTAGCTTGATGATAGTGACTAGAGAACTCTGTCAATCACTATCTTATCTGGAAGATTAACTCCCACTTGATTCAAGCAATTGTAGTACCCAGACATTCTGAGCACATGCTCACTTGCTGAGCTATTCTCCTCCATCTTGTAGGCAAAGTACTTGTCATAGGTCTCATACCTCTCGACACGGGCATGAGCCTGAAATACCAATTTCAGCTCTTGGAACATCTCATATGCTCTGTGCCGTTCAAAACGTTTTGAAGTCCTGGTTCTAAGCCGTAAAACATGGTGCACTAAACTATTAAGTAGTCATCATATCGAGCTTGCCAAACGTTCATAACGTCTGCATCTGCTCCTCCAATAGGTCTGTCACCTAGCGGTGCATCAAGGACATAATTCTTCTGTGCAGCAATGAGGATAATCCTCAGATCATGGACCCAGTCCGTATCATTGCTACTATCATCTTTCAACTTAGTTTTCTCTAGGAACATATCAAAATTAGGGGAGCTAAATCACGAGCTATTGTTCTACAACATAGATATGCAAAACTATAAGACTAAGTTCATGATAAATTAAGTTCAGTTAATCAAATTACTAATGAACTCCCACTTAAATAAACATCCCTCAAGTTATCTAAGTGATACGTGATCCAAATCAACTAACCCATGTACGATCATCACGTGAGATGGGGTAGTCTTCAATGGTGAACATCTCTATGTTGATCATGTCTACTATATGACTCACGTTCGACCTTTCGGTCTCCAGTGTTCCGAGACCATGTCTGTACATGCTAGGCTCGTCAAGTTTAACCCAAGTATTCTGCATGTGCAAAACTGTCTTACACCCGTTGTATGTGAACGTAGAGTCTATCACACCCGATCATCACATGGTGCTTCAAAACGACGAACTTTGGCAATGGTGCATACTTGGGGAGAACACTTTTATCTTGAAATTTAGTGAAGGGATCATCTTATAATGCTACCACCGTTCTAAGCAAAATAAGATGCATAGAGGATAAACATCACATGCAATCAAAATATGTGACATGATAAGGCCATCATCATCTTGTGCTTTTGATCTCCATCTCCAAAGCATCGTCATGATCTCCATCGTCACCGGCTCGACACCTTGATCTCCATCGTTACGTCGTGGTCATCTCGCCAACTATTGCTTCTACAACTATTGCTAACACATAGCGATAAAGTAAAGCAATTACATGGTGTTTGCACTATTTCATACAATAAAGAGACAACCCTAAGGCTCCTGCCGGTTGTCGATATTACAAAACATGATCATCTCATACATCAACATATATCACATCATATCTAGACCATATCACATCACAACATGCCCTGCAAAAACAAGTTAGACGTCCTCTACTTTGTTGTTGCAAGTTTTACGTGGCTGCTACGGGCTTCTAGCAAGAACCGTTCTTACCTACGGAAAAACCACAACGGTGTTTCATCAAGTTTGCTGTTTTAACCTTCTCCAAGGACCGGCCGTAGTCAAATTCGATTCAACTAAAGTAGGAGAAAAAGACACCCGCCAGCCACCTTTATGCAAAACTAGTTCCATGTCTGTCAGTGGAACTGGTCTCATGTGCGTGGACATGTAAGGTTGGTCCGGGCCGCTTCATCCCACAATACCGCCGAATCAAAATAAGATGTTGGTGGTAAGCAGTATGACTATCACCGCCCACAACTCTTTTTGTTCTACTCGTGCATATCATCTACGCATAGACCTGGCTCAGATGCCACTGTTGGGAAACGTTGCATAGAAAACAAAAAATTTCTACGCACACGCAAGATCTATCAAGGAGATGCATAGCAATGAGAGGGGAGAGTGTGTCTACGTACCCTCGTAGACCGTAAGCGGAAGCATTTGACAACGCGGTTGATGTAGTCAAACTTCTTCGCGTTCCAACCGATCGAGCATCGAACGTACGGCACCTCTGCATTCAGCACACGTTCAGCTCGATGACGTCCTCCGCCTTCTTGATCCAGCAAGACGGTGAGGTAGTGGATGAGTTCCGGCAGCACGACGACGTGGTGACAGTGATGGTGAAGCTATCTCCGTAGGGCTTCGCCTAAGCACTACGAAAATATGACCGGTGTTGGTGCAACAAACCCCAGGTATGTTGCCCAGACTATACACAGGCTTGGAGGCAAGCTCGCAACATCCAAGTCCAGACCAAGACAAGCTAAATGAGCAAGACACCACTAAGGGAAAGCCTCCCTTGCTGGGCAGGCGAGCCTAGCGAGGTCGAGGTGGCCCCGAAGACAAGCCTCAAGACCGTCCCGGCAGGCCTGCCAGGCGCGACCAAGGCAAACTACCCCGCCAAGGCTCCACGGCTCCACCTCACAGCCACGCGAGTCATCGATCGGTGCGGTGTCAAGCCCCCAAGTGACTAAGTGGTTGTTATTCAACACGTGGCAGCCATTTCCAGAGGAAACCACCTCCAAATGACATCTGTCCAGAGACATGTCAAGCAGACAGACGAGAAGGTGGCCGAGCAGCCCGGTAAGGCTTGCCGGGCACGCCACGACGTGACACTAAGCGGCGCATTTAATGCACCCTGCTTTGTCTACACAGTTAGGTATGATAGCACTGTTCTCTATCTAATTAGTACGCAATGACTGATTTGCCACTGTGGTGACCCCTTGATCTATAAAAGGAGGGCCATGGCAGCCATAGAAAGGATTCGGACCCTTGTACACTCATATGCGCGTAGCTGCCCTTGCCTCGAGGCAACCCTGCCGGGCAAGAGCGCTGCATTTCCACCACAACCCACCATAAATCCACCAAAGTAGGAGTAGGGTTTTACGCCTCGCGGCGGCCCGAACTTGGGTAAAACTGCCCGCGTGATCTCTGCCATGCTGCGCTACGTTCTCTGCTCTTTGTGCAATGTGCTCATCCCCCCTGCTGAACCACAAGGGGCTGATGGCCCCATAGGTGGCCGTGGTTTCCCATGACATCTTTGGCGCGCCAGGTAGGGGGAAGCACTTGCGTGAACCCGAGAAGCGTACGCAGCGCGTCATCTTCATCATCTTCTTCATCGACGGCTCCATCGTCCATGGCGCCCAAGAAGAAGCCCGGTGCTGCAGCCCATCCGTCCACTTCAAAGGCCCCGTCGCACGCGGCCGCCGACGCCGCGGGGGCTACGTGGATGCACGGAGACATGGACACTGCGGGGGACGTGGCCGGCGCAGGCGACGTCGTCACCACCTCCCTTGCGGCTGAAACAAGGGCAAAAGGCATCGAGGAAGGACAGCACCAACAGCATCCCAGCGGCCACGCTCCACGAGGTACGGGTGGAGAAATCATTCTGTCTGCACCTCTTCGCCCAGCTGAAGGGCACAGCCGCATCGGTGGCACTCGCTCTCGGGCGAATCGCAACTCTCCAGCCGCACCCGCCGCGGGCGTGGCCGCAGGGCGTGCGCCACTCCCGGAATGAGCTGACCCAACTGATGCGCCAAATGGAGCCGCTGGCCCTCAAGTGCCTCCACCTCGTCACCACACCACCCTGGAGACGGGCTCACGTCGACGAGAACACGGTGCAGCAACTACCGGCACCATGAGGAGCCAGGCGACACTACGGTCTACGTCATCATCCATGCTAAGCACCGCTTCAGAGGCTATGGCGCGGGCCCAGATGTTGTTGAGATTTCCGCTGGCAGCCGATCCGATGGATGAGTGGAGAGCCACCATTCAAAGCCTGATTGGTTTCGCCGAGGTGGGAGGATCACAGCGAGCTGGCCCGGCACGGCCTCCCCAGGCGACAACAAAGGCCCGCGCTGCTGGCCGTGCCGAAGGGGCCACTCCCACGGTGCAGTCCCCTCTGCGGCAGCCTGCGCAGGGGCCATGGCCGGAGCCACGCGATCAAGAACCCGAAGACGTCTCGATGGCTTCGTCCGGCTCTCGAGCACGTCGAGACCAGCGGCAGGCCCAGGAAGACAGGCGCGGGGAAGGCGCGCGCATCACCATCGAGCGGCGCCGCGACACCCACCGCCAGTCTGATAGGCGCAACGGCCCCGACATCGACGAGCCTACACCCGGTGTGGGTGGGTACCTACCTTTCGAGGTTGGGTGCCCTGCCTTCACTCGTGAAATATGGCAAGTCCGTTGGCCATCTTCCCGCACATTCAAGCCAGAGATACCAGAGAAGTACGATGGGAGATTGAACCCGGCAGAGTTCCTGAGCATCTACACCATCGATGTTCAGGCTGCCGGGGGAAGAGATGAGAAGGTGTTCACCAACTACTTCCCTTTGGCACTCTAGCCAAATGTGAGGTCTTGGCTAATGCACCTGCCGGAGAACTCCATCTCAACTTGGGCTGACCTGTGCCATGAGTTTGTTGGCGCCTTTACGGGCGGCCATCAAGAACCAGGATGGCCCAGCGATCTACAACTCCTCCCACAGAAGGAAGGAGAAAGTCTGCGGAAGTACATGCAAAGGTTTAGTCGAGTGCACAGGAACATCCTAGATATCCACCCGGTAGCTGTGATAGCCGCATTCTAGTCCAACGTGCGCAACCACAAGATACGTTCCAAAATGAACGTGCGGCTGCCCAAGGCTGTGAATGAGTTATACACTCTGGTGGATAAGTGTGCTCGCATAGAGGAGGGAAGACGACTTCCCAGTGAAGAGGATGGTGTCGACATCGATTTAGACGATGATGACGATGCCACCAACCATAAGAAGAACAAGAAACGCAATAAGAAGCGCAAGGAGAAAGTTGTGATCGCCGTCGAAGGATCAAGCACACCTAGTACCGGCAAGAAGGCCAAGGCCGAGGCCCCTGGTAAGGAGGTTGCCGCGTGCACCGACTGCCGGGCGGCTGCGACTGCCGAGAAGGCTGGGAAGGGTGATGGGCCGTACTGCAAGATCCATAGGACCAAAGGCCACGACTTTCAGGAGTGTCATCAGGTTGAGCAGCTCGTCAAGAAGCAGAGGGCTGAGTATGAGAAGCGCGATAAGGAGAAAAACCAAGATGGTGCTGGCGGGAAGGGCCGAGGCGGCGGAGTAAGTCGCCCCGACAAGGCTCCTCAGTCCCAAGGGAAACCCGCCAGAGGCCGTGAGAAGAAGGATTGCGATGGTGAGACCGATGAAGGAGATGAAGAGGAAACCAGTGAGCAGGAGTTCCAGAAAGCCACTAACGCCTTGTGCATTGACGGGGGTGCATGTCTGCACTCCTCTCACCGCCACTTAAATAGTGGGTGCGTGAAGTCAATGCCATGGAGCCAGTGGTAGATTCTCTTAAGCCGTTCAAGTGGTCCCGCATGCCCATCATCTTTGATGAAGAGGATCACCCTGACCGCACCACCGCGGTAGGGTGCTTGCCGTTATTGGTCTCACCAACAATACGCAACCTCAAAGTCACAAAGATGTTGGTTGACGGCGGGGCCGGGTTGAATCTGATATCTCCAAAGGTCATCAGCAAACTTCAGATAGCAGACGAGGAGCTCAAGATTACTGGCACGTTCCAAGGAATCAACCCCGGCAGGAGTCATCCTAAGGGAAAGATCACGCTGCCGGTGATATTTGGAGGGGAGTTAAAGTACCGGACTGAGAAGATCATGTTTGACGTGGTTGACCTCCCCTTGCCGTACAACGGAATCCTTGGTCGCCCAGCTCTGGCCAAGTTCATGGCGGCATCCCACTATGCCTACAACACCTTGAAGATGCCAGGGCTAATAGGAGTCATTTCCATTCCGTCAGATCAGAAGGATGCCCTCATATGCGTGGACAAGATGTACCGGGAGGCGGTCGCTGCTGAGGCTGCAGAAATCACTGCTCCCGCCAAGGAAAGTAAGAAAATGAAGAGAGCTAGCAAGGATGCCAGCAAGGAATCCGGGAAGCGTGTCTCTCCGGAGTGTGCTGCGCCTGTTGATGACTTGCCGGAGAGTTCCAATAGCAAGAGATCCAAAGCTGTTGCACCTGCTGTGAAGAAGGTCCCGACAGGGCTGGCTGGCGTTGATGGTACCTTCACTATCAGTGCCACCCTTGCTAACAAATAGGAAAGCACGCTCGTTGCCTTCCTGCGGGTGAATATCGATGTGTTTGCCTGGCAACCATCTGATATCCCCGGTGTTCCTAGGGAAGTAATCGAGCACCACCTTGCTGTCTGCCCGCATGCCCGGCCCGTCAAGCAGAAGGTTCGGAAGCAAGCTTTGGAGAGGCAACAGTTTATTGCCGAGGAGATCAAGAAGCTTGAAGCAGCTGGTTTGGTCAGGGGAGTGTTGCATCCCACATGGTTAGCAAATCCAGTGGTGGTGCGCAAGGCGAATGGGAAATGGAGGCTTTGCATAGACTTCACAGATCTAAACAAGGCATGCCCGAAGGACCCGTTCCCCTTGCCGCGCATCGACCAGATTGTGGATTTCACTTCCGGGTGTGACCTGCTTTCCTTTCTGGATGCCTACTCTGGATACCACCAGATCTTCATGTCCAAGGAAGACGAAGAGAAGACCGCATTCATAACCCCATGTGGCACATACTGCTTTGTACGGATGCCCTTCGGGTTAAAGAGCGCCGAATCCACTTTTGCAAGAGCAGTACAGATTGGCTTTGAATCCCAGCTGCACAGAAACATTGAAGCTTACATGGATGATATTGTGGTCAAGACCAAGGACAGATCAACCCTCATCCAGGATTTGGAAGAAACCTTTGCTAATCTACGCAGGATCAACTTGAAGCAGAACCCAGAGAAGTGTGTGTTTGGAGTTCCCTCCGGTAAGCTACTTGGCTTCTTTGTGTCTCATCGAGGGATAGAGGCCAACCCCGACAAGATCAAGGCTATCGAGCAAATTCAAGCACCCAAGACAGTCAAGGACGTGAGGCGTTTGACTGGATGCGTGGCTGCACTAAGCAGGTTCATTTCCAAGTCTGCCGAGCGCGCCCTGCCGTTCTTCAAAATCTTGAAGAAGGCAGGACCCGTGGAGTGGACTCCAGAGGCAGACGCTGCGCTGCAAGATTTGAAGACCTATCTTTCCTCTGTGCCCACCTTGGTCCCTCCCAAACCACAAGAGCCGTTGCTGCTATACTTAGCGGCAACCAATCAAGTGGTTAGTGCGGCACTGGTGGCGCAGTGGGAAGTGGATGACGCGGCAGCCACAACCTCTGTCCCCTCTGAAGAGGAAAGCGAACCCGTCCTGGCAAGACCAGAGTCAGTCCAGAGTGAAGAAAGGCAGGGCAGCGGAAGCAGTTCTATGGTTGCGGCAAAGAAGAAAGTGGTGCAGCGCCCAGTGTACTTCGTCAGCTCCCTGTTACAGGGAGCTAGATCGAGGTACTCTGGCGTGCAAAAGTTGGTTTTTGGTCTCATCATGGCCTCAAGGAAACTGCGCCACTACTTTCAAGCCCACGAGATCACAGTTGTCACCCGCTTCCCCTTACAACGCATACTCCGGAACCCTGAGGCCACCGGCAGGATTGTGGAATGGGCTCTGGAGTTGTCCAGCTTTGGTTTAAAGTTTGAAAGCACGTCAACCATTTAGAGCAGAGCACTAGCAGAGTTCATCGCAGAGTGGAAACCAACTCCTGATGAAGAAGTATTGGAGAGGATCATCCCCGGCAAGGAAGCGCTCCAAGAATGGATTATGTATTTCAATGGTGCCTTCTCCCTACAAGGTGCAGGGGCTGGCGTGCTTCTTGTTGCCCCCACTAGGGAGCACCTTAAGTACGTCGTCCAGATGCACTTTCCCCGGGAGAAGGCTACCAACAATATTGCAGAGTATGAAGGGCTCCTTGCCGGGCTCAGGATTGCAATAGAACTAGGAATCAAGAAGCTGATCATCCGCGGAGATTCACAACTTGTGATGAGACAAGTCAACAAGGATTACCAAAGCCCATTGATGGAGGCATACGTCGAGGAAGTGAGAAAGTTGGAGGAGCGCTTTGATGGATTGCAAACAGAGCACGTGCCCCATGCGGAAAACATCATTGCTGATCATCTGTCAAAGTGCGCTGCACAAAAACTCCCTGTGGAACCAGGGATTTTTGTTCTCCATCTGACTCAGCCCTCCATATCCCCGGCAACAATGGACAGAAAGAGGAGGAAACTAGACTCCGGCATGCCTCACCCGGCAGAGCCTCCCGAGGCTCCCGACAGAGAGCTTGGCAGGAACAACTCCCCTTCGATCAGTGAGTTGCACCATCCCGCTAGACCATCGGTCCCTGCGGTCGAGAAGTGCACTCCTGTGAATGAGGAGGTGCCGCTAGTCCTTGTTGCCGAGCCCCTGGCCCCAACCTGTGCACGGCACATAGTCCATTTCCTCCAAACTGGAGAACTCCCCAAAGAGCAAGAAGAAGCTGAAAGAGTAGCCCAAAGGGCCAGTATGTATCAGTTCGTTGATGACACGCTGTACAGAAGGAGGCCCAACGGTGTGTAATTGAAGTGCATTTGCCGGGAGGAAGGAAAGCAACTGTTGGCAGAGGTACACAAGGGTATGTGCGGCTCACACATTGGATAAAGGGCTCTGGTTGGAAAAGCCTTCCGGTAAGGTTTCTATTGGCCCACAACCCTCCAAGATGCAGTTGAGCTCGTCACCAAATGTGAAGCCTGCCAGTTCCACTCCAAGAACATCCATCAGCCTGCCCAAGCTCTTCAGACGATCCCTTTCTCATGGCCCTTCTCGGTCTGGGGGCTTGATATCTTGGGCCCCTTCCCCCGTGCTACCGGAGGCTTTGAGTTCTTGTTCGTTGCTATCGACAAGTTCACAAAGTGGCCAGAGGTGGAGCCCGTGAGAAAGGTGACCGCACAGTCAGCTATTAAGTTCTTGAAAGGATTGGTGTGCCGCTTCAGGGTGCCTACCCGAATCATCACCGACAATGGCACCCAATTCACGAGCCGCGCCTTCATGCAATATGTTCATGCCCTCGGAAGCAAGATCTCATTTGCCTCTGTCGCCCATCCTAGAAGCAACGGACAAGCTTAGAGGGCGAACGTTGAAGTGCTGCGAGGTATCAAGACAAGAACCTTTGATAGACTGCAGAAGTGTGGCAGGCGATGGATCGACGAGCTGCCAGTGGTTCTTTGGTCCCTCAGAATGACACCAAATTGAGCTACCGGGCAGACTCCCTTCTCCCTAGTCTATGGGGCAGAAGCAGTTATCCCCATGGAACTCATATTCAGATCTCCTCGAGTGCTTGCCTACTTGATGAAGTAGCGCAGGAACGACACCGGCGTGATGACGCTGTGCTACCAGCAAGCCCTGCGTCGCTATCACAGCCGCAGGGTTTGTGCCCGGGGTTTTGAGGAAGGCGACCTTGTCCTTAGGCGTGTTCAGTCCGCCAAGGGTACAAACAAGTTGACGCCAAAGTGGGAAGGCCCTTACCGGGTAGTACGAGTCACCAGACCTGGCGCAATCCGTCTGGAGACTGGAGATGGCATTCAGTTGCAAAACTCATGGAACATTGAGGATCTCCGTAAGTTCTACCCGTAAGGCGCGGCTGTCGGGCCCTGCCCGGCAGCCACCCTTTTGTATAGGCCTTGCCGATGTTGCATGTAACCCCTTGTACAAAGCCAGGCGCAGACCCTGAGCAACAGAAATAAACGAAGAGCTCCCCAAAACTTGCATGCATGCATAAGCATATCATGAGCATAGCATGATCATGTAGATGAGGTCGCATGAGGCATTGTTTTCCTCTGCATTAAATTACAGGGTTCTTGCCATGGACTCGGTCCCAAAAAGAAGAAATGAAGACAAGCCTACGTGACGATCCTCGGCAAGCCAAACAGATAAGTTCTCTTCTTATCCTTACATGTTCTGTAAGTAGAAACTTGTGCATATGAAGACCTCATTACCTTCGAAACTTAGGTGCTCCCATCCTTTGACTCGAACGTTGCTTCGGTCAGGATGGTCGCAGTGGCCTTTGGTGGAGAAGGCTTGGCGGGGGCTAGTCCCTCTTTGCGATTTGTGCCCGGCAGGCTTAACCCCGTGGCAACAATTCGATGGTACCGGCAGGATAGCTTGCCGGAGATAACTTGTTTACTTGAACGTATAGAGGCATTTCACCTCTGCATGGCTATAGTGCATGCACAAGTGCCCGGCAAAGCTTGTCTTTTTCATTAATATACTGATGAACAAGTACAGATCTTACAGAACACCAACATGGATAAAGAAGATTACATTATTTAGACTAAATTTGGCAAGTGCCTACATATTTTGGATAAAAAGATAAATGCCCGTGATGCCTTTGCTCTGTCCCCCCCTCCTCGGAACCGCAGGGGGAGATGAAGAAGACAGAGGGAAGGCCTGGCTGGGATTCGGCACCTCCCCAGGATCAGGAGGGCGCCATTCTCGGGCTAGAGGAAGGACCCGGAGGGCAGGTGCAGATGGTGGCGCTACCGAAGCCCAGCCGGAGATGATGGTGCTGCCGACAATCACACCACGTCGGACCGGTCATCCCCGCTCTTGACGCGTTGTGGGTTGCGGCCACCCTCCTTGTCGCTGTCGCTCGAAGAGGCGTGTCTGTCACCGCTCAAGCCCCCCCCCCCCCGACGCGGCAGCCAGGACGGGCACCGGGTGCTTCGGAAGACAACACAGAGAGCATGGTCGTCTCCATCAACCCGAAGTTAGAAGGATGCCGTACCCTGAAGAAGCATACGCGGGCACAAGGAACCCGCTCATACGCAAGGCAGGCAGTACTCCGAAGGAAGGGATCTGTCGTTACCAATGGCGAACCACTCCCGCGGTCCCCCCTCAACGTCACAGGGAAAAAGGGGATAGGCCACGAGTGACTACCACACTTTATGGGCTCCGGCGTGGTGTCGCTCACATAGCCCCTCACTGGAATTGAAGCCCCGGGTGGCCCGGCGACGAGCGCACCAGAGTCGCTACCTCCGGCGCTACCGCCACGCCGCCCACGCACCCTCCTGAGGCCTGTGCGAAGACGGGGGAGGGGTATTGTCTCAGCAAAGGCGCGACCACGCCCTTCTACTCCCCAGGCACCTACACAAGCTTTCGGAGTCATCTTCCCCAAGCTCAAGCCCGGGACCTGGCCCCGGTCTCTCCCTCTCAACATTGCTGGGAGAAGGAAGGAAATGGCGAGAAGAGGTGCGTGGATAAGCACTTCCGCTTCCCCGCCCCCTTTTATAGGCGGGCTGGGGGCTATTCCATCGGTGGGTAACCGCCGTCCCTCTCCACCAAACCAAGAAGACCGAGCCCCTGCCTTGACGCTCTACCGCACCACGCGCCTCCGTTACCTACCCCACTCAATGCATGCAGTATACGTGGCCAGGGATAAGAGCGTGGTGGGAAGAGTGAATTGGCAGTTACTCACCCGTGCGTTAAAGTCATTCACGGGCCATTACAAGGATGGCCCCACCACAATTGGCGTTACGCGACGCGCGGAAAAACCGGAAACTGATCCAAGCTTAGGTTAATGAAGAAGCAAAGAAGACCTCAAAGGACAAACCGCCGCAAGCCTCCTCGCCCATGTACTTGACATGGCCTACCCCGACGACGCTCGGTAGCGCGTTCAGGCCAGGCCCGGGGGCTCCTGTCGGTGCAACAAACCCCAGGTATGTTGCCCAGACTGTACACAGGCTTGGAGGCAACCTCGCAACATCCAAGTCCAGACCAAGACAAGCTAAATGAGCAAGACACCACTAAGGGAAAGCCTCCCTTGCCGGGCAGGCGAGCCTGGCGAGGTCGAGGTGGCCCCGAAGACAAGCCTCAAGACCGTCCCGGCAGGCCTGCCTGGCGCGACCAAGGCAAACTACCCCGCCAAGGCTCCACCGCTCCACCTCACAGCCACGCGAGTCATTGATCGGTGCGGTGTCAAGCCCGCAAATGACTAAGTGGTTGTTATTCGACAGGTGGCAGCCATTTCCAGAGGAAACCTCCTCCAAATGACACCCGTCCAGAGACGTGTCAAGCAGACAGACGAGAAGGTGGCCGAGCAGCCCGGCAAGGATTGCCGGGCACGCCATGATGTGACACTATGCAGCGCATTTAATGCGCCCTGCTTTGTCTGTAGAGTTAGGTATGATAGCACTATTTGCTATCTAATCAGTACGCAATGACTGATTTGCCACTGTGGTGACCCCTTGATCTATAAAAGGAGGGCCATGGCAACCATAGAAAGGATTCGGACCCTTGTAAACTCATACGCGCGTAGCTGCCCTTGCCCCAAGGCAACCCTGCCGGGTAAGAGCGCCGCGTCTCCACCACAACCCACCATCAATCCACCAAAGCAGGAGTAGGGTTTTACGCCTCGCGGCGGCCCGAACCTGGGTAAAACTGCCCGTGTGATCTCTGTCGTGCTGCGCTACGTTCTCCGCTCTTTGTGCAATGTGCTCATCCCCCCTGCCGAACCACAAGGGGCTGATGGCCCCATAGGTGGCCGTGGTTTCCCACGACAACCGGGGGTGTAAACGGTGGAGGGGGGAGCCGCACACGGCTAAGACAATGTTGTATCGTGCTAGGCGCCCCCCACATATATATAGGTGGGAGGGAGGGAGGAGCAACCAAGGAGGCGCCCCAAGTAGGCCGAATCCCACTTGGGGTCCTCCCCTAGCTACGCGCTCCCCCTTCCATATATAGGTGCGGGGGAAAGGCAGGGGAGGGAGGCGCCCCCTTTTCCTTTCTCCCATGAGAGGGGAAGGCAGGAGGGGCTAGCCCTCCCCACTTTCCTTCCCTAGGGCTGGCTGGCCAGGGAGAGGGGCGCACCAGCCCCCTATGGGCTGGTCTGTCCCTCCCTTGGCCCATTAAGCCCATATACCTACCGGGGGGGGTGTCCGGAACCCCTTTCGGTGACCCGATGGCAACCCGGTGCATCCCGAAACTCTTTTGGTGTCCGAATACCACCGTCCTATATATCAATCTTACCTCTCGACCATTTCGAGACTCCTCGTCATGTCCGTGATCTCATCCGGGACTCCGACCAACATTCGGTCACCAAAACATATAACTCATATAACACTATATCGCCAACAAACGATAAGTGTGTGGACCCTATGGGTTCGAGAACTATGTAGACATGACCGAGATGTAACACCCTGGTTTTCGCTCCTGGATTTTTCCTTCGCGGGATTTGACTCCCATCTTTTTTTTCGGTGTTATTGGATTTTCTCTCGCTCTTGGGAATATGAAGATGGTCATTTAGCCTTGTCTTTCCTATCCAACCAGAGATTCTCTCCAGTCCAGCCTTGCCACCCAAGATCTACTCTCGAGACTTTGCCATCAGAACCCTACCTTTCGAGTTGCCGGAAGGGAAACCCTAATTCTTCTAGTTGCAAAGGGACCCCAATTTCCTTTGATCTGTTGCCTCCCAACCTTTTCCCAGTGATCATCCTATCTCTATTAACCCTGGATATGTAAAAATATTGCCAAGTCATTTGCAATATTTTTCATTTATAATTAATTCCTTTTTCTGCCAGTTAAAGGAATAAAATCCAGGTAAATATCTATCCATCTCCAAAGTTCATGAAAACTTGTGGAGATGTTCTTTGTGATCATATTGAGCTCCCATAAAAATATTGGCCATAATTAATTAGGGGAAATTGTCTTTTCCTATTTAAAGCCAATATTGCATTTTGGGCAGTTTCTAAAGGAACTACCATTTTGGTAGCCAGGAAAAATCCCAAATAATTTGTGGAGCTTCTCCTATCCATATATTCCCCATTTCCATTAGAATCCAAGTTCCATAGTTCAAATTTTGAGCACAACGTCCATTTGCAAATTCTGTCAAGTTGGGCCAATTGCTAAGGAAGTGCTTGAAACCTTGATCTATTTGAGCTGGAAATTTTCATGGTGATTAACATTGCTAAATCACTCATGGAAAACAAAAACCAGCTCAATCCATCCATCCATCCATCCACAACATTTTTCTCAAGTTTTTGTCCATTTGGAAGTGCTGTGAAGGAAGTACCATGTAGGCATTTCCAAATGAGCTGAAAATTTTCCAGTAGCTTCATACTTACAAATCATCACCTTACACCAAATATCAATCCAATCCATTTAGCCATTTTTGCCTAGCATCATTATCTCCATTTCTGTCCAGCTTGCCTATTTGTAAAGGAAGTGGTAGCTACATTGATCTAATTGAGGTAAAATTTTGTGTACAGAGCGACCTCGGTAGATCATGGCTCCACCCCAAAAATCAGCCACTTTCACCAAGCCAATCTCCCCCAGAAACTTACAAACACCTTCATGCCAGAACCCATGTGAGGTCTCATCTGTCATCTCTTGCCCCCGCTTCCCTCCAAAACCTCTCTAGTCAACTCAGCGAAGCTAGGAGAAGGCCCCAGACACAAACTGGCTACGAGTGCGGCGTGGCAACGCCGTGGCCACGCGGTGACCGCGTGCAGTGCACGCCAAGGCAGAGCACCACGTGCCCAGAGGCTTTGGGAGCTCGCTCCCGCGGGCTCCGGCTTGTCCGCGAGCGCCGGTGAGCTGCCCACCGCACACGTACACCTTCTGGAGCCCTCTCCCGCTTGTTCCCTAGCCGGTGGCCGTCTCTGCCGACCTCGGTTCACCGTTGGAATGCCGCCACCTCGCCGAGCTCTGGAAACCTCGGCCACCGTCGCGTAGCCCTCCCCTCTGCTATAAATAGCGCGTCCCTCAGCCCCTCTCCTCACCAGCAAGCCTCCTCACCCCTCCCCGAGCTCGGAGCTCCTCTGTCCCCCACCATGGCCGAAGAGGCCGCCGCTTTGCCTTCTTGGTTCCGACGAGCCTAGCTCTCCCCTCCCCCTCCTGACCGCTCTACCAGCTCCACCCCACTCCAGTGCACCGCCCCATATTCCCCAGTCCTCGCCGGAGTGCCCCTGGCTGCGCATCCCCAAGACCAGCACCGCCGCCTCTGCCTTCTGTCGCCGCAGGACATCGTCGCGCTCTAAGCCTCCCCGGCGCCAACAGACAGGCCGGACGAGCGCGGCGCTCCTCTCCGCTCACGCTGGTGCTCCCAGCTCGGCCGGAGGTGCCCGGACGGCGTGGCACCGGAGCAGCGCGTCGGCCACCGCGACCCCGTCAGCGGTGAGCGCGTCTCGAGCCGTCTCCGGCGACTCCACCACCTCCCTCAAGCGTGGCGCCCCTTGCCGGTTCGGTCGGTGGTCCCGCCTCGGCCGGGGATGACCGGAGCCGTCGGGAACCATCGCCGGCGTCGCCCCTCCCCTGCTCCTCCTCTGTTTCGATCAGAACAGAGGGAGGAGGGAGAAGATCTGCGGGCGAGCCCGGCCTGGCAGCGGCATAGCCCTCCCTCTATTTTTTTAAGGTGATGGGGTGCAGGTGGGCCGACCCAGTGGAGTAGCTGGCTGCATGGCCCAGCTGGCGCCCCGAACCCCAGCCACTTCCAGCCCAGAGCGGCCCAGCAGCACAGTTCTCCTTTATCAATTTCCAGAAAAAAAAACAGCCAGGGACCCAGAAGTAAATTCTTTTCTTACAAAAAGGTCCTTGGCAGTCAAACTCTTATACCTTTTCACTCGTGACTCCGAATCAGGTGAAACCAACGCCTACGTCTTCAGTTCGTCAAGCCCGTTTCGATGGTATCATTTTCATAATGTTTTCACACTGTGAAAATGACCATTTTGCCCTTGCCCTTCAAACAGCCCCGCCGAGAGAGAACGGTTTCCGACGATCTTTTTCGAGGACTCTCCACACTTCTCCCAGAGTATTCCTTTGCCCCCAGGCAAATCGACCATCTGATATATGCCCTAAAGCATTGCTCTTTGTTATTCTTGCATGTTTAATTAATGATTATGCCTGTGATAGAAATGATTAAACTTCTGCTAGATTGCACCTACTGTTTACATTACTTGCATTGGTTTTCTATATGATAATTCAGAGTAATTTACTTAAATGCATAGTTGCTGTCATATCAAGTTATTGTGATAAACAACCATGTTCACTAAGTACTGGCTAAAGCTAAACCTAGTTGGTTGATCTTGAGTCACCTGTCCGGGCTTATTCGTGCAACCACATTTGCCGGTATGGGACGGCCTTGACTTGGTCTGATCGCGTGCTCTTCCACCGGTACCACCCGACAGGGAAGGTTATGCGTGCGCGCTACCCTGGCCCGGTAGGCGGCGATAACCTTGTGAGCCCAGTTGGTTGTTTGCGCGCAGTCCCCGTTTGGGACAGTTGTTTGGCCACGACGGTGGCAGGTGTCAGGAGTGACACAGGGGCCACCCAGGGCTTGACTCCGGGGGAGGATGATTACCGGTGGTGCGATGGGAGAGTCACGGGTTAGGCGGGTTTGATTGGAGCAACGCTGGTCCACCCGAATGGGATCATGAGGTCAGGTTCTCCATGGTGTGGGTAAAGTGCGCAACCTCTGTAGAGTGTAAAATCTATTTGAATAGCCGCGTCCACGGTATTGGGCAGCCCGTCCAGACCTCACTAGGTGGTCAACCGTAATACTGATAATAATGATGGAAGAACCCATCTTGTGTAGACATCAGATGAATACCCGGATATGATATGTTAGCCATGGGATGGCTATGAAAGAAGTGGTCGGATGATCGAAAGACTCGGATTGGATTTGGTTCAACGTTGGATTGGATCATGAGAATGTCCAGAGTATGGATTATTTGCTGGATATGCTTTGCTTTACTACATTTACTTCAGTAGTTATCATGCTAAATAAGCCTGCTATGACATGATAATCAATATTGCTACCTAGTTACGCCATGTCATGATAATTAATGATGCTCTAATGATTAATGCATGCTTGAATGCCATGGATTACTTTGCTTGGTGTATATGTTGGTTTGGTTTGCTTGCGAGTACATTCAAAAGTACTCAGCGGCCTTCAATGTGGCCAGGTTCACATAAGGATCCGTCGTCCGTCGACGAGGAGTCGGAGCGTTCGCAGGCTAGGAGAGTAACCCAGACAGATCCCTGTGGATTGGAGCCACACCAGGACCATGCTGCCTTAGATAGAGCTTTTCCGCTGCCATAACTCTTGTTAGATATCATGTAAGACTTATATATCCATTAATAGAAATGCATGTGTTAATGATACTTGTTGTAAGCACGCATGCCAGAGTGATTTCCTGGGCTGGCATGCGTGGCGACCGTCTGGCTACAGCGGTAATCAGGCGGGGCGCCACAACGGATGGTATCAGAGCAGCCAGGCTGACTATAGGTTACCCTAGCCAGTCTTCATTGTCTTGTGCTCAGTAGAAAGCCCAGATGGATTTCAACCAACTTTGCCAAGCAGGCACGGCTACTATTGATCATAAGGCAACCCCCTAGGTTTTGGCTCCATCAGACCCCAACTCTCGTGGCCTTTGCCTCTGGTACAAAATGTTCGCACCCGGCAACAACCCATGGGCCCTGAACCCCTAGGCAAACCAGATATCCTTACCCTGCTTGCTAGCCATGACATTTCTCTTCTTAACTCTAGTTTCCTTTGGGAAATGCCTATAAATTTCATCTTTCCCCGACAACCATAGGATCGTGGACTAAGCCATTTTGGCTATGGTCGTGCGTCGAGTGAGATGTTCCCTAAGGAAGTAGTTGAAGCTTGACACCGGTGCTACCAGGAGCATTGTGTGGTTCCTAAATCCTTAGAGGTACATCGAGTGCGCTATATTAGTTATACTAGTGGATCCTCGGCCACGTAAGGTCCGCAAAAATTTGAGCTTTATTTGCTTTTTGGTTTTCGTGGTTTTTGTTTCTTTTGTCGGTTCCGTTTCTTCGCTCCGACTGGATCCATCCGCAAGTGCCATCAAGAAGACCAGCATACAACTTGGATAATACCCAATCATCCAAATTCAGCAAGAGTCAAGCCAAGCCAACTGCCTGGTATTCAGAATAGCAACACTGGATCTGTCAACGATGAAGGATGGGTCAGAAGCAGAATCTATGTGCAACAGACAAGTCCAGAATATACCTGAGAGAGTTTGCCTCAGAACGGATCACGCCTAAGGAGCAATCTGATGAGTTACCAAGAATGAATATCAGTAAGGACAAATTATTCCGTCCGCGACACAAGTACTATTTCAGTCAGTGAGGTGAACCGGGTTTTTTCTCAATGGACCCAAGAATCATTTATTACCCACCGAAGACATATTACAAGAATGTGAATGTGCCAAGAGCAGCAACAAAACTCCGGTACGTTGGTACAAATTTCAAAGCAATCTTGAAGTTCACCGGGGTATATACAAAATTTTCTGGGCACTGTGAACAAGGTTTGCAAGGAGTATGGATGCGTTCACGGTTGCCCAGAAGCAATGAGAACTTCACATGCTTGGAAGCTCAGCTGAACTGAATGGAATTATCCGTTAACTGCTTATTATCGGCAACATTTGGTTTGAATGCAGAGGGTATTCCGAATTAATTAACAACATGAAGCCTGCATCAGTTGTGCAGCCTTTACAGTGGAAATAATCAGACCAGTAGAAGGATAAGCGGTGTGCCCGATTGATGACCACAAGTATAGGGGATCAATCGTAGTCCTTTCGATAAGTCAGAGTATCGAACCCAACGAGGAGCAGAAGGAAATGACAAGCGGTTTTCAGTAAGGTAATGTCTGCAAGCACTGAAATTGTAAGTAGCGAGTAGTTTAATAGCTAGATAATTTGTAACGAGCAAGTAACAATAGTAGTAACAACAGTGCAGAAAGGTAGCCCAATCCTTTTGAGGCAAAGGACAGGCCAAAACGGTCTCTTATGATAAGCAAAGTGTTCTTGAGGGTACACGGGAATTTCATCTAGTCACTTTCATCATGTTGGTTTGATTCGTGTTCGCTACTTTGATAATTTGGTATATGGGTGGACCAGTGCTTAGGTGTTGTTCTTACTTGAACAAACCTCCTACTTATGATTAACCCCCTCGCAAGCATCCGCAACTACGAGAAATGTATTAAGAATAAATTCTAACCATAGCATTAAACTTTTGGATCCAATCGGTCCCTTACGGAATAGCGCATAAACTAGGGTTTAAGCTTCTCTCACTCTCGCAACCCATCATCTAATAACTACTCCACAATGCATTCCCTTAGGCCCAAATATGGTGAAGTGTCATGTAGTCGATGTTCACATGACACCACTAAGGGAATCACAACATACATATCATCAAAATATCGAACACATATCAAGTTCACATGATTACTTGCAACATGATTTCTCCCGTGACCTCAAGAACAAAAGTAACTACTCACAAATGATAATCATGCTCAAGATCATAGGGGTATTAAATAGCATAATGGATCTGAACATATAATCTTCCACCAAATAAACCATATAGTAATCAACTACAAGATGTAATCAACACTACTAGTCACCCACAAGTACCAATCTATAGTTCCGGCACAAAGATTGAACACAAGAGATGAACTAGGGTTTGAGAGGAGATGGTGTTGTTGAAGATGTTGATGGAGATTGCCCTCCCCAAGATGGGAGAGTTGTTTGTGATGATGATGACGATGATTTCCCCCTCAGGGAGGGAAGTTCCCCCAGCGGAATTGCTCCGCCGGAGGGCAAAAGTGCTCCTGCCCAAGTTCCGCCTCGAGATGGCGGCGCTTCATCCCGAAAGTCCTTTCCTGATTTTTTTTCTAGGTCAAAATGACTTATATACCAGAAGATGGGCGTCGGAGGTGGGCTGGGCTGAGCACAACCCACCAGGGCGCGCCTGGGGGGCCTGGCGCGCCCTGGTGTCTTGTGCTCACCAGGTGGCCCCCCTCCGGTAGTTATTTGCTGCAGTATTTCTTATTTATTCCATAACAAATCCTCGTGAAGTTTCAGCTCATTTGGAGTTGTGCAGAATAGGTAGCCCGACGTAGCTTTTTCAGGTCCAGATTTCCAGCTGCCGGAATTCTCCCTCTTTGTGTATACCTTGCATATTATGAGAGAAAAGGCATTAGAATTACTCCAAAAAGCATTATTATGCATAAAAACATTATAAATAACAGTAGGTAAACATGATGCAAAATGGATGTATCAACTCCCCCAAGCTTAGACCTCGCTTGTCCTCAAGCAAAAACCGAAATCGAAAAACATGTCCACATGCTTAGAGAGAGAGGTGTCGGTAAAAATAAAATACAGACATAGAAGCATCATGTAATTTATTATAACAGCAACAAACTTTAACATAAAACTTTCATCATAGAACTTTTATCATAGAATTCTCATGAATAAGTAACAATTCATCACAACATTGAAGTATAAAGCATAAACTTTATTGGAAACCAACAAACTATGTTCTCAGTCAACTTTGCAACTACAATTCATCATCTTTTTTGGAAGGGTCACGTATCGGAGCCTTTAGGCAAGTCCACATACTCAACCATCATATAGTCTTCTATGATTGCTAACACTCACCGCGTACACATGAGCAAAACGTTTCAACCGGACACATAGAAAGATAGGGGCTTATAGTTTTGCCTCCCAACGTATTCACCTCGAGGGTGATGTCAACAATAATAACTCATGCTACCCATATTCAACTAGATATATGTGCCTAGATCTTTCCTCACCACATGATGCTTGCCAAAAGAGAAAATAAAAAGGAATAGAGAGAAGAACTTTGACTCTTGCATGAAAGTAAATACATAAAAATAAAAGATAGGCCCTTCACAGAGGGAAGCAGAGGTTGTCATGCGCTTTTTGTTTGTACGCTCAATCCCTTAGTGCAATAGAACGTCACGTTATATTGCCCCTTGTGATAGCAACCTTTATTATGCAGTTTGTCGCTTTTATTCTTCGCCATCACAAGTTCGTACAACGCTCAATTTTCTCTTACACTAAATGATCCAACACTTTTAGAAGCAATTTTTATTGCCTTATTGCACCGATGACAACTTACTTGAAGGATCTTACTCAATCCATAGGTAGGTATGGTGGACTCTCAAAACAAGATTTGGGTTTAAGGGTTTTTGGATGCACAAGTAGTATCTCTACTTGGTGCGGAATTTTTGGCTAGCAAAGATAGGGGGCAAGCACCACATGTTGAAGGATCTATGACAATATAACTTCTTTGTGAATATGAACAAATATAAATCATTACGTTGTCTTCCTTGTCCAACGTCAACAATTTTGGCATATAATATTTTGATGGGTGCTCACAATCACAAAAGATTTCCAAGATAGTGTATTTGCATGTGAATCTTCTCTTCCCTTATTAATTCTTTCATGAATTGCTTCATTGACCAATACTATGTTTGTCAATCTACAATAAAATTTTCTACTTATACTCTTCCTTGTGTGATGTCATTACTTACCATAAGATTAGCATATGATCTTTTTCATTTATTTCCTTTCTTTTTATTGAAACATGAAAGTAAAGAAAGTAAAACTCAAACTAAACTTTATTATATATCTCGCACACGATTACAAGGATAGATCACTAAGCAAAATCTCAAAAAGAAAGGATCGAACTAAACTTTTATTCATCTAAAGCAAAAGATAACCATGGATCGAACTAAGAAAAGTAAAGGCAAAAGATAGTGGAGGTGATACGATACCGGGGCACCTCCCCCAAGCTTGGCGAAAGCCAAGGGGAGTGCCCTTACCCGATACTCAATTTTCTTTTGGTGATGAAGAAGGAGGTGGTGATGATGAAGTGGTAGCGATCCTGTCCTCGGGTTTCCACGAAAGAGGCTCACCATTATAGGAGGAGGAGTGAGTTTCTCGGGTCCTGCAACTGGCAGCCAAACTCATACCTTTAAACCTTGCCTCATATTCAAAGACTTGGTTTTGAAGGTCGTAGATCTGGCTCTGGAGAAAGTTGATTTTCTCGTTGAAGGAGAAAATGATGTCCTTCATGGACTTGCCATCTACCTTGAGATCGCGGGTGTAGTCCGCGATCGTGTGGTGATTGGCATTGAGTCCACGTTCCACCATCCCCTTGCACCGGAAGACTTCCTGCTCCATAGCTTCAAGCCTAGCCTCCACGGATCCAGTCCCCTTGGGGCCTTGCACATCACGGATGTGGAGCACCCCCTCACGCATCTGGATAGCTTGAGGGTGCTGCATCACCTCCCGCAAATATGGGTTGATGACGTTCTAGAAGAACTTGTCCTTGGAGGAGCTTGAGGAGGCCATGGTGGATTGGATCATATCACGTACCTCCCTTTTTTCACGATTATGGAGTGTTCCAGAAGGTTTCTTTTATGTGTTCTTCCGGTGTCATGGTTTGGATAACATTACTTTCAACATTAATGGGCGTACCTGAGATATAATGTTTTATTCGTTGCCCATTAACAACCTTCGGGTTAGTACCTTCGGCATTATTTATTTTGATAGCTCCAGATCGATAAACCTCCTCGATAACATAGGGTCCTTCCCATTTGGAGAGGAGTTTTCCTGCAAAGAATCTGAAATGAGAGTTGTACAAAAGAACATATTCTCCAACTTTGAACTCACGCTTTTGGATTCTTTTATCATGCCATCTTTTAACTTTTTCTTTAAATAACTTGGCATTTTCATAAGCTTGGGTTCTCCATTCATCTAATGAGCTAATATCAAATAACCTCTTTTCACTAGCAAGTTTGAAATCATAGTTGAGTTCTTTAATTGCCCAATATGCTTTATGTTCTAACTCAAGAGGCAAATGACAAGCTTTTCCATAAACCATTTTATAAGGAGACATACCCATAGGATTTTTATATGCTGTTCTATAAGCCCAAAGTGCATCATCTAATTTCTTAGACCAATTCTTTCGAGACCTATTGACAATCTTTTGTAAAGTTAAATTTATTTCTCTATTGCTAAGTTCAACTTGACCACTAGACTGAGGATGATAGGGTGATGCAATTCTATGGTTAACATCATACTTGGCAAGCATTTTACGAAAAGCACCATGAATAAAGTGTGAACCACCATCAGTCATTAAATATCTAGGGACTCCAAACCTTGGGAAAATAACTTCCTTAAGCATTTTAATAGAGGTGTTGTGATCAGCACTACTAGTTGGAATAGCTTCTACCCACTTAGTAACATAATCAACAGCAACCAAAATATGAGTATACCCATTAGAGGAAGGAAAAGGTCCCATGTAATCAAATCCCCAAACATCAAATGGTTCAATAGCAAGAGAATAATTCATAGGCATTTCTTGACGCTTACCGATATTGCCTATTCTTTGACATTCATCACAAGATAAGACGAACTTACGGGCATCCTTGAAGAGAGTAGGCCAATAAAACCCAGATTGCAATACCTTATGAGCAGTTCTGTCTCCCGCATGATTTCCTCCATAAGCTTCGGAGTGACATTTCCGTAGGATTTGTTCCTGGTCATGCTCAGGTACACAACATCTAATAATACCATCTACCCCTTCTTTATAAAGATGTGGGTCATCCCAAAAGTAATGTCTTAAATCATAGAAGAATTTTTTTCTTTTGTTGGTATGTGAAGCTAGGTGGTATGTATTTAGCAACAATATAATTAGCATAGTCAGCCTACCAAGGAGTGTTATGAGAAACATTTATTGAAGCTAACTGTTCATCAGGAAAGCTATCATTAATAGGTTGTGGGTCATCAAGAATATTTTCAAGTCTAGACAGGTTATCAGCTACGGGGTTCTCAGCTCCATTTCTATCAATGACATGTAAGTCAAATTCTTGTAGCAAGAGAACCCACCTAATGAGTCTAGGTTTAGCATCTTTCTTTTCCATAAGATATTTTATAGCAGCATGATCGGTGTGAACAGTCACTTTAGAGTCAACAATGTACGATCTAAATTTATCACAAGCAAGCACAACTGCTAAAAATTCTTTTTCAGTAGTAGCATAATTTCGTTGGGCACTGTCTAGAGTTTTACTAGCATAATGGATAACATTTAGTTTCTTATCAACTCTTTGTCCTAGAACAACACCAACAACATAATCACTAGCATCACACATAATTTCAAAAGGCAAGTTCCAATCAGGTGGTTGAACAATAGGTGCAGTAATTAAGGCTTTCTTGAGTGTTTCGAAGGCTTCTAAACAATCATCATCAAAAACAAAAGGAATATCCTTTTGCAAAAGGTTTGTAAGAGGCCTAGAAATTTTAGAGAAGTCTTTGATAAATCTCCTATAGAAACCAGCATGACCAAGGAAACTACGAATACCTTTGATATCTTTAGGACATGGCATTTTCTCAATTGCATCAACCTTGGCTTTGTCCACCTCAATACCTCTGTCAGAAATTTTATGGCCCAAAACAATACCTTCATTAACCATAAAGTGGCACTTCTCCCAATTCAAGACAAGATTTGTTAGCTCACATCTCTGCAAAACTCGATCAAGATTGCTTAAACAATCATCAAAAGACTTCCCATAAACAGAAGTCATCCATGAAAACCTCAATAATCTTTTCACAAAAATCAGAGAATATAGCAGTCATACATCTTTGAAAGGTAGCAGGTGCATTGCATAAACCAAAAGGCATACGTCTATAAGCATAAGTTCCAAAAGGACAAGTAAAAGTGGTCTTTTCTTGATCAGGCTGAGAAACAGGTATTTGTGAAAAGCCAGAATATCCATCAAGGAAGCAAAAATGTGTGTGCTTAGATAATCTTTCTAGCATTTGATCAATAAAAGGCAAAGGATAATGATCTTTTCTAGTTGCTTTGTTTAATTTTCTAAAATCAATTACCATTCTATAGCCTGTGACAATTCTTTGTGGAATAAGTTCATTCTTATCATTAGGAACAACAGTAATACCTCCCTTATTAGGGACACAATGAACATGACTTACCCATCTACTATCAGCTATAGGATAGATTATACCTGCTTCCAGGAGTTTCAATATTTCCGTCCTTACCACTTCTTTCATCTTCGGATTTAACCGACGTTGGTGATCAACAACGGGTTTAGCATCAGGTTCCATATTAATCTTGTGCTGACATAGAGTGGGACTAATGCCCTTAAGATCATCAAGAGTATATCCAATAGCAGCTCGGTGCTTCCTTAGAACTTTCAATAATCTTTCTTCTTCATGTTCTGAAAGGTTAGCACTAATAATAACAGGATATATCTTTTTCTCATCAAGATAAGCATATTTCAAAGTGTCTAGCAATTGTTTTAATTTAAACACAGGATCACCTTTAGGTGGAGGAGGACCTCCTAGAGTTTCAATAGGCAGATTGTGTTTAAGCAGAGGTTGTTGTTCAAAGAAAATCTTATCTATTTCATTACTTTCATGCAGATGTAAATCATTTTCATGGTCTAGCAGATATTGTTCTAAAGGATCAGTAGGAGGTACAACAATAGAAGCAAGACCAATAATTTCATCCTTACTAGGCAAATCTTTCTTATGAGGTTTTCTACTAAACTTAGAAAAATTAAACTCATGAGACTCATCACCAAAGCTAACACCGACAGTTTGCTTCTCACAATCTATTTTAGCATTAACGGTGTTCAAGAAAGGTCTACCAAAGATGATGGGACAAAAGTCATCTTGTGGGGAACCAAGAACAAGAAAATCAGTAGGGTATTTTACTTTCCCACACAAGACTTCAACATCTCTAACAATCCCAAGTGGTGTGATGGTGTCTCTATTAGCAAGTTTAATAGTAACATCTATGTCTTCTATCTCAGCGGGTGCAATGTCATTCATAATTTCTTGATATAAGGTAAAAGGAATAGCACTTACGCTAGCACCAATGTCACATAAACCATGATAACAGTGATCTCCTATTTTAACTGAGACAACAGGCATGCCAACAATGGGTCTATGTTTATCTTTCCCATCGGGTTTGGCAATTCTAGCAGCTTCACCAACGAAGTAAATAACATGCCCATCAATATTATCGACCAAGAGATCCTTAACCATAGAAACACTAGGTTCTACCTTGATTTGTTTAGCTGGTTTAGGTGTTCTAATATAACTTTTATTGACCACAGTTGAGACTTTAGCATGTTCCTTCATCCTGACAGGGAAAGGTGGTTTTTCAATATAAGCAGTAGGAACAACTGGGCCAACATTGTAGATAATTGTTTCCTCTTTAGCTATTACTGGTTCTTTAATTTCTTCTTTAATAGGTGGGTGATATTTAAACCACTTCTCCTTAGGGAGATCAACATGAGTAGCAAAGGATTCACAAAAAGAGGCTACTATCTCAGAGTCAAGTCCATATTTGGTGCTAAACTTTTGAAAAGTATCGGTATTCATAAAAGATTTAACACAATCAAACTTAAGCTCAATACATGACTCTTTAACTTTGCCGAGTTCCCAATCTTCAGAGTTGCATTTAATTCTTTCTAAAAGATCCCACCGGAATTCAATAGTCTTCTTCATAAAGGAACCAGTACAAGAAGTATCGAGCATGGATTGATCATTACGAGAAAGCCGAGCATAAAAATTCTGAATAATAATTTCTCTTGAGAGCTCATGGTTGGGGCATGAATATAAAATTGACTTAAGCCTCCCCCAACCTAGAGCGATACTTTCTCCTTCACGAGACCAAAAATTATATATATAATTCCGATCACGATGAACTAGATGCATAGGATAATTTTTTTGATGGAATTCCAATTTCAACCGATTCCAATTCCAAGATCCAATATCATCGCATAGCCTATACCATGTCAATGCTTTTCCCTTCAAATATAAAGGGAAAACCTTCTTCTTAGCTTCATCTCCGGGTAAACCTGCAAGCTTAAACAATCCACAAATTTCATCCACATATATCAAGTGCATATCAGGATGTTCGGTTCCATCTCTTGCATAAGGATTAGCTAGCAGTTGTTCTATCATAATCGAAGGAATGTCATATTCAATATTTTCAGTAGGTGCAGTAGGTTGAGGGGTGACTAATTGTGTTTCCGGTCGAGGTGAAGATACCCTGAACAAACCCCTCAAAGGATTGCTCTCCATAGTAACAAGTGACAATAAATTTCAGCACGTAGTAATAATTTTTCCTTACCAATTTCCACTTACCAAGAGCGCTTCACTCCCCGGCAACGGTGCCAGAAAAGAGCCATGATGACCCACAAGTATAGGGGATCAATCTTAGTCCTTTCTATAAGTAAGAGTGTCGAACCCAACGAGGAGCAGAAGGAAATGACAAGCGGTTTTCAGTAAGGTAATGTCTGCAAGCATTGAAATTGTAAGTAGCGAGTTGTTTAATAGCAAGATAATTTGTAACGAGCAAGTAAAAATAGTAGTAAAAACAGTGCGGCAAGGTAGCCCAATCCTTTTGAGGCAAAGGACAGGCCAAAATGGTCTCTTATGATAAGCAAAGTGTTCTTGAGGGTACACGGGAATTTCATCTAGTCACTTTCATCATGTTGGTTCGGTTCGTGTTCGCTACTTTGATAATTTGGTATGTGGGTGGACCGGTGCTTAGGTGCTGTTATTACTTGAACAAACCTCCTACTTATGATTAATCCCCTCGCAAGCATCCGCAACTACGAGAAATGTATTAAGAATAAATTCTAACCATAGCATTAAACTTTTGGATCCAATCGGTCCCTTACGGAATAGCCCATAAACTAGGGTTTAAGCTTCTGTCACTCTCGCAACCCATCATCTAATAACTACTCCACAATGCATTCCCTTAGGCCCAAATATGGTGAAGTGTCATGTAGTCGACATTCACATGACACCACTAAGGGAATCACAACATACATATCATCAAAATATCGAACACATATCAAGTTCACATGATTACTTGCAACATGATTTCTCCCGTGACCTCAAGAACAAAAGTAACTACTCACAAATGATAATCATGCTCAAGATCAGAGGGGTATTAAATAGCATAATGGATCTGAACATATAATCTTCCACCAAATAAACCATATAGTAATCAACTACAAGATGTAATCAACACCACTAGTCACCCACAAGTACCAATCTATAGTTCCGGCACAAAGATTGAACACGAGAGATGAACCAGGGTTTGAGAGGAGATGGTGCTGTTGAAGATGTTGATGGAGATTGCCCTCCCCAAGATGGGAGAGTTGTTGGTGATGATGATGACGATGATTTCCCCCTTCGGGAGGGAAGTTCCCCAGGCGGAATCGCTCCGCCGGAGGGCAAAAGTGCTCCTGCCCAAGTTCCGCCTCGAGACGGCGGCGCTTCGTCCCGAAAGTCCTCTCCTGGTTTTTTCTAGGTCAAAATGACTTAAATACCAGAAGATGGGCACCGGAGATGGGCTGGGCTGAGCACAACCCACCAGGGCGCGTCTGGGGGGTCTGGCGCGCCCTGGTGTCTTGTGCTCACCAGGTGGCCCCCCTCCGGTAGTTATTTGCTCCAGTATTTCTTATTTATTCCATAAAAAATCCTCGTGAAGTTTCAGCTCATTTGGAGTTGTGCAGAATAGGTAGCCTGACGTAGCTTTTTCAGGTCCAGATTTCCAGCTGCCGGAATTCTCCCTCTTTGTGTATACCTTGCATATTATGAGAGAAAAGGCATTAGAATTACTCCAAAAAGCATTATTATGCATAAAAACATTATAAATAACAGTAGGTAAACATGATGCAAAATGGACGTATCACCGATCAACAGAATATCTACAGTCAAGGTATGGCCTATACCAAGTTTTGGCTCCGCTATAAGTAAATTCCGGATACTTCGCAAGGAAGTCAGAATCGGCCATAGATCCGACTGCGTACCCAGTGAAAGGCTTCTGGTATAAGGAACCCAGCCTTCCCCGGCAAGATACCGGGAGAAGCTTACGACACAAGACTGCCAATCTTCCTCGGTACACCACTTGGTGAGAAAATCTTCTGGGGTACAGCACTCCCATCCTCCACAGCGTGCTACCACAGAAAACTTCCGGCATAAGGTACCCGGCCTTCCGCAGCAAGAAACATGACGAAAAAGCTTCTGAGGTACAATACTCAACATTCTTCAGCACGCTACCTTGGCAAAAGCTTCGAGCATAAGGAATTCAGCCTTCTTCAACACACCATCGTGCCCACAACAACTTTGTTAAAAGCTCGAACTAGTATGGACACACATCCGCCTCAAAACTCAGTGGTTATGAAAGGATTTATCCTACACCTGCATATGTTGTGAGCATGCAGTCCAGTGGATCAGTTCATGCGATCCACTCGTACACGGGAATGACTGTGTTCAGAGAAACATTGGCCCCATAACTCGAGGAAGAATATGAGCACAGCAACCCCTGCGAGATATGAAAGAGTAAGTTGTGAGAACAAGCCCGACAAACTGGGAAAACAATCAAGGAACAGTGTTGGCAGGTCATGACAAGTCCATCAAAGGAATCCTCAAAGATAAAGAAGTTTCGAATAAACAACCTTTGTGACGGTCAACAAGATACAGCTTCACGGACAGAGTGGTATTACCAATTCTTGTTAAACTCTTGCATATATGGCCACAACAATGCAACCAGCATGTCATACTCATCCGAAATACGGGCCATCGACCAAGGTAAGAGGCTATGCTCCAAAGATACATAGGTGGTAGCGATACTATGTTCAGTTCAGTAGTCATAGCAAGGACTACAGAGGCTATATATATGACAGAGCCATCTCCACGAGCGACAGAGTTTGAAACAGGACATTCAGATAGAATGGCTCAAAGCACGTCAGCATCTACAGCTCATAGACATCATGACATCATTGGAGGACACGGTGAGAATGCATAAGACAGAAGGAAACATCAATATGGAATCCACGGGCAGACTGAGCATTCTGACACGGCAAAAAGGAAGTCATTCCACCCACTCAAGGCCATACGAGCACGTGAGCCTGGTACCAGGAAAGGATGTCTTGCCCATGATAGTCAGGGTACGAAGCATCGCAATAAAAGGGCTAGTGAACCCACGAAGACAAGATTGCTGATGGATCCAAGTCGCACACAGGTAAGTCCCCCTTCACCGGGAGGTAAGCCCAGAAATCTCGAGGACGAGATTTTCTTAAGGGGGGTAGGTTTGTAACACCCTGGTTTTCGCTCCTGGATTTTTCCTTCACGGGATTTGACTCGCGTCTTTTTTTCTCCCGGTGTTATTGGATTTTCTCTCGCTCTTGGGAATATGAAGATGGTCATTTAGCCTTGCCTTTCCTATCCAACCAGATATTCTCTCCAGTCCAGCCTTGCCACCCAAGATCTACTCTCGAGACTTTGCCATCGGAACCCTACCTTCTGAGTTAGCGGAAGGGAAACCCTAATTCTTCCAGTTGCAAAGGGACCCCAATTTCCTCTGATCTGTTGCCTCCCAAACTTTTCGCAGTGATCATCCTATCTCTATTAACCCTGGATTTGTAAAAATATTGACAAGTCATTTGCAATATTTTTCATTTATAATTAATTCCTTTTTCTGCTAGTTAAAGGAATTAAATCCAGGAAAATATCTATCCATCTCCAAAGTTCATGAAAACTTGTGGAGATGTTCTTTGTGATCATATTGAGCTCCCATAAAAATATTGGCCATAATTAAATAGAGGAAATTGTCTTTTCCTATTTAAAGTCAATATTGCATTTTGGGCAGTTTCTAAAGGAACTACCATTTTGGTAGCCAGGAAAAATCCCAAATAATTTGTGGAGCTTCTCCTATCATTATATTCCCCATTTCCATCAGAACTCAAGTTCCATAGTTCAAATTTTGAGCACAACATCCATTTGCAAATTCTGTCTAGTTGGGCCAATTGCAAAGGAAATGCTTGAAACCTTGATCTATTTGAGTTGAAATTTTTCATGGTGATTAACATTCCTAAATCACTCATGGAAAACAAAAACCAGCTCAATCCATCCATCCATCCATCCACAGCATTTTTCTCAAGTTTTTGTCCATTTGGAAGAGCTGTGAAGGAAGTACCATGTAGGCATTTCCAAATGAGCTGAAATTTTTCCAGTAGCTTCATACTTCCAAATCATCACCCTAAACCAAATATCAATCCAATCCATTTAGCCATTTTTTCCTAGCATCATTATCTCCATTTTCTGTCCAGCTTGCCTATTTGTAAAGGAAGTGGTAGCTACATTGATCTAATTGAGGTAAAATTTTGTGTACAGAGTGACCTCAGTAGATCATGGCTCCACCCCAAAAATTAGCCACTTTCACCAAGCCAATCTCCCCCAGAAACTTACAAACACCTTCATGCCAGAACCCATGTGAGATCTCATCTGTCATCTCTTGCCCCCGCTTCCCTCCAAAACCTCTCTAGTCAACTCAGCGAAGCTAGGAGAAGGCCCCAGACACAAACTGGCTGCGAGTGCGGCGTGGCAACGCCGTGGCCACGGGGTGATCGCGTGCAGTGCACGCCAAGGCAGAGTACCGCGTGCCCAGAGGGTTCGGGAGCTCGCTCCCGTGGGCTCCGGCTTGTCCGCGAGCACCGGCGAGCTACCCACCGCACACGAACACCTTCTGGAGCCCTCTCCCCCTTGTTCCCTAGCCGGTGGCCGTCTCTGCCGACCTCGGTTCGCCGTTGGAATGCCGCCACCTCGCCGAGCTCTGGAAACCTCGGCCACCATCGCGTAGCCCTCCCCTCTGCTATAAATAGCGCGTCCCTGAGCCCCTCTCCTCACCAGCAAGCCTCCTCAACCCTCCCCGAGCTCGGAGCTCCTCTGTTCCCCGCCATGGCCAAAGAGGCCGCCGCTTTGCCTTCTTGGTTCCGGCGAGCCTAGCTCTCCCCTCCCCCTCCTGACTGCTCTACCAGCTCCACCCTACTCCGGTGCACCGCCCCATATTCCCCAGTCCTCGTCGAAGTGCCCCTGGCCACGCATCCCCAAGACCAGCGCCGCCGCCTCTGCCTTCTGTCGCCGCAGGACATCGTCGCGCTCCAAGCCTCCCCGGCGCCAACAGACAGGACGGACGAGCGCGGCCCTCCTCTCTGCTCATGCCGGTGCTCGCAGCTCGGCCGGAGGTGCCCGGACGGTGCGGCACCGGAGCAGCGCTTCGGCCACCGCGACCCCGTCAGCGGTGAGCGCGCCTCGAGCCGTCTCCGGTGACTCCGCCACCTCCCTCAAGCGTGGTGCCCCTTGCCGGTTCCGCCGGTGGTCCCGCCTCGGCCGGGGACGACCGGAGCCGTCGGGAACCGTCGCCGGCGTCGCCCCTCCCCTGCTCCTCCTCTGTTTCGATCAGAACAGAGGGAGGAGGGAGAAGATCTTCGGGCGGGCCCGGCCTGGCAGCGGCACAGCCCTCCCTCCGTTTTTTTAAGGTGATGGGGTGCAGGTGGGCCGGCCTAGTGGAGTAGCTGGCTGCATGGCCCAGCTGGCGCCCCGGACACCAGCCACTTCCAGCCCAGAGCGGCCCAGCAGCACAGTTCTCCTTTATCAATTTCCAGAAAAAAAATAGCCAGGGACCTAGAAGTAAATACTTTTCTTACAAAAAGGTCCTTGGCAGTCAAACTCTTATACCTTTTCACTCGTGACTCCGAATTAGGTGAAACCAACGCCTACGTCTTCAGTTCATCGAGCCCGTTTCGATGGTATCATTTTCATAATGTTTTCACACTGTGAAAATGACCATTTTGCCCTGGCCCTTCAAACAGCCCCGCCGAGAGAGAACGGTTTCTGGCGATCTTTTTCGAGGACTCTCCACACTTCTCCCGGAGTATTCCTTCGCCCCCAGGCAAGCCGACCATCTGATATATGCCCTAAAGCATTGCTCTGTGTTATTCTTGCGTGTTTAATTAATGATTATGCCTGTGATAGAAATGATTAAACTTCTGCTAGATTGCACCTACTGTTTACAGTACTTGCATCAGTTTTCTATATGGTAATTCAGAGTAATTTACTTAAATGCATAGTTGATGTCATCTCAAGTTATTGTGATAAACAACCATGTTCACTAAGTACTGGCTAAAGCTAAACCTAGTTGGTTGATCTTGAGTCACCTGTCCGGGCTTATTCGTGTAACCACATTTGTCGGTATGGGATGGCCTTGACTTGGTCTGATCGCGTGCTCTTCCACCGGCACCACCCGACAGGGAAGGTTATGCATGCGCGCTACCCTGGCCTGGTAGGTGGCGATAACCTTGTGAGCCCAGTTGGTTGTTTGCGCGCAGTCCCCGTTTGGGACAGTTGTTTGGCCACGAGGGTGGCAGGTGTCAGGAGTGACACAGGGGCCACCCAGGGCTTGACTCCGGGGGAGGATGATTGCCGGTGGTACGATGGGAGAGTCACGGGTTAGGCGGGTTTCGTTGGAGCAACGCTGGTCCACCCGAATGGGATCCCGAGATCAGGTGCTCCATGGTGTGGGTAAAGTGCGCAACCTCTGCAGAGTGTAAAATCTATTCGAATAGCCGCATCCACGGTATTGGGCAGCCCATCCAGACCTCACTAGGTGGTCAACCATAATACTGATAATAATGATGGAAGAACCCGTCTTGTGTAGACATCAGATGATGACCCGGATATGATATGTTAGCCATGGGATGGCTATGAAAGAAGTGGTCGGATGACCGAAAGACTCGGATTGGATTTGGTTCAACGTTGGATTGGATCATGAGAATATCCAGAGTATGGATTATTTGCTAGATATGCTTTGCTTTACTACATTTACTTCAGTAGTTATCATGCTAAATAACCCTGCTATGACATGATAATCAATATTGCTACCTAGTTACGCCATGTCATGATAATTAATGATAATCTAATGATTAATGCATGCTTGAATGCCATGGATTACTTTGCTTGGTGTATATGTTGGTTTGGTTTGATTGCGAGTACATTCAAAAGTACTCAGCGGCCTTCAATGTGGCCAGGTTCACATAAGGATCCGTCGTCCGTCGACGAGGAGCCGGAGTGTTCGCGGGCTAGGAGAGTAACCCAGTCAGATCCCTGTGGATTGGAGCCGCACCAGGACCATGTTGCCTTAGATAGAGCTTTTCCGCTGCCATAACTCTTGTAAGATATCATGTAAGACTTATATATCCATTAATAGAAATGCCTGTGTTCATGATACTTGTTGTAAGCACGCATGCCAGAGTGATTCCTGGGCTAGCATGTGTGGCAACCGTCTGGCTACAGTGGTAATCAGGCGGGGCGCCACACGAGACACATCTCCGGTTAATAACCAATAGCGGAACCTGGATGCCCATATTGGCTCCTACATATTCTACGAAGATCTTTATCGGTCGAACCGTTATGACAACATACGTAATTCCCTTTGTCCATCGGTATGTTACTTGCCCGAGATTCGATCGTTGGTATCTTCATACCTAGTTTAATCTCGTTACCGGCAAGTCTCTTTACTCGTTCCATAATACATCATCCTGTAACTAACTCATTAGTCACTTTGTTTGCAAGGCTTCTTATGATCTGTATTACCGAGAGGGCCCAGAGATACCTCTCCGATACTCGGAGTGACAAATCCTAATCTCGATCTATGCCAACTCAACAAACACCTTTGGAGATACCTGTAGAGCATCTTTATGATCACCCAGTTACATTGTGATGTTTGATAGCACACAAGGTATTCCTCTAGTATCCGAGAGTTGCATAATCTCATAGTCGAAGGAATATGTATTTGACATGAAGAAAGCAATATCAATAAACTGAACGATCAATATGCTAAGCTAATGGATGGGTCATGTCCATCACATCATTATCCTAATGATGTGATCCTATTATCAAATGGCAACACATGTCTATGGTTAGGAGACCTTAACCATCTTTGATCAACGAGCTAGTCTAGTAGAGGCTTACTAGTGACACGGTATTTGTTTATGTATTCACACATGTAATTAAGTTCCCGATCAATACAATTCTAACATGAATAATAAACCTTTATCATGAATAAGGAAATATAAAATAACAAATTTATTAT
The DNA here is from genome assembly GCA_011799875.1 of Thinopyrum elongatum. Lineage (NCBI taxonomy): Eukaryota > Viridiplantae > Streptophyta > Magnoliopsida > Poales > Poaceae > Thinopyrum > Thinopyrum elongatum. Next base: position 123,960,198 of record CM022301.1, read on the forward strand.
TGCCTCTAGGGCATATTTCCTTCAGAACTAACCCGGATTGACGCTGTTTTCAGCAGAACTACCGTGGTGTCGTTTTTTGTGCAGAAATAAAAGTTCTCGTAATGGGCTAAAATTTACGGTGATTTTTTATGGACCAAAAGAGACCCTCAAAGCACCGGAGCTGGGCCAGGAAGTGGACGAGGTGGCCACAAGCCGCCAGGGCGCGCCCTGGGGGGTAGGGCGCCCCCCTACGGCTTGTGGGTCCCTCGGGCAGCCCCTTGACGTGAGACCGACGCCAAAAATTCTTATAAATTCCCAAACCTCTGAAAAGAACCCTAGATCGGAAGGTCCGCCACCGTAAGCCTCTATAGCGACAAAAAATCAATCTAGGCCCTCTCTGGCACCCTACCGGAGGGGGCCATCATCACCGAAGGCCATGGAGGAGGAAGCCGGAGGGGGCCATCATCACCATGGAGGCCAAGGACCAGAGGAAGAACCTCTCCCCATATAGAGGGGAGGCCATGGAGGAGGAAGCACAAGGGGGAGACTCTCTTCTCCTCTCTCTTGGTGGTGCCGAAGTGCCGCCGGAGGAACCATCGCCGCGGCGATCGTCTTCATCAACATCACCTTCTTCATCACCTTCCTCATCTCTTTTAAGTGGTCCATTCTCCCGCACCCCGCTGTAATCCCCTACCCGAACATGGTGCTTTATGCCACATATTATGATCCAATGATGTGTTCCCATCCTATGATGTTTTGAGTAGATTTCTTTTGTCTTTTGGGTTGATTGATGATCTAGATTGGTTTGATTTGTATGCTTTATTTTGGTGCTGTCCCATGGTGCCTTCTGTGCCGCGCACACGTGAGGGATTCCCGCTATAGGGTTTGCAATATGTTCATGATTCTCTTATCGTGGGTTGCTAGAGTGACAGAAGCTTAAACCCGAGTAGTGGGGTTGTTTGCGTATGGGAGTAAAGAGGACTTGATACTTTAATGTTATGGTTGGGTTTTACCTTGATGATCTTTAGTAGTTGCGGATGCTTGCTAGAGTTCCAATCATAAGTGCATATGATCCAAGTAGAGAAAGTATGTTAGCTTATGCCTCTCCCTCATATAAAATTGCAATAATGATTACTGATCTTGTTAACGATTGCCTAGGACAATTACACACACCGTTCCATCATTATTCCATACTCGCTATTTGTAATATATTATAATGTATTCTAACTTTATGTTAACAGCACCTATTTTTATATTTTAGCTCTCCGATATCATGCAAAGCTATCCTCTTTATACCCACAACATAGTTTTATTTCTCGTTTCTAGATGAAACAAACACTCAGTGTACATAGAGTTGTATCGGTGGCAAATGGGACTTGAGAGAATATTGATCTTACCTTTAGCTCCTTGTGGGTTCGACACTCCATACTTATCACTTCCATCTTTGGAAATTGCTACGATGATTCCTTGCACTTGGGATTATCAGGTATCAATCCAGTAGGAGGAACACACAACTCCCCAATGATTGCACCTACACAAACAAACAAATACTTGTACCCAACGTGAAAAAGGGGTTGTCAATCCCTTCACGGTTACTTGCAAGGATGAGATCTGATAGAGATAGGTATAAAAGATAAGTAAAAGAGCACAATAAAGTAAAGGTAAATAAATTGCAGCAAGGTATTTTTGTGTTTTTGATTTTATAGACCTGAAAATAATATGATAAAAATAGACCCAGGGGCCATAGTTTTCACTAGAGGCTTCTCTCTTGAAAGAACGCATACGGTGGGTAAACAAATTACTGTTGAGCAATTGATAGAAAAGCGCAAAGTTATGACGATATCCAAGGCAATGATCATGAATATAGGCATCACGTCTATGACAAGTAGGCCGCCCCCTGCCTGCATCTACTACTATTACTCCACACATCAACCGCTATCCAGCATGCATCTAGTGTATTAAGTTAACAAGAACGGAGTAACGCCTTAAGCAAGATGACGTGATGTAGAGGGATAGATCCAATCAATATGAGTAAACCCCACCTTTTTATACTTAGTGGCAACAATACAAATGTGTGTCATGTCCCCTTCTATCACTGGGTATGAGCACCGCAAGATTGAACCCACTACAAAGCACGTCTCCGATTGCAAGAAAAATCGATCTAGTTGGCCAAACCAAATCAATAGATCAGAGAGAAATACAAAGATATCTTAATCATGCATAAAAGATTTCAGAGAAGACTCAAATAATATTCATAGATAATCTGATCATAAATCCACAATTCATCGGATCTCAACAAACGCACCGCAAAACAAGATTACATCGAATAGATCTCCAAGAACATCGAGGAGAACATTCTATTGAAGATCAAAGAGAGAGAAGAAGCCATCTAGCTAATAGCTATGGACCCATAGGTCTGTGGTAAACTACTCACACATCATAGGAAGGGCAACAAGGTTGATGTAGAAGCCCTCAATGATCGAATCCCCCTCCGGCGGAGTGCCGAAAAAGGCCCCAAGATGGGATCTCACGAGAACAGAAGCTTGCGGTGGTGGAAAAGTATTTTTGGTGTGCCCTCTAGTATACGGGGAATATTTGGGTATTTATAGAGCAAAGATTAGGGTTAGACATGCCATGGTGGGCCCACAAGCTTGGGGGGTGCCCCCCCTGGGGCACGCCCTATGAGCTTGTGGCTCATCCATGGCCCTTCTGGCCTCCTCCCGAAGGTTCCCGGGTGTCTTCTGGTCCAAGAAAAATCCTCAAAAAGTTACGTTCCGTTTGGACTCCATTTGGTATTGATTTTCTGTAAAGACAAAAACAAGGGAAAAACAGCAACTGGCACTTGGCACTAGGTTAATAGGTTAGTCCCAAAAAATGATATAAAATAGCATAATAATGCATATAAAACATCCGAGATGGATAATATAATAGCATGGAACAATAAAAAATTATAGATACATTGGAGACTGATACGTCTCCATCGTATCTTCTTTTCCTAACGCTTTTGCCCTTGTTTTGGACTCTAATTTGCATGATTTGAATGAAACTAACCCGGACTGACGTTGTTTTCAGCAGAACTACCATGGTGTTGTTTTTGTGCAGAAATAAAAGTTCTCAGAATCGGACGGAACTTTTGGATAATTATTTTGGAATAAATAAAAAATACTGGAACCAAGACCCACTGGAGGGGGGCAGCTGCCCACTAGGCACCAGGGCGCTCCACCCCCCTCTGGCGTGCCCTGGTGGGTAGTGGGGCCCACGAGGCTCCACTGACCCTAATTCTGACGCTATAAAATCCTATTTTTCCAGAAAATATAGGAGAGGAAGTTTCATTGTGTTTTACGATACAGAGCCACCGCCACCTCCTGTTCTTCATCGGGAGGCTAGATCTGGAGCCCGCTCGGGGTTCCGGAGAGGGGGATCTTCGGTCTTTATCATCATCAACCATCCTCCATCACTAATTTGATGATGCTCACCGCCGGGAGTGACTAATTCCTTCATAGGCTAGCTGGTCGGTGAGGAGTTGGATGAGATTCATCATGTAATCGAGTTAGTTTTGTTAGGGCTTGATCCCTAGTATCCACTATGTTCTGAGATTGATGTTGCTATGACTTTGCTATGCTTAATGCTTGTCACTAGGGCCCGAGTGCCATGATTTCATATCTGAACCGTTTATTTTTTCACCATTATATCTATGTTCATGATCCAATCATGCAAGTTATGCACCTGCTACGTGTTATGATCCGCATACCCCAAGGTGACAATAATTGGGATTCTTTCCGGTGATTACCGTAGTTTGAGGAGTTCATGTATTCACTATGTGTTAATGCTTTGTTCCGGTTCTCTATTAAAAGGAGGCCTTAATATCCCTTAGTTTTCTCATGGACCCCGCTACCACGGGAGGGTAGGACAAAAGATGTCATGCAAGTTCTTTTCCATAAGCATGTATGACTAATTACAGAATACATGCCTACATTATCCCATAAGATACATAGTGGGAGGAACCCAGCCTTCTAGGAGATTTGAACTTCCTGGCCGTCGGATCTGATTCTTGATGCATTTTGGACCGTCGGATCAAGCCCCTAGATGATCCCATTCGTCAGATCAAAATTGAGCACTGTAGATCAAAATAGTGTTAAAACTAGGCTGCCACCGCATGTTATTCCGGTGCCCCGCCGAGGGCATTATTGGAATTTCATCAAAAGATATAATAGCCCAACGCGCCTCTCCTATCCCAAACCTAGCCGCCGCATCGCCCCGTTCCATTTTTCTCGCCCGCCGCTCGTCGTGCTCCTTGCCGCGCCGCCGCCGCTCGCCGTGCCCCCCGTCCTTCCTGTCTCATCGCCCCTCCCTCCTTCTCCTCCATCGCCAGGAGAGGCCACCGCTTGCTGTTGTCCTTGCCACGTCGCCACCACTCGCCGTGCTCCCCGTCCTTCCTATCTCACCGCCCCTCCCTCCTTCTCATCCATCGCTGGGAGAGGCTCAACCTCGCTAGGGCCGCTTCTCCCCCAGTCGACTTCGTGTGTCTACATCGTCAGGAGGAGCGGAGGTTGCTGCTCGCTCATCTGCTCTTCCATGGACTGCAGCACAGATGGGCGAAGATGTACAACCCGTTCTCTGTGTCCCCGGCGTCATCGCTGCCGCCTCTTCTCCACTCCCACTGGTGCTCCTCACAGTTTTTTTTCTTGAACAGATTGTAATCCCTATATGTCCTGTTTGTTGTCTTGAAGATGGCTTGGTTGATGCAATCCTTGTATCCCTCACAGATCCATCAGAGGGAGAAATTGATCCTTGCAGGTGACATGCAAATCTTGGAACTCAGGCTGCAAACCATCAGATAGGTGTGGTAATGAACTTTTCCTTTCCTTAGCATTTCATTTCCTCTTGTTTTTAGTTATTTCCAGTAACACTTTGCCTTATCTAATTGTTTGAGCATGCTTAAAGCATTTATCTTGTGATATTAGGCCACATTTGAAGAAAAACATAGGCACTATTTTGACTTCCATCATAGAAGTGGCCAGTTGCCTTTATAGGAGGTCAGTAGAAAGCAATCAATTACTATATCATAAAACAATAACAGAGCGAGTCAGTAGATTACAGAGGTGTTCTTCATCATGGTGGTTCGTTTGAACTGTTCTGATGGTAGTTTCCTTGGATCACTTAAAGGTAACCTGAGTTTTTCTAACCCATTTTTGTGTCTTGTATTGATATTTTCCTTGTTTGACCCCACCAAAAGATATCTCGATGCAACTATTTTTTAATCTAAACACGGATGACTTTTAGTAGGCTCTTGGTTTGATAAAATAACTACATCGAAGATATATAGATTTCTTGTCTTACTCAATGTGTTCTATAATGATGAAAGCCTCTTCTATTTTCCAGGCTCCTGAGCTCCTTTATAGGTCTATATATTGCTGTGAAGCTTGTGGTTGGCATGCCTTTCAAGGTCTGATATCCTATAATCTTATCTTCTAGCATGCAACCATTTTTTGGAGGGACTCAAGTTTGAACTGACCGATTTCTTCTAGCATTCAATTCTTGTGAGGGTGGAGTTGGAGAAGGTGGGGCATCAGACCAGAGCCAGCATCCATGACCTCCTCGGGCATGGCCAATCACGCGAGATTGACTAGGTTGCGGGGTTTGGTCAGCAGTGTTTGTGGCTAGTGGTTGTAGCACACTAAAGTGGAGGAGCAGTGTCATCGTTGACCATGGATTCAAGGTAGTTTATGATGTTCTCTCCTCTTGTGGTGGTCCTGTAGGTTACTGTTTACATGATGCGTTGGTCACAGTTCGTGTCGTGCTTGTGTGTCTGCTAATTCCTCTGCTACAACATGAGATGTGCTAATGTAGTGTTTATTAATGTTTGGTCAGCATGCTGAATAAGTCCAATATCAATCTGTTTATGATCATGAGAGTTCTGTAAGGATAGGGAGAGACACCGAGGCAAAAGGCACATGTACACGCTCCTTATTACTTATCAGAAACATTTTCCTGGGAGTACTTTTCTATTGCTTCTCATATGAATTTGGATTCAGAATGATGCCATTCTTACATCTCATTCTGTAATAGTTATCTTCTGATATTATTAGTCTTGGGGATTATAAGTGCCATTCAACTGTTCACTCTTATGAGTGATCATGAGATGCATGTACTATTTGCCATAAGATTCTTGCAACTCTTCCAATAGCTAGATGGAGCTACCAAAATAACTGAAGTGAACATGTTTTATATTAGAAAGAATTTTTTATTAAACTAAATGTATTTTGCTACCCTTGTAGTTGCATGCAAAAATTGCATGTTTACTAATGTTTAGATGGCATTACATTTATCTTTCAATGGAACAAACCTAACCAAGCTGCAATTTTTTTATAAATATTTGAGATTTATATTATATGTCTTATGTGATCTCAGAGCACTTCCTTTTTGTGTGGAAACCTCAAGCTGTCATTGGTGCGTGCCAAGCTGTCAACCAACAAGAGATTGCCCTGCTTTTTGCGTCTGCCAAGCTATCAACCGACAAGAGGTTGCCCCTGCTCTTGCTTATGTATTTGCCATCCATTTTTATTATTATTAGAAGAGGGTCTTATTTTTGGGAGAGCTACGTTTGTAATGGTTTCTTATTTTTAGAAAGGGTTGCGTTGCTTTTGTAGCCATTGCGGTGGGCTGGAAGAGAATGCTGGCCAGCACAGCCTCTTGTCGCCATGGTCATTGTTGAGCCGACTTATTTGTTTCATAGGCGTATTGTCGTACACTACATGTTTCTGCTTCTTATCTACTCACCCATTGCATAGAAATATATGTTTATTTCCAAGCTCTATCATGCTTGGTTTTTTTAGTGTGTACTTTCTTTGCATAGTTCTGAGCTTCAGGTCTAATGTGTAGCCAAACTGTACATCTTTGAGATCTTGGTTCTAAATTATCATTTTAGAGAAATACTATCTTTTCATTTATAATTATTGTTTTAAGAAATGTTATTATGGTCGTTGGTTCCATTGAAATATAGATCCTATTAGGCAATTCAAATCTTAGCGAGTATGACATTTCACTTTTAGGAACGATTGCTCTCAGATTCTTCCAAGTTGAATTTGACTAAAAAGTGAGTGCTATGTTTCTTAAATGATCACCAGAATTTTCTTTCCTTGCAATGCCCATTGATGCTGGTTTTCCTTATTCTTGGTTCTTTCTAAATTTATTCTAAAAGTAGTAAATTATTTTCTTATTGCTACATGTTGGTCAGCCCAGCACTCCACCTCTCTTGTTATCTAGGTACCTATGGTGCTCACAGTGGTCACCTGGATCATGGTGGGGATAGTCTGTGGCCAGGCCACGAAATTGATGTCGGCGACCCCGACGTATCCACTACAGCCTGAGGTATTTCCTTACCTTGCGTCCCCAAGCCCAAATCCTATCCTCACATGCAGTAGCTAAAATTCATGTGCGTCTCTACTTCAAATGAAAGGATCCATGCTATAGAAATAAACTGCTTTAATTCATGTTCTTTAGATGTATATGCACCAATAGAACCAGAGAATAGTATTTGCTTAGGGAGCTAGACCAGTGCTATGTAAAATGTGATTTACAAAGATTTCAGTCCTGAAAGCTTTAATGGTATTTTGTATGGTTTGAAGTACAATTTCGAATTAGGCACCTGAATTTGCCTCAGTTTAGAGTACACTTCTCCTAGATCTTAGGTGAACAATCTTGAAGAATAGTGTTTTATTCTTGAAAAATCATATGAATTTATTTATGGTTTGAAGAAACATATGAATTTCTTTATGATTTGAAGAAACATATTAATTTCTTAGATAATCATGGTTCTGATTTTTTACTCTCACCTCACAAACAAGACAACTGATCATGCTAACGACCAGTTCATGTGATGATCCGTTAATCATCACATAGCAGAAATTAGTGGTTCCTATTGTGCTTTGTATTTCTATTATGTCATTGTACTTCTTAGTTGGGCTGTGAAGACCTCAGCTATACTTGATGTGTAGTTGCATATTCTTGCTATAATGTGTTGTAACTTCTATGCTTCTTAATTTCCAATATATTAGTCCAACAAATGATGTCGCTTCCTAATCTTTTATAATTACAATATGGTCTGATAGACGTTTTATATGTTTCTCTCATTCTTTGGTCTAGCTTTGAGCTCAGGTGTATTCAAGGTTGTCTTGCAACAATGCATCTTTAGGGACCTGAAGTTTTATCTATTAAGAGAAGTCGATGCTTGTGAGGATTGCTGAATCAATTAAGATGGAAGCTGATGCAATTACAGTCCCATTGGTAGCATAGCCGGTGATCACGATGCAGACATTCACTTCTATACATATTTTCTTCTTTTTTTGTGTTTTGGCATACTCGTTGTCTGATTTGAGTTTTTGTAAGCCTGCTGAAGTCCTACTGATTGTGTTCTTGCAACTCAGCATGATCACCATAGGGACGTCTCCTGAAAATTAAGAGAATAACTAATTGTATATGCTATTTATTGATGTTCCTTTTGTGAGATTGAGATGATGCGCACTTGAATTATGAGTGAATTATGTGTCCTTGGCTATTGAGGCCTAATGAAAACTTTGTATTGTATTCTGGGTAAATTTGCTTCTTTTGAGAGAGTTCTCCTAAGGATAGGTCATGATCATGTATAGGGGGCTGGATAATTTTGGGCCGGGGGGGGGGGGTGGGCGGCAAGGCAAGCACAATTCCTATCTAGTATTTATGAACTGGAGCTAGTTCTGTGTCGCCCTAGGTTATGACTGTTATATGATGAATATTATCCAACGTAATCACCGATCCAATGCCTACGAGTTTTTCACATATTGTTCTTGCTAAGTTACTACTGTTGCTGCTACTGTTACAACTGCTACAAAATTGCTGCTGCTACCGTTACTGTTACTACTGTTACCATTACCACTGCTATCAAACTATCATACTACTGTGCTACTGATCACTTTGCTGTAGATATTTAATCTCCAGGTGTGGTTGATTTGACAACTCAACTGCTAATACTTACAAATATCTTTGGCTCCCCTTGTGTCGAATCTATAAATTTGGGTTGAATACTCTACCCTCGAAAACTATTGCGATCCCCTATACTTGTGGGTTATGAAGACCATTTTCTGGCGCCGTTGCCGGGGAGCATAGCTATATTTGTTGAGTCACTTGGGATTATTATCTATTTATCACTATGAAGAATCTAAAAGATACCAGAACCAAGATCGTTCCCTCTAAGACGAGGGGAGGTAAGGAACTGTTATCTAGCTCTGCACTTGATTCACCTTCTAATTTTGAGTAAGCTTGTAACACCACCACATGCTATTAATTATGATATGTCGCAAGTAATTGATGATGCTACTTCTATTATGAATGATGCTAGTACCTTGCTTGATAAGACTGTGTCACTAGGTGAATTTCTTGATGAACAAATTGCTAGAGCTAAAGAGAATGAAATTGGTAAAACTGATGAATTTGCTGAAACTGATGAAGTCTTTGAAACTGAAAATTATGAAACACCTATTAGACCTCTCTATCCTAGATATGAATTGCCAAAGATACCCGAGGTTTATGTTATGGATGAAGATGTTGCTAGGGATTTTCTTGCTTGTAAGGATAGAGATGATCTAAGTTTAAAATCTTTGAATGCTAGAATGAAATGTGATCCTAAGTTTGCTACTTCACCTATCTTTGTTACTGATAAGGATTATGAATTCTCTATCGACCCAGAGTTAATTACTTTGGTTGAATCTGATCCTTTCCATGGCTATGAAACTGAAATTGTTGTGGCACATCTTACTAAATTAAATGATATAGCCACCCTTTTTGCTCATGATGAGAAAATTCGCTACTATTATATTCTCAGGTTATTTCCATTCTCATTAAAGGGTGATGCTAAGATATGGTACAATACTCTTGCTCCCCGTTGTGTGCGTAGTCCCCGGGATATGATTTATTACTTCTCTGAAAAATATTTTCCCGCTCATAAGAAACAAACTACTCTACAGGAAATATTTAACTTTGTGCAAATTGAAGAAGAGAGTTTCCCACAAGCTTGGGGGAGGCCTCTCCAATTACTTAATGCTTTGCCTGATCATCCGCTCAAGAAAAATGAAATACTTGATATCTTCTATAATGGACTAACCGATATTTCTAGGGACTTCCTAGATAGTTGTGCTGGTTGTGTTTTCAGGGGACGAACTGTTGAACAAGCTGAGGAATTATTGAATAATATATTGAAGAATTATGATGATTGGACTCTTCATGAACCACCGCATAAACCCACTCCGAAGAAGAGGGGTATTTTATTTCTCAGTCTTGAAGATATGCAAGAGGAAAAGAAATGTATGAAGGAAAAAGGTATTAAAGCTGAGGATGTTAAGAATTTACCACCTATTGAAGAAATACATGGACTTGAAACACCACCACCACGGGTGGTAGAGGTAAATTCTCTTTTAAAGTTTAACGAAGGTGATATCCCTTATGATAAACATCCTAGTCAATGCTTGTATGAATTTGACAACTACATTAGAAAACAAGATCACTTCAATGCAAATGTTATGAAACAATTGAAACGAAATTCTGATATGATTGCTCGCTTAAGTGACTTGTTGTTTAGAATTACAAATGATGTTAGAGGTGTAGGAAAACATGCCTCTATAGTTAGAACCCAGTTAATTAGAACAAGTTGCTAAATCTCAAAGTGAGCTTCTTAATGAAATGAATAATAATATGAATGATTATGATGTTAGAGTAGCAACTAGAGGAGGTAAAATGACTCAGGAGCCACTTTATCCTGAAGGTCACCCTAAAAGAATTGAACAAGACTCTCAAAGAATTAATACTGATGCACCTAGTCCTACTAAAAAGAAAAATAAAAAGAAAAATGATAGGACTTTGCCTACTTCTAGTGAACCTGAGATAGAAAAACCTTCTGATGATAACAATGATGTCTCTATTTCTGATGCTGAAACTCAATTTGGTAATGAACATTCACCTAGTGATAACAAAAATGATAATGATGATGTTCATGTAGATGCTCAACCATACAATGAAAAATAACCAGATAATGATGTTGAGATAGAACTTGCTATTGATCTTGATAACCCACAACCTAAAAATAAAGGATATGATAAAAGAGACTTTGTTGCTAGAAAACATGGTAAAGAAAGAGAACCATGGGTTCAGAAACCCATGCCCTTTCCACCTAAACCATCTAGGAAAAAGGATGTTGAAGAATTTGAACGCTTTGCTGAAATGCTTAGGCCAGTCTTTTTACGTACTCGCTTGACTGATATTTTAAAGATGGCCCCTTATGCTAAGTACATGAAAGACATTATCACTGATAAAAGAAAAATACCTGAAGCTGAAATCTCCACCATGCTTGCTAATTATTCTTTTAAGGATGGAGTACGTAAAAAACTAGGAGATCTAGGAATACCAACTATACCATGCTCCATTAAAAGAAACTATGTCAAAACTGCTTTATGTGATTTGGGAGCCGGTGTAAGTATTATGCCTTTCTCTTTATATAAAATACTTGATTTGAATAAACTCACTCCTACTGAAATACCACTGCAAATGGCTGACAAATCAACTGCCATACCTACCGGTATTTGTGAGGATGTGCCCGTTGTTGTTGCAAATGTTACTATCTTAACAGACTTTTTTATACTTGAGATGCCCGAGGACGACAACATGTCGATTATCCTTGGTAGATCCTTTTTGAATACTACAGGGGCTGTTATTGATTGCAATAAAAGCAAAGTCACTTTTCATATCAATGGTAATGAGCATACGATGCACTTTCCGAAGAAACAATTTCAAGTAAAAGGTATTAATGTTATTGAAAAGTCTCCGACAATTACTATTGGAAGTTTTCAACTCCCTCTTCCTACGGCCAAAAAAAAATATGAAATACTTATTGTTGGGGACATGCATATCCCCGTTGAGGTAACTTAGTGTCTCACAAAAATTCTTCGAGTTCATGTTAATCAAAAGTGGTTGTTAATAAGACTTGATCAACCTTATTAATGGATTGCTTTTGAGAGACATGTGGTCGATGAATTTAGTAAGCACAACCTTCTGTCCCTACCTTTTGTTTTCTGTTATTTCTAGTTGAATACAATAAAATGCCATGTTTTTCCCATTTTCTGAATTTTCTGTGCAATAAAAAAGTGCCCAATAATAAAAGTGCTCAGAATGACTTAAATTTTGACATGATTTTTTTCTGAATATTTAAGAATTTTTGATACAAATAACATCACAGGGGGGTGCCCATGGTGGCCACTAGGTACCAGGGCACGCCAGCTACCCCAGGCGTGCCCTGGTGGGTAGTGAGCCCCGCGTGGCCCCCCTCACTTATTCCTTTAGCCCAAGTCATCACCTACCTCCAGAAAAAAATCACTCTAGCTCTTTCTCCCGTGTTCTTGCTCTCAAACCCGTGGATTTCGATCTCTTTGCTCAAAGCTCCGTTTCTGAAACTGTTTTGGGGGATTGCTACTTGGTATGTGACTCCTCCATTGCTCCAATTAGTTTTTGTTCTAGTGGTTTATATTTTGAGTAATTAGCTACTCTTGGTGCTGCTATAAATGAGCTTGCATGTTGAATTCTTTGAGTTCCAAGTAGTTTGAATGCTTGATATAGCCTCTAGACATCCATATGAGTAGTTGCTATCAATCTCGCGAAGTTTTGTTGACAAAAATTTTGTGGCCCAAATTTTTTCAGAATTTTGTTCATAAGAAAATGGACTTCTTTCGAAGGAGTTCATCTAAGAAGAATGCCAAAGGAGTCACCGTTGAATCATCATATGGTGACATCAACACTCCGCGAAGGACAGAGGTCCAGCCGTGTGAATGGCCGCACATTGCCTTCGTGGACGAAGCCGGATTCCACCAAGAGTTCATGCAATTCATTGCAAATGCTAGACTTACCAACTTCCTCGCAGATGAGTGTGACCAACACCACGTCCTTACAAATTCCTTTGTGCAAAATTTCCATTTCTTAAGTAGGAACGAGCCTCCTGAGGTGCGGTTTAATTTATACTCTGAAACTCGCCAAATATTGCTTACTGGATTTTGTGAGATATTTCTAATTCCCTCTGATGGGGAGTTAAGAGAACCTAGACCAGCGGAGTTTGAGGGTTTCCTCCGCACCCTAACCGTGGGTGAGGACAGGGGCGTGTCGAAAGCCACCGCCACTAGCTTGCAGTTCCCTTCTGTGCACTACTTTGCTCTTTTTATAACAAAATGCTTGACTGCTAGAGAGAAGGATAGTATACTCAGTGCACCTGATCTCACTATCTTACGCCGTGCACTTCATAATGATCACACCTATAGCCTAGGGGCTATTGTTGCATGGCGTCTGCACACTAATAGAACTAAGGGTAAAATTCATGGTGGTATTTATGCCACTCGCCTAGCGAGTGACCTTAATGTTCAGATATGCCAGCATGATTACTTTTTGCCTAGAGTTTATCTAGACCGCCAGTCGATGGTGGACCACCGATAACCCACAAGTATAGGGGATGGCAACAGTTTTCGAGGGTAGAGTATTCAACCCAAATTTATTGATTCGACACAAGGGGAGCCAAAGAATATTCATGAGTATTAGTAGTTGAGTTGTCAATTCAACCACACCTGAAAGACTTAATATCTGCAGCAAAGTATTTAGTAGCAAAGTAATATGGAAGTAACGGTAACAGTAGCAGTTTTGTAGTGATTGTAACAGCAGTAGCAACGAAAGTAACTTAGCAAAGATCAATATGTGAAAAGCTCGTAGGCATTGGATCGGCAATGATAATTGTGTCGGATGATATTCATCAGGTAGCAGTCATAACCTAGGATGACTCAGAACTAGCTCCAATTCATCAATATAATGTAGGCATGTATTCCGTATATAGTCATACGTGCTTATGGAAAAGAACTTGCATGGCATCTTTTGTCCTACCCTCCCATGGTAGCGGGGTCCTAATGTAAACTAAGGGATATTAAGGCCTCTTTTTAATAGAGAACCGGACCAAAGCATTAGCACTTAGTGAATACATGAACTCCTCAAACTACGGTAATCACCGGAAAGAATCCCAATTATTGTCACCTTGGGGTATGCGGATCATAACTCGTAATAGGTGTCTACAACTTGCAAGATAGGATCAAGAACTCACATATATTCATGAAAACATAATAGGTTCAGATCTACAATCATGGCACTCATAAATTTTCAGGTCAATCCGAGAACTTTGATTTCTGCACAAAAATAACACCATGGCAATTATGCTGAAAACAGCATCAGTCCGAGCTAGTTCCATTCAAATCATGCAAATTAGAGTCCAAAACAAGAGCAAAAGAGTTTGGAAAAGTAGATACGATGGAGACGTATCAACCACCATTTTCTTGATAACACTGAACTACTAGAACCTCTTCGCTATAACTTGGTATTCAGTGTGGATACCCGTGATATTATTCCGTTGCCTCCACCTGCTTTGTTTGATTCTCATGCCAGGAACGGATACACCATCCTACCAGCGGACATTGTCGCCTGCCGGGATGCCCAGGCAACGGCAGAGGAGGATCCCCAGGAGGGGGACGCTCAGGTGCCGCCGCCGCAACACTTTTACATGGGACCGAACGGCTCCTACGGATGGTGATTACCAAGCTAGGCCAAAAGCCTAAGCTTGGGGGAGTACGTATTTTTACCAACATTACATTCATGTTCACACATTTCATTCCAGTTGTTGCTGTTCACACTTTTTCCTTGTATTATCCATGTTAGTTCTATTTTCTTGCTTTCTTCTTGTGTGTTTGAAAAACTTTGAGAAAATCCAAAAATATTTCTCACTTCTTTTCGGTTTTTCTTTCTAGTTTAATTAGTTGTAGTATTAAAAGAAAACCCAAAAAGATTTCTCATTTCTTCTTTTGCTTGTTGGGACCTTTCCCATGTAAATAGTTTTTCTCGTTTTTGTTTCCCTTTATTTAATTTGCTTCTTCCAAGAAAAACTAAAAACTCTAAAAATATTTCAGTGTGTTTCTTTGAAATTCTTTTCTTTTCTTTTGCTGAGTCGTACCAAGGAGAAGACCACGATGAAAATGTTGAGTGGCTCTCATATGCATTATTGTTGATCTAGCAAAGAGCCCATATTATTTTGTCTTATCCTCTGAATAAAATGTTGCACATTCCAGCTTAGTCCACGACACTCTTGCACGATTATTATTTTCATATCATTCGGTCGTGCAAGTGAAAGGCAATAATGACGATATATGATGAAGTGACCGTGGCAGGTAAGAGCGGGTATGAACTCAACTTGTTTTTATTTTTGTAAATATGTTTAACTCAGTATCCATGATTCAGCATATTATGATTAAACATGCTTGCAATGACAATTAGAGGTCATAGTTGCTCATGCCATGCTTAAGAAGCTAGGAGTGTGTGACGCCCCCGGTTCAATCGTACACTAGTCATACACGCAAACGTGTACGATCAAGCCCAGGGACTCACGGGAAGATATCACAACACAACTCTAAACACAAATAAACGGAGGTCCACAATATTACAGACCAGGGATCCGAAGATCCGAATACATAAGTCAGTCATACAAATAATATCTGGGTACAGACATAGTTAGACAAGTTCTGCCTTAAGAAGGCTAGCACAAACAGCGACACTAGATCGAAAGGCGCTGGCCTCCTGCCTGGGAGCCTCCGATCCTACTCCTGGTCAGATGGCTCGATCCAGTAGTACGTGCCCTCTGGACCCGCCTGGTAGTAGGCTCCGATGGTGGCGTCTGGCTCCTGGACTCCATCGTCTGGTGTATCATCAAGGTGGGGTATATGGGGGAAAAGAGAAAATAAAGCAACCGTGAGTACTCATCCGAAGTACTCAGCAAGCAAGGATCTATACTACATATGCAACATTATCAATGGAGAAAAGGCTGTATATGTGGACTGGGCTGCAGAAATGCCAGAATAGAGAGAAAGGCCTAGTCCTATCGAAGACTAGCATCTTCAAACATCTTTTCAAAGCCATCATCTTGCAGCAGTAGAAGAGAGTAGAATAGCATTTTATTTAGCAAACATGTTGAAGTACAGCTCAAAGATCCTTCCTCGACTCCCAGCGAGAAAGTAATCCCGAAGCTTCAATTAAGTAACAAGTATCCAGTTTAAGTAGGTAGATCGGGATACACAAACTGAGCGTCCTTTACCGTAGGACCGGCTATCGATAGAAGATTCATCCCTGCAGGGGTGCACTACTGTTACCCAACACGCTCGATCAACTCTGCCCGTACATACTTGCTGGGTAATGCCCGTCCTCGGAAGATCAACACGAAGCAGCGCTCTACCTAGGCTCAGCAGAGAGGTCAGCACACCGGACTAACCTATGCACCCAGGGGTCTCGGGCCATCGCCCTGGGCACCCTGCGCGTTGCGTGGCTGGCCGGGGTGCAGGCGCGACACTGAACTCGCCAGTGAAGTATCCAGCCCAATCCCGACGATCAGCCCGCACGGTGAATCGTGACGTCTGATAAGCTTTCGGCGAAACGTACATCGCAGAGGGCCCCATAACCATTATCCCGCGTGGTGGCAGTGCGTATAGGGCACGTCGACCCACTCAGATCACACACCCAAATCCAATAGGCTCAATTAGTATCAAGCGGAGACAATCAGAGTCTCTGATGCTCCGCCACAATGTCACACTCAAGTGCCCTTCCGGCACACTCGACAACATAGATCCCCAGCGGGTACCCACCAGGGTGGACCCGCCTGTGACAAAGGTCAAGTAACCGTGTGGTCATAATCATCAGGGTGAACGTATGAGGTATCACCCTCGAGGTTCACACTGAGGGGTTGCACGACAGAGTCGTATCGGACATGGAGAAGGAGGAATCACCCTCGATGACCACGACCGTACAGCTATGCTGCAGAGTATTCATCAGGAGTGCGTTACGAGGTATCACCCTCGGCACTCGATAGTAACTAAGCAGAGTCGTACAACTAAAGGGGGATGTGAAGTGAGGCGTCTGTCTCTGATCGACGATCACGTTGATCGAGTCGTCGATGAACAAGCAGGGGCGACGAGGTAAGGTGGTGGGGTCACAGATGGTTCAAACCAACCTATACTAAACAGTTTATCATAGGCAGGTAAAGTAGCAATGAACAGGTTACAACAGCAGGCTATGCATCAGAATAGGAGCATACATTAACAGTAGCGAAATCTAATGCAAGCAGGAGAATAGAATGGGCGATATCTGGAATGCTCAAGGGGGGGGGGGCTTGCCTGGTTGCTCTGGCAAGAGGGGAAGGTCGTCAACGGGCTGCTCGTCGGTAGAGTAGTCGTATCCTGGTGCAGCGTCGTCGGTCTCGGCGTCTATCGAGAGAGAAGGAGGGGGAGAGAAACAATAAATTCCACGGCAAATATGCAAACAATATGTATGACATGTCTAAATGATATGCCGGGGTGTTCTACTGCCTAACTAAACGATTTAGTTAATTTAGGAATTTATTCGAATTTATTTAATTAGGGTTGGACACTATTCATTTATCGAAATCGGTCTAATTGTTCAACGTTCTTATAGTTGCGGGCATCTGACGGAGATACCGAGGGCGTATCCGGGTTCGTATCGTCGTTCTGAGCAAGTTTCATGTATAAAATATTTTCATCGGAGTTACGGTTTATTTAATATGATTTTCTAAAGTTTTTATTAATTTCTGAAATTTACTTAATTATTTAATTCAACATTATCCGAAACAGTGATTGATGACGTCAGCATGACATCATGCTGACGTCAGCAGCCACCTGACAGGGTGGGTCCCACCTGTCATAGGCTGTTAGGTTAATTAGGTTTAATTAATTTAATTACTGATTAATTAACACTTAACTAGTTAATTAAATTAACCTAATCAGGATTAATTAACTAATTAATTAATTATTATTATTATTATTATTTTTTTATTTGGGTCATGGGCCCCACTGGTCAGTGGACCAGGGGCGGACACGTCCGGGGCGTGCCCCTTTTGGGACCGGACATGTCCGGTGCCCAAAGGGGACGCACGGGCGGGCGCGGGCGGTCGGGGGCGCGGCGAAGCGTGGGCGCAGGCGAGCGCACGCGGGGCCGGAGGCGGGGCGGCGGCGCGGTGGCTGGAGCGGCCGCGGGCGGCAGCGCGGTGGCTGGAGCGGCAGCGGGCGGCGGTCGCGCGGAGGCGAAGCGGGGGCCGGAGCGGGTCGAGGCGACCGCGGGACGGGCGCGGGGAGCACGGCGTCAGGCGCGCGGGCGCGAGGACGGGGAGGCACGGGGTGGTCGCGGCAGTGGCCGGCGCGGATGCGTGCGCGGCGAGGTGCGGGAGCAGAGAGGGGGGGAGAGGCCCGAGGCCTCACCGTGATCCGTAGGGGACGGGGCACGTCGGGGTCGGGGTGGTCGACGGGGAGACGGCGATGGGGAGGCAGGCCGGGGGGACGAAGACGGCGGGGGTGGGAGTGGGGGAGATGGAGACGGGGGGGGGGGGGGGGGGGGGGGGGGCGCGGTCGGGGCGTCGGGGCGGAGCGGGCGTCGAGGGAGAGGCCGGCGAGGGAGAGCGGGCTCGGGCGGCGGCGTCCAACGGCGACGGCGACAGCGATCCGGGGCGATGGCACGGTCGCCCCGATCCGATCTGGATCGGGGGGGGAGGGGGGAGCGAGGGGGGGAAGTGGCACCGGGGGGTTAGGGTTTGGGTCTCCTGGGGGAGGCCATATAGAGAGGGGGGCGCAGGTGGGCCGGCCGGCTGGGCTTCGGCCCAGTTGGGCCGGGGGGGGGGGTGTTGCTCTTTTTTCCTTTTCTGTTTCTTTTTCCTTTTCTTTATTCTCTTTTCTCCACTGTTAAATGTTTAGGCCCCAAATGGTTTTTGTAAAAAGTGTGACCTATTTCATAAATACCAGTGCATTATTCCCTAACACCTAAAATTAGTTTGGACAAAACATAATTCCATATTTATTTCAGATTTAATAAATGGTTATTAAATATTATCTTTATCCACTGTTTGAGGCTGTTCGAGTCACTTATCCAATTCCTATGATGTTGGTTTCAATTTTAGAATAGCCTCTGGAATATTTGCTATATATCTGACATTTTAGCTCCTATGTTGGACAACTTTCATATTCCACTTTCATTTAAATTTGAATTTGACTTAGGAGTTGAAATGCAATGTGATGCTAATGATGATTATGCACTGTCGATCATGCTAACATGTCATTATCAAAAGTGATTACTGTTGCTAATCACCGGGGGTGTTACAGAGTGGATAATGATTTATCTTGAGTGTCAACATGCATTAAAATGATTGTGATGTAGTATGATGATATGGTATCCTCCTCTGAATCTTTCAAGTGGCTTAACTTGGCACATGTTCACGCATGTAGTTGAATCAAAACCAACATAGCCTCCATGATATTTATGTTCTTGATGTTTATATCCTAGTTATGCTAGTATTCAATGTTGATTATTCATAATGCATGATCATGACCATTTTCGCTCTCTAGTTGGTCGCTTCTCAACCTAATTGCTAGCCTTCGCCTGTACTAAGTGGGAATACTTCTTGTGCATCAAAACCCTTAAACCAAAGTTATTCCAGATGAGTCCACTATATCTACCTATATGCGGTACTACCCAGCCGTTCTAAGCAAATAGGCTTGTGCCACCTCTAAATATTCAAACGAGCATCTGTTTTGTGTGCCCGGACTGCTCATGGAGAGACAGGGGGTGG
Source organism: Thinopyrum elongatum (assembly GCA_011799875.1). Lineage (NCBI taxonomy): Eukaryota > Viridiplantae > Streptophyta > Magnoliopsida > Poales > Poaceae > Thinopyrum > Thinopyrum elongatum. The sequence continues at coordinate 123,979,897 of CM022301.1, forward strand.
TCAGTATCTTCCATGCTAAGTGGGTTATTCCCATGATGAGTGTTTATTCACTCGTCCTTGCTCGAGAGGGGCTGGTAATAGGGATGCCCAGTCCTAAAATCAAAAATTACAAATAATTAAACAAAACTCCCCCAGACTATTGTTGGTATGGAGGGCACCCGAGGATTCGGCTAGACATGGCTTGTGTTTGTTCATGGAGGGGGAGTAAACTTTACTTTTATTGCTTGGGAACCGTCGCTAATGTGTTTAGCATGGAAGATATTCAAAACTCTTGGTCGTAACGTTGACAGGAAGGGTATGCCTCCCAAAATTATATTTATCTCTGATTTAATCTTCGAGCTCTGGCACCTCTGCAAATCCCTGCTTCCCTCGGCGAAGGGACTAACCATTTACTTTCATGTTATTTTACTTTTATGTTGAGTCATCACCTTCTTAAACAAGCACCAGTCTTGAGAGCACTATTGTCATCCTCGTGCATTGTGTATAGTTAATGTTGAATGCATCATGACTGGGTCTCTTCTACCATGAATTACAATGTTTAGTCACTGCTTGAACTTTGGAGGTGCTCTGCATTTATGTTTTGCGGTCTCAGAAAGGGCTAGCGAGATACCACTATTGTCATATTATATCATGATTGTTTTGACAAAGTGTTGGCATTTGAAATATTTTATTATTGCTCGTCAGCTGATTATGCCATTGATATGAGTGTATATGATTTCTAAGAGTTATTGCTTGCATGGTTAGTTATGATCTTTGCTGAAAACCTGGGTGCTATTTAAGCATATATATGAACGCGCAAGAAGAAAAGAGTTCGTAAAAGTTTTTCTTTATCACTTTCAGTTTGTCAACTGAATTTCTTGAGGACAAGCAATGGTTTAAGCTTGGGGGAGTTGATACGTCTCCATCATATCTACTTTTCCTAACGCTTTTGCTCTTGTTTTGGACTCTAATTTGCATAATTTGAATGAAACTAACCTGGAATGATGTTGTTTTCAGCATAACTACCATGGTGTTGTTTTTGTGCAGAAATAGAAGTTCTCGGAATCGGATGAAACTTTTTGGAAAATTATTTAGGAATAAATAAAAAATACTAGAACCAAGACCCACTGGAGGGGGGGGGCAGCTGCCCACTAGGCACCAGGGCGCGCCACCCCCCTCTGGCGCTCCCTGGTGGGTAGTGGGGCCCACGAGTCTCCGCTGACCCTAATTCCGACGCTATAAAATCCTATTTTCCAGAAAAAAGTAGGAGAGGAAGTTTCATCGTGTTTTATGATACGGAGCCGCCGCTACCTCTTGTTCTTCATCGGGAGGCCAGATCCGAAGCCCGTTCGGGGCTCCGGAGAGGGGGATCTTCGGTCTTCGTCATCATCAACCATCCTCCATCACCAATTTCATGATGCTCACTGTCAGGAGTGAGTAATTCCTTCGTAGGCTCGCTAGTCGGTGAGGAGTTGGATGAGATTCATCATGTAATCGAGTTAGTTTTGTTAGGGCTTGATCCCTAGTATCCACTATGTTCTGAGATTGATGTTGCTATGGCTTTGCTATGCTTAATGCTTATCACTAGGGCCCGAGTGCCATGATTTCAGATCTGAACCGTTTATGTTTTCACCATTATATATATGTTCGTGATCCGATCTTGCAAGTTATATGCACCAGCTACGTGTTATGATCCGCATACCCCAAGGTGACAATAATTGGGATTCTTTCCGGTGATTACCGTAGTTTGAGGAGTTCATGTATTCGCTATGTGTGAATGCTTTGTTCTGGTTCTCTATTAAAAGGAGGCCTTAATATCCCTTAGTTTCCTCATGGACCCCGCTGCCACGGGAGGGTAGGACAAAAGATGTCATGCAAGTTCTTTTCCATAAGCATGTTTGACTATTTACGGATTACATGCCTACATTATATTTATGAACTGGAGCTAGTTCTGTGTCGCCCTAGGTTATGACTATTATATGATGAATATTATCCGACATAATCACTGATCCAATGCCTACGAGTTTTTCACATATTGTTCTTGCTAAGTTACTACTGTTGCTGCTACTGTTACAACTGCTACAAAATTACCGCTGCTACTGTTACTGTTACTACTGTTACCGTTACCACTGCTATCAAACTATCATACTACTATGCTACTGATCACTTTGCTGCAGATATTTAATCTCCAAGTGTGGTTGAATTGACAACTCAACTGCTAATGCTTACAAATATTCTTTGGCTCCCCTTGTGTCGAATCTATAAATTTGGGTTGAATCCTCTACCCTCGAAAACTGTTGCGATCCCCTATACTTGTGGGTTATCAGAGACGTATCATTCATTGACGGCATGGTGTCGCTTTTTACAAGGTTGTGACAATCAGTCGGCTCTGGTTGTCGACGATCTGCTAAAAATTCCTTGGGCTTCACCATAGTCAAGAATAGTGAATCATCGCGTACGCAAGAGGGCGATGAAGATGGATGATCTTCGAGGGGGTCACACATATTAGACGAAGTTTAATGTGGGGGAACAAGATTTTTAATTTTTTCTCTTCTTTCACACACCCTGAAAGTTAATCTAGCAACAAGGATTATCACTTTATGGTGTGCATGTAGGTAGCTAGGTTTATCCGGAAACCCTAGAAGCCACGTAATTAAAATTTTCCAAACCGATTAGAGAAGGTCTAACTTGGTTTCGCAGGGTTTGCATATGATAATGAGTTTATGTGTGAGATGGTTATACGTTGTAATGTTAAGTGGCCTGCGCGTCATGGCATGATGGATGGAGCCACGAGATTGCCACCTTAATGTAAATATCCTAGAGATAGGTTACAGGTGGCAAGACGTACACGGAGGACCCTGACGAGGAGAAGGTGTACCAGACGCGGGATGAGGAGCTATAATTTCGTGCCATGGCGGAATTTAAGATTTTGGTGCCACAACAATGTTTTTTGAAACGGCCGCCACAACAAGGTTTTCTGAGATTGCCACCACGACGACAACAAGATGCAAAGAGCACTCGGTTGTCTTGAAGTTCTAGTAGAATCGTTCTGAGCTCGGAGCACGAAGCATCGAAAGATGAATAAGAGTCATATGGAGATATGATCGGCAAAAGCTTGCCCAGCAGTCAAAATTCTTGTCATCAGTGATGTCCACATCAATGGCTGAGAACTAGATTTGGATCTTGAATCACTCATTATCAATTATGAGAGATATTGATTTGAGTGGGAGTACAATTATGTATTAATTAAGTTTAATAACTAGTGCAAATTAATTATGAACAATGTCTATGTGTAGTCTGCATTATAGTTGTAGAATGGCTCACGTTTCCACCTTTGTTATTGAAATTGATTGACTGTTATTTATCTGGTTGAAACTTTATGTTTGAGAGGATCGTCCTCTAAAAGTCCCAAGAAGGACTTTTGCCCTAGTATTTACAATACTCTCTTGCTAATGCTATGGATGACAACACTCACGTCCTTTGATCCAAAAGCTAGAATTGCATTACAGTCTACTTGCTTCCGAGAAACCCAAATTTCAAAATGTTTGGGATAGTTATGTGATATTCTTGGAACTAAAAATTGTTTTTAGAAACAAACAAAGACTAAAAGATATGTGATATGTAAATAAGTGTTTTGTCCGCAACTTCTAGTTAAGCGTTCAACTATGTTTAAGACTGAAATACATAAGATCCAGAAGAATACCAGTCATGTGTTGACGGTAATAACTTATAGAGAAAGAACAAAACCTAAGGATGTAATGAGACTTACACGCCTAGGGAAGTTCAGGGCTCGCACCACTCTTAAAGTTGATGTTTCTTCTGAGAGTGATAGAAATATTGAAGTAAAACAATAAAAGTGAAAGGCAGAAAGAAAAGAAGGCCGGAATGTCCAGCTCAGGTATGAATGTCATACAAGTTATGCGATGTAGAGATGTTTGGTCAAGTAAAGTGTAGTTCTTAGGAAATATGATCAATTTGTTTATCACTGATTCTTTGATATTGTGATTAAAAGGCTGATCACAAGGATATCAACTCGATTGCATTTTATTATGAATCGTTGCAAGAAACTTTGAACGACCTAAATGACCAACAAATAATGAGGTTAAAATATTTTATGGATTGCAAAAGGTTACAGTATTTCCATCAGTATGTTTCCTCTATATTTATTATCATAATTCATTTTAGAGTTTTTGTACACACTAGCCTATTGCATAGAAGTTGCATGGAGGTTGTTCATGAGATAACAATAGTTGTTCGACGTTATGAACAAAAGGCCATACTCCTATTGAGAATAGGATGTAAGTTATGAATATTGATGATAGGATTGAACATCCATACCACTGACGCTAAATGTCGCAACACTAAAAATACCACATATGTGTGTGGCACTGCATTTAGTCACATTGAGGAAACCCGCATGGAGAAATTCCATAGTGATGGATTTTGGAGTCATATGATTATGAACCATCTGAGACTTGCAACTTTCGTCCAAATAGTGAAGTAAACTAAAATACCGTTCAGAGGCCATAAAAAATGAGCAACAAAAATAATTGGAAATATGCATATTGATGTATGTAGTCCAATAAGTGTTGTTGCAAGCAGTGGATTTATCTATCTTCAAGGATGACTCAAGTAGATATTTATATTTAGTAATTGAGACATAAATCTGAATCTTTTGAAATGTTTCAAAAAGATATTCAGAATGAAGTAGAAATTATTGTAACAAGAAAATTGCGTTTCTACAATGGACTACAGAAAAGAATATTTGAGTTACAAATTTAGCGAATGTCTGATGAGCTATAAAATAATTTTATAGCTTGCACCTCCTAGAAACACCACTAAGAGTAGAGTGTTTTGAGTAGAGGTAATCAAGCTATGTATGACATGGTGAGATCAGAGATGACATTGGTTGTTACGCCAATATACTTTGTGTGATGCTTTAGAGACTATGGCTTTTTACACCGAAAAGAGCGCCATCAAATTTGTTGAAATAAGTGTTACTTTGTAGGTTATCCCAAGTAGTTGGGTATTCCTCTATCACTACGCCAAGGCAAAGTGTTTTGCTAGAGAGTGCAGAAATTTTGAAGAAAATGTTCTGCAAAAGAGTGAGTGGGAGGATGGTTCAATTCGAGAGATTATAGAATCTTCGTGATCAAGTCAAAGAAAAGAAACGATAGAGGTGGTTATAAAATTTCTTACTACGGCTTTGGTCGAACATGCAGCTGAACTATATAGGTTGGAAAATTCGTACAGACCTTCAGGGTATGCAGACAAAATATTGTTGAAACAAACAATGAACCTATAATACAAAGAGAAGCGTTGATGGGCCCTGACTCTGGAATGGGCTATACGGCAAAATAATCCGAGATAGTATCCATACACATAATCCAAGTTTAGAACTTGATAGACCCTCTAAAAGACTTAAAGTCTAAAGTGTAGTGATGGATCTACAAATTGACAAAGATAAAATGTTTTATAATGCTTGACTTGTTACAAATAGTTTATGACAAGATTAAGAAGTTGATTATGATGAGATTGTCTCATCATAGTAATACTTCAAGTTAGTTTGGATTAAACTAGCAATTACTAAATATTTCAGTTATGAGATATAGCGGATGGATGTTGAAATGATTCCCATGAGATGGAAATAGAACCAAGGATGTATATTTGATACGGTCCAAGATAATTTTCTCGATCCAGAGGATGCTAGTAAGTGTGCAAACTTCAAGAGATCCAGTAATGATGTGAAGCAAGCATAATGGAGTTGGAATCTTTGTTTTGATGAATTGATCAAATTATATGATTTCATCGATAGAAACAAAGATGCTTGTATTTACAAGAAAGTAAGTGGCAGCATGATAATATTTCTATACAGTATGTGTGCATGACACATTGTTGATTGGAAATTATATAAATTTCTTGACACGGATTAAGACTTTGTTGAAAATAGTTTTTCAGTAAAGTAGTTAGGCAATATAGTCCTTGTATTAGACATAATAAATCTATGGATATAGTAGTGTCTAATCGGTCTTAGCCAAAATACATATTGACAAAGTACTAAAACAGTTTAGTATGAAAAAAATGTCAAGAAAAGTTTTCTTGTCAAAGTCACATGGAAGGGGTTCTCAGCAAGAATCGGTATCTTGAAATACTAATGAGTGAAATGCATGATTTCAATCACACTTGTGTTAATTCCATGGTATGTAAATAACCAGATAAGTCCAGTACTCCAAGTAAGTTGTGAGTAAAGTTATCAGAAAGGTCAAATTGTTGATCATAGGACAACAGTGAAAATGTCGTTGAGTACTAACGACATGATTCTCGCATACGGAGAAAATGAAGAGATTGGTGTAAGGAGTTTACACAAATACATGCTTGATGTAAGTAGTACATTGATACGTCTCCAATGTATCTATAATTTTTTATTGTTCCATGCTGTTATATTATCAATTTTGGATGTTTTATATTTATTTTATAGCAACTTTATATCATTTTTTGGGACTAACCTATTGACATAGTGCCCAGTGCCAGTTGCTGTTTTTTACTTCGCAGAATATCCATATCAAACGAAGTCCAATTGCAGCGAAACTTTTTGGAGAATTTTTCTGCTAAGAAGACACCCAGGAGGCCCAAGAGGTGCACCAGAGGGGCCCTGTGGGGCCCACTAGGCACCAGGGCACGCCAGAGGCCCCTCGCGCGCCCTGGTGGGTAATTCCTACTTCTTGAGCTTGTGTTGATTTTTCCCTTGAAGAGGAAAGGGTGACACAGCAAAGTAGAGATAAGTATTTCCCTCAGTTAAGAACCAAGGTATCAATCCAGTAGGAGGCACAAGCAAGTCTCCAATATATGCACCTGCACAAATGAACAAACACTTGCACACAACGCGAAAAAGGGGTTGTCAATCCCTTCATGATCACGAACAAGAGTGAGATCTAATAGAGATAGGTATAAAAGATAAATAAAAGAGCAAAATAAAGTAAATATAAATAAATTGCAGCAAGGTATTTTTGGGTTTTTTGGTTTATATATCTGAAAATATATGATGGAAAATAGACCCAGGGGCCATAGGTTTCACTAGAGGCTTCTCTCTTGAAGAAAACATACGGTGGGTAAACAAATTACTGTTGAGCAATTGATAGAAAAGTGCATAGTTATGAAGACATCTAAGGCAATGATCATGAATATAGGCATCATGTCCGTGACAAGTAGACCGAAACAATTCTGCATCTACTACTATTACTCCACAGTCCACACATCGACCGACTCCTGCCTGCATCTAGAGTATTAAGTTCATAAGAACAGAGCAACTCTTTAAGTAAGATGACATGATGTAGAGGGATAAACTCAAGCAATATGATATAAACCCCATCTTTTTATCCTTGATGGCAACAATACAATACGTACCTCGCTACCCCTTCTGTCACTGGGTGAGGACACCGCAAGATTGAACCCAAAACTAAGCACCTCTTCCATTGCAAGAAAAACCAATCTGGTTGGCGAAACCAAACCGATAGTTCAAAGAGAAATACAAAGATATCTTAATCATGCATAAAAGAGTTCAGAGAAGACTCAAATAACATTCATAGATAATCTGATCATAAATCCACAATTCATCGAATCTCAACAAATGCACCACAAAAGAAGATTACGTCAAATAGATCTCCAAGAACATCGAGGAGAACATTGTATTGAAGATCAAAGAGAGAGAAGAAGCCATCTAGCTACTAGCTATGGACCCGTAGGTCTGTGGTAAACTACTCACACATCATCGGAAGGGCAGCAAGGTTGGTGTAGAGGTCCTCCGTGATCGAATCCCCCTCCGGCGGAGGGCTGGAAAAGGCCCCAAGATGGGATCTCACGGGGACAGAGGCTTGCGGTGGCGAAAAAGTATTTTTGGTGTGTCCTCTGGTATAGGGGGAATACTTGAGAATATATAGTGGTGGAATTAGGGTTGGAAGGTCTCCGAGGGGCGCACAAGCCCTGGGGGTGCCTCCCCCTGGGGCGCGCCCCTACGGCTTGTGGCCTCCTCGTAGGGCTTCTGGCCTCCTCTCCAAGTCTCGTGGGTTTCTTCTGGTCCAAGAAAAATCACCGTAAAGTTTTATTCCATTTGGACTCTGTTTGATATTCCTTTTCTGTAAAAGTAAAAAACAAGGAAAAAACATAAACTGGCACTGGGCACTAGGTTAATAAGTTAGTCCCAAAAATAATATAAAATAGCATATTAATGCATATAAAACATCCAAAACAGATAATATAATAGCATGGAACAATCAAAAATTATAGATACGTTGGAGACGTATCAAGCATCCCCAAGCTTAATTCCTGCTCGTCCTCGAGTAGGTAAATGATAAAAACAGAATTTTTGAAGTTAAATGCGACCTAACATATTTATCAATGCAATTTTCTTTATTGTGGCATGAATATTCAGATCCATAAGATTCAAAACAAAAGTTTAATATTGACATAAAAACAATAATACTTCAAGCATACTAATAAAGCAATCATGTCTTCTCAAAATAACATGGTCGAAGAAAGTTATCCCTACAAAATCATATAGTCTGGATATGCTCTATCTTCATCACACAAAATATTTCATCATGCACAACCCTGATGACAAGCCAAGCAATTATTTCATACTTTTAATGTTCTCAAACTTTTCAACTTTCACGCAATACATGAGCGTGAGCCATGGATATATCACTATAGGTGGAATAGAATATGGTGGAGGTTGTGAGGAGAAGACAAAAAGGAGAAAGTCTCACATCAACTAGGCAAATTAATGGGCTATGGAGATGCCCATCAATTGATATCGATGCAAGTGAGTAGGGATTGCCATGCAACGGATGCACTAGAGCTATCAGTGTATGAAAGCTCAAAAAGAAACTAAGTGGGTGTGCATCCAACTTGCTTGCTCACGAAGACCTAGGGCAATTTTGAGGAAGCCCATCATTGGAATATACAAGCCAAGTTATATAATAAAAAATTCCCACTAGTATATAAAAGTGATACAATAGGAGAGACTCTGTCATGAAGAACATGGTGCTACTTTGAAGCACAAGTGTGGAAAAAGGATAGTAACATTGTCCCTTCTCTCTTTTCTCTCATTTTTTTGTTTGGGCTCTTTTTTTTATTTTGGGCTCTTTTATTTTTTTAAGTCCGGAGTCTCATCCCAACTTGTGAGGGAATCATAGCCTCCATCATCCTTTCCTCACATGGGACAATGCTCAAATAATAATGATCATCTCACTTTTATTTACTTAATTACAACTCAAGAATTACAACTCGATACTAGAACAAAATATGACTCCATATGAATGCCTCCGGCGGTATACCGGGATGTGCAATGATCAAGACTGACATGTATACAAAATATGAACGGTGGCCAAGCCACAAATACTATGCCAACTACATGATCATGCAAAGCAATATGACAATGATGGTACGTGTCATAATAAACGGAACAGTGGAAGTTGCATGGCAATATATCTCAGAATGGCTATGGAAATGCCAGAATAGGTAGGTATGGTGGCTGTTTTGAGGAAGGGTATATGGTGGGTTTAATGCACTGGCGAAAGTTGCGCGGTACTAGAGAGAGCAATGGTGGAAGGGTGAGAGTGCATATAATCCATGGACTCAACATTAGTCATAAAGAACTCACATACTTATTGCAAAAATTTATTAGCCATCAAAGCAAAGTACTAATACGCATGCTCCTAGGGGGATAAATTGGTAGGAAAAGACCATCGCTTGTCCCTGACCGCCACTCATAAGGAAGACAATCAAAAAATAAAGGGACATTTACATCTATGCCCTTAACTCGAACCCACTACTCAGTTTTACCCCTAATTTTTAGGTATGCTCAGTTTTGCCCCTCCACCGTTAGTTTCACTTATAGAAATGCCCTTCTCTGCCGTTACCGTCCGGTCAAAGGTCTTTGACCGTCCTGAAAAAATAGCAAAAAAAAAAAAAAATGAAACTTTGTGGGATCGAAGATACTCATGTCTGCAAGGCGTGTACAATTTTTCATGCCGTTCGGACACCCTGGGAGCTCGTGGCAAAGGAAAACATAAATTTTGTACGCATGCGAATAGTAAATTCAAAAAAATATAAAAAAATATAAAAAAATATGAAATTTCGTGGGACTGAAGATATTCAGGTGCGCAAGATTTGTGCACGTTTTTGTTGTGTTTGGACATCGTAGGAGCTCGTGGAGAAAAAAACAAATTTTAGCTCAAAAAAACTTTGAAAAAATGCACTATTTTGTTTTTTTTCTCTAGAGCGCCTCATACGTCATTTGATCACCAAAACTTGCAAGCACCTTGTGCACTCAAGCCTCTTTGACGCCAAATAAATTCAATTTTTTTGAACTTTTTTGCTATTTTTTTCGAATTTACTGTTCATAGGCATAAATTATTTTTGTTTTCCTTTGCCACGAGCTCCTGGAGTGTCCAACCAACACAAAAATGTGCACGCGCCTTGCGGACATGACTATCTTTGATCCCACCAAATTTCATATTTTTTTGCTATTTTTTTCTGGATAGTCAAAGTACTTTGACCGGACGGTAACGGCGCAAAAGGGCATTTCTATAAGTGACACTAACGGCGGAGGGGCAAAACTGAGCATACCTGAAAATTAGGGGCAAAACTGAGTAGTGGGTTCGAGTTAGGGGCAGAACTGGAATTGGCCCAAAAATAAATCATGCTCCGACTTGATCACATAACGGTTCACCATACATGCATGCTCCGGGAATCACAAACTTTAACACAAGTATTTCTATCAGTCCAAAATTACTCACTAGCATGACTCTAATATCACCATCTTTATATCTCAAAACAAATACAAGGAATCAAACTTCTCATATTATCCAATGCTCTTTATATGAAAGTTTTTATTTTATCTCTCTTGGATGCCCATCATATTAGGACTAAATTCATAACCTAAGCAAATTACCATGGTGTTTTAAGACTCTCAAAATAATATAAGTGAAGCATGAGAGTTCATCAATTTCTATAAAATAAAACCACCGCCGTACTCTAAAAAGATATAAGCGAAGCACTAGAGCAACTACCTAGCTCAAAAGATATAAGTGAAGCACATAGAGTATTGTAATAAATTCACGATTAATGTGTGTCACTCTCAAAAGGTGTGTACATCAAGGATGATTGTGGAAAACTAAAAAGCTAAGACTCATATAATACAATACGCTCCAAGCAAAACACATATCATATGGTGAATAAAAATATAGCCTTAAGTAAATTTACCGATGGATTGAAAACGAAAGAGGGGATGCCATCCGAGGCATCCCCAAGCTTAGATGGTTGGTTGTCCTTGAATATTACCTTGGGGTGCCTTGGGCATCTTCAAGCTTAGGCTCTTGCCACTCCTTATTCCGTGATCCATCAAAACTTTACCCAAAAATTGAAAACTTCACAACACAAAACTCAACAGAAAACTCGTAAGATCCGTTAGTATACTAAAATAAATCACCACTTTAGGTACTGTTGTGAACTCATTCTAAATTTATATTGGTGTTATATCTACTGTATTCCAACTTCTCGATGGTTCATACCCCCCCCCCCCGATACTACCCATAGATTCATCAAAATAAGCAAACAACACATAGAAAACAGAATCTGTCAAAAACAGAATAGTCTGTAGTAACCATAATATTAGTCATACTTATGTAACTCCAAAATTTCTGAAAAATTAGGACAACAGAGGAAATTCATATATCAATATTGTGTACAAAATTCAGAATTTTTCCATGCTCCAGTGAATTTAAAAAATTCTATTACTGGACGCAAAAGTTTCTATTTTTCAGCAAAACCAAATCAACGATATACCAAAGCATCCCAAAGGTCTTGCTTGGATCAAACACTAAATTAAAACACCAAAACACAATTACTACAGAGGTAATAATGTGTATTTATTGGAAAACAGGAAAAAAAACAAAAAACAAAAAAAAATTGGGTTGCCTCCCAACAAGCGCTATTGTTTAACGCCCCTAGCTAGGCATAAAACATAGATCTAGGTATTATCATCTTCGGTATGCAATTCTTTCCTAATCAAATCTTAAAAAACTTTTCTTAGTAAATCTTTATTTTCATGTTCTTCCTTGCTAGCGGGAGAGCTTAAAGCATGGAAAGGACTCCAATTAGTGATTTTGACATCCATAATTTCATACTCAGGATCATCACCAAAAATATCTTCATAAGGAACATGTAATTCATTGTTAACGGGTTTTCTAGATATCTCTTCAATCCATTCTTTATTAAACCCTTCATAAATTCCTTTAGTTACTCAATCAAATTTATCATAAGCATCAATGTATAAAGCTTGCATAACTTTCGGATAAGGGACTCTTTTTCTACGATTGTCACTAAAAGCATCATAATCTTTAGATTCCAAACCACGTAAAGTTTCTTGGTCATAGAGAATCTCTTCTATTTGAGGATGCTCAACATTAATATTATAGAAAGCAAATATTTCCCTAGCTTCTCAGACTACATAATCAAATTCCTGCATAAGGATAATGGTAGCAAGTTTCTTAGCCTTGGGATCTAAGATCTTGGGGAGTTCATAAAACATCTTTTGTAAAGCAGGATGGATGCATAAAAATTCTCTTTCCAATTTAACTACAAGCGTAGAAATAACATCCACATAACAACTTGTATTAACAAGGATGGTCCCCCTTTTTATGGGCATGACTCCCGTGCAATCAAAAAATTCTTGAATAACATTCTTTCCAATAATATGACCATCTCCAACATGATTTTTTTGTTTTAAGATTGATGGGAATTTCGGTTTCAAGAGGATCATTAGCAAAGTCATCAAAGTTTCCGTCAAGATTATTACTATCTTTTTCAACGATAACCTCCCCAGATTCAGACATGATGGCAAAGCAAGCAATCTAACACTCAAACAAAAAGCAAATGAAAAGACGAACGAAAGAAGGCGAATAAAAAGGCAAATAATTTTGTGTTTTTCTGAAAATGTTTTAGAAGTGGGGGTGAGGAAAATGAGAGGCAAATGGTAAATAATGTAAGTGCAAGGGATGAGAGTTTATGATGGGTACTAGCTTGATGTAGAACCTCCTGGCAATGGCGCCAGAAATGCTTCCTGGACTTCTTGAGCTTGCGTTGATTTTTTCCTTGTAGAGGAAAGGGTGATGAAGCAAAGTAGAGATAAGTATTTCCCTCGGTTAAGAACCAAGATATCAATCTAGTAGGAGGCACAAGAAAGTCTCCAATATATGCACCTGCACAAACTAACAAACACTTGCACACAACTTAAAAAAGGGGTTGTCAATCCCTTCACGGTCACGAACAATAGTGAGATCTAATAGAGATAGGTATAAAAGATAAATAAAAGAGAAAAATAAAGTAAATATAAATAAATTGCAGCAAGCTATTTTTGGGTTTTTTGGTTTATAGATCTGAAAATATATGATGGAAAATATACCAGGGGGCCATAGGTTTCACTAGAGGCTTCTCTCTTGAAGAAAACAAACGGTGGGTAAACAAATTACTGTTGAGCAATTGATAGAAAATCGCATAATTATGAAGACATCTAAGGCAATGATCATGAATATAGGTATCATGTCCATGACAAGTAGACCAAAACGATTCTGCATCTACTACTATTACTCCACACATCGACCGACTCCTGCCTGCATCTAGAGTATTAAGTTCATAAGAACAGAGCAACCCTTTAAGTAAGATGACATGATGTAGATGGATAAACTCAAGCAATATGATATAAACCCATCTTTTTATCCTTGATGGCAACAATACAATACTGTCCTCGCTACCCCTTCTGCCACTGGGTGAGGACACCACAAGATTGAACCCAAAACTAAGCACCTCTCCCATTGCAAGAAAAACCCATCTAGTTGGCCAAACCAAACCGATAGTTCGAAGAGAAATACAAAGATATCTTAATCATGCATAAAAGAGTTCAGAGAAGACTCAAATTACATTCATAGATAATCTGATCATAAATCCACAATTCATCGAATCTCAACAAACGCACCGCAAAAGAAGATTACATCGAATAGATCTCCAAGAACATTGTATTGAAGATCAAAGAGAGAGAAGAAGCCATCTAGCTACTAGATATGGACCCGTAGGTCTGTGGTAAACTACTCACAAATCATCGGAAGGGCAGCAAGGTTGGTGTAGAGGTCCTCCATGATCGAATCCCCCTCTAGCGGAGTGCCAAACAAGGCCCCAAGATGGGATCTCACGGAAACAGAGGCTTGTGGCGGCGGAAATGTATTTTTGGAGTGTCCTCTGGTATAGGGGGAATATTTGATAATATATAGTGGTCGAATTAGGGTTGGAAGGTCTCTGAGGGGCCCACAAGCCCTGGGGGCGCCCCCTGGGGCACGCCCTGCGGCTTGTGGCCTCCTCGTAGGACTTCTGGCCTCCTCTCCAAGTCTCGTGGGTTTCTTCTGGTCCAAGAAAAATCACCGTAAAGTTTTATTCCGTTTGGACTCCGTTTGATATTCCTTTTCTTTAAAAGTCAAAAACAAAGAAAAAGTAGAAACTGGCACTGGGCACTAGGTTAATAAGTTAGTCCCAAATATAATATAAAATAGCATATTAATGCATACAAAACATCCAAAACAGATAATATAATAGCATGGAATAATAAAAAATTATAGATACGTTGGAGACGTATCAGTAGTGGGGCCCATAGGCACCCCCTCCACCGCCTCTCCGCTCTATAAATACTCTAATATTCCAGAAACACTAGAGGAGTCGAGAGAAAATATAGTTTCCGCCGCCACAAGTTCCAGAACCACGAGATCCAATCTAGAGGCCTTTTCCGGCACTCTGCTAGAGGGGTCAACGATCATGGAGGGGTTATTCATCAACACCCTTGCCCCTCCGATGATACGTGAGTAGTTCACTACAGACCTACGTGTCTGTAGGCAGTAGCTAGATGGCTTCTTCTCTCTTTTTGATCTTCAATACAATGTTCTCTGCTACTTCTTGAGCTTGCGTTCATTTTTCCCTTGAAGAGGAAAGGGTGATGCAGCAAAGTAGAGATAAGTATTTCCCTTAGTTAAGAACCAAGGTATCAATCCAGTAGGAGGTACAAGCAAGTCCCCAATAGATGCACCTGCACAAACTAACAAGCACTTGCACACAACGCGAAAAATGGGTTGTCAATCCCTTCATGGTCACTAGCAAGAGTGAGATCTCATAGAGATAGATATAAAAGATAAATAAAAGGAAGAATAAAGTAAATATATATAAATTGCAGGAAGGTATTTTTGGGTTTTTTGTTTTATAGATCTGAAAATATATGATGAGAAATAGACCCGAGGACCATAGTTTTCACTAGAGGCTTCTCTCTTGAAAGGAACACATACGGTGGGTGAACAAATTACTGTTGAGCAATTGATAGAAAAGCTCAAAGTTATGATGATATCTAAGGGAATGATCATGAATATAGGCATCACATCCGTGACAAGTAGACCGACTCCTGCCTGCATCTACTACTATTACGCCACACATCGACCGCTCTCCAGCATGCATCTAGTGTATTAAGTTAACAAGAACGGAGTAACACCTTAAGCAAGATGACATGATGTAGAGGGATAGATCCAATCAATATGGTAAAAAACCATCTTTTTATCCTTAATGGCAACAATACAAATATGTGCCTCGCTACCCCTACTATCACTGGGTGAGGACACCGCAAGATTGGACCCATCACAAAGTACCTCTCCCATTGCAAGAAAAAACAATCTAGTTGGCCAAACCAAATCGATAGATCAGAGAGAAATACAAAGCCATCTTAATCATGCATAAAAGAGTTCAGAGAAGACTCAAATAATATGCATAGATAATCTGATCATAAATCCACAATTCATCGAATCTCAACAAACGCACCACAAAAGAAGATTACATCGAATAGATCTCCAAGAACATCGAGGAGAACATTGTATTGAAGATCAGAGAGAGAGAAGAAGCCATCTAGCTACTAGCTATGGACCCGTAGGTCTGTGGTAAACTACTCACACATCACCGGAAGGGTAGCAAGGTTGGTGTAGAGGCCCTCCGTGATCAAATCCCCCTCCGACAGAGTACCAGAAAAGGCCCCAAGATGGGATCTCATGAGAATAGAAGCTTGCGGCGGCGGAAAAGTATTTTTGGTGTGCCCTCTGACGTAAGGGGAATATTTGGGTATTTATAGAGCAGAGATTAGGGTTAGGAGGGCTACGAGGGGCCCACAAGCTAAGGGGACGCACCCCCCAGGGCGCGCCCCTAGGGCTTGTGGCCCCCTCGTGGGTCTTCTGGCATCTTCCCGAAGCTTCGTGGTTGTCTTCTGGTCCAAGAAAAATCCTCAAAAAGTTTTGTTCTGTTTGGACTCCGTTTGGTATTGATTTTCTGTAGAAGACAAAAACAAGGAAAAACAACAACTGGCACTGGGCACTAGGTTAATAGGTTAGTCCCAAAAAATGATATAAAATAGCATATTAATGCATATAAAACATCCAAGATATATAATATAATAGCATGGAACAATAAAAAATTATAGATACGTTGGAGACGTATCAAGCATCCCAAGCTTAATTCCTGCTCGTCCTCGAGTAGGTAAATGATAAAAGCAGAATTTTTGATGTGGAATGCTACCTAACATATTTATCAATGTAATTTTTCTTATTGTGGCATGAATGTTCAGATCCACAAGATTCAAAACAAAAGTTTAATATTGACATAGAAACAATAGTACTTCAGGCATACTAATAAAGCAATCATGTCTTCTCAAATTATCATGGCTAAAGAAAGTTATCCCTACAAAATCATATAATCTTGTCATGCTCTATCTTCATCACGCAAAGTATTTATCATGCACAACTCCGATGACAAGCCAAGCAAAATTTTCATACTTTTAATGTTCTCAAGCTTTTTCAACTTTCACACAATACATGAGCGTGAGCAGTGGATATAGCACTATAGGTGGAATAGAGTATGGTGGAAGTTGTGAGGAGAAGACAAAAAGGAGAAAGTCTCACATCAACTATGCAAATTAATGGGCTATGGAGATGTGATACGTCTCCGTCGTATCTACTTTTCCAAACTCTTTTGCCCTTGTTTTGGACTCTAAATTGCATGATTTGAATGGAACTAACCCGGACTGACGCTGTTATCAGCAGAATTGCCTTAGTGTTATTTTTGTGCAGAAATAAAAGTTCTCGGAATGACCTGAAACTTCACGGAGAATATTTTTGGAATAAATAGAAACTATTGGTGAAATAATCAACCAGAGGGGACCCACTGGCTGTCCATAAGGGTGGAGGGCGCGCCCCTGCCTTGTGGGTCCCCTGGACCTCCACCGACCTCAACTCCAACTCTATATATTCACGTTCGGGGAGAAAAAAATCAGAGAGAAGGATTCATCACGTTTTACGATACGGAGCCGCCCCCACCTCCTGTTCTCCATCGGGAGGGCAAATCTGGAGTCCGTTCGGGGCTCCAGAGAGGGGAAATCATCAACGTCATCATCATCAACCATCCTCCATCACCAATTTCATGATGCTCACCACCGTGCGTGAGTAATTCCATTGTAGGCTTGCTGGACGGTGATGGGGTTGATGAGATTTATCATGTAATGAAGTTAGTTTTGTTAGGGTTTGGTCCCTAGTATCCACTATGTTCTAAGATTGATGTTGCTATGACTTTGCTATACTTAATGCTTGTCACTAGGGCCCGAGTGCCATGATTTCATATCTGAACCTATTATGTTTTCATGAATATATATGTGTTCTTGATCCTATCTTGCAAGTTGTAGACACCTATTATGATCCGCATACCCCAAGGTGACAATAATTGGGATTCTTTCCGGTTATTACCGTAGTTTGAGGACTTCATGTATTCACTAAGTGCTAATGCTTTGGTCCGGTACTCTATTAAAAGGAGGCCTTAATATCCCTTATTTTCCATTAGGACCCTGCTGCCACGAGAGGGCAGGACAAAAGATGTCATGCAAGTTCTTTTCCATAAGCACGTATGACTATATTCGGAATACATGCCTACATTATATTGATGAATTGGAGCTAGTTCTGTGTCACCCTAGGTTATAACTGTTGCATGATGAATGCCATCAGACATAATTATCCATCATTGATCCATTGCCTACGAGCTTTTCACACATTGATCTTTGCTATGTTACTTTGCCGTTGCCACTATTACAATTACTACAAAACTGCTACTGTTACTTTTGCCACCGTTACCGTTATTTCCATACTACTTTGCTACTAAATACTTTGCTGCAGATATTAAGTCTTTCAGGTGTGGTTGAATTGACAACTCAGCTGCTAATACTTGAGAATATTCTTTGGCTCCCCTTGTGTCGAATCAATAAATTTGGGTTGAATACTCTACCCTCGAAAACTGTTGCAATCCCCTATACTTGTGGGTTATCAAGACCTTTTTCTGGCGCCGTTGCCGAGGAGCATAGCTCTATTCTCTGAGTCACTTGGGATTTATATCTGTTGATCACTATGAAGAATTTGAAAGATACCAAAACTAAGATCTATCCCTCTACTACAAGGGGAGGTAAGGAACTGCCATCTAGCTCTGCACTTGATTCACCTTCTATTTTGAGTAAGCTTGCGACACCTACACCTGCTAT
This sequence comes from Thinopyrum elongatum, assembly GCA_011799875.1. Classification (NCBI taxonomy): domain Eukaryota; kingdom Viridiplantae; phylum Streptophyta; class Magnoliopsida; order Poales; family Poaceae; genus Thinopyrum; species Thinopyrum elongatum. The sequence goes on from CM022301.1 coordinate 123,998,525, forward strand.
TAATTCTGATATGTCGCAAGTAATTGATGATGCTACTTCTACTATGAATGATGCTTATGATGCTACTGCTTTGCTTGATAAAACTTTGCCACTAGGTGAATTACTTGATGAACATCTTGCTAGAATTAGAACTATTGATTATGCTGAAGATGATGATATTTCTGAAACTGAACACTTTGAGATACCTGCTAGACCTAGCTCTCCTAGATATGAATTGTCTGTTATACCTGAGGGTTATGTTATGGATGGAGAGGTTGCTAGGGACTTTCTTTCTTGTAAAGATAGAGATGATCTTAAGAAATTATTATGCAAGTGGAAAGAAAAGTCTTTGAATGCTAGAATGCAATATGATCCTAAGTTTGCTACTTCACCTATCTTTGTTACTGATAAGGATTATGAATTCTCTATCGATAAGGATTCTCCTGGGGGATTATGAATTCTCTGTCGATCCTGAGTTAATTACTTTGGTTGAATCTGATCCTTTTCATGGTTATGAATCTGAAACTGTTGTGGCACATCTTACTAAGTTGAATGATATAGCCACCCTATTTGCTCATGAGGAATAAATTCGCTATTATTATATTCTTAAGTTGTTTCCTTTCTCATTAAAGGGTGATGCTAAGTTATGGTTTAATTCTCTTGTTCCTGGTTGTGTGCGTAGCCCCCAGGATATGATTTACTACTTCTCTAAAAAATATTTCCCTGCTCATAAGAAACAAGCTGCTTTAAAGGAAATATTTAACTTTGTGCAATCTGAAGAAGAGAGTCTCCCAAAAGCTTGGGGGAGGCTTCTCCAATTACTTAATGCTTTGCCTGATCATCCTCTCAAGAAAAATGAAATACTTGATATCTTTTATAATGGACTAACCGATGCTTCTGGGGACCACCTAGATAGTTGTGCTGGTTGTGTTTTCAGGGAACGAACTATTGAGCAAGCTGAATTACTATTGAATAATATATTGAGTAATGATAATGATTGGACACTACCTGAACCAACTCCTAAGCCAACTCTGAAGAAAAGAGGTATTCTATTCCTCAGTCCAGAAGATATGCAAGAGGCAAATAAATCTATGAAAGAAAAAGGTATTAAAGCTGAAGATGTTAAGAATTTACCACCTATTGAAGAAATACATGGTCTTGATAAACCGACACAGGTAGTAGAGGTAAATTCTCTCTATAGATTTGATGAAGGTGATATCCCTTATAATAAGTCTGCCAGTCAATGCTTGGATGAGTTTGATAATTTTATTGTTAAACAAGAGAACTTCAATGCTTATGTTAGTAGACAATTGAAACATAATGCTTACATGCTTGATTGCTTGGGTGATTATATGAGTAGAACTATTAGTGATCTGAAAATTATTAGTAAACATGCTTCCATGGTTAAGACTCAAGTAGAACAAGTACTTAAGGCACAGGATGATTTGCTCTATGAGTTGAATAGTAAGAACAATGATAATGCTATTAGGGTTATGACTAGAGGTGGTAAAATGACTCAGGAACCCTTGTATCCTAAGGGCCATCCTAAGAGAGCTGAGCAAGATTCTCAGAGAATTAATACTAATGCACCTAGTCCTAGTAATAAGAATAAAAGGAAAACTGATAGGACTTTGCATGCTTCTAGTGAACCTGTTATAGATACACCTGAGAACCCAAATGATATTTCTATTTCTGATGCTGAGACACAATCTGGTGATGAACATGAACCTAGTGATAATGTTAATGATGATGTTCATGTTGATGCTCAACCTAGTAATGATAATGATGTGGAGATTGAACCTGTTGTTGATCTTGATAACCCACAATCTAAGAATAAATGTTATGATAAGAGAGACTTTGTTGCTAGGAAGCACGGTAAAGAAAGAGAACCATGGGTTCAGAAACCCATGCCCTTTCCTCCTAAACCATCCAGGAAAAAGGATGATGAGGATTTTGAGCGCTTTGTTGAAATGCTTAGACCTGTCTTTTTGCGTATGCGTTTGACTGATATTCTGAAAATGTCTCCTTATGCCAAGTATATGAATGATATTGTTACAAATAAAAGAAAGATACCGGAGGCTGAAATTTCCACCATGCTTGCTAATTACACTTTTAAGGGTGGAATACCAAAGAAACTAGGAGATCCAGGAGTACCAGCTATACCATGCTCCATTAAAAGAAACTATGTTAAAACTGCTTTATGTGATCTTGGAACCGGTGTTAGTGTTATGCCTTTCTCTTTATATCATAGACTTGATTTGAATAAGTTGACACCTACTGAAATCTCTTTGCAAATGGCTGATAAATCAACTGCTATACCCATCGGTATTTGCGAGGATGTGCCTGTTGTGGTTGCAAACGTTACTATCTTAACGGACTTTGTTATTCTTGATATTCCCGAGGACGACAGTATGTCGATCATCCTTGGTAGACCCTTTTTGAATACTGCAGGGGCTGTTATTGACTGCAACAAGGGCAATGTCACTTTTCATGTTAATGGTAATGAGCATACGGTACACTTTCCGAAGAAGCAACCTCAAGTTCATAGTATCAATTCTATTGGAAAAATTTCAACTATTACTATTGGAGGTTTTGAATTCCCTCTCCCTACTGTCAAAAAAATATGATATTCTTATTGTTGGGGACATGCATATCCCCGTTGAGGTAACCTAGTGTTATTCAAAAATTCTCCGGTTCCATGTTATTCGAAAGAAGTTTATTAATAAGACTTGATCAACCTTGTTAATGGATTCCTTTTGATGAGCATGAGATGGATGAATTTAGAAAGCACAACTTTCTGTACCCATCTTTTACTTTCTGTTATTTAGAATAAATAAAGCAAAAATAGTATTATCTGTCTATTTTTTGAATCATCCGTGCAATAAAAAATGTCCCAAAAATAAAAGTTCTCCAAATGCCCTGAAAACTTAGTATGATTTTTTATAGAATATTTTAGAATTTCTGGCACTGAGATTGCACCGGGGGGCTGCACCAGCGGACCACAAGGGTGGAGGGCGCGCCCCCTGCCTTATGGGTCCCACGTGGGTCCCCCTCACTTATTCCAGCACCCATCCACTTCGTCTTCCTCTAGAAAAAATCATCCCGTAGCTCAAACCCTTGTTCTAGCTCATTTTGCTACCATTTTCGATCTCCTTGTGTAAAGCTCCATTTGTAAAACTATTTTGGGGGATTGTTCTTCGGTATGTGACTCCTCCAATGATCCAATTAGTTTTTGTTCTAGTGCTTTATGTATTGCAAATTTTTGCTGCTGTGGTGACCTTGTTCTTAAGCTTGCATGTCAAATTTATATGGTCCAAAGTAGTTTTGATGCATGATAGAGCCTCTAGGCACTTGTAGGAGTAGTTGCTATTAGTTTTGTTGAGTTATGTTCACTTTTATTTTAAGTCACTAAAAATTTCAGAAAATTTCAGAGGAAGGAAAATGTTTAGGAAAATATACCAAGGTGGTTCATTGAAGAAGCAAGCCACAAGGCTCGCAATACGTGAGCCGGACCTTGAACCACCAAGAGAAGCTTCGGTGCGGCCGTGCGAATGGCTGTTGGATCAATTCATGGTTCATGCAGGTTTCAAGGATGAATTTGATGCGTACGTGCGAAATGCTGACCTTGAGGACTTCGTGGTAGATAAGTGCTTACAGTATTGTCACCTCACTGATTCATTCGTGCGAAGATTTAAATTTATATCCCAGCGCAATACTCATTCTGTCCTGTTTGACCTTTATGATAAATCATATACCATGGACCTAATAGATTTTAATGAAGCATGTAAAATTCCGCAAGGGGGGAATTCTTAGTGAACCTCGCAAAACTGAATACAATGGTTTCCTAGATAGCATCACTTTAGGAGAGACTAGAAATATTACACAAGCTACCATGGGGAGCATTCACTTTCCTGCTATACATTATTTTGCTCTCTTTATAGGTAGATGTATTAATGGTAAACATGATCATAGCCACCTTTGTGCATCGGATCTTAGTGTCCTCAAGTGAGCGGTAACGGGTGATAAACGATATAACTTGGGGGCTATTATTGCAAGGAGGTTACATAATAATGCTAAAGATGGAGATTTCTTCGGTGGGATTTATGCCACCCGTTTAGCTAACTATCTCGGGGTACCCACAAGGGGGGATGACATTGAGTTACCACCTGCTTTTCTTGATTATAATGCTATGGTACGCTACCAGTTCCTTGAGAGGAACGAACAGTCCCTCCTATACCGACTAATCTTCGACAGGCAGCGCGCTATCCATATTGCCCTTCCTGCCCCTGCTTTCTTTGACTCTCAGGCAAAACGAAGATACTTTATAACCAGGGAAGAGGCAGCTGAGTACGAGAGAGAGAGAGAGAGGGAGACTACTCGCCTTCACGAGGCAGCCCTCCAGGCAGTAGCTGCCGCATCACAGTACAACCCCAACTATCACTTTGGATATCCGCTAGGCCAGCCGTGGCCCTAGACCAACTTAGGCCAAAAGCCTAAGCTTGGGGGAGTACGTATTTTTCACCAACCTTACATTCATGTTCACACACTCATTCCAGTTGTCGGTGTTCATACTTTTTCATTGTATTATCCATGTTAGTTTATTTCTTTTTTCTCGCTTTCTTCTTGTGTGTTTGAAAAACTTTGAGAAAATCCAAAAAAATTAGTTGAATTATTAAAAGAAAACCCAAAAAGATTTCTCATTCTTCTTTTGCTTGTTGGGAGCTTTCCCGTGTAAATAGTTTTTTTCTCGTTCTTGTTCTACTTTCTTCAGAAAATCAAAAACTCCAAAAACATTTCAGTGTGTTTCTTTGAAATTCTTTTTCCTTTCTTTGGGTCGTAAGGAGAAGACCATGATGAAAATGTTGAGTGGCTTTCATATGCATTATTGTTGATCTAGCGAAGAGCCCATTTTACCTTGTCTTCTCCTTTGAATAAATGTTTGTAGATTCCAGCTTAGTCCAATGCACGTGCACTATTATTATTATCCACACCGTTCGGTTGTGCAAGTGAAAGGCAATAATGACGATATTTGATGAAATGATGAGATGAGGAAAAGCTGGTATGAACTCGACCTATCTTGTTTTTGTAAATATGATTAGTTCATCGTTCTTGATTCAGCCCATTATGAATGAAACATGTTTGCAATGACAATTAGAGATTATAGTTACTCATGCCATGCTTAATTAGCTAGAAGTTTATAATGGTTTACCTTGTGTGCCAACATGCTTTTAAAATGGTTGTGATGTAGTATGATAGGATGGTATCCTCCTTTGAATGATTTGAGTGGCTTGACTTGGAACATGTTCACGCATGTAGTTGAAACAAAATCAACATAGCCTCCACGATATTTATGTTCATGGTGATTTATATCCTACTCATGTTTGCACTCAATGTTGGTTAATCTTAACGCATGTTTATGACTGTTGTCGCTCTGTAGTTGGTCGCTCCTCAATCTTTTGCTAGCCTTCACTTGTACTAAGCGGGAATACTGCTTGTGCATCCACTTCCATAAACCCAAAGTTGTTCCATATGAGTCCACCATACCTACCTATATGCGGTATTTACCTACCGTTCCAAGTAAATTTGCATGTGCCAAACTCTAAACCTGCAAATGATAATCTGTTTTGTATGCCCGAATCGCTCATGTAGTGGCTGGGGGCTGTCAGTATCTTCGATGCTAGGTGGGTTATTCTCACGATGAGTGTTGATTCACTTATCATTCATGAGAAAGTGGCTGGTATTCGGGATGCCCAGTCCCATGCTCAAATCAAATCAAAATATAATTTCAAACAAAACTCCCCCAGGACAGTTGTTTCTATGGACGGTACCCATTGTTTTGGACCAGCCGTGGAGTGTGCTTGTTGGTTGAGGGGGAGTAAAAACTTTACCATTCTGTTTGGGAACCGCCTATAATGTATGTAGCATGGAAGATACTGAGATCTCTTGGTTGTTATGTTGACAATGAAAGCATACCGCTCAAAATTATATTCATCTCTGTTTCAAAAAGGATCGAGCTCTGGCACCTCTGCAAATCCCTGCTTCCCTCTGCGAAGGGCCTATCTATTTACTTTTATGCTGAGTCATCATCCTCTTATAAAAAGCACCAGTTAGAGAGCACCACTGTCATTTGTATGCATTGTTATTAAATGATATTGAGTATGACTAGATCTCTTTCACCATGAATTACAATGTCTAGTCAGTCCTTGATCTTCAGGGGTGCTCTGCATTTATGTTTTGTGGTCTCAAAAAGGGCTAGCGAGATACCATTTTGTCATATCATATCATGATTGTTTTGAAAAAGTGTTGTCATCCGAGATTTATTATTATTGCTTGCTAGTTGATTGTGCCATTGATATGAGTAAATGTGAGACCTAAATGTTATTGTGAATATGGTTAGTTCATAATCTTTGCTGAAAACCTGAATGCTAGCTTTACATATTTGCAACAACAAGATCAAACAGAGTTTGTAAAAGTTTTTCTTTATCACTTTCAGTTTGTGAACTGAATAGCTTGAGGACAAGCAATGGGTTAAGCTTGGGGGAGTTGATACGTCTCCATCGTATCTACTTTTCCAAACTCTTTTGCCCTTGTTTTGGACTCTAATTTGCATGATTTGAATGGAACTAACTCGGACTGACGCTGTTTTCAGCAGAATTGCCTTGGTGTTATTTTTGTGCAGAAATAAAAGTTCTCGGAATGACCTGAAACTTCACAGAGAATATTTTTGGAATAAATAAAAAATATTGGCGAAAGAATCAACTAGAGGGGACCCACCGATTGTCCACAAGGGTGGACGGCACGCCCCCCGGCCTTGTGGGTCCCCTGGACCTCCACCGACCTCAACTCCAACTCTATATATTCACGTTCGGGGAGAAAAAAATCAGAGAGAAGGATTCATCGCATTTTACGATACGGAGCCACCGCCACCTCCTGTTCTTCATCGGGAGGGCAGATCTGGAGTCTGTTCGGGGCTCCAGAGAGGGGAAATCTTCGCCGTCGTCATCATCAACCATCCTCCATCACCAATTTCATGCTGCTCACCACCGTGCGTGAGTAATTCCATCGTAGGCTTGCTGGACGGTGATGGGTTGTATGAGATTTATCATGTAATTGAGTTAGTTTTGTTAGGGTTTGATCCCTAGTATCCACTATGTTCTAAGATTGATGTTGCTATGACTTTGCTATGCTTAATGCTTGTCACTAGGGCCCGAGTGCCATGATTTCAGATCTGAACCTATTATGTTTTCATGAATATATATGTGTTCTTGATCCTATCTTGCAAGTTGTAGACACCTATTACATGTTATGATCCGCATACCCCACGGTGACAATAATTGGGATTCTTTTCGGTGATTACCGTAGTTTGAGGAGTTCATGTATTCACTAAGTGCTAATGCTTTGGTCCGGTACTCTATTAAAAGGAGGCCTTAATATCCCTTAATTTCCATTAGGACCCCGCTGCCACGGGAGGGTAGGACAAAAGATGTCATGCAAGTTCTTTTCCATAAGCACGTATGACTATATTCAGAATACATGCCTACATTATATTGATGAATTGGAGCTAGTTCTGTGTCACCCTAGGTTATAACTGTTGCATGATGAATGCCATCGGACATAATTATCCATCATTGATCCATTGCCTACGAGCTTTTTACATACTGATCTTTGCTACGTTACTTTGCCGTTGCCACTATTAAAATTTCTACAAAACTGCTACTGTTACTTTTGCCACCGTTACTGTTATTTCCATACTACTTTGCTACTAAATACTTTGCTATAGATATTAAGTCTTTTAGGTGTGGTTGAATTGACAACTCAGCTGCTAATACTTGAGAATATTCTTTGGCTCCCCTTGTGTCGAATCAATAAATTTGGGTTGAATACTCTACCCTCGGAAACTGTTGCGATCCCCTATACTTGTGGGATATCAAGATGCCCATCAATTGATATCGATGTAAGTGAGTAGGGATTGCCATGCAACGGATGCAGTAGAGCTATAAGTGTATGAAAGCTCAAAAGAAAACTAAGTGGGTGTGCATTCAACTTGCTTGCTCACAAAGACCTAGGGCAATTTGAGGAAGCCCATCATTGGTATATACAAGCCAAGTTCTATAATGAAAAACATGGTGCTATTTTTGAAGCACAAGTGTGGCAAAAGGATAGTAACATTGTCCCTTCTCTCTTTTTTTCTTTTGGGCTCTTTGGCCTCTTTTTTATTTTCTCTTTTTTTCGTCCAGAGCCTCATCCCGACTTGTGGGGGAATCGTAGCATCCATCATTCTTTCCTCACATGGGACAATGCTCTAATAATGGTGATCATCACACTTTTATTTACTTACAACTCAAGAATTACAACTCGATACTAGAACAACATATGACTCAATATGAATGCATCCGATGGTGTACCGGGATGTGCAATGATCTAACGTGGCATGTATAAAAAATACTATGACAACTACATGATCATGCAAAGCAATATGACAATGATGATATGTGTCATAATAAATGGAACGGTGGAAGTTGCATGGCAATATATCTTGGAATGGCTATGGAAATGCCATAATAGGTAGGTATGGTGGCTGTTTTGAGGAAGGGTATATGGTGGGTTTAATGCACCGTCGAAAGTTGCGCGGTACTAGAGAGGCTTGCAATGGTGGAAGGGTGAGAGTGTATAATCCATGGACTCAACATTAGTCATAAAGAACTCACATACTTATTGCAAAAATTTACTAGCCATCGAAGCAAAGTACTAATACGCATGCTCCTAGGGGGATATATTGGTAGAAAAAGACCATCGCTCATCCCCAACAACCACTCATAAGGAAGACAATCAAAAATAAATCCTGCTCTAACTTCATCGCATAACGATAGACCATACGTGCATGCTTCGGGAATCACAAACTTTGACACAAGTATTTCTACTAATCCACAATTACTCTGTAGCATGACTCTATTATCACCATCTTTATATCTCAAAACAAATGCAAGGAATCAAACTTCTCATATATTCAATGCTCTTTACGAAAGTTTTTATTATATCCCTCTTGGATACCCATCATATTAGGACCAAATTCATAACCTAAGCAAATTGCCATACTATTTTAAAGACTCTCAAAATAATATAAGTGAAGCATGAGAGTTCATAAATTTCTACAAAATAAAACCACCGCCGTGCTCCAAAAGATATAAGTGAAGCACTAGAGCAACTACCTAGCTCAAAAGATATAAGTGAAGCACATAGAGTATTCTAATAAATTCATGATTAATGTGTGTCCCTCTCAAAAGGTGTGTACAACAAGGATGATTGTGGCAAACTAAAAAGCAAAGACTCATAATACAAGACGCTCCAACAAAACACATATCATGTGGTGAATAAAAATATAGCCTCAAGTAAATTTACTGATGGATTGAAGACAGAAGAGGGGATGCCATCCGGGGCATCCCCAATCTTAGATGCTTGGTTGTCCTTGAATATGCCTGATGTCGCTTGAACTACGTCGGTATTTGCCCAAAGAGGAAGGGATGATGCAGCACAGCTACGGTAGGTATTTCCCTCAGTGATGAGACCAAGGTTATCAAACCAATAGGAGAACCAAGCAACACTATGTAAACGGTACATGCACACAAAGAACAAATACTTGCAACCCGACATGTTAAAGGGGTTGTCAATCCCTTCCAGGTAATGGTGCCAGAAATTGTCAAGTTGACGGGATAAAAAATTATGATAGATTGGATAAATAGATCTCGAATAAACGCGAAATAAAAGAAGTAACTAAAAAGTGCAGCAAGGTATTTTTGGGTTTTTGGAAATATAGATCTGAAAATAAAAGTGGCAAATAATAGATCGGAAAGCAAATATGATGAAGAATAGACCCGGGGTCCGTAGATTTCACTAGTGGCTTCTCTCGAGAAAAATAGCATACGGCGGGTAAACAAATTACTGTTGGGCAATTGATAGAACTTCAAATAATCATGACGATATCCAGGCAATGATCATTATATAGGCATCACGTCAAAGATTAGTAGACCGACTCCTGTCTGCATCTACTACTATTAATCCACACATCGACCGCTATCCAGCATGCATCTAGTGTATTAAGGTCATGGAGAAATGGAGTAATGCAATAAGAACGATGACATGATGTAGACAAGATCTATTCATGTAGGAATAGACCCCATATTGTTATCCTTAATAGCAATGATACATACGTGTCATGTCCCCTTCTGTCACTGGGATTGACCAACGTAAGATCGAACCCATCACAAAGCACCTCTTCCCATGGCAAGAAAAATCGATCTAGTTGGCCTAACTAAACCAAAGATTCGAAGAAGAAATACAAGGCTATAAGTAATCATGCATATAGGAGATCAAAGAAACTCAAATAACTTTCATGGAGAAAAATATAGATCTGATCATAAACTCAAAGTTCATCGGATCCCAACAAACACACCGCAAAAAGAGTTACATCAAATAGATCTCCAAGAGACCATTGTATTGAGAATCAAAAGAGAGAGAGGAAGCCGTCTAGCTAATAACTACGGACCCGAAGGTCTACAATGAACTACTCACGCATCATCGGAGAGGCACCAATGAGGATGATGAACCCCTCCGTGATGGTGTCTAGATTGGATCTGGTGGTTCTGGAACTTGCCGCGGCTGGAATTGTGTTTCGTCGACTCCCCTAGGGTTTTTGAAATATTGGGGTTTTTATAGAGAAAAGAGGCGGTGCGGGAGGCCACCGAGGTGGGCACAACCCACCAGGGTGCGCCTGGGCCCCCAGGAGCGCCCAGGTGGTTGTGCCCCCCTGGGCACCCCTCTGGTACTTCTTCGGCCCAAGTTGTTCCTTCTAGTCTAGAAAAAATCTCCAAAAAGTTTCGCTGCGTTTGGACTCCGTTTGGTATTGATTTTGTGCGAAGTAAAAAACAAGGAAAAAAAGGAACTGGCACTGGGCACTATGTCAATAGGTTAGTCCCAAAAAATGATTGTAAAACATCCAAGAATGATAATATAACAGCATGGAACAAGCAAAAATTATAGATACGTTGGAGACGTATCAACATCCCCAAGCTTAATTCCTACTCGTCCTCGAGTAGGTAAATGATAAAAACAGAATTTTTGATGTGGAATGCTGCCTAACATGTTCATCACATATTTTTCTTTTGTAGCATGGACATTTGCACTTTTATATGATTCAAAGTAATAGTCTAGTTTTGACATGAAGATTTCAATACTCAAGCATATCAACAAGCAACCATGTCTTTCAAAATATCAACACTAAAGCAAGTTATCCCTAGCCCATTATGCTCAACCATTGATCCATTCATGAAACACACTCGCATATTAGCTATACCCAATGCTCATGTACGATCATAGTGCCCCTTAGTTGGTGCTTTATAAGAGAAGATGGAGACTCAAATAAAATAAAAATTGCATAAAGTAAATAGAAAGGCCCTTCGCAGAGGGAAGTAGGGATTTGTAAAGGCGCCAGAGCTCAAAGCAAAAAAGATAGAGATAAAACATTTTGGGTGGCACGCTTTTCCTATAAACAAAAACGATCGAGTAGTTCCCAATACTTTCCATGCTAGATATATCATAGGCGGTTCCCAAACACAAAATAAAGTTTATATCTTTTTCCACCATACTTTCACATTCCACGACTATCCGTATCCACGGGTACCGTCCATACCAACACTTTCCAAGGACTTTATTATTTGATAACATAAAGTAAATCCATTTTTCATTTCGGGACTGGGCATCCCTAATACCTTTGTCGTACTCTCGTGCAATGACAAGTGAATAAACACTCGAGAATAACACATCTAGCATGGCAAAATATCAGCCACCCCCTACCGTTTCATGAGCGGTACGAGCACACAAAAAGAAAATTTATTTTGAAAATTAGAGATGGCACATACAAATTTGCTTAGAACAGCACAGAAATACCGCATATAGGTAGGTATAGTGGACTCATATGGCAAAACTGGGTTTAAGGATTTTGGATGCACAAGTAGTATTCCTACTTAGTACAAGTGAAGGCTAGCAAAAGATTGAGAAGCATCCAACCAAGAAACGAAAAATCTCATAAGCGGGCATTAAGCATAACTAACACCGAATAATGCACCACAAGTAAGATGTAATTTCATTGCATAACTATTGACTTTCGTGCTTGCATAGGGAATCACAAACCTTAACACCAATATTCTTACTAAAGCACAATTACTCATCAACATGACTCACATATTATATAGTCATATAGCAAAACTATTACAAAGAATCAAGTTTATTTTGTCCAATGATCTTCATGAAAGTTTTTATTATATCCCTCTTGCATATCTATCACTTTGGGACTAGTTTCATATATTGCTTTTGATACCTCAAACAAATCTAAGTGAAGAACATGAGCATACAATTTTCTTCTCTTAAAATAATATAAGTGAAGCATGAGAGAATTTATTCAAAATTACTAACTCTCAAATAAATCTAAGTGAAGCATGAGAGCATTTCTTCAAAAATATTAAAGCACACCGTGCTCAAAAAGATATAAGTGAAGCACTAGAGCAATTCCATAGCTCAAAAAATTTAAGTGAAGCACATAGAGCAATTCTAACAAATCATAGTATAATTTTGGCTCTCCCAAATAGGTGTGTTCAGCAAGGATAGATGACTCAAACTAAAAAGCAAAACAAGCAAAAACTCATAAAGCACAAGACGCTCCAAGCAAAACTCATAATATGTGACGAATAAAAATATAGCTCCAAGTAAAATACCGATTGTCGTTAGAAGAAAGAGGGGATGCCACTCAGGGGCATCCCCAAGCTTAGTTGCTTGTTTCTCTTTGGATAATGGCTTGGGGTGCCATGGGGCATCCCCAATCTTAGGCTCTTCTTACTCCTTATTCCTTCATCCATCGTGATCTCAACCAAAACTTGAAAACTTCAATCACACAAGGGTTTTTATCATTTATGCCACCAGTTGTGTCCCACTACTCAGTTTTGCCATCAGAAGTTTCAACTACTCAAAAATGCCATCGATCCGTGAGATGCTTGCTCAAAATGCCATTAGATATCTCAAAAATGCCATCGTTCCATTAGATGTTTGCTCAAAAATGCCATTAGACATTGTTATTTTCACGTCAAACCCGTTGACCATGTTATATGACAAAAATAAGCCTATACCCACATGTCAGCTCTCTCTATCTCACAATGATAAGTGTGGCCCCACTTGTCAGGAGTAAGCAAGCGAATAATTTTACAGGAAAATAAGAACGCTGTTGGGATCAAGTGGGCCCCACACTTGATTGTAGTGAGATAGAGGGAGAGCTGGCATGTTGGTCCATAGGTATTTATGTCATTATAACATGGCAAAAGAGATTTGAGATCACAATAATGGTGTCCAGTGGCATTTTTGAGCATGTGTCTAATGAAGCGATGGCATTTTTGATCAGTTGAAAATCCTAGTGGCAAAACTGAGTAGTGGGACACAACTGGTGGCATAAATGATAAAAACCCATCACACAAAACTCAACAAAACCTTCGTGAGATCCGTTAGTATAAGAAAACCAATCTTTACTTTAAGTACTGTAGAAAACCCATTCAAATTTTGCTATTGCATTATATCTACTGTATTCTAACTTTACCATGGCTTATACCCCCCGATACAAACCATAGATTCATCAAAATAAGCACACAATGCAAAGAAAATAGAATCTGTCAAAAACAGAACAGTCTGTAAAGATGTGAATTGTTCTTATACTTCTGTAACTCCAAACTTCTGAACAATTAGGAAAACAGAGTAAATTTGTATATCAATCTTGTGTAAAATATTCAGAATTTTTCATCGCTTCTGTGATTTTAAACAATTATTTTACTAGACGCAAAAGTTTCTGTTTTCCAACAAGATCAAATCAACTATCACCAAAGCTATCCCAAAGGCTTTACTTGGCACAAACACTAATTAAAACATAAAAAACACAATCATAACAGAGGCACAATTGTGCAAACACTCAAGAACAGAAAGAAAAAGGAAAAATAAATTTTATTCATTGGGTTGCCTCCCAACAAGCGCTATCGTTTTACGCCCCTAGCTAGGCATAAAGCATAGATTCAAGTATTGTCATCCTTCTCCTTAATTTCCTTAGAGGTGTTTTCATCAGGATGTTTTGCAAAAACAACGTAAAACACATTATCCATGGAAACTTTAGCACTATCAAGTTGCTTATCATCATATCCTCTTTGATTTCTGACAACAATCCAAGAATAGTGTTGATTAATATCATTGAAAACCTGTTGGATTATATCTAAAACAGGGATTTCCTTTTTAAGATTCTCATCAAAGATTTGATTATTCCCAAGCAAATGTCTTAACACATAATCACTATTATAAAGAATCTCATCTATGACCGGTTTTTCATGATTCATACCATAAAAATCAAAGATTTCCCTAGCTTCCCGTATTATGTAGTCAAATTCATTCATAAGAACAAGGGTGGCCAACTTTTTAGCTTTTGGATTCTTTATAATGGGTAGCTCATAAAACAATCTTTGCAAGGTAGGATGGGTACGGATAAATTTACTTTCAAGTTTCAGAACTAGTGCTGAAATAGCTTCCACATAAGATTTAGTCCTTTTAAGTATAGGAGCATCATTAAGACTTAAATTTCCAACACAATTGAAAAATTCTTGGATATGTTCTTTTCCCATAACATTCCCTTGCACCAAAACAAAAGTTTTAGCATCCAGATTGCCAGATCGCCCAATTTTAGGAGTTAGGCCATCATCTGTTTCTACCATTCCAAAGTCACTCATGGTGACAAGTTCAAGCAAATAAGAGATCTGACTAGAAAACAACAAACGAAAAAGAGGGCGAATAAAACGGCAAATTTTGTGAAGTGGGGGAGATGAAAACGAGAGGCAAATGGCAAATAATGTAAACTGCAAGGAGATGATATGTGTGATTAGGAACCTGATAGATGTTGATGATGTCTCCCCGGCAACGGCGCCAGAAATTCCTTTTGATGTCGCTTGAACTACGTCGGTATTTCCCCAAAGAGGAAGGGATGATGTAGCACAGCTACAGTAGGTATTTCCCTCAGTGATGAGACCAAGGTTATCGAACCAGTAGGAGAACCAAGCAACACTATGTAAACGGTACCTGCAGACAAAGAACAAATACTTGCAACCCGATGTGTTAAAGGGGTTGTCAATCCCTTCCGGGTAACGGTGCCAGAAATTGTCAAGTTGACGGGATAAAAAATTATGATAGATTGGATAAATAGATCTCGAATAAACGCGAAATAAAAGAAGTAACTAAAAAGTGCAGCAAGGTATTTTTGGGTTTTTGGAAATATAGATCTGAAAATAAAAGTGGCAAATAATAGATCGGAAAGCAAATATGATGAAGAATAGACCCGGGGGCCGTAGATTTCAGTAGTGGCTTCTCTCGAGAAAAATAGCATACGGTGGGTAAACAAAGTACTGTTGGGCAATTGATAGAACTTCAAATAATCATGACGATATCCAGGCAATGATCATTATATATGCATCACGTCCAAGATTAGTAGACAGAATCCTGCCTGCATCTACTACTATTACTCCACACATCGACCGCTATCCAGCATGCATCTAGTGTATTAAGTTCATGGAGAAGCGGAGTAATGCAATAAGAACGATGACATGATGTAGACAAGATCTATTCATGTAGGTATAGACCCCATGTTGTTATCCTTAATAGCAAAGATACATACATGTCATGTCCCCTTCTGTCACTGGGATTGAGCACCATAAGATGGAACCCATCACAAAGCACCTCTTCCCATGGCAAGAAAAAATGATCTAGTCGGCCTAACTAAACCAAAGATTCAAATAAGAAATACGAGGCTATAAGTAATCATGCATATAAGAGATCAAAGAAACTCAAATAACTTTCATGGATAAAAATATAGATCTGATCATAAACTCAAAGTTCATCGGATCCCAACAAACACACCGCAAAAAGAGTTACATCAAATAGATCTCCAAGAGACCATTGTATTGAGAATCAAAAGAGAGAGAGGAAGCCATCTAGCTACTAACTAGGGACCCGAAGGTCTGCAATGAACTACTCACGCATCATCGGAGAGGCACCAATGAGGATGATGAACCCCTCCGTGATGGTGTCTAGATTGGAACTGGTAGTTCTGGAACTTGCGGCGGCTGGAATTGTGTTTCGTCGACTCCCCTAGGGTTTTTGGAATATTGGGGTATTTATAGAGCAAAGAGGCGGTGCGGGAGGCCACTGATACGTCTCCAACGTATCTATAATTTTTGATTGTTCCATGCTATTATATTATATCTATCTAGGATGTTTTATGCTATTTTATATGATTTTTGGGACTAACCTATTAACCTAGAGCCCAGTGCCAGTTTCTGTTTTTTCCTTGTTTTTGAGTTTTACAGAAAAGGAATATCAAACGGAGTCCAAATGACCTGAAAACTTACGGTGATTTTTTATGGACCAGAAGAAGCCCCCGAAGCAAAAGAGTTGGGCCAGAAGAGTCCCGCGGCCACCACAAGGGTGGAGGGCACCCCCCCTAGGGCACGCCCTCCGTCCTTGTAGTCGCCTCGTGGGCCCCCTTGACTTGTCCCCGATGCCAACCCCTGGTATAAATCCCAAAAACCCCAGAACAAACCCTAGATCGGGAGTTCCGCCACCGCAAGCCTCTGTAGCCACCAAAAACCAATCGAGACCCTGTTGCGGCACCCTGCCAGAGGGGGAAATCATCACCGGTGGCCATCTTCATCATCCTGGCGCTCTCCATGACGAGGAGGGAGTAGTTCACCCTCGGGGCTGAGGGTATGTACCAGTAGCTATGTGTTTGATCTCTCTCTCTCGTGTTCTTGATTTGGCACGATCTTGATTTACCGCAAGCTTAGCTATTTTAGTTGGATCTTATGATGTTTCTCCCCTCTATCTTCTTGTAATGGATTGAGTTTTCCCTTTGAAGTTATCTTATCGGATTGAGTCTTTAAGGATTTGAGAACACTTGATGTATGTCTTGCATGTGCTTATCTGTGGTGACAATGGGATGTTCACGTGATCCACTTGATGTATGTTTTGGTGATCAACTTACGGGTTCTGTGACCTTGTGAACTTATGCATAGGGGTTGGCACACATTTTCGTCTTGACTCTCCGGTAGAAACTTTGGGGCACTCTTTGAAGTTCTTTGTGTTGGTTTGAATAGATGAATCTGAGATTGTGTGATGCATATGGTATAAACCAACCCGCGGATACTTGTGGTGACATTGGAGTATCTAGGTGGCATTAGGGTTTTGGTTGATGTGTGTCTTAAGGTGTTATTTTAGTACGAACTCTAGGGCTGTTTGTGACACTTATAGGAATAGCCCAATAGATCGATCAGAAAGAATAACTTTGAGGTGGTTTCATACCCTACAATAATCTCTTCATTTGTTCTCCACTATTAGTGACTTTGGAGTGACTCTTCGTTGCACGTTGAGGGATTGTTATATGATCTAATTATGTTATCATTGTTGAGAGAACTTGCACTAGTGAAAGTATGAACCCTAGGCCTTGTTTCGAAGCATTTTAATACCGTTTTCGCTCACTTTTGTTACTTGCTACCTTGCTGTTTTTATTTATTCAGATTACAAAAATATATTTCTACCATCCATATTACACTTGTATCACCATCTCTTCGCCGAACTAGTGCACCTATACAATTTACCATTGTATTGGGTGTGTTGGGGACACAAGAGACTCTTTGTTATTTGGTTGCAGGGTTGTTTGAGAGAGACCATCTTCATCCTACGCCTCCCATGGATTGATAAACCTTAGGTCATCCGCTTGAGGGAAATTTGCTACTGTCCTACAAAACTCTGCGCTTGGAGGCCCAACACGAGTCTACAAGAAGAAGGTTGCGTAGTAGACATCAAGCTCTTTTCTGGCGCCGTTGCCGGGGAGGTTAGTGCTTGAAGGTATATCTTTAGATCTTGAAATCGAATCTTTTAGTTTCTTGTTTTATCACTAGTTTAGTTTATAAAAGAAAACTACAAAAAAATGGAATTGAGGTTGCCTCATATGCTTCATCTTTTCAATGTCTTTCGTGAAAATGATGGAAAGGAAAAATTGTGCTCAAGTGTTAGAAGAAGAAGTCTATAAAATGTTTGGCACTAAATTGTTGAATGATGAGAATGATTGCAATGTTGTTGGTATGAATTCCTTGAATATCCACGATGCTAATGATATGCAAAGCTACAAGCTTGGGGATACTATGTTTGATGAAGATGATATTTTTAGTCCCCCAAGTTTTGATTATGATGATAGCATGCCTCCTATTTATGATGATTATATTTATGAAAGTGGGTTTGGAAGAGTGTCAACTCTAGGTACTAATGATCCCACTATTTTGGAGGGTGTTGAATCTTTTCATAATATTGATAAAAGTGGATTTGGAGAGGTCATGACTTTATTTAGTGATGAATCCACTATTTTGGAAGAGGTTCCAATTGATTATGAGAACAAAGTTGCTATCTATGATGATTATTGTGATGACATGTATGCTATAAAGAATAATGATAACCATGAAACTTGTCATCATGATTTTAATTTTCAATTGGATTATGCCTCACGTGATAGTTATTTTTGTTGAGTTTGCTCCCACCACTATTCCGAATGAGGAGAATTTTGCTTATGTGGAGAGTAATAAAATTTCTATGCTCGTGCATCATGAAAATAATGCTTTATGAGATGGTTATATTGTTGGATTCATTCATGATGCTACTGAAAATTATTATGAGGGGGGAACATATGCTTGTAGGTATTGCAATAATATCAAGTTTCCTCTCTATGTGTTGAAAGTTTTGAAGCTATGCTTGTTTTACCTTCCTATGCTAGTATATTCTTGTTCCCATAATTTGTTTGCTCACAAAATCCTTATTCATAGGAAGTGGGTTAGACTTAAATGTGTTAGTCATATGCTTCATGATGCTCCCATTGTGTTTCAATCCTTATCTTTTATGTGAGCATCATTGAAATCATCATGCCTAGCTTAAAAGGCATTAAAGAAAAGCGCTTGTTGGGAGACAACCCAATATTTACCCCTACTGTTTTTGTATGTTCACATGATTAAGCTACTGTATTAATCATTTTTTATAGCTTTTGTTTGAATAAAGTGCCAAGTAAAGCCTTTGGGATAGTGTGGTTGATAGTTGACTTGATTCTGTGCAAAAACAGAAACTTTTGCGTCCAGCACAGAAATTCCTATATTTCACTGGAACATGTAAATATTCTGAATGTTTTACAGTTCATTGGTATACAAATTTTCTACGTTTTCCTAATTTTTCAGAATTTTTGGAGTAAAAAAAGTATGACCTTAATTCAGATATTTACAGACTGTTCTGTTTTTGACAGATTCTGTTTTCAATGCATAGTTTGCGTGTTTTCTAGTTTCTATGGCTTATATTGCTCAATACAAATTATAGAAATGATAGGGTACAGTAGGTATCATGTGATAAAATTTTTGAATCTTGTCTTGACAGTACCAAAGTGAATGATTTGTTTCATCATACTAACCCATCTCATGAAGTTCCGTTAAGTTTTGTGTGATTGAAGTTTTCAAGTTTTGGGTGAGATATCGATATGAGGAGAATATGGAGTGACAAGACTCTAAGCTTGGGGATGCCCAAGGAACCTCAAGGTAATATTCAAGGAATATCCAAGCAACTAAGCTTGGGGATGCCCCGGAAGGCATCCCCTCTTTCGTCTTCAACATTATCGGTAACCTCACTTGGAGCTATATTTTTATTCATCACATGATATGTGTTTTGCTTGGAGCGGCATTTTCTTTTATTAGGACTTGCTTGATGTTATTTAGAATAATGTTTTGTATCTTTTAGTTCAATAAAAAGGTCAAGTATAGCCTTTACCATGCTTATTTTGCATGTCTATATGTTGCTGTTTTGAAAACAGAAAGTTTTCTATCATTGTCTGAATTCTTATGGAAAGTCAAAACGTGGTAAAATATTGAAATTTTTACACAATGAGTAACAACAAATTTTATACAGTGTGGTAATTTTTCATAATTTCTGGATTTATGTAAGTATGAGTACAATTGCACTCTTTACAGATTATCCTGTTTTGATAGATTGCTGTTATGTTTGCTTTGTTTGCATATGTTTGCTTGTTTAATGATTCTATTTGAGGATAGGAGTATTAAATATGCAGAGGCATTTAGTATGCAATGTTAAATAATAATTTTAGTGATTTGCTACAGTAGAAAATGATAAGGTTTTGCATTTGATTTATACTAACTTTTCTCACGAGTTCTTGTTGAGTTTTGTGTGGATGAAGTTTTTAAGATTTAGGGAAACCATCATATAAAAGGAATTAAGGAGACACAAAAGCTCAAGCTTGGGGATTCCCAAGGCATCCCAATATAATATTTCAAGAAGTCTCAAGCATCTAAGCTTGGGGATGCCCCGGTAGGCATCCCACCTTTCTTCATCAAGAATTATCGGTTAGTATCGGTTGAGCCTAAGTTTTTGCTTCTTCACATGATGTGTGCTATTTTTAGAATGTCATTTTATTTTATTTTGCTATCTCTTTGAATAAAATACTTAAGATCTAAATGTAGCGACCCGACCCGAATGGATCGAATCTCTGTGTTCAAGTGTCATCCCTGGATCGGTAATGCTGACACACACAGTACTCGAAGGATTTATAACAGAGTGCAATCACACACTTATTACATTGAATGTCTCAAAAGAGAACTTATTACAATAAATATGGCTTAAGGCCATCTAAATAAGATAACAGCGGAAGGCTTGGAAGATAAAGTGAGTCCATCAACTCCAACGGCATAGCTGAGTGCACGACAACGACCTAGCGCACCTTACTCTTCGTCTGAAAAGTCTGCAACATGATATGTTGCAGCCCGAAACAGGTCAGCACATGGAATATGCTGGCAATATAACACATAAGAGCAATGAACAGATAAATGCTATCACTACATGCATATATGGCTGGTGGAAAAGCTCTAGGGTTATATTGTTTTGCGAAAAGCCAATTTTTCCCTACAACAAAGGAATATATTTTATTTAACTATCATGGTGGTTGTTAAACATTGAGAAGGTAAATCCCCCTCTCAATCCCAATTAAAAGTAATCATTAAACCTGACAAATTAATTTAGAGTGATGAGATCAATATGATAATCCAAGAACCACATACTCAAGAAGTCCATAACCGGGGACACGGCTAACCATGATTAGTTTATACACTCTGCAGAGGTTTGCGCACTTTTCCCCACAAGACTCGATCTCCTCCGTTGGATTTCTGGCACTACATGGTGTTTGAGAAACGGATGACCGAGACACAGTCTTTTAGAAGCATTAACTCTAACCCTGGGTAGACAGTACCAACCTACATCCCCTACATCTGCTAGCCTACCACTGGAAGAGGTCATGCAACATACTCAACTATGCTAGAGCCCATAATAGCTTGTGGCTGCACACGGAAGTTTCTAGCATGAATAATCTTATGATCCCTTTTGAGCCTGGGTGGCGAACCAAAAAGACAACACTGGTATATCCCCAGGTGCCTGCAACCAATCCACCCAGATGTGTATTTAAGTAGCCACCTTAAGTTAACCATTATTTATCAATCTCACATCTATCATGGATACACTCCAAACCCAATCCACGTCTACGAGCATAGCATGGCAATATAAGCATAACGTAGAAGTAACTCCCAAGGGTTTGATAATAAAGGGCAATAGGTTCTACCTCATCATCTACTTCCCAATACCCACAAGTTAAATCACATCCTAATCATGCAGTCTTTGAGGATTGCAACTAATGCATAAAAACTGGGTAATAAATAAGTATGATCAATGTGTTACTTGCCTTGCTGACGATCCGCAAACCCTAGAGACTCGTAGTAGCACGCTTCGCACTCCGGGAATTCTATCGCAAACAAATAATAGCATACATAAGCACTCAAGCATAGATGCAAGGGTAAAACTCAGATAAGAAGATCAAATCTGAAAGTTCAACTGAAGAGCTTCGATTTGCAAAAAGAATCAATCGAATCGGAGCTACGGAACTGAAACTACGGTCAAAAGAACTTTGAAAACAAATCTGCTTGAAACCAAATTTTAAATTGTCAAAATCATGTTCAAGTTGATTAAACAGAAAGAGGGGTTCGAGACGAAGATTTTGGCGTTGGTTTCACTGGATTTGGACAAACGGTTTAGAAACGGCGAGGGTTTGAAGATCAGGGGCTAATCTGCGATAAAAATAATCACGGATAGGTCCCTGGCCGAAAATAAACGGAAAAAGAAAAATCTACAGAACGAACGTTCGCTAACAGAGACGAACGGACGAACGTGTTTGTTAAAACAAACGAATGAACGAACGTTCGCAAACGAACTAAACCGAGAAAAGCGAGAAAACCGATCTAGGGTTTTAAAAAAATGAGACGGTTTTTTTTTACCTAAACCGAAAAAAACCGGGGCTGTGAGAGGTCAACGGCAGCGACGGCGGGCGAGGCGGCGGCTCCGGCGGGCTGCGGGGTGCGGGGCGGCGGCGGCGGCTAGCGCGGGCGGCGGCGCAGCAGCAGCAGCAGCGGCGGGCGGCAAGCGGCGGCGGCGCGGAACGGCGGCGACGGTGCGATGCGGTGGTGGCGACTCGGGGCGGCGGCGGCTTGTGGGGAGGAGGGGGCGGCGGGGTCGGCTTATAAGGAGCTCGAGGGGGGGGCTCGGCTTGGGGAAGGGGGCGAGGGAGGAGGAGTCCTCCTCGGACTCGGCGGCGGCGTGCGCCGGCCGGACTCCCGCCCGGGAGGAAGGCGGCGGCGGCCTGGCTTGGCTGGGCCTTCGGCCCAGTCGGCGAAGAATTTTTTAATATAAATTCCGCCGAAACAAAAATCCTAAATAAAATAAAAAAATTCTAAAAATGCCAAAAACAATTTTCACCGTCTAAATAAAATATTTAGAACAAAGTGAACATTTTCTTGGCCTAAAATGCAATTTTGAAAAATGCATATTTTTTCCTAATTCAAATAAAATAGCAATAAAAATCCAAATAAAATATTTATTTGATTTTAACATTTTTCCTCCAATATTTCTTTTATTTTGGAGAAGTCATATTATCTCCTCTCATATATTTTTAATATGAAATATTTTGGAGAGAAAAATTTTTAAAACCAAAATGATCCTCTTTTCAATATTTGAGAAAATTCAAATATGAAAATAAATGAAATCCCCAACTCTCTCCGTGGGTCCTTGAGTTGCTTAAGATTTCTAGGATCACAAACGAAATGCAAATAAAATATGATATGCATATGATGACCTATGTATAACATTCCAAATTGAAAATTTGGGATGTTACACTAAATTATTATTTTTGAGAGAGAGTCTTCACATAGCTACTTAATTATTTGACTACTCATTGATCATCACTCATATCTTTTCGGAGTAGTTAGTCATTTACTCACGTACTTCACTTATATCCTATGAATAAATGGTTGTATGAATTGAATATCGTAAATATGAAATTATATATGCTTCATATGCTTATACCATGGGGAGTAGTGACTTCACATATAAGAAGTAGAGGTGGTAAATTTATTGAAAGTTAGCACACATAGTATTGGTCACTTGAACAATTCATGAAAGAATATTGAAGGAAGAGAGATTTCACATATAAATATACTATCTTGGACATCTTCTATGATTGTGAGCCCCATTAATTATTTTCAAACTTGATCAAATTAGTTGAAGTTGGACAAGGAAGACAACATAATGAGTTATGTTTGGGTATATTTGTATAGAAGTTATATTGTTATGGATCCTCCAACATGTGGTGCTTGCTATTTAGAATCTTTTGCTATCCAAAATTTCTATACTAAGCGGGAATACTGCTTGTGCATCCAAAATCCTTGAACCAAGTTTCTTCCATGACTGTCCACCATATCTACCTATATGCGGTATTTACCTGCCGTTCCAAGTAAATTTGCATGTGCCAAACCCTAAACCTTCAAATAATAATCTATTTTGTATGCCCGAATCGCTCATGTAGCGACTAGGGGCTGTCAGTATCTTCCATGCTAGGTGGGTTATTCTCACGATGAGTGTTTATTCACTTATCATTCACGAGAGAGTGGCTGGTAATTTGGATGCCCAGTCCTATGATCAAAAGATCAAAAACAAAATCGCAAATAATTGCAAACAAAACTCCCCCAGGATTGTTGATAGTTGGACGGTACCCATTGTTTTGGACAAGCCATGGAGTGTGATTGTTGGTGAAAGGGGAGTAAAAACTTTACCTTTCTGTTTGGGAACCGCCTATAATGTATCTAGTATGGAAGATATTGGGAACTCTTTGTTGTTATGTTGACAATGAAAGCATACCTCTCAAAATTATTTTCATCTCTGTTTTAAAAGCTTTGAGCTTTGGCACCTCTGCAAATCCCTGCTTCCCTCTGTGAAGGGCCTATCTTTTACTTTTATGCAAGAATCAGTAGTATTCCTTCTCATTCCAACCTACTCTTTAGTTGGCAAGCACCATGTGATGGGGAAAGATCTAAGCATATATGGCCATTCAAATATATTTGATCATGAATTATTATTGTTGACAATTAACTATATGATAAATAAGTTGGGAGGCAAGACATTAAGCCCCTATCTTTCTCTGTGTTCAATGGATGTTATTTGTTCTAAAAATATGCTTTGAGTGGTAGCAATCATGGAAGACTATATGATAGTTGAGTATGTGGGATTTGCTAAATCAAAGCTCTTAGATAGACCCTTCCTGAAAATAAGATGAATTGCAATTGTTTGATGACTGAGAACCTAGTTTGTTAGTTTTCAAGAAAGTTTATGATCTATGCTTTAACATGTGAATAGTTTGCTACTTGATCATGAGAAGTTTTATGAGATGAGCTACTGTTTATGATTTATAATGATGCTAGAAAAAGTGATTGAAATTATCATTGATCAAACTTGTGCACTTGCTAGCATTCCACATCAAAAATTCTGCTTTTATCATTTACCTACTCGAGGACGAGCAGGAATTAAGCTTGGGGATGCTTGATACGTCTCCAACGTATCTATAATTTTTTATTGTTCCATGCTATTATATTATCCATCTTGAATGTTTTATATGCATTTATATGCTATTTTATATGATTTTTCGGACTAACCTATTAACCTAGAGCCCAGTGCCAGTTTCTGTTTTTTCCTTGTTTTTGAGTTTTACAGAAAAGGAATATCAAACGGAGTCCAAATGACCTGAAAATTTACGGTGATTTTTTATGGACCAGAAGAAGCCCCCGAAGCAAAAGAGTTGGGCCAGAAGAGTCCCGAGGCCACCACAAGGGTGGAGGGTGCGCCCCCCCTAGGGCACGCCCTCCGTCCTTGTCGTCGCCTCGTGGGCCCCCTTGACTTGTCCCTGACGCCAACACCTCTTATAAATCCCAAAAACCCCAGAACAAAGCCTAGATCGGGAGTTCCGCCACCGCAAGACTCTGTAGCCACCAAAAACCAATCGGGACCCTGTTCCGGTACCCTGCAGGAGGGGAAAATCATCACCGGTGGCCATCTTCATCATCCCGGCGCTCTCCATGACGATGAGGGAGTAGTTCACCCTCAGGGCTGAGGGTATGTACCAGTAGCTATGTGTTTGATCTTACTCTCTCTCGTGTTCTTGATTTGGCACGATCTTGATGTACCGCGAGCTTTGCTATTATAGTTGGATCTTATGATGTTTCTCCCCTCTATCTTCTTGTAATGGATTGAGTTTTCCCTTTGAAGTTATCTTATCGGATTGAGTCTTTAAGGATTTGAGAACACTTGATGTATGTCTTGCATGTGCTTATCTGTGGTGACAGTGGGATATTCACGTGTGATGTCTACTACGCAACTTTATTCTTGTAGACTCGTGTTGGGCCTCCAAGCGCAGAGTTTTGTAGGACAGTAGCAATTTTCCCTCAAGTGGATGACCTAAGGTTTATCAAGCCGTGGGAGGCGTAGGATGAAGATGGTCTCTCTCAAACAACCCTGCAACCAAATACAAGAAATCTCTTGTGTCCCCAACACACCCAATACAATGGCAAATTGTATAGGTGCACTAGTTCGGCGAAGAGATGGTGATAAAAGTGTAATATAGATGGTAGAAATATATTTTTATAATCTGAATAAATAAAAACAGCAAGGTAGCAAGTGATAAAAGTGAGCACAAACGGTATTGCAATGCTTGAAAACAAGGCCTAGGGTCCGTACTTTCGCTAGTGCAATCTCTCAACAATGCTAATATAATTGGATCATATAACCATCCCTCAACGTGCAATGAAGAATCACTCCAAAGTTCCTATCTAGCGGAGAACATAAGAATAAATTGTTTGTAGGGTACGAAACCACCTCAAAGCTATTCTTTCCGATCGATCTATCCAAGAGTTCGTACTAAAATAACACCAAAGCAAATTCAGATTCATAATGCTCAATCCAACACAAAGAACCTCAAAGAGTGCCCCAAGATTTCTACGGGAGAAACAAAGACGAGAACGTGCATCAACCCCTATGCAAAGATTACCCTAATGTCACCGCGGGAATCCGCGAGTTGAATGCCAAAACACATATCAAGTGAATCAATATGATACCCCATTGTCACCACGAGTATTCATATGCAAGACATATATCAAGTGCTCTCAAATCCATAAAAATATTCAATCCGATAACAATAAATCTCAAAGGGAAAAACTCAATTCATCACAACAAGATAGAGAGGGGAAAACACCATATGATCCGACTATATTAACAAAGCCCGCGATACATCAAGATCGTGACATCTCAAGAACAAGAGAGAGAGAGAGAGATTAAACACATAGCTACTGGTACAAACCCTCAGCCCCGAGGGTGGACTACTCCCTCCTCATCATGGTGGCCGCCGGGATGATGAAGATGGCCACCGGTGATGATTTCCCCCTCCGGCTGAGTGCCGGAACGGGGTCTAGATTGGTTTTGCGTGGCTACAGAGCCTTGCGGCGGCGGAACTTCTGATCTAGGGTTAACCCCGAGGGTTTTTGGAATATTTGGCAATTTATAGGGCGAAGAGGCGGTGCGGGAGGCCACTGAGGTGGGCACAACCCACCGGGGCGCGCCTGGGGGCCCAGGCACGCACTGGTGGGTTGTGCCCCTGTGACACCCCCGACTCAATCGTGCACTAATCATACACGCAAACATGCACGATCAAGCACAGGGACTCACGGGAAGATATCACAACACAACTCTAACACAAATAGACGGAGATCCACAATATTACAGACTAGGGATCACGAAGATCCGAATACATAAGTCAGTCATACAAATAATATCTGAGTACAGACATAGTTAGACAAGTTTTGCCTTAAGAAGGCTAGCACAAACAACGACTCTAGATCGAAAGGCGAAGGCCTCCTGCCCGGGAGCCTCTGATCCTACTCCTGGTCGGCTGGCTCGATCTAGTAGTACGTGCCCTCGGGACCCTCCTGGTAGTAAGCTCCTGTGGTGGCATCTGGCTCCGGGGCTCCATCGTCTGGTGCATCATCAAGTAGGAGAATATGGGGAAAAGAAGTAACAAAGCAACCGTGAGTACTCATCTGAAGTACTCAGCAAGCAAGGATCTACACTATATATGCAACATTATCAATGGAGAAAGGCTGTATATGTGGACTGGGCTGCAGAAATGCCAGAATAGAGAGAAGGCCTAGTCCTATCGAAGACTAGCATCTTCACGAAGCCACCATCTTGCAGCAATAGAAGAGAGTAGAATAGCATTTTATTAAGCAAATATGTTGAAGCAAAGCCTAGAGATCCTTCCTCGACTCCCAGCGAGAAAGTGATCCCGAAGCTTCAATTAAGTAACAAGTATCCAGTTCAAGTAGTAGATCGGGATATACAAACTGAGCGTCCTTTACCATAGGACCGGCTATCGATAGATCATTCATCCCTGCAGGGGTGCTCTACTGTTACCCAACACGCTCGATCAACTCTGGCCAGACACACTTGCTGGGTAATGCCCGGCCTCGGAAGATCAACATGAAGCAGCACCCTACCTAGGCTCAACAGAGAGGTCAGCATGCCGGACTAACCTATGCACCCAGAGGTCTTGGGCCATCGCCCTGGGCACCCTGCGCGTTGCGAGACTGGCCGGGGTGCAGGCGCGACACTGAACTCGTCAGTGAAGTATCCAGCCCAATCCCGACAATCAGCCCGCACGGTGAACCGTGACGTCTGAAGAGCTTTTGGGAGAAACGTATGACGTAGAGGGCCCCATAAACCATAATCCCGCGTGGTGGTAGTGCATATAGGGCACGTCGACCCACTCAGATCAAACACCCAAATCCGATAGGCTGATTTAGTAACACGTGGAGACGATCAGAGTTTCTGAAGCTCCAACACAATATCACACTCGAGTGCCCTTCCGGCACACCCGACATCATAGATCCCCAGCGGGTACCCATCAGGGTCGACCCGCCTGTAACAAAGGTCAAAGTAACCGTCTGGTCATATCATCAAAGGGGAAACCCGAGGAATCACCCTCGGTAGATTCCACTCGATGAAATCATCAGGGTGAATGTATGAGGCATCACCCTCGAGGTTCACACTGAGGGGTTGCACGACAGAGTTGTATCAGAAGTGGAGAAGGAGGAATCACCCTCGATGACTGTCGGTGTCAAAACCGGCAGACCTCGGGGTAGGGGGTCCCGAGCTATGGATCTAGGATCGATGGTAACAGAGACGGTGAACACGGTGTTTTACCCAGGTTCAGGCCCTCTCTATGGAGGTAAAACCCTACGTCCTGCTCTTGTTTATATTGATGAAGTATCAAGGTACATAGTTGATCTACCTCGAGATCATATATTGTGGTTTAAACCAAAGGGTTATGATGAGTAATGTCATGATAATCTCCCTATCAACGAGCTTGGCCTCGGCTTATATAATGTACCAGAGGCCTAGGATAACAAGAGTCCTAGTCGGCTACGTTGGTGGAGAGGAGTCCTTGTCTTGATCACCAAGTCTTGTGGAATCTTCCTCGTATATGTCATCGGCTGTCCGAACTGGCCCATTAGTGAACCGCCACGGGGGTCCTCGGCCCAACCCACTGGTCGGGAGATGACATGGTGAGTACCCCCTAGTCCAGGACACCGTCAGTAGCCCCCTGAACCGGTCTTCAAGTTGGGGACGCTCCTTGATTCTTCCGAACTGTTCTTCATCTTCGGTCGTCGGTCTTGAAAACTGGTTCAACAAATCTTCCCATCTCCGATCTTGAGGATCGCCGAGGTGTATCCGAAGAGTTCATACGTCGGGTATCCGAGGAGTCTTTTTAAGTTATCGGCCTTTATCAATGCCTTGTAAGTTTTTTACGCCACACCTGGGGTTTGAAGTGTTTCCCGTGCGACGGCGCCCTCTTGCGTCTGAGCTCTAAGGCCGAACTAAATCCGAGGCGTCTTTTCACAGCCGAGCTCCAACACTATTCGGCATTCAAGGTATCCTCTTGCGTCCGAGCTCCAACGCCGAACTGAATCCGAGATATCATAGATTACCTTGGCCTCTGAAAATTTGAATGAGTTCATCCGAGCTTAAATGCCGAAGTAGTCTTCTATGGAACGAGCCATTCGAATCCAAGCTTTATACCGGACTGCTTCCGACCTCCAACGCCGGACTGCATCCGAGTTCTAACGATGGTCAGCATCCGAGGTGTCATAACTACCTCGGTCTTCAAAAGATTGAACGAATTCAGCCGAGCTTAATGCCGGAAATGCCCTCTATGGAGCCAGCCACTGGCGCCCGAGCTTTATGCTGGACTGCTTCCGAGGTGGTGCACCACCCCGACTGCGGGCTGATTTTTTGTGAATATTTTTGATTGGTGCAATTTATTCTCCGTCGACCAGTAGCCCTCAAGGTGTGTGTCGGTCTAAAACCCGAGATGCACCTGAAGGAAAACATGAAACCGCTGATCCAAGTAGCCCCTGAGACTCAGGTCGATGCGCGAAATCGGCCTGAGGATCAACTCCTAGCTCGGCAGCATACGTAGGAATAGAAACGCAGTGTAATATATTAGAGATAATAGTGATCGGCGAACGGGCCCTTGAGAGAGGGTCTTGAGAAGTTGCCGTAATATATTAGCTTGATGCCAAATATGTCCAGATGGTACCTGTTGTTGTCTGAAGACGCGTTTGCCTATAGTTCGGTCAAGCCGAACACTAAGCACTTTGAATTTTCTGCATTGAACAAGCAATGCAGTAGCCCCCGAGACACTGGTCGGGTGGCAACACCAGATCAGGGGATCGATGTGCCCCTTTAATATTTGTAAATAATAAGCCCGAAGCCCAGTAGCCCCCGAGTCTTAATGCGGGCACGGGTGGCCGAATTAAGGATCGATATCCATAGTAAAATCACAAATTATGTGTAATGACTCTATGTATCCAAGTACTTTACATCATTAGTCCTCGGATCCGCATTGTACAAAACTTTGTTGACCGACCATCGGCTTCAACCTCTTCGACCAGTAGCCGAGGAGTGTTTTCCTACTTTATAAAGCCGTTATAAGGGCAAAGATTGATGGAAAACAAGGCAATCTGGTCATACGCTTTTATAAACAAAGGTACACGAAGAGATTTGTTATATTACGTTTTAACATAAGAAACATCTTCCAAAGAAAATAGTCCCGCTATCGGTTCCTTTCTTTGGGTCGTCATGCTTATCATGATCATGAAACCTCACCTCCGATCAATGTGGGAGGAAAATATTGAGGATTTAGTTCGGGGAAAGTTCCCGAACTCTATGGTATTAATGAACCAAAATTTTCACTTCCATCATTGCCGACCAATGTGATCCTTTAAGATTGCTAGCTTTTGGCTTCACCCAGTCTGAGGTACTTACTCGGATGACCCGGTAGTAACAATCACAGAGGTGCTCCCTTTACCACCTAGCCGAACAATCGGGAACGTAGGGGTAAGCACAGGAGCCAGGCAACCCAGCTTGGCCAAAATCTTAAGTCAAATTGATGCATATTTATGGCTTTATAACGATGATTGCGGAAGGAGGCCCTCTTATATTAAATACAAACGCCGATGATATGTTTATTTTGACTCTGTTGCGACCGTTTATCATTTGAAGTGGCCCATCGTCGGCTTCCACCCCCGTGTAGATGCTACGCAGGGTGTTTTCGCAATAACAAAACAACCCTTAGCCGACGTCTCGGTGCCCGAAGGCAGTTGTGTTAGCGGAAACGAGGCAATCAGATATGCGGGCTTTATAACTTTCACTTAGTCATAGGAGCTTTAAACTGGGGAAGCTAGCTATGAGCCCCCGGTTTGTGTTCGGCACCGACCGAAGTCTAGCCATTAACACTTCGGCCAATATTATGAAAGGCCCATCGTTTAACACGGGGTAATCGGTATCGATCTATAGTGTGACACCGTCATCGGATTGCTGACCAGTTTACGCCCATTGTGACAGTCAGTTTTTGGCTTTCTCCACTGAGGTGCTTAACCATTCGAGCTAGAAGCACAATCGCAGTGGTTCTCCCTTTGCACACCTAGCCGAACAAAGTGGAACGTAGGAGGCAAGCACAGGAGCCGGGCAACCCAACTATTGACCGAAGAAACAATTCGAAACTGATGCATATATAGCAATACCCGAGAATGTTTTTGCCGAATCTCTAAAGGTGTCCGGCGTTGCATGCGAGACTTATGCTGGAAACACACAAATAGGTTAAAAGTGCCATAAGCATGGGAAACCAAAAAACTTACGTAAAAGCTTGACGTCCGAACTAAATCAAGTCATTTGGTGCCAATCCAAAAATTGGTCTTAAAATTAGTTTGTGCTTCTGTCGTGTATTAACTTGACACATCCGATCTCAAGACTGCAAGCGGGTCAGCCTTCGGCTTCAACCTCCTATCCCGAAGGCGGAGTGCTTCTCAGGCCAGTTTAGCGAACTAAACTCGAGCGGCTTTAGAGAGAAGCCAGGCTATCCGGCTATTGACTACACACTCGAGTCGAGAAAGGAGTAGTAGAAAAAGACTTTGCAACGACTGAGAAGAAAACACATTTATTATAAAATGGCTCATATAAATTTTAAGAGCCCCCAGTTAACATGGGTAGAGTTTCAAACAACATATGCGAGCATGGTCAAACCGAACACAAATTAAAAGTTTAAAAACTTTGAGCATGAAAGCGACTTAGCTGGTTAATGTGTTCGGCATTGATGACGCGGGCCGAGCTTGCAGTGGGTCGAGGTCCCAGCCCCCAAGCCGATTTCGAGGTGCCCGAGCGAAGAGCTCGGCTTGATGAAGTGGCGACGCCGTACGGTCGATGCGGTGAGGCGAAGCCCCCAAGTCCAGCCGAGGTGAGAAAAACCCTCATGACCGAGGTGACGAAGAGCTCGACAGAAAAAAGAAGTGTTTAACAATCAACGTTTGAACAAACAACTTTTTTGTTTAACACAAATATAATGTTTGGTTGAACCAAACAAGAAATAAAATAAAATAAAAAATTTTAAAGAAGAAAAATAAACTAAGCATGGAGGCGACTTAGCTGGTTAATGTGTTCGGCATTGATGACGCGGGCCGAGCTCGTGGCGGGACAAAGACGTAGTCCGCAGCCTAGCCAAGGTCATAGCCCCCAAGCCCGAGGTAACCGAGCAAGGAGTTCGGCTTGATGAGGTGGCAATGCCGCACGGTCGATGTGGCGAGGCGAAGCCCCCGGTCCAGCTAACATGACGAAACTGGTTGGCTGGTGACGCTGAAGTCACCGGAGTAGGTTGATGAAGAGATGGCAAAGCCCCCGGTCTAGCCGAGGTGCCGGGACAGGTCGGTAGTATGACGTTTGAAGCCCCATGCCGGCCGAGGTGTCGAAGCAGGTCGGCGTGGTGGACATCGGCTTGGTCAGCCGGATTAGTACTTGGGATTTCTTCGGAAATCGTCCTTCGGTACTATGGTGCAAGGGCGAGTTCGGCCAGGGTTGACTCCTGATGTTCGGACGCCGAAGTTGCGTCCAGGATGGAAGCTGGATACGGGATAAGAGAGGCGAGTCCGGCCGGAATAGGATCCCGATCTTCGGACGCAGAGGTCACATCCCGGCTTGAAGAAGCAATAGTGCGGCGATGCCGTCGCTGTCGGATCTTGTGATGCGGTCGATGCCCGCTTGGTGAAGTGACCATGCAGTGATGCCGGTGTGCCCGCTCCATATAATTCGTGGGGCGACAATGTTGGTGGTGATTTACCCTTCACGATGCCGAACTGTTGTTCGGCTTGTCGAGATAATGATCCGAAGAGGTTGAGTTCGGCTCGATGAAGCGACGACCCGTCTAGCGCAGGTCGACAACCGTGCAGCAACGTTGTCAGGCTGGTTTGACACCGGCGCAACGGTGAAAGTTACCTCCGAAAAGGAGCAAAATTTATGAACATGTGTTCGGAAACAAAACACAATATCCTAGAAAGAGATTCCTCCAAAAAGGTTGTCTAATATCCCGTTAATGAAGAAAGATGAACTCGGGTCGGATTCGTATTCGCGCAGAAAATAGATCAGAAAATTGATGCGCTCATCGGATTTTTCCCAGAGTTTGAACGGTTGGATCGAGCTGAAATTTTGAGGGGTGGTAGATACAGGAATTCCTCAGCCGATCAACGGTTGGATCTTCCAAAGGACGTCCGAGCTAGACTCTGGACTCTACGCCCTAAACTCATCCAGATTCCCATCCAGATTCGACGGGGGTCCGGTATATAGTAGATCGCCGGAGATTCCTCCATCGGAATACGATGAAATTTTACAGGGTTGTTATATACACAATTCTACACTATTCCACCAAAGCAATCGTCAAAGCGACACTCGAGGAAGCAGCGACAGCGAATACAAATCCGCTGTATAGAAAAACAACACGGTCGCCCGAGGACAATGTTGAAGTTGAGCCCCCGAGCTATATGGATGATTCCTCCACGATCTTGATAGAGATCGGAGTTGATGTTGATGATGGCCCTCGTCCGATCATGACCATCTGAGACGGAGCGCAGTCCTCGGTCGAGCCAAGGTGACCAGTCAAGCCGGCGGCGAATATGCCGACGTTGCAGTTGATCTGCAAGCGAGCCATTGATCCATTGCCGATCACACAGTGGAACTCTCAATGAAAGCACCATTGTCGGTGTCAAAACCGGCAGATCTCGGGTAGGGGTCCCAAGCTGTGTGTCATGTATCGATGGGTAACAGGATACAGGGGACACGGTGTTTTACCCAGGTTCGGGCCCTCTCTATGGAGGTAAAACCCTACGTCCTGATCTTGTTTATATTGATGAAGTATCAAGGTACAGAGTTGATCTACCTCGAGATCATATATTGTGGTTTAAACCAAAGGGGTATGATGAGTAATGTCATGATAATCTCCCTATCAACGAGCCTGGCCTCGGCTTATATAATGTACCAGAGGCCTAGGATAACAAGAGTCCTAGTCGGCTACGTTGGTGGAGAGGAATCCTTGTCTTGATCACCAAGTCTTGTGGAATCTTCCTCGTATATGTCATCGGCTGTCCGAACTGGCCCATTAGTGAACTGCCACGGGAGTCCTCGGCCCAACCCACTGGTCGGGAGACGACATGGTGAGTACCCCCTAGTCCAGGACACCGTCAATGACCACGACCGAACAGCTACACTGTAGAGTGTTCATCAGGAGTGCGTTACGAGGTATCACCCTCGGCACTCGATAGTAACTATGCAGAGTCGTACAACTAAGGGGGTGAAGTGATGTGTCGGTCTCTGGTCGACGATCACCTTGATCGAGTCATCGATGATCAAGCAGGGGCAACAAGGGTAAGGTGGTGGGGGTCACTGATGGTTCACTACCAACCTATACTAAGCAGTTTAACATAGGCAGGTAAGGTAACAATAAACAGGTTACAAAAGCAGGCTATGCATCAGAATAGGAGCAAACATTAACAGTAGCAAAATCTAATGCAAGCAGGAGAAATGGAATGGGCAATATCTGGATGCTCAAGGGGGGGCTTGCCTGGTTGCTCTGGCAAGAGAGACAGATCGTCAATGGGCTGCTCGTCTGGAGCATAGTCGTACCCGGTTGCAACATCGTCGGTCTCGGCGTCTATCGAGAGAGAAGGAGGGGGAGAGAAACAATAAATTCACGACAAAAATGCAAACAATATGTATGACATGCCGGGGTGTTCTACTGCCTAACCAAATGAGTTAGTTAATTTAGGAATTTATTTGGAATTATTTAATTAAAGTTGGGCACTATTCATTTATCGAAATCGGTCTAAAAGTTCCATGTTCATCTAGCTAGGGGCATCTGACAGGAATACGGAGGGCGTATTCGGGTTCGTATCGAAATTCTGAGCAACTTTCATATATAAATTATTTTCATCGGAGTTACGGTTTATTTTATATGATTTTCTAAAGATTTAATTAATTTTTTGAATTTATTTATTATTTTAAATAAACATTATCTAGAATAGTGTCTGATGACATCAGCATGACATCACCATGACATCAGCAGGTCAAACCCGGCTGACCAGGGTCAAACCTGACATGTGGGGCCAACATGTCATACACAGTGGCCTTAACAGAGGGGTTAAAATTAACTAATTGGGATAATTAGTGGGTGGGCCCTAGTAGTCAGTGACTAATTAGTGATTTAACTAACTAACTAATTAATTAACTAATTATTATTTTTATTTAATTCATTTAATGGGGTGGGGCCCATATGTCATAGACACCGGGAGGCCACGTCGGCTTTGTCCCGAGTCAACGGGGTCAAAGGGGGCCAGGGGGCCCACTGGTCAGTGACCCTGGGGGTGGGCCCCAGGCGCCACATCGGACGCCGGCCGGAGGGCACTCCGGCGACCTCCAACGCGGCGGAGCGCGCTGGCGAGGCTCGGGATTCGCCCACAGGGCATCCCGGGGCTGTGGTTTGGCTCGTAAGAAAGGGCGCGGCGAGCCGCATCGCGTGGTGGTGGCGGTTGGACTCGGGGGTGGCCGGAACGATGGCGGCATCGACCGCGGCGGGCGCCGGCGTTCGGCCCCATTTGGAAACGAGGCGGGAGCGAGCTAGGGGGTTAGCTGGGGGCCGGGTTCGACGCATCTCACGCTCTGGAGCGCGCCAGTGGCTCGCGCGGGGGCTCGAGAGCACGTACGGCACACGGGCGGCGGCAATGGCGGTGGTCAGAGCACGGCAACGCGGCGGCTAGCTATGACTACGGGGAAGGACAGGAAGGAGGGGGGGTTCCAGTGCGGCTGCTCACCGTGGTGCTGTAGGGAACTGGCAGAGGGCTCGGGGAAGCTCGGGGTCGCAGGAATCATCGACGGCGTGTGGCGGCGATCCGAAGAAGAAGACGGCGGCGTGGGGCGATGCAGGGCTCCCGGGGCTCGGGCTTGTGGTCGAGGAGGACGGGCTCGTCGCGGCGGAGCTGCTGGACAGGCTACGGAGGCGAGAGGTGGGCTGTGGCCGCGGCTAGCCGGCGTCCATGGCGGCGGCGGCATTTGGGAAGGAAAGGGCGAGCGATGGGGAGGGGAGGAGGCGAAGCAGGAGCGTCCAGGGGGGAGAGGGGCCTCCCTTGTAGGCGTCCGCGGCGCGCGGCGTGCGCTCTCGAGCGTAGGCGAGGGAGGTCCGGGTGCGCGCGCGCGTGCGCGTTCGACAGCGAGGGCGCGGGTGAGCAGTGAGGTAGGGGACGACGCCAGGTGGGCTGGGCCGGCGCTGTAGCCAGCAGGCCTAAGTGCACAGTAGCGCTTTAGGCCTTTTTCTATTTTCCTTTTTCTGTTTTCTTTTCTTTTCTGTTTTGCTAATTGTGTGGCCTCAAATGAAATTTGTAAAAAGTGTGACCTAGTCCATAAATTACAGTGCATTATATCCTAACACCAAAAACTAGTTTGCGCAAAACATAACTTCATATTTAATTTAGATTAAATAAAAGGCTATTAAATATTGTTTTCAGCCACTATTAGAGGAGGTTTGAGTTACTTAATTAACTTATTAAATGTTGGTTACAATTTTAGGATTGCCTCTAGAATATTTGCTATTTATTGAACATTTTAGTTTTTGTGTTTGAACAACTTTTATTTTCCACTTTAATTTAATTTGAATTTGAGTTAGGAGTTGAAATGCATTATGATGCTAATGATGATTAGGCACTGTCAATCATGCTGACTTGTCATTATTAAAAGGTGATCACTGTGGCTAATGACATGGGGTGTTACAATTCTCCTCATCTATCAAGAATTCTCGTCCCGAGAATTAAGAGGAAGACTGAAAGAAAGCGGGGTATTCTTCACGAAGACGATCCTCGCGATCCCATGTGGTTTCATCTTCAGAATGATTCGACCACTGAACCTTGAGGAATTTGATTGATTGTTGACGTGTCCGACGCTCAGCTAGTTCAAGAATACGGATGGGATATTCTGGATAAGACAGATCTTCCCGTAATTCAAGCATTTCATGATCCACAGCTCGAATAGGATCATTGAAGCAGCGACGGAGTTGGGATACATGAAAGACATCATGTACTTGTG
This sequence comes from Thinopyrum elongatum, assembly GCA_011799875.1. NCBI lineage: Eukaryota > Viridiplantae > Streptophyta > Magnoliopsida > Poales > Poaceae > Thinopyrum > Thinopyrum elongatum. The sequence continues at coordinate 124,036,040 of CM022301.1, forward strand.
AAAGATTTGGCGGCAATTGCAACTGATATGCCACTTCTCCTCGACGGGCAAGAATACGGAACGGGCCAATGTAGCGAGGAGCTAACTTGCCTTTGATTCTGAACCGATGAGTGCCTTTCAATGGAGTGACGCGGAGGTAAGCTTGCTCGCCAGGTTGATAGACCATTTCCTGGTGCTTTCGGTCATAGTTGCTCTTCTGACGAGACTGAGCAGTCTTCAGATGTTCACGGACAATGCGGACTTGTTCTTCTGCTTGCTGAACAATGTCCGGTCCGACGAGTGAGCGTTCCCCAGTTTCTGACCAATTCAAAGGGGTTCGACACTTACGTCCGTAAAGAACTTCAAACGGTGCCATCTTCAGACTAGCTTGATTGCTATTGTTGTAAGACAATTCAGCATACGGGAGAGATTCCTCCCATTTCTTACCGAAGGAGATGACGCAAGCTCAAAGCATATCTTCGAGCACTTGATTAACTCGTTCGACTTGACCCTGTGACTGAGGGTGAAAAGCGGTGCTAAAAGACAGATGAGTTCCCATAGCTTCTTGGAAACTATTCCAGAATCTTGAGGTAAAGAGGCTGCCATGATCAGAACTGATCTCCAACGGAACACCATGGAGTGACACAATTCGGGAAACATACAATTCTGCTAACTGACTAGCAGTGATTGTCTCCTTAACTGGCAGAAAGTGAGCAACCTTGGAGAATCGGTCAATGACGACAAAGATAGCATCATGACCCTTCTGAGATCTGGGAAAACCAGTAATGAATTCCATTTGGACTTTGTCCCATTTCCATTTAGGAATATCAAGTGGTTGCAGAGTTCCAGCAGGCCTTTGATGTTCTGCTTTAATGCGGCGGCAAACATCACACTCAGAAACATAACAGGCAATGCCTCGCTTCATATTAGGCCACCAGTATCTCTGACAAATGTCACGGTACATCTTTGTGCTACCAGGATGAATTGACAGAGGAGTGTCATGAGCTTCTTTCATAACGTGTTTCCTCTCATCCTTGAACTTGGGTACGAAGAGACGGTGTTGGAAAAATAGGATCCCATCCTTATCAAGATGGAATTCCGACGGCTTTCCTTTCTTGAGGTACCGCTTAATCCTTTCAACTTCAGAGTCATACTTCTGTATAATCTTAATGCTGTGCTCAAGATCCGGTTCAACAACCAGGGTATTGAGATAACCCTGTGGAACAATATGGAGGTTCAACTTGCGAAGCTCTTCATAAAGCATAGGTTGTGCTTCCTGAACCATAAGATTGTTGCAATAAGCCTTGCGACTCAAAGCATCGGCCATTACATTAGCCTTGCCAGGGGTATATGAGATATTCATATCATAATCGGCAATTGTTTCGAGCCATCTTTGTTGACGAAGGTTCAGATCCGGTTGAGTATATAGGTACTTCAAACTCTGATGATCCGTGTATATCTCGCAATGATTACCGAGAAGGTAATGTCACCATAGCTTCAGGGCATAAATAACCGCAGAAAGTTCAAGATCATGCATGGGATAATTTTCTTCATGAGGACGCAATTGTCGAGAAGCATAAGCAATCACTTTGCGCTCTTGCATTAGGACACAACCTAATCCTTGGCGAGATGCATCACAGTATATCACGAAATCCTTTTGGGAATCCGGGGGTGCTAGCACTGGGGTAGATGTTAACTTATCTTTCAGTGTATGAAAGCTTTCTTGACATTTTTCTGTCCACTCAAATTTAACACCTTTGTGAAGCAGATTTGTCAATGGTTTTGCAATCTTGGAAAAGTTCTCAACGAATCGACGGCAATAACTAGCGAGTCCGAGAAAACTTCTGACTTGCTTGACATTCTTCGGGGGAGTCCAATCAAGAATAGCCTGAACTCATTCCGGATTAACATCAATTCCATTCTATGAAATCACATGACCAAGATAGGTCACTTCAGATAACCAGAACTCACACTTGGAGAATTTAGCATACAACTGATGTTCTCGTAGCTTCTCCAATACAAGCCGAAGATGTTCAGCATGTTCTCCTTCACTCTTGGAATATATAAGGATATCATCCAAATAAACCACGACGAATTTGTCGAGGTAATCCATGAAGATATAGTTCATTAACCGAGAGAAGGTTGCTGGAGCATTTGTTAAACCAAATGACATGACAGTGTACTCATAAGAGCCATAATGAGTGACAAAGGCAGTCTTCGGAATATCCTCTTCGCGAACACGGATCTGATGATAACCCAACCTCAAGTCGAGTTTCGAGAAGACAGCGGATCCAGCAAGCTGATCATAAAGATCATTGATCCGGGGCAGTGGGTATTTATTCTGGATTGTGGCTTGGTTAATGGGCCGATAATCCTAAACCAATCAGTTAGTTCCATCCTTCTTCTTAACAAAGAGTGAAGGTGCTCCCCAAGCAGAGGAACTGGGGCGGATGAAACCTTTCTTAAGTGACTTTTCGATCTCTTCCTTAAGCTCAAGGAGTTCATGCGGCGGCATCTTATAAGGACGCTTCGCAATAGGGGTAGTGCCAGGCTTCAAGTCGATGACAAACTCGACAGCCCTAACCGGGGGTATTCCTGGGAGTTCTTCCAGAAAGATGTCCGGAAAATCTCGAACGACAGGAACGTTCTCGATTCCTTCCAGAGGTGAGGCGTTCAAAGCATTCAGAGCATATATCTGAGCTTCAGCATCTCGAGTAATTCGGGCGGTGTAGTTCACTATCTCATCAGAGGGGTGAAGAAGTTGGACGACTTTAGTGGCACAATTGATCGAAGCAATGTGAGCTTTCAACCAATCCATTCCGAGTATGAGGTCTATGGTGGAAGACTTCAAGACGATGGGTAAGGCAAGGAATTCCAACCCTTTAATTTCGACGATAACGTCTGGTGCTATCACGTCAGCATGACAGTGACCTCCGGGAGTTTTAATGACTAACGGAGTATGCATCTTCTCATAACGAATGCCATGCATGAATGCAAATTTTCCAGAGATGAATGAATGTGATGCTCCTGAATCAAATAAAACAAAAGAAGGTACTGAGTTAACGAGAAGGGTACCCATCACAATAGCAGGTTGATCCTGGACTTCTTCAATATCAATGTTGTAAGCGTGTCCACGACCATGTGCAGCAGACCCAGTATTATAGTTGCGGGCCTGATTGTTGCCACGACCATTGCCATGGCCAGTACGAGGAAAAGCCAACTGATTCTGAGTCTGACAGCAGTCTCTAGCATGGTGACCTGGTTTGCGGCACTTGAAGCACAGACCATCTTCAGGACGAAGAGGAGCATTTTGCTGAATAGCTTGAGCTCTTGGCTGCCTCGGTGGTGGAGGAGGCAGACGCGGTGCAGCATAGTTGTTCTTTGACGCAGGGGCATTTGGACGGAACACGTTGTTGGGAATCCAGACCCGATGCTTCTGTGCTGAGCCCGAAGATGAGCCAGCATCACGATAGCGCTTCTGCGAGTCCTTATGCTTCATCTGAGCGGTCTCAACTAGAATAGCCTTGTTCACAAGAGTGGAAAAGTCGTTGAAGTCTTGAGCAGCAAGTGCAAGCTCGAGGTCTAGGTGGAGTCCATTATGGAACTTCTCTTGTCTACGGGCATCTGTGGCGATGTCTTCTTCAGCATAGCGGGAGAGGTCAAGAAATTCCCGCTGATAAGCTTCGACAGTCTTGTTGCCCTGAGTGAGGTTGCGGAACTGGGTCTTCATCCGTTCCATAATTGCCTGAGGGATATAACGGGCATGGAAAGCAGCCTGGAATTCATACCAGGTAATGACTGTTCCAGCAGGTAGTGTACGCTTGTGTGTGTCCCACCATTGAGCAGCGGGACCCTTTAGGAAAAAGGCCGCGAAGGTGACGAAGTTGGCAGGGGCGACATTAGCTGACTCCATCTCATGAGTGATGTCGCGGCGCCAGTCATCAGCATCCAGTGGCTTGTCAGAGTTACGGAACTGAGTGGGATTGAGTCGCATAAAATCCGTCAAAGTTATTGGAGCAGGGTTCTGGTTCTGGTTGTTCTGATGCGGAAACTGAGCCATGATCCCAGTCATGAACTGGCGGTTGAGCTCGAATTGTTGCATCATAGATGCCATATAGTCTGGCGGTGGTGGACGTTCAGGGGCACGACCACGACCACGACCACCTGGTCTAACCATCCTGCTAAGTATCAACAGGGGTAGTTTAGTAAAAGCAATTGCGAGTGTTTAGCAACAAGCATGATATAACCCGACAACAATTTAAGCAGTGTAACAGATTCATAACAGTAGTCAATTAAGACATACAGATCCATACACAGAGTCGGGTACATACGGACAGCATAATGGCCCAAATTTAGAACTAGACATACTAGGCGGCGCGCAGGCACGCGGTAAGGAAGTACACAACAAGACATAGCAAAGGCTACATCAACGTCGGAGAAAACTACTGAAACGGGGTAACTGCGAGTGCGGACGACGAATGTTCGTCGCGGAAGGATCCTGCGCTCCATGTGCACTCTGATGCAGAACCCGGTCTCGAGCTGTAAGAAGAGGTCCACTTGCAGGTGTGTGACCTCCAACAGCAGGCCAATCAATACCAGCATACATCTGAGTCCTGCGTAGATAAAGGATGTGCTCCGGATGTATCCCTGCACGAACAGCGGGTAGCAACTGCGTTATAGCATCATAGAGACGTGCTCGAGTGGCAACCAACTCGACGGCAAGAGCCCGAACAGTGCAATCCAGAGCCTGAGTGCACTGAATCAGAACGCGTGGGTTGTAGCGACGAGGCTCGTACGGGGCACAGATAGCTGTGTAGTATCAAGCAACATCTCCAGCAGGGGCATAAGGAACGTATCGGAACTCAGAGTCATCTAAGATATCACTGAACTCTCCTCGGAGACGTGTGACAGCAGAGTAGGCGGCATCATGGAATGCCATCTCAATCGCCACGCCGATACAGTGGAGAAGGTGCAGCTCAGTGTCTGAGTCATCTTGCCGATCATAGATACGAACATCAGCATGGTACTACTCCTGGTTGAACTCGCGGTAATCCTCATAGACCATGTACTCGGGGTACCAGCGGTAGCCAAGTCTGGTCAGAAGGGCGATCAGAACAGCTGGAAACCCAGGGGCATCACGAGCCCAAGTGCGAAGCACAAGCTGTGTCGTAGGACGCGGTGGAAACAAACGATCCATCTGAAACAGAGGAAAATTCAGGATTGTCAAATGACAATGAGAAGTTTAACACAACTCAGAGAGAAAGGTTAAACAAAACAATGAAAAGGAAAATGATTATCAGACTAATCAGATCAATGACAGGGAAATCGCACAGATATCCAGCTCTCCGGGTAGACGGAATTTACGAGAACCTAAGTGTCGGCGTTAGTAAAATTTATTTAACCCGAATAGAAGAGAGATCAGAGTCCCAGAGTATAGACGAGGAATAAAAGATCCTAATACCACCCAGTTGGCGATGTGGGCCCGTAAGCCACACAGTCAAGTTAGTAAAATAGTTTCTCGATGTCTAGACTCAACTTCGGCCAAGGAATTGGAAGGGGGCTTCCTACAGGCAGTCGGCTCTGATACCAACTTGTGACACCCCCGACTCAATCATGCACTAATCATACACGCAAACATGCACGATCAAGCACAGGGACTCATGGGAAGATATCACAACACAACTCTAACACAAATAGACGAAGATCCACAATATTACAGACCAGGGATCACGAAGATCCGAATACATAAGTCAGTCATACAAATAATATATGAGTACAGACATAGTTAGACAAGTTTTGCCTTAAGAAGGCTAGAACAAACAACGACTCTAGATCGAAAGGCGAAGGCCTCCTGCCTGGGAGCTTCCGATCCTACTCCTGGTCGGCTGGCTCGATCCAGTAGTACGTGCCGTCGGGACCCTCCTGGTAGTAAGCTCCTGTGGTGGCATCTGGCTCCGGGGCTCCATCGTCTGGTGCATCATCAAGTAGGAGAATATGGGGAAAAGAAGTAACAAAGCAACCGTGAGTACTCATCCGAAGTACTCAGCAAGCAAGGATCCACACTACATATGCAACATTATCAATGGAGAAAGGCTGTATATGTGGACTGGGCTACAAAAATGCCAGAATAGAGAGAAGGCCTAGTCCTATCGAAGACTAGCATCTTCACGAAGCCACCATCTTGCAGCAATAGAAGAGAGTAGAATAGCATTTTATTAAGCAAACATGTTGAAGCAAAGCCTAGAGATCCTTCCTCGACTCCCAGCGAGAAAGCGATCCCGAAGCTTCAATTAAGTAACAAGTATCCAGTTCAAGTAGTAGATCGGGATATACAAACTGAGCGTCCTTTACCGTAGGACCGGCTATCGATAGATCATTCATCCCTGCAGGGGTGCACTACTATTACCCAACACGCTCGATCAACTCTGGCCGGACACTTGCTGGGTAATGCCCGGCCTCGGAAGATCAACACGAAGCAGCGCCCTACCTAGGCTCAACAGAGAGGTCAGCACGCCGGACTAACCTATGCACCCAGAGGTCTTGGGCCATCGCCCTGGGCACCCTGCGCGTTGTGAGATTGGCCGAGGTGCAGGCGCGACACTGAACTCGTCAGTGAAGTATCCAGCCCAATCACGACAATCAGCCCGCACGGTGAACCGTGACGTCTGAAGAGCTTTCGGGAGAAACGTACGACGTAGAGGCCCCCATAAACCATAATCCCGCGTGGTGGTAGTGCGTATAGGGCACGTCGACCCACTCAGATCAAACACCCAAATCCGATAGGCTGATTTAGTAACACGCGGAGACGATCAGAGTTTCTGAAGCTCCGCCACAATATCACACTCGAGTGCCCTTCCGGCACACCCGACATCATAGATCCCCTGCGGGTAACCATCAGGGTCGACCCGCCTGTAACAAAGGACAAAGTAACCATGTGGTCATATCATCAAAGGGGAAACATGAGGAATCACCCTCGGTAGATTCCACTCGATGAAATCATCAGGGTGAACGTATGAGGCATCACCCTCGAGGTTCACACTGAGGGGTTGCACGACAGAGTCGTATCGGAAGTGGAGAAGGAGGAATCACCCTCGATGACCACGACCGAACAGCTACACTGCAGAGTGTTCATCAGGAGTGCGTTACGAGGTATCACCCTCGGCACTCGATAGTAACTATGCAGAGTCGTACAACTAAGGGGGTGAAGTGATGTGTCGGTCTCTAGTCGACGATCACCTTGATCGAGTCGTCGATGATCAAGCAGGGGCAACAAGGGTAAGGTGGTGGGGGTCATTGATGGTTCACTACCAACCTATACTAAGCAATTTAACATAGGCAGGTAAGGTAACAATAAACAGGTTACAAAAGCAGGTTATGCATCAGAATAGGAGCAAACAATAACAGTACCAAATCTAATGCAAGCAGGAGAAATGGACTGGGCGATATCTGGATGCTCAAGGGGGGGGGCTTGCCTGGTTGCTCTGGCAAGAGAGAGAGATCGTTAACGGGCTGCTCGTCTGGAGCGTAGTCGTACCCGGCTGCAACGTCGTCGGTCTCGGCGTCTATCGAGAGAGAAGGAGGGGGAGAGAAACAATAAATTCTTGGCAAAAATGCAAACAATATGTATGACATGCCTAAATGATATGCCAGGGTGTTCTACTACCTAACTAAATGAGTTAGTTAATTTAGGAATTTATTTGGAATTATTTAATTAAAGTTGGGCACTATTCATTTATCGAAATTGGCCTAAAAGTTCCATGTTCATCTAGCTAGGGGCATCTGACAGGAATACGGAGGGCGTATTCGGGTTCGTATCGAAATTCTGAGCAACTTTCATATATAAATTATTTTCATCGGAGTTACGGTTTATTTTATATGATTTTCTAAAGATTTAATTAATTTTCTAAATTTATTTATTTATTTTAAATCAACATTATCCAGAATAGTGTCTGATGACATCAGCATGACATCAGCATGATGTCAGTAGGTCAAACCCAGCTGACCAGGGTCAAACCTGACATGTGGGGCCCACATGTCATACACAGTGGCCTTAACAGAGGGGTTAAAAATAAACTAATTGGGTTAATTAGTGGGTGGGCCCCAGTAGTCAGTGACTAATTAGTGATTTAACTAACTAACTAATTAATTAACTAATTATTCTTTTTATTTAATTCATTTAATGGGGTGGGGCCCATATGTCATAGACACCGGGAGGCCACGTCGGCTTTGACCTGAGTCAACGCGGTCAAAGGGGGCCAGGGGGCCCACTGGTCAGTGACCCTGGGGCTGGGCCCCAGGCGCCACGTCGGACGCCGGCCGGAGGGCACTCCGGCGAGCTCCAACGCGGCGGAGCGCGCCGGCGAGGCTCAGGATTCGCCCACAGGGCATCCTCGGGGCTGTGGTTTGGCTCGTAAGAAAGGGCGCGGCGAACCGCATCGCGTGGTGGTGGCAGTTGGACCCGGGGGTGCCGGAACGACGGCGGCATCGACCGCGGCGGGTGCCGGCATTCGGCCCCATTTGGAAACGAGGCGGGAGCGAGCTAGGGGGTTGGCTGGGGGCCGGGTTCGACGCATCTCACGCTCTGGAGCGCGCCAGTGGCTCGCGCGGGGGCTCGGGAGCACGTACGGCACGCGGGCGGCGGCAATGGTGGTGGTCGGAGCACGGCAATGCGGTGGCTAGCTACGGCTACGGGGAAGGACAGGAAGGAAGGGGGTTCCGGTGCGGCTGCTCAACGCGGTGCTGTAGGGAACTAGCAGAGGGCTCGGGGAAGCTCGGGGTCGCCGGAATCGTCGACGGCGCGTGGCGGCGATCCGAAGAAGAAGACGGCGGCGTGGGGTGATGCAGGGCTCCCGGGGCTCGGGCTTGTGGTTGAGGTGGACGGGCTCGTCGCGGCGGAGCTGCTGAACAGGCTACGGAGGCGAGAGGTGGGCTGTGGCCGCGGCTAGCCGGCGTCCATGGCGGCGGCGGCGTTCGGGAAGGAAAGGGCGAGCGACGGGGAGGGGAGGAGGCGAAGCAGGAGCGTCCAAGGGGAGAGGGGCCTCCCTTGTAGACGTCCGCGGCGCGCGGCGTGCGTTGTCGAGCGTAGGCGAGGGGGGTCCGGGTGCGCGCGCGCGTGCGCGTTCGACAGCGAGGGCGCGGGTGAGCAGTGAGGTAGGGGACCGCGCCAGGTGGGCTGGGCCGGCGCTGTAGCCAGCAGGCCTAAGTGCACAGTAGCGCTTTAGGCCTTTTTCTATTTTCCTTTTTCTGTTTTCTTTTCTTTTCTGTTTTGCTAATTGTGTGGCCTCAAATGAATTTTGTAAAAAGTGTGACCTAGTCCATAAATCACAGTGCATTATATCCTAACACCAAAAACTAGTTTGGGCAAAACATAACATCATATTAAATTTAGATTAAATAAAAGGCTATTAAATATTGTTTTCAGCCACTGTTAGAGGAGGTTTGAGTTACTTAATTAACTTATTAAATGTTGGTTACAATTTTAGGATTGCCTCTAGAATATTTGCTATTTATTGAACATTTTAGTTTTTGTGTTTGAACAACTTTTATTTTCCACTTTAATTTAATTTGAATTTGGGTTAGGAGTTGAAATGCATTATGATGCAAATGATGATTAGGCACTGTCAATCATGCTGACTTGTCATTATCAAAAGATGATCTCTGTGGCTAATGACATGGGGTGTTACAGCCCCCCTCGGGGCACCCCCCAGGTGCTGCTCTGGCCCATTGGATGTCTTCTGGTCCATAAAAAATCCACAAAAAGTTTCGCTGCATTTGGACTCCGTTTGGTATTGATTTTCTGCGATGTAAAAAACAAGCAAAAAACAACAACTGGCACTAGGCACTATGTCAATAAGTTAGTCCCAAAAAATGATATAAAGTTGCTATAAAATGATTGTAAAACATCCAAGATTGATAATATAGTAGCATGAATACTTCATAAATTATAGATACGTTGGAGACGTATCAACGTGATCCACTTGATGTATGTTTTGGTGATCAACTTGCGGGTTATGTGACCTTGTGAGCTTATGAATAAGGGTTGGCACACATTTTTGTCTTGACTCTCCGGTAGAAACTTTGGGGCACTCTTTGAAGTTCTTTGTGTTGGTTTGAATAGATGAATCCGAGATTGTGTGATGCATATCATATAATCAAACCCGCGGATACTTGTGGTGACATTGGAGTATCTAGGTGACATTAGGGTTTTGGTTGATGTGTGTCTTAAAGTGTTATTTGAGTACGAACTCTAGGGCTGTTTGTGACACTTATAGGAATAGCCCAATAGATCGATCAGAAAGAATAACTTTGAGGTGGTTTCGTACCCTACAATAATCTCTTCGTTTGTTCTCCGCTATTAGTGACTTTGGAGTGACTCTTCATTGCACGTTGAGGGATTGTTATATGATCTATTTATGTTATCATTGTTGAGAGAACTTGCACTAGTGAAAGTATGAACCCTAGGCCTTGTTTCGAAGCATTGGAATACCGTTTTCGCTCACTTTTGTTACTTGCTACCTTGCTGTTTTTATTTATTCAGATTATAAAAATATATTTCTACCATCCATATTACACTTGTATCACCATCTCTTCGCCGAACTAGTGCACCTATACAATTTACCATTGTACTGGGTGTGTTGGGGACACAAGAGACTCTTTGTTATTTGGTTGCAGGGTTGTTTGAGAGAGTCCATCTTCATCCTACGCCTCCCACGGATTGATAAACCTTAGGTCATCCACTTGAGGGAAATTTGCTACTGTCCTACAAAACTCTGCGCTTGGAGGCCCAACACGAGTCTACAAGAAGAAGGTTGCGTAGTAGACATCAGCCACCGAGGTGGGCACAACCCACCAGGGCGCGCCTGGGCCCCCAGGCGCGCCCAGGTGGGTTGTGCCCCCCTCGGGGCACCCCTCTGGTACTTCTTCGGCCCAAGTTGTTCCTTCTGGTCTAGAAAAAATCTCCAAAAAGTTTCGCTGTGTTTGTACTTCGTTTGGTATTTATTTTCTACGAAGTAAAAAACAAGGAAAAAACAGGAACTGGCACTGGGCACTGTGTCAATAGGTTAGTCCCAAAAAATGATATAAAGTTGCTATAAAATGATTGTAAAACATCCAAGAATGATAATATAACAGCATGGAACAAGCAAAAATTATAGATACGTTGGAGATGTATCAGTGCCTTGGTCATCCCCAAGCTTATTAGGCTCTTGCCACTCCTTATTCTGTAGTCCATCAAAGCTTTACCCAAAACTTGAAAACTTCACAACACAAAACTCAACAAAAAACTCGTGAGATCCGTTAGTATGATAAAACAAATCTCTACTTTAGGTACTGTTTTGAACTCATTCTAAATTTATATTGGTGTTATAACTACTGTATTCCAACTTCTCCATGGTTCATACCCGCCGATATTGCCCATAGATTCGTCAAAATAAGCGAACAACACATCAAAAGTAGAATCTGTCAAAAACAAAATAGTCTGTAAAGACCCGAATATTAGTCATACTTCTGTAACTCCAAAACTTCAGAAAACTTAGGACAACAAAGAAAATTCACATATCAATCTTGTGTAAAACATTCAGAGTTTTTCCATGTTCCAATGAATTTTAACAATTATCTTATTGGACGCAAAAGTTTGTGTTTTTCAGCAAAATCAAATCAACAATATACCAAAGCATCCCAAAGGTCTATTTTTCAGCAAAATCAAAACAACAATATACCACAGCTTCGCCGACTCTAGCAATACCCGCCGATACTGCCCCCAGTTGTTCCACAGCTTCACGTCAGATGCCAGGGGTGGCTTATCATGGGTGGAGCCAAGAGGACGTTGTCGGACCCTGGAAGCGGGAGAGAGCACGAGCTCGATCGCCCACGAGACGTACCCAAGTTCGGGGCTCTCCGAAGAGATAACATGCCTAGTCCTACTCCGTGGGGTCTCCGCATGATGACTATGATCAAGAGTGTACAAGGTTGCTCCTTGAGCTGTGTTGCTAGAGGAGGAAGAAGGGTAGAGCTACCTCTCTTCTCCTAGCTATGGTGTGGGTGTGTGTCGAATGAGGGCTGAACCCTTTGCATGGGTGAACCCTAGGGGGTTTTATAGGGCAACCCCCAAAGGGTACAATGGTAATACGGTCGGGTGTAGGACCCGAGCGTCAGTGTCTAAGGTCGCCGGGCTCCCCGCCGGCTGCTGGGGCCCGCCTCTAGAGGGCCCCGCCGGTTGCCAAGAATCCGGCCGACAGGTAGGGCCCACCGCCTGCGGGCCACGCTGATTGCCTTTTGTTGTAGCTCTGTCCCTGATGACGGAGGCCGCGTCACAAGTCGTATGGCTACAGTCCCACGTCAGGCGGGTAGGTGGCGGCTTGGTCAACGCACACTGTAGCCACGCTCCGTCTTGTCGTAGTGGGTGAGCGTAGACTCCGAGGGGAAGGATGGGCCGGCTGCTGGAAGCTGGCCCGCCCCCGAGGCCGCCTTCGAGGGATACCCCATCTTCTGGAAGCCCGTGGGCCATACTGACGGTCCTCTGTCGTAGCACGATCCTTGCTGATGAGGGCCGCATCATGAGTCGCACGGCTACAATCCCGCGCCAGGCGGGTAGGTGGCCGTTGGGTCAGATCGTACTGTAGCCATGCTCCTCCGGGATTCGGGGGAGCAGGCGGCACTGTTGCCACGCCCCGTCCCGTCGTAGTAGGTGGGTGCGGACTCCGAGGGGAAGGAGGGGCCGGCTGCTGGAAGCCGGCCCGCCCCCAAAACCGCCTTCAATGGGTGCGCCGTCTTCTGGGAGCTGGCCCGCGCGGCCAGCTGGCATGAGGAGCTTCGCCAGCCCCGATGTCTTGAAAAGTTATTGGGTCCGGATGAGACTACCCGGGGTCCATCCCCCCGATAGTAGTCCCCGAAGCTGGTGAGGCACCATGGCTCAACGTCGGAGTGCCTCAGCAGTTTCCTCCTCCGAGAGATCCTGCATCTTTGCTTCGTCCGGCTGGGAGAAGCCGCGTGCCGGAAACCGGCAGAGGCGAAGCCAGCTGCTTGGTGAATTTTGAATCGTCGTGGCGAGCGCCGGGTGGTACGCCACTGGGTGGCGTGCCTGCCGCCCGTTGCATGCACGCCACGCGCCGCCAGCAGGCCAGGCCGGCCTGCCAGCCCACGCGTGCGACGGGACGCCGCCACAGGCCCGGGCCCACCACGACACAGCCTCAGCGCGCACGCGGATCCGCTGCGGCTGCGGCAGATGGTTGCCCTTCCGGGGCAAAATGATTACGTGCCATTAAGGCACGGGATTTGCGGGGGCGTGCGGGACATGGGCGCAGTTAATCCCACACCTCCCCACGAAGCGTCGCCTCGGCCTCGCCGTCTTGGTCGTATAAATAGGAGGGAGGGGGGCGGCCAAACGCACACGCGCCCCCTCCTCTTTCTTCTTCTTCTTCCTCGCTCCTTTGATTCTTCGTCGTCGCCGCACCGCAACGCCGCACGCTGCTGAAGTGCCGCCACGGCTTCGCCACCGTCCAGCCTCGCCGCGCCACCGCCAGGCCACCACAAGCCATGGCGCGAGGCGAGTGGGATGGCTCCAACGTCCATGAGGGCCACATCAAATTCCTCCGCGCGACGTGGAGGCTTCCTGTCGAGGCGTTCGTGGGAACACGGATCCCCGATGAGAGGGAGATCTCGCCGGTGCTGAGGGCCGGTGAATTCATCGTCTTCCGGAGCCATTTCCTCTGCGGATTTGGTTTGCCTGCGAGCGACTTCCTCCGCTCCTTCCTCGACTTCAATCGTCTCCAACCTCATCACCTTACTCCCAACACGGTGGCACTTCTCTCCGCCTTCGTGACCTTCTGCGAAGGCTACCTCGGCGTCCTGCCCACGCTCGAGCTGTGGGGCAGGTTCTTCAACCTGAAGTTGGGTACCCAGGCCAAGGGCGAGCCGGCCCAATACGGATCCTGCGTCGCCTTGCGGCGCACCGGCTCCGAGACCCGCTTTCCTCCCATCGCTTTGCTGGAGTCGGCGAAGTTGTGGCAGAAGTCGTACTTCTACGTCCGCAACCTCCACCTGACTCGTGACTACATCAACCTACCGGCCTTCACGATCGGCCCGCCTGGCGAGCCGTGGAACAACTGGGGGCAACAACCCAAGCCGGTGGCGGCTTCCATCACCAACGTCCTTGTCCGGCTTCAGGAGATGACGGACTCGGAGGGCCTCAAGCCGGCGGACTTGCTGGCCGCCTTCGTCTACTGCCGGGTTTCGCCCCTCCAAGCCCGGCCGCACCTGATCTGCGACATGAGCGGCTGCTGGGACCCCTGCCGGATGTCCACGAAAGAGCTGCTGATGGTGGAGGTGGTCCGCCATGTCAACTCCTTCTCCGACAGCAAGCTCAGCAAGACCGACTGGCAATTCGGCAAGCATCCGTATAGTCGCGCCAACCAGCCATCGCCGGTTAGTATCTGGTCCCCATTCTTTTCTCATGCGGTGCTCTTCATCCGACCTAACCACCCGGACACGGGGCAGCGCTTCCCTGGTCAGGCAGCAACCGGCGCGCCAGCACCGGGCCATCAATGGATGCTGGACCACGAGGAGAGCGACGTGGGTGACCCCGAGCTAGGGGCGGCGGCGTTGGAAGACGGAGGCAAAGACGATGCCACTGGGGGAGGCGGCGACGGAGGAGGTGGAGCCGCAGGAGGCGGCGTAGGAGGAGACGACAACGTCCGGTCCTGGCCGGATGACGATGAGGACGAGGAGGGGCAACGCCGCCCCGAAGGTGTCGAGGGGGCAGGCACCGGCCCTTCGACGGCGCGGCCGCCAAGCGAAGCGCCGACTGGTGCACCCGGCGAGCCTAAACATCGCGGCGAGGGGCTGTTTGGCAGCCGGCCACCCAAGAAGGCCAAGCAAGCGGCCGCGACTAAGCAGCAGGAGGAGGGGAAGGCGGCCGCTGTCTGGAGGGCCCCAAAGGATCGCCCAATGGTGTCCGGGTAAGTGCGTTAGGCGCACTGCCTTGCTGCTTTTCTTTCTCGCAAACTTCTCATCTCTACTTGCTTTGCTGAGCAGGGCCGCCATCTTCATATCACGGGCTCCATCCGCCTCGCTGATCGGACCAGCAGGCGGCTCTGAGGAGGCCCGGCGCGTGGACCCGGCCGCTGCCCTTCGGGAGGCGATGGAAAGGAACGCACGGGAGGCGCGGGAGGAGCGGGAAGCTGCCACGGCGTGGGCGGACGCTGATGCCCAGGCTGCCGCGTCAGCGCAGGCGGAGGCGGAGGCGGCGACCAAGGCGCAGGCGGAGGCCGACGCCAAGGCCGCGGAGGATCCGGGCCGGCGGCGGGATCCCGGAGGCTGCGAATCTTGAGCAGCTGAAGGTGCCGGTGGTGGAGGCCCAGGTGATGACTGGGGCGGCCCTAGCCGACCAGACGGCGCCGGAGCTGGAGGTTGCTGACTCCGTTATCCTGGAGGAGGAGGTGGCTCAGCGCGCGCCGGGTGCTGGCGAGCGAGGTGACGGTCACCCCGGAGGGCCGGAGATGCCGCTGGCCGGCGCCGGGTTGGTGACGAGCCGGGCCATGACGACACGCGCCCCCGCGCGCCTGCGGCAGCACGGGCGGCCTTCGCACCGAGGCCGGTAGAAATCGGGGCCGCCGCGAGCTCGCAGGGAGCCGACACCAAGGCCACGAGTTCCGCTCCGCCTGGTTGGGCGCCAGGGGCCGGCCCGGCCGCCCTGAACCTCGCAGTGCAGGACGTCCTAGACAAGTTCTCTGCCCACGGTGCCACCCTCCTGAAGGCGAGGAGCGAGATGGTGGCGATGCAGACGTCTGCCCGGGTACGCTCTTGATCTTGCTTTTTATTTTTGCGATCTTCAGTGGGGGCGCGCGAGCGCACCCACTGGGTGTAGCCCCCGAGTTCCAAGCCGGCTACTGAGCAGGCGTGTTTCCGAATGCTGAGATGTCGTGCTTGCCGCAGGACTACCACAACCCGCGTGCGGCCGCCTTCAACTCCCAAAACCAGAAGCTCGCCAACCGGACCGCCGAGTTGCAAAAGAGCCGAGGTACGTAGGCCGGCTTTTAGTGGGGGCGCGCAAGTGCACCCACTGGGTGTAGCCCCCGAGATTCAGGCCGACTGCTAAGCAGTCGGGCCGGATCTTCCCGGCGACTTATTGTCTTTGTTGATGCTATTCCTGATGATTCCTCTTTGCCTTTGCAGAGGCCGCCGCCCATCTGCGGGGCCGCGTGCATGAGCTCGAGGTCCAGCTTCAGGCCAAAGAGCTGGAGCGCAGCCAGGCGGCCATGGAGCGCAACTGGCTTGAGAAGGAGCTGGCTGACCAGGCGGCCCGGCATGCGAAGCAGGTCCAGCAGCTGAAGGACGAGGAGGAGCGCCTCAAGGCCGAGTTCGAGTCCCAGTGCTCAGGCTGGGCCGAAAAGGAGAAGTACCTGTCGGAGGGCTACTTGGTGATTGCGGATCTGCTCGAGGGTAGATCTTCTTTCTTCCTTGATTGGTTAATTGCCGGCTACCGTGGTCAACCGGCTTCTAATTCTTTTGTCTTCTTTTGGACAGAGTACTTCCCGGGTCACTCTAGTGCCATCGGCCAGGCGATTGAGGCACGGCGCGACCAGCGGAGGAGTGTGGGCATGGAGATTGCGCTGGACCAGCCCCAGAACTTGGGCGAACAGTTCCTGGCCGTTCGGCTGCGTCTTGAGCCGGCGCGCCGTCTGCTCTGCCGGTTTCAGTGTGCCGGGTCACAGGTCTTGGAAGGGCTCTGGCTGGGTGTGCAGGTCCCCCAGACTCCTAGCCGGACCGCCGACTGGTTGGAGGTGGCGGGGGAGCAGCTTGACACCTGGAAGGGCACCGCGGCACGGGCCGGCGCCAAGGTGGCGCTGGAATTCGTGAAGGCGTGGTACCCGGGCGTGAGCTTGGCGCAGCTGACCACCTTCAGCCAGGAGGCGGCACCGGAACTGGAGGCGGAGCGCGAGGAGATCGCCATTCGCGCGTCCGCCCTTGCCGAGTACACCGACGGCAGCGTCTTTGTCCCGGAGCGGGCGAAAAACGGCACCGAGGTGCCGCCGTCCTGGTTCGGGCTGAACCCGGACAATGGGGAGGACCCGGCGGAGGAGATCTCCTCCAGCGACGAAGCCGCGGAGGAGAACGAGGACGAGGAAGGCGATGGCGTCGTGCTAGATGACGCAGCGACCAGCCGGAATCACCCCAATCCGGCCTCAGTCGCCGACCAGACCGAGACCAACCAGCCAGAAGCCCCGCCAGCCGGCGCTACCGCCACCGCCGACTCGTCCGAGCAGCCCGCAGTGCCTCCGGCCTAGGCGGCCCTTATCTTTTAAGTTTTTCTGTCTCGTGCTCAAGAACAAGTTAGTTATGCGTAGTTCCACCCACTGGGGGTGTATTTTAAACCTTGATGAATGCCGGACGCTGGCCTGTTGCGATGTAAATGAATTTATTTTCACTGCATGCTTGTGTGCCTTGCCGAGTTCTGACTCGATTTTGCCTTTGCTTTCTTTGGTTTTTTCTTTTGCTGTGTTCCTTTGGCTGCCGCCCTGCCAGCCGGACAGCCGCGCTGCGGTCTGTGGCCGGGTCAGGGACTTGGCCGTTTAGAGTATACTTCAGCCGCTTAAAGCGTAGCTAGTCAAGCGAGAAGGAAGTCGGCCGGCTGCTGAGCAGTCGGACGGGGTAGGCCAGAGGCCGGCTTGGCCTGAACTGGCGTTCTTCCTTAGTCATTTTTCGTGTGGATAGCGTTTCCGGCCTTTGGCTCTTGCCAGCCGGACAGTCACACTGTGAGCTGTGGCTGGGGCGAAGAGAGGGCTTTGGCGTCGGCACACTACTAAGCCGACTTCGGATGGTACAAACTTGGACCAAGTCGGCGAGCCCACGGGCCGGCTGACCAGACCCGGGTAGGGCGAAAGAATGAATACTCATACATATGCGAAGCTTATCATATAGATAAAAAGGTAGCCCCCGAGTGCGCCTCGGGGTACCTGTTGTCTTTACTTAGTACAAAAGATAGCGTGGTACATACACTGCATCAACTGTAAAACGGGCGGAGAAGGTTTGCGTTCCATGGGCGCTCCGACTCCTGGCCAGCTGTGTCCCTCTTGCGTGCCCTGGGCTTCTGTGCGTCGATGAGGTAGTAGGAGTCGTTGCCCAGGGCCTTGCTGACGATGAAAGGCCCCTCCCAAGGAGCCGAGAGCTTGTGCTGGCCGGCTGTTCGCTGGATCAGCCGGAGCACAAGGTCGCCCTCGCGGAAAGCACGCGGCTTGATCTTCTTGTTGTGGTAGCGGCGCAGGTTCTGCTGATAGATGGCGGACCGGCTGAGTGCTAGTAGCCGGGCCTCTTCAAGCAAATCGACGCCGTCTTCGCGGGCCTCCTTTGCTTCCGCCTCCGTGTATAGGGTGACGCGAGGCGAGTCGAACTTGATGTCCGTTGGGATGACGGCCTCGGCCCCGTACACGAGGAAGAAAGGTGTGGAGCCGGTTGATTTGTTTGGCGTGGTCTGGAGACTCCAAAGGACGGCCGGCAGCTCCTTGATCCAGTAGCCGGCCGAGCGCTCCAGCGGCTCGACTAGCCGAGGCTTGATGCCAAAAAGAATGAGGCCGTTTGCCCGCTCCACCTGGCCGTTTGACTGTGGGTGAGCAACCGACATGAGGTCCAGTCGGATGCCCTGCGTTGCGCAGAAACGAGCAAAGGCGCCTTTGGCGAAGTTCCTGCTGTTGTCGGTGATGATGCTATGCGGGATGCCATATCGAACGGTGATGTCCGCGATGAATGTAACGGCTGTGGGGCCGTTCAGCTTCTTGATTGGCCTTGCCTCAATCCACTTTGTGAACTTGTCGACAGCAACCAGCAGATGGGTCATGCCGCCACGTGCTATCTTGAATGGCCCCACCATGTCCAATCCCCATACGGCAAATGGCCAGGTGATGGGGATGGTTTTGAGTGCCGAGGCCGGCTGGTGCTGCTTGGTGCTGAAGCGCTGGCACCCCTTGCACTTCCGGACCAACTCCTTGGCGTCGTCCAGAGCAGTCGGCCAGAAGAAACCGTGGCAGAAAGTCTTGGCGACGAGGGCTCTGGAGGCGGCGTGGTGGCCACATTCACCTTGATGAATGTCCCTGAGGATTGCAATGCCCTTCTGCGGCTCGACACAGCGTTGGAAGACGCCAGTCGCGCTGCGCCTGACAAGCTCTCTGTTGATGATCATGTACGCCGCCGCTCGGCGTTGCACCTGCCAGGCCAAGACCTCGTCGACTGGGAGCTCACGGCTCACCAGAAAGTTGAGGATGGGCTGCGCCCAAGACGGGGCTTCCACCACCGTCATGACGACAACCGGCGTTGGGGTGGCCGGGTTGGGAGGCGGCGGGTTGGAGCCGGCCGCTCCTTGTTGCATCGTGGAAGTCCCCGGGCCGGCTACAGTAGTCCTCGGGCTGGGTGCTAGAGTCCCCGAGCCGGGTTTAGGTGCTACAGCCCCCGGGCCGCCTGTAGAAATCCCCGGGCTGGCTGCTGAAGTCCCCGAGCCGGATCCGGCTGCTCCAGGGTCGGCCAGCACGAAGACGGATTATGATTCCGGCGAAGGTTGGATAGACGGCTTGCGCAGGCACTTGAGAGAGACGCCAGCTGGAATGGCCTACCGAGTGGAGCCAATCCGTGCCAGGGCGTCGGCTGCTTCGTTGTCGGCCCGTGGCACAGGGATGAACTCGCACCCATCAAAATATCCGTTGATCTGCTGGACGAGGAAGCGGTAGCTGGCCATATTGGCATCCTTGGCGTCCCAGTCGCTAGAGGACTGCTGGACCACAAGGTCCGAGTCACTGTAGCACAAGATGCGGCGGATGCCGATCTCCTTGGCCAGTCGGAGCCCGTGGACGAGGGCCTCGTACTCGGCCATGTTGTTGGAGGCGGCAAAGTGGATTTGCAGTGTGTACTTTAGCTTGTCACCTTTGGGAGAGGTAAGGACGATGCCGGCTCCCAAACCGGTGCGCATCTTCGAGCCGTCGAAGTGCATCCGCCAATGCGTGGAATCCGGCGCAGGTGGCAGGTACTGGGTCTCAGCCCAGTCGAGAAGGAAGTCGGCCAGCGCTTGGGACTTGATGGCGGTGCGGGGCTGGTAGAGGATGGTGTGGGAAGCTAGCTCGATGGCCTACTTGGCCACCCGGCCCGAGGCATCTCGGTTGCCCATGATCTCGGCAAGGCGGGCGGTAGAGACGACCATGATGGTGTGCTCCTGGAAGTACTGCTTCAGCTTCTTGGCGGCAAAGTACACAATGTAGCACATCTTCTGGTAGTGGGGGTAGTTCTGCTTGGAAGCGGACAACACCTCGCTCAGGTAGTAGACTGGCCTCTGGACCGGCTGTGCCCTGCCGGCTTCTGGGCGCTCGACAGCAATCACCATGCTGACGACCCGGTTGTTGGCGGCGATGTAGAGGAGCATGGGCTCTTTAGCAGCCGGAGCGGCCAGAACAGGCAACGTGGACAGCATCCACTTGAGCTAGAGGAACGCCTTGTCCGCCTGGTCGGTCCACTCCAAGCATGTGGTCTTCTTCATCAGCTGGTACAGATAGAGGGCCTTCTCGCCCAGCCGGCTGACGAACGGGCTGAGAGATGCTAGGCACCCGGTGAACTTCTGGATGTCCCGCAGTCGGGTTGGTCTCTTCATCCGCTCAATGGCCTTGATCTTTACGGGGTTGCACTCTATCCCATGCTTAGAAACAAGGAAGCCAAGGAGGTGTCCGGCTGGTACTCCGAAGATGCACTTCTCCGGGTTGAGCTTGATTTGAAACGGCGCAGGTTGGCGAAGGTCTCCTTGAGATCCTCCAAAAGGGTACCGCGCTTTTCCGTCTTCACCACTATGTCATCCACATAGACGTGGGCGTTTCTGCCGAGTTGCTTCAAGAGGCACTTCTGCATGCAGCGCTGAAAGGTGGCGCCGGCATTCCTCAAGCCGAACGCCATGGTGATGTAGCAGAAGGCGCCGAAAGGGGTGATGAAGGCGGTCTTCAGTCGATCGGCTGGGTCCAGCTTGATCTGGTGGTAGCTGGAGTAGGCGTCCAAAAAGGACAAAAGCTCGCAGCCGGCCGTGGAGTCGATCACTTGATCAATCCAGGGCAAGGCAAACGGAT
Organism: Thinopyrum elongatum; assembly: GCA_011799875.1. Taxonomy (NCBI): domain Eukaryota; kingdom Viridiplantae; phylum Streptophyta; class Magnoliopsida; order Poales; family Poaceae; genus Thinopyrum; species Thinopyrum elongatum. The sequence goes on from CM022301.1 coordinate 124,057,105, forward strand.
CCTTGGGGTAGGCTTTGTTGAGGCTTGTGTAGTCAATACACATGCGCCACTTGTTGTTTTTCTTCAAAACGAGGACTGGATTGGCAAGCCAGTCCGGGTAAAACACTTCCATGATGAAGTCGGCTGCCAAAAGCCGGGCGATTTCTTCACCAACGATCCTTCTCTTCTCTACTGATAGGTGGCGGAGGGGTTGCTTGACCGACTTAGCATCCGGCCGCACATGCAGCTTGTGCTCGGCGAATTCCTTCGGAACACCCGGCATGTCCTTGGGGGACCATGCAAAGATGTCCCGATTCTCATGGAGGAAGTCGACGAGCTCGCTTTCCTATTTGCTATCGAGGTTAGCCCCCATGACAGCGTACTTTTCCGGGTGCGCCGGGTCCAAGATGATCTTCTTGGTTTCCTTGGCCGGCTGGAAGGAGCCCTCGGCCTCAACCTCCTTGGGGTCAGATGGCATGGCCAGCTGCTCGCTGGCCATGGCCACAGCCCGGTCAACGAGGCGCTTTTCTTCGACGATGACGAGGGACTCAGCCAGCCGGGAGCTGGCCGCGGCGCACGTGAGCGACTTCTTGTAGTCGCCGGCAATGGTGATGATGCCCTTGGGACCCAGCATCTTTATCTTCAGGTACGCGTAATGCGGAACCGCCATGAATTTGGCTAGTGCAGGCCGGCCCAAGAGCGCGTGGTAGGGGCTGTCCAAGTCGACCACCTCGAACCAGATAGGCTCGCGGCGGAAGTGGGTCTTGTCGCCGAACAGGACGTCGATCTTGATCTTGCCGATTGGAGAGCAGGAAAGCCCAGGGACGATGCCATGGAACACGGTCCGGATGGGCTGGAGTCGCTTCTCCTTGATGCCCAGCTTTTCCATGGTATCGCGGTAGAGGATGTTGATGCTGCTACCGCCGTCTATCAGGACTCGGGAGAAGCAGCAAGCCCGCCTCTCGGCTGAGAAGGTGGAGTTCAGCACCATGGCATAAGCACCCAGCGAAGGCATCACGGCCGGATGGTCATCTCGGCTCCAGGTGATGGGCCTCTCGGACCAGTGCATGAATTGGGGGACCTCTAGAATAACAGCATTCACCTCATGGTGCTACTGACGTGGACTGTGCTTGTCGTCGGCTTCACTGGTGAAGACGACATAAGTGACGTTCTCGTTGGGGAATTCATCTTGGAGCATGCCGGCAGGGCGGGCCGGCTGCTGAGGAGCAGGAGCCGCCGGGCCGGCTGGAGGAGGCGGCAAGCCCTCACCCTTGGTGATTCGGGTGAGCCAGCTGCACTGCCGGGTTGTATGGTTGGACGGCTTCGCGCCGCTGTGGAACTTGCATGGGGCATCGAGGGTCTGCTCAAAGGAGAAGGCCAGCAGCCAGGCCCCCTTGCCGCCCTGCTGACGCTTGGGGCCGGGTTGGCATGCCGGCTGCTGGTCCTCGACGGTTGCCACCTGCCGGCTGTTAGAAGCCGGCAGCTGGGCCTTGCGCTTGTTGTCGTTCGGCTGCTGACGCCGGTTGGAGTCACCAGTCGGCGCCGGAGAAGTCGGCGGGATCACCTTCCCGGACGCGTTGATCCGGATCTCTGACTTCATGGAGGAGTCGGCTATGGCGTACTTGTCCGCCACAACCAGGAGCTCGTCCAAGGTAGCCGGCTCGTCGCACAAAAGCTTGTGCTTGAGCAGGGTGCCCTCTCTGCACCCGGAGGTGAAGTACTCGATGGCCTGCACCTTGTGCACCCCCTCGCAGGAGTTGCGCAACTCGGCCCAGCGCGTCAAGTAGTCTCAAGTGGACTCGGTCGGGCCCTGAACGCACATGGAGAGCTGGCGAGGCTTGGGGGCCGCTTGTAGGTGTTGTTGAAGTTGCGGATGATGACGTCGCTGAAGTCCAACCAGCTGTTGATGTTGTTGGGCTTGAGGCTGTTCATCCATGTCCAGGCCGTGCCCTGCAGCATGAGCGGAACATACTTCATGGCAACACGCTTGTTGCCGTTTGCTATGCTGACTGCGGTGGCGTAGTCGGTCAGCCAATCTTCCGGCTTCACGGCACCGTTGTACTTGGGAGTGTCGGGAGGAAGTGAGAACCCTTTGGGGAAGGGCTCGTCGCGGATGCGGGGGCCGAAGCAGGCCGGGCCGACTGTATCCTCATCCTCCATTGCCAGGGACCGAGCCAGCTGCTCGATCCGGCGGCGAGCATCATTCTCGCCGACTGCTTCGCGGGGGCCCAGCCGGCCCCCCAAAGTCGGGTGCTCAACCGGCGCCGGAGAAGCCAACCTCTCCCTGCGGGGGGGGGGGGGGGGGGGGGGGAGGCGGTCGTTCATCCTACTGGCGCCGGCCCTCCGGGTTCGGAGGAACTTGCCGGCTGCCCACAACCGTCTGGTGAGAGCGCCGGCTGCGGCTAGCTGCCGGCTCCGGGTTCCGCTGGCCGCGGCCGCCGCCACTAGGGGACCGAGAGATCGCTCCATTCTCATGGCGGTGTGGAGGGTTTCGTTCCGAGAGCTCGGCCTGCCGGCCGGCTCCCACCACGCGGTTGCACGCATCTTGCTGCGTGTTCGCAGCGTTGAGGAGTTCCTGGAGGCGGTCTAGCTGGCTGCGCTGTTCGTCGCCCTCCAGGTTCTCGAGTTCTTCTGCCGCCGCCTGCGCGGCGCACAGGTTCTGCACGGGGGTGTCGTAGATCGGACGTCCGACTCCCAGCATGCTGGCGATGGCCGCGCCGCATTGCTGGATGGCGCCGGCTTGGCTGGGCTTGGCCGCAGCCAGCATGCCACCAGCTATGCGGTCGATCTCGCGCTGGTTGGCCTCAGCGCGGCACTTCATGGCCGCCATCTTGGTGGCGCTGTCGAGGAGCTTGACGCGGATTTCCTCTAGTGCCGCCGCGTCGGCGTTGGCTCCGATGGGAGCCGCCAGTTCCTGCATTGCTGCTCGCAATGGGTCCTGGACGGCCCCGCCAGAGGCCTGGCTGTTGCTAGTGATCATCACCTCCACAAAAGACACCAGCGTCGAGCGCACCGGCAGAGGAGACGCTAGAGACGGGAGGGAGCGGGTCATCGATTACCACCACGTCGCCGGGGAACCCGTCGGTGGCGTCTGCGTTGGAGAGGCGGAGCTTCCCGAAGAGGTCGGCGAGGCAGCTCGCAGGGCAAATGGCTCCCGTGTCGGGCGATGCGCTAGTGCAAGCGCAAGCGAACGTCGGGCTGGCTGATCAGGCCGGCCGCAATGTGCTCGCCGGAGGGGAAGGCGGTTCCCGTCCAGAATGTGTCTCCGGCCGACGCCGCGAATGGCCCCATGGTGGGCGCCAACTGTCGTGGTACTCTCACGTCAGATGCCAGGGGGTGGCTTATCATGGGTGGAGCCAAGAGGACGTCGTTGGGCCCTGGAAGCGGGAGTGAGCACGAGCTCGATCGCACACAAGACGTACCCAGGTTCGGGGCTCTCCGGAGAGATAACACCCCTAGCCCTGCTCTGCGGGGTCTCCGCATGATGACTATGATCAAGAGTGTACAAGGTTGCTCCTTGAGCTGTGTTGCTAGAGGAGGAAGAAGAGTAGAGCTACCTCTCTTCTCCTAGCTATGGCGTGGGTGTGTGTGGAATGAGGGCTGAACCCTTTGCATGGGTGAACCCTAGGGGGTTTTATAGGCCAACCCCCCAGGGGTACAATGGTAATACGACCGGGTGTAGGACCCGGGCGTCAGTATCTAAGGTCGTCGGGTTCCTCGTCGGCTGCTGAGGCCCGCCTCTGGAGGGCCCCGCCGACTGCTGAGAATCCGGCCGACAGGTAGGGCCCGCCGCCTGCGGGCCACGCTGATTGCCTTTTGCTATAGCTCTGTCCCTGATGACGGAGGCCGCATCACGAGTCGTATGGCTACAGTCCCGCGTCAGGCGGGTAGGTGGCGGCTTGGTCAACGCACACTATAGCCACGCTCCGTCTTGTCGTAGTGGGTGAGCGCAGACTCCGAGGGGAAGAAGGGGCCGGCTGCTGGAAGCTGGCCCGCCCCCGAGGCCGCCTTCGAGGGATGCGCCGTCTTCTGGAAGCCCGTGGGCCACGCTGACGGTCCTCTATCGTAGCACGGTCCTTGCTGACGAGGGTCGCGTCATGAGTCGCACGGCTACAGTCCCGCGCCAGGCGGGTAGGTGGCCGTTGGGTCAGCTCGTACTGTAGCCACGCTCCTCCGGGATTCGGGGGAGCAGACGGCACTGTTGCCACGCCTCGTCCCGTCGTAGTAGGTGAGTGCGGACTCCGAGGGGAAGGAGGGGCCGGCTGCTGGAAGCCGGCCCACCCCCGAAACCACCTTCTATGGGTGTGCCGTCTTCTAGGAGCCGACCCGCGCGGCCAGCTGGCATGAGGGGCTTCGCCAGTCCCGATGTCTTGAAAAGTAATTGGGTCCGGATGAGGCTACCCGGGGTCCATCCCCCCGACAGTCTTACTTGGCTCAAACACTAATTAAAACACCAAAACATAATTATTACAGAAGTAATATTGCATATACTCATAAAAACATAAATTAAAAATATTGGGTTGTCTCCCAACAAGCGCTTTTCTTTAAAGCCTTTTAGCTAGACATTGATAATTTTAACGATGTTCACATGAACGACAAAAACTGAAGCACAAGGAGAGCATCATATAGCGTGTGAAAAGCATGTTTAAGTCTAACATACTTCCTATGCATAGGCATTTTATAGGGAGAAGATCTATCAAGACAAGCAAAAACTAGCATATGCAAGGAAGAAGAAAGAAACAAAAGCAATCTCAACATAACGAGAGGTAATTTAGTAACATGAAAATTTCTACAACCATAGTTCCCTCTCTTATAATAATTACACGTGGGATCATATTCAAATTTAACAATATAGCTATCATATAACATATTCTCTACATGATCCACATGCATGCAAAGTTGACACTCTTCCAAAATAGTGGGATTAACATAGAATAAAGTCATTACTTCTCCAAGCCCACTTTTATCAAAAATTTCATAAGATTGATCAAACTCCAAAGTAGTGGGATCATTATTTCCTAAAGTTGACACTCTTCCAAACCCACTTTCAATATTATTGCAAACATTATTATCATGAGGCTTAAATAAATTTGCAAGATCATAAGAAGCATTATCACCCCAATCATGATCATTGCAATAAGTAGTGGACATAGCAAAATTAGCATCCCCAAGCTTGGGGTTTTGCATATTATTAGCACAATTGACATTAATAGAATTTACAATAACATCATTGCAATCATGCGTTTCATTCAAGGAGCTATCGTGAATCACTTTATAAATTTCTTCTTTTAGCACTTCATCACAATTTCCAGATTCACGAATTTCAAGCAAAACTTCATAAAGATAATCTAGTGCACTCAACTCACTAGCAATTGGTACATAATAATTGGATCTTTTAAAAAGATTAGCAAGTGGATGAGGATCCATAAACTTTTTGTGTCTGATTTGGAATAAATATGCAACTATGCCAAGCGAACAAGCAAACAACCCAAGTAAGACATAAAGGCAAATAGAAAAAGGCAAATAAAATGGGCAAATATTTTTGTATTTTTCTGAAAATATTTTAGAAGTGGGGGAGAGGAAAATGAGAGGCAAATGGAAAATAATGTAAGTGCAAGAGATGAGAATTTATGATAGGTACTTGGTAGGCTTGATGTAGAAGCTCCCCGTCAACGACGCCAAAAATTCTTCCTGCTATTTCTTGAGCTTGCGTTGATTTTACCCATGAAGAGGAAAGGGTGATGCAGCAAAGTAGAGATAAGTATTTCCCTCAGTTAAGAACCAAGGTATCAATCTAGTAGGAGGTACAAGCAAGTCCCCAACAGATGCACCTGCACAAACTAACAAACGCTTGCACACAACACGAAAAAGGGGTTGTCAATCCCTTCATGGTCACTAGCAAGAGTGAGATCTGATAGAGATAGATATAAAAGATAAATAAAAGGCAAAATAAAGTAAATATAAATAAATTGCAGGAAGGTATTTTTGGGTTTTTGGTTTTATAGATCTGAAAATATATGATGAGAAATAGACCCGGGGGCCATAGTTTTCACTAGAGGCTTCTCTCTTGAAAGGAACACATACGGTGGGTGAACAAATTACTGTTGAGCAATTGATAGAAAAGCGCAAAGTTATGACGATATTTAAGGCAATGATCATGAATATAGGCATCACGTCTGTGACAAGTAGACCGACTCCTGCCTGCATCTACTACTATTACTCCACACATCGACCGCTATCCAGCATGCATCTAGTGTATTAAGTTAACAAGAACCGAGTAACGCCTTAAGCAAGATGACATGATGTAGAGGGATAGATCCAATCAATATGGTAAAAAACCCATTTTTTATCCTTAATGGCAACAATACAAATATCTGCCTTGCTACCCCTACTGTCTCTGGGTGAGGACACCGCAAGATTGAACCCATCACAAAGCACCTCTCCCATTGCAAGAAAAACCAATCTAGTTGGCCAAACCAAATCGATAGATTGGAGAGAAATACAAAGCTATCTTAATCATGCATAAAAGAGTTCAGAGAAGACTCAAATAATATTCATAGATAATCTGATCATAAATCCACAATTCATCGGATCTCAACAAACGCACCGCAAGAGAAGATTACATCGAATAGATCTCCAAGTACATCGAGGAGAACATTGTATTGAAGATCAAATAGAGAAAAGAAGCCATCTAGCTACTAGCTATGGACCCGTATGTCTGTGGTAAACTATTCACACATCATCGGAAGGGTAGCAAGGTTGGTGTAGAGGCCCTCTGTGATCGAATCCCCCTCCGGCGGAGTACCAGAAAAGGCCCCAAGATGGGATCTCACGAGAACAGAAGCTTACGGCAGCGCAAAAGTATTTTTGGTGTGACCTCTGACATAAGGGGAATATTTGGGTATTTATAGAGCAGAGATTAGGGTTAGGAGAGCTGCGAGGGGCTCACAAGCCCAGGGGCGCGCACTGAGGCTTGTGGCCCCCTCGTGGGTCTTTTGGCCTCTTCCCGAAGCTTCCTGGTTGTCTTCTGGTGCAAGAAAAATCCTCAAAAAGTTTCGTTCCGTTTGGTATTGATTTTCTGTAAAAGACAAAAAAAAGGAAAGAACAACAACTGGCACTAGGCACTAGGTTAATAGGTTAGTCCCAAAAATGATATAAAATAGCATATTAATGCATATAAAACATCCAAGATAGATAATATAATAGCATGGAACAATCAAAAATTAGAGATACGTTGGAGACGTATCATTCTCCTCGGTGTTCTTGAAGATCTATTTGATGTAATGACTTTTTGTGGTGTGTTTGTTGGGATCTGATGAATTGCGAGTTTATGATCAGTTCTATCTATGAATATTATTTGAGTCTTCTCTGAACTATTTTATGCATGATTGTTATAGCCTCGTATTTCTTCTCCGAAACTTTGGTTTGGTTTGGCCAACTAGATTGATTTTTCTTGCCATGGGAAGAGGTGCTTTGTGGTGGGTTCGATCTTGCGGTGCTCAATCTCAGTGACAGAAAGAGACATGACATGCATGTATCATTTCTATTAAGGATAAAAGGATGGGGTCTATTCCTACATGAATAGATCTTGTCTACATCATGTCATCGTTCTTATTGCATTACTCCGTTTTCCATGAACTTAATACACTAGATGCATGCTGGATAGCGGTCGATGTGTGGAGTAATAGTAGTAGATGCAGAATCATTTTGGTCTACTAATCTTGGACATGATGCATATATACATGATCATTGCCTTGGATATCATCATAGTTATTTGCTTTTCTATCAATTGCCCAACAATATTTTTTTTACCCACCATATGCTATCTTCTTGAGAGAAGCCTCTAGTGAAATCTACGGCCCCCGGGTCTATTTCCTATCATATTATTTTCAGATCTATTAATCCAAAAATACCTTGCTGCACTTTTTTTTTGTGTTTTTGTTAGATCTATTCAACCAATCTCATACAATTTAATCTATCTCAATACCGAGGAGGGATTGACAACCCCTCTTACGCGTTGGGTTGCAAGCATTTGTTATTTGTGTCCAGGTACTGTTTACATAATTTGGGTGGATCCTCCTACTTGATTGATAACCTTGGTTTCATAACTGAGGGACAAACTTACCGTTGGTGTGCTGCATCATCCTCTCCTCTTCGGAGAAATACCAACGCAGATACAAGCAATAAGGAAGAATTTCTGGCGCCGTTGCCGGGGAGGATCATGTCCAGATCTATCAAGTACCCAATCTCAAATCTCATATCCTTGTATTTACTTTATTTGCCATTTTCCTCTCATTTTCATCTCCCCCACTTCTAAAACGTTTTTGCGAAAAGCACAAAAATATATGCCTTTTTATTTGCCTTCTTTTCGTTTGCCTTTTTCTCGTTAGATCTCTTGTTTGCTTGTGATCTTGTTGGAGCAAGTCATCATGTTTCAAGAGGATTATCGTGGTATTTCTTACCCTAATATTTTGGTAGAAATTGAGAAGAGTACTAAGGCTTACATGATTAGTCAGTTTGAGCATAACAAAATTTTCACCGATGAACTTAAGAAACACTCTGTTTTGCTTGATGCCATCATGAAACAACTTGATCATTTTGTTTCGCCAAAAAGAAATGCGACGTTCCCCTTTTTAGGGAGGGTATTTCATAATGCGTACAAGTAGTAAAAATTGCGGGCGTGCCACTTGTTTTATGAAAACAAGAAATAAATAGATAGACAAAATAATGGACAAATATTGGACATGTGGAACACTACACTTTATTGATCATTGTATTGAATACAGATATATTGTACATGCTCCATGGGAGTTTATCCTTTTGCCTTCCACGTCGCGCTCACGGAGTATCTGACTGAAGGTGATTGTGTAGTTCGCTGATTCCTGGTGCGTTTGCAAGAAACCGGTTAATTACATCCATGGGGTCGATCCAATGGAATACTTCCGATTAAGCTGCGCTGATGGTCGTCGTCATGTATCGGATTGCTCATCCATACGCATGTGATATTCATGCAAATATTATGTGGGTGGCTTTGTTTCGCCGAAACCCGGTCACGAGTATTATCGCCATGTTGGTGTAACCAACAGGATATGTCGATGAAGGGGTAACTTTCGCCTCGTCGGTGCCCAGTCATGTATCGCCTTGATTTCATCAGATGCGAACATGTGTATGTTGCTATCGCCTCATCGGTGCCCAGCAACGGTGTGTCCAATCTGGTAGGTTTGTAACATGTCGATAGAGTGGTGACTCGGCCTCGTCGGCACTCAGCCATATTTTTGTCCGGCCTCGTCGGCACTAGATGCATGATGGAGATAATGGTGTGGATAGCCTTTTGTCTCGTCGACGCTCGGCCAAGATGTCGACGTGGAAAATATCATAGATGCATTGGATGATGCTTGCCAACAAAATTGATATTGCTTACTCGCAGGAGCAAAATCAATGTGGATTGTATGGATGTCGCGTCCTTGTGAGGGGCGGAATAAGACTAATATTTTATTAATCTCGTCTCCTCGTGAGGGACAAAATCAATGTAAAATTTGGAGCCTCGCCTCCTCGTGAGGGGAGGAATCAAGATAATATTTTATTGAAATTGCCTCCTCGTGAGGGGCAAAATCAATGTAGTAGATTTGACTCCCTTGTACTTGGCCATAGCCACGTACGCTCATCACGGTTTGCATCAAGCAATGGTCGACTATCCTTGTAGGAGTAGCCTTCCCGCAGTTTTATATATTTTTTGTCGCCAGTTCCCTTGTATAAGAAAAGCCATGGTTTTAGGCTTGCTTTGATGGAGGATTTTTGTATGAAGTGAAGTACACGCCATGGGATTGAAGTGAAGTTTTGTATGAAACAATCATCATTACTCGCCATGGAACCCATGTAGAACTTGTTTGAGTAGAACGGGCCTTTTGCTCGTCAGTACCCGGCCACTGTACTGATGTAGAACTTGTTTTGGTAGGACAGGCCTTTTGCTCGTCAGTACCCAGCCACTGTACTGATGTAGAACTTATTTTGGTAGGACAGGCCTTTTGCTCGTCAGTACTCAGCCGTGGTACTGATCCGTGGTACTGATGTAGATCTTGCTTTTGGTGGGACGGGCCTTTTGCTTGTCAGTACCCGACCACGGTACTGATGTAGGCCATTTTTCTCGTCAGTACTCGGCCAAGGTACTGATGTAGAAACTTGTTTGCTGCAGCCTTGAGACCGGTGAGATAGAACGAATCAAGCTCCCTCGTAAGGGACAAGATTAACTTATTTGCCTCTTGTTTGAATTGCTTGCATGAACATAGATCGGTACAGACTTGCTCTTTTCTCATCACAAAAGTAGTCTGATGATCGGATCTTACAACTTACCATCAAAGGCCGATGGTTGGTGCGAAGATCAGCATGTCGATGAAACTCCGGCGTTCGCGATCGATGAAACTGATATGGTGGAGATTGAGGAAGGGAAGGATGGCTTGTTCGTGGAGTTGATGCTGAGAGCCTGGGTATATCTGGCAAGTTTTAGGGAGGAGAACTTTGGCCGGGCAATGTGCGCCTACATCTTGTGGCGTGCGTTCCTCCTGAATGAGGGGCTGGCCTCGCTTTATATAGGCAGGCGCTGACAAGCCAATCTTGCCCTGCCCGATGATCCCTTTAGTTAGGAATGCCATGATACTATTTGCGTGCGTGTCTGATTCTTGTACGGCAATCCATGATTATTCAAGTTTACCCCTTTTTTCTTGGGACAAATGCATTTTTACCCTAGTTGGAACCTACCCACGGGGTTTGCCCTTACTTTTTGACTCTCCTCAGTTTTGACCTTAGATTTGCCTCCGAGGTCGCCCGAATGCCCTTTGCCTATTTGACCAATAATTTGAAAATTCATAACAAATTCGTATGAACTCAGAAAAATGCAAATAAGATATCAAAATATTCAGATAAACATTACCTTTATGTTCATGTCATTTGCATTCAGGACAAAAGTACCATTTAAACTAACCGAGGTTATTAATGTTATTAACATTATTAAAAATAAAAAGGTATAAACAATACATTTTATGAATAAAAATTACATGCAAATGTAGGTGATGTTTTCTGAACATCCTGATATCTTATTTACATTTTTCTGAGTTCATATCAACTTGTTATGAAGTTTCAAAATAATGGTCAAAGTTGTTTGAACATTCATAAGAAGTTAATATGAACTCAGAAAAATGCAAGTAAGATATCAGGATGTTCAGAATACATCACCTACATTTGCATGTAATTTTTATTCATGAAAAAAGTATTGTTTATACCTTTTTATTTTTAATAATATTAATAACATTAATAACCTCGGATAGTTTAAATGGTACTTTTGTCCTGAATGCAAATGAAATGCACATAAAGGTAATGTTTATCCGAACATTTTGATATCTTATTTGCATTTTTCTAAGTTCATATGAATTTGTTATGAATTTTTAAAGTATTGGTCAAATGGTCAAAGGGCATTGTGGCAACCTCGGGGGCAAATATAAGGGAAAAACTGAGCAGAGTCGAAAAGTAAGGGCGAACTCCGTGGGTAGGTTCCAACTAGAGGCAAAAATACAATTGTCCCTTTTTTTCTTTATATACACATACACACATCGGCACACCGAAGATGGAAAGTGCTCAATGTATTGTGGGCCTTTGTTTGTCACGTTGCAACCATGTGTAGTTGGGTAAAACCTGTATGCATTAGTATTAGCAGATATACACGGCTGCCTATGCATCATGCATGCACGCTAATTATAACTTTAGCTAGCTTTTGTACTGACGTATATCTCCCTTCTGATAATTATTTCCCTTAAACCAAAGTGCAAATGATCAATCTATTTGCATCACTATATTCTACGTGATGAGCTCTACAAACAGAGTATAATATTGAATATATTGTTTCTTTCGTAATGTTTTAGCCATGCGTGGGACCCACCCGTCATATGGTAGCACTTTGCTAAACCAAAGCTATATTTTCTCTCATATCTAGTTGTATTTATTTGCATGCCGGTCTACCACGGCTCGAACAAATAAATTGAGATTTTTTTGGTACAAAATCCGTCAAACAAATGCCCCCCGCCGAGTGTAGTTCATGTGCGAAGCAACATGGACTAGACTTGGCGAAACGATCTGCTCATCAACTGATTTGGAAGCACTTTTTTTTAGGGATCCAAACTTGATGCATGTAAGCGCCAAAGGCTAGCAATGAAATCCTTAAACCAGTAAGGTAGCTTTCAACCAGGGAGACGTACATGGACGAAATCAGACCGAAGTGCACCTGGATAGGAGACGCATATGCGCAGGTATCCATCAGCCTTATGACAGAGCCGGACACGGATTCCCTTACACGTGGCACCTCTTTGATAAATAAGGCACGTAATCCTCGCGTGCCTCATTATTTTCCCTGCCACCAAATAACGACTTGTTCCCAAAATAAATCTCGTCATTTAAACTCCAGGGAAAGTTGTTCCAACGAATCCAGTTCAGCTCGTAAGGACGAACACATTGGTTTGTGCAGCACAAGTGCCAGATCAAAGAATACACGAAATCCGGAGATGAGTATCGGTCGAAATACTAGGTCGACACGGAGAACTGGTGTTGTAAGAAGCATCCCCACGACAAGCCAATACCCATAGAGAGAAGATCACAGGCGAAGCAGAAACCTGCAGGAAAAACTCTCAACACAATGATTCTGTCGATGCCGATAAAGGCCGGCGGTGTCATCTCCAAGGGTGGATGTCTAACATTGGCAGCATGTCTATCATTCAGCACAAATATATGCACAAGAAGCATGTCTACATTCAGTATGGATGCTTAGTTTCTATACTTAGATCAGAGCATACAATTGGTATATGTTAAAAAGTGTGGCGAAAGGTCATACCACAGCTTTAGGAAGTATCCGTGAGATGCCAGGATATTCTCGATAAATCATGCCAAATAAGTTATAGCATGATCATCATTATTATTCAAATAGGGAATAATTTGTTTACTCCATTGCGACCATGTTGGCGCCAGCCAATGGGTAATGCATAATAAAAAAAACTCCATTGCGACAAAACGTGTGTTGGTGTCCGTCAATGGATGTCGGAATTCCACTGCAACCAAACTTATGTTGGTGCCAGCCAGTAGCTATTTTGATACACTTGATCCCCAGCCTCGAACCGAAGTGATGAAATTTATCAAGTCCGGTGCGACCGTTAGACAACTACGGTGCCAACCACCGACCTTAAAGGGTGGTTTGCCCAAAATTTTCCACTGGCTTAATTTTTTGTATGAAGCGTGATGTGATCGAGAACTGCAGGATGCCAGCCATCAGACTTGAAGGGTTCCACAGATCAACACTAGCCGCACTGGCGTGCTTCACTACTCCCATAAAATATAAAACGTCAATGTACCAGAAAGACATTAGTAGCTCACTTGAACAATACTGAGTTTGAATATCATTGACAACGTGAATGGACTAGGAGGTGATGGTGCCCCCGGTGCTGCTGTCGCGATCATTGGCAGGTGATGCCCCCGGTGGTGACGCGTATGCTGATGTAAATCTTGAGATGTCGGAATGTCATCGACGATTTTTGTGTGCAGGGTAGTTCACTGTATGTGGAGGATTCATTTACCTTTTTTCATTAAGGGAAATTAAGGAATATAGACAGGGGGTAGTGAAACAGCCATGGATGAAAGGCCCACGGCGTTCCTTGCTTGAAGGAAATTGACACCCACATGGTACAATTAAGCTGGCTCTTCTAGCTCTATAAGCACTAGGGGGAATAGAAGATCAACATACAAAATATATGACCTTAGAAAAATATGCATCTGAACTTGGTACGAGCAGCATGCATCTCAACTTGCAACAAGTGGCAGGGCTGAGACGAATACCTCAAAGAAGCACCAAAGTAGACCATTACGGGGTTTTACCTCGTTCTCCGGGTTCGGCGCCGGCAAAGCGTGGCGGCGGTCGCTGCCTCCGGCGAGCTACTAAGCTCCTCCCGCATCAACTCGCCCAAGCAGTTGTCTCAGTTGAGCGGGCTTGGATTTGCCCCCGGAGACTGGCGGTGGAGGCGGCTCGAAGAGGGATGGACGAGGATGTTATGTAGAGATAGAGAACAATGGGAAGGGCCGACCGGAGCTGGAGGTTGACGGCGGCGGTCATAGATTGGAGAGGAGGGGACTGCAGGAGAGAGCTGCTTCCATGGAGAAAATGTTTTTTTAGAGAGAAAGGTCGTAGCTGGGGAATTGACTCAAACCCAGACCTAGGCACTTACTTTATCTGGCCTTTTTTTCTTCAAACGGTACAATTGACGTGCACACATGCTTGCCTTGCTCTTTGTATGCATGCACAACGTGTATGTATATTTTGTTTGTCAGGCTTATATTGAGAAGAATATTGGGTAATGCCCCCATAGAGTAGAGTTGAGTTCGTGCATATGAGGCACACGATGCAGCAGAAACTTGACTATGTAAACAATTTACTGCAGTTATAAAATAACTGATGATCCGGCCTGTTAGGATAGAAAATGCACATACAATTGTGAAGTATGCCAGCATTGGCTAACCCAACGTTTTTTTATTTATTTTGCCGGGCCAATTTTTTGTAGCGAATATTCATGCTATCATTTAATATACATCTGCGAGGATGTATATAATCTCACTTGATATGGCGAAATGCCCATACCACATGCTAAAAAAATGCTTTTATTCATTCCCAGTGCGACCAAATGCGATGATGGTGCCAGCCAGTGGTTAATGCCTCTGATTTGCCAGGAAATTGCCACTGGCATGGAATTTTTATCAAGTGTGATGCGACCGTAAAACTGCACGATGCCAACCATCAAGACTTGAAGGGTTTCACAGATTCGCACTGGCCGCGCTGGCGTGCTTCACTGCTCCCATAAAATATGAAGTGTCAATGCACTAGAGCGACCCTTCAATGTAGTGGAAATCGTGCCGGAATGTCGTCGACACTATGAGGGAACTATGGGATGGTGTTGCCCCCAGTGTCTTTTGTTGTGATCATCGGGCAGTGACACCACCAACGATGATGCATATATTGGTGTAAAATATAGCTAGGCGTCGGAATGTTGTCAATACTGTGGTAAAACCAGGGGATGATGCTGCCCCCGATGTCATTTGTTGTGATTGTCAGGGCGATGCCACCAGTGAGGATGTATAGGTTGATGAAGAACTTTAGGCGTCGGAATGTCCTCAACGATGCTCGTCCGAGGGATAAATTCGCCCCCCCCCCCCCCCCTGGAAGTGTTTGGTGACAACTGTGATTATCAAGTCTACCAAAGTTGTATGATGTAGCATATCTTCATGACACAAACGAAAAATAAATATTGTGACCAATATCATGCCACATTGGAAGTGCATTGGAAAGTGATTTGTATGTGTAGCGAATGTTCATGCCACATGTTGAATTGAATATGTTTGACCGAAAGCTCATGGTACAAACACAAGATGTTAATGTTGTAGTGGAATTCTCTGTCACAAAGGAAAATTTGATGGTCGACAGAAGTCGTGCCCTATAACAATGTTCATGCCAAAAGGGGGGTCAGGCATAAGACGAGACAATATGGGTTTATATAGTCACCGTCATGGATATGGACACAAACATAACATCTGGAGTGAGCATTTCAGTTAACATCTTGCCCCCGGTCGCAACATGACTAGAGCTGAGTTGTCAAAATATTGTTTTCCAACAAACAACTGCACGGATGGCTTTACATGCTGCTCATCGCACATCGCCAAACTTGAGCTCTCATGTACTAAAAAGTACATATAGATGCCAAGATAGTAGTGAAATAAATTCACGCTTCACTTATGTTATAGGCCTGGATGTAGTCCTTTGAAATTTTCAACATGTTTGATAGAACATGCCCCACTAAGCGGTTTTGGTACAACACATGCATAGTGAAACTTTGTATGCACCAAGAATATGGAAAAAGTTTAGGTAGAGTTGTAAGAAGACTCAACCATCTAAAGGAATAAATGATCGTGATGATCTATACTTCATAGATTTATTTTTTAGTGTGTGTACGAAACACCACACTAGTACGGGGCTCTTTCAAAGCCATGTTGACTTCTTCGAGTCGTCTCTTTGGTTAGAGCTTCCCATTGGTATTGCACCTCCTATCCCGAGGGACTTAGGATATGGCTAGTTGATATGGTGTTTCGTGGGTAAAGGATGTTGGAAATGTGCCATTACTTTTGCTGAGGGGTGGTGAGTAGCTATCATCCGCCTTCTTTCAAGTGGGTAGACTATTGCTTGATTAGGCTTCTCAATTGATGTTGCTTCATTGAACTTTACAGGGCCATCTCCTCTATGATTTGGAGAACTGCTTCAACGGCCATGGATTTGTCTCCTCTTGTGAGAATTGTTTGACCTTCTTTCTTTTTATGAGATTTCCTCTTTGGAGAATTTCTTGAACTTTTTGGTAGGACCTTCTTCCATATTTGCTTGGAAACCCACATTTAGAACTTGGATGATAGCCAAACACCTTTGTGGAAAATAGAACCCTCGCAGGCATTTTATATAGGCCCTTGTTTATGCCTCACCGGGGTGGCAAGAAGCTGCACACTAAAACAACTTGTGTTGCTACAGGTAGCCCTCTCTGCTCTTTTGCCTATACTTTCTCCCGGCTAAACAAGTGAAGATGCAATACCAATAGTAGAGACTTGTCACCTCAGATAAGACCGAGTGAGTCCTCCATAAACTTTGACCGCCGCCACTTAACATGGGTCTTTGATGTGATGTGTGTAGGTTGTTTATAAGCAAGACCAATCACAATCATTCATTGACGATAGGTAGCGAGTCTCCTCGCAGTTAAAGTTTATGGATCAAAAATTTAGGACAAGAAGTATTCCGAGGCAATAAATCATGCCTTTACAATTTTTTTGGTATATAGAGTAACCCACAATTGTTGGCCGGGAATGGTTCTCATTGGGCCAGCTATTGCGGCGAGAAAACCTTGATGCGCTTGTGATGCCAAAGGTTCTCAAAAGCAAATAGACTTGGCAAAGTGGGAATTGTTCAACTCAGCTCTATCGTGGTATGGTCTTTCTTAGGAAGCATCGCCTGGTGTATTATGAGTTTATGATCCAGGCGAGCAAATGACGAATGAGATTGAAGATAGTGGACGTGAGGTGCACTATATTGCTCACGCACTTTATTTTGAGATTTATATGGAGCACTCGAAATGAAGGTGCATCGCTCGATTCAAATATATTCACAAGCCCTGGACAATATGTGCAGTGCAAAATATTTATCAAGGAGTGTCGGTGTCAAAACCGGCAGACCTCGGGGTAGGGGGTCCCGAGCTGTGGATCTAGGATCAATGGATAACAGGGGACGATGAACACAACGTTTACCCAGGTTTGGGCCCTCTCAAAGAGGTAAAACCCTATGTCCTGCTTGATTGTATTGAATATATGATGGAGTTTACAGAGTAGATCTACCTCGAGATCAGCATGAGCTAAACCCTAGGCTATGAGGTGATGAATATAGCTCTCCCCCTAATGACTACAACCCTCGGTTTATATATACGCCGATAGGGCTAGGGTTACCGAAGATAGATTACAACCAGAGGGAAAGAGATCTCGTCCACCCTTAACTTGGAGGGCACACCATGGCTTCACCGGTCTCCGGTCACCACACGGCTCCGCCAGTCCGGCCCATGTATAATGGGCCATTACCCCGAGGACCTCTTAGTCCATGACTCCCTCAGTAGCCCCCAAACTTGCCTCCAACGCCGAGACTTGTATTCGGTGTCCATTCATCCGACCAATATTTGGTTTGCGGGGCGAGTTCTTCAGCTAGTCTCCCCCCTGTTCGGTACCAAGCGATGTTCGGAATCTGAAACGGCTGTTTTACTTAACACCGAAGGTAATAATAAAAATATCGCTCAAGCGCAAATAGTGCCTTTATCTGACAACTTTCTCTCCTTCAACGAAGAGTCGCTTCCGACCATAATGCCAAGCAGTTACTATTTCTCGAAGCGCGGCTCGAGGCTAACGCCACGATTGACACGTCCCCTCAACATGGAGATCATGTCCCGCCTTTCGGGGGATATGGTTAATGATTTCGATTCCCCTTCCCGCTCATAACGTTGCGAAGATATCGGGAAGTGGAGAGGCCAACGGCATGAAAAAAGGGATCTCTGGCCTGCCCATAGTTATAAAAGGGGGCCGCAATAATCTGCATCCCACGCCTTCTCCTTCCTTCCGCACTTGCAATCCTGCAGAGCTCCAGCGCCCCTTCTCCCTGCTTCCATAGCCAATCCCACTTCACCTCCTTCGACCATGGCCGGATCCGGCGCCAATGGGAAGTGGGAGGCCTCCTCTGTCACCAACGAGGATATTCTGAAGCTGAAGGAGGCCGGCTACTTGCCGGCCAACGTCGCCCATCAAGCCCCCGAGGAGGGCCAGATCGTCCCTACGCCCAAGGCGGGCGAACGGGTGGTCTTCCTCCTCCATTTCCTGAGGGGGCTGGGATTTCCTCTGCACCCCTTTGTGTGGGGGTTGATGTTCTACTACGGGCTAGACTTCCATGATCTAGCCCCCAACTCCCTCCTCCACATTTGAACCTTCATCATCGTCTGTGAAGCGCTCCTCTGGGTCCAGCCGCCCTTCGGCTTGTGGCTGAAGGTGTTGAACGTGAAGCCCAAGGTGGTCAGCGGCGAGCACGCGGACTGCGGAGGGGCCATGATCAGCAAGCTGACACGGGTCCAGTGACCGGATGGCCACTTCGTCGACACTGTCCAGATGTGGCTGAAGGAGTGGTTCTACATCACCGAGCCAAGGGAGGCCGCATGGGGGGGCGGCCCCCGCATTCCGGTCCGGACCCCCACCAGATTGGCCTCCTGGACCACCAAGAGTCTAGACTGGGGGGCGCGTTGCCGACACCAAAGCGCTGCAGAAGCGCGTCGACAATGTGATAGAGACCGGCGCTAAGCTGGTCGACGTGTTCCAAATCATGCTCCACCGCGGGATCCTCCCTTGTCAGGAGAGGGCCAAGCCCATGTGGGAGCATGAGCCCGAGGATCCGACCACTGTGCGGCACCGCTTCGGCACGACTCCGGACAAGATATGGGGCCAACTATTCCAGCCCCAGAATGAGTAGCCGGCCGAGGGGAAGGACATCGATCTTGACGCTGCGAATCCCCCAAGGGAGGTGAGTGGCATTTCTCTTCAAAGAGTGTTCGGATATTATGTGAGATTCGATCTAACCTTATTACGTGGATTCTGCAGGGCTGGCTCGCCAAGGCCAAGAGGATTAGCTGCCCAGCGCCGCTGCCAGAGGGGCCCCGATCAGAGCAGCTCGAGAAGATGCTGGTCGTGGTGCCCTACAAGGCGCCCGCTAAAAAGGGTAAGAAACGAGAAGCACCAGAGGCCAAGGAAGGCCTCCGTCGCAGGATCCGTCCGGGCAACCGGTCTGGAGACGCTGCGGCCTCATCCGTACAGGATGGGGACGAAGAGGAGGAAGACGAAGAGGAGAGTGCCACTTCGCACTCCAAAAAGAGGCCGGCGTCCGAAGACACCGAGGAGGTTCAGCCTTCCCCAGCCCCAAAGAGACAACACCGGCCTAAGCTGATTATACCTGACAGCTCGGACGATGAGAAGTCCGAGGCATCCGAGGAGCCCCCGAAGAAGGAACCCAGGGTCAAGCCCCCTGGCAGTAGGTAAGGTGTCTGTATTTTCAGTTGCCATGCTTTCAGTAGTCTTTAGTTGAAGGTTAACCCCTCCGAACTGCAGCCCCCCACGTGAGCGCCCCACCGAGAAGATTTCGGAGGGAACGTCGCCACCCTCCGAACTGGCAGACAGTGGGTCAATGGCGCATTACGTGCCTCCTTTGATCCTCGAAGAGGCCGAAGAGGTGCGGTCCCAAAGGACTCCTCCTCCTTCGACCATGGAGGGGGAGGTCGATGCTATAATGGCCGAGGTTAACACCTCGGTCACCGATGACCAGGAGGGAGCGTCCCTCCTGGCTGACATGGGAAAAGAGTCCGGACCAACCGGACCCCAACTGTCAACCGCCCCCGAGCCCCCAAGGCCTTCGACGGCACAAACTCCTCCCAGTAGGGAAGGGGCCGGGGGGCCAACGCTAGCGCCGAACACCTCTACACGGGCGGCGGCCGACTAGCCAGAGGTGTTAGAGGAGTTGGTGAACAACTCCGCCATCATTGACGGGCACCGCACTCTTATGAGTGCGGTTATGCAGGGCGTTCGATCCGTCTAGTCTGGACTGAACGACGTTGTCCAAGGCCTTCTAACAGGCTTTGAGGTAAGTCAAGTAATGCTTCTTTCCTTATAATGCGGTTTATAATTTGTTGGTTTAGGTAGGCCACATACATAGCAGCCCCCGAGACTCTGCCAGGACCTCGAAGAGACCTGCAGAGGATCAAATTCGGTAGGTCGATTAACAATGTCGACATTTCTTTTGATGACGCAGGCATCGTCCGTGGCCGCGGCTGCTAATGCCGCAGCATTAGAGGAGATGGATCGGAAGCTGAAGCTTTCCGATCAAGAGCTAAACCTTGTCAACAAATGGCTTGACGAGGCGCAAGGTAAGCTCCGTAAAAAGATGTGTACTTGCCGGATAGTGACTGTCCGGGCTATTTACTGATTCTTTGTTGTGATGATCTTGCAGCTGCTGCCGCTGAGGTCGAGGGCTTAAAGGAGGCCCTGAAGAAAGCCGAGGCCGAGGCGACCGAAAAGAAGAAGGCCGCTGAGAAGGTAGTGGCTAAGCTTGAGAAGGCCAAGCTTGCCGCCGAGCAACATGAGGCTCGGGTGACCGAAGTCCAAGTGGAGCTCCAGGATGCCGCCAAAAAGCTGGAGGTCCTTGAGAAGGGGCAGGAGGAGCAATCCTCCCGGCTAACTAAGGTAGAGAAGGAGCTTCAGGAGGTGAGGAGTAACGCCCGAGGTGTCCGGGAGGAGCTCCGGCAAGCCACGCAAATTGCCAATGGTAAAAAATATTTACTGCAGAGTGTGTTCGGAGGCAACAGATTCGCCCTGCTGACGAGGGTCTGGCGCTCCACAGGCATTTTCACCGAACTCCCGAAGAATGCAGCGGCCGCGGAGAGGCACTATGCCACCCGCGAGGAGGACGCCACGCAACGGCTTTTTTGGTCGCAGTTTTCGGACTCAAAGCGTCCGCCCCACCTCAGCGATCAAATGAAGTAGCTGATGGAGATGCATCAGATGTCCGAGCTGGCCTTGAAGGACCTCTGTGTCAACCTGTGGCCGGCCGAGCCCCTTCCGGACACCTACTTCGGCCTTGTGCAGAGGCTGAGGAAGGCGCCGCTCCGGATTGACGCTGTGAAGAGGTCGGCTTGCCTAGAGGGGGCTCGGCTCGCGTTTGCGAAGACAATGGTTCATTGTCCAAGGATTAATCCAATGGAGATGGCCATTGGTCCTCCGCTCTAGGGGAAGGAGCATCGCTGCCCTGATTTGTACTTCGCGCAGGTGATGACCGGAGCGCGGGCGATAGAGGGCCAATGTTCGAAAAATGTAATGCTTGAGTAGTTGTAGCAAATTTGTATCAAGTGGAACTTATGCTTTATTATGCACCTGCCTGACTTGTGTCATGATTTAATTTTGACTCATGTATGGCCGTGTGTTAATTCTGAACGCTACCAGTCATCGGCTTCAGCCCCCAAGTGAATATCACGAGAGGTGTTTTGTCTCCGCACTGTAAACCTTAGCCAACGTCTTGGTGCCCGGAGGCGGTAGTATGGGAACGAAACCAGGCAATCAGACTATTCGGTTTTACTGCCTTCACTTAGCCATAGGAGCTTGACTGTGGGGACTAGGGACTAGCCCCCGGTGTATGTGTGATGTACTTCGGGGTCGAAGCTTACCCTTTCCAATCACATGGTTTGTGTTAAAACGAACCCTTCGTGTGACACGGCTAAATCGCCAATGATTTTTAGAGTCCAACCTCGTCATCGGATCGCAGAACCATTCACGCTTACTATGACGATCAGTTTTCGGCTTTTTCCTCTTGAGGTACTTGACCGGGCAAGCCAGTAGTACAATCACAGGGGTTCTCCCTTTGCCCTCTTAGCTGAACTAGCAGAACATAAGGGGCAAACACAGGAGTCGGGCAACCCAACTATTGACGCAAGACATAGTTCGGAACAGATGCATATAGTGCAATATCCAAGACGCCGGACACCTAGCGGGAAGCGATGCCGGACTTAAGGGTATTTAGCTGACACATAAATCGAAGTCGTCACTGATTAATAGATTTTTTCATGCCGGGCTGTTCGAAGAGCGATGAGAGAGTCGGAAAGGGACAGAAAAAAATGCAAGAATGCGGATATCCGAACACCATAAAAGATATTTTATTATTTCTCGTAAGCTCAGGACGTCTAACCGTAAAATTCGAACTGCGAAGGCAGCAATTGTAAGAAGGAAAAAGGAGATTTTACAGAGGAAAGGTTGACGCAGGGCCTTGATGTGTGAGTTGAAGCCTTCACTGTGCCCTGCTGCACGTCTGCGCCTTTGCTTCTGATAGGTGGGGGCTGAGACCTTCAATGAGACCTTGATGGGCGAGGGCTCTGCTTGTGGTGCTTTATGCTTGGGGGTATCCGGAGTTAGTCCCCGGGTCGTCCGAAGACGAGGTCGCTCTGAAGTTCGGTTGAGCCGAACATGTACTTTGGATTAGTGAATGCCTCACGGCTGCCCATGGAATTTTAAGCGCAAAGTTGTGCTGGCAAGGCACATGGAGCATGGAGGAGATAGGCGTGCCGTGGGGCGTGTATCCCTATTTGCGGCAAACGCATGCGGGCTCCCATGAGGGAGAACGGGTTCGAACCCGTTTGCTGTTGCCGCCGTCCTTTACGGCGGGTCGGCATCCGGGCCTATATGGGCCGATGTTATATTCGGCCGCTAGGGCCGCAGTGTGTTCTTCAGTTTGAAGTGAGCATTTGGTGTTGCCGTTCATAGTTATGACCCCCGAAGGGCCAGGCATCTTCAGCTTGAGGTACGCGTAATGCGGGACGGCATTGAATTTGGCCAACGCTGTGCGGCCGAGGAGGGCGTGATAGCCACTGCGGAAAGGTGCAATATCGAAGATCAAGTCCTCGCTTCGGAAGTTGTCCGGAGATCCAAACACTACTTCAAGCGTCACGGTGCCCGTGCAGTGGGCCTCCACTCCCGGAATGACCCCCTTGAAGGTGGTATTACTGGGTTTAATCCTTGATGGATCGATCCCCATTTTCTTCACTGTAACCTCGTATATCAGATTGAGGCTGCTTCCTCTATTCATTAGGACTCTAGTGAGGTGGAATCCATCGATAATGGGATCTAGCACTAGGGCTGCGGACCCCCCATGGCGTATGCTCGTGGGGTGGTCCCTGCGATCGAACATGATCGGGCAAGCCGACCGTGGATTGAACTTCGGTGCTGCTGGTTCGACGGAGTATACGTCCCGTAGCGCTCGCTTCCTCTCCTTCTTCGGTATATGGGTTGCGTAGATCATGTTTACCATCTTGACTTTGAAGGGGAAGGGTTTCTGGCCTCCACTATTCAGCCTGCGGGGCTCATCATCGTCCTCGCTGCGTGGGCTTTTGCCCGAGTCTCCAGCGTTGAGCTTGCCGGCCTGCTTTATCACCCAACAATTATGGTTGGAGTGGTTGGCAGGCTTTTCGGATGTGCCATGGATCTGGCAGGGCCTGTCCAAAATTGTGTCTAGCCTGGACGGGCCATCGTTGTTGCCTTTAGGGGCCTTTTTGCGCTGCCCGGACTTCGAGTTTCAGAATCCAGCGTTTACTGCCGTATCCTCACCTTCGCCATCATTGTGGCGACGTTTGTTCTTGCTGCATCGCGGCTTTCCGTTTCCGTCCCGGACCTCAGAAGTACCAGGGGTATCGGGATTGGTGGTTTTACGAGCAAGCCAACTGTCCTCGCCTGCGCAAAAGCGGGTTATGAGAGATGTAAGGGTTGCCATGATTTGTGCTTTATCCTGATCGAGCTACCTTATGAGCCATTCATCCCTGACACTATGCTTGAAGGCGGCCAAGGCTTCGGTGTCCGGACAGTCAACAATCTGGTTTTTCTTGGTGAGGAATCGGTTCTAGAACTGTCGGGCAGATTCTTCGGTTTGTTGCGTAATGCGATTTAGGTCGTCATCGTCCGGAGGCCGGACATAGGTGCCTTGAAAGTTTGCTCGAAAAGCGTCCTCCAGCCCTTCCCAACAACCTATAGAGTCTTCGGGGAGGCTGTTCAACCAGTGCTGAGCTGGGCCTTTGAGCTTTAGCGGCAGATATTTAATGGCGTGGAGGTCATCTCCTCGTGCCATGTGAATGTGGAGGAGGAAATCCTCTATCCATACAGCTGGATCCGTGGTTCCATCGTATGATTCAATGTTCACAGGCTTGAAGCCTTCTGGGAATTGGTGTTGCATTACCCTCTCTGTGAAGCACAGGAGGTGTGCGGCGCCCCGGGCTCGGGCTATGTCACGTCGGAGGTCTTCGGTCCTCCGAATCTGCTACTGTTCCCGGACTCTATCGTTTCGGTTTGCCCGATCGTAGTATGATTCCCGGTAATCGGGCGAGTCTTCCCTGGGTCCGTAAATGGACCTGGTGCGACCTCCCCTGGCATCTAGGTCATGGCGAAGGTCGTACTCGTAAGTTGACGGCGCTTGATGCTTGCCATAACGGTGAGGTGGGCGGCTGGGTGTTCGGCCTCGTCAGCTTCTCTGTCCCGTCCTCTAGGGGGACAGTCCGGTTGTTCGGCGCGTGTGTATGTTGGACGTGTTGGCTCTAAGGCTTCATCGTCGAACTGGGGTAGCAATTTTCGCTTAGGATAGCTCTTAACTTGCTGTTCATGGCCGTATCCTTCTTCGGCGGCTAGGACTTTGGTCCACCGCTCATTGAGGGTGTCTTGTTCGGCCTTGATTTTGTGCTTTTGTTTCTTCAGGCTGTGGGCAGTGGCTAAAAGCCTCCACTTGATCCTTTCCTGCTCCAGAGGGTCTTCGGGGACGATAAAGTCGTCCTCCCCGAGACTTGCCTCCTCTTCAGAGAGTGGGAGGTAGTTGCTATCCTTAGAGTCTTCGCGGCGTTCCGAATTGAGCGGGTCCTCCTGCCCCGCAGGGTCATCCTAGTGATGCTCGTTGGCTGCGGCTCCGGTGGGGTCCCCCGTATTATTCTCGGTGCCGTTCTCCGCCGAGTCTTTGTTTCTCGTATGGCTTCGGCGTGGCTTTGACCGGCGGCATTGTTTTCGTCATTTGGGCGGCTCGTCTCTAGGCTTGCCTCTGTCCTGATTGGGAGTGCCGTCGCCGTCTTTGGGGGTGTCCACCATGTAAATATCGTAGGTGGACGTGGCCGACGAGCGGCCCGTGACGGGGGGACAACCTTAGTATAAGTCGTGGTTACATCCTCCTCGTCCATGTATTTGGCATTCTCCGAATTGTAGTCTAACATATCGGTTAAATCATCGATAGTTGCTACCAAATGGGTGGTGGGTGGGGCGCAAAATTCCCTGTTAAACGCCCCGAAGGGTTGGCTATTGAGGGCGGAGGGCAGGTTCTCCTGGATGGTCATTTTCTGAATCCGGTCCAGCGCCTCGTTCAACATATCGAGCTTTACTGGGCTTAAGGGCTCTAGGCCAGTCCTTATGGTGACGAAGCGGAGGTCGGTCTGTGATTCAACCGATCCTTGGCTCCGGACGGTCCTATCTCCAGGATTCGGGACCGAAGCCTCGAGAGGCACTGGATTGTCCTCGAAAACTGAGGGTGTACCTTGACCCTCCCGTGCACCTTCCACGCCGATGTTTGAGGTTGGGTCATTTTGGGCCGGGGGTGACCCCTGGCAGCTGTTCGCTGACTCAGGGTGCGGGCTCGAAGCCAGCAGGGTATTGTGGGGGAGGAGCTCGGCTGAGATCGAATCTTGGCCTCTGACTTCTGGTTCTGCCTCGAGGGCCGAGGGTAAACCCTCCGCCGTATAGGTTCGGTTGACAGTGGGGTGAGGTCCCCTCTCTCAAGGAGTCCTTCCTGGCTCAAAGCCGTTTGGTAGACTGGGGCCGATTCCCAGATCGGATCGAAGGCGTAAGTCGGAGTAGGTGCGGCAAGGTCTGCGGGGGTGATGAATCCGATGAAAACCATATCTCCCCGCATGTCAGTGACGTACTCGAGATCGCCGAATCGAATCCGGTGTTCGGGAGCGAAGTTGTCGACCTGGCCAAGACGGCCGGTCGGATCATCGTGCAGCACGATGCTGCCAAAAGCGAAGAGTTGTCCAGGGATGAAGAGGTCCATGGAACTGATGTCCTCTCCAAGGACTAGGCGAGCCATCGATCCTTCCGGCGATCCAACAGCGGAACTCTCAATGAAAGCACCAATGTCGGTGTCAAAACAGGCAGACCTCGGGGTAGGGGGTCCCGAGCTGTGGATCTAGGATCAATGGATAACAGGGGACGACGAACACAGCATTTACCCAGGTTCGGGCCCTCTCAAAGAGGTAAAACCCTACGTCCTGCTTGATTGTATTGAATATATGATGGAGTTTACAGAGTAGATCTACCTCGAGATCAGCATGGGCTAAACCCTAGGCTATGAGGTGATGAATAGCTCTCCCCCTAATGACTACAACCATCGGTTTATATAGACACCGATAGAGTTAGGGTTACCGAAGATAGATTACAACCAGAGGGAAAGAGATCTCGTCCACCCTTAACTTGGAGGGCACACCACGGCTTCACCGGTCTTCGGTCACCACACGGCTCCGCCAGTCCGGCCCATGTATAATGGGTCGTTACCCCGAGGACGCCTTAGTCTGTGACTCCCTGAAGGAGCCTGCAGCTCATGCATGCATTTGGAACAAAGAAAAATTTGTCCCCATTTTTATTTTCAAGCAAGACCCGGGCATGATGATTTTGAACGAAGGAAAGAGAAATTGCATGGCTCGGATTTAGGATGGTGCAATCTACTCACTATACAATGAGGGGACTGGCTTCTCTTTGGACACCAGTCTCTTCTTCTCCAACACAAGCACTGCCCCATGTATTTTCGGAGCAAGTATACGTGCATGATTCTCAGACACATCTCAACATTTGTTGCATATTTCTTTTAACCACGGACTATGATCTTGCATAAGATAATTTGGAGCAGAGACGCCATGTACGTTCCGTGCATTTTTTTGGAGAGCTGAAAAGCACGGATGTACATGTGCATCATGGAATTTTAGGAGTGTGGCTCATGTACGTTAGATGGCTTTCGCCTTTCAGCTTGCAAGTATTTGTGAAATACATGCTAGTTACTTGGACCAAAATTAGCAACCAGAATTATTTTCCTTTATGCCGAGCGACATCTTGTGTAAGATAATCTCGGCCATGAAGAGGGAGAACGGAACGAAGGTGCACCCATGTATTCCCCCCTTATTTTAGGGGTTTCATGCACCAGTCGAGGGGTACATGCATTTTTTAGTACGCGCATAGACCATTGGAGGGAGTACTTGCATGGCTAATGCACGTGCATGGTCACTTACTTAGTTTACTAGAGAGACATCCGAATGCTTGAGAATCATAGTAAGATTATTTGTATAGACCAAGTCAGCATGATACTTTTAACTAGAAGTGCGTGACATGCATGCATTTTAGCACGCACATGCAACACAAGAGGCATACGTGCATGCCCAAACGTATGAGGACTATGCACTTCCGTTTCTTTCTCTTTTCTTCTTATCAAGGAACATGTGTAGCTGTAGCAAAGTCATCCTGTGGTACTTCTGGGACTCGTTAATCTTTCTTGTTTCATGACATCAGAGAGAACTGGTAGCAGATCATAACATGACGCTCTTTGAGCCAAAATAACCATGTGTATTCCACACTAAGAGACATGCCAAATCCTAACAAAGTGGATCAGCGCCAACCTTGTTAATTGATACTCTAGAACAAGAAATTTGGAGCGGAGAATTGGAGTAGCCTTTGCAACGATGACATAGCTTCAATCATAGTAATGGCATCTGAAGGATTCGCCAGGAGGGAATCAATCAATCATTATCTCATCATGTAGGTTCGTGAGGTGAGATGAAGCATCAAGTTACAAGAACAAGTTATCCATCTAACACGTGATGGAATTTTTTTTGTATCTCCCAAGTATAGAGACATGTACTTTGACCAGGACATTGTACTTTTATTCAACGTCTCGATGCTTTGACCTGGGATGAGCAAGAGAACCAAGAATTTGGACGACCTTCGAAACGCAACAAAGATGGGAGGAGAATCAGCTCCCACTGATACGTCTCCATCGTATCTACTTTTCCAAACTCTTTTGCCCTTGTTTTGGAATCTAATTTGCATGATTTGAATGGAACTAACCCGGACTGGCGCTGTTTTTAGCAGAATTGCCATGGTGTTGTTTTTGTGCAGAAATCAAAGTTCTCGGATTGACCTGAAAATTTACGGAGAATTTTTGTGGAATATATAAAAAATATTGGCGCAAGAATTAACCAGAGGGGGTCCACCCAGAAGCCACAAGCCTGGGCGGCGCCCCCCCAGGGCGGCGCCCCCCCAGGGCGCGCAAAGGGCTTGTGGCCCCCCTGGACCTCCTCCGACCTCAACTCCAACTCTATATAACCCTATTCAGGGAGAAAAAATCAAAGAGAAGGATTCAATGGGTTTTACGATACGGAGCCACCGCCACCTCCTGTTCTTCCTCGGGAGGGCAGATCTGGAGTTTGTTTTTGGCTCCGGAGAGGGGGATTCGTGGCCATCATCATCATCAGCCTTCCTCCATCACCAATTTCATGATGCTCACCGCCGTGCGTGAGTAATTTCATCGTAGGCTTGCTGGACGGTGATGGGTTGGATGAGATTTATCATGTAATCGAGTTAGTTTTGTTAGGGTTTGATCCCTAGTATCCACTATGTTCTAAGATTGATGTTGCTATGACTTTGCTATGCTTAATGCTTGTCACTAGGGCCCGAGTGCCATGATTTTAGATCTGAACCTATTATGTTTTCATGAATATATGTGTGTTCTTGATCCTATCTTGCAAGTTGTAGACACCTATTACGAGTTATGATCCGCATACCCCAAGGGGACAATAATTGGGATTCTTTCCGGTGATTACTGTAGTTTGAGGAGTTCATGTATTCACTAAGTGCTAATGCTTTGGTCCGGTTATCTATTAAAAGGAGGCCTTAATATCCCTTAGTGTCCAATAGGACCCCGCTGCCACGGGAGGGTAGGACAAAAGATGTCATGCAAGTTCTTTTCCATAAGCACGTATGACTATATACGAAATACATGCCTACATTACATTGATGAATTGGAGCTAGTTCTGTGTCACCCTAGGTTATAACTGCTACATGATGAATATTATCCAACACAATTATCATTGCCGATCCAATGCCTACGAGCTTTTCACATATTGATCTTTGCTAAGTTACTTTCGTTGCTACTGCTGTTACAATCACTACAAAACTGCTACTGTTACTTTTGCCACTGTTACCGTTACTTCCATACTACTTTGCTACTAAATACTTTGCTGCAGATATTAAGCCTTTCAGGTGTGGTTGAATTGACAACTCAACTGCTAATACTCGTGAATATTCTTTGGCTCCCCTTGTGTCGAATCAAAAAATTTGGGTTGAATACTCTACCCTTGAAAACTGTTGCGATCCCCTATACTTGTGGGTTATCAAGACCTTTTTCTAGCACCGTTGCCGGGGAGCGTAGCTCTACTCTCTGAGTCACTTGGGATTTATATCTTTTGATCACTATGAGGAATCTGAAAGATACCAGAACCAAGATTTTTCCCTCTACTACGAGGGGAGGTAAGGAACTTCCATCTAGCTCTGCACTTGATTCACCTTCTGTTTTGAATAAGCTTGCGACACCTACACCTGCTATTGATTCTTATATGTCGCAAGTAATTGATGATGCTACTTCTGCTATGCATGATGCTTATGAGGATACTACTGCTTCGCTTGATAAGACTGTGCCACTGGGTGAATTTCTTGATGAACAACTTACTAGAGCTAAAGATATTGAGAATGCTGAAACTGATGAAATCATTGAAACTAAACACTTTGAAACACCTTCTAGAGCTAGCTCTCCTAGATATGAATTGCCTGTTATACATGAGGGTTATGTTATGGATGGAGAGGTAGCTACGGACTTTCTCGCTTGTAAGGATAGAGATGATCTTAAGAAATTACTATGCAAGTGGAAAGAAAAATCTTTGAACGCTAGAATGCAATATGATCCTAAGTTTGCTACTTCACCTATCTTTGTTACTGATAAGTATTATGAATTCTCTGTCGATCTTGAGTTAATTACTTTGGTTGAATCTGATCCTTTCCATGGTTATGAATCTGAAACTGTTGTGGCACATCTTACTAAATTAAATGATATAGCCACCCTGTTTGCTCATGAGGAAAAAATTCGTTACTACTATATTCTTAAGTTGTTTCCTTTCTCGTTAAAGGGTGATGCTAAGACATGGTTCAGTTCTCTTGCTCCTGGTTGTGTGCGTAGTCCCCTGGATATGATCTATTATTTCTCTGAAAAATATTTTCCTGCTCATAAGAAACAAGCTGCTTTACAGGAAATATTTAACTTTGTGCAAATCGAAGAAGAGAGTCTCCCACAAGCTTGGGGGAGGATTCTCCAATTACTTAATGCTTTGCCTGATCATCCTCTCAAGAAAAATGAAATACTTGATATCTTTTATAATGGACTAACTGATGCTTCTAGGGACCACCTAGATAGTTGTGCTGGTTGTGTTTTCAGGAAACGAACTGTTTAACATGCTGAAGTATTCTTGAATAATATATTGAGTAATGATAATGATTGGAATCTTCCCAAACCACCTCCTAAGCCAACTCCGAAGAAAAGAGGTATTCTATTTCTCAATCCTGAAGATATGCAAGAGGCAAAGAAATCTATGAAAGAAAAAGGTATTAATATAAAGTTGAACATGTTAAGAATTTACCACCTATTGAAGAAATACATGGTCTTGACAACCCGACACAGGTAGTAGAGGTAAATTCTCTCTATAGATTTGATGAAGGTGATATTCCTCATAATAAGTCTACTAGTCAATGCTTGGATGAATTTGATAACTTTATTGTTAAACAAGAAAACTTCAATGCATATGTTAGTAGACAATTGAAACGTAATGCTTATATGCTTGACTGCTTGGGTGACTATATGTGTAGAACTGTTAATGATCTCAAGATTATTAGTAAACATGCTTCAATGGTAAAAACTCAAGCAGAACAAGTTCTCAAGGAACAAAATGATTTGTTGAATGAGATGAATAATAAGAACAATGATAATGATGTTAGAGTTATGACTAGAGGTGGTAAAATGACTCACGAACCTTTGGATCCTGAGAGCCATCCTAAGAGAGTTGAACATGATTCTCAGAGAATTAATACTGATGCACCTAGTCCTTCTAAAAGAAAAAAGAAAGATGATAGAACTTTGCATGCCTCTAGTGAACCTGTTGTAGACACACCTGAGAATCCAAATGATATTTCTATTTCTGATGCTGAGACAAAATCTGGTGATGAACATGAACCTAGTAATAATGATAATGATGATGTTCATGTTGATGCTCAACCTAGCAATGATAATGATGTGGAGATAGAACCTGCTGTTGATCTTGATAACCCACAACCTAAGAATAAAAGATATGATAAAAGAGACTTTATTGCTAGGAAACATGGTAAAGAAAGAGAACCATGGGTTCAGAAACCCATGCCCTTTCCTCCTAAACCATCCAAGAAAAAGGATGATGAGGACTTTGAGCACTTTGTTGAAATGCTTAGACTTGTCTTTTTGCGTATGCGTTTGACTGATATTCTGAAAATGTCTCCTTATGCTAAGTATATGAAGGATATTGTTACAAATAAAAGAAAGATACCGGAAGCTGAAATTTCCACCATGCTTGCTAATTACACATTTAAAGGTGGAATACCAAAGAAACTAGGAGATCCAGGAATACCAACTATACCATGCTCCATTAAAAGAAACTATGTTAAAACTGCTTTATGTGATCTTGGAGCCGATGTTAGTGTTATGCCTTTATCTTTGTGTCATAGACTTGATTTGAATAAGTTGACACCCACTAAAATCTCTTTGCAAATGGCTGATAAATCAACCGCTATACCCATCGGTATTTGTGAGGACGTGCCTGTCGTAGTTGCAAATATTACTATTTTAACGGACTTTGTTATTCTTAATATACCCGAGGACGACAGTATGTCGATGTCAGGACCCCGATTCTAAGTCACACCGATCTAGCCTGTAACACCTCATATCACTTTGCGGCCTCACGCACGGTATTCCCACGGGTGTCGCCTTACCATGGCCCGGGACCGTTTGCGCCTTTTGGCTCACGTATATGATAGTGTTGCTAGCATCCATATGACAGAGAACCCGGGCTGACATGGCTAGTCGTGAACCCAAAGCGGCGCTAACTTACGGGGACAGGCATACATGAATCAACATCGAGCATGTCGGTCAGCAGCGTGTGAATCCGGGCTGTAGCACTGGGCTAGCAGGACTCCGGGAACCCGGGCTGTAGCAGGCTAGGCAGGACTCCAGATATCACCGCGTGACATTTCCCCGAAGGGACAGACACAGGAACGAAGTGAAACACATGCCGGCCAGTCTAAGTGTTCCGGAGCAGCAGTGCTGGGCTAGCAGGACTCCGGTAAACCGGGCTGTAGCGGACTACCAAGGCTCAGTGGAGACACCAGACTACATTTCCCCATAAGAGAGGCTGCCAAGGATAAACAACTAGATAGTCGGATCCCACACATACCAAGCATTTCAATCATACACACAATATGCTCGATATGTGTAAATACAACATGGCATCACAACAAAACTCTACAACTCAAAGTACTTTATTTAAAAGGCTCCGGGGAGCCATACATAACATGTTCATACAGATAGGGGTCACACGACCCGACACTTAAGTCATACAAACATACAAGCACATGCGGAAGCAACTAGTCTGAGTACAGACACTAGAAAGAAAGAAGGCTTGACGAAGCCTGTCTATCTACATAGGCCCTTCACAAGCTCAGGTCACCACCTGGGTGGCAAGTCACTCGTCAACGTCGAGATCTACATAGAACCCTTCGGAGGGGGCGGTGTTCTCGTCTGCAACAATTATTAAAGCAACATGAGTACAAAGGTACTCGGCAAGTCTTACAACAGATCCTAATATACATGCGCATTCTCAAGAAGGGTGGTGGAGTTATTGCAGCAAGCCAGCTTTGACTCTTGGCTAGGCTATCCTACGAGACATCACTTGTCAAATTAGTTTTCGCACACGAGTCCACTAATCACCATCACAATACTCCACCGTGGATCCTCCCTCGTAATCCTACGAGAGGGCCATCCGCGGTACTCACACTTATCTTGAGTCTTTTAGTAGTAACCATTAACTTGTCTATGAACTGCATAAGTGACCAAGTAGTCCTTTACCGTGGACGCGGCTATTCGAATAGTTTTATACCCTGCAGGGGTGTACTTCTTCACACACGCTTTCACCACTTATCGCCGCTACACGACATGTACCCGGCAACCTTCAAGCGGAAGCCCAGCGAGGGTGTCGGCCACGACCTGACTAAGCACACGAGTCTCTAGTCCAGGTTTATCGCCTATTCGGGTTCCATCCGCAAGGAAATCCGGCCGGGGTGTCCTCAACGGCCCCAAACGATGTGTGCAGGGTTCCCGAGACACCAAACGGGCGACCCGGTACACCGTGCCACGTGCCTACCGCATCACAGCCCACCCCTAAGGTCAACGCTGCGCACGGCCTCCAGCAACTACAAACACCAGAAACTACTTGCAACTCCTGGACAGAGGACGGGGTGGTTAATAAGTCGAGAGAGTCAATTAAGGATCCCAATGTGTGGTAGTAGTTGAATCTTAAATCACGCATACAGATCTCAGTTCTTAAGGACGGCCTCAATGAAACAACCCACCATGTACTCCTACATGGCCTCTCATCGATACCTTTACCAAAACATGTTCAACACTTCACTCTCATTACCGACACAACCATTCACTCTAGTTCATCACCCTGATGAGCCAGACCTGACAAAACTCTAAGCATAGCAGGCATAGCATGGTAGGAAACACAGACATGGCTCAATCAACTCCTACACATGCTAGTGGGTTTCATCTAGTTACTGTGGCAATGACAGGTCATGCAGAGGATATGGGTTCAACTACCGCAACACACAGCAGTTTGAAACGCGTTGTCTTAATGCAGTAAACGAGAGCAGAAGCGAGAAGATGGGTTTGTATCGAAATGATCAATGGGGTTGCTTGCCTGACAGAGTGGTAGTGGAATACTGCCCTTCAGTTGGATACTCGTGAATATCCTCGGAGGCAGAACCTACCACGAAGAACACATCGAAACACAATCATCACATGGCAATATGCAACAATATGATGCATGCTATGACATGGCAAAATGAGTGTGTTTTGGCTAATGCATCTTAGAACAGGTTGGTTTGAGTTCATTTGAATCAAGGATTCAAATGCAAACCCAAAATAAGAGGTCATATTAGTGCATGAACTTGTTTCATCTAATCAGCAAGGTTAAAGTGTTCTGACATGCATGAAACCAGTACAGATGGAAAGATTGGATTTTTCTGATCCAAATTCATATATAATTTGTTTGATTTGGAGCTACGGTTGAATTACTATGAATTTTTGAAGTTTGTAGTATTTTCTGGAATTTCCTGAATAAAAATAAATCCAGAAAAATACTTATTGCGTCACGGTGACGTCAGCAGTCAACGGGGTCGGTCCAGGTCAAACCTGGCCAGTGGGTCCCGCGTGTCAGTGTCATTAGTCTAACTAATTTTTAGTTAGTCCTAATCCTAAGTTAATTAGCAGGCGGGTCCCACCTGTCATAGACCCAGGGGGGTCAAACTGGGTCAGCAGGGTCAAACCCGCCGGCGTTTAGCCGCCGGCGAGGCTAGACGCGGCGGGGCAGTGCGGGATTCGTGCTCCGGCGACCAAAACGACGGCGGAGCACATCTACGTGATGCGGGGAGTGAGCCGCGTCGAGTGGTGGCAGTGGGTGGAGCTGGGGTAGCCGGAAACGACGCCGGTGACGAGCTGTGCGGCTGCCGGAGTACAGGCGAGCTCGGGCTCGTCGCTAGGGGGCACGGCGAGGTGCGTGGAGTGGTTCTGCGGACTCCTGCGAGTGCGGCGAAGACGATGGCGTGCTCGGAATCGAGCCAACGTGGCTGTGGCCACGACAACGACGTGCAGAGGCGGCGGCGGGTGCGGCCGAGCTCGGTGCAGTCGATGCAGGGCTCGAGAGCGAGAACGGAAAAGATGGGGAGGTAGCTGAGCTCACGGCGGTCACGACGGAGCAGTCGGCGAGGTCGGGGACGAGCCGGAGCAAGC
Source organism: Thinopyrum elongatum (assembly GCA_011799875.1). NCBI lineage: Eukaryota > Viridiplantae > Streptophyta > Magnoliopsida > Poales > Poaceae > Thinopyrum > Thinopyrum elongatum. Next base: position 124,092,467 of record CM022301.1, read on the forward strand.
GGGGCGGCGGAATGGATCTCCGATGACGGGCGTTGAAGACGAGGGCGGTGCGGTGGCTTCAGGGCGAACGAGCGCTCGGGGCTCAGTCTGCTCGACGGAGAGGACGGTGGCGGAGCTGCTGGACAGGGTGGGGCGACGAGGAGGCGACGGTGGCCGCGGTTACGTCGGCGGTGCGGCTACGGCTGCGTCGGCCATGGTGGGGAGAGAGCGAGAGAGAGGCGCAGGGGGGAGAATGAGGTGTCCAGGGGGTCGAGGCGACGACGTGGAGGACGTCCAGGCGTCTAGCAGCTCGAGCGGCAAGCAGCTGGTGCCGTGGCGAGCTCGCGCACGCCGGCGTCACCTCCCTGCCTGCCTGGCGGGGACGAAGCAGCTGGCTGGCACGGGCCAGCACAGTGCTGGGCCGCCAGGTGGGCCGGCTTGTGGCTTTGCCAGGTAAGTTTGTTTTCACTTTTATTTTCTGTTTTCTATATTTCTGCAAGTTTGTGGCTTTTCTAAAAATATCTAGGCACTTTCAAAAATCACCAAACTGCTCATGCCCACTGTATAGAGTATATCCAACATGGAACATTTCAGTTTTGGATTATTTGGACATTTAAAATATTTACTAGCATTTAAATGCCCAAATGCAAGTTACATATGATTTAATTCAATGACCTTATGATGACCTAGAAAAATGTGAACCAGTTTTGGCAGAGGTTCTAACCCAAGACAAAAATGATGGACATTTTAGAAGGGCATTTCAGGTTCATTGAAAAAGATTTTAGTAAACCCTAGTTGTTTCCAGGGGGGTGCTGGGGGTTCTATCATCCCCATTTCAAGTTTCTGGAAAAGTTTAAACATGATGCAACACTCTAATGCATGAACTAGCTAGGGTGTGACAACTCACCCCCACTCAAAAGAATCTCGTCCCGAGATTTAGGATCCTCCGGGAAGAAGGTGGGGTACTCAAGTCGAAGACGATCCTCCCTTTCCCAAGTAGCTTCTTTCTCGGAATGGTGTGACCATTGAACCTTGAGAAACTTGATATTCTGGCGTCGAGTGGTACGTTCGGCTTGGTCAAGGATACGAACGGGATATTCTCGATATGTGAGATTATCTTGGAGATCAAGCGTTTCGTGGTCCACTTCATGGATAGGATCCGAGAAGCAACGCCTGAGTTGAGAAACGTGGAAGACATCGTGAACTCTGGAGAGATGCGGAGGTAGTTCCAATTGGTAGGCAACTTCTCCTCGTTTGGCAAGAATGCGAAAGGGTCCAATGTAACGAGGAGCCAATTTACCCTTGATACCGAATCGATGGGTTCCCTTCAAAGGAGTAACCCGAAGGTAAGCCTTCTCGCCAACTTCATAAGTCATGAGCTTATGTTTGCGGTCATATTGGCTCTTTTGACGAGATTGGACTATTTTCAATTTCTCAGGAATAATGCGAACCTGCTCTTCTGCTTCCTGAATCATATCCGGGCCAAAGAGTTGTCTTTCCCCGGTTTCTGACCAGTTAAGAGGCATTCGGCATTTTCGTCCATAGAGAACTTCGAAAGGGGCTTTGCCCAAGCTAGCTTGATAACTATTGTTATAAGCGAATTCGGCGAATGGAAGACATTTCTCCCAATCCATACCGAAAGAGATGACAGAAGCTCGGAGCATATCTTCCAGAATTTGATTGACTCGTTCTACTTGACCACTTGATTGAGCGTGGAAGGCGGTGCTAAAGGAGAGACGAGTTCCCATAGCATTTTGGAAACTTTCCCAAAATCGAGAGGTGAAAAGACTTCCACGGTCTGAGTTAATCTCCAATGGAACACCATGAAGAGACACTATTCGGGAGATGTACAAGTCAGCTAGCTGGCTAGCGGTTATACTCTCACAAACAGGTAGGAAGTGGGCTACTTTGGAAAGACGATCGACAACGACGAAGATAGCATTATTCCCTCTCTTGGTCCTGGGAAACCCGGTAATGAAATCCATACCGATTTTATCCCATTTCCATTCAGGAATAACCAAAGGTTGAAGGGTGCCAGCAGGCCGTTGATGCTCTGCTTTAACACGACGACATATGTCGCAATTAGCAATGTATTGAGCGATTTCTCTCTTCATCCTAGTCCACCAAAACCTCTGGCGTAGGTCTTGATACATTTTAGTACTACCGGGATGAATGGTGAGAGGGGATTCATGAGCTTCCTTAAGGATCAATTGCCGTAGCTGTTGTTTCTTGGGAACCACTAGGCGGTTCTCGAAGAAGACAACACCTCGCTCATCCATGGAGAAACACTTAGCAGCTCCGCTAGCAATGTTCTCCTTGATCCGAGATATCCCTCTATCATACTGCTCAGCGGTTATGATTTGATCCGTAAGGTTAGGTTTCGCCACTAGGGTGGATAGGAATCCTCGAGGAACAAAGTGAAGGTTAAGCTTACGGAATTCCTCGTGGAGAAGTGGTTGACTTTGTTGTAACATCAAGTTGTTACAATAAGATTTACGACTTAGCGCATCAGCCATGACATTGGCTTTGCCCGGGGTGTAAGTTATTCCTAAGTCATAATCCGTAATCAACTCGACCCAACGTCTTTGCCTGAGATTCAAATCCGGTTGGGTGAAGATGTATTTCAGACTTTGGTGATCGGTGTAAATTTTGCAACGATTACCGAGAAGGTAATGTCGCCATGTTTTGAGTGCATGGACCACAGCTGCAAGCTCTAAATCATGTGTGGGATAGTTATCCTCATGTGGATACCTCTTCAGGAGCATAACGTGCTAGATTTCCAAACTCACGGCTGTATGCATCCACGGTCAGTCTACCTTGGGTGAAATTGCAGAACTCCTCCCTCTTACGATCCATGAGACCTTCCGGGATGTGATGCTCACGGAAAGCCTCACTGAAATCAGCCCAAGTGGTAATCTGGCCAGCCGGGTGCATGGCCTCATAGTTTTCCCACCAAAGGCTAGCAGGGCCTTCGAGGTGATAGGCAGCGTAGATAACCTTATCAGCTTCGGCTACGTTGGCAGAACGTAGCTTATTGGTGATGCTGCGAAGCCAATCATCTGCATCGAGGGGCTCGACGGAATGATGGAATGTCGGTGGGTACAACTTGATAAAGTCATTGATTGACACCAATTCGTTCCTCTGATGACGTGCAGTATTCTCCTCAATGCGGGCTAGCAAGCGGTTGGTCTCACGCTTGTTTCTTTCTGCCTCCAGCATAACTTCGGCCAGAGAAGGTGGGTGAGGCAGATTCCCATCCCTAGCTGCACTGGCTTCACCCTACTCCGGGGCAGCAGGGTTGTTGCGGGTATTAACCATCCTAGGAGAGACAAGACAACGGCTTAGACAAGGATGGCAAAATGCTGGCAAGGAGCGCAGAATGTAATGGACGACATGAAATGCTGAGATGTTCATTTGCACGACATGGTAATATAGAAACTGCCATATATATACCATCGGTCATACACACCGTACATAGTTTAGTACAAGCCCAGGCTAAAGTACAACTACGGTGAAAGACATTACATCTCATCGGAGGCATTCCAAGCTCCTATACATTATTTTTCTACACCTCCGGAACGTGATACACACCAAGTCGTATCCCACAAGTCACGCAGTACTATGGAGAATACAACTGTTACAATACTAGTGAAGCTACTACCAACTCAGACGTCTCTGTAGTAATCTTCATAGAGATTACCACCATGTCCTGGGAGCTGAACATGATCATCTGGAAACAGTCGGTCCTGTGGAGCTTGCGGTCCAAAAGGACTCGGATGTGGCTTTGGTCTAACAAACGGTGGCAGACGGGGTCCACGGGGAGGAGTGATGCCTCCTACATCACGCCAGTCCATACAATCTGGCAGACCAGACCGCACGGGGTACAAGTCCCTCATGTCCATATACCCAGCCTGCACGGCGGGTGCAAACCGTGTCAGAGTGGCCCAGTGATCAGAACGAGTGTTGAAGAGCTCCATTCGCAAGGCACGATTCTCACGGTCCTTGTCCTCAAGCAACTCGGTGGTGGTGCGGAGTAGTGAATCCTCATGGGTAGAGTCAGTGTAAAGGGCCTGATAGTACCCTTGTGCCCCAGGGAGTGATGCTGGCATATAGCGGAAATCAGTGTTCCGAAGCAAGGCAAGTCTAGCTCGCATGACAGTCATCATCGAGTAAGCAGCGTCTTGCACGGACATCTCGATGGTAACCCCAAGTCCAAAAGAGCAGTGGAGGGGTTCAGTAGCTCCAGGATAGGAAGGGTATATCCTGACTGTGCAAAGGTATTGACTTTGATTAAAGTCTCGAAACTGCTCCTCGACGGTATACTCAGGATACCATCGATAGCCTGTCTCGATCATCACTCAGACCAGCATGGCCGTGTGACCAGGTACATCGAGGCACCGAGTCAGACGAACCACTTGATTCTGGGTGCGAGTGGCCATCTGAAAGCATGAAATAATGCAAAGGCATTAGAATTTTCTAGGAGAAATCGGACAACATAACGGCTGTAAATGCTCAGAAAAAGATTTGAGACATTCACAACAGTTTGCAAGCCACTCAACAACATCATATCAAGGTTCTGGTTCAACTGACAACATACTAGAAGTAGTAGAAACTGAACTGAGGCTTGTAACCAATAATCCTATAAGTTACTACGGATTAGTAACACGTGAACCTGATAGAGAGAAGAGAGCCTAGTCCTTAACCCACGTAGAAAGAGAAGAGGATGACTCAGATCAGAGGGCATAAGGTAAAGGAGTAAAAAGAGCCTTACGTCCCTCCCACAATCAATTCCCCTACATATAACTAAAGCATTTCTAGACTCGACATCGACCAGTTTGGCTCAACGAACCTACAAGCAGTCCGGCTCTGATACCAACGCTGTCAGCACCCTGATTCTAAGTCGCACCGATCTAGCCTGTAACACCTCATATCACTTTGCGGCCTCACGCACGGTATTCCCACGGGTGTCGCCTTACCATGGCCCGGGACCGTTTGCGCCTTTTGGCTCACGTATATGATAGTGTTGCTAGCATCCATATGACAGAGAACCCGGGCCGACATGGCTAGTCGTGAACCCAAAGCGGCGCTAACTTACGGGGACAGGCATACATGAATCAACATCGAGCATGTCGGTCAGCAGCGTGTGAATCCGGGATGTAGCACTGGGCTAGCAGGACTCCGGGAACCCGGGCTGTAGCAGGCTAGGCAGGACTCCGGATATCACCGCGTGACATTTCCCCGAAGGGACAGACACAGGAACGAAGTGAAACACATGCCGGCCAGTCTAAGTGTTCCGGAGCAGCAGTGCTGGGCTAGCAGGACTCCGGTAAATCGGGCTGTAGCGGACTACCAAGGCTCAGTGGAGACACCAGACTACATTTCCCCATAAGAGAGGATGCCAAGGATAAACAACTAGATAGTCGGATCCCACACATACCAAGCATTTCAATCATACACACAATATGCTCGATATGTGTAAATACAACATGGCATCACAACAAAACTCTACAACTCAAAGTACTTTATTTAAAAGGCTCCGGGGAGCCATACATAACATGTTCATACAGATAGGGGTCACACGACCCGACACTCAAGTCATACAAACATACAAGCACATGCGGAAGCAAGTAGTCTGAGTACAGACACTAGAAAGAAAGAAGGCTTGACGAAGCCTGTCTATCTACATAGGCCCTTCACAAGCTCAGGTCACCACCTGGGTGGCAAGTCACTCGTCAACGTCGAGATCTACATAGAACCCTTCAGAGGGGGCGGTGTTCTCGTCTGCAACAATTATTAAAGCAACATGAGTACAAAGGTACTCAGCAAGTCTTACAACAGATCCTAATATACATGCGCATTCTCAAGAAGGGTGGTGGAGTTATTGCAGCAAGCCAGCTTTGACTCTTGGCTACGCTATCCTACGAGACATCACTTGTGAAATTAGTTTTCGCACACGAGTCCACTAATCACCATCACAATACTCCACCGTGGATCCTCCCTCGTAATCCTACGAGAGGGCCATCCGCGGTACTCACACTTATCTTGAGTCTTTTAGTAGTAACCATTAACTTGTCTATGAACTGCACAAGTGACCAAGTAGTCCTTTACCGTGGACGCGGCTATTCGAATAGTTTTATACCCTGCAGGGGTGTACTTCTTCACACACGCTTTCACCACTTATCGCCGCTACACGACATGTACCCGGCAACCTTCAAGCGGAAGCCCAGCGAGGGTGTCGGCCATGACCTGACTAAACACACGAGTCTCTAGTCCAGGTTTATCGCCTATTCGGGTTCCATCCGCAAGGAAATCCGGCCAGGGTGTCCTCAACGGCCCCAAATGATGTGTGCAGGGTTCCCGAGACACCAAACGGGCGACCCGGTACACCGTGCCACGTGCCTACCGCATCACAGCCCACCCCTAAGGTCATCGCTGCGCACGGCCTCCAGCAACTACAAACACCAGAAACTACTTGCAACTCCTGGACAGAGGACAGGGTGGTTAATAAGTCGAGAGAGTCAATTAAGGATCCCAATGTGTGGTAGTAGCTGAATCTTAAATCACGCATACAGATCTCAGTTCTTAAGGACAGCCTCAATGAAACAACCCACCATGTACTCCTACATGGCCTCTCATCGATACCTTTACCAAAACATGTTCAACACTTCACTCTCATTACCGACACAACCATTCACTCTAGTTCATCACCCTGATGAGCCAGACCTGACACAACTCTAAGCATAGCAGGCATAGCATGGTAGGAAACACAGACATGGCTCAATCAACTCCTACACATGCTAGTGGGTTTCATCTAGTTACTGTGGCAATGACAGGTCATGCAGAGGATATGGGTTCAACTACCGCAACACACAGCAGTTTGAAACGCGTTGTCTTAATGCAGTAAACGAGAGCAGAAGCGAGAAGATGGGTTTGTATCGAAATGATCAATGGGGTTGCTTGCCTGACAGAGTGGTAGTGGAATACTGCCCTTCAGTTGGATACTCGTGAATATCCTCGGAGGCAGAACCTACCACGAAGAACACATCGAAACACAATCATCACATGGCAATATGCAACAATATGATGCATGCTATGACATGGCAAAATGAGTGTGTTTTGGCTAATGCATCTTAGAACAGGTTGGTTTGAGTTCATTTGAATCAAGGATTCAAATGCAAACCCAAAATAAGAGGTCATATTAGTGCATTAACTTGTTTCATCTAATCAGCAAGGTTAAAGTGTTCTGACATGCATGAAACCAGTACAGATGGAAATATTGGATTTTTCTGATCCAAATTCATATATAATTTGTTTGATTTGGAGCTACGGTTGAATTACTATGAATTTTTGAAGTTTGTAGTATTTTCTGGAATTTCCTGAATAAAAATAAATCCAGAAAAATACTTATTGCGTCAGCATTGCGTCAGGGTGACGTCAGCAGTCAACGGGGTCGGTCCAGGTCAAACCTGGCCAGTGGGTCCCGCGCGTCAGTGTCATTAGTCTAACTAATTTTTAGTTAGTCCTAATCCTAAGTTAATTAGCAGGCGGGTCCCACCTGTCATAGACCCAGGGGGGTCAAACTGGGTCAGCGGGGTCAAACCCGCCGACGTTTAGCCGCCGGCGAGGCCAGACGCGGTGGGGCAGTGCGGGATTCGTGCTCCGGCGACCAAAACGACGGCGGAGCACATCTACGTGATGCGGGGAGTGAGCCGCGTCGAGTGGTGGCAGTGGGTGGAGCTAGGGTAGCCGGAAACGACGCCGGCGACGAGCTGTGCGGCTGCCGGAGTTCGGGCGAGCTCAGGCTCGTCGCTAGGGGGCACGGCGAGGTGCGTGGAGTGGTTCTGCGGACTCCTGCGAGTGCGGCGAAGACGATGGCGTGCTCGGAATCGAGCCAACATGGCTGTGGCCACGACGGCGACGTGCAGAGGCGGCGGCGGGTGCGGCCGAGCTCGGTGCAGTCGATGCAGGGCTCGAGAGCGAGAACGGAAAAGATGGGGAGGTAGCTGAGCTCACGGTGGTCACGACGGAGCAGTCGGCGAGGTCGGGGACGAGCCGGAGCAAGCGGGGCGGCGGAATGGATCTCCGACGACGGGCATTGAAGACGAGGGCGGTGCGGTGGCTTCAGGGCGAACGAGCGCTCGGGGCTCGGTCTGCTCGACGGAGAGGACGGTGGCGGAGCTGCTGGACAGGGTGGGGCGACGAGGAGGCGACGGTGGCCGCGGTTACGTCGGTGGTGCGGCTACGGCTGCGTCGGCCATGGTGGGGAGAGAGCGAGAGAGAGGCGCAGGGGGGAGAATGAGGTGTCCAGGGGGTCGAGGCGACGACGTGGAGGACGTCCAGGCGTCCAGCAGCTCGAGCGGCAAGCAGCTGGCGCTGTGGCGAGCTCGCGCACGCCGGCGTCACCTCCTTGCCTGCCTGGCGGGGACGAAGCAGCTGGCTGGCACGGGCCAGCACAGTGCTGGGCCGCCAGGTGGGCCGGCTGGTGGCTTTGCCAGGTAAGTTTGTTTTCACTTTTATTTTCTGTTTTCTATATTTCTGCAAGTTTGTGGCTTTTCTAAAAATATCTAGGCACTTTCAAAAATCACCAAACTGCTCATGCCCACTGTATAGAGTATATCCAACATGGAACATTTCAGTTTGGGATTATGTGGACATTTAAAATATTTACTAGCATTTAAATGCCCAAATGCAAGTTACATATGATTTAATTCAATGACCTTATGATGACCTAGAAAAATGTGAACCGGTTTTGGCAGAGGTTCTAACCCAAGACAAAAATGATGGACATTTTAGAAGGGCATTTCAGGTTCATTGAAAAAGATTTTAGTAAACCCTAGTTGTTTCCAGGGGGGTGCTGGGGGTTCTATCATCCCCATTTCAAGTTTCTGGAAAAGTTTAAACATGATGCAACACTCTAATGCATGAACTAGCTAGGGTGTGACAGTCGATCATCCTTGGTAGACCTTTCTTGAATACTGCAGGGGCTGTTATTGACTGCAACAAGGGCAATGTCACTTTTCATGTTAATGGTAATGAGCATACGGTACACTTTCCGAGGAAACAACCTCAAGTGAATAGTATCAACTCTATTGGAAAATTTTCAACAATTACTATTGGAGGTTTTGAGTTCCCTCTCCCTACTGTCAAAAAGATATATGATATTCTTATTGTTGGGGACATGCATATCCCCGTTGAGGTAACCTAGTGTTGTATGAAGATTCTCTGGTTTCATGTCATTCGGAAGAATTTTGTTAACGAGACTTGATCAACCTTGTTAATGGATTCCTTTTGATCGGCATGAGATGGATGAATTTAGTAAACACAACTCTCTGTACCCACTTTTTACTTTCTGTTATTTAGAATAAATAAAGGAAAAATACTGTTATTTTCTCTGTTTTCTGAATTTTCTGTGCAATAAAAAATGACCAGAAAATAAAAGTTCTCCAAATGCCCTGAAAATTTAGTATGATTTTTTTAGAATATTTAAGAATTTTGGCACTGAAAACACCTCAGGGAGGTGCACTAGTGGGCCACAAGCCCACAGGGCGCGCCCACCCCCCTGGGCGTGCCTACAGGCCTTGTGGGTCCCACGTGGTTCCCCCTCACTTATGCTAGCACCCATCCACTTCGTCTTCCTCCAGAAAAAATCCCACCATTGTTCAGACCCGTGTTCTTGCTCATTTTGGTGCCATTTTCGATCTCCTTGCTCAGAACTCCGTTTCCGAAACTGTTTCGAGGGATTGTTCTTTGGTATGTGAATCCTCCAATGGTCCAATTAGTTTTTGTTCTAGTGCTTTATATATTGCAAATTTTTGTTGTTGTGGTGACCTTGTTCTTGAGCTTGCATGTCAAATTTATATGGTATAAAGTAGTTTTGTTGCATGATATAGCCTCTAGACACTTGTGGGAGTAGTTGCTATCAATCTTGTTGAGTTTTGTTCAATTTTATTTTGAGCCACTAAAAATTTCAGAAATTTTTCAGAGAAAGAAAATGTTGAGGAAAGTGTTCCAAGGTGGTTCCTCAAAGAAGAAATCCCCAAGGCCCACGATACGTGAGCCGGATCTCGAACCACCAAGGGAGGCTCCAGTGCAACCTTGTGAATGGCCGTCAGATAATTTCATGACCCGTGCTGGTTTCAAGGATGAATTCTATGCGTACGTGCATAACGCCGAGCTGACGAACTTCGTGTCAGATAAGTGTCCTCAGTACTACAACCTTACCGATTCCTTTGTGAGGAGATTTAAGTATTCTGTTCAACTCAATATGTATTCTGTTTTGTTTGATCTTTATGATAAATCATTTACCATGGATCTAGAAGATTTTAATGATGCATGTAAAATTCCACAATGGGGCAGTTGTACTGAACCTTGTAAATCTGATTGTTCTGAGTTCCTTGCTAGTATTATTGTAAGAGAAAACAGAACCATAACACAAGCTACCATAGGGAACATTCACTTTCCTGCTTTAACTTTGCTCTCTTCATAGGTAGATGCATTAATGGTAAAGATGATCATAGCCACCTTTGCGCCTCTGATCTCATTGTTCTTAAGAGCGCAGTAATGAATGATAAAAGATTTAATCTGGGGGTTATCATTGCATGTCGTTTGCATAATAATGCTAAAGATGGAGACTTCTTTGGTGGAATATATGCCACTCGTTTAGCTCAGTATCTTGGAGTCCCAATAAAAGAAAATGATTTTCCTTTGCCACCAGCTTACCTTGATTATGATGCTATGGAACGCTACCAGTTTCTTGAGAGGGGTGAGTTGCCTTTTAAGTACATACCAATCTTTGACAGGCAACATGCTGTCCATATTACCCTTCCCGCTTCTGCTTACTTTGACTCTCAGGTAAAACGAAGATACTTCATAACCAGAGAGGAGGCAGCCGAGTACGATAGAGCGAGGGAGACTGCTCGCCTCCACGAGGCAGGCCTCCAAGCGGTAGCTGCCACAACTCAGTACAACCCCAACTACGACTTTGGATATCTACCAGGCCAGGCGTGGCTCTAGACCAACTTAGGCCAAAAGCCTAAGCTTGGGGGAGTACGTATCTCTCACCGACATTACATTCATGTTCACACACTCCATTCAGTTGTCGGTGATCATACTTTTTCATTGTATTATCCTTGTTAGTTTATTTTTCTTGCTTTCTTCTTGTGTGTATGAAAAACTTTGAGAAAATCCAAAAAAAATAGTTCTTGCTTATTTTTAGTTTTTCTTTCTAGTTTATTTAGTAGTAGTATTAAAAGAAAACCCAAAAAGATTTCTCGTTCTTCTTTTGCTTGTTGGGAGCTTTCCCGTGTAAATAGTTTTTCTCATTTTCATTTTACTTTCTTCAGAAAAACAAAAACTCCAAAAATATTTCAGTGTGTTTCTTTGAAATTCTTTTCCTTTTCTTTGGGTCGTAAGGAGAAGACCACGATGAAAATGTTGAATGGCTCTCATATGCATTATTGTTGATCTAACAAATAGCCCATATTACCTTGTCTTCTCCTTTGAATAAATGTTTGCAGATTCCAGCTTAGTCCAATGCAGATACACTCTTATTATTATTCACACCATTCGGTCATGCAAGTGAAAGGCAATAATGACGATATATGATGAAATGATTGAGATGGAGAAAAGCTGGTACGAACTCGACCTATTTTTTTTGTAAATATGATTAGCTCATCGTTCTTGATTTAGCCCATTATGAATGAAACATGTTTGCAATGAGAATTAGAGATTATAGTTAGTCATGCCATGCTTAATTAGCTAGGAGTGGATAATGGTTTGTCTTGTGTGCCAACATGCAATTTAAAATGGTTATGATGTAGTATGATAGGATGGTATCCTCCTTTGAATGATTTAAGCGGCTTGACATGGCACAAGCTCACGCATGTAGTTGAATCAAAAACAACATAGTCTCCACGATATCTATGTTCATGGCAATTTATATCCTACTCATATTTGCACTCAATGTTGATTAATCCCAATGCATGTTTATGACCGTTGTCTCTCTCTAGTTGATCGCTCCTCAATCTTTTGCTAGCCTTCACTTGTACTAAGTGGGAATGCTGCTTGTGCATCCACTTCCTTAAACCCAAAATTGTTCCATATGAGTCCACCATACCTACCTATATGCGGTATTTACCTGCCGTTCCAAGTAAATTTGCATGTGCCAAACTCTAAACCTTCAAATAATAATATGATTTGTATGCCCGAATCGCTCATGTAGTGACTGGGGGCTGTCAGTATCTTCCATGCTAGGTGGGTTATTCTCACGATGAGTGTTTATTCACTTGTCATTCATGAGAAAGTGGCTGGTAATCGGGATGCACAGTTCCATGCTCGAAATCAAATCAAAATATAATCATAAAACAAAACTCCCCCAGGACTGTTGTTAGTATGGACGGTACCCGTGGATTCGGCTAGCCGTGAAGTGTGATTGTTGGTGGAGGGGGAGTAAAAACTTTACCATTCTGTTTGGGAACCGCCTATAATGTATCTAGCATGGAAGATAGTGAGATCTCTTGGTTGTTATGTTGACAATGAAAGCATACCGCTCAAGATTATATTTATCTCTGTTTTAAAAGCTCCGAGCTCTGGCACCTCTGCAAATCCCTGCTTCCCTCTGTGAAGGGCCTATCTATTTACTTTTATTTCTAAGTCATCATCCTCTTATAAAAAGCACCAGTTAGAGAGCACGACTGTCATTTTTATGCTTTGTTATTAATTGATGTTGAGTATGAGTGTGACTGGATCTCTTTTGCCATGAATTATAATGTCTAGTCAGTCCTTGATCTTCAGGGGTGCTCTACATTTATGTTTTGCGGTCTCAGAAAGGGCTAGCGAGATACCATTTTGTCATATTATATCATGATTGTTTTGAAGAAAGTGTTGTCATCCGAGATTTATTATTATTGCTCGCTAGTTGATTATGCCATTGATATGAGTAAATATGAGTCATAAATGTTATTGTGAATATGGTTAGTTCATAATCTTTGCTGAAAACCTGAACATTGGCTAGACATATTTGCAACAACAAGATCAAACAGAGTTTGTAAAAGTTTTTCTTTGTCACATTCAGTTTGTCAACTGAATTGCTTGAGGACAAGCAATGGGTTAAGCTTGGGGGAGTTGATACGTCTCCATCGTATCTACTTTTCCAAACTCTTTTGCCCTTGTTTTGGACTCTAATTTGCATGATTTGAATGGAACTAACCCGGACTGGCATTGTTTTCAGCAGAATTGCCATGGTGTTGTTTTTGTGCAGAAATCAAAGTTCTCGGATTGACCTTAAAATTTACGGAGAATTTTTGTGGAATATATAAAAAATACTGGCGCAAGAATTAACCAGAGGGGGTCCACCCAGAGGCCACAAGCCTGGGGGGCGCCCCCTTGGGCGCGCCTAGAGGGCTTGTGGGCCCCCTGGACCTCCTTCGACCTCAACTCCAACTCTATATAACCCAATTCGGGGAGAAAAAAATCAGAGAGAAGGATTCATCGCGTTTTACGATACGGAGCCGCCGCCACCTCCTGTTCTTCCTCGGGAGGGAAGATCTGGAGTCTGTTCTGGGCTCCGGGGAGGGGGATTCGTCGCCATCATCATCACCATCCTTCCTCCATCACCAATTTCATGATGCTCACCACCGTGTGTGAGTAATTCCATTGTAGGCTTGCTGGACGGTGATGGGTTGGATGAGATTTATCATGTAATTGAGTTAGTTTTGTTAGGGTTTGATCCCTAGTATCCACTATGTTATGAGATTGATGTTGCTATGACTTTGCTATGCTTAATGCTTGTCACTAGGGCCCGAGTGCCATGATTTCAGATCTGAACCTGTTATGTTTTCATGAATATATGTGTGTTCTTGATCCTATCTTGCAAGTTGTAGACACCTATGCTACTTCTTGAGCTTGCGTTGGTTTTTCCCTTGAAGAGGAAAGGGTGATGCAGCACAGTAGAGGTAAGTATTTCCCTCAGTTAAGAACCAAGGTATCAATCCAGTAGGAGAAGAACGCACAAATCACCAACACCTGCACAAACAATCAAACACTTGCACCCAACGCGATAAAGGGGTTGTCAATCCCTTCACGGTCACTTGCAAAGGTGAGATCTGATAGAGATAGATAAACAAAAGATAAATATTTTTGGGTTTTTTGGTATATAGATCTGAAAATAAAAGATTGCAAAATAGTAGATCGGAAAGTGGGAAAATAGACCCGGGGGCCATAGGTTTCACTAGAGGCTTCTCTCATGAAGGCAAATAATACGGTGGGTGAACAAATTACTGTCGAGCAATTGATAGAAAAGCGCAAGGTTATGACGATATCCAAGGCAATGATTATGCATATAGGCATCACGTCCGTGTCAAGTAGACCGACTCCTGCCTGCATCTACTACTATTACTCCACACATCGATCGCTATCCAGCATGCATCTAGAGTATTAAGTTCATAAAGAACGGAGTAACGCCTTAAGTAAGATGACATGATGTAGAGGAATTAACTCAAGCAATATGATGAAAATCCCATCTTTTTATCCTCGATGGCAACAATGCAATACATGTCTCGCTAACCCTACTTTGTCACTGGGTGAAATCACGCAAGATTGAACCCAAAGCTAAGCACCTCTCCCATTGCAAGAAAAACCAATCTAGTTGGCCAGACCAAACCGATAATTCGAAGAGAAATACAAAGATATTAAATCATGCATAAAAGAATTCAGAGAAGATTCAAATAATATTCATAGATAAGCTGATCATAAATCCACAATTCATCGGATCTCGACAAACACACCGCAAAAGAAGATTACATCGGATAGATCTCCAAGAACATCAAGGAGAACATTGTATTGAGAATCAAAGAGAGAGAAGAAGCCATCTAGCTACTAGCTATGGACCCATAGGTCTGAGGTAAACTACTCACGCATCATCAGAAGGGCAATGGAGTTGATGTAGAAGCCCTCCGTGATCGATTCCCCCTCCGGCGGGATGCCGGAAAAGGCCCCAAGATGGGATCTCACGGGAACAGAAGGTTGCGGCCGTGGAAAAGTGTTTTCGTGGATGCCTCTGGTGGCTCTGGAATATTTGTGAATATATAGGAGGAACAGCTAGGTCAGGGGAGTCCCAAGGGGCCCACAAGATAGGGGGGCGTGCCCTCCACCCTTGTCGCCGCCTCATGGCTCTTCTGACTTGGACTCTAAGTCCCCTGGGTGTCTTCTGGTCCAAGAAAAATCATCGTGAAGTTTTATTCCGTTTGGACTCCGTTTGGTATTCCTTTTCTGCGAGGCTCAAAAACAAGGAGAAAACAGAAACTAGCACTGGGCTCTAGGTTAATAGGTTAGTCCCAAAAATAATATAAAATAGCATATTAATGCATATAAAACATCCAAAACAGATAATATAATAGCATGGAACAATCAAAAATTATAGATACGTTGGAGATGTATCAACCTATTACGAGTTATGATCCGCATACCCCAAGCTGACAATAATTGGGATTCTTTCCGGTGATTACCGTAGTTTGAGGAGTTCATGTATTCACTAAGTGCTAATGCTTTGGTCCGGTTCTCTATTAAAAGGAAGCCTTAATATCCCTTAGTGTCCAATAGGACCCCACTGCCACGGGAGGGTAGGACAAAAGATGTCATGCAAGTTCTTTTCCATAAGCTCGTATGACTATATACCGAATACATGCCTACATTACATTGATGAATTGGAGCTAGTTCTGTGTCACCCTAGGTTATAACTGCTACATGATGAATATTATCCAACACAATTATCATTGCCGATCCAATGCCTATGAGCTTTTCACATATTGATCTTTGCTAAGTTACTTTCGTTGCTACTGCTGTTACAATCACTACAAAACTGCTACTGTTACTTTTGCCACTGTTACTGTTACTTCCATACTACTTTGCTACTAAATACTTTGCTGCAGATATTAAGTCTTTCAGGTGTGGTTTAATTGACAACTCAACTACTAATACTCGTGAATATTCTTTGGCTCCCCTTGTGTCGAATCAATAAATTTGGGTTGAATACTCTACCCTCAAAAACTGTTGCGATCCCCTATACTTGTGGGTTATCACTCACCGGGCGTGCCATTTTGTTTCGCCAAAAAGAAACGCCCCGCTCCCCTTTTTAGGGAGGGTATTTCCTAATGCGTACAAGTAGTAAAAATTGCGAGCGTGCCACTTGTTTTATGAAAACAAGAAATAAATAGATAGACAAAATAATGGACAAATATCGGACATGCGGAACACTGCACTTTATTGATCATTGTATTGAATACAGATATATTTTACATGCTCCATGGGAGTTTATCCTTTCGCCTTCCGCGTCACGCTCACGGAGTATCTGACTGAAGGTGATTGTGTAGTTTGCTGATTCCCGGTGCGTTTGCAAGCAACCGGTTAATTACACCCATGGGGTCGATCCAATGGAATACCTCTGATTAAGCTGCGCTGATGGTCGTCGTCATGTATCGGATTGCTCATCCATACGCATGTGATATTCATGTAAATATTATGTGGGTGGCTTTGTTTCGCTGAAACCCGGTCACGAGTATTATCGCCATGTTGGTGTAACCAACAGGATATGTCGATGAAGGGGTGATTTCGCATCGTCGGTGCCCAGTCATGTATCGCCCTGATTTCATCAGATGCGGACATGTGTATGTTGCTATCGCCTCATCGGTGCCCAGCAACGGTGTGTCCAATCTGGTAGGTTTGTGACTTCTCGATAGAGTGGTGACCCGGCCTCGTCGGCACTCAGCCATATTTTTGTCCGGCCTCGTCGGCACAAGATGTATGATGGAGATAATGGTGTGGATAGCCTTTTGTCTCGTCGACACTCGGCCAAGATGTCGATGTGGAAAATATCACAGATGCATTGGATGATGCTTGCCAACAAAATCGATATTGCTTACTCACAGGAGCAAAATCAATGTGGATTCTATGGACGTCACCTCCTCGTGAGGGGCGGAATAAGACTAATATTTTATTAATCTTGTCTCCTCATTAGGGACAAAATCAGTGTAAAATTTGGTGCCTCGCCTCCTCGTGAGGGGAGGAATCGAGATAATATTTTATTGAAATTGCCTCCTCGTGAGGGCAAAATTAAAGTAGTAGATTTGACTCCCTTGTACTTGGCCGTAGCCACGTACGCTCGTCACGGTTTGCATCAAGCAATGGTCGACTATCCTTGTAGGAGTAGCCATCCCGCAGTTTTATATATTTTTTGTCGCCAGCTCCCTTGCATCAGAAAATCCATGGTTTTAGGCTTGCTTTGATGGAGGATTTTTGTATGAAGTGAAGTACACGCCATGGGAATGAAGTGAAGTTTTGTATGAAACAATCATCATTACTCGCCATGGAACCGATGTAGAACTTGTTTGAGTAGAACGGGCCTTTTGCTCGTCAGTACCTGGCCACTTTACTGATGTAGAAGTTGTTTTGGTAGGACAGGCCTTTTGCTCATCAGTACCCAGCCACTGTACTGATGTAGACCTTGTTTTGGTAGGACAGGTGATGTAGGGTAGAACCCTAGATTCCCGATCTTTCACGATTGCAGCAGATCCCACGAAGAACACGAGGGAAAACACGAGAGGATTCACTCAAACCAACAAGATTCGATTACACATGTGTTAGATCCGAATACACGAAGAGATACACAATCCAAAGTCAACAAAGGACGATACAAGTAGCAAGTTCTTCTCCGTGAGGAGGTTTTGAGGGTCTTCCCGTGAGGGGTCTTGAATCCACTTGGGGGATCTTCTCCATAGAGGTCGTGAACTCCAATGGAGAAGGGTATCAAGTGGATGAGCAAAGCTCTATCTCTCAAATGAGCTAATCCTTTGCTAACCCTAAAACGAGGGAGGTGAAGGAGTATATATAGTCTAGGGGGCGAAGGGATACATGGGCCTCGGCCCTTTACTGTGCACAGACAGGCGGAGCCAGACGTCCGGGCGTCGGGCCGGATGTCTGGGCCTTCACGAGGAGCCGGATGTCCGGGGCGGGGCCGGATGTCCGGGCAGGCAGGGTCGGTCTCGGAGCTCTCTGGATAGGCGGGGTCGGGATGTCCGGGCTGGGGTCCGAATGTCCGACGGCTCGTGTTGGGCCGGGTGTCCGGGGCCTGAGCCGGATGTCCGAGCTGACAGGGCCGATTCTGGTTGCTCTCTGGATAGGAGGAGCCAGATTTCCGGGCTGGGAGCCAGATTTCCGGGCTGGAGGCCGGATGTCCGGGCCCTGTAGCTTTGGCTACTGGGCTATTGCTGTAGCGGTGGTCTCCAGGGGCCGGATGTCCGGGGTTAGGGCCGGATGTCCAGGTCCTGGGGACTTCTTCCGCTGGTTCTCCTCATCCGTGAACTTGGGGACTTGTCCGTCTTCATGTGCATCTTCGAGAGGATCCTCTAGGTACCTGATCATGCATAACATTCTGGACTTAGGTAGTAGCCATGTCTTGAGGGGGTCATACGGAATATCACTAAGGAGAGATCTCACCCTGTTCTTGAGGTCTCTAGCTCGTGCTTGTGTCATCGGTCCTCTTGGCACTTGGTGAGATGATGGTAGGTCCACGGGGATGACCATAGGATGCTCCGCATCATCTCCCCCCCCCCCCCTTGGGAAAGATCCGACCTCGGATTGAAAACCTCATCACCATGGTAGGGAGAGAGATCCTTGACATTGAAGACATTTCCCACGTTGTACTTGTCACACGGTAGATCGATCTTGTATGCTGATGTCTACTACGCAACCTTCTTCTTGTAGACTCGTGTTGGGCTTCCAAGCGCAGAGTTTTGTAGGACAGTAGCAAATTTCCCTCATGTGGATGACCTAAGGTTTATCAATCTGTGGGAGGCGTAGGATGAAGATGGTCTCTCTCAAACAACCCTGCAACCAAATAACAAAGAGTCTCTTGTGTCCCCAACACATCCAATACAATGGTAAATTGTATAGGTGCACTAGTTCGGCGAAGAGATGGTGATACAAGTGTAATATGGATAGTAGATATAGGTTTTTGTAATCTGAAAATATGAAAACCGCAAGGTAACTAGTAACAAAGGTGAGCAAAAACGGTATTGCAATGCTTGAAAACAAGGCCTAGGGTTCATACTTTCACGAGTGCAAATTCTCTCAACAATGATAACATAATCAGATCATATAACAATCCCTCAACGTGCAACAAAGAATCACTCCAAAGTTTCTACCAAAGAATGTAGGACGAAAGCGTGCATCAACCCCTATGCATAGATTACCCCAATATCACCTCGGGAATCCGTGAGTTGAGTTCCAAAACATACATCAAGTGAATCAATAGAACATCCCATTGTCACCACATATATCCCATCGCAAGACATACATCAAGTGTTCTCAAATCCAATACTCAATCCAACATAATGAAACCTCAAAGAGCAAGACTCAATTCATCACAAGAAGGTAGAGGGGGAAGAACACCATAAGATCCAAATATATTAACAAAGCTCGCGGTACATCAAGATCGTGCCAAATCAAGAACACGAGAGAGAGAGAGAGAGATCAAACACATAGCTACTAGTACATACCGTCAGCCCCGAGGGTGAACTACTCCCTCCTCATCATGGAGACCGGTGGGATGATGAAGATGGCCTCCGGTGACGGTTTCCCCCTCCGGCAGGGTGCCGGAATGGGCTGCCTATTGGTTTTTTGTGGCTAAAAAGGCTTGCGGCGGCGGAACTTCCGATCTAGATTTCTCTCTGGGGTTTCGGGATTTATAGGAATTTTTGGCATCGGTCTCATGTCAGGGAGGTTCCCGAGGAGCCCACAAGCCAGGGGGCATGCCCCCCACCCTTGTGGTTGCCTCGGGTCTCTTCTGGCCCAACTCCAATGCTCCGTGGGCTTCTTCTCGTCCATAAAAAATCACCGTAAATTTTCAGCTCGTTTGGACTCCGTTTGATATTCCTTTTCTGCGAAACTCAAAAAAAGGAAAAAACAGAAACTGGCACTGGCACTGGGCTCTAGGTTAATAGGTTAGTCCCAAAAATAATATAAAATAGCATATAAATGCATATAAAACATCCAAAACAGATAATATAATAGCATGGAACAATAAAAAATTATAGATACGTTGGAGACGTATCAAGCATCCCCAAGCTTAATTCCTGCTCGTCCTCGAGTAGGTAAATGATAAAAACAGAATTTTTGATGTGGAATGCTACCTAACATATTTATCCATGTAATTTTCTTTATTGTGGCATGAATATTCAGATCCATAAGATTCAACACAAAAGTTTAATATTGACATAAAAACAATAATACTTCAAGCATACTAACAAAGCAATCATGTCTTCTCAAAATAACATGGCCAAAGAAAGTTATCCCTACAAAATCATATAGTCTGGCTATGCTCCATCTTCATCACACAAAGTATTAAATCATGCACAACCCCGATGACAAGCCAAGCAATTGTTTCATACTTTTGATGTTCTCAAACCTTTTCAACTTTCATGCAATACATGAGTGTGAGCCATGGATATAGCACTATAGGTGGAATAAAATATGGTGGTTGTGGAGGAGACAAAAAGAAGGAGATAGTCTCACATCAACTAGGCATATCAATGGGCTATGAAGATGCCCATCAATAGATATCAATGTGAGTGAGTAGGGATTGCCATGCAACGGATGCACTAGAGCTAGAAGTGTATGAAAACTCCAAAGAAACTAAGTGGGTGTGCATCCAACTCGCTTGCTCACAAAGACCTAGGGCAATTTGAGGAAGCCCATCATTGGAATATACAAGCCAAGTTCTATAATGAAAAATTCCCACTAGTATATGAAAGTGACAATATAGGAGACTCTCTATCATGAAGATCATGGTGCTAATTTGAAGAACAAGTGTGGAAAAAGGATAGTAGCATTGCCCCTTCTCTCTTTTCTCTCATTTTTTTTTATTTTGGGCTCTTTGGCCTTTTTTTCGTCCGGAGTCTCATCCCGACTTGTGGGGGAATCATAGCCTCCATCATCCTTTCCTCACATGGGACAATGCTCTAATAATGATGACCATCACACTTTTATTTACTTACAACTCGATACTTAGAACAAAATATGACTCTATATGAATGCCTCTGGCAGTGTACCGGGATGTGCAATGACTCAAGAGTGACATGTATAAAAAAATATGAATGGTGGCTTTGCCGCAAATACGATGTCAACTACATGATCATGCAAAGCAATATGACAATGATGAAGCGTGTCATAATAAATAGAACGGTGGAAGTTGCATGGCAATATATCTCGGAATGGCTATGGAAATGCCATAATAGGTAGGTATGGTGGCTGTTTTGAGGAAGGTATATGGTGGGTGTAATGCACCGGCGAAAGTTGCGCGGTACTAGAGAGGCTAGCAATGGTGGAAGGGTGAGAGTGCGTATAATCCATGGACTCAACATTAGTCATAATGAACTCACATACTTATTGCAAAAGTCTATTAGTTATCGAAACAAAGTACTACGTGCATGCTCCTAGGGGGATAGATTGGTAGGAAAAGACCATCGCTCGTCCCCGACCGCCACTCATAAGGAAGACAATCAATAAATAAATCATGCTCCGACTTCATCACATAATGGTTCACCATACGTGCATGCTACGGGAATCACAAACTTTAACACAAGTCTTTCTACCAATCCACAATTGCTCACTAGCATGACTCTAATATCACCATCTTTATATCTCAAAACAATATGCAAGGAATCAAACTTCTCATAGTATTCAATGCTCTTTATATGAAAGTTTTTATTATATCCCTCTTGGATGCCCATCATATTAGGATTAAATTCATAACCTAAGCAAATTACCATGCTGTTTAGAGACTCTCAAAATATATAAGTGAAGCATGAGAGTTCATCAATTTCTTAAAAATAAAACCACTGCCGTGCTCTAAAAGATATAAGTGAAGCACTAGAGCAACTGACAAACTACTCCAAAAAGATATAAGTGAAGATCAATGAGTAGTCAAATAATTATGTAGCTGTGTGAAGACTCTCTCATCTAAGAATTTCATATCTTAAGTATTTTATTAAAACAGCAAGCAAAACAAATAAAATGACTTTCTAAAAAAATCACACATCATGTGAAGAAGTAAAAACTTAGGCTCAACCAATACTAACCGATAATTCTTGATGAAGAAAGGTGGGATGCCAACCGGGGCATCCCCAAGCTTAGATGCTTGAGACTTCTTGAAATATTAACTAGGGATGCCTTGGGCATCCCCAAGCTTGAGATTTTGTGTCTCCTTAATTCCTTTTATATCACGGTTTTCCTAAATCTTAAAAACTTCATCCACACAAAACTCAACAAGAACTCATGAGAAAAGTTAGTATAAATCAAATGCAAAACCTTATCATTCTCTACTGTATCAAATCACTAAAATTATTATTTAACATTGCATACTAAATTCCTCTGCATATTTAATACTCCTATCCTCAAATAGGATCGTTAAATAAGAAAACATATGCAAACAATGCAAACATAACAGCAATCTGTCTAAACAGGATAGTCTGTAAAGAGTGCAATTGTACTCATACTTCCCTAACTCCAAAAATTATGAAAATTTACCATACTTTATAAAATTTGTTGTAGATTATTGTGAAAAAAATTCAAGATTTATCATGTTCTGACTATTCACAAATATTCAAAACATAACAACAAACTTTCTGTTTTCAAACAGCAACATATAGACTTGCAAAATAAGCATGGTAAAGACATACTTGACACTTTTATTGAAATAAAAGATACAAAACATTACTCTAAATAACAGAAATAAAATACTAATAAAATAAAATGACGCTCCAAGCAAAACTCATATTATGTGACGAATAAAAATATAGCTCCAAGTAATGGATAACGCTTGCATCCTCTGTCTTACCGCGGCTGCTGGCACAGAGTTAGCCGATGCTTATTCCTCAGATATCGTCATTGTTTCTTCTCTGATAAAAGAAGTTGACGACCCGTAGGCCTTCCACCTCCATGCGGCATTTTATTGGCACTGGAAACATATCACATTATGGCAGGGCAACGTTTCACAATTTAATGAATCCTCCACTTATTTGATGGGATGGTTAAGAGATTACCTATGGTTAAACTCTTCACAACTTATCAATGGATATAATCCTTTTGGGATGAATATTTTATTGGTATGGGCGTGGATGTTCTTATTTGGACATCTTGTTTGGGCCAAATTGGATCAGTGATCGATTTCTAGGTTTCGTCGTAAACCTAATTGGTTACTTCCAATTACGTAAATCAATAGTTCAAACCGCACTCAAAGGTAGGGCATTTCCATTCCCATTAGAATATTCATTGACAGATAATAAAAAAAGGAAAACTCTAATATAATATAAAATGAAATGAAACGGTCGACCCAGACATAGAAGGTCGACCAGGCGGATATACGCTATAAAATATATACCGTAGCGAGCGTAGTTCAATGGTAAAATATCTCCTTGCAGTTTATTGTCTTAATTTTTATTCTTATTCTATATGAATACTATAAATTCTATTAATACGTAGATTGAAAGGTTATACATATAAGGAATGTAAGACAAATTGAATAAATAAAAAGGAATGGGTGATTCGAATGCTAAACAAAGAGGGGTAGCGATCTATTCTTCGTTTTTTCCAAATTGGCCAAGTTACCCATTACATATTGGGCCAATTTGGAAAAAACGAAGAATAGATCGCTACCCCTCTTTGTTTAGCATTCGAATAATCTATTTGAGATGTGTTTTACCGAGAAGGTATATGGTTTACAGTTCTAAGCCGTTGAGTTCGTGTTTTGGTAGTTGTTGTTTTGAAGGATGACCGATAATGTTGGAGACGAAAGAGGGGATGCCTTCCGGGGCATCCCCAAGCTTAGTTGCTTGTATCTTACTTGAATATTATCTTGAGGTGCCTTGGGCATCCCCAAGCTTAGGGTCTTGTCACTCCTTATTCTCCTCATATCGATATCTCACCCAAAACTTGAAAACTTCAATCACACAAAACTTAACGGAACTTCGTGAGATGGGTTAGTATGATAAAATAAATCATTCACTTTGGTACTGTCAAGACAAGATTCAAATTTTTTCTTCACATGATGTCTACTGTACCCTATCATTTCTACAACTTATATTGAACAATATAAGCCATAGAAACTAGAAAACAAGCAAACTATGCATCGAAAATAGAATCTGTCAAAAACAGACCAGTCTCTAAAGATCTGAATTAAGGTCGTACTTGTATAACTCCAAATATACTGAAAAATTGGAACAACGTATAAATTTTTTATACCAATCAAATGTAAAAAATTCAGAAGTTTTGCTCATTCCAGTAAAAGATACAAATTTCTGAACTGGACGCAAAAGTTTCTGTTTTTGCACAGAATCAAGTCAACTATCATCCACACTATCCCAAAGGCTTTACTTGGCACTTTATTGAAACAAAAGCTATAAAACATTATTACTATAGTATATTAATCATGTGAACACACAAAAATAGTAGGGGTAAATATTGGGTTGTCTCCCAACAAGCGCTTTTTTTAATGCCTTTTTTGCTAGGCATGATGATTTCAATGATGCTCACATAAAAGATAAGAATTTAAACATAACGGGAGCATCATGAAGCATATGACTAGCACATTTAAGCCTAACCCACTTCCTATGCATAGGTATTTTGTGAGCCAACAATTTATGGGAACAAGAATCAACTAGCATAGGAAGGCAAAACAAGCATAACTTCACGATTTTCAACACATAGAGAGGAAACTTGATATTATTGCAATTCCTACAAGCATATATTCCTCCCTCATAATAATTTTCAGTAGCATCATGAATGAATTCAACAATATAGCTATCACATAAAGCATTCTTTTCATGATCCACAAGCATAGAAATTTTATTACTCTCCACGTAAGCAAATTTATTCTCATGAATAGTAGTGGGAGCAAACTCAACAAAATAACTATCATGTGAGGCATAATCCAATTGAAAATTAAAATCATGATGACAAGTTTCATGGTTATCATTATTCTTTATAGCATACATGTCATCACAATAATCATCATATATAGCAACTTTGTTCTCATAATCAATTGGAACCTCTTCCAAAATAGTGGATTCATCACTAAATAAAGTCATGACCTCTCCAAATCCACTTTTATCAATATTGTGGAAAGATTCAACACCCTCCAAAATAGTGGGATCATTAGTACCTAGAGTTGACACTCTTCCAAACTCACTTTCATCAATATAATCATCATAAATAGGAGGCATGCTTTCATCATAATAAATTTTCTCATCAAAACTTGCGGGACAAAAAATATCATCTTCATCAAACATAGCATCCCCAAGCTTATGGCTTTGCATATCATTAGCATCATGGACATTCAAAGAATTCATACCAACAACATTGCAATAATGCTCATCATTCAAAGATTTAGTGCCAAACATTTTATTGACTTCTTGTTCTAACACTTGAGCAAAATTTTCCTTTCCATCATTTTCACGAAAGACATTATAAAGATGAATAATATGAGGCAACCTCAATTCCATTTTTTTGTAGTTTTCTTTTGTAGACTAAACTAGTGATAAAACAAGAAACTAAAAGATTCAATTACAAGATCTAAATATATACCTTAAAGCACTCACCTCCCCGGTAACGGCGCCAGAAAAGAGCTTGATGTCTACTACGCAACCTTCTTCTTGTAGACTCGTATTGGGCCTCCAAGCGCAGAGTTTTGTAGGACAATAGCAAATTTGCCTCAAGTGGATGACCTAAGGTTTATCAATCCGTGGGAGGTGTAGGATGAAGATGGTCTCTCTCAAACAACCCTGCAACCAAATAACAAAGAGTCTCTTGTGTCCCCAACACATCCAATACAATGGTAAATTTTATAGGTGCACTAGTTCGGCGAAGAGATGGTGATACATGTGTAATATGGATAGTAGATATAGGATTTTGTAATCTGAAAATATGAAAACAGCAAGGTAACTAGTAACAAAGGTGAGCAAAAACGGTATTGCAATGCTTGAAAACAAGGCATAGGGTTCATACTTTCACTAGTGCAAATTCTCTCAACAATGATAACATAATCAGATCATATAACAATCCCTTAACGTGCAACAAAGAATCACTCCAAAGTTTCTATCGAAGAATGTAGGACGAAAACATGCATTAACCCCTATGCATAGATTACCCCAATGTCACCTCGGGAATCCGCGAGTTGAGTGCCAAAACATACATCAAGTGAATCAATAGAACATCCCATTGTCACCACAGATATCCCATCGCAAGACATACATCAAGTGTTCTCAAATCCAATACTCAATCCAACATAACGAAACCTCAAAGAGCAAGACTCAATTCATCACAAGAAGGTAGAGGGGGAAGAACACCATAAGATCCAAATATATTGACAAAGCTCGCGGTACTTCAAGATTGTGCCAAATCAAGAACACGAGAGAAAGAGAGAGATCAAACACATAGCTACTGGTACATACCCTCAGCCCCGAGGGTGAACTACTCCCTCCTCGTCATGGAGACCGCCGGGATGATGAAGATGGCCTCTGGTGATGGTTTCCCCCTCCGGCAGGGTGCCGGAATGGGCTCCCGATTGGTTTTTTTGTGGCTATAGAGGATTGCGGCGGCGGAACTTCCGATCTAGGTTTCTTTCTGGGGGTTTCGGGATTTATAGGAATTTTTGGCGTCAGTCTCACATCAGGGGGGTTCTCGAGGAGCCCACAAGCCAGGGGGCGCGCCCTAGGGGGGCTCCCCCCACCCTTGTGGTTGCCTCGGGACTCTTCTGGCCCAACTCCGATGCTCTGTGGGCTTCTTCTGGTCCATAAAAAATCACCGTAAATTTTCAGCTCGTTTGGACTCCGTTTGATATTCCTTTTCTGCGGAACTCAAAAACAAGGAAAAAATAGAAACTGGCACTGGGCTCTAGGTTAATAGGTTAGTCCCAAAAATAATATAAAATAGCATATAAACGCATATAAAACATCCAAAACAGATAATATAATAGCGTGGAACAATCAAAAATTATAGATACGTTGGAGATGTATCATATGCATTGTTGTTATAGCGTGCTAGCACCTTGAAGGGTCCGTCGTCTCGGGGTAGAAGCTTGGATTTGCGTTCGTTGGGGAAGCGGTCCTTGCGAAGGTGTATCCACACGAGATCTCCAATGTTGAATATCATGGGTTGCTTGTTGATGTTGAGCTTGGTCGCGAGTCATTGTACTTGGCGCTCGATGGTGTGCCTTGTATCTTCTTGCATCTTCTTGAGGTATCTCACTCGTGCACTCACGTCCATGTTGATGCGCTCTTGTAGTGGTAGAGGGAGGATGTCCAATGGGGACAACGGGTTGAAGCCGTAGACGACCTCGAAGGGGGACTTGCCGGTAGTCAAATATCTTGCACGGTTGTAGGCGTACTCGGCGATGGGTAGACACTCCTCCCACTCCTTAATGTTCTTCTTGATCAACACGCGTAGGAGGGTAGATAGCGTCTGGTTCGTGACCTCCGTTTGGCCATCGGTTTGAGGATGGTATGCCGAAGAGAACAAAAGCTTGATTCCGAGCTTGGCGCATAGAGTCTTCCAAAAGTAGCTTAGGAACTTGACCTCGCGGTCCGAGACAATCGGCTTTGGTACTCCAAGGAGACGCAAGATTTCCCTACAAAAGAGATTTGCAACATGTGAAGCATCGTCTATCTTGTTGCATGGTATGAAATGAGCCATTTTAGAGAATCGGTCCACAACAACAAACACAGAATCTTTGCCATTTCTAGTTCTAGGCAAACCAAGCACAAAGTCCGTACTAATATCTTCCCATGGGTGATATGGGATAGGAAGTGGCATATAGAGACCATGGGATTGAGCTTTAGACTTAGCTTTGCGACATGTAGAGCACCGGTTGGTGAAGCGTGAGACGTCGCGGAACATCTTGGGCCAAAAGTAGTTCTTGGAGAGCTTGGCGAATGTCCTGTCGGGTCCAAAGTGTCCCATAAGTCCTCCTCCATGAGATTCTTGCAAAATTAACAAACTAAGAGAAGACTCGGGAATACATAGTTTGTTAGCTCTCATAAGATAATCATCTTTGATGTAATAGCGTTCCCAAGATGTATGCGTCAAACATTTGGCATATGGAATAGCAAAAGTAGGATCATGCGCATACAAGTCTTTTATGTGCTCAAAGCCAATGACATTCAATTCAAGTTTAGTAACAAGCATGTATTTGCAGGAAAGTGCATCCGCCACAACATTTTCTTTGCCTTTGATGTACTTGATGACATAGGGAAAAGACTCAATGAATTCACTCCACTTAGCATGACGCTTGTTCAACTTAGTTTGACCATTAAGCTACTTAAGCGTTTCATGGTCGGTATGAATGACAAATTCATGGGGACGAAGATAATGTTCCCACTCACGCAAAACTCACACTAGGGCATAAAGCTCTTTATCATAGATGGGATAATTAGGTTGCGATCTGAAAAGTTTTTCGCTAAAGTAAGCAATAGGGCACTTCTCTTGCATTAACACACCTCCTATGCCATTACCGCTAGCATCGCAATGAACTTCAAAAGTTTTGTCAAAATTGGGTAATGCAAGCACGGGAGCATGAGTAAGCAAATTTTTAAGTTCATTAAATGCGGTATCTTGGGATGGTCCCCAAACAAAGGGTGCATTTTTCTTACTCAAAGCATGTAAAGGGGATGCAATGGTGCTAAAATCTTTCACGAATCTACGATAGAAACCGGCTAAGCCAAGGAAACTTCGCACTTGTTGCAAATTGGTTGGTTGTGGCCAAGTTTTAATAGCATTGATCTTAGATTCATCTACATGAACACCCTTAGAAGATACGACGAAACCCAAGAAAACGAGCTTATCAACACCAAAAAGGCATTTGTCCATATTAGCATAAAGGCGCTCTTTTCTAAGAGTTTGTAAAACGGTTCTAAGATGGGTGACATGAGCTTGGAGAGATTTGCTAAATACAAGAATATCGTCAAAGTAGACCACAACAAATACACCAATGTAGGGCCTAAGAACAAAATGCATGACTCACATGAAAGTACCGGGTGCTTCGGATAAGCCCATTGGCATAACAAGACACTCATATAAGCCAAATTTGGTCTTAAATGCGGTTTTCCATTCGTCATCTTCTTGGATGCGAATTTGGTAATAGCCACTCTTAAGGTCAATCTTAGAGAAAATGGTGGCTTCGCTAAGCTCATCTAGCATGTCGTCTAAGCGTGGAATGGGGTAGCGATATCTAACCGTGATAGCATTGATAGGACGACAATCGGAGCACATGCGATATGTACCATCTTTCTTGGGAACAAGGATTACCGGGACGACACATGGGCTCAAGCTTTCTCGTACATGGCCGTTGTCGATGAGTTGTTGGACTTGCCGTTGGATCTCCTTGGTTTCTTCGGGATTGACTCGGTATGGTGCTTTCTTTGGAAGAGGTGCTCCGGGGATGAGGTCTGTAACACCCCCAGTGGTTAGCCACAGTAATCCCATTTTGATAATGCCAAGTCAGCATGATTAACAGTGCATGATCATCATTAACATCATATTGCATTTCAACTCCTAAGTCAAAATTCAAATTTAAATGAAAGTGGAAAATAAAAGTTGTCCAACATAGAAACTAAATTGTTCATTAAATAGCAAATAAATCAGAGACAATTCTAAAATTGAAACCAACATCATTGGAGTTGGGTAAGTGACTCAAACATCTTCAAACAGCGACTAAAAACAATATTTAATAACCATTTATTAAATCTAATTTAAGTATGAAATGTTGTTTTGCCCAAACTAATTTTAGGTGTTAGGGAATAAAGCACTGGTATTTATGGACTAGGTCTCCCTTTTTACAAAATTCGGTTTGGGGCCTAACTATTTACTAAACAGAGATATATGAATTAAGAAAAAGAAAAAGAAAGAAAGCAAAAGGAAAAAATAAAAAGGCCCCCTCCTCCCGGGCCTCGGCCCAGCCACTGCCAGGGGCCGAGAGTATCTATTACAAATAGCTAGTGCTTATTTCCCCCCCCCCCCCTCCTCCTTCGGCTCCACCATCCACCCCCCCTTCCCCTACCCCCCCCCCCCCTCCGCAACCCGCACCCCCCCACAACCACTCTCCTCGCTCCTGCCTCCTCCCTCTCCTACTCTGCGCCCCCCCCCGTACCCCCCGGCCCCCATCGTCGCCGCCCCGGCCGGCCTGCCACCTCCGCGACACTCACTCGCCTCCCCGTCGCCCGCCCCGACCACCCCTCGCCTCCTCCCCGACGCGCCCCGCGCCCGCCGCCGCTTGGACTCGGCGCCCCGCCGACGCTGCCCGGCGCGCCTCCCCGCGCCGATCTGCCCCGCCTCGCCTCCTCCTCGTCCAACTCCCCCGTGAGCACCCCCCGGCCTCCGCTGCCGCCCTCCCCTCTCCCTTCGTCGCCGTTCCCGAGCCGCGCTCCGGCCGCGCTCACCCGCGCCTCGGTCGCGAGCCCCTTCCCCCACTGTTACCCTGCTCGCCCCTGCGTGCTCGCGCGTGCGCGCACACAGCCGCTGCTGCGCTGCTGCTTCCCACTGCCGCGCCGCCGCCGCGAGTCCTCCCCGGCGCCGACTCGCACCCTTGCCCCGCCCGCGCTCACCTCCCGCCCGCACACGGCCCCGCGCACGCCGGCGCCCGTCGCCGCCTCGCCCCGGCTCGCCCGCTCGCCGCGCCCATGCGCCTGTGTGCGCACGCGTGCATTTGGGCATCGGACATGTCCAGCGCCGAACGGGCACAGCTCGGACATGTCCGGCTGTGCCACTGACGAACGGGGCCCAGCCCTTGTAAATATTAAAAATAATTAAAATAATTAAAAATGATTAAAAAATAATAATTAATTAATTAGTTAATTAATTAAGTTAATTAATCCTGATTAGGTTAATCTAATTAAGTAGTTAGTGTTAATTAAACAGTAAATTAATTAGTTAACCACTAATTAACCTGACAGCCTATGACAGGTGGGACCCACTGGTCCTGACGTCATGCTGACGTCAGCAGACACTGTTTCGGATAATGTTTGATTTAAATAAATTAAATAAATTCCAGAAATCAATAAAAACTTTAGAAAATCATATCTTTTAATCCGTAACTCCGATCGAAAAACTTTGTACATGAAAATTGCTCAGAACGACGAGACGAATCCGAATGCGCGGTCCGTTCGTCCGTCACGCGTCCCTAACTATCCGAACTTGCAACCGTCTCTCTCCGGTCATCTGTCTGACAAATGTCCGGAACCGGGAAAACATTCCCGGATGGATTCCTCCTTCCTCGGTGACGTGCAACCATACGTTAGGACACACCCGGCACTGCATATTGTCATGCCGTACTTTGCGTTGCTCATGTTTGCTCTATATTTATACTGTTTCCTCCCCCTCTTCTCTCTCGATAGATCCCGACGCAGCTCCGGAGACCGAAGACAGCATTGACAACCTTGCCCTTGCCGCCGAGCAACCAGGCAAGCCCCCCCCACCCCCCCCCCCTTGATCATCCCGATATCGCCCATTCTATTTCTCATGCTTGCATTAGAATTGCTGCTGCTGCTGCTGCTTTAACTATTCTGATGCATAGCCTGTTCATTGTAACCTGCTGTTGATAATTACCTGCATATCCTAAATTGTTTAGTCTAGGCTGGGTAGAGACCTATCAGTGACCCCACTTATCCCGACTGCCGCGCTGGATCGTCAGAAGACCCGATCAACGGGAATTGAAGACCAGGCCCCGACACCGCACATCACCCCCTTTAGTTGTAACGACACTGCAGCGTTACTATCGAGTGCCGAGGGTGAAACCTCTTGTAGCACTTCTGATGTTAACTCTGTAGAGTAGCTATTCGGTCGTGGTCATCGAGGGTGATTCCTCCTTCACCACTTCCGGTAACGACGCTGTCGTACAACACCTCAAGTGTGAACCCAGCGAGGGTGATTCCTCCGAGTTTACCTTGACGGATACATCGAGTGGGAAATCAAACGAGGGTGATACCTCAGATTCCCCTGATGTTTTGGACACATGGATACTTGGACTGTACTGTTGATTACTTGGAAAGGCGGGTCGACCCTGAGGGGTACCCGCGTGCGCCTAAGTGGCGAGTGTTGTGAAGACGGGTGCCAGTGTGGTGCCCGAGTGGTGAATACAAGGCGCGGCCGGGCATTCTTAACCCTTGCAGCAAGTCCTCGAGACGGGGCGACGGGGTCACATCTTTCGTGAGTCTCTGCTCGTTACCGCAAGCCCTAGTCCATTAACGATTTGGATATTTGATCCGAGCAGGCCTCTAGCCTGATAGCACTAACCATCACGTGGGCATAGTATGGGCGTTCTGCATCGTATGCATCAGCCAAAAGCTCTGTCAGACGTCTAGTTCAGCATGGCGGCACGGACGGACCGGCGCCTTCCTGTAGTGTTGGTGCCTGGCTTCACCGTGTGCGCAACGACCCGGAGGGCGAGGGGTGATGGCCAAGACCCCCTTGCGCTTAGGATGTAGACCGGCGGGGACCTCTCTGCTGAGCTGTAGGTAGGGTTGCGATGTGTCGTTTGGCCGAGGCCGGGCATGACCCAGGAAAGTGTGTCTGGCCGGAGTTAATCGAGCGTGTTGGGTAAGTTGGTGCACCCCTGCAGGGAAGAACACTTCTATCGATAGCCTGTCCTACGGTAAAGGACACTCAGAGTTGTATCCTGATTGATACAATTTAGAACTGGATACTTGGATACTATGGCTCTGGGATTGCTTCTCGCAGGGAGTCGAGAAGGAATCTCAGGATGAGGTTGATGACTGTATGGCTCTGGGATTGCTTTCTCGCAGGGAGTCGAGAAAGGATCTCTGGGTGAGGTTGAGACTTAATGATACTACTACATTATATTGTACTGTTCTACTCTCTTCTACTGCTGCAAGACCTCTGAAGATGCTAGTCTTCGATAGGACTAGGCCTTCTCTCTATTCTTGCATTTCTGCAGCCCAGTCCACATATACAGCCTCCCTTTGAAAATGTTGCATATGTAGTGTAGATCCTTGCTTGCTGAGTACTTCTGAGTACTCATGGTTGCTTTGTTTTCCTTTTTCTCCCCATATCAGTTTGTCGTATCAAGATGACGGAGCCCCCTGAGACAGATGCCCCGTCGTTTGACTACTACTACTACCCCGAGGATGGATACTACTACGAGTTGACTGACGACCAGGAGTAGGATCGGAGGGTCCCAGGCAGGAGGCCTACGCCTTTCGATCGTAGTGTTTTATTTTTGCCCCGCCTTTCTATAGGCCTTTCTGTTTCTGTTTCATATTTGTACTCAGATATCTGATGCTTCCGCTGACGCTTGTTCGCAAGCTTATGTATTCGAGCCCTCGAGGCCCCTGGCTTGTAATATAAAGCTTGTATGACTTTACTTTTGTTGTAGAGTTGTGTTGTGATATCTTCCCGTGAGTCCTTAGGCTTGATCGTGTGCATTTGCGTGTATGATTAGTGCACGATTAGGCCGGGGGCGTCACAAGGTCGATGCGGTTTTTGATGCCTCGAAGGGGAGGTAGACCCGGAGGTAGCTCGTCGGGGAATACATCTTGGAATTCCTGCAATAGAGAAGATAACACTAAAGGTAGATTGTGAGAGGTGTTAGTTTTTGGTGCCTCATCCTTGCACAATAGGACATAGTGCATAACACTTAATGGGTTCTCACACACTTCTCTCATCTCACTTTTGGTAGCGAATAGCACTCGGTTTTTCTTGTTACTCATCGTGGAGGCACTCAATTTGGGCTTGTGGCGCTTACTCTCTTTTTGGTGGTTCGCTCTCTCACTATTTTCTCCATGATGTGTGGTTGCTTGCTTGTCGGTGATCACTTGGCTTGGTGACATAGTACGTGCTTGACATAGGTCGTAGCATGTACTCCTTTCCCTTCATCTTGAAGCTATAGTGATTGGTACGCCCGTTGTGGATGACACCTCGGTCAAATTGCCATGGTCGTCCAAGTAGGAGATGGCAAACGGACATCGGAACATCACACTCCAAAGTGTCTTTGTATGCTCCTATCTTGAAGGAAACTTGCACGGTGTGCTCTACTTGGATAGTGCCAGAGTCGCTAAGCCATTGGACCTTGTAGGGGCGAGGGTGCTTCATCTTGACCAATTGGAGCTTGAAGCATAGTTCTTCACTCGCCAAGTTATGGCAACTTCCTCCGTCGATGATGACCTTCACGGACCTTCCGTTGATGCCCGCCTTGGTGTGGAATATATGGCATCTTTGGTCTTCGTCTTGTAGATGTTGAAGTGTCAAGACTTTGGAGACAACGAGAGCGGGGCTCGAATCTTCGTCACAAAAGACTTGATCATCTTCATCCTCATTCACGCGTCGGTGCATGGCCACTTGCTCAAGAGCCTCCATCTCCTCTTCACTCATGGAATCATAGGTGTCGTCGTCGTTGAGGATCATGGTGCGCTTCTTGGTACACTCGAAGGACTTGTGGCCTCGACTGCTGCAAGTGAAGCACTTGATGGAACTTGTCTTGATGGTCTCATCCGGTGGAGTCATAGATGATGAAGCTCTCAGCTTGAAGTTGCTTGTAGTAGGAGGACGACTTGAGGTTGTGGAAGTTTTCTTATAACTTTACTTGTCGCCGTTGCTTGTAGAAGGCTTGGTTGAGGTAGAAGGTGTTGAAGTCGTTGAAGCTTGGTTGTTGGAGCCGTAGTTCTTGGAAGAGTACTTGGCGTACTTGAAGTCATCTTGCACTTGTCGTTCCGCCTTTGTGGCTTGATGCACTAGATCGATGAGGTTGGAGTAAGGTTGGAAGTCAGCGATCTTCTTGATAGGGTGATTGAGTCCATTCAAGAAACGTGCCATAGTTTGCTCATCATCTTCCGTGACATTGGCTCGTATCATGGCAATCTCCATTTCCTTGTAGTACTCTTCAACGCTCTTTGTTCCTTGCTTGAGGAGTTGTAACTTCTTGAAGAGGTCGCAGTTGTAGTAGGTTGGCACAAAGCACGCTCTCATGACATCCTTCATTTGCGCCCAAGTAGTGATGGGTGGTTCACCTCTTGCCTCACGGCGCTCAATGACTTGATCCCACCAAATGAGGACATAGTCTTGGAACTCAAGGGATGCCATGGCAATCTTCTTTTCTTCCTCATACTTGTGCAACCGAAAGATCTTATCAACCTTCAATGCCCATGAAAGATACTCTTCGGGATCATTGCTTTCGGTGAATTTGGGCATGGTGAACTTGAGCTTGCCGTAGCGTTGCTCTTCATTGTGTTGGGGTCGGGGGTGATGACACCCTTGATGTGGAGGATTTCCATTGTCTTGTTGCTCTTGGCGAACTTGTGGTTCTTGTCGAGCTTGTGGAGGAACTTGTGGAGCTTGTCGTTGCTCTTGGACTTCCTCACTAAGTGCTTCTTCTTCTTCTCGAACACGCCAATTACGGGCGGCGACGGCATGATTGGTTTTGCGGAGGGCACGTTGCACCTCAAGGGCTTGGGCTTCATGATGTTGTTGTTGTTGTTGACGGAGGGCTTCGGCATCTTGCTCGTCTTGATGTTGGCGTGCTTGCTCTTCCTCGTGCTGGCGTTGGTGTTGCCTTTCTTGTGCTTGCGCAAGGGTAGCTTGATTTTGATGATGTCGATTTTCTTGCTCTTCAAGTTGCTCTTGTTGCTGATCATTGCCATGTAGAGGATTGCGGTTTGCTTGACGGTCTTGGCGCGCGGCTCGACGAAGAGTGTTCGATGTCGGTGTACTTGAACCGGAGATGGTGTCATCGGAATGTCGACTCGAGCGGCTCTGTCTTGAATATGATGACGAGGTAGAAGAGCGGTTGACCATCATGGCTCGGATGTCCTCCTTGAGAGATGCCATTGATGTGTCAAAGTAGTCCCTTGTACGTTGTTCGGATTGTCGCAAGTCGGAAGCAAGTAGGTTAATGCGGTCGCC
Source organism: Thinopyrum elongatum (assembly GCA_011799875.1). Classification (NCBI taxonomy): domain Eukaryota; kingdom Viridiplantae; phylum Streptophyta; class Magnoliopsida; order Poales; family Poaceae; genus Thinopyrum; species Thinopyrum elongatum. The sequence continues at coordinate 124,128,398 of CM022301.1, forward strand.
CAATGCTTCATTCTCTTGATGTAAAGCTCTTTGCGCGCCGAAGAGGTGGTTCTTGGTGACGAAGTTGTTCGGGTCGTCGTCTTGCTCGATGAAGAGTGTGTTGGTAGAAGTACTAGGCCTATCCATCATTCCAAGTAAATTTGTGAGTGGGAGAAAGAGAAGAACTATACCAAATGTACCTTGACCGATGTTGAGAATGGATCAATGATCACTCAAATGTGTAGTAAGGAAATAGCACAATTGGTATCAATTCTTGTTGATTCTCACACCTACACAAATAAAAGCCTTTGGTGGAGCTTGGTTAGGATGGTGGACAAAATTTATGCAATTGTTAGTAAGACTCAATAATGTTGGAAAAGACTCGCAAATTTGCAAATGCAACAAGTAGACTAAGCAATATGTGGCACACGGAAACACACACACGGAAAGATAGATGGGGTTGTGCAACCAAAAATGAGCTCAAAATGTGGAATCCACGAAAAATGCTCTTGTTGCACAACTCTAGAGAGACGCTAGCATGATTGCACAATAGGCGGATACGAGACTTGTGCACGACCTACAAGGCAAAAATGCAACGACTTCTATCCCAAGTATGCCTTATGTATGGTGTTCCGGTGATATGATCCAAGTTGATTGAGTATGACAATCTTAATGTAGTATGATGCTATGGTTCTTTCTTAAAAGCTCTTTGCTTATCTTCCTCTTTTGCTTAAAAGTTTGTTTGGCTCTTTCTCTTTTGAGCTCTTTCTCATGCAAAACTTCACGAACCAAGATAGCAATTGCGTATATGCTATGACAACCTTGTGACATAAGAGATGATACCAAGATATGGACACCAAGATGATGATATATGCAATGATCACTAATGCGCACAAGTAACGTTGCCCTCAATACTCAAAGGCTAGACTCGATGGGTAAGTGACACGAAAATGGCTATGGGGTTATCAATGCAATGGCAAGAATGTACAATGATGGGGTAGCACGATACCAAGATGATATAGAGGTTACCATTCTTGCTTACGGTGAAGGTGTCAAAATGATGAAATGGTCGATGTCGATGACGAAGATGAGTGGCGGTGATGTCGAACCGTCCCTAAGTAGCCGAAACACGTTAGGAAATGGAAACCGCAACTCAAATTCTCAAAGACCAAATGTGGCAAAAATTGTCGGAGGTGGTAGCGGGTAAGTGGTGGTGGTTGCGGAAAGCGATGGTGGTATGCGGAAGTATTGGTGTAGGCCCGGTCAAAATTGGTGAAAGTTAGGTGGATGAAACGGGTGGTGGAGGAGGCGTTGCTGCGGGAGGCCGGATATCCGGGCTGTCAGGCCGGATGTCCGGGGTCATCGGATGTTCGGGGGTCATGGGCCGGATGTCCGGGCTCTAGGTCCGTGGACGAACTCGGTGGAAAAGAAAATTTTGGGGCAAAATTCGAGAGATTTCGTGGATGGAAATTGGGGAAATGATGGGGGAAAGCATGATCTATCTGCTACACACGAAATCCACGGATCAAATCCAACAAAATATCATCACACCAACAAATCACAAAAAAAATTGGGAGGCTATTTTTGTGGGGAATTTTCAAAATTGGGACCAAATCAACAAAACTAGGCTAGAAAACAAAGAGGGGGCTCCAAAATCGTGATCAACGTGGCTCATGATACCAAGATGATCTAGGGTAGAACCCTAGATTCCCGATCTTTCATGATTTGAGCGGATCCCGCAAAGAACACGAGGGAAAACACGAGGGGAAACACGAGAGGATTCACTCAAACCAACAAGATTCGATTACCATGTGCTAGATCCGAATACACGAAGAGATACACGATCTAAAGTCAACAAAGGACGATACAAGTAGCAAATTCTTCTCCGTGAGGAGGTCTTGAGGGTCATCCCGTGAGGGGTCTTGAATCCACTTGGGGGATCTTATCCGTAGAGGTCGTGAACTCCAATGGAGAAGGGTATCAAGTGGATGAGTAAAGCTCTATCTCTCAAATGAGCTAATCCTTTGCTAACCCTAAAACGAGGGAGGTGGAGGAGTATATATAGTCTAGGGGGCGAAGGGATACATGGGCCTCGGCCCTTTACTATGCGCAGACAGGCGGAGCCAGACGTCCGGGCGTCAGGCTGGATGTCCGGGCCTTCACGAGAGCCGGATGTCTGGGGCGGGGCCGGATGTCTGGGCTGGCAGGGTCGGTCTCGGAGCTCTCTGGATAGGCGGGGTCCAGATGTCCGGGCTGGGGTCCGGATGTCCGGCGGCTCGTGTTGGGCCGGATGTCCAGGGCCTGAGCCGGATGTCTAGGCTGACGGGGCCGATTCTGGTTGCTCTCTGGATAGGAGGAGCCGGATTTTCGGGCTGGAGGCCGGATGTCCGGGCTGGGGCCGGATGTCTGGGCCCTGTAGCTTTGGCTGTCGGGCTGTTGCTGTAGTGGTGGTCTCCAGGGGCCAGATGTCCGGGGGTAGAGCCGGATGTCCGGGTCCTGGGGACTGTTCTCCACTCCTTCCGCTTGTTCTCCTCATCCGTGAACTTGGGGACTTGTCCGTCTTCATGTGCATCTTCGGGAGGATCATCTAGGTACCTGATCATGCATAACATTCCGGACTTAGGTAGTAGCCATGTCTCGAGGGGGTCATACGGAATATCACTAAGGAGAGATGTCACCCCGTTCTCGAGGGCTCTAGCTCGTGCTCGTGTCATCGGTCCTCTTGGCACTTGGTGAGACGATGGTACGTCCATGGGGATGACCATAGGATGCTCCACATCAACAGGCCTTTTGCTCGTCAGTACCCAGCTATGGTATTGATGTAGATCTTGCTTTTGGTGGAAAGGGCCTTTTGCTCGTCAGTACCCGGCCACAGTACTGATGTAGGCCCTTTTTCTCGTCAGTACTCGGCCAAGGTACTGATGTAGAAACTTGTTTGCCGCAGCCTTGAGACCAGTGAGATAGAAAGAATCAAGCTCCCTCGTAAGGGACAAGATTAACTTATTTGCCTCTTGTTTGAATTGCTTGCACGAACATAGATCGGTACAGACTTGCTCTTTTCTCATCACAAAAGTAGTCTCATGATCGGATCTTACAACTTACCATCAAAGGCCGACGGTTGGTGCGAAGATCAGCATGTCGATGAAACTCCGGCGTTCACGGTCGATGAAACTGATATGGTGGAGATTTTGGAAGGGAAGGATGGCTTGTTCGTGGAGTTGGTGCTGAGAGCCTGGGTATATCTGGCAAGGTTTAGGGAGGAGAACTTTGGCCGGGCAATGTGCGCCTACATCTTGTGGCGTGTGTTCCTCCTTTTGAACGAGGGGCTAGCCTCACTTTATATAGGCGGGCGCTGACAGGCCAATCTTGCTCTGCACGATGATCCCTTTAGTTAGGAATGCCATGATACTATTTGTGTGCGTGTTTGATTCTTGTACGGCAATCCATGATTATTCAAGTTTACCCCTTTTTTCTTTATATACACATACACACATCGGCACACCCAAGATGGAAAGTGCTCAATGCATTGAGGGCCGTTATTTGTTACGTTGCAACCATGTGTAGTTGGGTAAAACCTGTATGCATTAGTATTAGTAGATATACATGGCTGCCTATGCATCATGCATGCACGCTAATTATAACTTTAGCTAGCTTTTGTACTAACGTATATCTCCCTTCTGATAATTATTTCTCTTAAACCAAAGTGCAAACGATCAATCTATTTGCATTACTGTATTCTGCATGATCAGCTCTACAAACAGAGTATAATATTGAATATATTGTTTCTTTCATAATTTTTTAGCCATGCATGGGACCCACCCATCATATGGTAGCACTTTGCTAAACCAAAGCTATATTTTCTCTCATATCTGGTTGTATTTATTTGCATGCCGGTCTACCACGGCTCGAACAAATAAATTTGGATTTTTTTGGTACAAAAAATCCGTCAAACACATGTTAGTAAAGAAGTTGTCAATCTTCAATCCCAAGTTGCTCATACTGAAAATTTATTGGGAAAAATGTCCGATGTACAAGCAACGTTAGTGAATCGAATGGCAGCTAAGCCAGAATCTTTAGAAATTAATAATGATGAAGATGTTAAGATGATTGGTGTTTCTTCTGTTGATTCCTTGTTTAATAATATTGAAATTGATGATAAGAGGACTGAAAAAGAGTCAACTTTAGCTAGAAGGCATCCTCATAATTCGAAGGGTGAAAATATTGTTGAAAAAATTGATAAGATTGGGTTTGGAGAGGTCAAAACTTTAGCTAGTAATGTGCCCACTCTTTTGGATTACAAAGATTTAATTATGATAATTGTTCTTTGATTGAGTGTATCTCTTTGTTGCAATCCATGATAAATTCACCCAATGCCTATGAACAAAATAAAGCTTTTACTAAACATATTGTGGATGCCATGCTAAAAGCCTTAGAAGAAATGTTGGAGTTTGAGATTTCAATTCCTAGAAAATTATATGATGAATGGAAACCCACCATTAAAGTCAAGATAAAAAATTATTAGTGCAATGCTTTATGTGATTTAGGTGCTAGTGTTTCCACAATTCCAAAATCGCTTTGTGATGTGCTTGGTTTTACCAATATTGAAGAATGTTCTCTTAATTTGCACTTGGTGGATTTTACTATTAAAATACGTTTGGGAAGAATCAATGATGTTCTTATTCTTGCAAAGATGAATTATGTGCCCATAGACTTTATTGTGCTTGATATTAATTGCAATCCATCTTGCCCCATAATACTTGGTAGACCATTTTTACGAACTATAGGTGCCATGATTGATATGAAAGAAGGGAATATTAAATTTCAGTTTCCTCTAAAGAAAGGTATGGAACACTTCCCTAGAACTAAAATTAAGCCACCATATGAATCAATCATGAGGGCAACCTATGGATCAAAAACTAAAGATGACAATACTTGAATCTATGCATTATGCCTAGCTAGGGGCATAAAACGATAGCGCTTGTTGGGAGGCAACCCAATGAATAAAATAATTTTTTCTCTATTGTTTCTGTTTTTGTGTGTTTGAACAATTATGCCTCTGTTATGATTGTGTTTTTTTATGTTTTAATTATTGTTTGTGCCAAGTAATGCCTTTAGGATGGCTTTGGGTGATAGTTGATTTGATCTTGTTGGAAAACAAAAACTTTTATGTCCAGTAGCAGAATTGTTACAAATCACTAGAGTGACGCAAAATTTTGAATTTTTTACAAAGATTGACGTATGAATTGCCTATGTTGTAATAAATTTTTAGACTTTTTGGAGTTACAGAAGTATGAGTAAAATTTGAGTCTTTACAGACTGTTCTGTTTTTGACAGATTCAGTTTTCGTTGCATTGTGTGCTTATTTTGATGAATCTATGGACTATACCGGGGGGTTTTAGCCATGGTAAAGTTATAACACAGTAGGTATAATGCAATAACAAAATATGAATGGGTTTTCAACAGTACTTAAAGTAAATATTGGTTTTCTTATACTAACGGATCTCACGAAAGTTTTTGTTAAGTTTTGTGTGATTGAAGTTTTCAAGTTTTGGGTGAGATCACGATGGATGAAGGAATAAGGAGTGAAAAGAGCCTAAACTTGGGGATGCCCATGGCACCCCAAGGTAATATTCAAGGATTACCAAGCAACTAAGCTTGGGGATGCCCCAGAAGGCATCTCCTCTTTCTTCTAACAACCATCGGTAGGTTTACTTGGAGCTATATTTTTATTCGTCACATATCATGAGTTTTGCTTGGAGTGTCTTGTATTATATGAGTCTTTCCTTGTTTTGCTTTTTAGTTTGTCGCAATTATCCTTGCTGGACACACCTATTTGAGAGAGCCATAATTATACTACGATTTATTGGAATTGCTCTAGTGCTTCACTTATATCTTTTTGAGCACGGTGGTGCTTTGATTTTGAAGAAATATGCTCTCATGCTTCATTTAGATTATTTTGAGAGTTAGTAAAATTTTAAAGAAATATCCTCTCATTGCTTCACTTATATTATTTTGAGAGATGAAAATTGTTTTGAAGAAATATGTGCTCTCATGCTTCACTTAAATTTATTTGAGAGCTTTGTTAGTAGCAATGGTAATAAATGAAACTAGTCCCAAAGTGATAGATATTCAAGAGGGATATAATAAAAACTTTCATGAAGATCATTGGAAATTATAAACTTGATGTCTTGTAATAGTTTTGAGATATCAAGATAATAATATGTGAGTCATGTTGGTGAGTAATTATGCTTTAGTAAGAATATTGGTGTTAATGTTTGTGATTCCCTATGCAAGCATGAAAGTCAATAGTTATGCAATGAAGTTACATCCTACTTGTGGTGCAATATTCGGTGTTATTTATGTTTAATGCTCTTTTATGATCATTTTCGTTTCTTTGGTTGGTCGCTTCTCAATCTATTTGCTAGCCTCCATTTGTACTAAGTAGAAATACTACTTGTGCATCCAAACTCCTTAAACCAAGTTGTGCCAAAAGAGTCCACCATACCTACCTATATGCGGTATTTCCGTGCCGTTCCAAGTAAATTTGTATGTGCCAACTCTAATTTTCAAAATTAATTTCCTTTTTGTGTGCCCGTAGCTCTCATGAAGCGGCAGGGGGTGGCCAACATTATCCATGCGAGATATTTATTCTCAAGATGAGTGTTTATTCACTTGTCATTGCACGAGAGTGTGGCAAGGTAATAGGGATGCCCAATCCCGAATGAAATTTTTCTATTTATGTTGTTCAATAGTAAATTCCTTGAAAAGTGTTGGTATGGAAGGCACCCGTGGATACAGCTAGTCATGGATTGTGAAAGATTGGTGGAAAAAGGAATAGACTTTATTTTCTGTTTGGGAACCGCCTATGAATTATCTAGCATGGAAAATAATGGGAATTCTCGGTCGTTTTCGTTTACAGGAAAAGCATGCCTCTCAAAACAATTTTATCTCTCAATTTAAGCTTTGAGCTCTGGCACCTCTACAAATCTCTGCTTCCCTCTACGAAGGGCCTATCTATTTACTTTTATGCAATTTTTATTTTTATTGAGTCTCTATCTTCTCTTATAAAGCACCAACTGGGGAACACTAATATCATACTTGTGCATTGGGCATAGTTAATATTTGAGTGTGCTTCATGAATGGATCAATGATTGAGCATAATGGGCTAAGGATAGCTTTCTTTAGTGTTGATATTTTGAAAGACATGGTTGCTTGTTGATATGCTTGAGTATTGATGTCCTCATGTCAAATATAGACTAGTGCTTTGAATCATCTAAAAGTCCAAATGTCCATGCTACAAAAGAAAAGATTATGAGATGAACATGTTAGGCAGCATTCCACATCAAAAATTCTGTTTGTATCATTTACCTACTCGAGGACGAGCAGGAATTAAGCTTGGGGATGCTGATACATCTCCAATGTATCTATAATTTTTTATTGTTCCATAATGTTATATTATGAATCTTGGATATTTTATATTCATTTTATAGCAACTTTATATCATTTTTGGGGACTAACCTATTGACATAGTGCCCAATGCCAGTTGTTGTATTTTCCTTGTTTTTTACTTCGCGGAATATCCATATCAAACGAAGTCCAATAGCAACGAAACTTTCTGGAGAATTTTTTCTGCCCAGAAGACACCCAGAAGGCCCAGGAGGTGCACCAGAGGGGCCCTGTCGGACCCACTAGGCACCAGGGCGCGCTAGAGGCCCCTGGCTCACCCTGGTGAGTAGTGGGGCCCACAGGCACCCCCTCCACCGCCTCTCAGCTCTATAAATACTCTAATATTCCAGAAACCCTAGAGGAGTCGAGAGAAAATAGATTCTGCCACCGCAAGTTCTAGAACCACGAGATCCAATCTAGAGGCCTTTTCCGGCACTCCCGCAGCCCCTGCGCCTCCCCTCGCGCTCACCCACACCGGCGCACAGCCCCGGCCACGGCCACCGCGCGTCGCGCACGCCCACACGGGCGGCCTGGCGTGTGGCCGGCCGGCTATGCCTCTGCCATATGGGCTTGGCCCCTGTTAATTAAGGGGTTGGCCTAATTAGGCTAACTAACCCCTCTCAAACCCTATGACATGTGGGCCCCTGGTTTAATTAAAATGTTTAATTTAACTCTAATAGAAAAACTGAGCCTATGACATGCGGGACCCACCCTGCTCTGTTGACTATTGACCAGTCAATGTTGACTGCTGAGTCAGCAGTTGACCAGGCCCACCAGTCAGCCTCACATGCATTCGGTTGGGTACATTTCTGGGTACCCCTAGCAATTTTGCAATTAATTTCGAATTAATAATAATTCTAAGAAATTTTAGAATTTGTTTAAAACTTTGAAAATTCATAGAAAATAAACCGTAACTCCGATGAAAATAATTTATATATGAAAAATGATCAGAAAAATATGATGAATCTGAATATGCCATCCACATACCTGCCATGTGTCTCAAACACTGCAAACATGGAACCTTCCCCTCCGGATCGTCTGTCCGATAAATCCCTGGAGCCGGGAAAATATTCCCGGATATTTTCCCGCTCCGTCCGTAACGTGTACACCCCTAGCACTGCATATTTCCATGTCATGCTTTGTGATGTAGTTGTTTGCATTATATTTACTGTTTCTTCCACCTCTTCTTCTCCCGTAGACCCCGAGACTGACGCTGCCCCCGAGTACGACTATGTCACCGATGATCCACCATTTTTCTTCTACAGAGCGTCTAGGCAAGCAAACCCCCTTGATTATTCCAATATCGCCCATTCCATTCTCTCTCATGCATGCTTGCACTAGATTGTGCTATTGTAAATGTTTGCTCCTATTCTGATGCATAGCCTGCTTTTGTAACCTGCTCTTGTACCTTACATGCTTATCCTATATGCTTAGTATAGGTTGGTTAGTGATCCATCAGTGACCCCTCATCTTGTCCCTGTTGTCCCCACTAGATTATCAAGTGACTCGATCGACGTGATCGACGTACAGGGCCCGACACATCACCTCACCCCCTTTAGTTGTATGACTCTGCAGAGCTACTATCGAGTGTCGAGGGTGATACCTCATAACGCACTCCTGATGATAACTCTATAGCATAGCTAATCGGTCGTGGTCTATCGAGGGTGATTCCTCCTTCACCACTCCCGATATGACTCTGTCATGCAACACCTCAAGTGTGAACCTCGAGGGTGATTCCTCCTAGTTCACCTTGACGATTACATTAAGTGGATTCCATCGAGGGTAATTCCTTGAATCCCCCTTGGTGTTTTGGACACACGGGTACTTTGACTTTACCACATAACCATTTTAAAGGCGGGTCGGCCCCATGGGGTACCCGCGAGAGTTACCATTTCTGCGGGACTAGAGGGGCAGGCGGTACCACCCCGGTAGAGGTGGACCTGAGTTCCCGACAGTCTCTTGTGAGTTGGGTTGCCGGTTGACCATGAGGGTACCCGCGAGAGTTACTGAAGTTGGGTTGGCCTGGAGGGTATCCGCGAGATAAATACGAGGCACGACCGGTTAAGGCAGACCGCCCTGGAGTGGGCTTGGCCTGGGCGACAGGAGCACTGATCGTCACCGCGTGCTCCCAAGACACTAACGGTTTGGGTATTTGATCGGAGCTGGTCGTTGACCTATACGCACTGACCGCCATGCGGGACAAGTTTATGGGCAACCGGCATCATATGTATCAGCCGAAGCTCTCCAGATGTTAGCGGTTTAGCGGTGCGTGCCCAGGTGGCCCACATAAGCACCTGCCTTGTATAAGGAGGTAGCCAGGACTGACACCGGCCGCGTTCGCAATGTGCAGGAGTGCAAAGGGCGATGGGCCCAAGACCTTGCGCGCTTAGGATGTAGACCAGCGTGCTGGCCTCTCTGTTGAGCCTAGGTAGGGTTATGACATGTTGATCTTCCAAGGCCTGGCATGACCCAGGAAAGTGTGTCCGGCCAAAGTGATCGAGCGTGTTGGGTAATGTGGTGCACCCCTGCAGGTAAGTTAATCTATTCGAATAGCTATGTCCACGGTAACAGGACGACTTGGAGTTGTATCCCGATCTATACAACTAGAACTGGATACTGGAGATGATGAAATGGATATGTTGGCTCCGAGATTGCTTTCTCGCAGGGAGTCGAGAAATGATCTCTGGGCGCTAAGACTGCAACATGCTTGCTACTTATAAATGCTATTTTGTACTCTTCTAAATGCTGGAAGATGCTTGAAGATGCTAGTCTTCGATAGGCTAGGCTTTCCCTCTATTCTGGCATTCTGCAGTTCAGTCCAAAGATATATCCCCATTCCTTTGATACCGATGCATACTTAGTTTAGATCTGATGTAAGTCTTGCGAGTACTTTGGATGAGTACTCACGGTTGCTTTGCTACCTCTTTTCCCTTATACCCGATTGCTGTGATCAGATGACGGATCCCAGGAGCCAGCTGCCACCGCCGACGACTACTACTACCCCGAGGGTGCCTACTACTACATGGAGGCCGCCGACGACCAGGAGTAGTTAGGAGGCTCCCAGGCAGGAGGCCTTGCCTTTTCGATCTATGTTGCTTTTGTGCTAGCCTTCTTAAGGAAAACTTGTTTAACTTATGTCTGTACTCAGATATTGTTGTTTCCGCTGACTCATTTGTATTCAAGCTGATGTATTCGAGCCCTCGAGGCCCCTGGCTTGTAATATAAAGCTTGTATGACTTTAATTTGTGTCTAGAGTTGTGTTGTGATATCTTCCCATAAGTCCCTCATCTGGATCGTACACATTTGCATGTATGATTAGTGTATGATTGAATCAGGGGCGTCACAAGTTGGTATCAGAGCCGACTGCCTGTAGGAACCCCCCCCCCTTCCAACTCCTTGGCAGAAGTTGAGTCTAGTCTTTGGAAAACTTTTACTAACATTGTTGTGTGGCTTACGGGCCCACATCACAAATGGGTGGTATTAGGATCTTTTATTCCTCGTCTTTAGTCTGGGATTCTGATCTCTCTTCTATTCGGGTTAAAGATTTTTGCTAACTCTAACTTTAGGTTCTCGTAACTACTTCCTCCCGGAGAGCCCTGATACGTCCATTTTGCATCATGTTTTTATGTTAATATTTATTACATTATGGGCTGTTATTTCACTTTAATATACAATTCTTATGCGTTTTCTCTCTTATTTTACAAGGTTTACATGAAGAGGGAGAATGCCGGCAGCTGGAATTCTGGACTGGAAAGGAGCAAATCTGAGATACATGTTCTGCACAACTCCAAATGTCCTGAAACTTTACGCAGAATTATTTTGGAATATACAAAAAATATTGGGCGAAGAAACAAAAGAGGGGGACCCACTACGTGGCCACAAGCCTGGGGGTGCGCCCTACCCCCCAGGGCGCGCCTCCCAAGCTTGTGGGCCCCCTGGCCAGCCCCCGGTGCCCATCTTCTGCTATATGGAGAGTTTTAACCTAGAAAAAATCATAAGGAAGCTTTTGGGATAAAGCGTCGTGTCTCGAGGCAGAACCTGAGAAGAAGCAATCTAGGGCTCCGGCAGAGCGATTCTGCCGGGGAAACTTCCCTCTAGGAGGGGGAAATCGAAACCATTGTCATCACCAACGATCCTCTCATCATGGGAGGGTCAATCTTCATCAACATCTTCACTAGCACCATCTCCTCTCAAACCCTAGTTCATCTCTTGTATTCAATCTTTGCCTCAAAACCTTAGATTGGTACCTGTGGGTTGCTAGTGGTGTTGATTACTTTTCGTATTTGATGCTAGTTGGTTTATTTGGTGGAAGATCTTATGTTCAGATCCTTGATAATATTCAATACCCCTCTGATCTTGAACATGAGCATGCTTTGTGAGTAGTTACGTTTGTTCCTGAGGACATGGGTGAAGTCTTGTTATAAGTAATCATGTGAATTTGGTATGCGTTCGATATTTTGATGAGATGTATGATGTCTTTCCTCTAGTGGTGTTATGTGAACGTTGACTACATGACACTTCACCATGATTTGGGCCTAGGGGAAGGCATTGGGCAGTAATAAGTAGATGATGGGTTGCTAGAGTGACAGAAGCTTAAACCCTAGTTTATGTGTTGCTTCGTAAGGGGCTGATTTGGATCCACATTTTTCATGCTATGGTTAGATTTATCTTAATTCTTCTTTCGTAGTTGCGGATGCTTGCGAGAGGGGTTAATCATAAGTGGGAGGCTTGTCCAAGTAAGGAAAGCACCCAAGCACCGGTCCACCCACATATCAAATTATCAAAGTAACGAACGCGAATCATATGAGCATGATGAAAACTAGCTTGACAATAATTCCCATGTGTCCTCGGGAGCGCTTTGCTTTATATAAGAGTTTGTACAGGCTTATCCTTTGCTATAAAAAGGATTGGGACACCTTGCTACACCTTTCCTACACTTGTTACTTGTTACCCATTACAAATTATCTTACTACCAAACTATCGGTTACCAATAATTTCAGTGCCTGCAGAAAATACCTTGTTGAAAACCGCTTGTCATTTCCTTCTGCTCCTCGTTGGGTTCGACACTCTTACTTATCGAAAGGATTATGATTGATCCCCTATACTTGTGGGTCATCAATCCCCTCATTCAAGACGATGGCTTGATTCACCAGAAGATTCTGAAGATACTCTTCGATGTTTTCCCAAGACCCTTCTGCCCATCGCTGTTGCAATTCCCTACCACCAATATATCCCTATGGATAACTTCATACACTTGCCATTCAGACAATCATTCCCCGTTGCTCTTGTAATTACAAGTTACCCCGAAATACTCTTTGTTGTTCCGAAAATCCCTTGTGCCACAGCCTTGCAGTGCTTTGCCGCATGAATACCCCTACAAATAATTCCTCACACTTACTGAGTATCCGTTCACCCCCAGTTGTTCATATGTTTCATAAGATACTTTGAAATAGTATTTGATCTTCCAAGAATCCTCTACAACCTATTGCTCTGGAAACTCTTGCCTGCCTGCATTATGGTTACTTCCATATGTCTAGCAATATTCATTAGCATCCTTTGTCATCGTCATTTTGAGCCTTTGATTCGATATGATTACGAATGCTCGCAATCATCAGTCGCAATTACAATTCTTCCCTTCAGCTCAGGCGACAATCTGGATATGAGCTGGTGCTCAGCAAATCAAACCTTGATTGATTGTCATTCTAATTCTATTCAACTTACTCATCATTTGATTAGAGCGTCTGCTTCTGATCCCTCGATTTGGAAACCATAATTCCTTTGTAATTAAGCATTGAATTATTCGGTTGTTTCTATAATTCGATGCCTTTGCATTCTTTCATCCTCTGATTGAGTACCGATACTCACATCAGCTCCGTTGTAGACCACCAGACCCACTGCCGGGTTACTATCCGACAGTGTCCTTCACATCTAAAATTCTTGTGAGTTCTTCCGCTGATACATAATGCCTTTGGTAAATTGTATCCCCTGCTCTTGTCAACCATGCACTGCTTCCCAGCTTGAGTTATTTACTCCTGCAGTTTGTGGTATATGTTCCTAAGATGCCCCCATGGGTTGAACCTATGCCTTCCCTAATCCGTGTGAACCCGAGAATTATCACAAGTCTTACTCTTCTGGTGTTTTGCCAGATAAAATTTCAACATTACAACTTCTTCGAAAATGAGAAGTGAATGAAAGGTTATGCTTTGGAGAAGTGGGAGTCAACCTTGAACTTTGTGTTCATGCCCATGGACACGATGTAGATCTTATCATGGAAGCTTCTTTTAAAATTAATTATCCCCTTGGTGTAAGTTCATATTATATCTGGGAATTGGTCCTTTGCAATAGTGGTTCCAACCATATTGTTCTTCTTTGATCCCATTTCTCAGACGAGTTAAAGTACTTGTCTTCTGTAGATAAATACACTAGTTCAACCTCTATTCTGATCTGCCTTCGAGTATTACCCTCTGGTATCTCGAGAATACCACGGAACTACATAACTTCTTATGAGTTCTTCATCAACTATTATTTCTCGCCGATTCCAATTTTCCACAGGTTCTGAGTTGTTATACACTCAAGGACACCAATAACTGAATCGAGTCCGCACCACGATTAAACAACTCTTAGTAATCTTCATTGCTTACGAGTTTTTACTCGATCTTGTCATTCCTAGTCGATTGGCTACCTCATCATCGTCATGCTAAAGCTTAACTATGCTACCTATGTCCTTCATCCCCAGAACACAATCCCGACAGTGCGCTAAGCTACATCGAGCTTTCAATATCATATAGTTTGTCTTGAAAGGCAACTCTAACTCTGAGATTGCATCTTGTCTGTGGTTCTAATAACCCTTTGCCTCACCATTACTTTGGCTTGATGTCATTGCCGATCGATTACATCTTCATGAAACCTATCGACAAAATATGTCGTAATTAGCGTCAACATTTTGGCTTCTTCCAACAGGTCAACTAAATTCATGATGAGAATTATCATCCTTGTCCCTTGATAATTTGTGTTGTCCTCGACAACATCCTTGCCTTCCTTCTGACGCAATTATATTCATGTTTTGTGTTGTACCTTGAGTTCTTTCCTATCCAGCTTATGTTATGATCTACTTTAGATTGTTACCATCTTTTATGTCAAGAATGCCTTGAGAATTTCACCACATCTTATGAATTCTTGATACAACGATGTTTCTCGCCATCACCATTCATTTATTGGTCCCCATGTTGTTTCTAATCAGAATACCAACAAGTGAACTATGATGTGTGAATTCAAAACTTCTAGCAACCCTATTGCTTTGAAGTTAATGATCGATAGTTTCATTCTAAGTCTGTTTGTTATTAACTCATCATCGTAACATTGATCGTGCTACTTAGTCCATAATTTTGGGTGCATTTTTCAATCAATGTTTAACTATGGATGTTTTCCTCGAGCTGCTATTACCTTCTTCACATAATTGAGGAAATCCATCTTTAGGAATCTCGATGAATTGTCGCTAAGCCCATCAGCCACCTTCTCATCTTCTCCATGGTTAATGATGGACTCTTTTTATGGAGCTTGCTTCCGTAGTTCATTTCCCGAGAATCCTGCAATGCCATCTTGTCGATTTGTGTTCCACCCTTTTTCCTCTCAGACATCCTAAGTCTGAGGTATCCTGACACTAATCAGATGTGAATCTCTATCAGATATGATGGTTGGAAAATTTTCCAAGAATTATAACATTGGTCTTTATGTAACCCGGTAAGGTGATGTCATGTCTAGCACACCTGACCGAAGGACCTATTGCCATAGTATCTTGTTTAGCAATGTTAGTTGTTCTTCCATGAGAAAATTGTAAGGCTTATTCTAGATGTTGTTCCTGATGGATCCTTGTGTTTCCAAACTCTGACCTTTACCTGATGACCATGTCAATGCTGCCCCGACGCATGACTGTGGTACATCAAACATCTACAGGAACATTGGGAGCGTCATGCTATATGTTTCTTGATCAATTATCCTAACACCATGGTATGGGTAAAGTCATGAATTTCCTCGCCCCTTTACCGAAGTAGGTTATCTACTTGCTGTCCTGTCATGTATATCCTGCTCTGCTTGTTCTTGTGAAGGATATACTCCTAATACTTGTGTTTAAACACATTTTCCTTTCCATTGGTCTATTTAATCTGGTAATCACATTTTCCTTTCCATTGTTTTGTTTAACCTTTCTGGTGATCTATATGATATAAGCAGTAATATTTCCCTGCTTATGTAAACACCACGGTGTACAACCCTGTCAAGTATAACCCTGTTACTATTGTAGATGACATGCTGATAACCACCGGTAGACAAGAACTTTGCCTATTGGTCCGCCTGGCATCGCGAGCAGGAAAATGGTTCTATTCGTCCCCCGCCCTTGGTATGACGTTGTTGCCAACATAACTGACAAGCTATCCTCTGACATGCCTTGCTACCATGAACGTGCAAGATGTCATTGCTCTTCCTACTTTTAACCCACGTGGTGGGCCCATAACCCACAGTTCCACAGGATCGAAACCTGACTCTCCTGTACACCCCTGTTTCCAAAGTTATTCCTCATGCATGGCTTCGTTGGTAATTCACGAACCACCTTCCTACAGATTTATTTTGGTATCTGATGCAATATTATTCCCGTTGCTCTGGATCCCTTTCACACCCTGTTGCAAGCAACGAACAGTTACATATCCGCTTGAAACCTCTTATTGCACCTTCTTAATTTGCTCTCGATGTCTTTCTTGGATTTCAACTTAAGACATGCCTCTATGCCTCGTTCACTGAGATAGCCCCCATGTACCTAACATGTGTCGAGCTCCGTCCTTCCCGAGTTTTCCCCTCTTGTCTTTTCGGTAATGAAGATCCTGAAGGAAGAGTGACAACTTCGTCATGATGCCTTGAACCAGAGAACTAAAGACATCAACGAAGAGGATCGACTACTTCGGGAAGAGCAACCAAGACCAAGAAGACCCGTTAGAATTTCGTAACCAGAACTTCCCCCTTATTCCACCTCTTAAATCTTGGGACGAGATTTCTTGTAGTGGAGGAGATTTGTAACACCCCCAGTGTCATGTGATACGTCTCCAACGTATCTATATTTTTTTATTGTCCCATGCTGTTATATTATCAATCTTGGATGTTTTATATTCATTTTATAGCAACTTTATATCATTTTTTGGTCTAACCTATTGACATAGTGCCCAGTGCCAGTTGCTGTTTTTTGCTTGTTTTTTACTTCGCAGACTATCAGTACCAAACGAAGTCCAAATGCCACGAAACTTTTTCGAGATTTTTTTCTAGACAGAAAACAACTTGGGAGCCAAGGAAGTGCACAAGGGGATGCCAGTGGGGTCCATAAGGCACCAGGGCGCGCCAGAGGCCCCTGGCACACCCTGGTGGGTAGTGGGGCCCACGGGTGGCCTCTCCACCAACTATCAGCTCTATAAATACTCTAAAATCTCAAAAACCCTAGGGGTGTAGAGAGATCGGAGTTTCCACCACCACAAGTTCCAGAACCAAGAGATCCAATCTAGAGGCCTTTTCCGGCACTCTGCCGGAGGGGTCAACGATCACGGAGGCGTTCTTCATCAACACCCTTGCCCCTTCGATGATGCATGAGTAGTTTACCACAGACCTATGGGTCCATAGGCAATAGCTAGATGGCTTCTTCTCTCTTTTTGATCTTCAATACAATGTTCTCCTCGATGTTCTTGGAGATCTATTTGATGTAACTCTTTTTTACGGTGTGTTTGTTGGGATCCGATGAATTGCGAGTTTATGATCAGTTCTATCTATGAATATTATTTGAGTCTTCTCTGAACTCTTTTATGCATGATTTTTATAGCCTCGTACTTCTTCTCCGAAACTTTGGTTTGATTTGGCCAACTAGATTGATTTTTCTTGCCATGGGAAGAGGTGCTTTGTGATGGGTTCGATCTTGCGGTGCTCAATCTCAGTGATAGAAAGAGACATGACACGCATGTATCGTTGCCATTAAGGATAAAAAGATGGGGTCTATTCCTACATGAATAGATCTTGTCTACATCATGTCATTGTTCTTATTGCATTACTCTGTTTCTTCATGAACTTAGTACACTAGATTCATGCTGGATAGCGGTCGATGTGTGGAGTAATAGTAGTAGATGTAGGCAGTAGTCGGTCTACTAATCTTGGACGTGATGCCTATATACATGATGATTTCCTTGGATATTGTCATAATTATTTTCTTTTCTATCAATTGCCCAACAGTAATTTGTTTACCCACCGTATGCTATTTTCTCGAGAGAAGCCACTAGTGAAATCTACTGCCCCGGGGTCTATTTCCTATCCTATTATTTTAAGATCTATTATTCCAAAAACCCAAAAATACCTTGCTGCACTTTTTATTTATCTATTTTACTTTGTGTTTTTGTCAGATCTATTTATCCAATCTCATACAATTTAATCTGTCTCAATACCGAGGAGGGATTGACAACCCGTCTTACGCGTTGGGTTGCAAGTTTTGTTATTTGTGTGAAGGTACTGCTTACATAGTCTGGTGGATCCTCCTACTGGATTGATACCTTGGTTTCATAACTGAGGGAAATACTTACCGTTGCTGTACTGCATCATCCTCTCCTCTTCGAGGAAAATACCAATGCAGATACAATCAATCATCATGCTACAGTGACCTCACACTAATGGTGCCATGTCATCAAATTTAACTAAGCCAAATTGCCACTTGAAAAAATTCAAAGCCAATTCCAAATTTAAAATAAAGTAAAATAAATTATTTCTTCAAACTATAAAACTAAAATGTTTGAATTTTAGTATAAATTCCCATGATCAATTTTCATGTTGGAACCAGCATCTTTTAAAACTTCCAAATTGCCCTTATCTATTTTTGATTTGAGCAATCAACACGTAGTGGCCAATTTAAATTCAAACTAGAAATTAAAGCCTTTCAAAAATAATCTAAAACCCTATGGATAGTTCCACAATATTACAAAGTAATTATGAGACAAGTTTCTTATGTAACAAAATTTATTTGGATCGAAAACAAAATACAAAACAATGAACACAATATAAAACAGAAAATAAAAAAGGGAAAAGGCCTAATAAGCTAATGTGCGGGTGGTCTCTATGCAACTACATTGCATTCGGCCCAGCCCACAATGGCCTTTCCCCCTCCCTTGTACAGAGGCAAGGAGGCCATGGCGCGCGTTGGCCGCCCACGTCACCGATGGGCGCGCGTCGGGCATCCGGCGATCACTCGCGGTGGATAAGGCCACCCCGCACCCCCCTCTGCCCGGTGAACCCTAGGCCCCACTCCTTTCTTCCTCGTCGAGCTGCTCTGCTTGTTCCACTTGATCCGAGCTGACTCGCCGCCGCCGCCGCCCCGTCGAAGCCACGGCCACCGAGCTCCCTGCGCCACCCAATGATGTCCAGGAGGACGACCGTGCTCTGCTTCATCAACCACAGCTCCGTATCGAGCCCGGGAAGCAACACCAACGATGCCCACTGCTTTCTTCCCGCCTTCGGCCATCGATGACCCCCGCCTGTGATCCCGCTGCTCCGGCCCTCCCCGACCCCTCTCGAGCTCGCCTTTGGCTCCGCTGTGAGCCTCCTCCTTCGTCCCCCCTTTTCCCCCTTCCTACCCTTGCCGTAGCCGTCGTGTACAACCGCCGCCCGAGCTCGTGCGGGCTCGCACTCACGCCGGCCAGCCCGCGCCCTGGGCCTCCAGTGTTGCGCTCCTGTGCGCGTTCGCCCGCCCCCTATCCGCGCGCTAGCCGCACCCGCTCGCCCTGCTGTTGTGGCCTAACTGCTGCAGCCCGCGCGCACATCCGCCGAGCCGCATCCACCGTTCCCCGCCTCTGCCTCTGCTGCCCGCTGATGCCTCTGCTCCGCCATTCGCTGCCGCCGCCCAGCCCAGCCGTCGCCACTGCCTAGCACCGCTGCTCCTCCCAGCCCCCGCAGCCCCTGCGCCTCCCCTCGTGCTCACCCGCACCGGCGCGCAGCCCCGGCCACGGCCACCGCGCGCCGTGCACGCCTGCATGTGCGTCCTGGCGTGTGGCCGGCCGGCTATGCCTCTGCCATATGGGCCCCGGCCCCTGTTAATTAAGGGGTTGGCCTAATTAGGCTAACTATCCCCCCTCTAACCCCATGACATGTGGGCCCCTAGTTTAATTAAAATGTTTAATTTAACTCTAATAGAAAAACTAAGCCTATGACATGCGGGACCCACCCTGCTATGTTGACTGTTGACCAGTCAACGTTGACTGCTGAGTTAGCAGTTGACCAGGCCCACCAGTCAGCCTCACATGCATTCGGTTGGGTACATTTCTGGGTACCCCTAGCAATTTTGCAATTAATTTTGAATTAATAATAATTCCAAGAAATTTCAAATTTTGTTTAAAACTTTGAAAATTCATAGAAAATAAACCATAACTCCGATGAAAATAATTTATATATGAAAAATGATCAGCAAAATATGACGAATCCGAATATGCCATCAACATACCTGTCACGTGTCGCTAACACTACAAACATGGAACCTTCCCCTCTGGATCGTCTGTCCGATAAATGCCTGGAGCCGGGAAAATATTCCTGGATATTTTCCCGCTCCATCTGTAACATGTACCACTGCGTTAGGTCACCCCTAGCACTGCATATTGCCATGTCATACTTCGTGATGTAGTTGTTTGCATTATATTTATTGTTTCTTCCCCCTCTTCTTCTCCAGTAGACCCCAAGACTGACGCTGCCCCCGAGTACGATTACGTCTTCGACGATCCGTCATTTTTCTTCTATAGAGCTTCTAGGCAAGCAAACCCCCTTGATCATTCCGATATCGCCCATTCCATTCTCTCTCATGCTTGCATTAGATTGTGCTACTGTAAATGTTTGCTCCTATTCTGATGCATAGCTTGCTTTTGTAACCTACTCTTGTACCTTACCTTCTTATCCTATATGCTTAGTATAGGTTGGTTAGTGATCCATCAGTGACCCCTCATCTTGTCCCTGTTGCCCCCGCTGGATTATTAGGTGACTCGATCAACGTGGTCGATGTCCAGGGCCCGACACATCACCTCACTCCCTTTAGTTGTACGACTCTGTAGAGCTACTATCGAGTGCCGAGGGTGATACCTCGTAACTCCCTCTTGATGATAACTTTGTAGCATAGCTAATCGGTCATGGTTTGTCAAGGGTGATTCCTCCTTCACCACTCCCGATACGACTTTGTCGTGCAACACCTCAAGTGTGAACCTCGAGGGTGATTCCTCCTAGTTCACCTTGACGTTTACATAATGTGGATTCCATCGAGGGTGATTCCTCGGATTCCCCCTTGGTGTTTTGGACACACGGGTACTTTGACTTTACCACAGAACCATTTTAAAGATGGGTCGGCCCCATTGGTTACCCGCGAGAGTTACCGTTTCTGCAAGACTGGAGGGGCAGGCGGTACCACCCCGGTAGAGGTAGACCTAAGTTCCCAACAGTCTCTTGTGAGTCGGGTTGACCATGAGGGTACCTGCGAGAGTTACTGAAGTCCGGTTGGCCTGGAAGGTACCCGCGAGATAAATAAGTGGCACGGCCGGGTAAGGCAGAACGCCCTGGAGTGGGCTGGGCCTGGCCCTTGTCGTAAGTCCTTGAGACGGGGCGACAGGAGCATTGATCGTCACCGCGTGCTCCCAAGACACTAATGGTTTGGGTATTTGATCGGAGTTGGTCGTTGACCTATACGCAGTGACCACCATGCGGGACAAGTTTATGGGCATCCGGCGTCGTATGTATTAGCCGAAGCTCTCCAGACGTCAGCGGTTTAGTGGCGCGCGCCCGCGTGGCCCACGTAAGCACCTGCCTTGTATAAGGAGGTAGCCAGGACTCACACCGACCGCGTTCGCAACATGCAGGAGTGCAAAGGGCGATGGGCCCAAGACCCATGCATGCTTAGGATGTAGACCGACATGCTGGCCTCTCTGTTGAGCCTAGGTAGGGCTACGACATGTTGATCTTTTGAGGCCGGGCATGACCCAGGAAAGTGTGTTCGGCCAGAGTGATCGATCATGTTGGGTAATGTGGTGCACCCCTGCAGGTAAGTTAATATATTCGAATAGTCGTGTCCACGGTAACAGGACGACTTGGAGTTGTATCCTGATCTATAAAACTAGAACTGAATACTGGAGATGATGAAATGGATATGTTTCCTCCAGGATTGCTTTCTCGTAGGGAGTCGAGAAAGGATCTCTGGGTGCTAAGACTACAACATGCTTGCTACTTATAAATGCTATTTTGTACTCTTCTAAATGCTGCAAGGTGCTTGAAGATGCTAGTCTTTGATAGGCTAGGCTTTCCCTCTATATTGGCATTCTGCAGTTCAGTCCAAAGATATATCCCCATTCCTTTGATACCGATGCATACTTAGTTTAGATCTGATGTAAGTCTTGCGAGTACTTTGGATGAGTACTCATGGTTGCTTTGCTACCTCTTTTCCCCTATACCCAATTGCTACGATCAGATGATGGATCCCAGGAGCCAGCTGCCACCGCCGATGACTACTACTACCCCAAGGGTGCCTACTACTATGTGGAGACCGCCGACGACCAGGAGTAGTTAGGAGGCTCCCAAGCAAGAGGCCTTGTCTTTTCGATCTATGTTGCTTTTGTGCTAGCATTCTTAAGGAAAACTTGTTTAACTTATGTTTGTACTTAGATATTGTTGCTTCCGCTGAATCGTTTGTATTCGAGCTGATGTATTCGAGCCCTCGAGGCCCTGGCTTGTAATATAAAGCTTGTATGACTTTAATTTGTGTCTAGAGTTGTGTTGTGATATCTTCCCATGAGTCCCTGATCTTGATCATACACATTTCCGTGTATGATTAGTGTACGATTAAATCAGGGGTGTCACATTCCTAGAAAAACATTAAGGGTATGACGTTAGAAGAACGATCATATTGAATCGACCCAATACTTGTCTGTTATACTTTGTGATTATATAGCCTGAAATCATCTGTTATAACATAGAGTGTTAGCATGTATTTTAGTTCCTCAGGCCATGAGAGTGTCTCGGTCACTTCCTACTAGATGGTGGACTTTGGGGTCGCTCAAACGTCATCTGTAACAAGGTGATCATAATGATAACTTCCAGGCTCATCGGAAAGTTTGGCAAGTGACCGGATAGCTCGTGAGTGGGATTTGCTCCTCCAATGATGGAGAGATATTCTTAGGGCCCTCTCGGTGTGATGACATCCATCATCGTCTGGCCAGACATAGGTGACTACATCATGGGGATGCTGAAACACATTAACGAGAAAGAAGAACAAAACCGATAATGGGAGCAATGGTATAGTGAGCATGGTGATGACTCGGGAGGATACCGATGCACACTGGGTTTTGTAAAGTATCACGAAGCAAAGGTAACATCACATGATAACCAAAGGTTCACTCGAATATCATTCATGTAATCATAGGGACCGATATGGATGTCCATGGTTCCGCTATCGGTCATTGAATGAAGGGGTTTCGTTCATGTCTATGGTTTACCGAACCTACGGGGTCACAATATTAAGGTAATCATGATATGCTAAGTGTTTGTGGGATGGGGGTGATGATAATATATTTGTGGAATTGTTTCATTAATATCCGGAATAGTTCCGAGAGGTTCCGGAAGTCTTTCGGGGTCACCGAAAGGGTTTCGGTGAATATCGGGTAATACCGATTAATTATATATAGGTGGAAATGTTTCCAGGGATGTTAAATTATATATATAATGCTATGAAAAATTTTAGACCATTTTATATTTAATTTAAATTTTCGAAAAGGGGTGCTTTATTACTTAAAAGGTTTAAGCATTACACCCGGCCTCTGATATTTAATTTAAATATCAACGGGCCTAAAAAGGCCAAGAGGTGGAAGGCAACTTAGGCCAAAAAGGCCCAAGTGGGAAAGTGCCTCCCTTCCCTAAGGAAGGGGGCCTAATTGGGGAAGGGGAGGAGTGAGACTCCTCCTCCCCTTAGATGGTGCACCAAGGGGGACTCCTTCCCCTTGGTGGCAGAGCTCCCTCTCCCCTCCAACCTATATATATTAGGGGATTTTGCCCTTTTTTAAATACATGTTTTGGAGCCTCCTCTAGTTGATCTAGTTCTAGTTCTTGTTGGTCCTAGTTGACTAATTGGAGCTAGCCCTAGCCACTTCTAATCCTCATAATTAGAAGCCCCGTGTGGTTCTAATCTCCTCCCTCTAATTCTCCAGCGATGATTAGCTCTGGACGGCGAAATGCTGCCGGATCGTGAAGACCGTATGCTTGCAACCAAGTAGAGAGGCCGTGCTTTCGGTCTTCCGTTCGAGGGCGGTTTGCGGGATCCTCATTGATGTTCGAGGGACACCAAGTATGATATACACCGACTCGTCTACTTCCGCTGCACTCCCGGAGTCGGTAATGATCGTTGATCCAAACCCGTTATGCATCTTCATATTGTTCCCGGGTGATCATAGGGCGATTTTTTTGTTTTTATACTACGTTTCCCAACAGATAGTTCATATATGTGGTAGTGATTCCGGAACCCTCGGGAACACTTTATTACTCAAGCACCGTCCTTACTAACTTAGCATCTTTTATTTACTGTTTTTACACTCTTGTTAGTAGTTTAGTTAATTACCCTTTTATTCTAGTTTTCCTAGCAACGATAGAGTAGACTATTTCCAAACTCCGGTTTGGGTGCGCACGAGGCTGCTTGAAAGTGACAACATAGTTGCGGGGTTTGCGGTGCCTTCCTATAAGCTCCATGTGGATTCGACACTCTACTTATCATACGAAAGTGCTACAACAGCCCTATGCACTTGTAGGACATCAAGCATTTTCTGGCGCCGTTACCGGGGAGCATAGCGCTTGCTCACTACTTACCTGCTCACACTTAGTTTATTTTTGTTCGTTGCTATTTAACTTACTGTTTTTATCTTAACCTAGAAATACCAAAAATATGTCTTGCCCTGAGATGTCTTCTGTAGATGCTGCAATAGAACAAGTTGAGAAAAGAGGAATGGCGTATGCTCAATACCGGTACTCTTCTAAAGGTCTTGAAGTGGAAGACAAATTAAAGTTATTGGATTACTACGCTGAAGGTATATTTAGATTCCCTACTTTTTGTGATTATTGCAAATCCAATGAACATATGAGCTTTAGCTGCAAGTTCCACCCATGCCTTATTGTATCGTCATACAATCATGATGATTATCCTTTTGATTGTGTTGCATCGATTGAGGAGCAAGTACTATTCCTTAGAACCTCTGAACTTATGAGAAGGGTAAAGGAGCTTACTTCGTATTATCCAGAGGTTTCTACATATATGGAGGACTTGGAGATTATCCATGACTATTGCATTTCTAATAATTTTAATAGAAATACTTCTTTCATGGAATATGAGAAGCGGTTCTTCGCGATCTCCCAAGACTTTCAATTGCAGGAAAATAACCTAATGAAAGAAACCGAGGAAATACTTGAGCGGTGGAAGAAAAATACACTGGAAGCTACATTCCGGGAAGTATGTCTAGGAGACAAGAAGGAGAATGAACATGGAGATGAAGGAGGGAAAGGCCGCCTTCCGACAACTCCTACTGATCATGGTAACTTCCTAGATACAATTAATGCCCAACCCAATGATCATTTATCATATCTACGTTCTGTTAGAGCTTTCATGGAACCTATTGAAACGATGCTTGAATGTTCTCTTCTAGAGGATATTATGAGAGTTGATGTTTCAAAGTTATTTGTTGTGCCTGAACTAGATATTGCCGTCATTCCCGATGTGCCTTCAATGACTCCCTTTTGATGAAAAGCCAATTGGCATTCGCCTTAAGGATGAGATATCACAAAAGGAGGGTGAGTTTCTTGCATTACGAGAAATATCACAAAGTGATGCAACCACCGTGGTGGCTGATCATTCCTCGTTACCTGTGGATTTATTAATATTGGACAAACCCCAAATTGCATTTTCAGAAATTGATCTTGATGATATATGGGCTGATTATCTGCAGGCTCTCCATAGACCTCCTTTGGAGAGTAAATTGCAAAGTATTATATATGATAATAGCCTAGATATTGAATTTGCAAAGTTGGATACTAACATTACCAGGTACACTTAAGATGAAGAAGAAGGTTATAATTTCCTTACAGCTCCATATCCTCTTTGCTCTAAAAATATTTTCAAATTGCAGCTACTGACCTTTTAGGCATCTCAGCTAAACCGCGTGCATCGGTACTCACCAAAGAGCGAGTATGAATTTACTTATATGATGCCGATGCATTGTAAGCGAGTGCAACTCCGACCGAGCCCTGCTATGAGGTGCTCTGATATGTCTCCAACGTATCTATAATTTTTTATTATTCCATGCTATTATAGTATCAATCTTGGATGTCTTATATACATTTACAAGCAACTTTATATCATTTTTTGGAACTAACCTACTAACTTAGTGCCCAGTGCCAGTTGCTGTTTTTTGCTTGTTTTTTACTTTGCAGAATATCAATACCAAACGAAGTCCAAATGCCACGAAACTTTTTGGAGATTTTTTTCTGGCAATAAGAGACCCTGGAAGCTTCGAGAGGCCACGAGAAGACGAAGCAGTGGCCCACTACGCACCAGGGTGCGTCCTGGTACATAGAGGGGCCCACATGCCTCCATTTGACCTAACTCTGCCTCTATAAATTCCCTAAAATCAGAAAACCTACCAGGGAGTCCACGAATTACTTTTTCCACCGCCGCAAGCCTCTGATCTCGAGAGATCCCATCTGGGACCCTTTCTGGCACTTTGTCAGAGGAGGAATTAATCACGGAGGGGCTCTACATCAACCTTGCCTCCCCTCCAATGATGCGTGAGTAGTTTACCACAGACCTACGAGTCTGTAGTTAGTAGCTAGATGGCTTCTTCTCTCTTTTTTATCATCAATACAATGTTCTCCTTGGTGTTCTTGGAGATCTATTACAAAGCACCTAGAAACCATTACAAAGCACCTCTTCCCATGGCAAGATAAATCAATATAGTTGGCCAAACCAAACCAATAAATCGGAGAAGAAATACGAAGCTATATTAATCATGCATAAAAGAGTTCAGAGAAAACTCAAATAATATTCATGGATAGATCTGATCATCAACTCACAATTCATCAGATCCCAAAAAACACACCGCAAAAAAGAATTACATCAGATAGAACTCCAAGAACATCAAGGAGAACATTGTATTGAAGAACATCGAGAGAGAAGAAGCCATCTAGCTACTAACTATGGACCCGTAGGTCTTTGGTAAACTACTCACGGATCATCGGGGGGGGGGAGGGTAGCAAGGATGATGAAGAACCCCTCCGTGATCGATCCCCCCTCCGACAGAGTGCCGGAAAAGGTCCCCAGTTGGGATCTCTCGAGAACAGAGGCTTGCGGCGGCAGAAAAAGTATTTCGTGGACTCCCAGGTAGGTTTTCTGATTTTTGGGCATTTATAGAGGTGGAGTTAGGTCAAGCGGAGCCATGTGGGCCCATCTAGGTACCAGGGTGCGCCAGAGGCCCCTGGCATGCCCTGGTGCCTAGTGGGCCACTGCTCCATCTTCGCGTGGCCTTCCGAAGCTTCGAGGGTCTCTTATCGTGAGAAAAAATTCTCCAAAAAGCTTTGTGGCATTTGGACTTCATTTGGTATTGATTTTCTGCAAAGTCAAAAACAAGCAAAAAACAGCAACTGGCACTGGCACTAAGTTAGTAGGTTAGTCCCAAAAAATGATATAAAGTTGCTTGTAATTGTACATAAAACATCCAAGATTGATACTATAATAGCATGGAACAATCAAAAATTATAGATACGTTGGAGATGTATCAAGCATCCGCAAGTTTAATTCCTGCTCGTCCTTGAGTAGGTAAATGATAAAAACAGAATTTTTGATGTGGAATGTGATGTCTACTATGCAACTTTATTCTTGTAGACTCGTGTTGGGCCTCCAAGCGCACAGTTTTGTAGGACAGTAGCAATTTTCCCTCAAGTGGATGACCTAAGGTTTATCAATCCATGGTAGGTGAAGGATGAAGATGGTCTCTCTCAAACAACCCTGCAACCAAATAACAAAAAGTCTCTTGTGTCCCCAACACACCACATACAATGGTAAATTGTATAGGTGCACTAGTTCGGCAAATAGATGGTGATACAAGTGTAGTAATGATAGTAGATATTGGTTTTTGTAATAGGAACAATAAAAAAAGCAAGGTAGCAAGTAACAAAAGTGAGCACAAACGGTATTGCAATGCTTGAAAATGAGGCCTAGGGTTCATACTTTCGCTAGTGCAATCTCTCAACAATGCTAATATAATTGGATCATATAACCATCCCTTAACGTGCGACGAAGAATCATTCCAAAGTTCTTATCTGGCGAAGAACATAAGAAGAAACTGTTTGTAGGGTACGAAACCACCTCAAAGTTATCCTTTTCGATCAATCTATCGAGCTATCCCTATAAGTGTCACAAACAGCCCAAGAGTTCATACTAAAAAACACCATATGATACACATCAACCAACCCTAATGTCACCTAGATACTCTAATGTCACCACGAGTATCCGTGAGTTGATTATATGATATGCATCAAACAATTTCAGATTCATAATACTCAATCCAATACAAAGAACCTCAAAGAGTGCCCCGAGATTTCTACCGGAGAAACAAGGACGAAAACGTGCATCAACCGCTATGCGTAGATTACCCCAATGTCACCTCGGGAATCCGTGAGTTGAGTGCCAAAACATATATCAAGTGAATCAATATGATACCCCATTGTCACCACGGGTATTCATAGCAAGACATGCATCAAGTGCTCTCAAATCCATAAAAGTATTCAATCTGATAATAACGAAATCTCAAAGGGAAAACTCAATTCATCACAACAAGATAGAGAGGGAGAAACACCATATGATCCAACTATATTAACAAAGCTCACGATACATCAAGATCGTGCCAAATCAAGAACATGAGAGAGAGAGAGAGATCAAACACATAGCTGCTAGTACAAACCCTCAGCCCCGAGGGTGGACTACTCCCTCCTCATCATGGTGGCTGCCGGGATAATGAAGATGGCCTCTGGTGATGATTTCCCCTCCGGCAGGGTGCCGGAACAGGGTCTAGATTGGTTTCTCGTGGCTACAGAGGCTTGCGGCGGCGGAACTTCCGATCTAGTGTTATTTCTGGGGGTTTCTGCATTTATAGGATTTTTTGGCGTCGGTTTCACGCGAAGATGGGCCTCAAGGGGCCCACTACCCACCAGGGCGCGCTAGAGGGGGGTG
The DNA here is from genome assembly GCA_011799875.1 of Thinopyrum elongatum. Taxonomy (NCBI): domain Eukaryota; kingdom Viridiplantae; phylum Streptophyta; class Magnoliopsida; order Poales; family Poaceae; genus Thinopyrum; species Thinopyrum elongatum. Next base: position 124,157,121 of record CM022301.1, read on the forward strand.
GCGCGCCCTGGTGCCTAGTGGGCAGCAGGGGCCCCCTCCAGTGGTTCTTTGCTCCATTATTTTTCTTTTCTTCCAAAAAAAATTGTCAAAAAGTTTCGTCCAATTCCGAGAACTTTTATTTCTGCACAAACACCACGGTAATTCTGCTGAAAACAGCGTCAGTCCGGGTTAGTTCCATTCAAATCATACCAAAACCATATAGAATTATTGTAAACATGGCATGAATACTTCATAAATTAGAGATACGTTGGAGACGTATCAGCATCCCCAAGCTTAATTCCTACTCGTCGTCGAGTAGTAGGTAAATGATAAAAGAAATAATTTATGAAGTGTGAATGCTAGCATAGTGCATAAGTTTGATCAATGATAATTTGAATCACTTTTCCTAGCATTATAACAGCAACTCTTTCTCATAAAACTCATCATGTTAAAGTAGCAATTGAAAACAGAATTTTTGATGTGGAATGCTACCTATCATATTCCTCATATACTCTTTTCTTTTATAGCATGGACATTTGGACTTGAATGATTCAAAGTAATAGTCTATAATTTAACATGAGGACATCAATACTCAAGCATATCAACAAGCAACCATGTCTTTCAAAATATCAACACTAAAGAAAGCTATCCCTAGCCATTATGCTCAATCATTGATCCATTCATGAAACACACTCGAATATTAACTATGCCCAATGCACAAGTATGACAATAGTGTTCCCTAGTTGGTGCTTTATAAGAGAAGATGGAGACTAAAAAAATAAAAATTGCATAAAGTAAATAGATAGGCCCATCGCAGAGGGAAGCAGAGATTTGTAGAGGCGCCAGAGCTCAAAGCTTAAATTGAGAGATAAAATTGTTTTGAGAGGCATGCTTTTCTGTCAACGAAAGCGACCGAGAATTCCCAATACTTTCCATGCTAGATACATCATAGGCGGTTCTCAAACATAAAATAAAGTTTATTCCTGTTTCCACCATTCTTTCACAATCCATGGCTAGCCGTATACACGGGTGCCTTCCATACCAACACTTTCCAAGGAATTTATTATTGACAACATAAATAAAATTTATTTTCATTTCAGGACTGGGCATCCCTAGTACCTACCACACTCTCATGCAATGAAAGTGAATAACACATCTTGCATGGAAAATATTGGCCACCCCCTGCCGCTTCATGAGCGGTACGGGCACAAAAAAAGGAAATTCATTTTGAAAATTAGAGTTGGCACATACAAATTTACTTGGAACGGCATGGAAATACTACATATAGGTAGGTATGGTGGACTCATTTGGCATAACTTGGTTTAAGGAGTTTGGATGCACAAGCAGTATTCTCGCTTAGTAAAAATGGAGGCTAGCAAATAGATTGAGAAGCGACCAACCAAGAAACGGAAATGATCATAAACGAGCATTAAACATAACTAACACCGAATAATGCACCATAAGTAGGATATAACCTCATTGCATAACTATTGAATTTACGTTCTTGCATAGGGAATCACAAACCTTAACACCAATATTCCTACTAAAGCACAGTTACTCACCAACATGACTCACATATTATTATCTCCATATCGCAAAACTATTGCAAGGAATCAAACTTATCATATCCAATGATCTATATGAAAGTTTTTATTATATCCTCCTTGGATATTCATCATATTAGGACCAATTTCATAGTTTGTGCAAATTTCCATCACTCTTATAAACTCTCAAAATAATATAAGTGAAGCATGAAAGTGTTCGACAAACTACTCCAAAAAGATATAAGTGAAGATCAAGCGAGTAGTTAAGTAAATGGGTAGCAATTTGAGGACTCTCTCTCATTTAAAAATTTAAGATCTAAGTATTTTATTAAAACAGCAAGCAAAAAAAAAATGACATTCCAAGAATAGCACACATCATGAGAAGAAGCAAAAACTTAGGCTCAACCGAGGCTAACCGATAATTGTTGATGAAGAAATGTGGGATGCCTACCAGGGCATCCCCAAGCTTAGATGCTTGAGACTTCTTGGAATATTATCTTGGGATGCCTTGGGCATCCCCAAGCTTGAGCTTTTGTGTCTCCTTAATTCCTTTTATATCACGGTTTCCCTAAATCTTAAAAACTTCATCCACATAAAACTCAAAAGAACTCGTAAGATAAGTTAGTATAAATCAATGCAATAACCTCATCATTCTCTACTGTAGCAAATCACTAAAATTATTATTTAACATTGCATACTAAATTCCTATGCATATTTAATACTCCTATCCTCAAATAGAATCATTAAACAAGCAAACATATGTAAACAATGCAAACATAACAGCAATATGTCTAAACAGGATAGTCTATAAAGAGTGCAATTATACTCATACTTACCTAACTCAAAAAATTCTAAAAAATTACCACACTGTAGAATTTTTTTCTTCTCTAACCGTGTAAAAATTTCAAGATTTTATCTTGGTCTGACCATTCAAAAATATTCAAAACATAACAACAAACTTTCTGTTTTCAAACAGCAACATATAGACTTGCAAAATAAGCATGGTAAAGGCTATCCTTGACACTTTTATTGAAATAAAAGATGCAAAACATTACTCTAAATAACAGCAAGAAAATCCTAATAAAATAAATGATGCTTCAAGCCAAACACATATCATGTGACGAATAAAAATGTAGCTCCAACTGAGGTTACCGATAGTGTTGAAGACGAAAGAGGGGATGCCTTCCGGGGCATCCCCAAGATTAGTTTCTTGTATATTCCTTGAATATTAACTTGGAGTGCCTTGGGCATCCCCAAGCTTATAGTCTTTTTACTCCTTATTCTCGTCATATTGATATCTCACCCAAAACTTGAAAACTTCAATCACACAAAACTTAACGGAACTTCGTGAGATGGGTTAGCATAGTAAAACAAATCATTCACTTGGGTACTGTCAAACACAAGATTAATAATTGTTTCCACATAATGCCTACTGTACTCTATAATTTCCACAATTTATATTAAGCAATATAAGCCATAGAAACCATAGAACAAGCAACCTATGCATTGCAAAAAGAATCTGTCAAAAACAGAACAATCTATAAAGATCTGAATAATGACTATACTTCTGTAAAACCAAAAATTCTAAAAAATTAGGACAATGTAGGAAATTTGTATATAAATCATCTGTAAAAAAATCATAATTTCTAGACACTCTAGTGATTTTTAACAATTCTGTTACTGGGCGCAAAAGTTTCTGTTTTTGCATAGAATCAAGTCAACTATCATCCACACTATCCCAAAGGCTTTACTTGGCACTTTATTGAAAGAAAAGCCATAAAAAATGATTACTACAGTATATTAATCATGTGAACACACAAAAACAGTAGAAGTAAATGTTGGGTTGTCTCCCAACAAGCGCTTTTCTTTAATGTCTTTTTAGCTAGGCATGATGATTTCAATGATGCTCACATAAAAGATAAGAATTGAAACACAAAGACAGCATCATGAAGCATATGACTAGCACATTTAAGTCTAACCCACTTCCTATGCATAGGAATTTTGTGAGCAAACAACTTAGGGGAACAAGAATCAACTAGCATAGGAAGGCAAAACAAGCAAAACTTCAAGATTTTCAACACATAGAGAGGAAACTTGATATTATTGCAATATGTAAAAGCATATGTTCCTCTCTCATAATAATTTTTAGTAGCATCATGAATGAATTCAACAATATAGCTATCACAAAAAGCATTCTTTTCATGATCCACAAGCATAGATATTTTATTACTCTCCACATAAGCAAATTTTTTCTCATTCATAGTAGTGGGAGAAAACTCAACAAAATAACTATCATGATATTCTTGATTGGCATAATTCAATTGAAAGTTAAAATCATGACGACAAGTTTCATGGTTATCATTATTCTTTATAGCATACATGTCATCACCATAATCATCATAGATAGCAACTTTGTTTTCATAATCGATTGAAACCTCTTCCAAAATAGTGGATTTATCGTTAAATAAAGTCATGACCTCTCCAAATCCACTTTCATAATTATTACAATAAGATTCAACACCCTCCAAAATAGTGGGATCATTACCTAGAATTGACACTCTTTCAAACCCACTTTCATCAAATAATCATCATAAATGGGAGGCATGCTTTCATCATAGTAAATATTCTCATCAAAACTTGGGGAACTAAAAATATCATCTTCATCAAACATAGCATCCCCAAGCTTATGGCTTTGCATATCATTAGCATCATGGATATTCAAATAATTCATACTAGCAACATTGCAATCATGCTCATCATTCAAAGATTTTATGCCAAACATTTTATTGACTTCTTCTTCTATCAATTGAGCACAATTTTCATTTCCATCATTTTCAAGAAAGACATGATAAAGATGAATAATATGAGGCAACCTCAATTCAATTTTTTTTGTAGTTTTCTTTTTAATAACCAAACTAGTGATAAAACAAGAAACTAAAAGATTCAATTGCAAGATCTAAAGTATACCTTCAACCACTCACCTCCCCGGCTACGGCGCCGGAAAAGAGCTTGATGTCTACTACGCAACTTTATTCTTGTAGACTCGTGTTGGGCCTCCAAGCGCAGAGTTTTGTAGGACAGTAGGAATTTTCCCTCAAGTGGATGACCTAAGGTTTATCAATCCGTGGGAGGCGTAGGATGAAGATGGTATATCTCAAACAACCCTGCAACCAAATAACAAAAAGTATCTTGTGTCCCCAACACACCAAATACAATGGTAAATTGTATAGGTGCACTAGTTTGGTGAAGAGATGGTGATACAAGTGTAGTAATGATAGTAGATATTGATTTTTGTAATAGGAACTATAAAAAACAGCAGGGTAGCAAGTAACAAAAGTGAGCACAAACGGTATTGCAATGCTTGAAAATGAGGCCTAGGGTTCATACTTTCGCTAGTGTAATCTCTCAACAATGCTAATATAATTGGATCATATAACCATCCCTCAATGTGCAACAAAGAATCACTCCAAAGTTCTTATCTAGCGGAGAACATAAGAAGAAATTGTTTGTAGGGTACGAAACCACCTCAAAGTTATCCTTTCAGATCGATCTATCGAGCTATCCCTATAAGTGTCACAAACAGCCCAAGAGTTCGTACTAAAAAACACCATATGATACACATCAACCAACTCTAATGTCACCTAGATACTCCAATGTCACCACGAGTATCCATGAGTTGATTATACGATATGCATCAAACAATTTCAGATTCATGATACTCAATCCAACACAAAGAACCTCAAAGAGTGCCCCAAGATTTCTACCGGAGAAACAAGGACGAAAACGTGCATCAACCCCTATGCATAGATTACCCAAATATCACCTCAGGAATCCGCGAGTTGAGTGCCAAAACATATATCAAGTGAATCAATATGATACCCCATTGTCACCACGAGTATTCATAGCAAGACATACATCAAGTGCTCTCAAATCCATAAAACTATTCAATCCGATAATAACAAAATCTCAAAGGGAAAACTCAATTCATCACAACAAGATAGAGAGGGAGAAACACCATATGACCCAACTATATTAACAAAGCTCGCGATACATCAAGATCGTGCCAAATCAAGAACATGAGAGAGGGAGAGAGAGATCAAACACATAGCTACTAGTACAAACCCTCAGTCCCGAGGGTGGACTACTCCATCCTCATCATGGTGGCCGATGAGATGATGAAGATGGCCTCCAGTGATGATTTCCCCCTCCGACAGGGTGCCGAAACAGGGTCTAGATTGGTTTTTCGTGGCTACAGAGGCTTGCGGCGGCGGAACTTCCGATCTAGGGTTATTTCTGGGGGTTTCTGCATTTATAGGATTTTTGGCGTCGGTTTCACGCGAAGATGGGCCTCAGGGGGCCCACTACCCACCAGGGCGCGCCACAGGGGGTGGCGCGCCCTGGTGCCTAGTGGGCAGCTGGGGCCCCCCTCCAGTGGTTCTTTGCTCCATTATTTTTCTTTTCTTCCAAAAAAATCATCAAAAAGTTTCGTCCAATTCCGAGAACTTTTATTTGTGCACAAAAATACAACACCACGGTAGTTCTGCTGAAAACAGCGTCAGTCCGGGTTAGTTCCATTCAAATCATACCAAAACCATATAGAATTGTTGTAAACATGGCATGAATACTTCATAAATTATAGATACGTTGGAGACGTATCAGAATGCTACCTATCATATTCATCATACTATCTTTTCTTTTATAGCATGGACATTTGGACTTGAATGATTCAAAGCAATAGTCTATAATTTGACATGAAGACATCAATACTCAAGCATATCAACAAGCACTGGTACAGCGAGCTGATATACAAACGGTTTTTAACCCCTTTCCGCAATGGCATTTTAAACCGTCGCCTAGTGAGTGTGGGCGATAGGGGGGATCCTTCCCACACGACCCAAAAACCATCGGAGATAGGGAGTAGGAATGCATACGTTTTCTAGAACAAAGTGTATGCGATGCCCTCACCTATCCCAAATGCGATTCTTCACACAACTGTTTGGGATATATCTGATATCCCAAATGCTCCATCCTTGCTACTCGTGTGTGCTGGCATTATCATCGCAGTCAGTATTCTGTGGTGTTGCATTTACGATGCGCGACCCATAACAAACAGTTCACGATTATAGAACGTGTATGATAACCAGATAATCACACACATTCACTTTTCCCGAACCGTATACGATAACTAATTAAGAAGATTAGCTAATCATCGTACGAGTGTCGGATAGGATTACTGAAAGTGCAACTAATCCCCGGGTAGTTTTGGTAATTCATAACAACATATAGCTCACTGAACTAATATCCATTCAAGTCTAATATTTCAGAAACTTCAATGAATGGCATGGCATGGACTAGAGATGTGGACCCCTCAAAATGCTATGGACACATATTGGCAAAAGCTCAAGACTCTTCATTTCTATTTTAGTGATCCAAGATCACATTGAGTCCATAGGAAAGCCAATACTATTAAAAGGGGATGAGGTGTTGCTTAATGGTCTACTTGCTCAAAATGCTTAGTGATATTGCTCCAAAGCCCTCAACCACTTTCTCATTCCAAATATGTCCAAAACCCAAAGTCAAACTCGGCCCCACCGAATTTTCCTATCTGGCACCACCGAGTTCATTTGGCATAGCCACTGCCAGAAACCCTAACACCTCGGTCACACCGATACGGATCTCGGTCTCACCGAGATGGCCCTGCAAACTCTTTGTTTCCCTTTTGTAACATTTTGGTCTCACCGAAATGAGCGATCGGTCACACCGATTTTGCTTGACCAACTCTCTGTTTGCTCTTTGCTGAAATCGGTCTCACCGAGTTAACGCAATCAACGCCACCAAGATGAGGTTTTGCCCTAGCCCTAGCACATCGGTCCCACCGAGTTGTTCCAGTCGGTCCCACCGAGATTCCTAACGTTCACATTTTGAACTGAATCGGTCTCACCGAGTTCTTCTATTCGGTCTCACCGAGTTGGGTCAAATGTGTGTAACGGTTGGATTTTGTGTGGAGGCTATATATACCCCTCCACCCCCTTCTCCATAGGTGAGAGAGCCATCGAAACATGCCTACACTTCCAGCTTACATTTTCTGAGAGAGAACCACCTACTCATGTGTTGAGATCAAGATATACCAATCCTACCACAAGAATCTTGATTTCTAGCCTTCCCCAAGTTGCTTTCCACTCAAATCATCTTTCCACCATATCCAAATCTGTGAGAGAGAGTTGAGTGTTGGGGAGACTATCATTTGAAGCACAAGAGCAAGGAGTTCATCATCAACACAACATCTATTACCTTTTGGAGAGTGGTGTCTCCTAGATTGGTTAGGTGTCGCTTGGGGGCCTCCGACAAGATTGTGGAGTTGAACCAAGAAGTTTGTAAGGGCAAGGAGATTGCCTACTTCATGAAGATCTACCCGAGTGAGGCAAGTCCTTCATGGGCGATGGCCATGGTGGGATAGACAAGGTTCCTTCTTCGTGGACCCTTCATGGGTGGAGCCCTCCGTGGACTCGCGCAACCGTTACCCTTCGTGGGTTGAAGTCTCCATCAACGTGGATGTACGATAGCACCACCTATCGGAACCACGCCAAAAATCTCCGTGTCTTCATTGCTTGTGCACTCTCCAAACCCTTCCCTTTACCTTCATATGCAATGTTTTACTTTCCGCTGCTACACTCTTAGAATTGCATGTGTAGGTTGATTGCTTGACTTGTGCTAATTGCTAAAATCTGCTCACAACTAAAATTGGGAAAAGGTTAGATTTTTGTTTGGTTAAGTAGTCTAATCACCCCCCTCTAGACCTACTTTCGATCCTACAATTACGAAATGTCGGACCGTCGTAACAGTGTCGTACAGGATAACTATCGCACACGGTATTCTGTGGTGCAATGTTTATGATGCGTACCACATCAGAAACAGTTCATGATTGTAAATTATTTATGATAAGGCGACTATCACAAAGATTTAGTTTGCTCGCACCATTTGTGATATTATCTGACATCCCACACACTTTGCAAACGGCAACTGTGTGCATGCTCGTACACATTTCCTCTCTGTGAACCATGTCAGATTATGGTGTATATCACACACGTTTGTGTTTTACCGACCGTGTGCACCATAATGACCTGCAAAGCGTAATTTCACCCTAATTTAATTGCTGCTACTTAAAATTGTACCGAATTTGAATTTGAAAGTATGCTATAGCTTTATTCATATCCATCAGGTTCAAACAACCAATGCATTATTCGATTCATAGGTCATATGTTCAAGAATTACATAAGCACCAAATAAAGAATGATGAACCATAGTTGTATACTTGTACTATTAAAGATGGTAAAGAAAGAGGCGAAAGACATTCTAGTTGCTGAACAAGGTGAAGCGGAATGCCCATATTGTGCCCTCCTCCGTGCAGAAGGCACGCACGACTCTAGTCCAACCCCTTGTGATGGCCGACCTCCCATCCTTCACTGTCTTCATGAACACATCTAGATAGTAATCGTGTTCTGGTAGAAATACTTTAACCTTTGCATGCCCACCAATTATATAGTTTGAGAGGTAATCTTGAGTGAACTGCTTTGGGAATCACTGCAAAGGAAAAAAGATTCAGACATTGTCATCTAACACAACTCATTATGGGTAGTAAAAAGAAGGCTACAGAGTTCTAACTTACCATCCTGCAATTCGTTGTTGTCTTGGATAAAGTGTAAACAAGTAGTTTAATTGCCATCTTTTGACAAATTTTACTAACAATCTTTATCAGCTTCCTCATTTGATGCTGGTTCACCAATATCTCATTGCCCCATACGTAGAAAGGGTCGAAGCGCGGATCTTTACCAATGACATATGTACCTAAAAGCACCAAGTTAATATTAGAAGCTAAACAGCAATTGCACAATGATGTAGTACAACACTCCCTCCGTCCCATTATATAATATCTTAAAACATCCAACATACTCACATATTGGATGAATTAACATCTTATATTATGGGCCGGAGGGAGTTTATTGCATTTTTACAAATTATCGGCCGAACATTAAGGTAATACTCTTCTACGTATATTAGTTAACTGTTGTTGTGTTGTTGTTGTTGTTGCTGCTGCTCTTCTACGTATATCTAGACATCATCGGAACATTAAGGTAACACTCTTCCTTGTTGCTATGTAGCCTAGGATTGCATATTTGGACATTCAGTATAGTGCATGTTGCTATGTAGCCTCAGATATATTAGATATGGCCCTAGTTAACCTACCGATAAATGGGTTACAGATATATTCAGTTAAAAGTTCGATTCACCGATTAATCCCTTATCAGCCCCCGGCCTATATGGTACCAGCTGCCGATATCCTGAACAGTGAGTATATATAAGCCATGGGATGAAACTAACCTCAATGGAAAATAGCAGTTGTTCCCAAAATTGTCTTGTGTAAGTACATCGAGAGGCATGCTAAGCACAACAGGCTAAACATCAACCAAATATATGCATGGTAGACAAAATAATCTCCAAACGGTAGCTTCAATGTGCAGGTTTAAGCACGCTAGTTAAGCATAACAAGTAGTGGAAAGGTGTGTTAACTGCAATAGGCCTAACATTTAACAACAAGCAAATATACTCCTTCAAACTGGTATTGTGCCGGTCTAAGTACACTGGTTATTGTTAAATAAAAATGGAAAGGCGTGTTCACTACAACATGCTTAACAACAACCAAATGTAGTCATTCATAGTGGTATTGTTGAAACTGGTATTGATGAAATTGAACTGCACAATTCATACTTTCACATATAGAAGATCATGTTGTGAATAACTGGAATAAACAAGGCATACTATGAACAACCAAAGATAGCATTTGAAACTGGACATATGCTAACTACAAACAACCGAACAACCAAAAAACTTTAAAAGAGGCATATGCTAGCTATAACAGGCTAACAGCAAGCAAATATATGCAATCCTATCGGTATGTTTAAAACTGGTATTGATGAAAATGTACTGCATAGTAAATAGTTGCACATATAGAGCATCGCATTATGAACAACTGAAATAAACAAGGCATACTACAAACAACCAAATCTAGCAATTAAAACTGGACATATTCTCACTACACTACAAAAGGGACTTGACAAAACAAATCATGGGTTCCCCCTGTGAAGAGGCACGACAAAACAAATCATGGGTTTCCTCACTTGTCACAGATGGGCTCATTCCCATGGGAAGAGCATGGAACCTGGGTGCACTCCACGTTGTCGCAGATGGGCTCCTTCCCCTTGGAAGAGCATGGTTGTAGGGTGCCCTCCCTAATGTCGCAGATGGGCTCTTTCCCCTTGAAAGAGCCAGAGAGGGTGCCCTCCTCATGGTCGCCGTCAATGAGGTCTAACTTGGCAGTTGTGGATCCCAAGCCAGCGGCGCAGAACGTGTCCTTCAGAAATGATAAAAGGGGCTCGATGGTGATGTAGGATGGCAAATTCTTAACAACAAGCCAGAGGAGATCAGCGGCGGGGCCATGGATGAGATCAACGGCGGTTGAACCCGAGGGGTTGGGGGTGGGCCACTTAACCTGTGACATAGCCCGCGTCAGGCCGTCGCTGTTGACGACCTCGATGTCGTAGCCGGCATCCGCAACATACCAGCATACTCTAGCCCGCTTATTGAGAGCATGCGGCTAGTAATGGTCGTCAGCTTCCTTGGCGTCCACCACGGCGACGTCGGGCGAAGAAGCCATGATACACCTCTTTTGGGCCAGTCGCTCCTCGAGCTCCATGGGAAGCGTAGCCGGGCTTAGGCTGTGATGCTCTGGAGTGGGGGATGGGGATGGGGACGGGGATCTGTGGGAAAGGGGGCATTTGGCAGGCATCGTCTAAGAAACTCAGGGCGGCTAGGGTATTGAGATCGGTGGGTAAGCTGCACAAGCAAACCGACAGATGTTGACAATGGAGGCCTTGCGGCAGCGGCGACCTTGCTAGGGTTTCGAGCGAGGGAGGGGATGTGGTGAGGGGGTGGGTGTGCGTGTGCGTGTGCACGCGCGTGCGCGAGCGCGGAGTTTTTGGGGGGTGTGTGTGGAGGGGGGGTTTGAGGAAATGACGCGGCTACTGAAAATTTTACTACGCGGGAGTAAAATGCCGGGCTATTGAAAATTTGGATGATGCATCGCACACGGTCCCGAAATAACAACCGTGTGTTATCAAACAGAAAAACCCTCGAGCCGGGCAGATATTTTCGAGGGATGCAGGCGGGAGCGGGAACAACAAACATCACACGGTCGAATCATAATAACCGTGTGTTATCAAACAGAAAAAACCTGCAGGTGGGTAGATATTTTTGAGATTGCGAGGGAAGCCTCATGGAGCCCAATGTACTGTGGTGATGTGCGTGACAGGGGCACCGGCGTGGCACATGGTTAGTGTGAGTGAACAATGTCTGTTGCGTCATCCAACTTGTCTAATGTTCATAAATTTGGCGAAAATAACGCGGGAAAGGTTCAGAACACGAACACACTTGCATGTGGACCAAAAATATGTATGAAAAGGGTGGTTTGATGTTCAAATACCAAATGCACAACTTTGATGTGGCACCTGTCTCACAAAGCGCACGGTGTTGCTTGTCCCTCCCCCCTCCTTCGTGTCGGCAAGAGGGGAATCCTAGCTATGAACGCATGCCCACCCCCACGGAGGTTCACCTAGCAAAGTGTGAAGTAGCAATCCCCCCTCAAACACACACACACACACTTTCAGTCCACAGGAGAGGGCATCTCACCAAGATGTATCGTAAAACGGACCAAGAAGAATCCACCTTGGTTGTACAACCTCTCTCTTGTTGTTCTTCAAAGTGATGGACGTCCACGTGACCCCAGAGACGGGCTAGCTCGACAATAATCACGCAAGTAGCTAGTGCCCGAAGACAACCACTGCCTGCATGTGGCCCAAACATATGTATGGAGTGTTGATGTTTGAATACCCAATGGAACAACTTCGATGTGGCACCGTGCTTTGGAACCAGAAATCCCCACACGGAGCGAGGGTTAGTTGACTACGCGTTGTATATATGTATGTCACACCACACTTCGAGCCGATGACGGGGATTCATGCATGCATGCATAGTATGTGCTCAAACTTAGGTCTGGAATCTCACCATGACCTACTACGATAACACGAACCAAAGGAAGAATCCACCATGGTAACCTATCTCGTTGTCGATCAAAGTGATCATGCATGTCCACGCGGGCCCATGAATATATAGGCTTGTCACCGATAACCACATGAGGGAGAGTACTGTTCGAAGACAACCACTGCATGCATATGTATGTATGGAGGTGATGCGTGCATGTTTGAATACCATGCACAACATTGATAGGCGCATGCGTCAAAAATCGTACAGTCCCCACACAGAGCAAGATCGGTTCATGACGTGTCATGGTACTGCCCCTCCACCCGCTGCCCACTTCGACTCGGTGGGAGGGATTCATGCGTACACATGCATGTGTGCTCAAACTATATCATGTCATCCCAGAGCATGACCTATATACCGTAATACAAACCCAAAAATAATCCCCTCCTAAGTCAAATTAACCTCTCTCGTTGTCGACCAAAGTAGTGATGGACCAAGCGAGCCCACAGATGGAAAGCATCGATATCGCTGATAACCGCGTGAGTGGGTGCCAGAGGACAATCACCATCGCTTTGCATGTGGGCCAAACATATGTATGGAGGTGTGTGTGGTTTGTGATGTTTGAATACCCAAAATGCACAACTTTGATGTGGCACATGCCTCGAAAACCGTAAAGTCCCCACACAGAGCGAGGTTCATGAAGCGTAATATATATGTTGGTCCCCTTCCCCCTTTTTGACGCATACTATATGCTCCTACCGTAATACAAACCAAAAGGAATCCTCCTTGATGGTGAAATTAATTAACCTCTCCCGATGTAGGTCAAAGTGATGCATGCAATGGACGACAACCTCGCGGGCCCACAGATGGAAGCGTCACACGTGAGTGTCCTAGGATAACCACCTCCTGCATGCATGTGGCCCAAAGAGGTGTTGTGTGATGTTTGAATAGCCAATGCACAACTTTGATGTGGCACGTGCCTCGGAAACCGAAAAGTCCCGACACTGAGTGAGGTGTGTTCATGGACGCGTACGTAGTATATATGTTGGTCCCCTCCCACCTCTTCGACGCATAGCATATACTCCCAATGTAACACAGACAAAAAAGAATCAACCTTGCTGGTCAAATTAACCTCGCCGGCTGTAGGTCGAAGTGATGGACGATGACCTCGCGGGCCCACAGAAAGCGTCAAATGCGAGTGAGTGTCGTGTAGGACAACCACCGACTGCATGTGGCCCAAACATGTATGTATGAAAGGGTTGTGTAAAGTTTTAAATAACGAATTCATGACTTTGATGTGGCACCTGCCTCACAAAACGGCCAACCCACACGGTGGCTCACGACTCGTAGTGTACTACCAGACCCCCCCCCCCACCCGCACCCCAGACGCACACACACACACACACACACCGCGCATCCACCGCAACTACGAGGCATGTTAAATTTTTCCGCGGTGAACATATGTTACCAAAGGAGGGACGTTTCAATTTTGAAAAAAAAAACAGAGATCATTAAGACGTTTTAGCACATTGATTGATTTTCTAGGGGTATAATGTGCAAAAATCAAATTTGAGCTACATGCACACGTGACAGTGCACCTAAATGGATTGGAAAAACACATGTGTGTCACTGGGTGCATGTTTACTCCCCGTGCAAGAAATTTCAAACATTGAGAATCTTGATTTTTAAAATCTAGTACATCCAAAACTTATCGTGTTATCATATGGACACCAATACAGAGTGGTATTGTACTTTTTTGTCAAATTTGAGACAAGTGTTGATGTAATATTTATCTTCTTACAAACGGGAGATTATTAATAATTGGGAACCAATATCGCAAACGGATTATTTATTCGAACCATGGGCGTTAGACCAACAATGGATACATGCCATGCTTCGGTTAAGCAATAAAGCGGTAGCATTAATCATCAAAATAGAAAAAAATATACGTGTCGTCACGCATCCCGTGTGCCATGCGAGCACGCATGAGTTGACAGGACGCATGCGAGCAGTACGCCACGCAGGCAGACCGGGAGGCGTGCGTGCATGTGTGTGAATTGACGGGAGGCGTGCTTGCTGCGCAGTGTCATCGGGAGGCATGCGAGTAGCTGTGTGAAATGACAGTAGGCATGCCAGCAGTCCGCTGCGTAGGCTCACCAGGAGGCGAGCCAGCGGTTTAACCATCGCCCGCCTCTCTCCCACTACTCCACATTAATCGCGCGCCCGAGCAGCCGCACCCCCCATCCTCGCCACACACACAATCCTCTCTCTCCGCCTGCATCCTCGACGCCGCTCTCAGTCCTCACCGTTGTCAGTGTATGAGGATGCCGCCGAAGCGCCCCATCGGAGGGAGTGGCGACATCGGGGCTGCTGAAGCACCGGAGCACCACGTGAAGACGGAGACAGAGGTTGCCGTCGCCGCCGACGAGGTCTCATTGCACCTTGACGTAGTCGACGGCGTCGTGCTTCCACAGCCGGAGCCAGGGGTCCACACCGACTCCGGCGACGACTCCGACGACCACTCCGACGATGACTCCGATGACGACAGACAACCGGTTAGTCATCTATACCCATGTATATGTCAAATATATCCTAGGGTTTCTCTGGTTACTCCTGCCTCCCCCTTTTTGGAATAGAAATCCTATGGTTATGTTCTCTCAATCCATGAAATCTGAGTAAGTTTCGTTAGATCCCTGTAATGTATTGATTGTTTGAATGTTACAAATGATAAGTGATTAATTGTTTCATCTGTACAAATGATTTCTGCTAAAAATCCGACTAGGGTTAGTGTTCGTGCTAATAATTCATAGCCAGGTCTTGACAATTGATTTTGAATGACCTACATATATGTTTGTGACACTTTTTTTTCAAGATTGGTCTGTACATAGACGATTGTGCTTAAAAATCGAATCATAATCTTTGGATATGTCTAAAAAATAGCCATAAATTCCATAAATTCCTAATCCTACTTTATGGCATGTAAAAATTGATTTGATGCCAAATTTTGGCTACTGCCAAATGTTCACTAGAGATTAGTTTGTATTCCAAATTTGATGCCATATTTTTTTTACAATATGTATAGGTGCTATCTGACGATGTCGACGGTGAGGATGAAGATGGCCAGAGGAGGTACAAGAGGTAAATCGTCAGGGAGCTTTATGCGGGAATTCATAACAAGCGTATCAGGACCTAGAATGGGGGCTTTCGATGCCCATTTTGCAACCAAAAGCTTCATGACGCGTATGAAAGTGTTCTGGCCCATGCAAGAGGACGAGCCATTGGCTCCTTCAGGCAGAAGTATTCTCGCAGGGTGGCGCACGCCGCGTACGTTGAGTACCTAGAGAAGCTTCACGATCGTGTCAGAAGATGAGATGAGATGTGGGATTGAACTATGTATGGCTATGTAGTGTCTTAATTATAAATGTGCTTGAGTATGCTTAATGGCGGTTGAACTATATATGGTTGAACTATGCTTCTGTACGCTTATTATCTATGCCTGAGTATGTTTAATCTGTGTTTACTTATGTCTAAATGTGGGATATGGATGCAATCAGTTCGGTGGATGGAATTTTATGCATATTAGGGTGAATGTTCAGCGTGGGTAAAAATTTTAGATTCAACCGACGAAGGAAATGTGGAACCACCCTGAAACATGCTTATTTTCCCAAATTGGAACCGTGTGTAATGACTTTTATTTTCCTAGTTACGTCAATCACACACGGTTGGCTCTAGCAAATCGTTACCTCCAAAACTCTTTGTGGGACAGAAAACCCTCACCACCCAATTCAAAAAGGAAAAAAGAAAACCCTCACCACCCAATTCAAAAAGGAAAAAAGAAAACCCTAACCATCCCCACGTCACAAAAACCCTCACCCCGCCTGCCACCCCCTCCGGTCCACATTCACACCTGCACAAGCTCCTTCGCGACTCTGCATGGCACGACCTATCGCCGCGGCAACCACTTAGCTCGACGCCTGTCGCCACCGCCAGGCTGCCGGCAAACCCCACCGCATTTCGCCACTTCCGCTTGCCGCCGCCTATCGCCATCGACTTTCTCGACGCTGCTCGTCGTCGACCCAGCTCCGCCCGATTGGGGAATCCGCGGTATTAAGGGTTTTTTCTCATGGACAACAAGGTAACTGATTTACTGAGATATTCTCTCATCTCTTATCCTACTTCATCTGCCTCCTTTAATCGCCCGGTAGAAATCGCCGTGAATTCATTTTTATTCGAGCTGATATGAGGGTTTTCTTTCATTCATAGAGTGTACAGTGCGCGGACACATCAGGACTTTGCGGCCTCGGCCAGACATCCATGGAGTTCCATCTCACCGTACTAGATGACTTCAGGATGCGCACGGTATGTTCAATCTCACCCTACATCGGTTGGCATGGCCTACTTTCCTGAACATGTACTATATATTGCTACATTTGGATAAAAGGTGCCACATGCAGCATATATGTCAAAAGGGATTTTTTTTCCTCTTCTTTCTATATTAGGCAAATTAATGATGTATTGTTCTTTCGATTACTCTCATATTTCCATGACATCATGGTTACACTATCTGTTTAATTATAATTTTTTGTCCTTTGATTTCAACTGCTGTACTGTTCTTTCAATTTTTCCCATATTCGCATGTTACCATATTCTTTAACGATCCTACCATTTTTTGCAGCGCATCCCTTGCTATGCAACAGCATCTGTAGTACACAATCTTGCCCTTTACATAACTCAAGATTGCAGGGATGTCATAATGAACACAAACCATGGATTTACAAATGTTGCTTCTGTAAGACTTGATGAACGTGGTCACTCCTATTTTGGAACGGGCCTTTGGACAGAAATTTCTAACTTTTATGTACTGAAAGCTGGCACTAAAATTGCACTGCACATAAAAGAGCCTGGTCATGAGATATATGCTAACTTCCTCGACGATATCATCTATCCAGACTTTGTTCGAAGTAAGTGTTCTTTTCAAGTATCTACATGTTGACTTACCCAGCAATATCAAAGGAATTGTGTAGTATTTAAGCAACCAATTGTTATTCCACTTTCTTACTCTATTCCTACCTACTAACTTCTAGTTACCAATACACTTTTCTTTTGTCCTGTTTTAACTAAATATTCCCTATACTCGCACTTCTATCAGAAAGTGTCACTAACGAGGAGACTCTGGAGGTGGAGAACGAGACTGCCAACAAGCGGAGGTGGGTCGAGCAAGAACCGCAAGCGACTGTAGCAGGCCTAGTCTTCATCAGGAACCTCCCCAATAATATGTTGATAGTCATCATCTCCCTCCTCCCAATCAAATATGGGGCGCGGACAACCGTCCTTTCCTGATGGTGGCGCCCCCTATGGCACTCGATGCCTCTCGACCTCATCGACGCCCACAAGCTCTACCATGGCTATCACAAAAGCATGGACACGTTGTCCCAGATCCTTGGCAGTCACCATGGCCCAATCAGAGGCCTTAGCACGGGCAAGTTCCATTCCAACAGCAAGGACTGAGCCAAGCTTGACGAGTGGTTCTGATCCCCCGCCCTAGATCAGCTCGAGGAGCTAAGTTTTAATGATGGGCATATGCGCTCGCTACCAACGTCCGCGCTCCGCCTCGCACCCATGCTATGCCTCGCCAAGTTTATGAACTGCCATCCCCCCTTAATGACGCGCCCGCTCTTTTTCTACCACGACTGAAGCACCTCGAGCTCGTCGCCGACTGCATCCCAAAGGATGACATGGAGCACCTGCTCCGCGGCTGTACTGCACTCAAGTACCTTCATCTTCAGGCGAGCAATGGGTTGAGTAGCTTCCACATCACCTCCATGACTCTTCGAACTATTTATGTGTGTTGCTGGTCCTGCAACAAGAGATCACAAAAGGTGTACCACAATATGGTCATTGAGGACACAACTTCACTTGAGAGATTACTTGTAGTTGATCAACAAGGTCCAACAAGAATCAATGTCATTTCTGCACCGAAATTGACAATGGTGGGCTACTCGTCTGTCAAATACTCCGAACTTGTTATTGGATCCACACCCGTTCAAGTACAATAGTCGTCTTCTACCTCTCCTTCTAGAAATTAACATTATTTCTAATTTTGAAGATGTACGTTCGTCTGTCATCCAGCAAATGATTCCGACAAGCTTGACCATGAATCTGCGCGCAGTGAAGGTCTTGGCACTAGAATCTATCAGCCCCAACCTGGACCAAGTTGTCAGTTTCCTGAGATGCTTTCCGTGCCTGGAGAAGCTATATATTGAGGTGATGTTCCTTTCCTGTTAAATGTTAACCATAAGGGAGTTCAATTTTTGGCACTTTTCCCAAGTTTACAATGAGAATGTACTATGATTTCTGAAGGAATTTTGGAGGATTTTAGTACATACATGTTTTCCCCCATATTGGTTGCTTGATTCATATGGTTACAATCCATAAGCATTTCTCCTTTTGGATTCATCTGTACTAGTTTTCTTAGGGAATTTTTCATCAACTCCAACCTCTTGTGAAGAAGGCTACATTTTCTAGATTGTAATCAAATGCCCATGTTAATCATGTCGGATCAAAGATGGCACGTTAGTGCATTTTACAAATCCTGCAAACCAAATAGTCCTGTAGTAGTGTTCAAAACTGCATGTAGGCACTAATACGCTCTCTTCTTTTGCAGATAAGATTAGGCCCGGTGGTGGATAATGTGATACAATATAACAATCACATCGAATGCCTAGATCTGCATCTCTCAGAAATTACTTTGAACTCCTACCAAGGGACCTTACCAGAGATTATATTCGCCAGGTTCTTTGTTGTCAGAGCAAGGGTGCTGATGGTAATGAGGTTTGCCCTACATTTATTTCGCAAAAATGAATGGTTTGTTGATCAGCGCCGGCGGCTGCGGCAGAATGGAAAAGGCTCCGAAAAAGCTGAATTTCATTTTGGAACTTCGACTGACAGAGTAATCGGAAGTCATTGTGTCAACCCCATACATGACTTCTCAGTGGCTGATCCCTTTGCAAAAATGATGAGGTTTCGAAAGTAGCCTTACAAGTGGTAATATTAGTTTGAACATCTCTTATATCCATGTTCAGCTGATCAGCGCGGGCGTTTGCAGCCGAATGAGCTAAATTTCATTTCTAATATCAGTTTGAACCTTGTAATCTTCGAATTTGAGCCATATAACTCTGGAATTTGAACCTTGTAATATTTCGGGCTTTTGTGGTACAATCGTTGAAATGGCATCGTATGAGACTCATATATTGGTAGTACTATTTTGACCTTAATATGCAATGGACTTAGATTTTATTAACCATTCTCGAATGTGTTTCCCTTGTCGATCTCATCGCAAACGATCTGTATAGCTAACTCGACTGCAATCTTCGACATTATTGCACACGGTTGGTTTCTTCGACCGTGTGCCCTGTAGAGCGCAGAATCAATTATCGCACTCGAGTGTCCATCATCACCCTTCTGCGTAACTTTGACCTCATCACCCATGGGTAAACTTATGATCGAAATCATTCCACACACTTTGTTTTTGGAAAGCTTTTTGCCAATGAACGCCCACGATTTGCCCCTCTTCTAGCCGACGCGTGGCCAAACTAGTCGGGCGGGAAGCTTGCGCGGTAAACTGCATGGTTGCACGGGAATAGGCTCACCAACGATACATTTGGTGCCTCTTCGAGCCCACGCGTGGTCAAACGAAACACGTGTGGGGTGCTCAAGCGTGCACTGGAATTCTCCGCTATGAACGCGGTGACAAGATGTGACGATTACAGGCCGGCCGGCCCCCATTTATTACAGCAGCCACTTAACCCTTGTTCTCTTCAACCTTTCGATTGCGCCCCAGTATTGCAAGAAGCACACCCACCATGACAAATTCTTAGAGGGTATCCTGCGCGGCTGCAATGGCGCTCTGAGCGGCTGCCGATGATGAGCAGCAGTTCACCATGCATGCCGTGGTGGACACTCACAGAAGGTTCACAGAGCTCTCGGTCACCAACAACCCGGTCTGGGTGGAGCACTCCATCCACATCATGGAGCTGTTGTTTGCTGAGGAGAAGTACAAGGTGGTTGGGTTTGACCTCGAGTACACCCGCGCTCGTGCCGGGTCTCGTCCCAAGGTCGTCGTCACCCAAATGTGCATGCGCAATCACGTCCTCATCTACCACTACTACCTAGCCACAAGGCCTTGCGAGCGTTCTGCCAGGTTTGTCGACAGCCCCCACTACATGTTCGCTACGGTGGACATCACCAACGATGTAAAGGTGCTCAAGAATTCGGGCATCGCCTGCCAGAATCTTGTCGACATTCAGGGCCAATAAAGATCTGGGGCAATAAGAAGCATGAGAAGGACTCACTGGTTCACCTTGCCGAGGCCATCATCGACCCCTACTACAGAGACATGAAGGATTCCTATAACAAGGACAAGCGTGCTTGGCACTCGACTTGGATGGAGAAACTCGACAAAGCTCACGTCGTGTACGTGGCCAAGGAGGCGTACACGAGCTATGAGATGTACAGGTGGATCGTTGACATGAGGATGTGCCTCCTTCCCCAAAATGGCCAGGGATCCAGCCGGAAGCAGAGCAATGGCAAGCGTCATCACAACAAGAAGTAGATGATTAGATCCTCGTTTCTCCTAGTTTAGTATGCATGTAATTGCTTACTTTGGTGTGTGGAAATGTTATGCGTGTAGTCACTTATGTAATTGTATACTTAATTTGGTTATGCAATCACTAATGCAGGATGCTGCTAACACAACACTACAATCAGAGACCCTTCGACGAAATTGTGTGCGATGCATTAATCGCAAACGAAGATGTAAAAAAACCGTCAAAAAAGATGCAAAACATTTGCGATGGAGGATACATCAAACACGATTCAGATTGTAGTTGCGTGTGTGATGGGTGGCATACGGTTCATTTCACTGAACTGTTTGCGATGAGGAAGAACAATAGAAATGGGCAGCCAGATGAAGGTGTGTGCGATATACGGCATACAGTTCACTGGGATGAACTGTTTGAGATTAGGGAACGCAACGGAAACAGTCACCCAGATCAAGGTGTGTGCGATATACGGCATACAGTTCACTCGGATGAACTGTTTTCGATTAGGCAACACAACAGAAACGGTTCAACTGAACAAGATGTGTGTGATATGCGGCAAACAGGTTCCTAATCAGAAAGGTGTGCGAAGACCCATAATAACATAGACAATTTCTGCTAATAAGCCATGTGTGTTGTGGGCAAACGCTTGCTGGTATACAATTGTCAACGATTGATGAATTCATCACCGACGAGTTTCCTAGTATGGTCCGTGTGCGTTGTCATTGCATATAGAACAACAATATATGTACTTATAAGGACTTGATTCCATAACCAAATTGAACATCCAATTACATAGGTGGCTAGTACACACATAACCTTTGCACACACCAAAGTATGTTCCAAAATGCCTAGAAAACTCAAATAATGTATAAAAAAGGAAAACGAATGCTGAATAATTTCATTTTTTTAGGATGACCCTCCTATAGTTGCATGTTGCCTCTGAAAATAAATCAAGGCGGGAAGAGACAGCGTATGTCGTTTCGCACACATATAGGTGACAAGTTCCCTCTCGGAACCATGAGGTTTCTTGAGAGAAGCTCCGGTTTGTAAGAAGTTTATACCAAAACTTATCCCAAATTCAACTATTTTTTTACCACAACATGTTGGTGCCATGTCATAACACCATGCCATGTTTCATGATTTTGAGGCGAGTTTTGGATTTACAGTAATTTTAAAACCAGGTTTCTCAACGTTTACTGTCGAGTCGGCACCGCCCTGGATAGGCTTTTTCCTTGTGGGTCCCAAATGTCAGAATCCAAATCTGTCACTACCATGCAGCTTTTATTATTAAGAATTACATCCCATTTGGTGTGCTAGCTGAAAATAAGTTTGGTGGGTGCTGGCAGGCGCTAAGAACTTGCGGGTTCTGTAATGAACAAAGATCAAAGTCCAGTATGAAAGAAAATATGGGTCAAAGCCGAGTTGAAAGGGCAACAATATCTAACTCCAGCTTACAAAAGGTACAAAAGCACGAGGATTAATTATTCATCAGGTTTACACATAACCCAGATTGAACAGGGCAATAACATCTAACTCAACCAAAGTTTTTGGCAGTCACAATCAAATGGATCGGTCCGATCCATAAAATCAAGATCCCGGTACAAAATATCTACTGGTCCATGATGACAAGTTGTTGTAAATAGAAGACGAGCACGATCAAAAGCCCTTAGGTCCACCTGAAACTTCTTTTTATGTTGTTCAACATACAGTTCCGTGAGAAATTTCTTGTTGAAAAACTTAATCCTCACGGACAATAGTGCCCTCGCATTCCTAATGAAGAATGTGACAAAGCTAGTGATACGACCATTAACATGCTTGCTAATGTTGTTATTCCTCGAGATGTTACTATTTTGGTTGTTCAGAATTATGTGCTGGAGACAGGTATGGTCGAGGTCAGAGACGTATACGCACCAAGGTGTTTTCAGTTTGGAAAGAAAGGAGCTTTTCCAGTTGGCGATAAATGGAAAGGACACCTAATAAGAGATTTTTCTCCAACTTATTTTATTTGGCCGTCAGCTATAAGGATTTGTCTACGTGATTGCTTTGGTAATTTTGATGGGCATGCAACAAGGAGAAGAAGGGTTCACATCTTTTTCTTATTTGTTTCGTACAAGGAGAGGAATCCTCAACGTGACAGACCAAAGAATAAGCTTTGTGATCTATTTTCCTTAAGCACTGTTGGATGGGGACCGCCAGCTGATCTTGCTAGAAAAGGAGGCATACTAGTACCAAATAGCTGCCTTAGTTATAGATGGGTTTGTTTAATATACGTGTGGGTGCCGAGATGTAAAAGGCAAATAAGTTTAAATCAAGTAGGATTAGGAAAACTTGCATGTGTATGTTTCCTTATTAGAATAGATGGCAGGCTAATATATAAAGGAAGATACACTGTTGTAGAAGGGTAGGTTATTTTGAGATGAATTAGACACGTGTGTGTTTTTCGGCCGTCGGCCATTATCGATTTTACAGAAACCTTGACCAAAAATCTCTGTTGGCGTGTGAGTTCCTGCGATGCGACGCGTGGGAGATTACAAGCTGAGCCTATACGGTTTGTCCACATTATTCCCTCGGATTGAGGGGTTGGCATGTTGTTTCTGTGGAGTTTGTGAACATCTTCATAAACCCGCAACGAGTTCTTGATGCGATGGAGCTTTGTGCCGTGAAAGATCGGACTATCAACGGATCGACCCTCGCCTCGAGGTTCGCTCCACATCAAGTGGTATCAGAGACCGGCATTGCTCACGGCACTTCGGAGGTGAGAGTCATCCTCAAGGCGGAGCTACTGGAAGCTATCCGGTGACTTTTTGCTAGAGGAGAAAGGCTATGGTGCTGAACTTTTTCACACATACTGTAAAGTGAGAGAGAAAGTTTGCGCCACGACGATCGACCATGACAGTTCGGTCAACGCGGTCGGCATCGACATGGTGGAGAAGCTGGAGCTATCAATGACACCACATCCACGCCCGTACATGCTGAGGAGGTGCTACGACAAGCTCGACATCACTCACCAAACTATGGTACTGTTTTTAGTCGGCAAATTTTCTTGTGAGGTTTTGTGCGACGTAATTCCGGTGTCCATGGTTTCATGCCATATGCTACTAGGAGATCCATGGTATGAAGAGAACGCATCTGCATATTGTTGTCTTGCCAACCCATACACCATCAAACAGTATAAAAAATATGTTCTCATAACTATGGAGAAGAAGTTGTTCAAGACATGGAGGAAAGTACGACTGCAGAATATGAAGGAACAAGAAGAAACAAAGAAGGAAGCCGAAGCTACTGAATTTTTTTTGACGCATGTTCAATCTACAGACTACCATATTACTATAGAGATAGACTCAAAACCAAGGACGGTTTTGCTTGAAGGGAGAGAGGATGATACGACCATTAACACGCTTGCTAATGTTGTTATTCCTCGAGATGTTACTACTTTGGTTGTTCAGAATTATGTGTTGGAGACAGATACGCTCGAGGTCAGAGACGTATACGTACCAAGGTGTTTTCAGTTTGGAAAGAAATGAGATTTTCCAGTTGGAGATAAATGGAAAGGACATGTAATAAGAGATTTTTTCCAACTTATTTTATTTGGCCATCTGCTATAAGGATTTGTCTATGTGATTGCTTTGGTAATTTTGATGGGCATGCAACAAGGAGAAGAAGGGTTCACATCTTTTTCTTATTTGTTTCATACAAGGAGAGTAATCCTCAACGTACCAGACCAAAGAATAAGCTTTGTGATCTATTTTCCTTAAGCAATGTTGGATAGGGGCCGCCAGCTGATCTTGCCAAAAAAGGAGGCGTACTAGTACCAAATAGCTGCCTTAGTTATAGATGGGTTTGTTTAATATATGTGTGGGTGCCGAGATGTAAAAGGCAAATAAGTTTAAATCAAGTAGGATTAGGAAAACTTGCGTGCGTATGTTTCCTTATTAGAATAGATGGCCGGGTAATATATAAAGGCAGATACGCTACTGTAGAAGGGTAGGTTATTTTGAGATGAATTAGACACGTGTGTGTTTTTCGGCCGTCGGCCATTATCAAGTTTAGAGAAACCTTGACCAAAAATCTCTGTTGATGTGTAAGTTCCTGCGATGCGACACGTGCGAGATTACAAGCTGAGCCTATACGGTTCATCCACGTTGTTCCTTCGGATCGAGGGGTTGGCGTGTTGTTTCTGCGGAGTTTGTGAACATCTTCGTAAACCCGCGACGAGTTCTTGATGCGATGGAGGTTTGTGCCGTGAAAGATTAGGCCATCAACGGATCGACCCTTGCCTCGAGGTTCTATCCACATCAGCTGGTGTTTACATGGTTGGATGCATATCCTTCCACCGTTATTGTCTTCAAACGAAAGTCATGAGATCTGAGAAAATCCTTGTGCTTCCTCTGCCATCGATTGGTTAGGCCTTTTTCTCGAAGTCCTAGTACCTAAATAGACATGAAGATTGAAAATAGTTAATGTCTAAAATAGAGCGACAGCTGAACAGTTAATTCTAGTACATTATATATGGGCTTTCAATGTGTGTGAAATCATCACCTTTATATACAAATTCTCTAGACATGGAAAGCATCACAGCAAGCCAATAGTGATGTTCAGATCAAGACACCCTATATAAATATATAAGGTCTTGACAGAATCCAGCACCCCTGATACGCCATCCATGGACAAGCTCTTTATTCAGCATAGAACATAATATTAGCATCGAAAGTGTATTCCAAGATGATATTTAACTTATGCGCACAAATGAAAAATGTAGATTACAAAAGTGTACTTGGATAACATACAGTACCTGAATAAGTGTGGAACCAACCACCAACTTGTAACCTTCAAACGGATCAGGAAATACACCCAAGGTCTCCAGTTTAGGCGCAGAGACCACAGTTATTTGCGAAGGTTTATAACAACAATCAAGGAGCAACCTTTGAAGTGAAGGGGCATCTTCGACGATGAGCTCCTGTCCTTCGAAACAAATTCCAATGCTTACAAGGTGAGGCGACTTTATTTTGAGATAAGGGATATGGATTCCTTTTTCAAAAACAAGCACCAAACGCTCCAGTGCAGGGCAGCTGGAGTGGATGATGTTGTGCAGTGAGTTCACCGACAGATCAACCAACACAGGCGCAAGATTTTTCTGCAGTGGGAGTCGAAGCATTTGTACCAGATTGTCTGCTAGATGGCACCAGGTCAAAGTGGTGGTGTGGAGAGAGGAGGAAAGCAATGAGATGGGCATCGGTGGTGAGGGCACAGATGCAGCTCTTGGTGGTAACCTATCACTGTAGTAATGGTAGAACTCAAGCTGCTGGAGTTTATCGAATTGACGGGATGTCAGCTAGGCGGCCATCATGTAGGGTATGTCCAGAAGGTAGCATGCCGGGATGCAGATGCGTTGAACGGAGCCCTGGTGGGAGGAGATGATGGCTCCGGGGAGTTCAGAATCATCATCGACAGATAGCTGACGACAGTCGAGATTAAGAGGCGCGGCGCACCACTGAGTGCGCCACCGAGATGCGAGGACTTGTGTGCGGCAGCCATCCTTGGTGGGGAGAAGGGAGATGATCTCCCCAAGGATGGCGTCCGGGAGATCGCTGATGCGGTCCGCCGGAGATTCTACTGGTTCCTCAGGTCCGGGGGGCATGGCCGCTTCTGGCCGCGCAGCCGGGTCCAAGATCTACATCCAGCAGCGGCGCTGGCCGGAGACTCATTTGTGTACATACCAATCTGAAAGAAAAAATGGCAGAAACATACATGTAGGACATTCAAAATCAATTCTCAAGATCTGGAAGAAAAAAAGGCACAAACATATATGTAGGGCATTCAAAATCAATTCTCAAGATCTGGCCACAAATTATTAGCATGCACGCTAACCCTAGTCGAATTATTAGCAAAAATCATTTGTACAGAACAAACAATTAATCACTAACCCTATACGGATACCATTCAAACAATCAAGACACTATGCACATCTTAATTACTCTGATTTCATGGACTGAGAGAACATAACCATAGGATTTATATTCCAAAAAAATTAGAGAGGGGGGAGTAACTAGAGAAAACACATGATATGTTTGCCGCACAAATGGGTACATAGATGACTAACCGGTTTTCCGTCGGAGTTGCAGTCGTTGCCGGAGTTGTTGTTGACCTCCGGCTCCGGCTGGGGGGGCACGACGGCGCCGACAAAGTCAAGGTCATGCTGCTGCCCGCGCGAGACCTCGTTGGCGGCGACGGCAACCTCTGTGCCCAGCTTCACGTGTTGCGCGGGTGCTTCACCAGCCCCGGCGTCGCCACTCCCTCCGATGGTGCGCTTCGGCAGCATCCTCATACACTCCAGAGTCCAGACGTTGGTGACCACTATGGACCGGGGGTGTGGCCGCCTATTATGGTCGGCGGCTCGGGTGCGCCATTAATACGGACCAGTGGGAGCGAGGCGAACGGTGGTCAAAGGCTATCTCGCCTCCCGGTGAGCCTGCGCGGCAGACTTCTGGCATTCCTACCATCATTTCACACAGCTACTCGCACGCCTCCCAGTGACACTGCGCAGCGAAAACGCCTCGCGTCAATTCACACACCTGCATGCACGCGCTCCCGGTCTGCCTGTGCGGCGGACTGCTCGCATGTGTCCCGTCAACTCACGCCTGCTCGCACGGCACACGGGGCACGTGGCAGCACGTATATTTTTTTGTTTTTTGATGATTCATTCTGCCGCTTTACTGCTTAACCGAAGCATGGCACGGTCTAACGCACACGGTCCAAATAAATATTCTGTATGAGATATTGGTTGCCAGTTATTAACAATCTCCCGTTTATACGAAGATTATCAAAACTTGTCTCAAATTTGACAAAAAATACAATATCACAGTCTACTGGTGTCCATATATGACACCACGATAAGTTTCATGAATTTCAACTAAGTTTTGGATTTACTGAATTTTAAAAATCAATATTCTCAATGTTTTGAAATCTCTTGCATGGGGAAACATGCACCTAGGGACACACATATGATTTTGCAATCCATTTTGGTGCACATGTAGCTCAAATTTGATTTTTGCACATTAAATCCCTAGGAAATCATTCAATGTATAAAAATGGTTGAATGATCTCTTTGTTTTTTCAAATTTTAACACGACACTCCTTTGGTCACATGTTCACTGCAGAAAAAGTTTGACATGCCTCAGAGTGGCTGTGGTGGTGCGGGATGTGTGTGTGTGTCTGTGTGTGTGTGTGGAGGGGGGGTGGTCCGGCAGTACACTATGAGTCGTGAGCCTCCGTGTGGGATTATTGGTCATTTTGTGAGTCATATATGCCACATCAAAGTCGTGAATTGGTTATTTAAAGCATTACACAACCCTTTCATACATACATGTTCGGGCCACATGCGTGCATTGGTAGTCCTCTCGGACACTCCCTCGTGCGGTTATCAGCGACATGCCCATTCGTTAGCCCGCAAAGGTTTTTAGTTTCCACCGACAACGAGAGGCATTTGACCAAAGGTGTATTCATCTTGGCATGTGTGTTACGATGTGGATCATGGTGAGATTCCATATCAAAGTTCGGGCATGTGCGTACACATGAGTCCCTCCCACCGGCTTGAAGTGAGGGGGCTACGCATCGTGGTGTAGTGCGTTTCCGGTTTGCGAAGCATGTGCCACGTCAAAGTTGTGCATTGGGTATTCAAACATCACATAACACATGGGCACATGCACGCGGTGGTTGTCCTATGACACTCACTCGCGTGTGACTCTCTCTGTGGGCCCGCGAGGTCGTCGTCGATCAGTTGAACGTACAGCGAGAGAGAGGTTAATTTGACCAACAAGGATGGTTCTTTTTTGGTTTGTGTTACGTATATGCACGGTAGGAGTATGTAGTACATGTCAAAGAGGGGGCAACATGAATACTCTATATATATGCGTACGTCATAACCTCGCTCCATGTGGGGACTTTCCGGTTCCTGAGGCAGGTGCCACATCAAAGTTGTGCATTGGTATTCAAACATCACGCAATACCATGCAGGCGGTGGTTGCCCTATAGGAACTCACTCGCGTGTGGCGCTTCCATCTGTGGGCCCGCGAGGTTGTCCTCCATCACTTTGACCCAATGAGAGAGAGGTTAATTTGACCATCAAGGAATGATTCTTTTTTGGTTTGTGCTATACAGTAGAAGTACATATATACCACGCGTCGAATGGGGGCGTACGTATAGCACATACCACGCATCATGAACCTCGCTCTCTGTGGGGACTTTTCGGTTTCCGAGGTATATATATATATATATATATATATATATATATATATATATATATATATATATATATATGTGGTGCCACATCAAAGTTGTGCATTGCGTATTCAAACATCACACAAACATCTCCCATGTGATGCTCACTCGCGTGCGACGTACGCTTCGCTTCTGTGGGCCCGCGAGTTCGTCGTACATCACTTTGACCCAAAGATAGAGAGGTACGTTTGACGAACAAGGAGGATTAATTCTTTTAGGGTTGTGTTACTAGGTGTATAGTACGTGTTGAAGGGGGGTGGGACCAGCATATACTAGGTGTCACATGAACCTCACTCTGTGTGAGGACTTTGCGGTTTTTGAGGCAAATGCCACATAAAAGTTGTGCATTAGGTATTCAAAACATCACAACCACACACCTCTCCATATATATGTTTTGGAACACATGCAAGCGATGGTTGTTGTCCTCTGGCACTCACTCACGCGGTTATCGGCAATGCTTCCATCTGTCGGCCCGCTTGGTCCATCACTTTCACCGACAATGAGAGAGGTTAATTAATTTGACTTAGGAGGGGATTAATTTTTTGTTTGTCTCACGATATAGGTCATGATGTGAGATTACATATATATAATAGCGCATGTGTACACATGAATCCATCCCGCTGGATCGAAGGGGGGCGAGCACACAACACGTCATGAACCTCTTGCTCTGTGTGGGGACCTCTGCGATTTTCAACGCATGCACCACATCAATGTTGTGCATTGGGTATTCAACACATATGCATGCATCACACACCTCCATAAATATGTTCGGGACACACGTGCCACATCAAAGTTGTGAATGGTAGTTAAATATCACACCACACCCTTTTCATACATATAGTAGGGCACCCATCTCGCACCACAAGCACACATTTGTGGGTCGGCACACGGTCCACCTTTGTCGGGAAGCGAAAGGGGAAGTTTGACCATATATATGATGGACTCCTATAGGTTTTGTGTTACAGTAGGGGTGAGATTTCAGACCTAGCTATTTGGGGGCATGCGTTTGTAGCTAGGATTCCCTTACCACCGACATGAAGTGGGGTTCGTAGGGGGTGGCTGACTAGCAATACTGTGCTTTTGTGCGATAGGTGCCACATAAAAGTTGTGCATTGGGTATTCGAACATCAAACCACCCTTTTCATACATATATTTGGTCCACGTGCAAGTGTGTTCGTTTTATGACCCTTTCCCATGTTATTCTTTTTGCCAAATTTATAAACAGCACACGAGTTGGATGCAGAAACCGTCTGCGATTGGGGACGCAACAGACACGGTTTGGTCAGACTACCTGTGTGCCACGCCTGTGCCCCTGGAGTCACTCACATCGGCATAGTAGATTGGGCTCCATGAGGTTTGCCTCCCGCTCTCGAAAATATCTACTGCCTCGTAATCACGAAAATATCTACCGCCTGGAAGGTTTTTATGTTTGATAGCACATGCTTAGTATGTGCGGGCTGTGTGTGATGTCTGTTACTCCCGCTCTGCTTCAATCCCTTGATTCAAATTTTCAGTAGCCCCGGCATTTTACTCCCGCCTCTGCATCCCTCGCAATCTCAAAAATATCTGCTCGCCCTTGATTCAAATTTTTAGTAGCCCCGCCTTGTTACTCCCGCCTCTGCATCCCTCGCAATCTCAAAAATATCTGCTCTCCCTTGATCCAAATTTTCAGTATCCCTGGCATTTTACTCCCGCCTCTGCATCCCTCGCAATCTCAAAAATATCTGCTCGCCCTTGATCCCAATTTTCAGTAGCCCGGCATTTTACTCCCGTCTAGTAAAATTTTCAGTTGCCGCGGTATTTCCTCAAACACCACCTTGGCCCCCCCTCCACACACACCCGAAAACCTCTGCTCACACAGACACACACAACCCCTCCCTCGCTCAAAACCATTGGTAGGTCGCCGCCATCGCCGCCGTCGCTTCCATCCTCAACCTCTGCCTGTGTGCCGGGGAGCTCGAGGAGCCAATGGCCCAAAAGAGGTTTATCATGGCCTCTCGGCCCGACGCCAGCGAGGTGGCCGCCGAGGTGTCCCCGTCGTCCTCCACGGACTCTTTATCGATCCGCCATCACCGGTCGCCCAATCCGCCCGCCGCCGCGCCCCTATGCCGGTTCGAGGACTTCCTCGTCCTCCCTCGGGCCCGGTCGCCGACGAGGTCCTACCTCGGGGTCCGGCAGCGGTGGTCGGGGACGTGGGTCGCCGAGATTATAGATCGGGAGACCCACACCCGCCGGTGGCTCGGTAGCATCCACACGGCCGAGCTCGCGGCCATGGAGTACGACCGCTGGCAGGTTCGCTACCACAGCGTGGCGGCTAGGCTCAATTTCCCCTTCGGCACACGTCCGGTCGACCTCGTCCCGCCGGAGCCAGGGGTGGTGAGCTCGGCTATGGCGCGGGAGGACCGCGAGGCGTGGGAGCGCCTCAAGGCCGAGGCCGCCGATGAGTCCTACACGCAAGAGCTCCGCCGGCAGCACCCGGAGCTCGTGGAGGTGGAGCGGATGATCTTTGCCGGCACGAAGGGCGGCAAGGTTATCATGCTCTCCTCCGATGACGAGGTCAAAGGCGGCGAGGACGGCGGCGCGGAGGGCGTCGAGGTGGGCGACGAGGACGAGGAGATCGACGTCGACGAGTGGAGGAGTGTCTTCCCCAACGACCCCGACGACGGCACCGGCCCGGACCCGGCTCGTGGCACACCTTACCTGACGAGGAAGGATTGGCTCGACCTCCACTTCGATCGAAAGTAGTTTAGTTTA
The DNA here is from genome assembly GCA_011799875.1 of Thinopyrum elongatum. Taxonomy (NCBI): domain Eukaryota; kingdom Viridiplantae; phylum Streptophyta; class Magnoliopsida; order Poales; family Poaceae; genus Thinopyrum; species Thinopyrum elongatum. The sequence goes on from CM022301.1 coordinate 124,189,369, forward strand.
GTTAAAATTTATGTTTTATGTTCGGTTATGCAAAACTATCTATGTTTATGTTTGAATGCATGCTACTTTCGGTTGAACCTACTTTGAACTTGATCAAATTGAAGTTTACAACGTTAAGTTTAGGGGATCGACTAGAAACGGCCAAAAATTGTTGGAGTATATATATACTCCACTAAGGGTTTTAGTCCGTTAACTTTTAGGGGATCGGCTAGAGATGGCCTTATGCCTTGTTTATTTCAGTTCTTCACAATGTGATGCACTATATGTGCAACTATTTGCCATGCAGTTCAATTTCATCGATAACAGTTTCAACAATACCACTATGAATTACGATATTTGGTTGCTGTTAAGGATGTTGCAGTTAACACGCCTTTTCATTTTTTAACAATAACTAGTGTACTTTAGACCTACACAATACCAGTTTGAATGACTATATTTGCTTGTTTTTAAATGCTATGCCTGTTGCAGTTAACACACATTTCCACTTCTTGTTTTGCTTAACTAGCATGCTTAAACCAGCACACTGAAGCTATCATTTGTAGATTATGTTGTCTACCATGGATATATTTGGTCGATGTTTAGCCTGTTGTGCTTAACATGCCTTTATATGTACTCATACAGGACAATATTGAGAACAACTGTTGTTTTCCATCGAGGTTAGTTTCATCGCATTGCTTATATATACTCACTGTTCAGGATATCGGTAGCTGGTACCATATAGCATGGGGGCTGATAAGGGATTAATCGTCGAATCGGACATTTCACTGAATATATCTGTAACCCATTTATTGGTAGGTTAACTAGGGCCATATTTAATATATCTGAGACTACATAGCAACATGCATTGTATTGAATGACTAAATATGCAATCCCAGGCTACATAGCAACAAGGAAGAGTGTTACCTTAATGTTCTGATGATGTTTAGATATACATGTAATTAGATCTTATATAATGGGATGGAGGGAGTGTTGTACTACATCATTTTGCAATTGTTGTTTACTACCTCCGTCCTGGTTTATTGGTCCCCTTTTTAATTTGTGCCAAATTTTGACCAAAATATTTAACTAGCAAAATGTCAATGCATGTCAACAAAAATTATATCATTGGATTCGTATTTGAATATAGTTTTCAAGGATATAACTTTTGGTGACATACATGAACATTTTGTTAGTTAAATATATGGTCAAAATTTGACACAAAATACAATGGGGACCAATAAACCAGGACAGAGGTAGTAGCTTCTAATATTAATTTGGTGCTTTTAGGTACATATGTCATTACCAAAGATGCACACTTCGACCCTTTCTGCGTATGGGGCAATGAGATATTCATGAACCAGCATCAAGTGAGGAAACTGATAAAGATTGTTATTAAAATGGGTCAAAAGATGTCAATCGAACTATTTGTTTACATTTTATGCAAGACAACAGTGAACTACAGGATGGTAAGTAAGAACTCTGTAGCCTTCTTTTTACTGCCCGTAATGAGTTGTGTTAGATGACAATGTCTGAATCTTTTTCCTTTGCAGTGGATTCTGAAGCAGTTTACTCAAGATTACCTCTCAAACTACATGATTGGTGGCCGGCCATCACAAGGGGTTGGACTAGAGTCGTGCGTGCCTTCTGCATCGAGGAGAGCATAATAGGGCCATTCCGCTTCACCTTGTTCAGCAACCAGAATGTTTCTCGCCTCTTTCTTTACCATCTGTAATAGTACAAGTATACAACCCTGGTTCATCATTCTTTATTTGGTGCTTATGTAATTCTTGAACGTATGTACCTGTGAATCGAATAATGCATTGGTTGTTTGAACCTGATGGATATGAATAAAGCTATAGCCTACTTTCAAATTCAAATTTGGTACATATTTAAATAGCAGCAATTAAAATTAGGGTGAAATTACGCTCTTCAAGTCATTACGGCGCACACGGTCTATAAAGCACAGCCTGTGTCATATACATCATAATCCGACACGGTTCACGGAGAGGAAACATGTGTAACCATGCACACAGTTGCCGTTTGCAAAGCGTGTGTGATGTCAGACAATATCACAAACGGTGCGGGAAAACTAAATGTGTGTGATTGTGGACCTATCGTACACGGTTTACAATCATGAACTGTTTGTGATGTGCCGGGCATCATAAACGTAGAGCCAATTTGGTACGTGCCTGGAAAAATGATAACCCACAAGTATAGGGGATCGCAACAGTTTTCGAGGGTAGAGTATTCAACCCAAATTTATAGATTCGACACAAGGGGTGCCAAAGAATATTTGTAAGTATTAGCAGCTGAGTTGTCAATTCAACCACACCTGGAGATTAATTATCTGCAGCAAAGTGATCAGTAGCAAAGTAGTATGATAGTTTTGATAATAGTAGCAGCAGCAATAGTAACGGTAACAGTGATATTGTAGCAAGTGCAATAGTAACAGCAACAGTAGTAACTTAACAAGATCAATATGTAGGAAAATCGTAGGCATTGGATCAGTAATTTGTTGGATGATATTCATCATGAGACAGTTATAACCTAGGGCGATACGGCACTAGCTCCAGTTCATAAATATAATGTAGGCATGTATTCCGTAAATAGTCATACGTGCTTATGGAAAGAACTTGCATGACATCTTTTGTCCTACCCTCCCGTGGCAGCGGGGTCCATATTGGAAACTAAGGGATATTAAGGCCTCCTTTTAATAGAGAACCGGAACAAAGCATTAACACACGGTGAATACATGAACTCCTCAAACTACGGTCATCACCGGGAGTGGTCCCGACTATTGTCACTCCGGGGTTGCCGGATCATAACACGTAGTAGGTGACTATAACTTGCAAGATCGGATCTAGAACATAGATATAATGGTGATAACATAAACGGTTCAGATCTGAAATCATGGCACTCGGGCCCAAAGTGACAAGCATTAAGCATGGCAAAGTCATAGCAACATCAATCTCAGAACATAATGGATACTAGGGATCAAGCCCTAACAAAACTAACTCGATTACATGATGAATCTCATCCAACTCCTCACCGACCAGCGAGCCTACGAAGGAATTACTCACTCCCGGTGGGGAGCATCATGGAATTGGCGATGGAGAAGGGTTGGTGATGACGAAGATTGAAGATCCCCCTCTCTGGAGCCCCAAACGGACTCCAAATCTGGCCTCCCGATGAAGAACAGGAGACGGCGGCGGCTCCGTCTCGCGAAACGCGATAATTCTTTCTCCCTGATTTTTTTCTGGAAAAATAGGATTTTATAGCGTCGGTTTCAGGGTCTGCGGGGCCACCAGGTGGGGACAACCCACCTGGGCGCGCCTGGGGGGGCAGGCGCGCCCTGGTGGGTTGTGCCCACCCAGGTGCCCCCCTCAGGTGGCTCTTGGCTCCAGAAATCTCCTTATTTTATATAAAAATTCCTCGCAAAGTTTCGTTCCATTCCGAGAACTTTTATTTCTGCACAAAAACAACACCATGGTAGTTCTGCTGAAAACAGCGTCAGTCCGGGGTTAGTTTCATCCAAATCATGCAAATTAGAGTCCAAAACAAGAGGAAAAGCGTTAGGAAAAGTAGATACGTTGGAGACGCATCAACTCCCCCAAGCTTAAACCTTTGCTTGTCCTCAAGCAATTCAGTTGATAAACTGAAAGTGAAAAAGAAAAACTTTTACGAACTCTTTTGCTCTTGTTTGCATAAATAAGCTTAAACAGCACCCAGGTTTTCAGCCAAAATTATAACTAACCATGTCGACAATAACTCTTAAAAATTATATTAACTCATATCAATGACATAATCAGCTAGCGAGCAATAATAAGATATCTCAAATGGCAACACGTTATCAAAACAACCATGATATAATATGAAAATAGTGGTGTCTCGCTAGCCCTTTCTGAGACCGCAAAACATAAATGCAGAGCACCTCCAAAGTTCAAGCAGCGACTAAACATTGTAATTCATGGTAGAAAAGATCCAGTCATGATGCACCCAACATTAGATACACACAATGCATAAGCATGACAGCAGTGCTCTCAGGTTCTGGAGCTTATTTAAAAAGGTGATGACACAACATAAAAGTAAATAGATAGTCCCTTCGCAAAGGGAAGCAGTGATTTGCAGAGGTGCCAGAGCTCGAAGCTTAAATTGAGAGATAAAAATATTTTGAGAGGCATACTTTTCCCACCAACGAAAACGACTTAGAGTTTCCAATACTTTCCATGCTAGATATATCATAGGCGGTTCCCAAACAGAAATTAAAGTTTATTCCTTTTTCCACCATTTCTTTCACTTTCCATGGCTAGCCGTATCCACGGGTGCCCTCCATACCAACACTTTCCAAGGAATTTATTATTTGACAACATAAAGTAAATTCATTTTTCATTTTGGGACTGGGCATCCCTAATACCTTTGTTGTACTCTCGTGCAATGACAAGTGAATAAACACTCATCGTGAGAATAACACATCTAGCATGGAAAAATATCGGCCACCCCTCGCAGCCTCGCGAGCGGTACGAGCACACAAAAGAGAAATTTATTTTGAAAATTAGAGATGGCACATGCAAATTTACTTAGGGCGGCAGGGTAATACCGCATATAGGTAGGTATGGTGGACTCATCTGGAATAACTTGGGTTTCAGGTTTTTTATGCACAAGCAGAATTCCCACTTAGTACAGGTGAAGGCTAGCAAACAGGTTGAGAAGCGGCCAGCTAGAGAGCAACAACGGTCATGAACATGCATTATGCATAAGTAACATTGGACACTAGCATGAGTGGGATATGAACACCATGAACATAAATATCATAGAGGCTATGTTGGTTTTGATTCAACTACATGCATGAACATGTGCCAAGTCAAGCCACTCGAACATTCAGAGGAGGATACCATATCATCATACTTCATCACAATCATTTTAATGCAATGTTGATATCCAAGATAAATCATTATCCACTCCTAGCTACTTATGCATGGCATGAGAAACTATAATCTCTAATTGTCATTGCAAACATGTTTAATCATAATGAGCCGAATCATGGATACTAGGTTAAACATATTTACAAAAATAGAACAAGTCGAGTTCATAGCCGTTTCTCTCTGCCACGGCCAGTTCATCGAATATCGTCATTATTGCCTTTCACTTGCACAACCGAACGATATGAAAATGATAATAGTGCAAGAGTGCCGTGGACTAAGTTGGAATCTGCAAACATTTTATTCAAAAGGAGAAGACAAGGTAAATTGGGCTCTTTGTTAGATTAACAATAATGCATATGAGAGCCACTCAACATTTTCATCGTGGTCTTCTCCTCGGTATGACTCAATAAAAGAAAAGAAGTTCAGAAAAAAACACTGAAATATTTTTGGAGTTTTTGGTTTTCTGAAAGAAAGCAAATAAAAAGGGAAAAATAAAAACAAGAAAACTATTTACACGGGAAAGCTCCCAACAAGCAAAAGAAGAACAAGGAAATCTTTTTGAGTTTTCTTTTTAGTACTACAACAATTTAAACTAGGAAGAAAAATCAAAAAGAAGCAAGAAATATATTTTTGGATTTTCTCAAAGTTTTTCAAACACACAAGAAGAAAGCAAGAAAATAATTCTAACATGGATAATACAATGAAAAAGTGTGGACACCGACAACTAAAATGAAATGTGTAAACATGAATGTAATGTCGGTGAAAAACACGTACTCCCCCAAGCTTAGGCTTTTGGCCTAACTTGGTAATCAGTTAATAGCCTGGATAGTAGTCGGAGTGGTAGCTCACGGAGGCTCTTGGTTCGGATGTCTCAGCTTGCCGTGCAGCCACAACCGCCGCGTTGTGGGCTCGGGCCTCGCTCTCAAGAACAAAATATCTTCCCCTGCTGTGATAATCAAAGAGAGCAGGTGCAGGCAAATATGTGTATACGATGGACTCTTGGTTAAACAACAACTTGTAGGTGAAATTATCAGGTTTACCCTTAAGGATCTTATGACACTTCACAGCATCAAAGTCTAAATATTGCGTGGGTAAAATAGGGTCATATGGTAAAGGTGAAACACCCAGCTCTCTCACTAAGCGTGTGGCATAAATCCCACCATAAAAATAACCACTATTAGCGTTGTGCTGCAACCTACGTGCAACAATCGCTCCAAGATTATAGCTTTTGTCACCGGTGAGAGCGGCGCGTAAGAGGCTCAAGTCTGGAGCACAAAGTGTACTACAATCTTGTTTGCCTACAATACATTTCCCATTGAATAATGCAAAGTATTCAATTGCAGGAAAATGAATGCTATTTATTCTACCTTGCGTCACTCCCCTATTCTCACCGTAGCAAAGGCTAGACAAAAATGTTTTGAACTCAGCTCTTGGTGGTTCATCAAGCGAACCCTAGAATGGAATTTTGCAGTGATGAGCAAACCTTTCTAGTGATAAGGTAAATGAATTTTCATACAGTTTAAATGACACCCTAGACTCACGGGGATGGAATTTAAATCCTTTGACAAATGATTCAGTGAGAGTGTGGTATTGAGTGCACTTATCTGATATGTAGGGACCGAGGTCGGCATTGTGAACATATTGCTCAAATTCCTCCTTAATGCCCACACTCACCATATAATCATCGCATGGCCATAAGCATGTTTTGGTGGCGGCATCTCGTATGGAACTTTCACTTGGTTCAACATAAGACCGACGAGCGGAGCTGTCACTAGAAGATGCCCCCAAGGATCTCCTCCTCGAAGAACTCCTTCCAAAGAGGTTCATCATATTTGCGTACAATTTTCTGAAAATTTATTGGGTGACAAAAATTTTGTCAACAAAACTTCACAATATTGGTAACAACTACTCATAGGGATGCATAGAGGCCATAGCAAGCATTCAACCTACTTACAACTCTAAGAATTCAACATGCAAGCTCATCTACAGCAGCACCAAGAGTAGCTAATGATTCAAAATATAAACAACTAAAGCAAAAACTAATTGGACACACGGAGGAGTCACATACCAAACAATAATCCCCCGAAACAGTTTCGGAAATGGAGCTTTGAGCAAAGAGATCGAAATCCGCGGGTTTGAGAGCAAGAACACGAGAGCAAGAGCAATGGAGATTTTTTTTCTGGAGGTAAGTGAAGATGTGGGATGAAGAGATAAGTGAGGGGGCCCACATGGGGACCACAACCCACCAGGGCGCGCCTGGGGGTCCTGGCGCGCCCAGGTGGGTTGTGCCCACCTGGTGCACCTCCCTCTGATATTATTTGCACCAGAAATTCTTAAATATTCAGAAAAAAAATCGTATTAAATTTTCAGGGCATTCTGAGAACTTTTATTTTTGGGTCATTTTTTTTATTGCACGGGAAAAATCAGAAAATGGACAAAACATGGCATTTTATTTTATTTAACTAATAGGAACAGAAAATAAAAGGTAGGGACAGAAGGTAGTGCTCACTAAATTCATCAACTTCATACCTCTAAAAAATGATCCATTAATAAGGTTGATCAAGTCTTATTAACAACCACTTTCGATTAGCATGAAACCGAAGAACTTTCGTAAATCACTAAGTTACCTCAACGGGGATATAAATGTCCCCAACAATAAGCATTTCATATTTCTTTTTGGTAGTAGGTAGAGGTAGTTGAAAACTTCCAATAGTGATTGTCGGAGATTTTTCAATAACATTAATACCATTCACTTGGAATTGTTTCTTCAGAAAGTGCACCGTATGCTCATTACCATTGATATGAAAAGTGACCTTGCTTTTATTGCAATCAATAACAGCCCCTGCAGTATTCAAGAAGGGTCTAACAAGGATAATCGACATGTTGTCGTCCTCGGGCATCTCAAGTATAACAAAGTCAGTCAAAATAGTAACATTAGCAACAACAACGGGCACATCCTCACAAATACCGATAGGTATGGCAGTTGATTTGTTAGCCATTTGCAAAGATATTTCAGTAGGTGTGAGTTTATTCAAGTCAAGTCTTTTATATAAAGAGAAAGGCATAACACTAACACCAGCTCCCAAATCACATAAAGCAGTTTTCACATAATTCTTTTTGATGGAGCAAGGTATAGTTGGTATTCCCGGATCTCCAAGTTTTTTAGGTACTCCATCCTTAAAAGTATAATTAGCAAGCATGGTGGAGATTTCAGCTCTGGTATTTTTCTCTTATTAGTGATGATGTCCTTCATGTACTTTGCATAAGGAGGCATTTTCAAGATATCAGTCAAGCGAGTACGCAAAAAGACTGGCCTCGGCATTTCAGCAAAGCGCTCAAATTCTTCATCATCTTTCTTTTTAGTTGACTTAGGTGGAAAGGGCATAGGTTTTTGAACCCACGGTTCTCTTTCCTTACCGTGTTTTCTAGCAACAAAGTCTCTTTTATTATATCTTGCATTTTTGGGTTGTGGGTTATCAAGATCAACAGCTGGTTCTATCTCAACATCATTGTCTGGTTCTTCATTATTTGTTTGAGTTTCTTCATGAACCTCATCATTATCTTTTTCACTATCAGAAGGTGAGTGTTCACTACCAGATTGAGTTTCAGCATCAGAGATAGAAACATCATTATCATTATCAGGAGGTTTCTCTACTTCAGGTTCACTAGAGGCATGCAAAGTCCTATCATTTTTATTTTTATTTTTCTTTTTAGAAGGACCAGGTGCAGTGGTGTTGTTCCTTTGTGAATCCTATTCAATTCTTTTTGGGTGTCCCTCGGGATAAAGTGGTTCCTGAGTCATTTTACCTCCTCTAGTTGCAACTCTAACAGCAAAGTCATGTATGTTGTTATTCATTTCATCAAGCAATTCTCTTTGAGATTTAGCAGCTTGTTCTAGTTGAGTTTGAACCATAGAAGCATGCTTCCCTACACCTCTAACATCATTTGACATTCTAAATAACAAGTCACTCAAGCGAGTAATCATATCAGAATTGTATTTCAATTGTTTCATAGCATTTGCATTGAAGTGATCTTGTTTTCTAATATAGTTTTCAAACTCATAAAGGCATTGGCTAGGGTGCATATTGTGAGGATTATCATTATCATTGAATTTCATTAGAGAATTTACCTCTACCACCGTAGGTGGTGGCGGTGTATCAAGCCCATGTATTTCTTCAATAGGAGGTAAATTTTTGACATCCTCAGCTTTAATACCTTTTTCCTTTATAGATTTCTTTGCCTCTTGCATATCTTCGGGACTGAGATATAAAATACCCCTCTTCTTCGGAGTGGGTTTAGATGGTGGTTCAGGAAGAGTCCAATCATCATAGTTTTTCAATATGTTATTCAATAATTCTTCAGCTTGTCCAATAGTTCGTTTCCTGAAAACACAACCAGCACAACTATCTAGGAAATCCCTAGAAGCATCGGTTAGTCCATTATAGAAGATATCAAGTATTTCATTTTTCTTAAGAGGATGATCAGGCAAAGCATTTAGTAACTGGCAAAGCCTCCCCCAAGCTTGTGGGAGACTCTCTTCTTCAATTTGCACAAAGTTAAATATTTCCTGTAAGGCAGCTTGTTTCTTATGAGCAGGAAAATATTTTTCAGAGAAGTAATAAATCATATCCTGGGGACTATGCACACAACCAGGAGCAAGAGTATTGTACCAAGCTTTAGCATCACCCTTTAATGAGAATGTAAATAATTTGAGAATATAGTAATAGCAAGTTTTCTCATCATGAGTAAAAAGGTGGCTATGTCATTCAAATTAGTAAGATGTGCCACAACAGTCTCAGTTTCATAACCATGGAAAGGATCAGATTCAACCAAAGTAATTAACTCTGGGTCGACAGAGAATTCATAATCCTTATCATCAATAAAGATAGGTGAGGTAGCAAACTTAGGATCATATTGCATTCTAGCATTCAGAGACTTTTCTTTATACTTGCATAATAATTTCTCTAGATCATCTCTATCCTTACAAGCAAGAATATCTCTAGTTGTCTCCTCATTCATAACATAACCTTCCGGTACCTTAGGCAATTCATATCTAGGAGGGCTAGTTCTAGTGGGTGTTTCAAGATTTTCAGTTTCAAGCTCATCATCAGATTCAACAACATCATGTTGTCTTACTCTAGCAATTTGTTCATCAAGAAATTCACCTAATGGCACATCATCATCAAGCAAGGTACTAGCATCATCATAAGCATTCATAGCAGAAGTAGCATCATCAATAACTTGCGACATATCAGAATTAATAGCATGTGGGGGTGTTGCAAGTTTACTTATAACAGAAGGTGAATCTAAAGCGGAGCTGGATGGCAGTTCCTTACCTCGCCTCGTCTTAGAGGGAAAAATCTTAGTCTTAGCATCCTTCAGATTCTTCATAGTGAATAATTGATAATAATCCCAAGTGACTCAACAAATATAGCTATGCTCCCCAGCAACGGCGCCAGAAAAAGGTCTTGATAACCCACAAGTATAGGGGATCGCAACAGTTTTCGAGGGTAGAGTATTCAACCCAAATTTATAGATTCGACACAAGGGGAGCCAAAGAATATTTGTAAGTATTAGTAGCTGAGTTGTCAATTCAACCACACCTGGAGATTAATTATCTGCAGCAAAGTGATCAGTAGCAAAGTAGTATGATAGTTTTGATAATAGTAGCAGCAGCAATAGTAACGATAACAGTGATAGCAGTGATATTGTAGCAAGTGCAATAGTAACAGCAACAGTAGTAACTTAACAAGATCAATATGTAGGAAAATCATAGGCATTGGATCGGTAATTTGTTGGATGATATTCATCATGAGACAGTTATAACCTAGGGCGATACGGCACTAGCTCCAGTTCATAAATATAATGTAGGCATGTATTCCGTAAATAGTCATACGTGCTTATGGAAAGAACTTGCATGACATCTTTTGTCCTACCCTCCCATGGCAGTGGGGTCCATATTAGAAACTAAGGGATATTAAGGCCTCCTTTTAATAGAGAACCGGAACAAAGCATTAACACACGGTCAATACATGAACTCCTCAAACTACGGTCATCGCCGGGAGTGGTCCCGACTATTGTCACTCCGGGGTTGCTGGATCATAACACGTAGTAGGTGACTATAACTTGCAAGATCGGATCTAGAACATAGATATAATGGTGATAACATAAACGGTTCAGATCTGAAATCATGGCACCCGGGCCCAAAGTGACAAGCATTAAGCATGGCAAAGTCATAGCAACATCAATCTCAGAACATAATGGATACTAGGGATCAAGCCCTAACAAAACTAACTCGATTACATGATGAATCTCATCCAACTCCTCACCGACCAGCGAGCCTACGAAGGAACTCCCGGTGGGGAGCATCATGGAATTGGCAATGGAGAAGGGTTGGTGATGACGAAGATCGAAGATCCCCCTCTCCGAAGCCCCAAACGGACTCCAGATCTGGCCTCCCGATGAAGAACAGGAGACGGCGGCGACTCCGTCTTGCGAAACGCGATAATTATTTCTCCCTGAATTTTTCTGGAAAAATAGGATTTTATAGCGTCGGTTTCAGGGTCTGCGGGGCCACCAGGTGGGGACAACCCACCTGGGTGCGCCTGGGGGGGCAGGCGCGCCCTGGTGGGTTGTACCCACCCAGGTGCCCCCCTCAGGTGGCTCTTGGCTCCAGAAATTCTCTTATTTTATATAAAAATTCCTCGCAAAGTTTCGTTCCATTCCGAGAACTTTTATTTCTGCACAAAAACAACACCATGGTAGTTCTGCTGAAAACAGCGTCAGTCCGGGGTTAGTTTCATCCAAATCATGCAAATTAGAGTCCAAAGCAAGAGGAAAAGCGTTAGAAAAAGTAGATACATTGGAGACGTATAAAAAAATCCCGTGCCTAGAATGTGCCTGGTTTTAGGTAAAACCACAGAAGTCCGACTCCAATGGTAATGCCAGCACACACTAGTAGCAAGGATGGAGCGTTTGGGATATTCGAGATATCAGAAATAGTTTTATAGGGACAACTGTATGCATCAAGGCCCCCTATCCCTGACGGTTTCTGGGTCGTGCGGGAAGGACCCCCCCCCCCCCTATCGCACACACTCACTTGGGGATGGTTCAAAATGCCGTCGCGGAAAGGGGTTAAAACCGTTTGTATAGCACCTCACTGTACCAGTGAATGCTGTTCTTATAAGTATATATGTTGATGTTCTGTAGACAGAGCGTAGATGTTGTGCGGACAGAGCAAATCACATCGCACACGGACTAAACAATGGAACCCATCGGTGATGATTTCATCAATCGCTCACAATTGTATACCAGCAATCGTTTGCTCCCAACACACACGGCTTGTTAACAAGAATCGTTTGTGTTGTTATCGGTCTTCCCACACATTTCTGATTTCTGAGCTGTTTGCCGCGTATCACTGATAAGTCTCCAACGTATCTATAATTTTTTATTGTTCCATGCTATTATATTATCCATCTTGGATGTTTTATATGCTATTTTATATTATTTTTGGGACTAACCTATTAACCTAGAGCCCAGTGCCAGTTTCTGTTTTTTCCTTGTTTTTTGAGTTTTGCAGAAAAGGAATATCAAATGGAGTCCAAACGAGCTGAAAATTTACGGTGATTTTTTATGGACCAAAAGAAGCCCCTGAAGAACAAGAGTTGGGCCAGAAGAGTCCAGAGTCAACGATAAGGGTGGAGGGCGCGCCCACCCCCCTAGGGCGCCCCCCTGCATTGTCGCTGACTCGTGGACCCCCCCTGATGTGAAACCGACGCCAAAAATTCCTATAAATCTAGAAACCCCCAGAAAGAAACCTAGATCGGGAGTTCCGCCGTAGTAAGCCTCTGTAGCCACGAAAAACCAATCGGGAGCCCTTTCCGGCACCCTGCCGGAGGGGGAAACCATCACCGAAGGCCATCTTCATCATCCCGGCGGTCTCCATGACGAGGAGGGAGTAGTTCACCCTCGGGGCTGAGGGTATGTACCAGTAGCTATGTGCTTGATCTCTCTCTCTCATGTTCTTGATTTGGCACGATCTTGCTGTACCATGAGCTTTGTTATTATAGTTGGATCATATGGTGTTTCTTCCCTCACTATCTCTTGTTGTGATGAATTGAGTCTTGCTCTTTGAGGTTTCGTTATGTTGGATTGAGTATTGGATTTGAGAACACTTGATGTATGTCTTGCGATGGGATATCTGTGGTGATAATGGGATGTTCTATTGATTCACTTGATGTATGTTTTGGCACTCAACTCACGGATTCCCGAGGTGACATTGGGGTAATCTATGCATAGGGGTTGATGCACGTTTTCTTCCTACGTTCTCCGATAGGAACTTCGGAGTGGTTCTTTGTTGCACGTTGAGGGATTGTTATATGATCTGATTATGTTATATTTGTTGAGAGAACTTGCACTAGTGAAAGTATGAACCCTATGCCTTGTTTCTAAGCATTGCAATACCGTTTTTGCTCACTTTTGTTACTAGTTACCTTGCTATTTTTATAATTTCAGATCACAAAAATGTTGGGGAACGTAGTAATTTCAAAAAAATTCCTACGCACACACAGGATCATGGTGATGCATAGCAACGAGAGGGGAGAGTGTGTCCACGTACCCTTGTAGACCGAAAGCGGAAGCGTTATGACAACGCGGTTGATGTAGTCATACGTCTTCACGATCCGACCGATCCAAGTACCGAATGCACAGCACCTCCGAGTTCAGCACACGTTCAGCTCGATGACGTCCCATGAACTCCGATCTAGCAGAGCTTCGAGGGAGAGTTCCGTCAGCACGACGGCGTGATGACGGTGATGATGATGCTACCGACGCAGGGCTTCGCCTAAGCACCGCTACGATATGACCGAGGTGGATTATGGTGGAGGGGGGCACCGCACACGGCTAAGAGAGATCAATGATCAACTTGTGTATATGGGGTGCCCCCTGGCCACGTATATAAAGGAGTGGAGGAGGGGAGGGGCCGGCCCTCTCTATGGCGCGCCCTGGGGAGTCCTACTCCCACCGGGAGTAGGATTCCCCCCCCCCCCCCTTCCATGTAGTAGGACTAGGAGAGAAGGAAAGGGAAAAGAGAAGAGAAGGAAGGAGGGGGCGCGCAGCCTCCCCTCTCTCTTTCCCCTAAAGCCCAATAAGGCCCATATACTCCCCGGCGAATTCCCGTAACTCTCCGGTACTCCGAAAAATACCCGAATCATTCGGAACCTTTCCGAAGTACGAATATAGTCGTCCAATATATCGATCTTTACGTCTCGACCATTTCGAGACTCCTTGTCATGTCTGCGATCTCATCCGGGACTCCGAACTACCTTCGGTACATCAAAACACATAAACTCATAATACCGATCGTCACCGAACGTTAAGCGTGCGGACCCTACGGGTTTGAGAACTATGTAGACATGACCGAGACACGTTTCTGGTCAATAACCAATAGCGGAACCTGGATGCTCATATTGGCTCCCACATATTCTACGAAGATCTTTATCGGTCAAACCGCATAACAACATACGTTGTTCCCTTTGTCATCGGTATGTTACTTGCCCGAGATTCGATCGTCGGTATCTCAATACCTAGTTCAATCTCGTTACCGGCAAGTCTCTTTACTCATTCCGTAATACATCATTCCGCAACTAACTCATTAGTTACAATGCTTGCAAGGCTTATAGTGATGTGTATTACCGAGTGGGCCCAGAGATACCTCTCCGACAATCGGAGTGACAAATCCTAATCTCGATATACGCCAACTCAACAAGTACCTTCGGAGACACCTGTAGAGCACCTTTATAATCACCCATTTACGTTGTGACGTTTGGTAGCACACAAAGTGTTCCTCCGGTAAACGGGAGTTGCAAAATCTCATAGTCATAGGAACATGTATAAGTCATGAAGAAAGCAATAGCAACATACTAAACGATCAAGTGCTAAGCTAACGGAATGGGTCAAGTCAATCATATCATTCTCCTAATGATGTGATCCCGTTAATCAAATGACAACTCATGTCTATGGTTAGGAAACATAACCATCTTTAATTAACGAGCTAGTCAAGTAGAGGCATACTAGTGACACTCTGTTTGTCTATGTATTCACACATGTATTATGTTTCCGGTTAATACAATTCTAGCATGAATAGTAAACATTTATCACGAAATAAGGAAATAAATAATAACTTTATTATTGCCTCTAGGGCATATTTCCTTCAGTCTCCCACTTGCACTAGATTCAATAATCTAGATCACATCGCCATGTGATTTAACATCAATAGTTCACATCACCATGTGATTAACACCCATAGTTCACATCGTCATGTGACCAACACCCAAAGGGTTTACTAGAGTCAATAATCTAGTTCACTTCGCTATGTGATTAACACCCAAAGAGTATTAAGGTGTGATCATGTTTTTCTTGTGAGAGAAGTTTAGTCAACAGGTCTGCCATATTCAGATCCGTATGTATTTTGCAAATTTCTATGTCTACAATGCTCTGCATGGAGCTACTTTAGCTAATTGCTCCCACTTTCAATATGTATCCAGATTAAGACTTAGAGTCATCTGGATCAGTGCCAAAACTTGTATCGACGTGACCCTTTACGACGAACCTTTTGGCACCTCCATAATCGAGAAACATATCCTTATTCCACTAAGGATAATTTTGACCGCTGTCCAATGATCTACTCCTAGATCACTATTGTACTCCCTTGCCAAACTCAATGTAGGGTATACAATAGATCTGTTACACAGCATAGCATACTTTATAGAACCTATGACTGAGGCATAGGGAATGACTTTTCATTCTCTTTCTATTTTCTGCCGTGGTCGGGTTTTGAGTCTTCACTCAACTTCACACCTTAAAACACAGGCAAGAACTCCTTCTTTGACTGTTCCATTTTGAACTACTTCAAAATCTTGTCAAGGTATGTACTCATTGAAAAAACTTATCAAGCGTCTTGATCTATCTCTATAGATCTTGATGCTCAATATGTAAGCAGCTTCACCGAGGTCTTTCTTTGAAAAACTCCTTTCAAACACTCCTTTATGCTTTGCAGAATAATTCTACATTATTTCCGATCAACAATATGTCATTCACATATACTTATCAAAAATGTTGTAGTGCTCCCACTCACTTTCTTGTAAATACAGGCTTCACTGCAAGTCTGTATAAAACTATATGCTTTGATCAATTTATCAAAGCGTATATTCCAACTCCGAGATGCTTGCACCAGTCCATAGATGGATCGCTAGAGCTTGCATATTTTGTTAGCACCTTTAGGATTGACAAAACCTTCTTGTTGCATCATATACAACTCTTCTTTAATAAATCCATTAAGGAATGCAGTTTTGTTTATCCATTTGCCAGATTTCATAAAATGCGGCAATTGCTAACATGATTCGGACAGACTTAAGCATAGATACGAGTGAGAAACTCTCATCGTAGTCAACACCTTGAACTTGTCGAAAACCTTTTTGCGACAATTCTAGCTTTGTAGATAGTAACACTACTATCAGTGTTCGTCTTCCTCTTGAAGATCCATTTAATCTCAATGGCTCACCAATCATCGGGCAAGTCAATCAAAGTCCATACTTTGTTCTCATACATGGATCCCATCTCAGATTTCATGGCCTCAAGCCATTTTGCGGAATCTGGGCTCATCATCGCTTCCTCATAGTTCGTAGGTTCGTCATGGTCAAGTAACATGACCTCCAGAACAGGATTACCGTACCACTCTGGTGCGGATCTTACTCTGGTTAACCTACGAGGTTCGGTAGTAACTTGATCTAAAGTTACATGATCATCATCATTAGCTTCCTCACTAATTGGTGTAGGAGTCACAGGAACAGATTTCTGTGATGAACTTACTTTCCAATAAGGGAGCAGGTACAGTTACCTCATCAAGTTCTACTTTCCTCCCACTCACTTCTTTCGAGAGAAACTCCTTCTCTAGAAAGGATCCATTCTTAGCAACAAATGTCTTGCCTTCGGATCTGTGATAGAAGGTGTACCCAACTGTCTCCTTTGGGTATCCTATGAAGATACATTTCTCCAATTTGGGTTTGAGCTTATCAGGATGAAACTTTTCACATAAGTATCGCAACCCCAAACTTTAAGAAACGACAACTTTGGTTTCTTGCCAAACCACAGTTCATACGGTGTCATCTCAATGGATTTAGATGGTGCCCTATTTAACGTGAATGCAGTTGTCTCTAATGCATAACCCCAAAACGATAGTGGTAAATCGGTAAGAGACATCATAGATTGCACCATATCTAATAAAGTACGGTTACGATGTTCGGACACACCATTACGCTGTGGTGTTCCAGGTGGCGTGAGTTGCGAAACTATTCCGCATTGTTTCAAATGAAGACCAAACTCGTAACTCAAATATTCTCCTCCACGATCAGATCGTAGATACTTTATTTTCTTGTTACGATGATTTTCCACTTCACTCTGAAATTCTTTGAACTTTTCAATTGTTTCAGACTTATGTTTCATCAAGTAGATATACCCATATCTGCTCAAATCATCTGTGAAGGTGAGAAAATAACGATACCCGCTGCGAGCCTCAATATTCATTGGAGCACATACATCAATATGTATGATTTCCAACAAATCTGTTGCTCGCTCCATTCTTCCGGAGAACAACGTTTTAGTCATCTTACCCATGAGGCATGGTTCGCAAGTATCAAGTGATTCATAATCAAGTGATTCCAAAATCCCATCAGCATGGAGTTTCTTCATGCGCTTTACACCAATATGACCTAAACGGCAGTGCCACAAACAAGGTGCACTATCATTATTAACTTTGCATCTTTTGGCTTCAATATTATGAATATGTGTATCACTATGATCGAGATCTAACAAACCATTTTCATTGGGTGTATGACCATAGAAGGTTTTATTCATGTAAACAGAACAACAATTATTCTCTAACTTAAATGAATAACCGTATTGCAATAAACATGATCAAATCATATTCATGCTCAACGCAAACACCAAATAACACTTATTTAGGTTCAACACTAATCCCGAAAGTATAGGGAGTGTGCGATGATGATCATATCAATCTTGGAACTATTTCCAACACACATCGTCACCCCGCCCTTAACTAGTTTCTGTTCATTCTGCAACTCCCGTTTCGAGTTACTACTCTTAGCAACTGAACCAGTATCAAATGCCGAGGGGTTGCTATAAACACTAGTAAAGTACACATCAATAACATGTATATCCAATATACCTTTGTTCACTTTGCCATCCTTCTTATCCGCCAAGTATCTAGGGGCAGTTCCACTTCCAGTGACCAGTCCCTTTGCAGTAGAAGCACTTTAGTCTCAGGCTTAGGTCCAGACTTGGGCTTCTTCACTTGAGCAGCAACTTGCTTGCCGTTCTTCTTGAAGTTCCCCTTCTTCCTTTTGCCCTTTTCTTGAAACTAGTGGTCTTGTCAACCATCAACACTTGATGCTTTTCTTGATTTCTACCTTCATCGATTTTAGCATCACGAAGAGCTTGGGAATCGTTTCCGTTATCCCTTGCATATTATAGTTCATCACGAAGTTCAAGTAACTTGGTGATAGTGACTAGAGAACTCTGTCAATCACTATCTTATCTGGAAGATTAACTCCCACTTGATTCAAGTGATTGTAGTACTCAGACATTCTGAGCACATGCTCACTAGCTGAGCTATTCTCCTCCATCTTGTAGGCAAAGTACTTGTCAAAGGTCTCATACCTTTCGACACGGGCATGAGTATGAAATACCAATTTCAACTCTTGGAACATCTTATATGCTCTGTGGCGTTCAAAACAATTTTGAAGTCCCGGTTCTAAGCCGTAAAGCATGGTGCACTAAACTATCAAGTAGTTATCATACCGAGCTTTGTCAAACGTTCATAACGTCTGCCTATGCTCCTGCAATAGGTCCGTCACCTAGCGGTGCATCAAGGACATAATTCTTCTGTGCAGCAATGAGGATAATCCTCAGATCACGGATCCAATCCGTATCATTGCTACTAACATCTTTCAATTTAGTTTTCTCTAGGAACATATCAAAAATAAAACAGAGGAGCTAAACGCGAGCTATTGATCTACAACAACATAGACAAGCAAAAAACTATCAGATACTAAGTTCATGATAAATTTAAGTTCAATTAATCATATTACTTAAGAACTCCCACTTAGATAGATATCTCTCTAATCATCTAAGTGATCACGTGATCCAAATCAACTAAACCATAACCGATCATCACGTGAAATGGAGTAGTTTTCAATGGTGAACATCACTATGTTGATCATATCTACTATATGATTCACGCTCGACCTTTCGGTCTCAATGTTCCGAGGCCATATCTGCATATGCTAGGCTCGTCAAGTTTAACCCGAGTATTCTGCGTGTGCAAAACTGGCTTGCACCCGTTGTAGATGAACGTTGAGCTTATCACACCCGATCATCACGTGGTGTCTCGGCACGACGAACTTTGGCAACGGTGCATACTCAGGGAGAACACTTTTACCTTGAAATTTAGTGAGAGATCATCTTATAATGCTACCGTCAAACAAAGCAAAATAAGATGCATAAAGGATAAACATCACATGCAATCAATATAATTGATATGATATGGCCATCATCATCTTGTGCTTGTGATCTCCATCTCCGAAGCACCGTCATGATCACCATCGTTACTGGCGCGACACCTTGATCTCCATCGTAGCATCGTTGTCGTCTCGCCAACTATTGCTTCTACGACTATCGCTACCGCTTAGTGATAAAGTAAAGCCATTACAGGGCGATTGCATTGCATACAATAAAGCGACAACCATATGGCTCCTGCCAGTTGCCGATAACTCAGTTACAAAACATGATCATCTCATACAATAAAATATAGCATCATGTCTTGACCATATCACATCACAACATGCCCTGCAAAAACAAGTTAGACGTCCTCCACTTTGTTGTTGCAAGTTTTACGTGGCTGCTACGGGCTGAGCAAGAACCGTTCTTACCTACGCATCAAAACCACAACGATAGTTCGTTAAGTTAGTGTTGTTTTAACCTTCACAAGGACCGGGCGTAGCCACACTCGGTTCAACTAAAGTTGGAGAAACTGACACCCGCTAGTCACACGTGTGCAAAGCACGGCGGTAAAACCAGTCTCGCGTAAGCGTACGCGTAATGTCGGTTCGGGCCACTTCATCCAACAATACCGCCGAACCAAAGTGTGACATGCTGGTAAGCAGTATGACTTGTATCGCCCACAACTCACTTGTGTTCTACTCGTGCATATAACATCTACGCATAAAACCTGACTCGGATGCCACTGTTGGGGAACGTAGTAATTTCAAAAAAATTCCTACGCACACACAGGATCATGGTGATGCATAGCAACGAGAGGGGAGTGTGTGTCCACGTACCCTTGTAGACCGAAAGCGGAAGCGTTATGACAACGCGGTTGATGTAGTCGTACGTCTTCACGATCCGACCGATCCAAGTACCGAATGCACGGCACCTCCGAGTTCAGCACACGTTCAGCTCGATGACGTCCCACGAACTCCGATCCAGCAGAGCTTCGAGGGAGAGTTCCGTCAGCACGACGGCGTGATGACGGTGATGATGATGCTACCGACGCAGGGCTTCGCCTAAGCACCGCTACGATATGACCGAGGTGGATTATGGTGGAGGGGGGCACCGCACACGGCTAAGAGAGATCAATGATCAACTTGTGTCTATGGGGTGCCCCCTGGCCACGTATATAAAGGAGTGGAGGAGGGGAGGGGCCGGCCCTCTCTATGGCGCGCCCTGAGGAGTCCTACTCACACCGGGAGTAGGATTCCCCCCCTTCCATGTAGTAGGAGTAGGAGAGAAGGAAAGGGAAAAGAGAAGAGAAGGAAGGAGGGGGCGCCGCCCCTCCCCCTAGTCCAATTCGGACTAAGCCTTGGGGGGGCGCGCAGCCTCCCCTCTCTCTTTCCCCTAGAGCCCAATAAGGCCCATATACTCCCCGGCGAATTCCCGTAACTCTCCGGTACTCCGAAAAATACCCGAATCACTCGGAACCTTTCCGAAGTCCGAATATAGTCGTCCAATATATCGATCTTTACGTCTCGACCATTTTGAGACTCCTCGTCATGTCTCCGATCTCATCCGGGAGTCCGAACTACCTTCGGTACATCAAAACACATAAACTCATAATACCGATCGTCACCGAATGTTAAGCGTGCGGACCCTACGGGTTCGAGAACTATGTAGACATGACCGAGACACGTTTCTGGTCAATAACCAATAGCGGAACCTGGATGCTCATATTGGCTCCCACATATTCTACGAAGATCTTTATCGGTCAAACCGCATAACAACATACGTTGTTCCCTTTGTCATCGGTATGTTACTTGCCCGAGATTCGATCGTCGGTATCTCAATACCTAGTTCAATCTCATTACCGGCAAGTCTCATTACTCGTTCCGTAATACATCATTCCGCAACTAACTCATTAGTTACAATGCTTGCAAGGCTTATAGTGATGTGTATTACCGAGTGGGCCCAGAGATACCTCTCCGACAATCGGAGTGACAAATCCTAATCTCGATATACGCCAACTCAACAAGTACCTTCGGAGACACCTGTAGAGCACCTTTATAATCACCCATTTACATTGTGACGTTTGGTAGCACACAAAGTGTTCCTCCGGTAAACGGGAGTTGCAAAATCTCATAGTCATAGGAACATGTATAAGTCATGAAGAAAGCAATAGCAACATACTAAACGATCAAGTGCTAAGCTAACGGAATGGGTCAAGTCAATCATATCATTCTCCTAATGATGTGATCCCGTTAATCAAATGACAACTCATGTCTATGGTAAGGAAACATAACCATCTTTAATTAACGAGCTAGTCAAGTAGAGGCATACTAGTGACACTCTGTTTGTCTATGTA
Source organism: Thinopyrum elongatum (assembly GCA_011799875.1). NCBI lineage: Eukaryota > Viridiplantae > Streptophyta > Magnoliopsida > Poales > Poaceae > Thinopyrum > Thinopyrum elongatum. Next base: position 124,211,200 of record CM022301.1, read on the forward strand.
TTCACACATGTATTATGTTTCCGGTTAATACAATTCTAGCATGAATAATAAACATTTATCATGAAATAAGGAAATAAATAATAACTTTATTATTGCCTCTAGGGCATATTTCCTTCAAAAAACCCATATCTACTATCCATATTACACTTGTATCACCATCTCTTCGCCGAACTAGTGCACCTATACAATTTACAATTGTATTGGGTGTGTTGGGGACACAAGAGACTCTTTGTTATTTGGTTGCAGGGTTGTTTGAGAGAGACCATCTTCATCCTGCGCCTCCAACGGATTGATAAACCTTAGGTCATCCACTTGAGGGAAATTTGCTACTGTCCTACAAAACTCTGCACTTGGAGGCCCAACAACATCTACAAGGAGAAAGGTTGCATAGTAGACATCAAGCTCTTTTCTGGCGCCGTTGCCGGGGAGGCTAGGTAAGCGGCACTCACGTCCCGTCAACGAAGCTCTTTTCTGGCGCCGTTGCCGGGGAGGTGAGTGCTTGAAGGTATATCTTTAGATCCTGCAATTGAATCTTCTAGTTTCTTGTTTTATCACTAGTTTAGTCTATAAAAGAAAACTACAAAAACCAATGGAATTTAGGTTGCCTCATATGCTTCATCTTTTTAATGTCTTTCGTGAAAATGATGGAAAGGAAAATTGTGCCCAAGTGTTAGAAGAAGAAGTTAATAAAATGTTTGGCACTAAATATTTGAATGATGAGCATGATTGCAATGTTGTTAGTATGAATTCTTTGAATATCCATGATGCTAATGATATGCAAAGCCATAAGCTTGGGGATGCTATGTTTGATGAAGATGATATTTTTAGTCCCCCAAGTTTTGATGAGAAAATTTATTATGATGAAAGCATGCCTCCTATTTATGATGATTATATTGATGAAAGTGGGTTTGGAAGAGTGTCAACTCTAGGTAATAATGATCCCACTATTTTGGAGGGTGTTGAATCTTTTCACGATATTGATAAAAGTGGATTTGGAGAGGTCATGACTTTATTTAGTGATGAATCCACTATTTTGGAAGAGGTTCCAATTGATTATGAGAACAAAGTTGCTATCTATGATGATTATTGTGATGACATGTATGCTATAAATAATAATGATAACCATGAAACTTGTCATCATGATTTTAATTTTCAATTGGATTATGCCTCACATGATAGTTATTTTGTTGAGTTTGCTCCCACTATTATTCATGAGAATAAATTTGCTTATGTGGAGAGTAATAAAATTTCTATGCTTGTGGATCATGAAAAGAATGCTTTATGTGATAGTTATATTGTTGAATTCATTCATGATGCTACTGAAAATTACTATGAGGGGGGGGGGGACATATGCTTGTAGGTATTGCAATAATATCAAGTTTCCTCTCTATGTGTTGAAAATCTTGAAGTTATGCTTGTTTTGCCTTCCTATGCTAGTTGATTCTTGTTCCCATAAATTGTTTGCTCACAAAATCCCTATTCATAGGAAGTGGGTTAGACTTAAATATGCTAGTCATATGCTTCATGATGCTCTCTTTGTGTTTCAATTCTTTACTTTTATGTGAGCATCATTGAAATCATCATGCCTGGCTAAAAAGGCATTAAAGAAAAGCGCTTGTTGGGAGACAACCCAATATTTACCCCTACTGTTTTTGTGTGTTCACATGATTAAGATACTGTAGTAATCATGTTTTATAGCTTTTGTTTGAATAAAGTGCCAAGTAAAGCCTTTGGGATAGTGTGGTTGATAGTTGACTTGATTCTGTGCAAAAACAGAAACTTTTGCGTCCAGTACAGAAATTCCTATCTTTTACTCGAACATGTAAAAACTATGAATTTTTTACATAGGATTTATATACAAATTTTCTACGTTTTCCAAATTATTCAGAATTTTTGGAGTAACATAAGTATGAGCTTAATTCATATCTTTACAGACTGTTCTGTTTTTGACAGATTCTGTTTTCAATGCATAGTTTGCTTGTTTTCTAGTTTCTATGGCTTATATTGCTCAATATAAATTTTAGAAATGATAGGGTACAGTAGTAATAATGTGAGAAAAAATTTGAATCTTGTCTTGACAGTACCTAAAAGTGAATGATTTGTTTTATTATACTAACGGATCTCATGAAGGTTTTGTTAAGTTTTGTGTGATTGAAGTTTTCAAGTTTTGGGTGAGATATCGATATGAGGAGAACAAGGAGTGGCAAGACACTAAGCTTGGGGATTCCCAAGGCACCCCAAGGTAATATTCAAGGAAGATCCAAGCAACCAAGCTTGGGGATGCCCCGAAAGGCATCCCCTCTTTCGTCTCCAACATTATCGGTAACCTTACTTGGAGCTATATTTTTATTCGTCACATGATATGAGTTTTTCTTGGAGCGTCATTTTATTTTATTAGGATTTGCTTGCTGTTATTTAGAGTAATGTTTTGTATATTTTAGTTCAATAAAAATGTCAAGTATAGCCTTTACCATGCTTATTTTGCAAGTCTATATGTTGCTGTTTTGAAAACAGAAAGTTTTATATCATTGTCTGAATTCTTATGTAAAGTCAGAAAGTGATAAAATCTTGAAATTTTTACACAATGTGTAACTACAAATTTTATACAGTGTGGTTATTTTTTATAATTTTTGGAGTTAGCTAAGTATGAGTACAATTGCACTCTTTACAGACTGTCCTGTTTAGACAGATTGCTGTTATGTTTGCATATGTTTGCTTGTTTAATGATTCTATTTGAGGATAGGAGTATTAAATATGCAGAGTCATTTAGTATTCAATGTTAAATAATAATTTTAGTGATTTGCTACAGTAGAGAATGATAAGGTTTTGCATTTGATTTATACTAACTTTTCTCACGAGTTCTTGTTGAGTTTTGTGTGCATGAAGTTTTTGAGATTTAGGGAAACCGTGATATAAAAGGAATTAAGGAGACACAAAAGCTCAAGCTTGGGGATGCCCAAGGCATCCCTAATTAATATTTCAAGAAGTCTCAAGCATCTAAGCTTGGGGATGCCCCGGTTGGCATCCCACCTTTCTTCATCAACAATCATCGGTTAGTATCGGTTGAGCCTAAGTTTTTGCTTCTTCACATGATGTGTGCTATTTTTAGAATGTTATTTTATTTTGTTTTGCTTGCTGTTTGAATAATATCCCAAGATCTGAAATTATTAATTGCTAGAGAGTCTTCACATAGTTACATAATTATTTGACTACTCATTGAGCTTCACATATATTTTTGGAGTAGTTTGTCAGTTGCTCAAGTGCTTCACTTATATCTTTTAAGAGCACGGCGGTGGTTTTATTTTGAAGAAATTGATGAACTCTCATGCTTCACTTATATTATTTTGAGAGTATTGAAACAGCATGGTAATTTGCTTAGGTTATGAATTTAGTGCTAATATGATGGGCATCCAAGAGGGATATAATAAAAACTTTCATATAAAGTGCATTGAATACTATGAGAAGTTTGATTCCTTATGATTGTTTTGAGATATAAAGATGGTGATATTAGAGTCATGCTAGTGAGTAATTGTGGATTGTAGAAATACTTGTGTTAAAGTTTGTGATTCCCGTAGCATGCATGTATGGTGAACCGTTATGTAACGAAGTTGGAGCATGATTTATTTATTGATTGTCTTCCTTATGAGTGGCGGTCGGGGACGAGCGATGGTCTTTTCCTACCAATCTATCCCCCTAGGAGCATGCGTGTAGTACTTTGTTTTGATATCTAATAGACTTTTGCAATAAGTATGTGAGTTCTTTATGACTAATGCTGAGTCCATGGATTATACGCACTCTCACCCTTCCACCATTGCTAGCCTCTCTAGTACCGCGCAACTTTCGCCGGTACCATACACCCACCATATACCTTCCTCAAAACAGCCACCATATCTACCTATTATGGCATTTCCATAGCCACTCCGAGATATATTGACATGCAACTTCCACCGTTCCGTTTATTATGACACGCTTCATCATTGTCATATTGCTTTGCATGATCATGTAGTTGACATAGTATTTGTGGCAAAGCCACCATTCATAATTTTTATACATGTCACTCTTGAGTCATTGCACATCCCGGTACACTGCCGGAGGCATTCACATAGAGTCATATCTTTTGTTCTAGTATCGAGTTGTAATATTGAGTTGTAAGTAAATAAAAGTGTGATGATCATCATTATTAGAGCATTGTCCCAGTGAGGAAGGATGATGGAGACTATGATTCCCCCACAAGTCGGGATGAGACTTCGGACGAAAAATAAAAAAAAGAGGCAAAAAAGAGAGAGAGCACAAAAAAAATGAATGAGAGAAAAAGAGAGAAGGGGCAATGCTACTATCCTTTTACCACACTTGTGCTTCAAAGTAGCACCATGATCTTCATGATGGAGAGTCTCCTATTTTGTCACTTTCATATACTAGTGAGAATTTTTCATTATAGAACCTAGCTTGTATATTCCAATGATGGGCTTCCTCAAATTTCCCTAGGTCTTCGTGAGCAAGCGAGTTGGATGCACACCCACTTAGTTTCTTTTTGAGCTTTCATACACTTATAGCTCTAGTGCATCCGTTGCATGGCAATCCCTACTCACTCACATTGATATCTATTGATGGGCATCTCCATAGCCCGTTGATACGCCTAGTTGATGTGAGACTATCTCCTTCTTTTTGTCTTCTCCGCAACCACCATATTCTATTCCACCTATAGTGCTATGTCCATGGCTCACGCTCTTGTATTGCGTGAAAGTTGAATAGGTTTGAGAACATCAAAAGTATGAAACAATTTCTTGGCTTGTCATCGGGGTTGTGCATGATTTGAATACTTTTGTGTGATGAAGATGGAGCATAGCCAGACTATATGATTTTGTAGGGATAGCTTTCTTTGACCATGTTATTTTGAGAAGACATGATTGATTTATTAGTATGCTTGAAGTATTATCATTTTTATGTCAATATTAAACTTTTGTTTTGAATCTTATGGATCTGAATATTCTTGCCACAATAGAGAAGATTACATTGATAAATATGCTAGGTAGCATTCACATCAAAAATCCTGTTTTTATCATTTACCTACTCGAGGATGAGCAGGAATTAAGCTTGGGATGCTTGATACGTCTCCAACGTATCTATAATTTTTTATTGTTCCATGCTATTATATTATCCATCTTGGATGTTTTATATGCATCTATATGCTATTTTATATTATTTTTGGGACTAACCTATTAACCTAGAACCTAGTGCCAGTTTCTGTTTTTTCCTTGTTTTTGAGTTTTGCAGAAAAGGAATATCAAACGGAGTCCAAACGAGCTCAAAATTTATGGTGATTTCTTATGGACCAGAAGAAGCCCCCGAAGCACAAGAGTGGGCCAGAAGAGTCCCGAGTCAACGACAAGGGTGGAAGGTGCGCCCCCCTGCCTTGTCGCTGACTCGTGGACCCCCCTGACGTGAAACCGATGCCAAAAATTCCTATAAATCCAGAAACCCCCAGAAAGAAACCTAGATCGGGAGTTTCGCCGCCGTAAGCCTCTGTAGCCATGAAAAACCAATCGGGAGCCCTTTTCGGCACCCTGCCGGAGGGGAAAACCATCACTGGAGGCCATCTTCATCATCCCGGCGGTCTCCATGACGAGGAGGGAGTAGTTCACCCTCGGGGCTGAGGGTATGTACCAGTAGCTATGTGTTTGATCTCTCTCTCGTGTTCTTGATTTGGCACGATCTTGATGTACCGCGAGCTTTGTTATTATAGTTGGATCATATGGTGTTTCTTCCCTCTCTATCTCTTGTTGTGATGAATTGAGTCTTGCTCTTTGAGGTTTCGTTATGTTGGATTGAGTATTGGATTTGAGAACACTTGGTGTATGTCATGCAATGGGATATCTGTGGTGACAATGGGATGTTCTATTGATTCACTTGATGTATGTTTTGGCACTCAACTCGCGGATTCCCGAGGTGACATTGGGGTAATCTATGCATAGGGGTTGATGCACGTTTTCATCCTACATTCTCCGATAGGAACTTTGGAGTGATTCTTTGTTGCACGTTGAGGGATTGTTATATGATCCAATTATGTTATCATTGTTGAGAGAACTTGCACTAGTGAAAGTATGAACCCTATGCCTTGTTTCTAAGCATTGCAATACCGTTTTTGCTCACTTTTGTTACTAGTTACCTTGCTGTTTTTATAATTTCAGATTACAAAAACCCATATCTATTATCCATATTACACTTGTATCACCATCTCTTCGCCGGACTAGTGCACCTATACAATTTACCATTGTATTGGGTGTGTTGGGGACACAAGAGACTCTTTGTTATTTGGTTGCAGGGTTGTTTGAGAGAGACCATCTTCATCCTACGCCTCCCACGGATTGATAAACCTTAGGTCATCCACTTGAGGGAAATTTGCTACTGTCCTACAAAACTCTGCACTTGGAGGCCCAACAACGTCTACAAGGAGAAAGGTTGCGTAGTAGACATCAATCACACACATCTTGTTAAGTTGAACCATTTCTGTTGTGTTGGCTAATCGCAAATAGTTCATCTGAGTGAACTGTATGCGTATATCGCACACACCTTGATCTGGCTGACAGTTTCTGTTGTGTTGCCTAATCACAGACAGTTCATCCGAGTGAACTGTATGCTGTATATCACACACATCTTCATCTGTCGAACCATTTCTGCTGTTATGCTCTCGCAAACAGTTCATTCGACTGAACATTATGCTACCCGTCGCACATGCAACTACAATCTGAATCATGTTTGATGTCTCCGCCATCGCAAACATTTTGTATCTTTTTTTATGGTTTTATTACATCATCGTCTGCGATTAATGCATCGCACACAGTTTCGTCGAAGGGTCTCTGCTTGTAGTGTCGCGTGCAGCATCCTGCAGTAGTGAAGCAACCATGTCTTTCAAAATATCAACGCTAAAGAAAGCTATCCCTTGCCCATTATGCTCAATCATTGATCCATTCATGAAACACACTCAAATATTAGCTACATCCAATGCACAAGTATGACAATAGTGTTCCCTAGTTGGTGCTTTATAAGAGAAGATGGAGACTCAAAATTAAAATAAAAATTGCATAAAAGTAAATAGATAGGCCCTTCGCAGAGGGAAGCAGAAATTTGTAGAGGTGCAAGAGCTCATAGCTTAAACTGAGAGATAAAATTATTTTGAGAGGCATGTTTTTCCTGTCAACAAAAATGACCGAGAATTCCCAATATCTTCCATGCTAGATAAATCATAGGCGGTTCCCAAACAGAAAATAAAGTTTATTTCCTTTTCACCATTCTTACACAATTCATGGCTAGCCGTATTCACGGGTGCCTTCCATACCAACACTTTCCAAGGAATTTATTATTAACAACCTATTAAAAAAATCATTTCGGGACTGGGCATCCCTATTACCTGCCATACTCTCCTGCAATGACAAGTGAATAAACACTCATCATGAGAATAAAATACGTAGCATTGAAAATATTGGCCACCCCCTGCAGCTTCATGAGCGATACGAGCACACAAAACGGAAATTCATTTTGAATATTAGAATTGGCACATACAAATTTACTTGGAACGGGATGGAAATACCGCATATAGGTAGGTATGGTGGACTCATTTGGCACAACTTTGGTTTAAGGAGTTGGATGCACAAGCAGCATTCCCGCTTAGTACAAATGAAGGCTAGCAAATAGATTGAGAAGCGACCAACCAAAAAACAAAAATGATCATAAACATGCATTGAACATAACTAACACTGAATAATGCACCACAAGTAGGATGTAACTTCATTGCATAACTATTGACTTTCGTTCTTGCATAGGGAATCATAAACCTTAACACCAATATTCTTACTAAAGCATAATTACTCACCAACATGACTCACATATCACTATCTCCATATCGCAAAACTATTGCAAGGAATCAAGCTTTTAATATCCAATGATCTTCATGAAAGTTTTTATTATATCCCTCTTGAATATTCATCACTTTGGGACCAAATTCATATCTCATGCAAATTACCATTGCTATTATCAACTCTCAAAAAGATTTAAGTGAAGCACGAGAGCATAAATATTTCTTCAAAAAAATCATAAATCAACTCTCAAAATAATTTAAGTGAAGCATGAGAGTGCATTTCTTTAAAACATAAAAATATCAACTCTCAAAATAATTTAAGTGAAGCATGAGAGTGCATTTCTTTAAAACATAATCATATCAACTCTCAAAATAATATAAGTGAAGCATGAGAGTTCAAGTATTTCTTCAAAATTTAATTGCCACCATGCTCTAAAAGATTTAAGTGAAGCACTAGAGCAATTGCCTAGCTCAGAAAAATTTAAGTGAAGCACATAGAGCAATTCTAACAAATCATGATAAAATACGGCTCTCTCAAATAGGTGTGTTCAGTAAGGATGATTGTGACAAACTAAAAAGCAAACAAAGCAAAGAATCATATCATACATGACGCTCCAAGCAAAACTCATGATATGTGACGAATAAAAATATAGCTTCAAGTAAAATTACCGATGGTCGTTAGAAGAAAGAGGGGATGCCTTACGGGGCATCCCCAAGCTTGGTTGCTTGGGAGTCCTTGAATATTCCCTTGGGGTGCCTCAGGCATCCCCAGGCTTAGGCTCTTGCCACTCCTTATTCCTTCATCCATCGTGATCTCACCCAAAACTTGAAAACTTCAATCACACAAAACTTAACAAACCTTCGTGAGATCCGTTAGTATAATAAAGCAAATCACCACTTTAAGTAATATTGCAAACCCATTCATATTTTGTTATTGCATTATACCTATTTTATTCTAACTCTACCATGGCTTATACCGCCGATACAATCCATAGATTCATCAAAATAAGCATACAATGCAACGAAAATAGAATCTGTCAAAAACAGAACAGTCTGTAGCAATCTGAACATTGACCATACTTTTGTAACTCCAAAAATTCTGAAAAATTAAGACGATGTGGGAAATTTGTATATCAATTATGTGTAAAAAAATCAGGGCAAAAGCACGTTTCTGTGAATTTACAAAATTCCAGAACTTGGCGCAGAAGTTTCTGTTTTTTCACAGAATTAAGTCAACTATCATCCAACATAATCCTAAAGGCTTTACTTTACACAAAAACTAATTAAAACATAAAAACACAATCATAACAGTATTATAATTGTGTACTTATTGAAAAACAGCAAGGAAACAGACATTTAAAAGATAACTATTGGGTTGCCTCCCAACAAGCGCTATTGTTTTATGCCCCTAGCTAGGCATAATGCATAGTTTCAAATATTGTCATCTTTAGTTTCCAAATCCTCAATCACACATCCATAATTTCTAAGAGATCTAGCATGCTTTTTTTAATGATCATGCTCCTAGGGATAAAGTTAAAGAATTCATTCTTGCAAGTAGGTTTCTTTATCAACTAAACAAAATTGGGGTGAACACTAATCATTTTAAGATCTTCGTTATTGCTACTATAAGTGGCTCCTTTGTTCTTAGGAACATAAGTAAACTTGCAATTCTTGCTAGGAGGAGTCTTTTCAATAGTTTTAACGGAGGAAAAAGTGGAGCTCAAATTATTAAAAATCTCTTCCAACTTATCAATCCTAACGGGACTTTCTTTTACCCTTTCATTAACTATGGGTTCTTTCTCTTTTAGCATTTTAAGGGTATTCCCTACCTTTGATCCAAATTGAGTGACATGATTGTGGATCTTTTTATCAAGATTTTCAATATATTCTATGGTGGGCATTTTCTTTTCAATAGCATCTAGTCTTTGCATAACGTGTTCTAGGGTTAGGGGTGTTTCATTGATAGTGATAGGTGGTGATCCCACTAAATTTCCCATAGCATTAAATGCATCCAAAGGGGGACAAATCAATAAATTCCCTTCGGTAATAGTATCAAGAACAAATCTATACCAAGAAGTAATGCCCACAAAAAAATTGTGAAGAAGGACGGTAGTGGATTGCTTACAAGTTGATCTATTATGAGCATCACAAATCCTATACCAAGCATCTTTTAAATTCTCTCCCCCCTTTGCTTAAAATTGAGAACTTCATTTTCAGGGGTACACGAAACAAGAGAGGAACTAGCCATAACGATAAAGCGAGCAAATAAGAAAAAGGCAAAAATAAAAAAATATTTTTGTAAAAACTTTTTAGAAGTGGGGGAGATGAAAACGAGGGGCAAATGGAAAATAAAGTAAATGCAAGGAGATGAAAGTTTATGCGTAGGTACTTGATAGATGTTGATGATGTCTCCCCGGCAATGGTACCAGAAATTCTTCCTGCTACTTGTGAGCTGCGATGGGATTTCCTCGAAGAGGAGAGGATGATGCAGTACAGTAGAGATAAGTTTTTCCCTCAGTTATGAAACCAAGGTTATCAATCCAGTAGGAGAACCAAACAACACTATGTAAACAACACCTGCACACAAACAACAAATACTTGCAACCCAATGCGTAGAGGGGTTGTCAATCCCTCAACGGTTACGAGCAAGATTGAATTGTATAGTTTTTGATAGATAGATATGACAAAAATACAAAATAAAATAAATAAAATAAAATTGCAGCAAGGTATTTTTAGGATTTTTATATGATAAAAGATAGACCTAGGGGCCATAGTTTTCACTAGAGGCTTCTCTCGAGAAAATAGCATATGGTGGGTAAACAAATTACCGTTGGGCAATTGACAGAAAAGCAAATAATTATGATGATATCCAAGGCAATGATCAAACATATGGGCATCACGTCCAAGATTAGTAGACCAAAACGATTCTACATCTACTACTATTACTCCACACATCGACCGCTATGCAGCATGCATCCAGTGTATTAAGTTCATGAAAAAAACAGAGTAATGCTTTAAGCAAGATGACGTGATGTAGACAAGAAAAACTTATGTATGAATAAACCCCATCTTTTTACCCTTAACAGCAACGATACATACGTGTCATGTCCCCTTCTGTCACTGGGATTGAGCACTGCAAGATTGAACCCATTACAAAGCACCTCTTCCCATGGCAAGATAAATCAATATAGTTGGCCAGACCAAACCAATAAATCGAAGAAGAATTACGAAGCTATATTAATCATGCATAAAAGAGTTCAGAGAAAACTCAAATAATATTCATGGATAGATCTGATCATAAACTCACAATTCATCGGATCCCAAGAAACACACCACAAAATAGAATTACATCAGATAGAACTCCAAGAACATCAAGGAGAACATTGTATTGAAGAACATCGAGACAGAAGAAGCCATCTAGCTACTGATGTCTACTACACAACCTTCTTCTTGTAGACTCGTGTTGGGCCTCCAAGCGCAGAGTTTTGTAGGGCAGTAGCAAATTTCCCTCAAGTGGATGACCTAAGGTTTATCAATCCGTGGGAGGCGTAGGATGAAGATGGTCTCTCTCAAACAACCCTGCAGCCAAATAACAAAGAGTCTCTTGTGTCCCCAACACACCCAATACAATGGTAAATTGTATAGGTGCACTAGTTCGGCAAAGAGATGGTGATACAAGTGTAATATGGATGGTAGATATAGGTTTTTGTAATCTGAAAATATAAAAACAGTAAGGTAGCAAGTAACAAAAGTGAGCAAAAACGGTATTGCAATGCTTGAAAACAAGGCCTAGGGTTCATACTTTCACTAGTGCAAGTTCTCTCAACAATGATAACATAATTGAATCATATAACAATCCCTCAACGTGCAACAAAGAATCACTCCAAAGTTTCTATCGGAGAACATAGGACGAAAACGTGCATCAACCCCTATGCATAGATTACCCCAATGTCACCTCGGGAATCCACGAGTTGAGTGCCAAAACATACATCAAGTGAATCAATAGAACATCCCATTGTCACCACAGATATCCCATCGCAAGGCATACATCAAGTGTTCTCAAATCCAATACTCAATCCAACATAATGAAACCTCAAAGAGCAAGATCCATTCATCACAAGAAGGTAGAGGGGGAGAAACACCATATGATCCGACTATAATAACAAAGCTCGCGATACATCAAGATCGTGCCAAATCAAGAACAAGAGAGAGAGAGATCAAACACATAGCTACTGGTACATACCCTCAGCCCCGAGGGTGAACTACTCCCTCCTCATCATGGAGACTGCCGGGATAATGAAGATGGCCACCGGTGATAGTTTCCCCCTCCGGCAAGGTGCCGAAACGGGATCCCAATTGGTTTTTCTTGGCTACAGAGGCTTGCGGCGGCGGAACTTCCGATCTAAGTTTCTTTTCGAGGGTTTCTATATTTATAAGGATTTTTAGCGTCGGAAACAAGTCAGGGGGGTTCCCGAGGAGCCCACAAGCCAGGGGGCGCGCCCTAGGCTTGTGGTTGCCTCGGGACTCTTCTGGCCCATCTCCGATACTCCGTGGGTCTCTTCTGGTCCATAAAAAATCACTGTAAATTTGCAGCTCGTTTGGACTCCGTTTGATATTCCTTTTCTGTAAAACTCAAAAACAAGGAAAAAACAGAAACTGGCGCAGGGCTCTAGGTTAATAGGTTAGTCCCAAAAATAATATAAAATAGGATATAAATGCATATAAAACATCCAAAACAGATAACATAATAGCATGGAACAATAAAAAATTATAGATACGTTGGAGACGTATCAAGCATCCCCAAGCTTAAATCCTGCTCGTCCTCGAGTAGGTAAATGATAAAAATAGAATTTTTGATGTGGAATGCTACCTAACATATTTATCCATGTAATTTTCTTTATTGTGGCATGAATATTCAGATCCATAAGATTCAAAACAAAGGTTTAATATTGACATAAAAACAATAATACTTCAAGCATACTAATAAAGCAATCATGTCTTCTCAAAATAACATGGCCAAAGAAAGTTATCCCTACAAAATCATATAATCTGGCTATGCTCCATCTTCATCACACAAAGTATTAAATCATGCACAACCCCGATGACAAGCCAAGCAATTGTTTCATACTTTTGATGTTCTCAAACTTTTTCAACTTTCACGCAATACATGAGCGTGAGCCATGGATATAGCACTATAGGTGGAATAGAATATGGTGGTTGTGGAGAAGACAAAAAAAAGGAGATAGTCTCACATCAACTAGGCGTATCAACGGGCTATGGAGATGCCCATCAATAGATATCAATGTGAGTGAGTAGGGATTGCCATGCAACGGATGCACTAGAGCTATAAGTGTATGGAAGCTCAAAAAGAAACTAAGTGGTGTGCATCTAACTCGCTTGCTCATGAAGACCTAGGGCAATTTGAGGAAGCCCATCATTGGAATATGCAGGCCAAGTTCTATAATGAAAATTCCCACTAGTATATGAAAGCGACAACATAGGAGACTATCTATCATGAAGATCATGGTGCTATTTTGAAGCACAAGTGTGGAAAAAGGATAGTAGCATTGCCCCTTCTCTCTTTTCTCTCATTTTTTTATTTTGGGCTCTTTGGCCTCTTTTTTCCTTTTTTTTCGTCCAGAGTCTCATACAGACTTGTGGGAGAATCATAGTCTCCATCATCTTTTCGTCACATGGGACGGTGCTCTAATAATGATGATCATCACACTTTTATTTACTTACAACTCAAGAATTACAACTCGATACTTAGAACAAATATATGACTCTATATGAATGCTTCCGGCGGTGTAACGGGATGTGCAATGACCCAAGAGTGACATGATATGAATGGTGGCTTTGCCACAAATACGATGTCAACTACATGATCATGCAAAGCAATATGGCAATGATGAAGCGTGTCATAATAAAGGGAACGGTGGAAGTTGCATGGCAATATATCTTGGAATGGCTATGGAAATGCCATAATAGGTAGGTATGGTGGATGTTTTGAGGAAGGTATATGGTGGGTGTAATGCACCGGCGAAAGTTGCGCGGTACTAGAGAGGCTAGCAATGGTGGAAGGGTGAGAGTGCGTATAATCCATGGACTCAACATTAGTCATAAAGAACTCACATACTTATTGCAAAAGTCTATTAGCTATCGAAACAAAGTACTATGTGCATGCTCCTAGGGGGATAGATTGGTAGGAAAATACCATCGCTCGTCCCCGACCGCCACTCATAAGGAAGACAATCAATAAATAAATCATGCTCCGACTTCATCACATAACGGTTCACCATACGTGCATGCTACGGGAATCACAAACTTTAACTCAAGTATTTCTACCAAACCACAATTACTCACTAGCATGTCTCTAATATCACCATCTTTATATCTCAAAACAAATGCAAGGAATCAAACTTCTCATAGTATTCAATGCTCTTTATATGAAAGTTTTTATTATATCCCTCTTGGATGCCCATCATATTAGGACTAAATTCATAACCTATGCAAATTACCATATTGTTTAAGACTCTCAAAATAATATAAGTGAAGCATGAGAGTTCATCAATTTCTTCAAAATAAAACCACCGCCGTGCTCTGAAAAGATATAAGTGAAGCACTAGAGCAACTACCTGGCTCAAAAGATATAAATGAAGCACATAGGGTATTCTAATAAATTCATGATTAATGTGTGTCCCTCTCAAAAGGTGTGTCCAGCAAGGATGATCGTGGCAAACTAAAAATCAAAGACTCAAATCATACAAGACGCTCCAAGCAAAACACATATCATGTGGTGAATAAAAATATAGCCTCAAGTAAATTTACCGATGGATTGAAGACGAAAGAGGGGATGCCATCCGAGGCATCCCCAAGCTTAGATGCTTGGTTGTCCTTGAATATTACCTTGGTGTGCCTTGGGCATCCCCAAGCTTAGGCTCTTGCCACTCCTTATTCCATAGTCCATCAAATCTTTACCCAAAACTTGAAAACTTCACAACACAAAACTCAACAGAAAACTCGTAAGATCCGTTAGTATAATAAAACAAATCATTCACTTTGGTACTGTCAAGACAAGATTAATAATTTTTCTCACATTATTCCTACTGTACCCTATCATTTCTACAAATTATATTAAGGAATATAAGCCATAGAAACTAGAAAACAAGTAAACTATGCATCGAAAACAGAATCTGTCAAAAACAGAACAGTACGTAAAGATCTGAATTAAGTTCATACTTCTGTAACTCCAAAAATTCTGAAAAATTAGGAAAACATAGAAAATTTGTATACAAATAAACTTTAAAAAATTCAGAATTTTAAACGTTCCAGTAAAAGATAGGAATTTATGTACTGGACGCAAAAGTTTCTGTTTTTGCACAGAATGAAGTCAACCATCATCCACACTATCCCAAAGGCTTTACTTGGCACTTTATTGAAACAAAACCTATAAAACATGATTAGTACAGTATCCTAATCATGTGAACACATAAAAACAGTAGGGGTAAATGTTGGGTTGTCTCCCAACAAGCGCTTTTCTTTAATGCCTTTTTAGCTAGGCATGATGATTTCAATGATGCTCACATAAAAGTAAAGAATTGAAACACAAAGAGAGCATCATGAAGCATATGACTAGCACATTTAAGTCTAACCCACTTCCTATGAATAGGGATTTTGTGAGCAAACAATTTATGGGAACAAGAATCAACTAGCATAGGAAGGCAAAACAAGCATAACTTCAAGATTTTCAACACATAGAGAGGAAACTTGATATTATTGCAATACCTACAAGCATATGTCCCCCCCCCCTCATAGTAATTTTCAGTAGCATCATGAATGAATTCAACAATATAACTATCACATAAAGCATTCTTTTCATGATCCACAAGCATAGAAATTTTATTACTCTCCACATAAGCAAATTTATTCTCATGAATAATAGTGGGAGCAAACTCAACAAAATAACTATCATGTGAGGCATAATCCAATTGAAAATTAAAATCATGATGACAAGTTTCATGGTTATCATTATTATTTATAGCATACATGTCATCACAATAATCATCATAGATAGCAACTTTGTTCTCATAATCAATTGGAACCTCTTCCAAAATAGTGGATTCATCACTAAATAAAGTCATGACCTCTCCAAATCCACTTTTATCAATATCGTGAAAAGATTCAACACCCTCCAAAATAGTGGGATCATTATTACCTAGAGTTGACACTCTTCCAAACCCACTTTCATCAATATAATCATCATAAATAGGAGGCATGCTTTCATCATAATAAATTTTCTCATCAAAACTTGGGGGACTAAAAATATCATCTTCATCAAACATAGCATCCCCAAGCTTATGGCTTTGCATATCATTAGCATCATGGATATTCAAAGAATTCAAACTAACAACATTGCAATCATGCTCATCATTCAAATATTTAGTGCCAAACATTTTATTAACTTCTTCTTCTAACACTTGGGCACAATTTTCCTTTCCATCATTTTCACGAAAGACATTAAAAAGATGAAGCATATGAGGCAACCTCAATTCCATTTGTTTTTGTAGTTTTCTTTTATAGACTAAACTAGTGATAAAACAAGAAACTAAAAGATTCAATTGCAAGATCTAAAGATATACCTTCAATCACTCACCTCCCCGGCAATAGCGCTAGAAAAGAGCTTGATGTCTACTACGCAACCTTCTTCTTGTAGACTCGTGTTGGGCCTCCAAGCGCAGAGTTTTGTAGGACAGTAGCAAATTTCCCTCAAGTGGATGACCTAAGGTTTACAATCCGTGGGAGGCGTAGGATGAAGATGGTCTCTCTCAAACAACCCTGCAACCAAATAACAAAGAGTCTCTTGTGTCCCCAACACACCCAATACAATGGTAAATTGTATAGGTGCACTAGTTCAGCAAAGAGATGGTGATACAAGTGTAATATGGATGGTAGATATAGGTTTTTGTAATCTGAAAATATAAAAACAGCAAGGTAGCAAGTAACAAAAGTGAGCAAAAACGGTATTGCAATGCTTGAAAATAAGGCCTAGGGTTCATACTTTCACTAGTGCAAGGTCTCTTAACAATGATAACATAATTGAATCATATAACAATCCTTCAACGTGCAACAAAGAATCACTCCAAAGTTTCTATCGGAGAACGTAGGACGAAAACGTGCATCAACCCCTATGCATAGATTACCCGAATGTCACCTCGGGAATCCGCGAGTTGAGTGCCAAAACATACATCAAGTGAATCAATAGAACATCCCATTGTCACCACAGATATCCCATCGCAAGACATACATCAAGTGTTCTCAAATCCAATACTCAATCCAACATAACGAAACATCAAAGAGCAAGACTCAATTCATCACAAGAAGGTAGAGGGGGAGAAACACCATATGATCCGACTATAATAACAAAGCTCGCGATACATCAAGATCGTGCCAAATCAAGAACACGAGAGAGAGAGAGAGAGAGATCAAACACATAGCTACTAGTACATACCCTCAGCCCCGAGGGTGAACTACTCCCTCCTCGTCATGGAGACCACGGGGATGATGAAGATGGCCACCGATGATAGTTCCCCCCCCCCCCCCGGCAGGGTGCCGGAACGGGCTCCCGATTGGTTTTTCGTGGCTACAGAGGCTTGCGGCGGCGGAACTTCCGATTTAGGTTTCTTTTCGGGGGTTTCTATATTTATAAGGATTTTTGGCGTCGGAAACAAGTCAGGGGGGTTCCCGAGGAGCCCACAAGCCAGGCGCCCTAGGGGGGCGCCCCCCTAGGCTTGTGGTTGCCTCGGGACTCTTCTGGCCCATCTCCGATACTCCGTGGGTCTCATCTGGTCCATAAAAAATCATCGTAAATTTTCATCTCGTTTGGACTCCGTTTGATATTCCTTTTCTGTAAAACTCCAAAACAAGGAAAAAACAGAAACTGGCACTGGGCTCTAGGTTAATAGGTTAGTCCCAAAAATAATATAAAATAGTATATAAATGCATATAAAACATCCAAAACAGATAACATAATAGCATGGAACAATCAAAAATTATAGATACGTTGGAGACGTATCAGCTACTAACTATGGACCCATAGGTCTGTGATAAACTACTCACGCATCATCGGAGGGGCAGCAAGGATGATGAAGAACCCCTCCGTGATCGACCCTCCCCCCTCCGGCAGAGTGCCAGAAAAGGTCCCCAGATGGATCTCTCCAGAACAGAGGCTTGTGGCAGCGGAAAAAGTATTTCGTGGACTCCCTGGTAGGTTTTCTGATTTTTGGGAATTTATAGAGGCGGAGTTCGGTTAAACAGAGCCACATGGGCCCCACTAGGTACCAGGGCGCGCCAGAGGCCCCTGGCGTGCCCTGGTGCCTAGTGGGCCACTGTTCCATCTTCTCGTGGCCTCTCGAAGCTTTCAGGGTCTCTTATCGCCAGAAAAAATCTCCAAAAAGTTTCATGGCATTTGGACTTCGTTTGGTATTGATTTTCTACAAAGTAAAAAACAAGCGAAAAACAACAATTGGCACTGGCCACTAAGTTAGTAGGTTAGTCCCAAAAAATAATATAAAGTTGCTTGTAATTGTATATAAAACATCCAAGATTGATACTATAATAGCATGGAACAATTAAAAATTATACAACGTATCACACCTCCAATTGATTCATTTCCGACGTCTGAGGTCGACGAGGTGTTTTCTAACTGATCATTTGCTTTGTAGTTAATGTTAATTGCCTCTGAAACTCCGTATCCAATATTTCTATGTGGCAATTATGTTTTCCTTTATTTCTTTTTGCCGGTTGGGTATACGAACCATCGTATACCGAATCGATGCTTTTATTTCGTGTGTTGTTTTCACAGGGGCTTGGACCTTATGTGGAGAAGTGTACGGTATGGTGCCAAACGTATAAAAGACCCACACAAGCCACTTGGTTGCTTCATCATGATGAGCTTAAACTACAGGTGCCCGGTAAAATCTTCCAATATGAACCTTGCTAAAATAAAAGTGGTTTAGTACAAAGGTTCTCACCTTAAGTGAGATCTCTCTTTTAATTAGGCACGTAGGAGCTGCACACTTGTGTTCATATCTTGTCTCACATGCACTTTATGCTTATCTAAGAGTGACGTCTCTCTTAGACTTAGTTTATCTTCTTGAGCGTGGTGCTTAGGTAGATAAACCGATCATATGAGGCATATATTTTTATCACCTATGTTGCTAATCCTCTGTGCTATAAAAAACTGAAAAACTACGAAAGCACAAAAATATTTCTCTTTCTTTTCAGTTCGTTCTAGCAGGTTCTATTGGAGGGCAGCCACCGGACCACAACAAGGAGATCACATGAAGTAAGGTCCATTCCTAATAAAAGAGAGGGCACATGCACCTCAACGGTAAAAGTTTCTAACCCTTGCTTAGACGTAAGCTTGGGGAGGTAACCACTTCTCGTGCTCTCTTTTAGTAACTGCACTTTCTTTTCACTTTCGTAATCTTCTCTAGTTTAGTATTGCAAAGTTCTAAGCATGGGGAGATTACTTTTTCATGTGTAGTGTCGTGTGCAATGCTCTTCATCATATGTTTTTTGTGCACGTGTGTCCCACTATTTTGACATGCTTGCTTTGCACTTGTTTGACTTAGCTTGTTGGAATCTTGATATCTTATGAAAAACATTGCCATGTTCTTTTATCAAAAACCCAATAAAGGAGTCCTTTGCACTGTTGCATTTCTTTCACCTAATTACATAAGTTGGGGACTCTAGTGGTGGCTTGATTAGCGATTGGATGATTGTAGAGGCTTTTTGCTGATGAACTGATATGTCTCCAACGTATCTATAATTTATGAAGTATTCATGCCATGTTTACAACAATTTTACATGGTTTTGGTATGATTTGCATGGAACTAACCCGGACTGACGCTGTTTTCAGCAGAACTACCGTGGTGTTGTTTTTTGTGCAGAAATGAAAGTTCTCCAAATGAGCTGAAACTTTTTGACGATTTTTTCTGGAACAAAAGAGACCCCTGAAGCTTCGTGGAAGGACCAGAAGGTGAAGGAGTAGGGCACAAGACACCGGGGCGCGCCTGGGCCCCTGCCGTGCCCCGGTGGGTTGTGCTCACCTCGAGGCCCATCTTAGCGTGAAACCAACGCCAAAAATTCCTATAAATAGAGAAACCATCAGGGGTAACCCTAGATCAGAAGTTCTTCCGCTGCAAGGCTCTGTAGCCACGCAAAAACCAATCTAGACCCCGTTCTGGCACTCCGCCGGAGGGGGAAATCATCACCGGTGGCCATCTTCATCATCCCGGCGGCCACACGATGAGGAGGGAGTAGTCCACCCTCGGGGCTGAGGGTTTGTACTAGTAGCTATGTGTTTAATCTCTCTCTCTCTCGTGTTCTTGAGATGGCACGATCTTGATGTATCGCGGGCTTTGTTAATATAGTTGGATCATATGGTGTTTTCCCCTCTCTATCTTGTTGTGATGAATTGAGTTTTCCCTTTGAGATTTTGTTTTATCTGATTGAATACTTTTATGGATTTGAGAGCACTTGATCTATGTCTTGGCACTCAACTTGTGGATTCCCGAGGTGACATTGAGGTAATCTATGCATAGGGGTTGATGCACGTTTTCGTCCTTGTTTCTCCGGTAGAAATCTTGGGGCACTCTTTGAGGTTCTTTGTGTTGGATTGAGTATTATGAATCTGAAATTGTTTGATGCATATCGCATAATCAACTCACGGATACTCGCGGTGACATTGGAGAATCTAGGTGACATTAGAGTTGGTTGATGTTTATCATATGGTGTTATTTTAGTACGAACTCTTGGTTAGATCAATCGGAAAGAATAGCTTGGTGTTATTTTAGTACGAACTCTAGGATAGATTGATCGGAAAGAATAGCTTTGAGGTGGTTTCGTACCCTACAAACAATTTCTTCTTATGTTCTCCGCTAGATAAGAACTTTGGAGTGATTCTTCATCGCACTTTGAGGGATGGTTATATGATCCTATTAGATTAGCATTGTTGAGAGATTGCACTAGCGAAAGTATGGACCCTAGGCCTTGTTTTCAAGCATTGCAATACCGTTTGTTCTCCGTTTTATCACTTGCTACCTTGCTGTTTTTATTTATTCAGATTATAAAAATATATTTCTACCATCCATATTACACTTTTATCACCATCTCTTCGCCGAACTAGTGCACCTATACAATTTGCCATTGTATTGGGTGTGTTGGGAACACAAGAGACTTTTTGTTATTTGGTTGCAGGGTTGTTTGAGAGAGACCATCTTCATCCTACGCCTCCCACAGATTGATAAACCTTAGGTCATCCACTTGAGGGAAAATTGCTACTGTCCTACAAAACTCTGCGCTTGGAGGCCCAACACGAGTCTACAAGAATAAAGTTGCGTAGTAGACATCAAGCTCTTTTCTGGCGCCGTTGCAGGGGAGGTGAGTGCATGAAGGTATATCTTTAGATCTTGCAATCGAATCTTTTAGTTTCTTGTTTTATCACTAGTTTGGTTTATAAAAAGAAAACTACAAAAAAATGGAATTGAGATTGCATCATATTATTCATCTTTATAATGTCTTTCGTGAAAATGATGGAAAGGAAAATTGTGCTCAATTGATAGAAGAAGAATTCAATAAAATGTTTGGCATAAGTGATGAGCATGATTGCAATATTGTTGGTATGAACTCTATGAATATCCATGATGCTAATGATATGCAAAGTTACAAGCTTGGGGATGCTATGTTTGATGAAGATGATATTTTTAGTCCCCCAAGTTTTGATGTGCAAATTTGTTATAATGGTAGCATGCCTCCTATTTATGATGATTATATTGATGAAAGTGGGTTTGGAAGAGTGTCAACTTTAGATAAGAATGATCCCACTATTTTGGAGGGTGTTGAATCTTTTCACAATTTTGATAAAAGTGGATTTGGAGAGGTCATGACTTTATTTAGTGATGAATCCACTATTTTGGAAGAGGTTCCAATTGATTATGACAACAAAGTTGCTACCTATGATGATTATGGTGATGACATGTATGCTATATTGAATAATGATAACCATGAAACTTGTCATCATGATTTTAATTTCTAATCACATGATAGTTATCTTGTTGAGTTTGCTCCCACCACTATTCATGAGAATAAATTTGCTTATGTGAAGAGTAATAAAATTTATATGCTTGTGGATCATGAAAAGAATGCTTTATGTGATAGTTATATTGTTGAATTCATTCATGATGCTACTAAAAATTATTATGAGAGAGGAACATATGCATCTACATATCTCAATAATATCAAGTTTCCTCTCTATGTGTTGAAATTTTCGAAGTTATGCATGTTTTGCCTTCCTATGCTAGTTGATTCTTGTTCCTATAATTTGTTTGCTCACAAAATCCCTATGCATAGGAAGTGGGTTAGACTTAAATGTGCTAGTCATATGCTTCATGATGCTCTTGTTATGTTTCAATCCTTATCTTTTATGCGAGCATCATTGAAATCATCATGCCTAGCTAAAAGGCATTAAAGAAAAGCGCTTGTTGGGAGACAATCCAACACTTTTACCTACTATTTTTGTGTGTTCACATGGTTAGGCTACTGTAGTGATCTTGTTTTATAGCTTTTGTTTCAATAAAGTGCCAAGTAAAGCCTTTGGGATAGTGTGGATGATAGTTGACTTGATTCTGTGCAAGAACAGAAACTTTTGCATCCAGTGCAGAAAATTCGGTCTTTTACTGGAAGGTGGAAAAATTCTGAATTTTTTACAGTTGATGGGTATACAAATTGTCTACGTTATCCCAATTTTTCAGAATTTTTGGATTACATAAGTATGACCTTAATTCAGATCTTTAGGTACTGTTCTGTTTTTGACAGATTCTGTTTGCAATGCATAGTTTGCTTGTTTTCTAGTTTCTATGGCTTATATTGCTCAATATAAATTGTGGAAATGATATGCTACAGTAGTAATTGTGTGAAAACAAATATGAATCTTGCCTTTGACAGTACCAAAGTGAAATGGTTTGCTCTTTATCATACTAACCTATCTCACGAAGTTCCGTTAAGTCTTGTGTGATTGAAGTTTTCAAGTTTTGGGTGAGATGTCGATATGAGGAGAATAAGGAGTGACAAGACCCTAAGCTTGGGGATGCCCAAGGCACCCCAAGGTAATATTCAAGGAAGATCCAAGCAACTAAGCTTGGGGATGCCCCGGAAGGCATCCCCTCTTTCGTCTCCAACATTATCGGTAACCTCACTTGGAGCTACATTTTTTTTCGTCACATGAAATGTGTTTTGCTTGGAGCGTCATTTTATTCTATTTGTATTTGCTTGCTGTTAATTAGAGTAATGTTTTTCATATTTTACTTCAATAAAAATATCAGGTATAGCCTTTGCCATGCTTATTTTGCAAGTATATGAGTTGTTGTTTCAAAACAGAAAGTTTATCGCTGTTGCAATAATTATCCAGAAAAGTAAGAATGTGATAAAATTTTGAATTTTTTTTTTGCACAGTAAGCAATAATAAATTTTCTACAGTGTGGTAAATTTTCAGAATTTTTGGAGTTAGGGAAGTATGAAGAATATTGCACTCTTTACAGACTGTACTGTTTAGGCAGATTGCTGTTATGTTTGCATTGTGTGCATATGTTTGCTTGTTTAATGATTCTATTTGAGGATGGAAGTATTAAATATGCAGAGGCATTTAGTATGCAATGTTGAATAATAATTTTAGTGATTTGCTACAGTAGAGAAGGATAAGGTTTTTGCATTGATTTATACTAACTTATCTCACGAGTTCTTGTTGAGTTTTGTGTGGATGAAGTTTTTAAGATTTAGGGAAACCGTGATATAAAAGGAATTAAGGAGACACAAAAGCTCAAGCTTGGGGATGCCCAAGGCATCCCAAGTTAATAATCCAAGAAGTCTCAAGCATCTAAGCTTGGGGATGCCCGGTAGGCATCCCACCTTTCTTCATGAACAACTATCGGTTAGTATCGGTTGAGCCTAAGTTTTTGCTTCTTCACATGATGTGTGCTTTTCTTAGAATGTCATTTTATTTTGTTTTGCTTGCTGTTTTAATAAAATACTTAGATCTGGAAGTTTTAAATAAGATAGAGTCCTCAATTAGCTACACATTTACTTAACTACTCGCATGATCTTCACTTATATCTTTTTGGAGTAGTTTGTCATTTACTCTAGTGCTTCACTTATATCCTATGAGTACATTGTTGAATAATTTGAATGTAATGAAGTTGAAATTATATGCTCATATCATGCCTAGTGGTAGCTTCATATTGGGTTTAGAAAGTGAAATCTTTTGAAGCTTGACAATCACAATAGTGGTCATACAAGCAATTCATGAATGATTAGTAGAAGGAAGAGAACTTTCACATGCAAATATATTATCTTGGACATCTTCTATGATTGTGAATACCCATTAATTATTTTCAAACTTGAGCAAATTAGTTGAAGTTGGACAAGGGAGACAACGTAATGAGTTATGGTTGTGTATATTTGCATAGAAGTTATATTGTCATGGATCCTCCAACATGTGGTGTTTGCCTAGGATCTTTTGCTAGCCAAAAATTCGTACTAAGTAGAGATACTACTTGTGCATCCAAAAACCCTTAAACCCAGTTTCTTGCCATGAGTGTCCACCATACCTACCTATAGATTGAATAAGATCCTTCAAGTAAGTTGTCATCGGTGCATAAAGCAATAAAAATTGCTCCTAAATATGTTTGATCTTTTATTGTAAGGGAAAATTGAGCGTTGTACGAACTTGTGATGGCAGAGTAATAAAAGAGGCGGACTGCATAATAAAGGTTGCTATCATAAGGGGCAATATAACGTGACGTTCTTTTGCATTAAGAGTTTGGGCATCCAAATAAAAAGCGCATGACAACCTCTGCTTCCCTCTGCGAAGGGCCTATCTTTTACTTTTCAGTATTTACTTTTATGCAAAGAGTCAATAGTATGAAATCTCATTTCAACCTCAACTATTCTCTAGTTGGCAAGCATCATGTGGTGGGGAAAGATCTAGGCACATATGACCAGTCAGATATATTTGATCATGATTTATTATTGTTGACAATTATCTCTATGATAAATGAGTTGGGAGGCGAAACATTAAGCCCCTATCTTTCTCTGTGTTCGATGGATGCCATTTGTTCTAAGAATATGCTTTGAGTACTAGCAATCATGGAAGACTATATGATGATTGAGTATGTGGAGCTCTTACTTAGACTCTATTGAATAAGTTGAATTGCAATTGTTTGGTGACTAAGAATATAGGTTGTTGAGTTTCAAGAGAATTCAATGTTTGAACCTTAACATGTGAATTGATTGCTACTTTGTCATGATTAGTTTTATGAGAAAGAGTTACTGTTATGATGCTAGGAAAACTGATTGAAATTATCATTGATCAAACTTATGCACTATGTTAGCATTCACACTTCATAAATTATTTCTTTTATCATTTACCTACTCGAGGATGAGTAGGAATTAAGCTTGGGGATGCCGATACGTCTCCAACGTATCTATAATTTATGAAGTATTCATGCCATGTTTACAACAATTTTATATGGTTTTGGTATGATTTGCATGGAACTAACTCGGACTGACGCTGTTTTCAGCAGAACTACCGTGGTGTTGTTTTTTGTGCAGAAATGAAAGTTCTCCAAATGAGCTGAAACTTTTTGATGATTTTTTTTGGAACAAAAGAGACCCCTGAAGCTTCGTGGAAGGACCATAAGGTGAAGGAGTAGGTCACAAGACACTGGGGCACGCCTGGGCCCTTGCCCGTGCCTCGGTGGGTTGTGCTCACCTCGAGGCACATCTTAGCGTGAAACCAACGCCAAAAATTCCTATAAATAGAGAAACCATCAGGGGTAACCCTAGATCAGAAGTTCCGCCGCCGCAAGGCCCTATAGCCACGCAAAACCAATCTAGACCCCGTTCCGGCACTCCGCCGGAGGGGGAAATCATCACCGGTGGCCATCTTCATCATCCCGGCGGCCACCACGATGAGGAGGGAGTAGTCCACCCTCGGGGCTGAGGGTTTGTACTAGTAGCTATGTGTTTAATCTCTCTCTCTCATGTTCTTGAGATGGCACGATCTTGATGTATCGCGGGCTTTGTTAATATAGTTGGATCATATGGTGTTTTCCCCTCTCTATCTTGTTGTGATGAATTGAGTTTTCCCTTTGAGATTTTGCTTTATCGAATTGAATACTTTTATGGATTTGAGAGCACTTGATCTATGTCTTGGCACTGAACTCGCGGGTTCCCGAGGTGACATTTGGGTAATCTATGCATAGGGGTTGATGCACGTTTTCGTCCTTGTTTCTCCGGTAGAAATCTTGGGGCACTCTTTGAGGTTCTTTGTGTTGGATTGAGTATTATGGATCTGAAATTGTTTGATGCATATCGCATAATCAACTCACGGATACTCGCGGTGACATTGGAGTATCTAGGTGACATTAGAGTTGGTTGATGTGTATCATATGGTGTTATTTTAGTACGAACTCTTGGTTAGATCGATCGGAAAGAATAGCTTGGTGTTATTTTAGTACGAACTCTAGGATAGATTGATCAAAAAGAATAGCTTTGAGGTGGTTTCGTACTCTACAAACAATTTCTTCTTATGTTCTCCGCTAGATAAGAACTTTGGAGTGATTCTTCATCTCACTTTGAGGGATGGTTATATGATCCTATTAGATTAGCATTGTTGAGAGATTGCACTAGCGAAAGTACGGACCCTAGGCCTTGTTTTCAAGCATTGCAATGCCGTTTGTGCTCCGTTTTATCACTTGCTACCTTGCTGTTTTTATTTATTCAGATTATAAAAATATATTTCTACCATCCATATTACACTTTTATCACCATCTCTTCGCCGAACTAGTGCACCTATACAATTTTCCATTGTATTGGGTGTGTTGGGGACACAAGAGACTTTTTGTTATTTGGTTGCAGTGTTGTTTGAGAGAGACCATCTTCATTCTACGCCTCCCACGGATTGATAAACCTTAGGTCATCCACTTGAGGGAAAATTGCTACTG
Source organism: Thinopyrum elongatum (assembly GCA_011799875.1). Classification (NCBI taxonomy): domain Eukaryota; kingdom Viridiplantae; phylum Streptophyta; class Magnoliopsida; order Poales; family Poaceae; genus Thinopyrum; species Thinopyrum elongatum. The sequence goes on from CM022301.1 coordinate 124,238,116, forward strand.
TTCTACAAAACTCTGCGCTTGGAGGCCCAACACGAGTCTACAAGAATAAAGTTGCATAGTAGACATCATGAACCCAGCATCTTTGGTTGATCCGGGACACGCAATGGGGTTTATCTCCGCCAAACTATCCCCTCAGGGTACTTAGCTTTTGGGTCCTATGCAAAATGACACCGCGATGCTCTTGTGTAGTGTTTGAGTTCTTTACGACTAAGGCAAGTTCAAAACCTTTTGCACTTCTGTTCATCTTTTATTTGCTAGCCTCTACGGTACCGTGCATTGCCCACTCTCACATTGGGACTTGGAGCAAACTTCGCAGGTACATCCAAACTCGTGGGAGGACTTTCTCTTGTTCTCCTACACATATGACACCCCATCTCCACAAAACAACCACCATACCTACCTACATGGTATTTTCATAGCCATTCCGAGCATATTGCCGTGCACTACCATCATATTACATTACATGACTAGAGACATGTTTTCATTTGCCTTGCATGATCATAGTATGGCTAGCTTGATATTTTCATGGCATAATTGCTTTTATGCCCCTAGTTGGGTCACACTTGGCTGGTTTACCCCTAGTTTCGGAAAATACGTGTTCCTGCCCAAACCACTTTGCTCATCTTATGCTTTTGCCCTTTGACCGTTTGACCATCATTTTGTAAACTTCTTAAAAAGTTCATACTAACTCAGAAAAATTCAAATAAAATATCAAAATGTTTAGAAAAAGATCAACTATATGTGCATTCCATTTGCATTCATGACAAAAGTGTTGTAAAGTCCTCATCACCTGTATGAGCTAAAATTGAGATGGGGACTTTCCAACACTTTTCTCATGAATGCAAATGTCATGCACATATAGGTGATGTTTTTCTGAACATTTTGATATATTATTTGCATTTTTCTGAGTTAGTATGAATTTGTTATGAAATTTTCAAAATGAAAGTCAAACGGTAAAAGGGCAAAAGCATAAGACGAGCAAAGTGGTTTGGGCAGGAACGTGTGTTTTCAGGAACTAGGGGTAAACCAGCCGAGTGTGACCCAAGTAGGGGCATAAAACCAATTATCCCTATTTTCATGGCTTGTCTGTGTCTTTATGTCTATGCTACACCTGATCATTGCACATACTGGTACACTACCAGAGGCATCATCATATAGAGTTTCTCTCATGATTCCAGTTTTGAGTTATGATCACATTCAGTTGAAGTGAGTCATTATAAAAGTGTGATGATCATCATGATTAGAGCATTCCCCAGTGAGGAAAAGAATGGTGGGGACTTTTGAGTCCTCGAAAAAGTGAGGATGAGGTCCATGAAACTGTTCTTAAAAAAAGAGAGAGAATGGTGGAGACTTATGAGTCCTCAAAAAAGTGGGGATGAAGTCCATGAGACTGTTCTAAAGAAAAAAGAGAAAAAGACAAAAAAAGAGAGAAGGGGCATGCTACTATCATTTTACCACACTTGTGCTTCAAAGTAGCACAACTTCATGCATTGTAAAGTAGAAAGTTTCATGAGATTCATGTTTCATACTAGTGGGGAACCTACACTATAGAACTTGGCTTGTATATTTCGATGACAAGCATCCTCAAAAGCTCGAGGTCTTCATGAGCAAGCAAGTTGGATGCACCCCCACTTAGTCCATAGGAGAGATTTCACATATTCATAGCTCTATGTGCATCCTAGTTGCATGACGATCGCTACTCCTTGCGTTGACATCGATCATAAGGCCATCTCCATTGCCTAATGGTCAGCTGCATTGATGCAAGACTTTCTTTGTTTTTTGACTTCTCAAAACCCCAACCATTTTCTACCATTCCCTTAAGTGCGAGGCATAGGCTTGCGTTTAGTGCTGCATAGGTAGTTGAGTGGTTTAATAACGCAGATAGACGATTTTACTATTGTATCAGGTATGCCTCGGGTTGGTGTTTTTGAAGCGACTGCTAATGCAAGATTTCTTTTGTCTTTGATTGTCATTGCTGTGTTCCTGACATAATATTGACCTTCTCTCTAAACCTTTGGCAATGGGAATTTGGGCTCCAAAAATAATATTTTCCTCTTTCTTGACCTCCATGGCAATGGAACTAAGAGGATAGCTTGTATTACTCCCTTGCTAGTTAACTTTTGCATACTTGCACGATGAACATGGATATCACTCTTGGGGTTTGGTTCAATGTATCCTTTAGAGTTGGTAGCATTGAGCTTTTGGTAGTCAACCTTCTTACTCGAGGATGAGCAAGGTTTAAGCATGGGGAGGTTGATGGCTCTATATTTTACACATTTTCAGAGCTCATTTGTTGCATTTTCTCTTTATATATTATGTCCCATTGAACTAAATAGTTGTCCATTATGCATGTTTACCGGTATTTGCACTTATCATTGTGAGCATTGCACATTTAGTGTTTTATTTGTTTTTTATTAGTTTTCCGTGTTTTCTTGTGTTTACAGGTGTTTTGGAGAAACCTAGGACCAAGCATGATGAAAGGACCAAGGATGGAATTGATATGGAGTCAACCAGGGGCCAGACTTAGCCATTTTGGAGGTCGGAAAAAGTCATTTTCCCAAAGTTCTCCAAATCAAGATCTAAGACCAGAAATTGATCGGCGCCGTTCATATGAATCCAACGAGCCCAAGAACGTCAAATTCCAAGTTCGTATGAAGAAATGGCATCCGTTTTACCGGAGGACAGGAGAAATCAATACCAAAGACAGCGTTGCAAATGACCGCACGAGGTCGTTTGAGCGGTCATTTGACATCGAGACAGCTCCGAAAGTTGCCCTTCCAAATGGGATTCTTCACCATTTCGTCCCCGTTCGATCCCACGGGATCCTTGGCTCGTAAAGAAGAGATTGGGAGAGGATATGGCCCAAGGAGAGTCCTTGGATGAAGCCCATCAAGAGAGGAGGCTAGGAGGCTCTCCATATAAGTCATCCACAACACTAGCCGCCGTCACACATGCTCCATCACATCTCATACATCCAAGACCATCCCCATTGCTGCTCCACACCTAAGAGGAAGGGACAAGGCCAAGGGAAGAAGGAGGAGCCTCCACGACCATGAGCACCGGCCTTCAGGGCGGTGCCCTCACGCCGGCGCCGCCACCACCGGTGGCGCCACCGGCTGCGCCATCTTCATCACCATCACCACCGTGCCACCGTCTCCATCAACACCACCATGCCTTCTCCCTTCACCAACTTAATGTCGGGTTATAACTTGTCCCTAACCTTCAAGCATATGTTTGAGTAATTACATTAGTTCTTGAGGATATGGTTGAACCCTATGTGATACTTGTTGTGATCCAATATTACCTTTTGATTATTCGAGTTAGTATTCTCACAAGTGTTGAGAGGAGGCCTCACTCGCACTATTGTCATGATTGACCGTAGAGGAGCTACTGTTGTTGTGAAGGGTTGGGGCGTCAGGTTAATTCGAGGTGATGGTAAAAGCCCTTGATTTCTCACCATCAGAATTGATAGGGGATTACGGAGAACCCTTAGAGAGGCCACGTCCACGGGGTAACCCTTAATTATCATGAGTTGAAACCCTATGGGGGGGGACTATGATGGTAGTGTGTGTGGCAAGAAGTCTATGTTAGAGTAGAACGTGTACTGTACCCAGCTCCGCCCACTTATGCATTTGACCAGTGAATAGAGGATTCGATAATTCATATATGTGGTAGTGATTCCGGAACCGTCGAGAACGCTTTATTACTCAAGCACCGTCCTTACTAACTTAGCATATTTTATTTACTATTTTTACTCTCTTGTTAGTAGTTTAGTTAATTACCCTTTTATTCTAGTTTTCCTAGCAACGATAGAGTAGACCATTTCCAAACTCCGGTTCGGGTGCGTACGTGGCTGAGTGAAAGTGATAATGTAGTTGCGGGGTTTGTGGTGCCTTCCTATAAGCTCCCTGTGGGTTCGACACTCTACTTATCACACGAAAGTGCTACAACAGCCCTGTGCACTTGCAGGACATCACCAGGGCATAAGCGGGGATCCCCCCGGGATCCTCAACTACCAAATTAGCCCTTAGAGGTGTCGGTCACGGGTCGAGCAATAACCTCTTCCAGGCCATGAGTATCTCTTCTCCCAATTTTATTGGCTTGCCTTCCTTTTTTTTATCTTTTTGGTAGGATGAAACTTTTTCTATAGAGAAATTTGCCCCGTTTGGACCTCTACCAACCATCCCTTTGGAAGTCTTGAGCTGTACCTCCAATGGTTGTTTATTTAATCCATGTTGTATTAGATTTTCATTGTCCATATGCTTGCAGGTGCCTCCATAAGGTAGACAACGACTACCGGGGATGGGAGGTAGAAGGTGTGTGTTCAATCTGTTTTTTAATAGTTCAAGGTGCATTTTATGTTATTTTTCTGTTAGATTTTACATGGCTAACTCTATAATGCAGCGCAATTTCTCTTGCTTCCACCAACAGAAGATTGCCAGGAAAGAATGCTGTTAAGAATTATTGCTTATATATTTGTTGTTTTAGCGTTTCACAGTTTCACATTAATTTAGTGGCCCTGAATTTTTATTTATGCACAATTATCACCATATATTCTCAGACTGATAGTATAGACAATTTTCTTCTCAAACCTTAATAATCTACAATTTCTTGCAGGATTTGAATTACATTTTCTGGGTGATCCCGTGATGCCTGCTACCTTGCTGCCGGGTTATCGACTCACAGAATGATAGATCATTTCATTACATCTAATAAGCTCTAACATTTGGTGCCATATGTATGCAGATATCAACTCATTCTGGTTGCCTTTGTAAGCTTTTATTTCTCTATTGATGTGCCCAGTGTGTATCCTTTTCATTTGGAATCATATATTCTACTTCATATTTGTTATTGTAGCAGGATAAGAAGGGCCAGAAAGAACAAGAGAGAGAAGGTCAGATTGCTCTTACCCTCTCGATCAACTATCTTCATTTGGACCCTTCGTAATGTTCGTTTTTACTGATGTGCCCAGTGTGTGTTATTTTGATAGACCATAGTTTATTGTTTACAAAATAATAAAATGATCCAGAAATAAAAAGAGAGTAAGGGGAGGTTGTTCTTACATGTCGGTTATGTTCATAAAAAACCTATAACTATCTTTTGTTGTATAGGTAATTTATCTAATATTTTTGGAGAGCAAACTTTCCCATATTGCATTGATACATGCATAATCTCAATGTTTTATGCCACTGACACGATGCCTAGATCCTATGATATAACTATAAGATTGATCCAGAATTACTATCTTTCCTTCCCGTGCAAACCTGCCATGTCATCGCAATTGAAACTGCAAGGGCCATTGACACTTCGTCTCCTCACTTCACCTCATTTATGATGTGTTTTATCTACTCTTTGGCTTATTTTATTCATTTTTTAATCAATGTAACCATCGTATATAATCACACATTTTCTCATGATTAGTAAGTTAACTATGAAGATTGGTACCTCTGTTTGATCTCCCAATGAGTTCTTCCTGGCCATAACAAAAAATATTGAGAAAGATATTTCATGTTGCAACTATTACAATATGCATGTTAAACTTTAATTCTCTTTTTTTCCGAATAACTTTCCTTTGTTTCTCAACTCAGAATGCCTAAAAAGATTTTCGACGATTCCCGCAGCAACGCGCGGGGTATCTTCTAGTATACAAGAAAAGAACACGGCATGAAGTATGGGTTTTACCCTCATCGAGGGCATGAACCTAGATAAAATTGTGTGTCTATGTGATATGTGTAACACCCCCGGTCTCCTGACGTGACGTCCCCTCGACTACAAATTCCACGTACCCCCCCCCCCCTTGTCGCTGTTAGGATTGACGAAAGATCCGTCGGCACAATGGCCGACTGGTTGTGTGCCATCGATTTTGGGAAATGAATTGGTGTCCTAGGATTCCTCTGTGGATCCCGGAGAATTTCGAGCGCTAGGTTCTTTTGAATCGGGAATTTTGGGCACTAGGTTTCTTGGGAATGGGATAAGAAAATGAGAATTCAATGCAGTTATACACTTGCCACATCAGCCAAAACCAAAACCACTCAGGGGTTTGACTAATCTGGTTTTGACACGTTTATTTGGTGTAAGTTATATTTTGTTTTTGAGGCAATGGTGTAAATTATATGGTTTTAGGTCTGTTGAGATGGACTTTTTTTAGGATCGTCTATTGAGATAGATTTGAGGGTGAAAACTATACTTTGTGACAGTATTACATGGGCTTTATGGGATGGTCACTAAGCCACGGGATAATCCCTCAAAAAAGGAAAAACTAAGCCACGGAATAAGCCCAACCCAATAGCGAACAGGCCCGTGGGCAAGTACAAGCGAGATATCCTTTGCATCGACGTAGCAGTCGCTCCCACACCGGTCCAGAGGTCGCCGCCGCCGCCGCCGCTTCCCCGCCGTCGGCCGCTACGCGAACCCCAGGTACACTGGCGCCCTTAAGCATTGTGTTACCGAACCCTCTCCCTGAATCCCGTGGGTGCTCTCCACCTCGAGTCCGTCTCTCCTCTCCCCACCTCCATCTGCTGGATCGCTGTGGAGTGATCCTACCGGAATGGTTGGAAACCTAGAGGTTGATCCGACTGATCTCGCCAGGTTTGATCCGACGACCGAGCTCCATGCCTCCTCCGAGCAACTACAGCTCCCTCCGGCGACGGCGACGGCGACAGCCCCGTCTCCCTTCTCATCCTCCGGCTACTCTCCACACCGACGCGCTCACCGCGGTCTCTCGCCAACGAGCTAGCTGCCCCCAGACCTGCGAAGGCTAGCCGAGTCTCCTCCTGCTTGCCTGGTTTCCCGATGCCCTCCCCGCTGCTGGGGACGGGAGCATCTTGTCCCCACTGACTGCAGTTCTTCCTTAGCAATGCGAATGTTTAGCTGACCATCACCTTGTTCAGCAGCCACGAGTAAGGCGACCCACCATTTCCCCGTGGATGAACTTTGTGCATAGATGTATCTTTGTTAAACCTTGGCAGGGTAGGTAGGCCACCATACATCATTACAGCCCATTTGGCAAGCTTTGATGGTTCCGGAGTAGGGTTCAACAAATTATGTTCAGAAGGCAACCGAGTTGTCCACAGACCTGTTGTAGCTGTTGTAGGTTCAATTTCCAAACCCTCTTGATGGCAATTGATCTGCAGCTTTGCATCTTGGGGGACAACTTCTGAGAAAAACCATCACTAATCATGACACAGACTGGTTGCATCCAAACCCTTGTCATATTTTACTGATTCCTGAAACAGTCAGAGCAAGTTGCTGCATCTATGTGCACTGAATTGCTTTCCTCAAACAGCTAGCCCATTTAGCAAGCTTTGATGGCTCCGCATTCTAGTTCAATCGAGTTGTCCACAGATCTGTTGTACATGTGTAGGTTCAGTTTCCAAATCCTCTTTCTTGATGGCAATTGATCTGCAGCTCTGCATCTTGGGGGTCAACTTCTGAGAAAACAAATTGCTAATCATGGCACAAACTGGTTGCATCCAAACCCTTGTCATATTTTACTGATTCCTGAAACAGCTAGAGCCAATTGCTGCATCTATGTGCACTGAATTGCTTTCCTCAAACAGCTAGAGCCAATTACTTTATCTATGTGCATCGAATTGCTATATATCCCGATTTTATCCTAGAGTTATTTATACATGTAGCCACAATGATCTAAACTCTAATGCACTTACATGATTCAATCGCCACTTGCTTTGTCCGCCTGTAACTTAGCCCCTGGAGCCACTGAGCCTAGTACTCCCAGTTCCTTAGGATTTAACATGGGTAGTCTGCATCATACCATGGATACATAATTACATGTGAAGTCTGATCACAGCTTTCTCACAGAGTAGAGGTTATACCAGTTCCTGTTTTTCCCCAGCATTAGTTCTTGCCAAGTAGAAGTTCTCGCCAATTAGGTCTCTTTCTTTTTTTATTATGCCTTTATTTTCCTGACACTGTCTTGCTTGTGTGACTTTATGTTTCTTCCCCCTCTGGATATACTGAAGAATTTAACAGTGTACTGGAATTAGCTTTCCAAACATTATGTTTTGTTTTGATCTTTTTCCCAATATTTCTGATAACTTTCTGCCTGGAATTCCCCCCCCCCCCCCCCCCCCCCCTTCCCACTTGTTGCCCAAATAACGACAGGGATTTCCCCTGGTTGAGGAGATCTCCCCCATGGTGGGAGAGGGTTCTCCGCCCTGATAACTAAAGAAGCCCCAAACAACCCACACTCTCTTTTCGATTCTCCATGAAATGACTGGATCAGTAGTTCATAATTACTGGTGAATTTGCAGTGTCCACAGTTTAGTAGAAATTGCTTGTAAGGCATCTTCTTGAACGGGTGTTCACAAGGCCTTGTAATTTTGCTCTTTGTCTCTTGGGTAGCAGCCCAAGGCCCAAATGATTTTATAGATGTTGTGCTATGTTGGTCAATGAAGGGGCAATTCAGGCCCGTTTACTGTTTGGATGGTCCTTGCTTTGGGAAGCTGGTACTTTCATGCAGTCTCTTACTGCTTGGACCATGGTCCTTGGTGTGATTGTAAGGTTGTATCACATTTTTGGATATGGTCTTGTTCCCTTGTTTCTTTTAAGTTGTTGATATATAGCTTTTGTGTGCATATTGGTATTTTTTATCAATACTCTTTTCTGTTGTAGTATGTTGTACTGGTGTGTGTGCCTTAAACCTTTTTGTAATGAAAACATTGTCTGGCTTGTTGTTCCTTAATTGCTGTAGGCGAATAATAAATGTTTGAGATTTACATGTTTAAGTAACCGACTTTCTTATTGATTGACCATTTCAGAGTAAAGGAAGATGCCTTCACTTCAGAAAGCTTTACCTCCAGAACTTGCCGATAATGCGCTTAGAGTAAGGATCCTATCACACCTTTCTAATAGACAAATTACCCCCATCATGACCTGTACATGGTGATGGTAATGAGTAGTAAGTTCTGAAATTTCATTTCTGTAGTCGGAGTAGCTCTATCAGTTAACTCTACCCTTTTAGCTTCAGCTTTTGCAAATCATGTCTAGTACTCTCGTGCACCTAGTTCTTCATCGTCACCAAAATTGCTCACACAAAATAATAAATAGATGATGGCATTTGAGGAGAAAATGTTATCAGTACTTATAAGCTCTTTTTGTTATGATGTAGTTATACCGCGAATGCTTAAGGAGGGCTAAGTTCATTGGTAGTCAGGTAAGTATACTTTCGTCTGAACTATCTTACTATCTTGAAGTACATAATATTTGTTAGCACACACTCAGCTTGCTCTGTTCTCCTCAAGTATCTTTAACCCGAGAGTGTTCCAGGAGAACTAACAGTCTGGTCGCTCCATCATCAGTTCCTGTGTCACTTAAGCATCTGTACATAGATTTTGAATTACTTCACCTTGTTTTTTTTCAATGAAAACTGCTCCAAGGAATCAACGTTCTTTGGCGGCATAACATGTATAAGAGGACTTATTATTTTCAGGCCCTTTATACTGATGTTCATAAAATACGTTGCACCTGGAATATGCAAATTGTGTTTTTTCATTTACAAGATGGAGAACCAGCTCCACAGTAGAATAAAAGACCATCACTAATTAGAACTAATAAGTCCTATTTACCTTTGATGTTATGGCATATTTGTGTAACTTTATGAAGGTGCATGTTTGACTGAGTTGTTGTATTTTATGACCCAGCAACATAATACAGGGCTTCTTGTTTCCATGGTGAGGCAACAGTTCATGAAAAACATGCATGAAACTGATCCAGAGAAGATACAGAAAATGAAGGATGAGTAAGTTACTGCTCCGTGGGCACCTTCAATTTTTGGCTGTCTTACCTTTTTATTCTCGTTGGAACATACATTCTGAAATTATATCTTGCTATGCAGTGCGGCACGGGGCCTTATCAATCACATAATATATGAATCCGAGAAGATGACGGGACGTAAATTCTCAGGTTAAGAAAGTTGAAAGTAGACTTTCGGCATATGCTGTATGAGTTGAACAGCGACTTGATCCTATGGCTGTTGAATTATTTTTCTCCTCCGACACAAGGACCATCTAATGCTTTTCTTTGTTGTTGACTTAATAAAGCAGTGTTTTTTCATCAGTTGCATTTTACTGTGCTTCTGGATGTAATTGACCCACACATGCCAAGCGTTGGCTGTTTTGTTAAGGTGTAAATCTTCAGCAATTTTAAGTGCTCCAATCTGTGTGAAAACGGATGCGTTGCTTGAATTTTCTTCTTCTCATGATGCATCGAGGCAGTTTCAACATGTTCACTGGTTCCATTTCCATGGAGATGAATCGGTCACAAGTTTGCAAAACCGGAAATATTCGCGGCAGTCTTTTTTCTCTGTTTTTTTAGACGATTAAACTTTGAACTTCGCAATCACATGAAGCTTCCAATGCTTTTTCTGGATCTCACTGGATTGTCTGCAGTATTAAACAGTCTGTGCAACTAAAGAGCTCATGCCTATGAAATGCCAGATTATAACACCGAATATTGCCGTTGCCTTCAGTTTATTCTCTCATGGAACTGTTTTTAGGTGAGCCTGAAGAGTGCACTCTTACCAAGTTCTACTGATACCATCGGTCCTTCTCAGTAAAAAGCAAGAGAATCACCCTTACCAAGAGGCTTGACTTACTGGAGTAACGGAATGCATCCCAATTATTCATGGTCACATCTGTAGATCCTGGATGATGCATCTGCCCCTCTGCACCTAACATGCATGGATATGATATCTCAGCTTTCAGCTGAAGCAACTACAACCCCTACAGGTGGTATTTTGTCACATTGCTCTCCAGAATCCGGAAAAGCGCGACAAAACGGACGGCGTTGCGTCAAAGAGATGAGAGAGGGGTGTAGGAAAGGAACTGATGAGGATGATGAGTTCAGAGAGCCGGGGCCAGTTCTGGAATTCCCTGCACTGCAGGGTGTGAAACACTACTTACTGTCTGCAGGTCAAATAATGGCGAAGGATGATGGTGAAGCAACACCCATGCCTGACATCCAGACATCACCAATGGACCTCAAGGATGGATATCCCTCAGCCTTCTTCCTCCGACATGCCGATGAACTCCAGCCGCTCCTTTCCGGCACAGGTTCATCACCCGTAAGGTCCATCTGATCACTAGCCCTAGCTCACGGGTTGTCAAGGGAATCATTGGTTGAGAAAAAGGGCGACGGCGACCATGATTGTCGACAATTGGGGGGCGTCGTCTAGCCTAGCGGAATGACAAGGCAGCAGCTCCTATGAGCCTATATGACCTGGACTGCATACAGATGAACTCTCTGGTGGCTATGGTTTCAGTAGGTCAATGCTCCATGACCAGTGCAATGCAATGTCTTCTAAAGTTGGAATCATGGCTGCTGTTGAAAGAGGGATGCCAGCCCAGTAGCTTTCTGCCTACTGCAGCCTGCAGGCATGTGTTGCAGTTGAAAGAGCTGCTGCTTGAATTCCCTCCTGATCTTGGCATCTTTCCCTCTATAGCAAACATGGACAAGTACAATTAAGGCACTGTTCAGTGGCTGTACTCGGTGGTTGGCTTGGCAACAGCGTTGCCACACCGGAGATCATACCTTCCTGCCATGTTCTGGTGCCTGTACCAGCAAGTTACTGGTGAAATCAGCATGGCCTGCTCTACCAATAGGCTCAGATTGTCAGACAACTGGTATCTCCCTGTGCAATCTTCTTTCTGTCCAACTCAGTCATGCCTCAACTTATCTTGTTTTCCGCATGCGTGTCGACGCAAAGGGTATTGGCTAGGCTATAAATATTGCACTATTGCCTCAATTCTCAACTTTCAGTTCATTGAATTTGACGCGATTTGCGTTCCGCATGGGACACTTCAGAAGAACTTTGCATTCTAAACTAAGCTGGTATTCAGGCACGCGAGAAGCATATACACACAGACAGCATCGCCATGGCAATTCATAACATGTTCATCCATCAACTGGATCTCATTCAATAGCTTGAGCTGTTAGATCAGAAATATTTATTGTCAAAGACTTGAGCCTGTCATTGTTCACCATTTTAACCAACAAAAAACGTGCAGTACTCAGAAGGGAATAGCCTCAGTTAGGTATCATATTCAACTGGTAACAGTACACATGCACATCGCTCAACTTAAGCTCAACAAAGGTGCTAGTAGAAATGATGCTCATCACTCACCAATTTGGTGCAAAAATCAAAGAATAATATGAACAATTTGCAGTAGTGTAGAAAGGCGAGACAGAAAAAAGTTTCAAAGTTGATGCTATAATAGTCTTCTACTCATTCAGAGATTACACATACGGTGCTCCCTTAGATCAGGAGGCTACAGATAGATACACATTAGCCTATTTTCATACTTCATCGGTAGGCATCATATAGGGGCCTCATACTTCATCACTAGCCATCATATAGTGGCATCATACCGCGCATCAGTAGACATCTTATATTAGCACTGATGCTTAAATTATCGATATAATTTACTTCCAGTAGCTCCATAGCTTATATGAACAATGCAGCATTATTGCTTCACTTTGGTGTTGAACCTTCACCCAGCTTGGATGGCCGGGCCTCACCCGTCCGTGGACTGTCTCGCCCCCCTAGAGGGCTGCGTTCATGCCTCAGCTCGGCGACGCGAGGGCTGTAGGCCTTGTCAGACATACAAGGACTGCGGATGCCTTTCAGTTCCGTGACAGGAGTGCCACCTGAGCTGGTGATCTTCGGACTATTCAGGCGCTTGATCTCACCGCGGCTTCTGGTGACCATGTCGTCAAGGATCTCTGCACTTTGGGTGCGTCCCAGTGCCACATCAATATCTTGCTGAAATTTTTACACCATTCAGTGTCAAGCTAGTGTAACAGGATTAAAATTCTTCTAGCCGTCATCAGCTAAACGTTAGAAAATGGCATGATGACAAACAAGGCTGCCTGTCAGGACAGATCAAGAGTTTATGGACTCACCGCAGCAAGGTTGAATGGTATAGCGGGTGATTCCTCATACTCTGCTGCGTCCAGGTCATTGAGATGTGCACCTTTGAAGAGCTTTGGGAGGATATACTGCCTGACTGGAACCAGGAGCATGATCATGAGGGGGAAGAGAACCCCAGCTATTGGGATCCATGTGATCCCAAAGCAAACAAGCAGATATGTGGTCTGGAAGAGTGTGAACATGGCTATCGTCTTGAATGGAACGGTCTCGACAAATGTTGTATGGTACTCTTCCAGCACCCTGCAAAGATTGGTAAATGGTAAGCATTTAAGTCTCACACGGGGGCTCTGATGACTAGACTAGAAACAATTTTACATATTTTATATGATGATATGATTTATTGTTTCCACCAGATTACGCATCTGTGTATACACATATGTGCAGTAGAATGTTCAGATTTCCTGACTTCACAGTAATGAAACTAGTGAAACTTACTTGTATCTTCTGCTGGGAGCAGTGAAGAGCAGCAATATCCTTTCCCAGAACTGGTTACCAGGCAAGCTCTCGATGGCCATAAAGGCAAAATACCCCCAGAGGACTGCTGTAGGGATCTTCTTGAGCAGAGGCATGGCTCCAACGCAGCCCCCAACCATCACAGCCTGTAGAAAGTTGCTCAACCTTTGCTCCTTGACCTCCATAGGCAGCAGATCATCAATCTCTTTTTCTATGTCAAAGATTGTCTCATCAACCGGTGCATCGAAGTTACCCATGCTTGATGCTAACTGGACAGTGGAGTCCTTCAGCTCGTTTAAGCCCTACATTTTGTGAAAATGGCACTGCAATATCAGATACATGTACTGACTGTTTTTATATACGATACTGCGATCAATTAATTTCAATCAGAGCTGTGCGTACTTTGACGGACTGTTGTTGGTGGATCAGCGGTGTCTGAATCTGATGATAAGCATCCTGCATGTTGTTGTACAGTTGGCTCAAGCTCGCGTTCTGGCGCATGCTTTGTCGTGCCGTGGCCACTAGTCGGTTACGGAGTATCTGTGGAGAAATGTTTTGTCATTTGAATGGAAGTGTCAAGTATTGATCAAATATCAGAAGTTCAGAACATTCCTCGTATCCTACCTGATGCTTTAGAGTAGCCAAGCTCTTTGTATGCATCGGCGACTGTGGAATGACGCCATTGGATGGAGGGATACCAATTAGGCCACACATCAACGTCTGTTCAAGAAATTACATTGAAATAAGATAGACATATACCAAATATTGAAGTTATTAGCCAGAGTTATACTCATCTGGACATACCAGGAAGCCTAGGAGAAGCAAATCATAGTGGAAAGATGGAGGCTTCCTCAAATTGAACTCCGCCTGCTGAGCAAGCTGGGATGCCACGCTGTGGTCAAAGTAATACAGGACAGCAATCATTGTTGCAGGCATGAAGGCACCAATGATGTACATGACTGGCACTTGGAGCATATCCTGCTCAATGGTATTGGAAACATTTGATGAGCTCTGATGGTTCACATGAAGAAACTTGAATGTTTCAGAAGTCTGGTTGAGTTTATGTAGTAGTACCTTGATGACTGTCCAGTTGTCATATGCACCAGGGGACCATGGATTAGGGCTGAAGAGGCGCCGCGGGATCCCTTTCGGCACACTGTCATGTGGTATGTAGGAAACTCCTGTCCACACCAGCACCATCAGTGGAACGCCGTAGTCGGCGATGAAGCCGCGCAGCCAACCTAGGTACGGTAAAAGCATCACAAGGAATAGAAAGTTGGGTTAACTGAAGCGCATAACAGTCGTAGGAAGCAAAGAAAGTGGAGGAGATCTGAGGCAAGAAAATTCTCATAGCATCTGCTGCAGGACCAGTTACAATTTACAGATAGATATACCTGCTCCATAGCGCCAGGATCGCGCTTTCCTGCTCCGCAGCGCGGTGAGCAAAAGGCCAAATGACAACACGATAGCGAACATTCCGTTGGCAAACCTCCATGATGGAACAAACTGTAGTGCTTTTATGTTCTCCCTCTCAGGAATGCGGAACTCATCAACAAGTCCCTGCAACCAACCTAGGTATGTGAGCTACACATGCAACCGACTATTAAATACAGAGAGTTCAATTTGCACATTTATCTCAGATAAACATTTTTATGTTCTGTTACTGACCATTTATCTCAAACAATCATTTTTTATTTGAACGCTCTCCACTGTTCAGAATTTAGGCCAAAGCATATTCGAGATTTAGGACAAGGAAACATTTGGTTGGAGCAATGGCCAAACAGCAGAATCACTGAATGTGCAATTTGGGGGCATCCCCATTAGCCTCCATGTGCTTTTCAGCTTCTGCACATGTCATTAGGCTTTCCCACTAGTTGGCAGGTAGAGCTTGACTACAGTAGTGCACAACTCTAAGAAGGGTACTTTGTGTTTTGCACCAAATTCATTCCACATTCACCTCAAAGAAACCAAACTAAGATCAACAAAGTGTCTTGCTAACTTTCTGCATCATCACATGATGCCAAGACTAGATAAGCAAGGGCACCAAAAAAGGCCCTTGTGTGTACCTACCTTGATAGCTTGCTGCATGAAGAGCATTGCGATGAGGAGCCCGAACAGCTCGCCGGCGATGCGGGTGAACCGGTTTATGATGGAGCACGCGCCCAGTACCGCCAGCAAGAACAGCAAGAGGGCAGTCCACACACAGACCCTGCACACACACACATCCATCCATGGTTTCAAAGCCATTTTTTTTATAAAAAGAAACCCTGCAATTGGACCAACCCACAACAGAAATCATCTGCATCAATGCAACAGGGATGACTTACCAACCGGCCCAGGCGAGGAAGAGGTTGGGACCGAGGTCGGCCCTGTCCTTGGCGAAGCTGAACATGAAGGTGTACATCAGCACCGTGGGCTCGGCGACGCCGAGGATCAGCAGGGGCTGCCCTCCCACAATGGAGTGGATTATGCCACACAGGGCGGTGGATGCCAATGTCTGCACTGCTGTGAGGACCCCATCTGCACCAACCATTAGAGCCCCCTTAGTAAGTAAGCAAGCTTTTCTGGTCACTCACCCAAATGCACTGAAAGTCTGAAACTAACACCAAAACAGAACTCAAAACACACACAAAAAAGGAAACAGCAAATTTGGCTCCTCCATTACCGGTGCTCCTCTCCAATTGCTCTCCGAAGGATATCACGGGTATCGCGGACGCGAAGAATATGTAGGTGGTCGGCGCTAGGATCCTGAAACACATGGGACGCAGCAGCTTCATCATTCCAAGATCTCGTGCCAGCAACACAATGCTAGTACAAGAGAACAAGGCAGATGCGTCCGTACCTGATACCGGCACTGAAGCCTCCCGTCCAGTCCTGCTTGTAGCAGGTGAGCCGCCCGCGGACGTCGTTCTTGATGCCTCGGAGGGGCACGAAGCTCTCCTCCATTTCCTCGGAACCCGAGAAGGGATTCACTTGCCCTGAGAAAAGCGTATTCAGATGGCCACAAGGTGTGAGACGAGACCCAGATTACATCTTGCAGCAGACCGGACCGGGAGAAACGCTACGAGTTTGCGAGCTCGCTCTGCATTTAGCGCGGATCCGTGGAGGAAGCTAAGGGGCCAAGGCTACAGGGTCGAGGAGAGTATATGGAGCAGCACTGGTGAGCGAGCGAGGGAGGGAGGGCGGGATTTGAGGAGGAGAAGCTCTCAGGAGGTACTGGAGCTGGGAGATAGAGGACGGCACGGCTATATAGACAGACGGGGCAGTGGAGAGTCAGCAGGCATTACTGTCTGGTAGTACTAAACCAATTTCCTGGCACAAAGGAAGATTATCGACGGGATCAGGGGAGGGCTAAAAGGAAAAAAGATATGTTAGCGCAAGATAGTTGTGGCTTTGCGTGGCTGATGGTAGTCCTAAATCCTATCCTGTCCTGTCCTCTCGACGGTAGAGCCTGACTGTTGCTCCCTCTAATTAGATTGCAAATGTGATTCGTTTTTAGGACTTGTGTTGGTCAAATATTCTTGAGTTTGACTACCGCCATGGGAAAAAAAGTTACCAAGACGATAACATGAAATTGATATTGCCTGAACGATTATGACATGTGCTCTGGGTGGGTCTCATTTATATTCACTGGCACTGGCACTGGCACTCGAAGGCCAGTGAGTGCCAGTCCAGCTCTAGCTGTCCGTCTGCCCGAGGGGAAGGGGCCAAGCAGCTTCCTCTAATAAATTAAGAATTAGTATTTTTCTAGGTTTTCATTATTTCTGTAAAGTTGATCTTTTTACTGGATTTAAGGTAGAAAGGCAGAGAATTTTTGGGAGAATGCCCATGTATGTTTGTATCTTTTTCCCAACAAAAACTCTTGTATGTACGTGCAGAAAATACTACTAAGCTCTTATAGTGATCTAAAAGATCTTATATTAGTTTTTTTAGACATCAGATCTTATACTCAAGAATATTAGTTTAGGTATAACTGCCTGAGAAGTGAGAACACAACGAAAACCACTTAAATTATGAAGCTTTTCAACAACAGTTTTGCTAGAACTCATCTAGATGAGATATAATTTGGTCTCATTCACCTTTTATAGTCATTGGATGTGATGCTATAAGATGCGTGTGTGCTGACGTGGGTTGTATCTGTTCTTATTTTCCAGGTGAATGAGACCATATTATATCTCATCTAGATGAGTTCTAGGTACTCCCTTTCAACAAATGCTAATCATTGTGAAACTGTAGCTTTCAGCAGAAAAGCTTATTTCTAATACATAAGATTGATTGACACTTGACCAAGGGACAAAACCAACAATTATGAAGCATAGCTGCCAGTTTATGCATCATAAAGGGAAACACAAGGTTCCTTAACTGTCTGCTGTTAGGTACTCCCTCCGTGAAGAAATATAAAAACGTTTAGAAGTAGAAGTGAGGCCCCTCCGCGGATAAACGCCGATAACACCTCAGTGGACGGGTTCAACAACCTGAACTCCTGCCACTGAGCTAGCGCTCAGTTTCTCATAGTTTACAACCGTAACTGTGAACTGTAATTAATTTATGGAAGCAGCAGGCCAACAGCTGTTCTGTAACTGCAACAAAACCCGGGTGCAAAATATTTTTACATACTCCTCCGTAGAGTAATATAAGAGTTTATAAATCCGAAAATTGCTTGGCGCGGACGAGCTCGCGCGCTCTCGGTATCGTAACCCGTTCGTTCGCTGGAGATGCGGGACATTGGTGGTATTACAGATGGACGATGAGGGGATATTTAATGCGCGTACGTGACGGCAACAGACATCGTGGGAGCAGTTGGCGGCGACCGACGTACAAGGGACGATGACGGTGTTTCCTGCCGTCTCGTCTGTTGGCTGTTCTGTACCTATATGTACGGACCCTGCAAAAGTTTTATTCATGGCGTTTTTGGTCGTGGAAGCGCGCGTTCTTGTGTAATTAGTGAGCAAAAAAATACAGTAATTTTTTTAATGTCATGGATTTTTGTTGTACATGTTCATTTCAGCGATGAAAGCATGCATGGAAATTTCATTGTGAAATTGAGCAACGGTGAGTTTTGCTGGTGGGAAAACAATTTAGTAGAGTTTTTTTTTTTATGAAAGTGTCTTTTTGCTCCCGAGTTAAAGTGACATCCGGTGAACAATACAATCGTAGATAAGTCAAACAAAGATTCAAACAGTTTTTTTCTTCTCAATAAACATCTATAAAAGTTCTAAGGGCTTAAAAAAAATTGGTCACTCAAACATACTTTTGGAGGTCGTGCCCAAGAAAAAGGGCTTTCAGAGTATTATTTTTTTTGAATCGCCATGCAGAAATCTGACTACATTACGAATTTTTGAAAGCACTTCAAACTGTTGTCAATGATTATCTGGGAAAAATCAATTTCTTTTTGAAACCTTTTCAATTTATTTTTTCGGTTTGATTGTTCACACAAGCTGACTTGAAACATCTAAGTTCGTGGCCTTTTTTTCATTTTATTTTCGCACGCCAAAATGTTTAGTCCTTGTTCCTATATATTTGTATGTAGCATTTGGATGTGTCGAAGAGCACAATATTTTTTTCAAACTTTTTTTGGTATTTAAAAAAAAAACAACGAGACTTGGCAAATCTGGGTCCCTATACTTATGCGGACACTGATCGGGCACCGCCTAAATTCGCGCCTACACACACTGATCGGTCACTTCAAATACCAAACTATTGTCAATGATTATCAGGGGAAAATCAATTTCTTTTAAAACATTTTCAATTCATTTTTTCGGTTTGATTGTTCACACAAGCCAGACTGTGAAACTTCTAAGTTCGCCGCCTTTTTTTCGTTTTATTTTCGCAGGCCAAAATGTTTAGTCCTGTTCCTATATATTTGTATGTAGCATTTGGATGTGTCGAAGAGCACAATATTTTTTTCAAACTTTTTTGGTATTTGAAAAAAAAAGCAATGAGACTTGGCAAATCCGGTCCCTTATACTTATGCGGACACGCCCGGGACGCCCGCGGACACTGATCGGGCACTCTCTAAATTCGCGCCTACACACACTGATCGGTCACTTCAAATACCAAACTGTTGTCAATGATTATCGGGGGGAAAATCAATTTCTTTTTAAAACCTTTTCAATTTATTTTTTTGGTTTGATTGTTCACACAAGCTGAGTTGAAACTTGTAAGTTCGCGGCCTTTTTTTTGTTTTATTTTCGCAGGCCAAAATGTTTAGTTCTTGTTCCTATATATTTGTATGTAGCATTTGGATGTGTCGAAGAGCACAATATTTTTTTCAAACTTTTTTGGTATTTGAAAAAAAGCAATGAGACTTGGCAAATCTGGTCCCTTATACTCACGCGGACACACCTGGGACGCCCGCGGACACTGATCGGGCACTCCCTAAATTCACGCCTACACACACTGATCGGTCACTTCAAATACCAAACTGTTGTCAATGATTATCGGGGGGGAAATCAATTTCTTTTTAAAACCTTTTCAATTTCTTTTTTTGGTTTGACTGTTCACAAAAGCTTACTTGAAACTTCTAAGCTCGGGGCCTTTTTTCGTTTTTTTTTCGCAGACCAAAATGTTTAGTCCTTGTTCCTATATATTTGTATGTAGCATTTGGACGTGTCGAAGAGCAAAATATATTTTTCAAACTTTTTTGGTATTTGAAGAAAAACAATGAGACCTGGCAAATCCGGTCCCCTATACTTATGCGGACACATCCGGGACGGCCGCGTACACTGATCGGGCACTCCCTAAATTCGCGCCTACATACACTGATCGGACACATGTGAATCGAAGTTGCTTCCAACTACAGGTACTATGACAGTGTCAGTTTTCTTTTCTGAATATCTTCTCAATGTCATTTCCAAGGCACTCATCCTGGCAGCACATGGGGGGCGTTCATTTGGTGCACGGCCAACACGGATTCTGCATTATTCAGAGGTATGTAGTTCAGAAATATGCTTCAATGCGTTCAGAAACTACGTGGGATTAACATTTACATGGATTCTGCACTTTTTATTCAGATTATCAGTAGTGTGTTTGAACTGCCTTAAAAAAAGCTAATTTGCCCATATTGTAACCCAAATTGAACCTTACGTTCGATCCATAAATATAAAGACAAAGTGGTATACCTTTTGGTTCAGCCTGGGGCTTGAGGTTCATCTTTGCCTGTAGATTGGTCAGAGGTTGGCGCAGACGGGGAAATTCCATCACAAGTGCTGTTAAAATCTAATTGTACGGCAAGTCCCGCGTCTCCGGCATCACCAATGCTGGTCTCAGCAGGCGCACATACCAGCGTCTGGTTTGCTCCATCGGACACCAATGGCTGTGCGCCGGCGAGATCCGGCAGGGGAAATCTATGTAAAATAAAGCAGTACACGAATAAGAAATTGGTCTAGATACATGAGATACCACGGGGAACAAAAAATGGGGGCGGCTAAGGTTACCTGTCAATCGGATCTCACAGGAACGCAATTGCGTCGTCTCCCTCGGTCGCCATCTCCATAGCCGGGAGCTTCTCGCCTTGCCGCCCGAAGGGAGAGGATAAATTGCTTTTACTTTTCAGCGGCGGTCGGCTCAGCGTGGTCCCACAAACACTTATTCGTTCGACAAACTGCGTCTCAGAGGGAGTATGTACTAACGGAACAGTATAAACGTGGACCGCTATTTATCCGTTATTTTAGAAGGCTCCGCTTCGTACGTCACTGTTTTAACGGACGTACTCCACCTGTGTCCATACGATCTCATTGAATACAGCACGCGACGCGTCGTCGATTCGTTCGTCCACCTAGCAGGAGCGCGCGAGCCCGTCCATACCATCGCCGTTCTCTTTATAAATCATCGAAGGGAGTATTATATTACAGCACAGTGTGAGTTGCGACCATGTGACCCCACCATCCAGAACTCAACAAATATAAAAGGGGGACTAGTATGATTGTAATATTATTCTGAACCTACAATCAACTACTTGATCAGTCACAAACCACAACCACTTCGCCTCAGCATGTGCACATGTATTATTTTAATTTAAAACATCCAGTACTTGCAGTTAATAAGAAACAGTGTGCATAAGCTCCTTGAAACCTGCGTCCTGTTCATGTCCACGGAATCTTCCATTAAGAAATCAGGCTCTGAGGAGCATTGAAAACTGAAGTTTGCTTCTGGCGTAGATCAAAAGGTCGACCTTAGCTTTGTCCCAGCATGCATGATTGTCTCTGGAGAAACATTAACAAAGCTACAAGCTCTTGCTCTCGCTCTGGTGTGGAGTTATCTGAAGAATATTTGTCTTGTAGATGAATTTATTATCTCCAGATAACACGGAGAGATAGGTACTTTTCTACCTTGAAAAACAAGGTTAGGGCAAGCGGTTTTGATGGCTAATCTGGTACTTTGTGCTAGATCAAATATGAATGTGCTTAACTGGTAAATAAACTTGCTTAGCGTAAGTGCTTTACTTTCTCTCTGATGCTGACAATGGAGAGTAACATCTACTGTACACATGATGGTTTCTGGGCCATGCATATGTGGTGTCAAGCTTTGGATCTTGCACCTGCACTTTAGTGTGAGCTAACCGCCCATCCATCAACCGACACATTTTAGGGTTTGTGTAAGCATGTTGGCCTTTTATGATAAAAAGCTTTTAGTACTTAAAATAAAACTGATGGTAAAAAGGCTAACTGCCTGCACTACCATCTGCATACCAAAGGTTAAATAGGTTGGTGTGTAGTATAGCCCCTTGCTTCATCTCATCCCTCCTAAGAATGTTCAACTCTTCTTAACTTAGTTGAAAGATCAACCCAAAACAATATGCATATAAATAAGAAAGCACTTTAACAGGCTACTCCTGCACACGTGCAATGGTGCTTTTATTTGCTACTCTTTTTTAACCGAGCTCTTTAGTTAAACTATATTTCTATGGACTTGAAAAAAAAAGTGAGTGATGTTAGCTTGCACTGACATGAAAAGAACTACAGTAACAAACTATCTTTTTTGTTAATAATTAGGTCATTGGACATGACTTAGCATGACAGATATGACAACTTTGTTCTCATGCACTTTCGCCAAAATTTGCATGCTTGACATATAAGAAGATTTCAAAAAATTCGCAATTTCAACAAAAACGTGGCAATTTCAATTATGCATTTCTCTATTCAGGAAATTTTAGAGAGCTAGAACCTACTAGTTGCAGTCAAACTTCTCTAATTTTGACCAGATATGTACTAAAAATGTTTATATTGCTCATGTGGATATAAACTTATTTGTTTTTCCATGGAAAGTATTCTCACAGTATAACTCACATATTAAATAACTTTTAATAAGATCTCCTTATAAAAAGTAACACTCAAAGTTGCACGTTGGAGACGTGCCAATGTCATCCTGTATTCGAAAAGTTATCAAGTGTACTGCCACTGCTATTAACATTTGATCAAAGCAAAGCTAGATGTTTCCATTCTGATGTAAGGAGGAAGGGCTGAATTTTCTTCCCGAGAAAGGAAAGATACACATAGCCAAGAGAGAAACAGGTCATTCAATGCTCCTTACATTCTTCCAATTTTTACGTAACTTCCTGCTGTTACTATCTCACTGTGTGTACCGTTTGTCCAATCATAATCACCATACACATTTTTGTTTGAGGGGAGGATATACACTTACATGCTATAGAAATATCATGGCCTGGATAGATAAACCGTTCCGTTATTGTATCCAGGGACGGAGCCAGGATTTGAACATGGGGGGGGGGGGAGGGGGGCCCGAAAGAGATAACTATCACACACATAATATGTATATCAAGTCTCACGTAAAGCCGCAATGTATATTTTGCAATAGTTGCACATAATTTTTGTATGAGAAAATAACACATGTTTTGCAACTGTGGGTGTAAATTTAGCCCTACCATTACCTATATGATCATAAAATTAGCAAGTTGAATTCGTATTTTCAGTGCAAAGATATGTTCTATTCTTTCTTTCTTTTTTTGTGTAGAGAAGTACAGCTAAACAGAGATGAACAATATATTAGATCTCTATCTAACATCGAGTAAATACATGTGAGTACAACGGCAGAAATGCTACTAACTAATGCAAGGATTAGCGTATCAGACCATATTAATAATATGTTTATAGCTAGAGAAACAACCTACTGCCGGCAGCGGAAATTAGCGGGGGCCATCGCAGAATCACCATTTTCTCAAGTTTATAAACAACAATGATTCCTAACGGTGGCTGATGGAAACTAGCGGGCGGCGGCCGTGATATTGGGAATTCGGGACCAAGTCGTGTGAGCTACTACCTCCGACTCAAGATCTAATGGTGAAAAAAACACTAACCTCTTTTCCTCGTTTGGTAGCTCACATGTAAGGCCGGCCGGCTGGAATGCGCCGTTGGATCGATACAACAACACTTTTGTGTCCCCTTCACGGAGAGATTATATGAAGATCTAACAGGCAGCCGGCGGCCGGCGGCATGGTCGATCGCAGGAGCAGTTTTTTTAGTAGGGTTGAAACAAAGGGATTACAGTAGACTTGAACTGTGCGCGTAATGCTTCATAGCCTGGCCCCTTTGCTTTCACGGTGGGCTACTTCCTATTTTCCTTTCCATGGATTTGGGCCTTTATGCTGCAATCACTTGTTCAACAACATATGGGCTCTGGGCGTTTCTCAACAAAAGAAAACATATGGGCTCTGGGCTATGGGAGGCACAGGGGGGGCGAAGCAAGCCACGGACAACTGCGGGGCCAAAAAAATTAGCGATTAACTTATCGCTATTAAGGGTGAGAGAAGATAGTTAGGCGGTGGCCTGGGCGGTCTCGCCCCCCTCCCCACCCCCACCCCCCCCTCGTCCCCACCCCCCCTAAATCCGTATTGCCTGCCATTTGCTAAGCATATCACAGTCCCCGACATCATCTGATCTACATCAACGACTTCTCGTCCGCTGCTTCTATAAGCTCTTGGATTTCAACAAGTTTGCTCGGCTGTGACGAAGCCTCAGAGGCGGCAAACGAGCTTTCCTTACGACGCGCCGTCGGTGGATGCAGGAGGAAGAAGACTTTGGCGCCCCCAATGATTTTGATGAATTTTTCAATCTTTGTAAGGGTGTTGTTGTAAGGGTATGTGCTACTTTATATATGGACTTTGGCATTTCCACAAAAAAAAACTGTTTTCGATAAGGGGCGCTTTATTACTTAAAAGGTTTAAGCATTATACCTGGCCTCTGCATAGCTAAGATGCACACCGCCAAACAAAGTCCTATCTCAAAACAAAATTAAAAACAGCTAAATACAAGTAAACATGTAGAGTCTGTATAATACCTAAACCGGAGGGGGGCCAATCCTAAGATCATGCTGCCATCCATGTTGGGTAAAAGTATCCCTCGCCGTAGCCTCCAATCGTGTACACACCTTCGTAAACAGGTCTTGATTCTCCACATGTTGTAGAGACGACCATAAACGAAGCGTCCCGGTACATCTGTAGATAACCTGCATAAGAGAAGTACTTTTGAATTTGTAGATTTAAGTTTGCCTGATGATAACTGACCTCTCAACTCCACTATGACATTATCTATACTGGAAATTTGTCCTAGAAACTGAGGAGAGGACATTATCAGTATTTTGTGGCCTGTCTTTTCGACCTTTTGGTCTGATAAGATCATATGTGCAGTGGTAATTGCCGAGCTTTCACTGAGCACGAACATAGCAGCCTGACGAAAATATCTCTGAGGAATGCAAATCAGAAGCTATGCAAGGATTCTTTTCACGACAAAGGAAGCAGAAATATCTCTTTAAAAAAAAAGGAGTAAGCAGAAATATCTCGTTTTCTCGGTTGCAACCTCTACAAGAAGATATGGTGATATATTTGGATGGGAATTGTCTGAACTTTCTGATAATAGTTTTGAAACCAATAAAGCAAGGGTCTTTACAAGCATGGGTTGGTTAATGGCATCAGCTGTAAAGTAACCACAAGATCAGTATAAAACGATAAGTTTTGCTTTTCCCCTCACTGTTTGATAATGTAAAAGGAAGTCGGCTTAAATTAGGTCTAGTGGATTTGGCATTAGGAACTTCTTCTGCATCAAAATGTCAAAAAAAGAATAGAATGCCCTAATATTTTTCAGTTAATCATATGAATTGTAAAAAAATTGTAAGACAAATAATCATGGACATCCTAGTATGGATCAAAACAAGATTCAGAAAATATGCTAGCTAGTGGCCTGGATGTCAGCAAGCACCAAGTCACCAACTGGTGTTCCTTTCATTCAGCCTCACCGCCTACCGAAACAAACATCAAACAAGTATCTTTTTCTAAAAAGATAAATTTAGCATAACATGGCAGCTTAATAAACAAACTCATCTGGTTTATACCCTATCTCACTTCAGAAAGATGACACAAACATTTTCTTAAGTCTACTTTTCTCTTTACTATCTAGAGAATGGCTAGGTGGTATGTACTCAGTATTATATCTAAGATGCAATGACTCCTGAAAAGGTGAAAGCTAACCAGGCAGATCTCAGATTGATTCGACGCAAAGCATGCGTAGATTTATTTAGAGTGAATTCCGATTTTTACCCCCTATTTTGACATTTTTGACACTAATTACCCCATTTAGCGGGATTTCATCCGTTTTACCCCATTTAGCAAAAGTGTTGCCACAATTTACCCTGTTTTAATTTTTTCGTGCGTTCTGACCGGCTGGCATGCCACGTCGACAGTTTTTTCCTGCCTATTTTTCTCCCTACTCAACTTGTTTCCGGTTTGAAGTATTCTGATGGGACGACTATACTTGATCAGCATGGCATATTACCATTGAATAAATTATCGGAGAAATTGTTACTGATATAATTTGAAATCATGTATGTTTTTCTTCAGTTACCATATACGGCCTTAAATATGCATGGTTCTATGGATTAGATTAAAGTGGTGTAAATATACTACTTTATTAACTCTGATACACCTACATATCTGAATATCTAGGTAGCAAATATGTTGACCGGCCGGAAGAGTGTTAATACATGCACAAGTGATAGCATCTATTGCTACTTGCTAGCTGTAAAGGAATTTTGGATCTTTGTATCTTACAATGCATGCTGAAACATATGTATTTACCTTATTAGAGTAGATCATGATTTATTATGATTGCAACCACTAATTCATTTTTATTTTTCTTGCACAAAGCGGATGGCAACCAAGATGTGGAGTGTTAGGCCTATTTTAGATGTCCGTGGATAAAAGAATCCAAAGCCAGAGATGATTGAGAGGGATTTCATTAGTTATTTTGATATAAAAGGAGAAGATCGAGGAGTTGGGTTCCAACCCTTGGGACAACGTTTATTATCAGAAGAAGCTGGCCAACGGGAACTCCATGGTCAAGTTAACAAATGATGCAGGCATGATGACATGCTATAGAAATTTGATGTTTATACGGATATCAGTTTGCATGTTTGATTGGGGGCAAGCAACACAAACGAGAAGCCACGGGAGGCAAGCGTGGCGCGCGGCCGACTTTGGCGTTGTGCGTTGGACGTGACGCGAGCGACCGCCATCTGGCCGAGCCGGTCGGGAGAAGCTGCGCGGCCCGGTTCAGCAGTGAGAAAAATATACAGGAAAAACCACTGACGTGGCATGCCAATTGGACCTAACAATTGTGATTGACCGGTCAGAATGCTCAAAAAAAATTAAACAGGGTAAATTGTGTCCAAAAATTTGTTAAATGGGGTAAAACGGATGAAATTTTGCTAAATGGGGTAATTAGTGTCAAAAATGTCAAAATAGGGGGTAAAAAACCGAATTCACTCATTTATTTACCTAACTGTGGCAGTTGGATTGCAACATATTTTGAAATATAATTCAAGCGAAACCCATTAAGAAGCTTCTAAGATATACTCCCTCCGTCTCAAAATAAGTGACTCAACTTTGTACTAGCTTTAGTACAAAATTAGTATAAACTTGAGTCACTTATTTTGGAAGTGAGGGAGTATCAATTATGCATCGTTATTCACTGGTTCGACAACGTAGCATTGTACAAGTACAATAAATCGTTTTTTTAAAGTACAATATATCTAAGATACTGTTTGTAAACTAAAGAACCTCAAAGTCACGACTGATCACCTAAGCCGTCTTTCCAATCCTATGAATGAACAAACAATATACTAGTAAATTTTATAGGCTGGGATATGCATCGGTATGTGCAAGATCGACAACATAGCATTGTCAAGTACAATAAATCTAAGATACTGTTGTAAACTAAACAACCTCAATGTCATGATGGATCACCTAAGCCTCCTTTCCAACCCTATGGACAATATAATATATTAGTAAATTTTATTGGTCAGGGTATGCATCGTTATTCACCAGATAACCTTGGAGTCATGATGAGTTCACCTCATTAATGGTCCTATCTTTCCTTCCAAATATATTTGGAAGTTTAAGTCCTGTTAAAAATCAGGATTTTCTTGTGGTACCTAAATAGCGGAGTTGTCATAACTGTTAAGCTTCATTTGGCTAACAAGGCGAAATGATTGCGTTTTTAACAAGGCGAAAGCACCAATTTTGCAGGCTATCTACGAGGCTACAACTAGATCATGTTGAAGTGTATATATGGATTGCCTAGCCCTTTCCATCAATTCGGGTTTTTGGTTGTTGGCTAGTGCATGAAACTTAACATGGTATCAAAGCCTAAGTTCTTGAGTTCAAGTCCTGGCTTTCGCAGTTTATCAAAAAATTGCCGTCGCCCCCTCTGTGTCCACGTATAGGCCTCTTAAGCCATACATCTGAGTCTATTCACGTGTTGACTTCCCGTGACACACGTGAGAGGGGGTGTTGAAGTGTATATATGGATTGCCTAGCCCTTTCCATCAGTTTGGACTTTTGGTTGCGTTGGCTAGTACATGAAGCTTAACACGTATGTGGTCCTATCTTCAGCTTGCGGAGGCGCGGGAGTCCATAAGCTTTGGACGAAACCGCTGGGAGATAGTCATGGTTTGGATGGCAGTCCAATGATAGAATTACGGAATAATGAGATTTTGTAATCTTATTACCGCTTGGTTGTCATGGCCTTGTTTTCTTTTCCTTTGAAGCTTCGTATCAAACTATATGGATGTTAAAACTATGCAATAATAGAGGGCTGTGTGCATCAATTGATGCATACACCAGGGTTTTCCCTCCTTTCCAGAAAAAAATGATGAGATCACATAAGCCTCCTTCCATTCCTATGCAAGATAATATAATAAACTTTTTAGGTTGGAGTCCAATCAAATGAATCTTTATCAGAGCATTGACCGTTCCACACATCACTGTTTCTCTGAAAAAAATATGTTTATGATAATTTTCAGTTAACCGACCAGATAATATGTTGCACCGTCCTGCTGACACTGTGTCTATTTTGAAGTATATTTTCCCATGACAGTACAGGACGGAGTGAAAGATCGAGGTATCTTCTGCCAGTAATCCAACTTTTTACGTGCGCTTATCCTGCGTATATGAGGTTCGCAATTGTTCAGGGGTTGCTGAACACTAGAACTGATGAGGGGGTGATGAAACTAAAGAACCTTTGTTCCTTTTATATAACTTTTTTTGTTGAGGAAATTTCTTTTATAAAACTTGAAGCACCTCCCCAGAGAAATGCCATACTTTGGGAATTATTGTGACTACTCTAGTGCTCATGCTGTCAGAGATTGAAGGCATCAATCTGTTTAATAAGTTTAAATGATTGCAGAGTAAACAACTATGTTCCCTTTCCTAGTCTTCCGTTGGAAGAATAGCATATGAGATCGATCTTAGGCACCCATCATATCAAAGTAGTATAATGCCACAGAAAATCCATGCCACATTTCGCATCGTGGCTCCTGGAATCTCAGAGTAGGTTCATGACAAATTTGCTGAACTGTTTGACACCCATGACCAGGTTCAGTGTTCCTCACTGCAAATTGTTAGATTACTGTACAATGCGTAAGTTTACCCGACTGATTTCAATGAGCAGTACAGTCTACTGTCACTAGTTGCATTTCCATATATGGCAATGGAATGTTCTTGCCTTAAGCCTCAGGCAACGCCGTGCTTCGGCGTGTTTCCCTTTCCACCAGAAGTGAATGGCACTAGTACTGAGCAGATGGACAGTTCAGAAACATTCAGGCTGACACTTGATAAACAATCTCATTCTCATCTGCTCTCTCTAGCATGTATGCTGTATGCATTATTGAATCTTCTCGTTGGGTAAGAGTACATCACTGTTCTGTCTCTAGTATCTAACTTGTCGACAAACCAGGGCACGTCTTCGCCATATGGGCGGCAAGCAATGCACCGATGCTTTTCCTTCCATTTCAACACCTAAAGCCTAATTGCTTGCAGGCCTTTGGCAGTGGCTGTGAATGATGGCAAATCAGAAGTCTGAATGGTATACTCATGTCAGTGCTTGACAATTGACATGAGAGAAAGCTCAGGTTAACTCTTTTCTGAAAGTGAATAAAGCAATATCTGCCTAGGATACTTATCTTTAACTTTACGCCTTTTTTGCTGACTGACATATCCAAAGATCATAGCAAACGTCATCTGAAGCCACTGCCATTTAGCATAAATTCCTGCTCTTGCTGCTGCTGAGATAACCATGGTTTGTTTTCGAGGTTAGACTACTGATGGCCAGAATTTTGAACTATGCTTCAATGTTTTGCATAAAGAAACACCAGGGAACCGTCTAATCTGGATGCCTAGAAACCAACAAAAATTAAGGCGAATCCATGGTAATCCTGAATGTATTATTCTGATGAGACTAACGTGAAGCTGAAATCAAGATGGAACAGGGCTGCTGGTGACTGGTCAGACACAAGTTGCAGTGTCCATGGTCACCATATGTCATGTAACCCAATCTTGTTTGGTTCTTCACTTTTGTAGGGTGCAGGGTCGGCTTTCTAGTCTTTCATGTACCTCACCTATGGTTCTTTACTTTACGTGGCTCAGCTTAAACTGTAAACGCTTGAAAATGGTTTTGCGCCAGTAAACGCTTCAAATTACAATGTAGTAATTCATACTGAAAATAAATAATAGTCCCTCCGTTGCAAAATAAGTGTCGCTGATTTAATACAGTTGTACTAAATTAAAGACACTTATTTTGGGACGAAGGGAGTAAAGTTTACATTTGGGCTTCAGTCAGGTACTAGGTATTGGTAGACCAAACCTAGAGCCCCACAGCCATCTCTTGTCGAGTCCAGTGACCTGATCATCCAAGCCCCTCCCTCTCCCCCTTGCGTCGCCCCCATGGGCGACCCGGGGGGGGGGGGGGAGGGGGACCCTAGCCGCCGCCGGGCGAACCTCCCCCGCCTCAACTTCCTCCTCGCCGCCGTCATCAGCGCCGCCGGGCGAAGCCTGGCCGGCAGGGGCGGCGGCGGGGCTTCTCTCCTCTTCGTGCGTCACGACCGGCGCGGGACGGCCCGATCGTGAGGAGGTTCCGGGCTAGCGTGGGGTCCGGCTGCACGGCATGCGGACACCTCCTGGCGGCGGCGCGTCGACAGCTTGGATGTGTGCTCGTGGCGCGGTATGGCGGCTGCGTGGTGGGTGAGACCTGGTGGTCGCGTGTGCCGTCGGGTTCGGGTCGTATCCCTCTGGATCTGGCGCTTGGACGCCGACGGCCAACACGGGGTCGTGGCGTTTGTTGTTGGCCAGGTCGGATCTTCCTGGATCCGGCGCCTGGATGGATCTGTGCTGGATGTTCTCCTCGATCTTCCTTCTTGGTGGGTTGAGCCCCATGTCACTTTCTTCTCTGCAGGTTTCGGTTCACGGCTCGCTACCGGATCCGGAGCAGACGGAGGTTTGGTGGTATAGGATGGGGACTGGAGGAAACTTTGGTCGGCTGGTTCGGCCCGACATCGGCGACGTCTCTCAACGCCGTTACCCTCCTTTGAGGCGAAGCCGAGGTCCCTCCTATCCACCTCCGACCCCCTCCGGGACGAAAGTCCAAAATCTGCCTTGGATTGGGCGGCGGCGGCGTCTTGCACGTCGTACCCTCCATGGAGAGGCTTGGATGTTCGGGGGAGAGTTGTTGTGGGTGGTGGGCTCCGCGTGGCAACTCCAGCGACGGCGGTAGTGTAGAGGTTGGCAGGTGGAGTGGCGTCGTATCTACCGCGTCAACGACGGTGGATCTTGGCGGCATGGTGTAGCTGAGTCTCAGCGACAGATGTGTCTGGATGGACGAGTGCAGGGCGGTGGCGCGTTGGGCGCCATGGCAGCATCTACGGATGGCCGAACTGGCAAAGATGATGCGGATCTCTCTCCCGGATTTTTTTTTTGAAACGGAGGAAGACCTCCGGCCTCTGCATCTGGGCGATGCATGCAACCACTTTATTAATTATTCACAAATACCTTACAAAGTAGTACATTAGTAAGTTTGAAGCCACCATCTTGGCAACATCTATCGCTACTTCTATCCACTTAATGAAGGGGTGCCAATAGTCCGAGCCTAATACCAAACAAATCTCGCACCTAAGCCTAACATCTAAAACCGGAGGCCCCAATCAAGCCATATACCTGGTCTGGGGGCACACACCAGTCCGGCGCACTCACAGAGGCCACCGCCGCCGTCTTCCACCGATCCATGTTCAGAGCAGGTACTGACGCCACGACCTTGCCAAGTCTGCCATCGACGCCACCACGATGCCAGACAATGCCATCCTCCTGCGCGAGTCCGTCTACACACATTGAACGCCGAGACTCCACTGCGCCACACCGCCGAGATCCACAGTCATCGATGCGTAAGATGAAACACCGCTCCACCAAAGATGCTGTCTGCTGGTCCCTCGAGCCCGTGCACACCTCCAAGACTGACGCCCCCAAGGGGGAAACGACGCAAGAGCGCCGCCGTCATCCGATCTACCGATCTAGGGTTTCCCCCGGAGGTAACAGATAGAGGTCTGGAACTTCTCCATGGCGATGTCTTCAAGAAGAGAACGACATAGAAGAGCGCCGCCATCGCGGGCCTTGGCATCTAGCCGAGCGCAAGATTTTTCACACAGATCTGTTCGAAGAACCTCCATCTAGTCTTGTGTACAGACCGCCGCCATCTCTACCGGGGACTGGAAGTAGGATCCAGGCCGCCGCCGCCTGACCAGCCAGCAGCCGCGCCGCGCGAGCAGCAGGGGCGCCCGCAAGCCCCAGCCGCGCCACCGGAGAGCCCTACACCAGACCCCGCCGCCGGCCCAGGAGAGGACGACGCCACGTTCGCCCAGCAACCACCGCTGCCAGCCCGTGCCGTCGCGCCGCCGTGCCCCACGCCCGCGCCACGCCGCCACTAGAAGAAAGCGTCCCGCGCCGCCATCCTCGGGCAGGAGGAGAAGAAGGCCCTGCCGCCGCCTAGGCCGAGCGGGCTTTGCCCGGCAACCTGCGTCGGCGGCGACGAGGAGGGGCGGAGGAGGGAGGAGGGTCGAGGGGCGGCAGATCTGGGCTCCCCCCGGCCGCCCGCGGGGACGGCGCGAGGAAAGGGACGAGGGTTCTCCCAGAGATGGGTCAGCGGTTTGATGATGGTGGCGGCTGCTAAAACGTATGCATGCGGTGTACGCTTCAGATTTGCTGCACCGGTTGTAGGTTCCTCATACGTCAGCGGGCGGATCGGCGACGACCCCGGTTTTAGATGGTGGGGAGTGAGGGCACTCCACTTTATCAAGTTTGTAGGTGTGAGTGGTGGCTTCGGTGGCTTGGTGTATATTCTTGCCAGACCTTTGTTGAATAATTAATAAAGATGGTTGTGTGTATCGATTGATGCAGAGGCCGGGGGTTTTAACCTCCTTTTCCAAAAAAAGTCAGGTACTGGTATGTAACCTCCACAGAATTGTCCTTCTAGTTCGTCAAATATTAGGATCATCAGAAAGGTTGTGAATCCTCGGGCTATGTAAGAGTAAGAGTAGCCTCGCTCTCCAGTTCAACAAAAAACAAGGAACAGCAAACAAGAAACTAGCCCATAGGGCTCCAACGGAAGAAAAATCTCTCAAGAACTTGATCAAGAATCGGTAAGCAGAAACAAGAACAAGAGATCAAGAATCGGTGAAGTATCCCATGGATATGTTCGAAAGATTTCTGGTGCAGTCTCCCTTCAACCAGCTTCATCTGGACTGTATTGCTGACAATGTGTTAGGCCATCCATAATTTTAGCGGATCCAGTCGGCTTTCCTCCAATGGAGCAAAGCATATGAAGCCCATATCCAGGCTTACTACAACCAGTCAAGCATCTAGAGAAATCGAGCCACTGAACTTCTGACGAGTAATATTGAATCTCTCCTAGTACCATATGTTGATCTGGTTCGATTCTCGAGCATTTAATTTGTTTCACTCCACCATCTCACTTGTTTTAAGTTGTTCACTACTATGTCTCAGAGCCATAGAAAACAATGTGGTTTTGAAGGCAGGTGATGTGGAGCGTATAAGTATCCAGTCCAATGCAAGTGGTTCATGGCCTCATGAATGATGCTTTTGGTGCAGTCTTGTTTGGCACCAAAACAAATGAGGATGTGATGAGGGTGGTGTGACCTAAAGTTTTGGAGGCTCACAGAGTCTTGTTAACTCTCCCTCGGTGCGCATACATTTTGGCTGCCCTCTTGGTTTGACTTGATCGACCTAAGTCACTCGGTAGAAATAAATGAACATATGGAAAAGTTGTGGCTAAACATTGCACCCATGATGAACAGTAAAAACAATACCAGACAAAAAAAAACTTTGTGGCTTTGATTATGACCAAATGTTTTAGGTGCTTGCAAATTTTGGTGCCCAAATAACACCAGAGGAGCTCCAAACAAAAAGGAACAAAATTTCTGCTCAAAAGGGCATAAAACTTTGAGCATTATTTTTCCATAATTTTAGTTTTGTAACTCCTCGTAACTCCTATTTTTTCACCGTCAGATCAGGGTGGATGGACGGCTCATAAAATCGTCAATCACCGTAACAGTTGTATTTTTTTGTATGGAGGTCCTTGGGTGTCATTTGGCCACAATATTTTGCAAGCTTCTAATACACTTGGTCATCATTGAAGCCACAAAATTTCAGATTTTTTAAATATTTTGGCTATTTGTTTTGATTTTACTGTTCATCATGAGTGCAATTCACCTGGGCTTAGAAAAACCTGTCTCACAAACATATTTGTTTGGATTGAATAACAAAGGATAGGATCTTATTACTGGTAGAAATAATGATCTTATTTGAAAAAAAAAGCCATGCCACTTCTGTATATTTTCCACATTTGAAAGAGTGGGTCATGCAGAATACATAAATTGTGGAACGTACATCAGCAATGCCGAGGCTGGGGTGCTCCCACATTTTTAGGGAACAAAAGCCTCATGTTCCTTTTGATTTTTGTCCTATGAATGGTATAATGCCTTGAAGAAAGAAAAAAAAATCTACTTACATTTTTTGTTGTGCTTGTGGTGAGAAAATGTCACAAACAAGAGCCTAAAGACATGTGGTGGAGTACTCCATGTGGTGCTGGAATCAGTGGCGGAGCTACAGGGTGGCCAGGGTGGGCCGCGGCCCACCCTGGGATTTTGACCCGGCCTATATACCTATACCTAAAGAGATGGGTCAGAAAAGGAAAAAAAACGGCCCAACAACACACTGACCCAGAACAACCAACGCCTCTCAGCTCTCGCTCTCGCTCTCATCCAGACCCCAGACACCGAGACACCACGCACATACAGGCATACAGCCAGCCGCCGGCCGCGGGCCGCCCCGTCCCCGTCTCTGCCTACCTCGCCGGTCGCCGGCCGCCCAGGAGGCTCCTCTGCTCCTGGCCTCCTGCCTCCCCGTTGCGCCCTCGGCCTGCCCGGCGCTCAGCGCCAGCCGCGCCACCACCCCCGGCCGCGACCCTGCCCTGTCCCGGCCGCCTGGCGCCCCTGCAAGCCGGCGGCGCCGCCCAGTCCACACTCCGGCACTCGGCTCGGCCTGATTTGAGGTACCGTTCGTCCATTCCCCAAATCCCCAATTTTTGATTTAGGGTTTGCTTGCTATTTGTTGTGTTGTGCACTGTCTGTGTGGTAATATAATTTTTGATCCGAGTAATTACTAGTTAGAAAGTACACCACAACATCCTAAACTGAGAAGAAAAAGTTAATTCGGACATCTTACACTGGTTCATGGTTGCATCAGAAATCTGAGATTGTTAATTTTGTTTTGTACTTTTGAGGTATTGAACTGAATGTTGAACTTACTGTCCAGGTCCAGCCATGCTTAATTAAACAGAATTCATGTTGTATTATGGGCTGGTAGTAAGGTTGTGTATTTAGTTTCATGCTCACAACATCTTCACTCAAATGGCCAGTACCTTAAGCTACTGTTGGAAAGGCGTGTAATTTACGCATGCTTCAAAACAGAGTTGGAAAGGAGTACCCAACTACCCATCTGTTCCTTCCCTTTAGACTGCAAATTTTCTGTACATGAATGAACAGATACATAATTTTGTACATTATTTCTGCCTCAATTAGCATTATTGATAGAAAGTAATTTTTGTTACAGAATTGTTGAAGAATGAAGAGGGCCGGAGGAGACATTGTTTCTCTTTTTCAGAGAGAAGCTATTAAGATAGGGAAGAAGAAGAAGAAGGCAGGGAATATGCCGGATGTGGCCGAAGAGCAAACCGGAGAACTTGTGAGTATGCCGCTTGTGATTTAATTGAGAATTTTAGTGTTTTTGCAAGACCATATTGTGATATTGATCTATTTCTTTGTGATATTGGTAATTAGTTAGAACTTTCACATGTCATATTGCTTATCATAAAAAAAAATTGGAGCGGACCACCCTGGTGTCAAATGCTAGCTCCGCCACTGGTTGGAATGAAGCTGACCAAAAAGTTATCAAGTAAAAGAAGTAGTGCTACAAGAGTAGGCACCATGATGATAGCACAAGCAACATGGAGAAGTACAAATAGGCCAAGAAGAAAGAAAACTGAGCTGTGAGTGAACCAAGGCGTGGGCCTATGATGAACCAGTTGGGCTTCGCCGCACCTTAGAAAATGTTTATACAATGTAAAAAAAACTCCACGCCACTTCTAAAAAATGTTGATACCATTCAATCAATATTTATGTCATTTTAAAAAGTTCATGCGTTTCAAAAAAAATGTGTGTCATTTAAATAATTGTGTATACAACGTAAGAAATCTTTGCACAATTTGTAAAAAAATGTTTTGTACCATTCACAAAAATGATCTTGACAATTTACAAAATGTTCATGTGTTTCAACAAATTTATTCACAAAATTTTCAGAAAATGTCTACACAATGTCAAAAAAATGTTCCTGTAATTTTATTTTATTTTATGGTTCAAAAAAACACTCATGCATTTAATTTTTTTTGCATGATTTTAAATAAATTGTAAAATATAGAAAATATTAACGTAGTTGTAGAGAAATGTTCCATAACATTCTAAAAAATGTTGAACTTGTATATTCACCATGTATTCAAAAAATGTTCAACTTGTATAGAAAATGTTTCATTTCTATAAACATTGTACAACATGTACTAAAAAAGGTCAGCATGTATAAGAAAAGGAGAGAAAAATCCGAACAAAAAAATAAAACAGAAAAGCGATAAAACTTTATAAAACACATAAAAATAGAAAAAAAAACGAGTGAAGCCTTCCAAAAACAAATGAAAGTTTCCACGAACCACTGTTGTGGAAAGATTTCTAAAATCACTAATGTGTTGCCCAATAAGACTTTGTACAATGCAAGGTGCTAAAAAAACAAACTGGTCTTTTCTTAAGCATCGGTGCTTATTTCTATAGGATAAGATGCTAGTAGAAATAAGCACCAGTACTTAAAATAATATAATTTATTTTATGAAGCATCTATCTAAACATCTTGCATTGGTACTTAAAAGAATATAATTTATTTTATGACGCATCTTTCTAAACATCTTGCATTGTACAAGGCCTAAGACAAGAGGAGTGGCTACATCTGACAATAAGCAAGATATAGAGAATTCTCTATATGACGCTTACAGCGACAAATATCACTGAAGTGCAGAGGGCACATGTGCGAGCGGACGAGATGGGTTGGCCCATCCCAGTAGATATTTCTCAAAAACAAAACATAGTAGATAGAACTTGCTATTGGTCCCCGGTTTTGGAACCTTCCATAAGGTTCTTGAACCGGTTTCTATTATTTTGCTTTTTCTACTTGTTCTGTTTATTTTTCTTTAGTTTTTTCATTTATTTCTAGTTTTTGAGGGTTTTATAAATATGATTTGAAAATTTCAAATATTGTTAACATTTTTTTAAACATTGTTTCCTATTTTTTCTCAATTTGTTTTAAAAAGATTTGGAATTTAAGTTTTAAAAAAATGTGTAAACATTTCAAATAAGTTCCCATTTTACAAAAAGGTATAATTTCAAAAAAAAAACTTGTTCGTATTTTTTCTGCCAAAAGTATATTGTCAGAAGGGAATATGAAAAAATGTTCGAAATTTTAAATTTTGTTCCCATTTTCCCAAAAATGTTCACATTTTCAAAAAATGAAAAAAAAACTTTTCAGGAACACATAAGAGCTTTGCGTGTTGATTCATTAAGAATGGCAGGAAAATACAGTGCTCTATAGATATAGAGAGCAACGTTCAAACTCAAACCACCAAACCATAATCAGCGCATTTAAGCTTTTCCGTTGCTTCCTCTGCGTGGCATCATGCACCCCTTGCCACCAATACACCCAATTTGAATCCGCTAGAGGGAAACGGAAAAGATCAAGGTCATGTGAAATTCGCAGCTAGACGGTCCTCGAGAAGGGACACTGCACCAGTGGATGATTCAGGGATTCCGGCGTCTGATCGCATAGAGTGCACACTAACGAGTCCTTGCAGGCTATCCGCCGTCCAACACCGGTTATGCAGGACCAGCCATCCAAAGAACTGATGCGCATCGACGCAACCGACATCCATAGTTGGCTTGCACCAGGCCATGAGGTTTTGCCGGCAAAGAAGGAATGGTATGCAGTTTTAGCAGAGTACGCAACTGAATTTGTCTATATCCATCAAAAGCTGTCAGGAACATCTGAGAGGGAGTTCTTTACCGAAAAAGGCTTTCGCCCCGCTTTATAAATAAAGCAACCACCGAGCACAAAGTCAACATGGTACCATCCGAACAACACACACACAACGCCACCGCAGGCAAGGTCCAACACACAGGCACATAAACACTACACGGGTTCAGCTGTGGGCACAACACAACAAGCCCAACACAGACACAAGGCACGCACAACACATAAACGGCGGTGACGAGGTAGAGAAGATCTAATCCGGCTCCGGTGGTGGTGGGGGAAGCTGTGGAGCCATCCGGAGAGCCATCGCGCGAAGCTGGGTGATGATGGAGGTGATGGCGTCTCTCTCCCTAGGGCGGCTAAGCGGCCGCCAAAGCTGCAAGTAACCAGACCATTTGAACAAAGCGTCAGTAGCGCGACAAAGAGGGATGCGCTGAATCACAAGCTTATTCCTAACAGTCCACAGCGTCCAGGCTAGCACACCGATGGTCAACCGCCTAATGTGGCGAGACGAGGGTGGTAACGCCTGGAGTTCGGCGAAGAGAGCGGGGAAGTTGTTGTGGTCCCAGCTTCCACCCACTATTTCGCGGAAACAGCTCCAGAGGAACTGCGCGGACACGCAGGTGAAGAAGATATGGTTCGAATCCTCTTCAGGCCCGCAGAGCGGGCAACGCCCATCACCAGGGCCGTTGCGTTTCAGGACCTCCACGCCGGACGGGAGGCAGCAGCGAATCCATTGCCACAAGAAGATCCTAATCTTCAAGGGGAGCCGGATCTCCCAGATGGTGGTGAGAGCCTCAGGACCCGGTGAGGGGGCTATAGCCTGGTAGAGAGATTTAGAGGAGAATTGCCCAGATGGCTCTAGTCGCCACCTGGTGCGGTCATCTCCCATATCAAGATCAGGCTCGTGCAGAGCGATGCAGTCGAGAAAGTCCTACCAATCAGCATTCTCCGCCGGTCCAAATGGTCTCCGGAACGCGAGTTGCCCTAAGCCAATAAGAGCCACCGCGACAGAAATCCGCGGATCTACCGCGATGGTGAACAGGTCAGGAAAGCGAGCCGCGAAGGGGGTGTCCCCAGCCCATCTATCGAACCAGAACAGCGTGGCGGTGCCAGATCCAACCGCAATCGAGGTCCCGATGCGGAGGACTAGGAGGAGCTGTATGATGGATTGCCAAAACTGGGAGCCACCGGACCGCTGGCAGAAGGCGAGTGGCTGGCCACGAAGGTATTTCTGCTGGATGATGCGAAGCCACAAGCCACCCTCTCCGTTCGCAATCCGCCAAAGCCACCTAGTCAGGAGGGCAATGTTCATGCGTTTGGAGGACATGATCCCGAGGCCACCCTGATCGCGAGGTTTACAGATCTCCGTCCACCGAACCATGTGGTACTTCTGCTTATCGCCCTCGCCAGCCCAGAAGAAGCGCCCCTGAACTGTGGCAATCTCATGGTGCAGAGTCTCAGGCAGGCTGTAGAAGCTCATAATGAATAGGAGCAGGCTGGAAAGGGACGAGTTAATGAGCACCGTCCGGGCTGCCTTCAAGAGCCACCGACCCTGCCAGGGTTTAATGCGGTGTTGTAGCTTACCCACCGTGGGGCGCAGCTCAGCCACCGTGAGCCTCGTGTCGCTAATGGGGATCCCCAAATAAGTCGTGGGGAAGCTCCCGAGCTGGCAATTAAGATGGTTCGCGATGCTCTGCCGCTCATCTTGGGAGTATCCCAAGACCATGACCGCACTCTTATCGAAGTTGATCCTGAGGCCAGACATCTGCTGAAAGCAGAGCAGGAGGAACTTCAAGTTCGTGATGTCGCTCGCTGAGCCTTCCACCATGATAATGGTGTCATCTGCATATTGGAGGAGGGAAATCCCATTCCCGCCTGCTAGATGCGGGACTATGCCCTTAATATGCCCCGCAGCCTTGGCTTTATCTAAGATGGCTGCCAGAGCATCAACAACCATGTTGAAGAGGAATGGAGAGAAGGGATCGCCCTGACGAACCCCACATAATGTGGGGAAGTATGGTCCAATCTCGCCATTTATGTTAACCGCGGTCCGTCCCAAGGAGACCATTTGCATCATGCGGGTCACCCATCTATCGTCGAAGCCCTTCCGGAGCAAGCATTCCTGAAGGAAGGACCAACTGACCGTGTCATATGCCTTGTGGAAGTCCAGTTTCAGGAAGACCGCCTTGAGGTGTTTGGTGTGCACCTCATGGAGTGCTTCGTGAAACACTAGGACTCCATCAAGGATATATCGGCCCTGGATAAATGCCGACTAATCAGGGTGAGTGATCCGGTCCGCTATGGGGGCCACCCTAATGGCGTACCCCTTCGCAAGGATGCGGAAGATGACATTGATCACCGTAATCGGGCGGAATTGGCGGATATCCGATGCTCCAGTTACTTTGGGGATGGGGGTGATTATCCCAAAGTTCAGCCTGGTGAGGTCGATGGATCCTACGTAGAACTTCTCAAAAAGGGCCATCACCTCTGGCTTAATTACCTCCCAGAAGGTCTGGAAGAACTTCACCGGGAGGCCATCCGGGCCGGGGGCCAAAGATAGATTCATGCCCTTAATGGCCGCCCACACTTCCGCCTCGGAGAACGGGGCCGTTAGGGCCACGTTGTCCGCAGGCGAGACACATCTGTGGGCCGGCCAAATGTCTTGCGTGAGGGCAAGCCCTCCCCGAGGGGAGGCAGAGAATAGGTCTCTATAAAAGCCGTCTACATGGGCCCGGATGTCCTCCGGCTGCTGCAGGAGGGTCTCTCCATCCTAGAGAAGTGGGATGGAGTTACGGCGTCGCCGGCCGTTGGCAATGGCCTGGAAGTAGGCGGTATTGGCATCCCCCTTGAGGACCCAATTCTGCGTACCCCGCAAGCGCCAGTATGCCTCCTCATCCGTGTAGATGACCGTGAGCTGGTCCTCCAGATCGTACCTAAGCATCCATTCCTCGGCTGAGAGGCCTGCGGCATCAGCACGGAGATCGAGGGACTGGATGGCCTCTAGGAGGGCTTTCTTTCGCTCCCGGATGTCCCGGCCCATGTTAGCACCCCATCCTTTCATGAATTGCCGTGACCGCTTTGCACAGAAGTGCCAGGAGTCAACGGCCGAGAGGGATCGATGGGGGGCTTCGCGCGCCTCGCGCCACCGAGCGACCACCGCAGCGGCAAACCTAGGCTGGCGCAACCAGAAGGTTTCGAATCGGAAGCGGGGCAGCAGGGGGGACGCTCGTTCTCCGAAGAGAGGAGGAGGGGGACGTGATCGGAACCAATCAGTGTAATCGCCCGGAGCGAAGCTAGGGGGCAGCGAATGTCCCACTCAGGAGATGCGAAGACCCTGTCGAGGACTGAACGGGTCGGCTCCGCTTGGCGGTTGGTCTAAGTGAACCTGGCCCCGACTCTATCTAGCTCGCGAAGCCCCATGTCCGCGATGCAGTCATTGAACATCTGCATCTGGGGGAAGTTAACCAAATTATTGCTCTTGTCTTCCTCCGTCCGGATGAGGTTAAAGTCGCCGCCCACTACCACCGGCAGCTGGGCGGCCGCAACCTTCCTGCGGAGCTCAGCGAGGAAGGCCTCAGAGCGGCGGTGATCGGCCGGGCCATAGACCGCTATGATCTCCCATTTGAAGTTAAGGGCCTGCACGAAGATCTCCATGCTAACGAAGAACTCGCCCCGATCCATGCTTCCTACCTCAAAGGTGGCATCCTTAACACCTAGAAGGATGCCACCCGAGTGGCCCGTGCTCCCACTAGAAGGGAGCCAGTGCCAAGCAAATAAGTCGGAGCTCAAATGCTCGAGCTCCGATAGGGAGAATTCCGTACGTATCGTTTCTTGGATGGCCACAATGTCAATTCGTTCATTGCGCATGTACTCTATTAGTTGGCGGCGCCGGCCATCTTGGCCGAAGCCGCGGATGTTCCAGAATAGGGTACGCATCATGAGACCATCGGGGGGCTGCTTGACCCCAAGACTCGGGATGCGCTCTGGGCGCGGAGGGATCTCAGCGGGATCGGCCACCGCACGCGACTGAGCGCTCGGGGAGGCCTCGGAGGAAGGCCCCGAGGAGGTCTGAAGGCGCGCGCGGGCCTCGGCAAGGCACCCATCGAGGATCTCCCGAGCGCGAATCACCTCAATCTGAACTAACGGGGGCTCAATCTCTCCCCTGAACACGATGGCCGAGTCCGCAGCCACCTTTGCGAGGTGGCCAAGCGGTACCGACTCTAGAGCAGAGAACGAGCAAGTAGCGGGAGTAGCTGGGATGGACGGAGTACCTGGCTCAAGGTTCCGGGCAGTGGCCTGGAGCTCTGCCCGCTCGGGGATAGGCAGAGCTGGGCTACCCTCCGGCCTGGCCGCCTCGATTCGAGCACTGCGGCGAGAGGACGTCACCGGGGTCGAGGTCGATCTGCCCCGCCTGGAGTAGGTCGCAGTCCGAGGTGAGAGTGGGGGGGGGGGCATAGGGGTGGTCACCACCGCCGACGCCCCACCTAGGGCGGTGCACATGGAGGCCGGGAGCAGGGCCGGAGGAGACGCGATCCTGACGACATCCAGAGCCAGCGGGGTCGGGGTCAAATCGGCACCAGGGGGATCAGTCACCCCCAGGTCCGACAAGACCGGCTCGGTGTGAGGGGTCGAGGGGGGCGGGTCCCGGTCCCGGTCACTCCCCTCCACCTTGGGTGGTGCAGGAGCAGCAGGCGGAAGCTGGGTGGCAGGCGTCGAGCCAGCCTCAGCTGAGAGCGCAATGGGGATGCCGGAGTGAGTACCATCGGGGGAGCGCGGGGACGATGCCGGGAAGACCTGGAGGCTCGTGTCAGATGCGTCGCTGCCGTCAGCGGGAAGCGGAGGAGCCGAGAAGTGGGATCGGCCAGCGCCTGCGCCACCCCTGGCAGCCGAGGCGGGAGGCTGCTTGTGGCGGGGACTGTCCTCGTATTCCTCATCGTCGTCCTCCGAGCCGGAGTTGCGGCCGTGGCGGGGGTCACGGTCGCTGCGATGGCCCCCCATGCCCCCACCAACGAGGCCACCCCCAAGAAGCTGTCGTTGGGGATGCGGGGGCGACCAATGTGGTGGGGCGGCTCGGGAGAGATCCGAAGGTCAAAACCCTGGTCGTTGAAGAACACACGAATCGTGGCACGGAGCTTGGACGAGTCAAGGGATTTGACCTTGACCCGCACCTCCTCCTCCTTGCGGAGGGAAAGCTCGTCCACCACGACCACCTTGCCGAGGATGCGGGACATGTTCCGAATGACCCTCTCCGAGCGGGCAATGTCGGGGAGGCCGCCGATGAGGATCCATGCCATGTCTAGGACGGCCACTGCCAAGGGGTCCCGGACAGGCACAAAGATGTCCACCACGAGCTTGTTGAGCGCGAGGGTGATGTCGCCGCTGCGGGTGCCGTAGCCGTGACTGACCGCGTCAGGGAACGCCACCGAGAACTGGTTGTCAACCAGCAGGGTGACCTGCCAGTCCCAGGTGCAGTGGTAGAGGTGGTTGAGCTCCGCCTCGATCATCTCCGGAGAAGCCACCCCATCCCGCATGGTGACAATCGCCAGAAGCGAGGGTGAGGGCGGAGGGATGTCAGGCACCTCGATGTGGAAGTAGCCTAGGCCCTCGATCCCATGCCCGTACATCATCAACTCTTCCGACACCGGGCGGTCGGGGCATAGGGCAGCCGGATGGCCGGGGTCCGAGCACACAAAGCAGCACTGAGGATGCGTACATGCCACCTGGGAGTTTCCAGCGAGGCCGTAGTTGAAGCACTTGACGAGGTCGGCCGCGCGGTCATCGGGGAGCAGGGCGGCCGACGCGGTGGCCGCCGGATCGCGCGGGGGACCAACGGGCAGGGCCGAGCCATTGCCGCGGCCCAGCCCTTTCTTCTTCTTCCTCTTGGCCCCCTGCCTGCCCTGGCCAGCCCCATT
The DNA here is from genome assembly GCA_011799875.1 of Thinopyrum elongatum. Lineage (NCBI taxonomy): Eukaryota > Viridiplantae > Streptophyta > Magnoliopsida > Poales > Poaceae > Thinopyrum > Thinopyrum elongatum. The sequence goes on from CM022301.1 coordinate 124,282,406, forward strand.
GGCGCTTGGAGGAAAGCTTGGCTCGCCGCGGGGGGGGGGGGGGGCTGGTATCGGCGGGAGGCGGCGTTGGGGGCTGGCTGCAGCTGCTGTTGGTTGCGAGCAGGAGAACGGGAGCGGCCCCCGCGGACTGGGGAGCGGCTGCCGTCCCGGCGACGAGGCGGAGAGGGGGAATGGCGGCGTTGAGTCCTCCAGTCGGTGGCAGGAGCGGGCGAGCGGGACCGGGAGCGGCTCCGGCAGTCAGCCCGGGTCAGAGAGCGGCGCCACGGGGAGCGGCGATCGGAGTGGGGCGGGGAGCGGCGGTCGGAACGAGGCGGGGAGCGCCGGCCGTCGCGGGCCGACAGCTGCCGGCGAAGATCCTCTTCGTGGTGCACAGCGTCGGGGGAGGGCCGCGAAGAGTCCCTGCGGTCGTCGGAGGGTCGCTTGGGGCGCGGCCCTTCATCGCCCCACACACGCGGCATGGGCACGAACGAGGACGGCGTAAGGATGGAGCTGTGTGGGGTGGCGGCGGGGAGGGAAGACCGGGCGGCGATGGCTAGGGTCTCGGGGGCGGATTCGGGGATCCGATGCAGAAATGGTTGCCGAGGGAAACCGGCCGGAGGCTATATCGAGGGGCCACCCGGGTGGGCCGGCCCACTAGTGACCACAGGTGGGATGCCCCGGCGCGAGCAAGATTTGGCCCGCAGGGGCGCGCTGGGCCCAGGCCGCGACCGGCCCACTTGGATGCGGCCCAGCCAGCAGGGCAGGGGGTTGGTAGCGAGGGTTTCCCCATCCGCCGCCACCCCCGCCGCGGCCGGCGCCGGCGCCAGGGAGGAGGGAGGAACGGGCCATGGGCGCCGAGGCGCGAGACGGGGTGAGAAGCGGAGGGCCGAAGAGCCGAAAGACGCGATGAATGGTCTGAATGGGGAGCTGCGCATGACGATCGAGGAGCTAGCCGGAGCGGCGGCCGGGCGACGAGGTGGGGTTCCGGCCGTGCCGGCGGAGGCAGCGGGCGCAGCGAAGCACCACAAAATGCGAGCGCGACCTTGGTCGGACCGCCCCGCGATACCCCACGCCAGAGCGCGGTGGCGGCGAGCGGTCCGGGATCCCAAGGCGGCTTTTTTTTTGGGCGTCGGCGGGGGAGCCGCCGCAGCGTGCCGGCGCGACCGCGAGAGAGCGTCTGAGCAGCCACGCCGGGGCGGTCGCTCGCTCTCCACGCGGGTCACGGCCGGCCGGGCCAGGGGGTCCTGGCGCACGATCGGACAGCCGGCGGCCTCGTCATCCTGCTCCGCGAGGTCGGCCCACCGAAGCACCGAAGCTGGCACAGGGGGCGGGGAGGGGGAGGAGGAGGCGGCGGGCGGCGAAGCTGCGGGCGGTGCAGCCGCGGGAAGGAGCTCAGGCGACGGGGATGCCGGCGGCAAGGCCGCGGGCGACGAGTCGCCCTCCAGGTCGCGGGAGCTGCAGGCCTCCATCCTCCACCGTGAGTCTGATTTGCGGCACCGGGAACTCAGGGAGTTCTTTCATCATTGCACGACCACCCAAAGACAACAGAACTGATAAATCACCACAACCGTGAACTCTCCCTTGAAGTCCTTGGTCCAAGAGTCAGATTGGAGCCCCTCACAAACCGATAATAGGCGCCTGCCCATAGACAGCGCTGCGAAAAGATCATGCACCAAGTCTTTGGATGCCGCACCCTCGACCCAGCGCTCATACCAGAAGATTGCAGAGCATCCTCTACCAATTTTGCAGATGGTGAATGCATAAAACATGGATTCAGCTTTCGGCAAGCTCGCGAATTGAAGACCCTACCACGAACTGTTATCATCCACCCTTGCCTACCATACCCGAAAAGGGTTTCCCCGCTTTGTATTACAAAGCAACCAACACCGATCACATACCAATTGCTGGGACGAGTAGCATAGCAAGGCTAAAAGAAAAGAGAAAGAACAAAGAAGAAGAAACAAATGCCAACAACGGCAGCTCGACAAAGCGCAGATGACCCGCCTACCGCTGCGCCCTTTGGATTCGACTCACCACAGTCCAAGGCTTCGATCCGCCGCGAACCAAGCAGCACCTTCAAGAAGAAATGCGACGCTGCTGTTCGGGCGTGTCCTAGGGTTTCCCCCGGCAAGCGGAAGGGAGTGGGGGATGGATACCACTGACACCCTCCAGGAAGGAATGGCGGTACCCGCATGTGTCACCGCATCGGAGCCGGAAGAACCGACAAGGATTTCTCCTGCACTCCAAACCCCACTGCCCAACCGGGCCAGAGCCAACCAGCCAACTCGCCGCCCACCATCATGCGTCACCGCTGTCTTGGCGCCACCCACGCCGCCTCACTGCGACCACCACCCATGAGGCCAAGAGGATGGAGAAAGAAGCACCAAGCGTCAGGAGCAGCAGCACCAGAGCCGCACGGGAGAGAACAACCTCCACCGCCGTCGTGCGGGAGGTCTGTGCCTCCGGCACCGTCGTGGTCGTCGTCCGGACGTGGCAGCAGGGCATACCAGGCCACCCCTGGCCCGACCAGGCCCAAAACGGGCCCACAAAGCCCCGCCGGCCACGCTACAGTAGGTCGGTGCCATCGCCGCCAGCACCCACGTGCCAATCGCTGCCAGCACCCACGCGCCTATCGCTGCTCCCCCGCCTCCTGGAAGCCACACCGCCGACACTCCCCACCACCGGCCCGCCCAGACCTAGATGGGGCCCAAAGTCCGAGCGGGCGCCGCCAGATCGCGCTGCCGCAGCACCCCGCCGCCTAGCAGATCGCCCGCCACCATGACGAAGGGCCCCGCCTAGGAGCACCCCGCAGCGCCGCTCCCCCCCCCCCCCCCCCGTCAGCGCGACACCGAGAGGGGAAAGGCCAACGGCCGCCGCTGCGAGCGCTGCCCGAGCCAGGCCCGACACCGAACGCCAACGACGGCGACGAGGAGGAAGGAAAGGGGGGAAGGCTCGGGGAGGAGGCGCCGGGGTAACAGGGTCGTGAGAGAGGGGGAGGGGTTGTTTTTCCCCTTGCCTACCATAAGCAGCGATTCTAAGAGCAGCGTTTAGCGGCCACAGATTATGAATCCCCAGGCCTCCAAATTCCATCGGCCGACAAACCATCTCCCATGCGAATTTGCGATCCCCGCCTTTGGATCCTCGAGCCCTTTCCACAGGAAGTCACAATAGATTTGTTGATGCTTTTCAAAACTCGAGGTAGGTCGAAGGAAAGAATGTGGTACACAGAGGTAGCTGTGAGAACAACCTTGATCAAGATAACGCGCCCTTCTTCATACAACAGACTGCATTTCAAGGCCGGCAGATGGTTGGCGACGCAGTCCAGAAGTTGTTGTAGGTCTTCCTTGCGAAGCATGCCCGGACCGATGGGCAACCCCAAGTAGGTACACGGAAACGTTCCAACGGTTCATGACAGGTCTTCGACAAAATTCGGGTCCACCTCGGAGCCACATCTGATTGGGATAATAGAGATCTTTTGGAGGTTCACTCTAAGGCCAGAAGCTTCTCCAAAGAGATCTAAGGTGGCAGCAACCGCCTTTAGTTCCATCATTTTGTGTCTGATGAACAACACCATGTCATCCGCGAACAGTGGGATCCTGTGTTTGATTCCAAAGCCAGTGAAAGATTGGAGGGGTCCTGCGTTTTCCACATAGCACGAAAGCTTGATGAGAACATCCATGAAAATGATAAACAACATGGGTGAAATCGGCTCTCCTTGGAGGAGGCCATAGGCATGCCAAATTGTCCAACCCGGGCAGCCATTGATGAGAATTCACGAGGAGGATGCCGCAAGCAGGGAGGAAATCCAGGGTGCATTTGGTTACCTGCACCGTTCTTTGCCCATTTGCATGCTTGACCCAGTTGGGCATGGCTGAGCATACGCACGCAAAAAAAGCAACATCTGCATGTTGACTGGTTGCCTGCATTGCATCAAGGACCAACTTGGTGCATGTTGTTTGGTTGCCTGTGTTTGTGCTTCGGGTGTGAGCAGATATAAAGCACAATTGTTTAGTTGTGTGCAAGTACTTGATCTGCTCACCCTTTCAAATATGGTGGACTTACCACCCATTTATCAGCACACAACACACACTGATCATCAGCAGCAAGAACAAAGCAAGAACACAACAAGAACACACCAAGAACAAAGCAAGAACAGACAGTAAGTACTACTAGGCATACGTTTTAAAACAGCAGGGCATCCCATGCCCCTGCTAGACCCCAGGGTGCTGGTCCCTGGGAAAAATATAGACAAGTTCATAGCAAAAGAGACGATAGGGCTTCAATTCAAACCTACACTACTTCAGTTCAGACTACGAGGAACAAACTATATAGCATGAGCGATGTCGCCGACGCAGCTGTGCTTGGAGCACCGGACCCTGCATATGTTGGAGTTGTTGGCATTGAAGATCTGCACCTTCAGCCTCAGGTCGGAGAGCCTGAAGACTACAAGGTCGCCGGGGACAATCTTGTGCCGGCAGCAGAAGTACTCTCAGCCGCACCCCGGCACCATGTGCCCCTTGAACATCTGCACCTGGACTGGACCCAGAACTCGCACCACTTGTAGGCGAAGAGGCTGACGACGCGAGGAGGGCTGGTGACTAGCCATTGCTTCATCACCGACCGGAATTTAGGCGGGATGATGAGCATGGCGATATCCTCCTGGTCACTGATCTGCACGTAGAACCTGATAGGTTCCCGTGCACCCTCCTCGTGGCCGGTCCTCGACCTCCTGCTAGCGCCCAACGGCATCCTCATGTAGTCCACCCTGCCAGGGAGCACCACCCTCTTCAGCCACTGGTTCGTGGGGATGAGGTCCTCCGCCCCCTCACTACAAGAAATATGCTATCTTGTGACCCTCCAAATTGGTCCCTGAATGGTCTCTATTTCTCATTTGTGACCTTTTTGTGACAAAAAACTATTGGTCAAAAGCTCAGCGTCGTAAATGAAACTTAACGACCTTATTTGTGCAATGGTCGTAGAAAGTTACTCCCAAAATAAAAGGTCGTAGATTCTACGACCAATTGTTTTGGTCACTGTCAACTGACCCACACCACGTCAGATCCAACGTGGCAAAATTGCGACCAAATGAATTGGTCGTAGGTTAAAATCAGCCCGGTCCAGTTCAGCTGCCGAGCCCAATAATTCAACCCATTTAATATATTATTTTCTTGTTAATTTTAGTTAGCTATATGGGCCTGGCCCAAGAATTCTGCCTATTTATATTATTTTTCTTGTCAATTACATGGGCCCAGCCCAGCATTTCAGCCTTTTTACTTCTGGGCCATGGCCTTTTACCAATGTTTCGGCCATAATATTTGGGAATAGTCAAACAAGTTGGATGGATCCCACTTCATAATCCCATACATTTTCAAGCCAGATTCAGATTGGTCCCACATGTCAGAATTTCGAAATTGCTGAGATTATTTTCATACGTGGGTCCCTGAAAGTGCAACTAATCCCCGGGTGGTTTTGGTAATTCATAACAACATATATCTCATTGAACTAATATCCATTCAAGTTAAAGATTTCAGGAAGTTCAATGATTGGGATGACAAGGACTAGTGATTGTGGACCCCTCAAAATGCTAAGGACATGGATTGGCAAAAGCTCAAGACTCTATATTTTTGGTTAAGTGATCCAAGATCACATTGAGTCCATAGGAAAGCCAATACTATTAAAAGGGGATGAGGTTTTGATAATGATCTATTTGCTCAAGTGCTTAGTGATATTGCTCCAAAACCCTCAGCCACTTTCTCTATCCAAATCTATCCAAAACCCTACATTCCAACTCGGTCCCACCGAAACATACCCATCCGGACGCACCGAGTTCATCTGGACACTACCACAACCAAACCCTAACAAATCGGATCCACCAATATGGATCTTGGTCTCACCGAGATGGCCTTGCCAACTCTCTGTTACCTATTGCAATTATTCTGGTCTTACCGAATTTTGCAATCGGTGCCACCGAGATGGCTTGCCAACTTTCTGTTGCCTTAAGTCTTCACTTCAGTCCTACCGAGTTGATGCAATCGGTGCCACCGAAACGAGGTTCTGCCCTACCATTGCACATCGGTCCATCCGAGTTGTTTCCAATCGGTCCCACCAAGACCTCCAACGTTCATATCTTTTACACAGGTCGGTGCCACCGACAATTCTCATCGGTGCCACCGAGTTGAGTCAAAAGTGTGTAACGGTTGGATTTCATGTGGAGGCTATATATACTCCTCCATCCCCTCTTACTCTATAAGAGAGCCATCAGAACGTGCCTACACTTCCCCTACTCATTTTTTGAGAGAGAACCACCTACTCATGTATTGAGATCAAGAGATTCCATTCCTACCATTTGAATCTTCATTTCTAGCCTTCCCCAAGTTGCTTTCCACTCAAATCTTTCTTCCACCATAGCCAAATCCGTGAGAGTGTATTGAGTGTTGGGGAGACTATCATTTGAAGCACAAGAGCAAGGAGTTCATCATCATCACACCTTCTATTACCTTTTGGAGAGTGGTGTCTCCTAGATTGGTTAGGTGTCGCTTGGGAGCCTCCGACATGATGTGGAGTTGAACCAAGAAGTTTGTAAGGGCAAGGAGATCGCCTACTTCGTGAAGATCTACCCGAGTGAGGCAAGTCCTTCATGGACAATGGCCATGGTGGGATAGACAAGGTTGCTTCTTCGTGGACCCTTTGTGGGTGGAGCCCTCCGTGGACTTGCGCAGCCATTATCCTTCGTGGGTTGAAGTCTCCATCAACGTGGACATACGATAGCAACACCTATCGGAACCACGCCAAAAATCATCGTGTCCCCATTGCGTTTGCCTTCTCCAAACCCCTCCTTTACTTACATATGCAATGTCTTATTTTCTGCTGCTATACTCTTAGAGTTGCATGTGTAGGGTGTTGCTTGAACTTGCTATAATTGCTAAAATCTTCCTACAACTAAAATTGGGAAAACGTTAGGTTTTATTTGGTCAAGTAGTCTAATCACCCCCTCTAGACATACTTTCGATCCTACTAGTGGTATCCGAGCTTTGGTCTCCGTAGCCTTGGTTTCCATTGCTTTGGTCTCCATAGCCTTGGTTTCACAACTTAGGAGAGTACGGCATCTAGTGGAGGTAATTATCACCGTAGAGGTCCATACTTTGATGGTACAAATTTTTCTAGTTGGAAGCATAAGATGAAAATGCATATTCTTGGCCATAATCCTGCTGCTTGGGTTGTTGTTCGTATTGTCTTGCAAGGTGAATTCTTTGAGGATGGTAGAGAACCGGACCGTGAAGCGACCACGGAAGAATTGAAGATGTTGCAATACAATGCTCAATCTTGTGATATTCTCTTCAATGGTTTGTGCCCCGAGGAGTTCAACAAAATTAGCCGCCTTGAGAATGTAAAGGAAATTTGGGATACTTTGGTTGATATGCATGAAGGTACCGAGTCTATCAAGGAATCCAAGTTGGATGTGCTTCAAAGTCAACTTGACAAGTTCAAGATGAAGGATGGTGAAGGAGTCGCTGAAATGTACTCTAGGCTTGCTCTCATCACAAATGAGATTGCCGGCTTAGGAAGTGAAGAGATGAATGATAAGTTCATCATCAAGAAGATCCTTAGAGCTTTGGATGGAAAATATGATACCGTGTGCACATTGATCCAAATGATGCCCAATTACAAAGATCTTAAGCCCACGAAAGTCATTGGAAGAATTGTTGCTCATGAGATGTCACTCAAGGATAAGGAGGAGTCCACAACAAGTCAAGTGGTGCATACAAAGTCCCAAGTGATGCTCCTACAACATCAAGTGACAAACTAGTCTCCAATGAGGAAATAAGTCTAATGGTGAAGAACTTCAACAAATTCTACAAGAGTCGAAGCAAAGATAGAAGCTCCAAGTCAAGATCCTACAATGAGAAAAGATCATCTAGTCGTGACCGTAATTGCTACAACTGTGGAAGACCCGGACACTACTCCAATGAGTGTATGTCACCCTACAAGAAAAGAGAAGACTCACCGAAAAGAAGAAGTAGAAGAGATGAATCACCTCATAGAGAGAGAAGGAGTAGAGATGATCGTTATGAACGAAGACCCTCTCGAATAAGCAAGGATTCGAAAAGGAAAGACAAGTCATCAAAAAGCTACACAAGAAGAACACATCAAGCTCATGTTGGTGAATGGGTTTCCGGCTCTGACTCCGACACCCACTCCGAGTGAAGTTATCACTCCGACTCCGACTATACTCAAGATGAAGGTGTTGCCAGTCTTGCTCTAGTGCCATCCAACTCCCACGACATATTTGATTCACGAAATGAAGGAATTGTAAGATGATTCATGGCTAAATGCCCCAAGGTATCACACCCCGAGTATCTTGATTTCAATAGTGATGAAGATGATTTGCTAGGTGATGATGATTTCCTTGTTGGTAAAACTAGTGATGTGAGCTATAATGAACTTGCTAGTAATCATGATAGTCAAGATGAAACGAATGACAACGCTAAGGAGGAGATTGAGCATCTTACTAAAGAACTGAACACTCTTAAGTTAGCTCATGAAACAACTCAAGAAAATCATAGAGAGCTCCTAAGAACTCATGAGAAGCTACGCTCCGAGAAGCTAAATTTAGAGCAAGAGCATGAGTTTCTAAAAGCAATCAATGATGATCTTCAAAATAAGAGTTCTTCTTACATTGCCAAACATCTCCTCTTGTCTACTTATATGCCCAAGTTAAATCTAGTAACAAGAGTAAGAAAGATTCTTCTTCTAGTAGTAACAATAACAATGCTAAATCCAATATTGTTGCTTCTAGTCATTCTCTTGATTCCACTAATGATTCTCTTAGCCAAGACACACTTGAGCAAGAAAATAGCTTATTGAAGGGAATTATAGAGAAAGGTGTTGAAAAGAGTCTTGCCGAGAGTACGCAAGCAAGGAAGACACCGGAAGAATCAAGGTGTTGGTTTTAAACGAAAGTTCAATGCCAATGGAGTTGAATGGGAAGAAGATCAATACCCCAAGATGAAGTTTGTTCCTCAACAAGAGAAGTATGATCCCACTTATTTTGAGGGAACACAAGCTCAAGATGATCTTCCACCACAAGACCACAAGCTAAGGGGCAAGGACAAGCTTCAAGAAAAGATTGACTCATTTGAAGAAGCACCTCAAGCCTTGGTCAAGTGGGTTCCTAAGACTTCATCAAGTCCAACTACAACTCCAAGGATTCCCATCAAGTTGATGTGGGTCCCAAAGAAGAAGAACTAGAGAGTTCTTGAGGGTGACTCCGCCAATATATTTCACTCATATTCATTTTGGCAAGAACTTGTGCAACCAACTTCAACATCTTGCACTAGTTCATGGAGTCACAAACCCTCTTGTTGGTAAGACAAGGGACAAGGTAAATCAATGCACTCATGGACATCATCATATGTTCAATTCACTCTATGTCTATGGATATCCTTGTATGTTCCTTGTGGGACTAACCCATGTAGGTATTGAAAGTTGAAAATTCCAAAGGATTTCTCCCAACTCTTGATGGACTACATCAACATTGAGCATCCACATCTTCACTATCTACATGAAGTCATCATCGACAAAACCCAAGGCTAGTTCATCCCTCTTTGGGGGGATATCACATCTAGGGGGAGCTTTGCTCTAAAATTTGAGCTAAAGGAACTCAAATGGTGTGAACACATTAATGCTTTATGTAAAAGTGGTAACCCCACTTGTGCTTAAGCGATGAGTATGACCTATGATCAAATGTTCTCATTTGACTCCTAAGCCAATATACTCATATATAGATGACCTAGTCATTGCCAATTGCTTGATAGATGCTAGAATTGGTTGTGCATGTTTGACACATATTTCATTTGCTATCTTATTGTGTGAGCATGTTCGTATGCATGTTTTCTTCATTCGAGGACATCCATTTGTTGTTTTGCTTGTCTTGGTTTTTCTGGCCAAGTGGATGTACAAGAATGCCTAAGCACCCCCTCTAGCTATCTATGCTTTCTTGTCCCAAATTCTATTCTTGCTACATCACAAAAATTGAACAAGTCATTTTCGGACCCTCTGGGTGAGGCGCACTCGGAGTCACCGATCTGAGAAGGACTGAGCTCCAAAACCTTCTACATGTTTTCGGTTGGACCAATTCAGTCACACTCGATCAAACCAAAATCATTTAGATTGATCTAATTTTCCTTCTCGGTGTCACTGAGTTGAATCATTTTGGAGTCACCGATGTGCTTCACTGCTAGCAGTTACACATATCGGTGCCACCGAGTTGTTTCACTCGAAGCCACCAATAGCACACGGGTATATATACATCCGCAGACCGTACGTTGAAAATTTCTTCAAACATCATGTTCCCGCATCCCGTTGCTGCCGTCGCCCTGGTTTCCGGATCGTCGCCTTCATCTCCAGCGCGCCCTCGCCACCGGACTCCGTCGCCATCAATGGCAATCTTCCCCGCCGTTGCCACCGTATAGAATCTCCGCCATGTTAGGGTGAGATTCGACCCCCTCCGTGTTCTAAATTCCGATTCAATGCACGAATGGATTGCCATCATTCTTGCCATGGATTGAAATTTTCCTATCCATTGCAAATTCTGTAGATTAGTTTCAAGCAAAAAATTTAGGTTTAAGTTTCAGCCGAATGCATCTCGGACCGACCGATTCGAAATTTCCAGAATCATCGATTTGGCTTTGGCCATTGCACTAGTACGTCTCGGTGCCACCGAGTTATACTAATCGGTGAGACCGAAAGTAAAGTTTTAGTGAAACCCTAGCATATCGGAGACACCGAGCCACATATCTGTCTGACCGAAACTGTGTGACATGTTTATGTGAAGTGCTTCGGTATCACCAAGATGATCAACTCGGCTGATCCGAAATGCCTTCTTTGAAAACTTGAAACTAAGATTTGAACTCAATTTTCTTCAAAACAATCTGCCTTTTGTGATGACTCGTCTACTCTGCCCATACCTAACTATTCATAGGGTCAACTTGCAAGATGTCAGAAGCTAGTGACAGTCAGAATGCCTCCGAAGCAAATGTTGATCTCAGTGCAGGCTCTAGTCCTGAAGGTAGCTATTATGAGGGAGAAAGGAGTTCTCCAAAATTGCCTAAAGCTGCTACCAGGGCAAGGAAGAAGAGAACCTTAGATGATGAGGATGATGATTTTGTTGCTGAGGAAGCAATTTCAAAGAAGAAGAAGGTGGTTCTTGCAAAGGAATATGGGACATCTGCAAGTTCCAGGCCATCTGCTAGCTCCAAGGAGAGGACTGCAGTGAGGAAAGTTCATGTCTCCTAGATAGACAAAATATCAGAAGCCGCAGAGAAGGAACCAACAAAAAAGAGAAAAGAAAGGAAGAGATTGGTACATGTAGTTGGCAGAAGACCCTCCATGATTGTTGATCCAGATGAGGAAGAGGAAGAGCCAACTAATCCACCTCCTGCCAAGTCTCAGAAACTGATGGCAGATGCAATGAAAATTGCTGCTACCTGCAAGTCCAAACCCAAAGTCTCAGTACCCAAGAGAACTACAAGAAATGTTTCTGCAAGTGAGAAAAATAAGGCCCCAGTGCCTGAAGCTGCTGTTGATGATGAGCCACTAGTGCTCAAAAAGTTGGGACCCAAGATTCCAGATCATGACAATGCCCATCTTGTTGCTGAGAACGTGATGAAAAGAAAGGATAAAGGTTTGCGTCAATGGAGATTATCTTATCCCTATTCTATTAGGAGGAGAACTGCTTGTGACTATCACTTTCACACCAGAGAGCAACAAGATTTCTATGAAACAGTGTTGCTAGATGATGTCTACTACACAACTTATTCTTGTAGACTCATGTTGGGCCTCCAAGCGCATAGTTTTGTAGGACAATAGCAATTTTCCCTCAAGTGGATGACCTAAGGTTTATCAATCCGTGGGAGGCATAGGATGAAGATGGTCTCTCTCAAACAACCCTGCAACCAAATACAAGAAATCTCTTGTGTCCCCAACACACCCAATACAATGGTAAATTGTATAGGTGCACTAGTTCGACGAAGAGATGGAATACAAGTGTAGTATGGATAGTAGATATAGGTTTTTGTAATCTGAAAATAAAAAACAGCAAGGTAGCAAGTGATAAAACGGAGCACAAACGGTATTGCAATGCTTGGAAACAAGGCCTAGGGTTCGTACTTTCACTAGTGCAATCTCTCAATAGTGCTAACATAGTTGAATCATATAACAATCCCTCAACATTCGACAAAGAATCACTCCAAAGTTCTTATCTAGCGGAGAACATAAGATGTAATTGTTGTAGGGTACGAAACCACCTCAAAGTTATCCTTTTCGATCAATCTGTTCAGCTATTCCTATAAGTGTCACAAATAGCCCTAGAGTTCACACTAAAATAACACCATATGACACACATCAACCAACTCTAATGTCACCTAGATACTCCAATGTTACCACAAGTATCCGTGAGTTGATTATTCGATAAGCATCAAACAACTTCAGATTCATAATATTCAATCCAACACAAAGAACTTCAAAGAGTGCCCCAAGATTTCTACCGGAGAAAGTAGGACGAAAACGTGCATCAACCCCTATGGATAGATTACCCCAATGTCACCTCAGGAATCCGCGAGTTGAGTGACAAAACATACATCAGGTGAATCAATAGAACACCCCATTGTCACCATGGGTATCCATATGCAATACATACATCAAGTGTTCTCAAATCCATAAAAGTATTCAATCTGATAATAGTGAAACCTCAAAGGTAAAAACTCAATTCATCACAACAAGATAGAGAGGGAGAATCACCATATGATCCAACTATATTAGCAAAGCTTGCGGTACATCAAGATCATGCCAAACCAAGAACACGAGAGAGAGAGAGAGATCAAACACATAGCTACTTGTACATATCCCTGGCCTCGAGTGTGAACTACTCCCTCCTCGTCATGGTGGCCACCGAGATGATGAAGATGGCCTCCGGTGATGATTTCCTCCTCCGGCAGGGTGCCGGAACAGAGCTCCAGATGGTATTTCGAAGGTATAGAGGCGTGCAGTGACAGAGTCCAAGTTCTAGGGTTATTTCTGGTGGTTTCTCTATTTATAGGATTTTTTGGCGTCGGTCTCACGCTAAGATGGGCCCACAAGCCACCACGACACCATCACCCCCTGGGAGCTCCTAGGTGAGTAGTGGCTACCTCGTAGCTCTTCTGGTCGTCCCACGAAGCTTCTAGTGTCTCTTTTCTTCCAAAAAAATCATCAAAAAGTTTCGCTGCATTTGGAGAACTTTGATTTCTGCACAAAAAACAACACCACGGGAGTTCTGCTGAAAACAGCGCCAGTCCGGGTTAGTTCCATTCAAATCATATCAAAACCATATAGAATTGTTGTAAACATGGCATGAATACTTCATAAATTATAGATACGTTGGAGACGTATCACTAGATAAGAAGCCAATAGTCAGTGACATGAAATGGGTGGATTGGGAATACATTGATGAGAATGAAGACAACTTCCCCCATGTTCATGAGAGCTTCAAACTTGTTGGTGTTGATGCTTTTGTTGGGAAGAAGCTTACCTCATGGAATGATGAGATGAGCATGCAATTCTATTCTACTGCTCATTTCTATCCAGATGGGAGGATTGTGTGGATGACTGAGGGAGTGAGATACCTGTCAACCATCTGTGAGTGGGCTGCTTTTCTTGGTGTTCCTAAAGAAGAAGAGAGACATTGAAACAGTTCAACTCGACAGCTGAACTGACCAAACTTTTCCCCAACTGTTGCTAACCACGTACTGAAATAGCTAGTTCAACTGTATGTACTAGCTAATTTTAAGTACGTTGTACAGTTCAACCACATCTATAGTCAGATGAACTAAACAAAATAGCCCCTAAATACTACTACTACGGAGGGGCTTTGTACTACTTCCAGCAGCCTCTCCTCTGCTAAGCACGCTCAGTAAGAGGCAGAGGAGGAGGAACCTACCGACGAGCTGGACAACTAGAATACGGTGCTTGCTGCTGCTGCACCTTTAGCGACGATCACCTCGAATGCCCTCTGCCGCTCTAGACGACCCCTCTCGAAGCGGCGGGACTCCTCGTAGATCTACTCATTCCGCACCTCTACAGCGGCGTGTGCTGCGGCCCCGACGGCGGTAAGACTCTTTGCGTGCTCGACCAGGCGCTCCTCCTCCTCCCGCAGGAACTCGATGTAGCGCGCAAGGTCGCTGACGCACATGTAGGGCTCCACCTCTACCTCCCGCCTTCGGGGGGTAGCAGCAGAGCGGGTGATGACCCCGGCAGTCGACGGTGGGCTGGCGGCCACGACGGCCACCTCCCGCCTTCGGGCCGCGGTGGTGGAGCGGGTGATGGCCACGGTGGCCGACAGTGGGGTGGCGGCCACGACGGCCACCTCCCGGCTTCAGGCCGTGGTGGCGGAGCGGGCGATGGCCCAGACTTTCGACGGTGGTGTGGCGGCCACGGCGGTAGACGGTGGGGTGCCGACAACGGCGGCCGGCAATAGCTGCCGACGGGCAGCGGTGGCGGAGCGTGTGGTGGGTGTTGCTCGCACACCCAACAGGGACGCCACGCGCACTACACTACACCGTGGACTGCGCCGCCACCGCAGTATAGCCTCCCAGCTGGAGCTGTCCTCTGATGACGGCGGAGTGGCTGAGCGATGACGACGGACCAGTGCCATTGGTGATTGTGGGAGAAGCAGACGAGATAAGCTACTGGGAGGGAGGGGAAAATGCGACGCAGGACTCACCGGCCATGAGGGTTTATATAGCAGACCGGTAAGCATTGGGATTTTGGGGGATTTCACCGAGTCGGGTGGGAAGCTTGCGCAGCTAGGCGCGGGAACCTGCGCGGTTGCGCGGGAATGGGCTCACTGACGATTCATTAGCGCCACTTCGAGCCACCATTTGGCCAAAAGAACGCCTGCGCGGTGCTCAAGCTTGCGCTCGAAGCCGTCTGCGGCAGTGGGGTGACAAGACGTGCGAGAGGAGGACGAAACGACACGTACACAAATGGTTAATAAATAAAAAATGTTTGTGATTTAATTACCTACTACCTCCGTCCTGCTTTATATGTCTTGTTTGTATTTTTGTGCCAAATTTTGACTAGAGATTTAACTAATAAAATACGAATGCATGTCACCAAAGATTATATCGTTGGATTCGTATTCGAACATAGTTTCCAATTACATTATTTTTTATAACATGTATTAACATTTTGTTAGTTAAATTTAAGGTCAAAATATGGCAAGAATATAAAGGGGACTAATAAACCAGGACGGAGGTAGTAGCACACGGCCACTCTCTACGCACGTCGCAAACGATTGTTCGACCACCGTGTGATGTGGAACGCGACGTAGTTTCACATCATGCCGCCGGCTCGCAACTGCCGGCCGAACTGCTCTATGTGTGTGGTTGCTCGTGGTTGAGGCGGCCACGGCGTGCTCTGCTTGCGTCCCGCCGCACGCGCTCTGCTCTCGTGTGGACGGCTTTTCCCTGCGTGTTCAACTGCTATATGCATATGCTTGCTCGCTGTTGAGGCAGCCGCGGAGCACTCTGCTCGCATCCCTCCGCACGCTTTGCCAGCGGTTGGGGCCGGCGCAAGATCACGTTGGGGGCCCCATATGCATGTGGTTGAGCCATGCGCGTCGCCACGATACAGTTACGTGCAGCACGATGGAGTTACACGCTACAAATTAGAACTGCCATCCGGACGTGCCGATATTCCAGGCCGTCCGGCTTCCCTATTAAATCCCACGACCATTATAACCGTAGTCTCTTCAACCTTTCGATCGCGCCCTCTTGTGTCCCCAACACACCAAATACAATGGTAATTTGTATAGGTGCACTAGTTCGGTGAAGAGATGGTAATAAAAGTGTAGTAATGATAGTAGATATTGATTTTTGTAATAGGAACAATAAAAAACAGCAAGGTAGCAATTGATAAAATGGAGCACAAACGGTATTGCAATGCTTGAAAATGAGGCCTAGGGTCTGTACTTTCGCTAGTGCAATCTCTCAACAATGCTAATATAATTGGATCATATAACCTTCCCTCAACGTGCGATGAAGAATCACTCCAAAGTTCCTATCTAGAGGAGAACATAAGAAGAAATTGTTTGTAAGGTACGAAACCACCTCAAAGCTATTCTTTTCGATCAATCTATCCTAGAGTTCGTACTAAAATAACACCAAGCTATTCTTTTCGATCGATATAACCAAGAGTTCGTACTAAAATAACACCATATGATACACATCAACCCACTCTAATGTCACCTAGATACTCCAATGTCGCCGCGAGTATCCGTGAGTTGATTATGCGATATGCATCAAACAATTTCAGATTCATAATACTCAATCCAACACAAAGAACCTCAAAGAGTGCCCCAAGATTTCTACCGGAGAAACAAAGACGAGAACGTGCATCAACCCCTATGCATAGATTACCCCAATGTCACCTCGGGAATCCGCGAGTTGAGTGCCAAAACACATATCAAGTGAATCAATATGACACCCCATTGTCACCATGGGTATTCATAGCAAGACATACATCAAGTGTTCTCAAATCTATAAAAGTATTCAATCCGATAAAACGAAATATCAAAGGGAAAACTCAATTCATCACAAGATAGAGATGGGAAAACACCATACGATCCGACTATATATTAACAAAGCCCGCGATACATTAAGATCGTGACATCTCAAGAACACGAGAGAGAGAGAGATTAAACACATAGCTACTGGTACAAACCCTCAGCCCCGAGGGTGGACTACTCCCTCCTTATCATGGTGGCCGTTGGGATGATGAAGATGGCCACCGGTGATGATTTCCTCCTCCGGCAGGGTGCCGGAACGGGGTCTAGATTGGTTTTTCGTGACTACAGAGGCCTGCGGCGGCGAAACTTCTGATCTAGGGTTATTTTTGGGGGTTCTGGAATATTTGAGAATTTATAGGGGGAAGAGGCGATGCGGGAGGCCACCGAGGTGGGCACAACCCACCAGGACGCGCCTGGGCCCCCCAGGCGCGCCCAGGTGGGTTGTGCCCCCCTCGGGGCACCCCTCTAGAACTTCTTTGGCCCAAGTTATGTCTTCTGGTCCATAAAAATTCTCCAAAAAGTTTCGCTGCGTTTGGACTCCATTTGGTACTGATATTCTGCGAAGTAAAAAACAAGCAAAAAACAGCAACTGGCACTGGGCTGTCAATAGGTTAGTCCCAAAAAATGATATAAAGTTGCTATAAAATGATTGTAAAACATCCAGGAATGATAATATAACATCATGGAACAATAAAAAATTATAGATACGTTGGAGACGTATCAGCATCCCCAAGCTTAATTCCTACTCGTCCTCGAGTAGGTAATTGATAAAAACAGAATTTTTGATGTGGAATGCTGCCTAACATGTTCATCACATATTCTTTTCTTTTGTAGTATGGACATTTGGACTTTTATATGGTTCAAAGCAATAGTCTAGTTTTGACATGAAGATTTCAATACTCAAGCATATCAACAAGCAACCATGTCTTTCAAAATATCAACACTAAAGAAAGTTATCCCTAGTCCATCATGCTCAATCATTGATCCATTCATGAAACACACTCGCATATTAGCTACATCCAATGTTCAAGTACGATTATAGTGCCCCTTAGTTGGTGTTTTATAAGAGAAGATGGAGACTCAAATAAAAATAAAAATTGCATAAAGTAAATAGATAATCCCTTCGCAGAGGGAAGTAGGGATTTGTAGAGGTGCCAGAGCTCAAAGCTTAAATTGAGAGGTAAAAATATTTTGGGAGGCATACTTTTCCCGTCAACGAGAACGACCGAGTAATTCTCAACACTTTCCATGCTAGATATATCATAGGCGGTTCCCAAACAGAAAATAAAGTTTATTCCTTTTTCCACCATTCTTTCACAATCCATGGCTAGCCATGTTCACGGGTGCCCTTCATACCAACACTTTCCAAGGAATTTATTATTTGACAACATAAAGTAAATTCATTTTTCATTTCGGGACTGGGCATCCCTAATACCTTTGCCGTACTCTCGTGCAATAACAAGTGAATAAACACTCATCTTGAGAATAACTCATCTAGCATGGAAAATATTGGCCACCCCTTGCTGCTTCATGAGTGATACGAGCACACAAAAAGGAAATTATTTTGAAAATTAGAGATGGCACATACAAATTTGCTTAGAACGGCACGGAAATACCGCATATAGGTAGGTATGGTGGACTCATATGGCAAAACTGGGTTTTAAGGATTTTGATGCACAAGTAGTATTTCTACTTAGTACAAGTGAAGACTAGCAAAAAGATTGAGAAGCATCCAACCAAGAAACGAAAAATCACATAAGCGAGCATTGAGCATAACTAACACCGAATAATGCACCACAAGTAGGATGTAATTTCATTGCATAACTATTGACTTCCGTGCTTGCATAGGGAATCACAAATCTTACCACCAATATTCTTACTAAAGCATAATTACTCATCAACATGACTCACATATCACTATCATCATATCTCAAAACTATTACAAAGAATCAAGTTTATTGTGTCCAATGATCTTCATGAAAGTTTTTATTATATCCCTCTTGAATATCTATCACTTTGGGACTAGTTTCATATGTTGTAATTGATAGCTCAAACAAATCTAAGTGAAGAACATGAGCATAAAAAATTTCCGTCTCTCAAAATAATATAAGTGAAATATGAGAGAATTTCTTCAAAGATATTAAAGCACACCGTGCTCAAAAAGATATAAGTGAACCACTAGAGTAAATGACAAACTACTCCAAAAAGATATAAGTGAAGATCAAGCGAGTAGTTAAGTAAATGGGAAGCTATTTGAGGACTCTTTTTTATTTAAAAACTTTGAGATCTAAGTATTTATTAAAACATCAAGCTAAACAAAACAAAATCACATTCTAAGAATAGCACACATCATGTGCAGAAGCAAAAACTTAGGCTCAACCGAGGCTAACCGATAATTGTTGATGAAGAAAGGTGGGATGTCTACCGGGGCATCCCCAAGCTTAGATGCTTGAGACTTATTGGATTATTAACTTGGGATGTCTACCGGGGCATCCCCAAGCTTAGATGCTTGAGACTTCTTGAAATGTTATCTTGAGATGCCTTGGGCATCCCCAAGCTTGAGCTTTTGTATCTCCTTAATTCCTTTTATATCACGGTTTTTCTAAATCTTAAAAACTTCATCCGCACAAAACTCAACAAAAACTCGTGAGATAAGTTAGTATAAATCAATGCAACACCTTATCATTCTCTACTGTAGCAAATCACTAAAATTATTATTTAACATTGCATACTAAATGCCTCTGCATATTTAATAGTCATATCCTCAAATAGAATCATTAAACAATCAAACATATGCAAACAATGCAAACATAACAGCAATCTGCCAAAACAAGACAGTCTATAAAGGATGCAAGAGTATTCATACTTCTATAACTCCAGAAATTCTGAAAAATTATCACACTGTATAAAATTTATCAGAGCTTATTGTGCAAAAAGTTTGAACATTTTATCACATTCTTACTTTTCTAGAGAATTTTTGCAACAGCGATAAACGTTCTGTTTTGAAACAGCAACATGTAGACTTGCAAAATAAGCATGGTAAAGGCCATCCTTGACATTTTTATTGAAATGATAGATGAAAACAATATTATAAATAGCAGCAAGAAAATACAAATAAAATAAAATGACGCTCCAAGCAAAACACATATCATGTGACGAATAAAAATATAGCTTCAAGTGAGGTTACCGATAATGTCGGAGACGAAAGAGGGGATGCCTTCCGGGGCATCCCCAAGTTTAGTTGCTTGGATATTCCTTGAATATTTCCTTGGGGGTGCCTTGTGCATCCCCAAGCTTAGGGTCTTGTCACTCCTTATTCTCCTCATATCGATATCTCACCCAAAACTTCAATCACAAAAAACTTAACGGAACTTCGTGAGATGGGTTAGTATGATAAAGACAAATCATTCACTTTGGTACTGTCAAGATAAGATTCATAATTGTTCTCACACAATTACTACTATACTCTACAATTTCCACAATCTATATTAAGAAATATAAGCCATAGAAACCATAAAACAAGCAAACTATGCATTGAAAACAGAATCTGTTAAAAACAGAACTGTAGGTAAAGATCTGAATTACGGTCATACTTATGTAACTCCAAAAATTCTGAAAAATTAGGAAAACGTATAAAATTTGTATACCCAACAACTGTAAAAACTTCAGAGTTTTTAGAGGCTCCAGTGAATTTAAACAATTCTTTTACTGGGCGCAAAAGTTTCTGTTTTTGCACAGAATCAAGTCAACTATCATCCACACTATTCCAAAGGCTTTACTTGGCACTTTATTGAAAAAAAGCTATAAAACATGATTAATACAGTAGCCTAATCATGTGAACACACAAAAACGGTAGGTAAAAGTGTTGGGTTGTCTTCCAACAAGCGCTTTTCTTTAATGCATTTTAGTTAGGCATGATGATTTCAATGATGCTCACATAAAAGATAAGAATTGAAACATAATGGGAGCATTATGAATCATATGACTAGCACATTTAAGTCTAACCCACTTCCTATGCATAGGGATTTTATGAGCAAATAATTTATGGAAGCAAGAATCAACTAGCATAGGAAGGTAAAACAAGCAAAACTTCAAGATTTTCAACACATAGAGAAGAAACTTTATATTATTGCAATACCTACAAGCATATGTTCCCCTCTCATAATAATTTTTAGTAGCATCATGAATGAATTCAATAATATAACTATCACATAAAGCATTCTTTTCATGATACATAAGCATAGAAATTTTGTTACTCTCCACATAAGCAAATTTATTCTCATCAATAGTAGTGGGAGCAAACTAAACAAAATAACTCTCATGTGATTGAAAATTAAAATCATGATAACAAGTTTCATGGTTATCATTATTCAATATAGCATACATGTCATCACCATAATCATCATATATATGAACTTTGTTATCATAATTAATAGCAACCTCCTCCAAAATAGTGGATTCATCATTAAATAAAGTCATGACCTCTCCAAATCCACTTTCATCAATATAATCATCATAAATAGGAGGCATGCAATCATCATAATAAATTTTCTCATCAAAACTTGGGGAATAAAAATATCATCTTCATCAAATATAGCATCCCCAAGCTTATGGCTTTGCATATCGTTAGCATCATGAATATTCAAAGAGTTCATACAAACAACATTGCAATCATGCTCATCATTCAAAGATTTTTTGTCAAACATTTTATAGAATTCTTCTTCTATCAATTGAGCACAATTTTCCTTTACATCATTTTCATGAAAGACATTATAAATATGAATAATATGATGCAACCTCAATTCCATTTTTTTGTAGTTTTTTTTATAAACCAAACTAGTGATAAAACAAGAAACTAAAAGATTCAATTGCAAGATCTAAAGATATACCTTCAAACACTCACCTCCCCGGCAATGGCGTCAGAAAAGAGCTTGATGTCTACTACACAACTTGTTCTTGTAGACTCGTGTTGGGCCTCCAAGCGCAGAGTTTTGTAGGACAACAGCAAATTTCTCTCAAGTGGATGACCTAAGGTTTATCAATCCATGGAAAACGTAGAATGAAGATAGTCTCTCTCAAACAACCCTGCAACCAAATAACAAAAAGTCTCTTGTGTCCCCAACACACCAAATACAATGGTAATTTGTATAGGTGCATTAGTTCGGCGAAGAGATGGTAATAAAAACATAGTAATGCTAGTAGATATTGATTTTTGTAATAGGAACAATAAAAAAAGTAAGGTAGCAATTGATAAAATGGAGCACAAACGGTATTGCAATGCTTGAAAATGAGGCATAGGGTCCGTACTTTCGCTAGTGCAATCTCTCAACTATGCTAATATAATTGGATCATATAACCTTCGCTCAACGTGCGATGAAGAATCACTCCAAAGTTCCTATCTAGCAGAGAACATAAGAAGAAATTGTTTGTAGGGTACGAAACCACCTCAAAGCTATTCTTTCCGATCAATCTATCCTAGAGTTCATACTAAAATAACACCAAACTATTCTTTCCGATCGATCTAATCAAGAGTTCATACTAAAATAACACCATATAATACACATCAACCAACTCTAATGTCACCTAGATACTCCAATGTCACCGCGAGTATCCATGAGTTGATTATACGATATGCATCAAACAATTTCAGATTCATAATACACAATCCAACACAAAGAACCTCAAAGAATGCCCCAAGATTTCTACCTAAGAAACAAAGACGAGAACGTGCATCAACCCCTATGCATAGATTACCCCAATGTCACTTCGGAAATCCGCGAGTTGAGTGTCATACCACATATCAAGTGAATCAATATGATACCCCATTGTCACCACGGGTATTCATAGCAAGACATACATCAAGTGTTCTCAAATCCATAAAAGTATTCAATCCGATAAAACGAAATCTCAAAGGAAAAACTCAATTCATCACAAGATAGAGAGGGGAAAACACCTTATGATCCAACTATATTAACAAAGCCCGCGATACATCAAGATTGTGACATCTCAAGAACACGAGAGAGAGAGATAGATTAAACACATAGCTACTGGTACAAATACTCAGCCCTGAGGGTGGACTACTCCCTTCTCATCATGGTGGCCGTTGAGATGATGAAGATGACCACCGGTGATGATTTTCCCCTCCGACAGAGTGCCGAAACGGGGTCTAGATTGATTTTTCGTGGCTACAGAAGCCTGCGGCGGTAGAACTTCTGATCTAGGGTTATTTTTGGGGGTTATGAAATATATTTGAGAATTTATAAGACGAAGAGGCGGTGCGGGAGGCCACCGAGGTGGGCACAACCCACCAGGGCGCGCCTGGGCCCCCAGGCACGCCCAGGTGGGTTGTGCCCCCCTCGGGGCACCCCTCTGGTACTTCATTGGCCCAAGTTGTGTCTTCTGGTACATAAAAATTCTCCAAAAAGTTTCACTGCGTTTGGACTCGTCTGGTACTGATATTCCGCGAAGTAAAAAACAAGCAAAAAACAGCAACTGACACTGGGCACTATGTCAATAGGTTAGTCCCAAAAAATGATATAAAATTGCTATAAAATGATTGTAAAACATCCAAGAATGATAATATAATAGCATGGAACAATCAAAAATTATAAATACGTTGAAGACATATCACGCCCCACCACACAACAAGCACACTCACGATGACACATACAGAGAGGATATCTAGCGACGCTCCAATGAAGCTCGGCGAGCATAAAGTGAAGACCCACGCGAGGGAGACAGATCTCTCGGTGGTGTACACCATCGACTCGGCCGTGGTGAAGGACTACATCAACACCATGGAGCAGTTGCTTGCTCGAGACAAGTACAAGGTGGTCGGCATCGACCTGCAGTACACCGACGGTCATCCCGATAAAGATCAGAAGGTTGCCGTCGCCCAGTTGTGCGTGCGCCATCATGTCCTCATCTACCACTACTGCATGGCCACAGAGCCTTGCGACCGTTTCGCCAGGTTTGTCAATAGCACCGACTACAAGTTCGCTACGATGGAAACCTCCGACGATGTAAGAGCGCTCAAGGTTACGGGCTTGGCCTGCAAGAACCTTGTCGAAATTCGTGACCACTACAGGGTCTGGGGCAGCACGAAGGACTCCCTGGTTGAACTCGCCTCGGCCATAATCGACCCCTACTACAAAAAGATGAAGCAGAATGCCAACAGAACACGTCCCGTATCCTGGCACAGGGCCTGAATGTGGCAACTGGATAAACCTCGCCTCAGGTTCACAGCCAAGAGCGTGTACACATGCTACGAGATGCACATGCGGATCATTAACATGAGAAAGTGCCTCCTTCCCGAAATCGACAAGGCTGGATCGAGCCACAAGCAGAGCAGTAGCAACAAACGTCACAAGTAGATGATGGTCTGATGATCGTTTATCCTAGTTAATTATGCATGTAATATACAGTTTACTTTGATGTGTGGAAATGTCATGTGTGTAGTAGCCACCTATGTAATTGATTGTTTAATTTGGTTATGCAACCATGTCCTTATAAGTGTGTGTGTGTATGTGTGTGTGTGTGTGTATATATATATATAGGAACGAGATTCTCTATCCGAACGTACCGGGGTCAGAACTATCAGAACCACACATGGGTGCATCAAGATCCGAACCTTTCCTACCCAACAGTTCCTTTTCTCTCTCTTTGGTTCATTTTCCACTACTTTGTTTTACTGTACACATGCTGCCACACTCTGCCAAAGCACTGGCCCAAATCTGCCAAGCGCCAGCCCTGTTGCTTCTGCCAATACGGGTCGTCACATGCGAGCCCATGAAAGGGTTCCGAACATTTTTGTTTTTTCTGCGGTCCGGTACCATGTGACACTAACAGCCCACAACGGATCACGTTCAATATTTCTCTCTTTCCGTTTTACTCCTTTAGATCACGCACTACATTGTCTCAAAAAAAAAAAAAGATCACACACAACAGGTTCTATACACCATACAATGCCGTTCCTTTGGATCTGTACGTTGTTATCGCTTTTCTATTTACCAAACACTTTGACGGTCAAGTAGTGGAGCGAACTGGCGGGAGGGCAAAAGGTTTATTTGATGTCATTAGATTGATCACACACGGTTTGGACAGGCTACGAAAAAGTTCTTCTGTTTTAGACAACCAACAAAATCTCATACAAAGTTGTTGTTTGATTTCTCATACCAACTCCTTTGGTATTGTTGAGGACCACGCCATATTACACAATATAAAAGATATACTGGCTAATTAGCATAGCACGTTCAAAATTAGTCCAAGGAGACAGAGGGAGAGAGATGTCTAATTACAATCAAATATATTGACCAACCCTCTAAAGATGCTCACATCCGGGGAGGAAAATGACCTCCTGAAATAATCAGGATCCAAAACGTACCTCCTCATGTTAACAGTAAGTAATGAAAAAAGAAGGGAGAACGGTTCCTCACACAAAAAATCTCGGTTCTACAAAAATCATATACGGTTCCAAGTGTTGTTTTGACGGTTCTTCATGCTGATTCTTTGTAACGTGTCGCCCATTTCTGAGTAGGTTGGATTTCGGTTCCTCGCACAAAATATGTCGATTCTACGCAAATCGTATGATGGTCCCAACCATTGTTTTGACGGTTCTTCATGGCGATTCTTTGTATCGCGTCACACATTTCCTAGTAGGTGGGATTTCTGTTCCTCACACAAAATATCTCGGTTCCACGCAAATCGTATGACGGTTCCAACTGTTATTTTGATGGTTCTTCATGACGATCCTTTGTATCGCGTCCCAATTTTTGAGTAGGTTGATAGTAGATTCCTTTAGGAAAATAAATTCACCAAAACTGAAAACCCAAACACTACTCCATTGATTGTTTTGGCAAGTCCGGCAAAGGATACACACCGCCGTGCCATTGACTCTCTCAACCGATTCTACTTCTATATAGCTTTCGTTAGGTATTGCATGGTTGCTATTTCTGCTTGCTACCTCGCTGGCTTCTCTTCTAGTTGATTCTGAAAGGGATAATAAGTCTAATCACAATACAACGATTCCATTGCGTTTAACTTTTTTAAAGGTGAATGGATAAGAAACAACAAATGATTCGACAGGAAGACAAGAAGATTATAAAACTGCGCATGATTCGACAGAGGCAAACAGATTATAATTGCCCAGTATGAACTAAATCTGCACTATAATTGCCCAGAATATGAACTAAATGTTCACGCAGCAGTATTCAAAGCTCAATCACACATATATGAAAACTATCGAATGGCCAGAAGAGTGCTACAACAAAATCACTATATCTCCAGCCCCAAAATTACATGGCCATCATACAAGCTCTTCCTCTGAAACCAATCTGGGAAGGGAGATGGCCATCGTGTCCACCATGGCCCAGATCGAGGCCATGAGGAAGAGAAGATAAAAAAAAATAGTACTACATAATGCACGCACACACACATTGTTAATTTCCCAATACCGTAACATCCCTGCATATGAACTAAGTTTGTAAATCCACGACACATTTTCATCAAAAAAAATCATGCAAATCCATCACATGCCACAATTTGGGAAACAAGAAAGACAGGAGGAGACTTACAGGGAGGAGCACGCCGATGTGGTGGTAAACGGCGCAGAGGAGGTCGCCGGCGAGATCCAGCTAGACAGGGGTGAAGCAACTCGCACCGGAGGACGGGATCTCGAGGACCCACGCTTGCACGTCGGTTCCATCCTCGACAGCGATGTGGAAGAAGGGATCTCGAGGACCCACGCTTGCACATCGGTTCCATCCTCGTCGGAGATGGGGCTGCCTGAAGTGGCGACATGGGGCCGGCAGAACGCGGACCGCGAGCACCCACGCACCGCAGCGCCACAGGCCCCGATTGCGAGATTGGAGGAGGGATGGAGCCGCGCTGCTCGATGAGGCACACTGGGCGGGGTGCCGGTGCGCCGGCGGGGTGGAGAGGAACGTTGGTGATCCGATCTAGATCTAGAACGGGTACTGGGGAGAGAGACGGGTCTGGCTAGGTGTGTTTTCCTTTTTGATTTGAGGGAGCGTTTTAGTTTCTGTTTTGTTTTGAGGGGTTCGGTGTATTTGTGGATATGACTCGGTACAGACAGCGCTAACTTCAAATCGGGGCCACGGTTATGGGACTCCGTAGTGGAATCCGTTATCGAGCAGATTCCTTTCACCAGCTGCGGTGCACTTTCCCCTACAGTAACCGAGTGGAGATTGCTGGGCGATTTGCCGGCGACTGGCGAGATGCCGTCTTCCTTTCCTCCTGATTCCCTCTGTTTCTCTAAATCCACTCTTCCTCCAACTCCAGTTTCCCCATCTTTTCCTTCCTCGATCTGATCCTCCTCACCGCTGCTCCTTTTCCTTTCTTCTCCTCCCAAATCCCAGTTTCCCCTGTTTCTATCTTTCCAAATTCTTCTTTTCCCTCCTTCATCTGATCCTCCATACCGCTGATCCTTTCCCTTTCTTTTCCTCCCAAATCCAGCCCTTTCCCCCTCGGATAAGGGTATCTCAAGGAGGAGAACGAAGGAAGGGGCTTGCGCCGTTGGCCCGAGGAGCGTTGGGGGCGGCTGCGTTTTCGAGTTCGTCTTTGCTGGATTCTGACCTCCGGTTGGGGTGGCCGAATATGGCGCACCCTGTCGCGCCTGATGATCCCTTGGGGATTGAGGAGATTAAGAGAAAATCTCGTGAGCTTATTCGGGCATCTAAGAATCCTAAGCTTTGTCTGATAAGAATGAAGAAAATCATCTCTTCCCGATTTAGTATGTGGGATTTTTGTGCAGATTGTGCAAACACAGGAGATCCTGTAGGGTCACCAATGGCGGACCATATTGAGAAACAGAACACCGAGCACCAGGATGTTTGTTCTGTGGGGAAGGAGATGAAGAACGCAGAGTTGGCGTCCATGACCGAAGCTTCACGATCAGCCAACAGTGCTGAGGATGAAGTACGTGTACATGTGGGGACAAAGGTTGATGATCCTGAGATGGAAGAATATATGAAGTATCATGAACTGCTAGGCACTATGGTACCTGTCCATACTTCGCGAGATCCGGTGGGTTGTCTGCAGCGGATGCGAGCAAAGGTGGCTTCTTTCTTCGAATCCAGCAACAAGGGGGTCGTCTGCAAGGAGAAATTTGTAGAGGGCGAAGACGGGAAGTATGATTCTGACTATTGCCCGACAAGTTCACCCCCTTTTCCAGTGGATGACCATGATAGGGGATTGTCACCTAGTCCTGATGAGGCATTATCGACTGAAGAGGAGCCCATGCCACATTCGATGGTAGGTTGTGTTCGGGACAGTACTCTACAGGAGGAGGATCTTCAGCTATGCCGGAGGTTTTTTCATCAAGT
Source organism: Thinopyrum elongatum (assembly GCA_011799875.1). Taxonomy (NCBI): domain Eukaryota; kingdom Viridiplantae; phylum Streptophyta; class Magnoliopsida; order Poales; family Poaceae; genus Thinopyrum; species Thinopyrum elongatum. Next base: position 124,310,330 of record CM022301.1, read on the forward strand.
TGCGGCATTAAGCACGAAGAATGATGTGGGGCCAGTTCTATCCATTTTGCATCGAGCGAGTTTTCTTCTGTATGTAGTTTTTGATCCAGGCGGTGACCGGTCAATAGGAAGAGAAGGTAGGGAGCTGGGCAACGTGGCTGCTGTAACAGTGGAGAAGAAGAGGGGTGGAGATAATATGTTAGTTCATGAGCTTAACCTAGAGATTAAGAAGTGTAAGATGGCAGAGAATGTTAGTGGGGGAGAGGGGGTCACAAAAACAAATGTAGCGGGGCTGTCGGAACAGCCCTGCGCGCCCCAATGAAGCTTATCTCTTGGAATTGCCGGGGGTTGGGGAATGGCCCGGCAATTCGCGGTCTTCTGGACCTCCAGAAGAAGGAGGACCCCGATGTTTTGTTCTTGTCGGAGACAAAGATGGAGCAACGTAGATTAGAGTGGCTAAGGTGGAAAATGAACATGACTTGCTTAATGGTGAAGAATTGTGTGGGGCAAAGTGGCGGATTGGCTATGTTCTGGAAGAAAGAAGTGGACCTGAGAGTGGTTGGATTTATGTCCAAGTACCACATTGATACAGAAATTACCGAGGAAGATGGCTTCAAATGGAGGTTTACTGGTATCTATGGGGAGCCAAAGAGAAGCGAGAAGGATAGAACATGGTGTCTGTTAAGGAATATGAAGCATCAAAACAAAAAACCTTGGCTCTGTGCTGGCGATTTCCACGAGGTACTTCACAGTTGGGAGAAGGAGGGAGGACCTCCTCGAAGCCAGGCCTGCATGGATCGGTTCAAATCAGCACTTGAAGTGTGTGAGCTAGGTGATCTTGGATTTACTGGAGATGTTTTCACTTGGAGGAACAATAGCCACACAACATGTGATTATGTGAAGGAGAGACTTGACAGGGCAGTGGCTACAAAAACTTGGTGTGACAGGTTTGCAGCTTACAAGGTAGTTAATGGTGACCCTTTTCATTCTGATCACAGACCGGTCATCATAGACACGGCTGGGGCCGCAGCCTCTCGAAGGGGAGGCTCACAAAACCAGATGCCTCGCTTTGAGGCGGGCTGGCTGACTGAAGAAGGATGTAGGGAGATGGTACAGAATGTGTGGGAGAGAGAAAAGAACATAGAAGGGAAGGAGGTGGCGGGAGCTGTGAAGGGAGTTATGAAGGAGTTATTTGATTGGAGCAAGAACATTCTGGGTGACCTCGAGAAAAGAATACATAGACTAAAAAAAGAACTTGAAGCAGTGAGAAGGAAGAGTGTGGGGGACGAGCAGGTTAGGCGTGAGCATTTGCTGCGTTTCAAACTGGACAGGTTAGAGGAGCAGCTAGAAACATACTGGAAGCAACGTGCACATGTGAACTGGATGAAGGGGGGTGACCGGAACACAAAATTCTTCCATGTGGCAGCGTCGGAGAGAAGGAGGAGAAATACAATTAAGAAACTTAGGAGAGAGGATGGCACTGTAGTGGAAAGGGAGGAGGATATGAAAGAAATTGTAACTAATTATTTTCTGAATCTCTTCACTTCGCATGCAGGAACCCGCCATGATGAATTGCTGACACGGGTTGAGTCCCCGTGTGACGCCCGATATGAATGCCCTCCTACAGAAGGAGTACACACGAGAGGAAGTGTACGAAGCATTGCAAAGCATCGGTGACCTCAAAGCCCCTGGTCCTGACGGTATGCCGGCAGTGTTTTACAAAAAGTGTTGGGACATTGTGGGAGATGACATTGTTGCTGAAGTCCTTGCTGTTCTTAACGGGGGACCGATGCCGGAGGGCTGGAACGAGACATGTGTGGTGCTGGTGCCTAAGGTAAAGAACCCAGATCGAATGAAAGATCTACGACCGATTAGCCTGTGTAATGTGGTGTACAAGCTGATCTCAAAGGTACTAGCAAATCGCCTAAAGCAAATCCTCCCTGATATTATCTCTCCCAATCAGAGTGCTTTTGTTTCGAGACGGTTAATCACTGACAATATTCTGCTAGCCTATGAATGCACACATTTCATGCAGAACAAACGTGGAGGAAAGGAGGGATACGCTGCGGTCAAACTTGATATGAGTAAGGCCTATGATCGCATCGAATGGAGATTTCTGGAAAAGATGATGCGAAAGCTGGGCTTTGGGGAAGAGTGGATAATCAGAATCATGTTGTGTGTAACTTCGGTATCCTACAAGGTAAAGGTGAATGGAGATTGTACGGATGTGATTGTGCCACAGCGAGGGCTGAGACAAGGTGACCCCCTATCTCCGTACCTTTTCCTCATATGTGCAGCGGGGTTTTCATCTCTGCTGAATGCAGCTGAGGCGGATGGGACACTAAAGGGCCTGCCGATTTGCAATGAGGCCCCGAGCTTCAACCACCTATTATTTGCGGATGACTCACTAGTACTCATGAAAGCTTCGTATGAGAGTGCTACGTCACTGCAAAATGTGCTACATTTGTATGAGGTTTGCTCGGGACAAGTTGTGAACTATGATAAATCCTCCGTCATGTTCAGCAAGAATACAAGAAATGTGAGGAGACAGGAAGTGCTAAATACTCTGAATATTAGAGCTGAAGCAAGGACAGAATGGTACCTGGGGCTCCCTGTGTATGTCGGCCGAGCCAGGAAGCAAGTTTTTGAGTACCTAAAAGAAAGAATATGGCAGCGGATCCAGGGGTGGCAAGAGAGGCTGCTGTCGAAGATGGGGAAAGACGTGCTCATTAAAGCGTGTGCGCAAGCCATCCCTACTCGCAATGTCATGCTTTGACCTGACCAAGACCTTATGTGAGGAGATTGGCATGATGATCTGTCATTTTTGGTGGGCAAAACAGGAGAAGAAGAACACCATGCACTGGCTTAGTTGGGAACTATTGACAAGACCGAAGAAGGATGGAGGGATGGGGTTCAGGGATATACATGGGTTCAACATTGCTATGTTATCACGGCAGGCATGGCGTATGCTGAATTCACCGGACTCCCTCTGTGCAAAGGTTCTGAAGGCAAGATACTTCCCTTGAACGTCCATGCTTGAGGCGGAGGCACACCCGGGCATATCATATACATGGCGTAGTATCTTGAAGGGGGTGTCACTTCTGAAACTGGGGCTGATTTACAGAGTTGGGGACGAAACTTCCATTAAAATCTGGACAGATCCATGGTTAAGCAGGGATGGAGTACGGACCCCAACAACCCCGAGAGGTGGATGTTTACTCACTAGAGTGTGTAAGCTGGTGAACCCGGATACACAGTCTTGGGATGAAGCCTTGGTGAATGACATTTTCAGTCCGGAGGAAGCTAAAATTATTCTAGCTACGCCGGTCAGAGATGAGTGTGAGGATTTCTACGCCTGGTACCATGACAGTAAGGGGGTTTTCTCTGTTAAGTCTGCATACAAAATCTACATCAAGGAAAGGGATGCAGCGTTGCCGGGGGCCTCAACTACCTCTCCCCCTCGCTGGGAGTGGTCTGACATCTGGAAGCTGCCATGCCAACCAAAAACCCAGCAGTTCTTATGGCATTTTGCTCATAACAGCCTACCGCTGAAACTGAACATGAAGCGCTGGGGCATTGACTGTGACACGGCGTGTGTCTGCTGCAAGCGTTTCGATGAGGATGGTGCCCACCTTTTTCTGAAGTGCAAACAAGTGAAGCAAGTGTGGCGGATGATGCAGCTGGAGTACCTACGTGAGCAAATGTGTGCATGTACAGATGCCCGTGCATTGGTGCATGCTTTGTTTCAGCTGCCTGAAGACAAACTGATTCTTGTTGTCTGTATGCTGTGGAGATGGTGGACACGAAGGAACAAAATAAATGCAGGTGAAAAGGTTGGTCCAGTGGAAAGCATAGCGGCAGAGATTAATCATTGGGCCATGGATTTCCTCGCCTTTTACCGACAGCCTCGTACTGCATCCGCTCAGTGCCAAGCCCAGGTGTGGAGAAAGCCCGAGGGCGACCGCCTGAAGATTAACTGTGACGGTGCTTTTTTGGCGACACATTGTACTGGCGGCTGGGGCTTTGTAATCAGGGACCACGATGGCGACATTCGAGGATCTGGAGCTGGCTATCTGCGTCATGTGGCCTCCCCGGTGCGGGCAGAAGCGGAAGTGTGTGCTATGGCACTTGAAGCAGCGTCCAACTAGGGTATGACTAATGTTGAGGTGGAGCTAGACTGTCAGGTGCTCGTCAATGCACTGCGAAGCAATGCTGCTGATCTCGCTCCGGAAGGAATCTTGTTTCGGGAAATACATACCTTTGCTCGGCTGAACTTCAACAGTGCTGTGTTCTCTTTTGCCCCAAGGGCATGTAATAATCTTGCTCATGCTTTAGCTGCCTTTGGTGCTAGTCGCCAAGTAGTTCAGGAGTTTTGGTCGGAGGATCTCCCGAATGATGTAAATGTTCGTCTGGCCAGCATTTCGGCTGGACCAGTGTGATCTATGGAATCGTAGTGTTCCATTTCAAAAAAAAAAGTTCCACTCAGTGTCCCGCTCGTGATCGCCTCCTGCTGTTGTCGGTCAGGTAGGTACACTGGTTCTCTGCGTGAGCAGCGAAAAGGCTGCAACCCTCGCAGATGAAAAACAGGCTTAAGCCACGCAGAAAACCAAAGAATCACGCCACACTTTTTGGCCAGCAATACTCAACACCGATCTCTACGCAGGCGCCGACGCTAGCGATAGTTCTGACCACGGTACGTTTTGATATCCACAATTTCGCCTATATATGTATATATATATATATATATATATATATATATATATATATATATATATATATGTATATATATATATGTTGTTCTGTATACAATCACATCGCACAACACTCACGTCTTATTAGCAGCAATCATCTGTGTTATTATCGATCTTTGCACACATTTCTGATTACAGACTTGTTTGCCGCGTATCACACACATCTTGTTAAGTTGAACCGTTTCTGTTCTCTTGGCTCAACGCAAACAGTTCATTTGAGTGAACTGTATTCCCTCTATCGCACACACCTTCATCTGGCTGACCGTTTCTTTTGTGTTGCCTAATCACAAACAGTTCATCCGAGTGAACTATATGCCGTATATCACACACACCTTCATCTGGCTGCCCGTTTCTGTTGTTCCGCCTCATCATAAACAGTTTATCCGAGTGAACTGTATGCCGTATATCACACACACCTTCATCTGGCTGCCCGTTTCTATTGTTCTGCCTCATCACAAACAGTTCATTGGAGTGAACCGTATGCCACGCATCGCACACGTAACTATAATGTGAATCGTGTTTGATATCTCCGCCATCGCAAACGTATCATATCATTTTTGACGGTTTCTTTGCATCACCGTTTGCGATTAATGCATCGCACATAGTTTCATCGAAGGGTGTTTGATTGTAGTGTCGCGTTAGCAGCATCCTGCAGTAGTGAAGCAAACAAGCATCTACCTCAAGGTTATAGCAAGCATGGACAAAGCACTCGACAAATGGTCGATGGTATGCATATGAATCATTCACAACACCAAAGAAGATGATATGTCTAAACACATGGGTCAAGTGCAAGACAATCCAAGCATAACATGCATAGGGTGTAGTGAGTATAGTGTGGCACTCAACACAATAGAAAGAGCAATTGTTCATCATGTGCGAGGCAATCAAGTCAATCATGTGACAATCATAGGTGCATGGCATATATGAAGAGATGACATTGGTGCAACCAAACATGTGATAGGAGTAAGTAGGCAACAAGTTGGATGCAACAAACAAGGCATATATGTCATGAGGCATGGAAATGTGGCGATCATGATTGACAGCAATATGTCTATCATGTGTGCAATGTGTCATGGTGTAAGAAACACACGGAGTATGATCCATAATATTCATGCTCAAGAAGGATGTTACCTTGAAAGCGTGTCCTTGTGCGCCCTTCACAATGCCAAGTACAAGCAAATGCGGTGTAGAAGCGAGTCGGTCAAAGGTGGTTTACTCTCAAGAGCTCGAATGGTCAACTCACGTGAAGTAGAAGTTGACATGTAGTCGAACCGTCCTACACATGCACACAACAAGGCAAAGAACGTATGCACATGGTAGATAAACACATCATCCATCATGATGGTTCTCTTATCTTGCACATAACCATTAGAAGTACAAGTGCATGAATAATATGATGCAACAATGGCGATATTCATAGCACTAGGTATATGGTGCAAAGAAGTGAGACAAGCATGCTTCATAAGAAATATGTCAAAAATATCCCAATATATGCGAGAATGCTATGGGGGCAATCTCATTAGCGAGGTTAAAATCATTGTTGCACTCAATACATGGCAAATTATCTAGCATGAGAGAGGAAACATATGAAGATATGTGACAAGAAGCAATAGCAATCATGTGCAAAGCATGGAAATAGGGTCTATCAACCACATGAAATGAGCAAGTATGAATCATGGTTGATGCACAACACGAAGCAAGCATAGTAATCATGTTGTGCAAACTAGTGGAGCGAAGATGCAACACACTAGAGGAAATCATGGCAATCATGTCATGTGAGCAAATAGTAGATATAGGCAATGCACATGACATATCGCAAGTACAAACACAAAGCAATATCAATGAATCAACATAGGCATTGGGTACAAAAGGAACATGGCAATAACAAGCAATATCTCCACCAAGCTTGCAAATACACATACAAGTACTAGCATCATGGATCATATGAAATGCAAAGCATGGGTCACAAATGCATGTCAAAGGCATAAGAATGAGCATATCATGCAAAGTGAACATGGCAAGATGGGCATAAAATATGTAAAGGACAATAACCCATAACCATGTGAGGGCCATGTAGAAGAAATGCGCGGAGTCCTTGCGCAATAGGAATGGTGTGAAAAACAATCCACGGGATCCCAAGTCATCGTTGCTCTCTAGAGCTCGTTTCATCAACTCATGGGATTGCGAGGTTGACAAGTAAGTATGGGTACCTACACAAAAAAGAGACAAACGAAACAAAAGTGTGTGCACTACAAAAAAAAGACACATCCGTGACATTTTGGGCTGAACGATTTTTTTTTCTGTCATGCTTATGACACTTCTATGACGATAATTGTGACAAAAGCACGTATCATCATAGATGTGGTGGGCTCCTACTTCTATGACACAAAATGGGCTTTTCGTCCTGGGCGGGCCGGGGATGCACCTGCATGACATTCTTTGGGCCATCCATGACGGAAAAAATCGTGGTAGAAGCGAGGGCGAGGAAAATATCGGGGAGTTCCCGGTTACGGTGGGTGGTCGGGGCTGAGCGATGCACGGAGGTTTGCGCGTTTCTCTCGTACACGTATGCGCGTGTGTGCGAGGTGTTGGGCTCTAACTGAACCCGAGCGCGTGAGGCATTCGCTTACTAAACCCGAGCAATTGCACTAGCTACATTACTGAACCCGAGCGATCGATCCCTTGGCTGTTAACTGAACCCAAGCAATTCCTTCGCTATGGCTGTTAACTGAACCCAAGCAATTCCTTCGCTACTGCTGCTAACTGAAGTCGATCGAACCTGCCTCTTGATGAACAGTGACCGTTGTTGGGTTGGATGAACAGTTCCCGGTGGGGGTTGGATGAACAGGTATCCATGGTAGTAGTAGGCCGTTGCCGCTGGATGAACAGGACCCCGGCCGATCGAGGAGGCCGCCACACCCGAGCCGGTTGGGGGTGGATGAACAGGACCCCGTGGAGGGCTGGTTGAACAGTAGCCGGTGGAGGCTAGATGAACAGGACCCCGTGGAGGGCTAGTTGAACAGTAGCCGGTGGAGGTTGGATGAACAGTAGCCCGTGGAGGCTGGATGAACAGTGCCTGGTGGAGGCTGGAGGAAGTTGCCGGTGGATGAACAGTAGCCGTGGAGGCCGGAGCGAGGCACAAGACGGTGGATGAACAGTATCCCGTGGAGTCCCGTTTTGCAGTACGCCACACCCCTCCTAATGAACAGGACCCCCGTTTCGACCGTAGGTGCTCCAACACAAGTCCGTTTCCTCCGTTTTGCGGTACGCCACACCCCTCCCGATCAACAACACCCCATTTTGACCGTAGGAGCTCGAACACAAGTCCGTTTCCTCCGTTCTGTGGTGCCAGGCCTCGTTTCGGCTGTTCCGTCCAAGCCGGTTGGCTCCCGATGAACACGACGCACTCTGTTGCCTCGCGATGAACATGACGCAGTTTCTCCGTTCCGACCCAGCCGGTTGGCTGCCGATTAACAGGACGCCGTTGCTGCCGTCCGCTGCCTTTCCATATACACGAGCCCTGACCGTACGTATGCGCGAGTAGGCGTTCGAGACCCCGCCCATATGTACGTACGTGGCCGTATTTTTTGGCATCTGGCTGTATGTACGTGTACACGGTTTAGACTGGACTGCCTGAACTGCTACATCGAGGGCTCTACTACTACATGTGCCGCTGCTTGCTCGGCCACGGGTCATCATTGCAGAGACACCGATCGGCCAGTATGTACGTACATGTTGGCGACCAGCCAAACAATGCTACGTACGCTTCGACCGGGTGGGTCCTAGCAGTTAGGGAGGATAAGGAGGCACTTCTTTGCGTGCGAAGATATAGCTGGTGGGTCCCAGCTGTCAGCGGGAGGAATAATTTTTTTGCACGTAATATGGAGGCACTTCCTTGCGTCCGAAGATGTAGCTGGTGGGTCCAGCTCTCAGCGTCACCGCGTACAGTCATCTTCTGATGACTGCCATTCGTTGACCACGTTGACCACGCCACGCCGGGAGCACCAAGGCGGTGGACGACGGCGAGGCCTAGGAAGGGAACGACGCGGAGCCGAGGAAGACGTGGCAGTGAATGCCCACGCGGAGGGCAGTATGAGGTTTGACGGCTTCGGCTGCGGTGTGAGGCTGCCGTCGCCGGAGAATAACAGAAGGTGTGGGTGAGTAGAGGGATGGAATGGCCAGCGGTGGCAGCACAGCCGGCCACGGGAGGCAGTAGCAGGCGGTCCAGTCGGCGCTGGTTTCGGCGGCTGGAGCAAGAAGATCAGAGGTTGAAGAAGCAGCGCGGCCGTTGGATGTTATTGCTAGAATCGTTTGTTGACTAGGTTAACAAAGCCCTGCGTACGTGTCAACTTAGTAGGCCCATAAGTCAGCCTCCAAATCAGGTGGGTCCGAGCTAGCAGGGGAGGAATCATTTTTCTTGCACGTAATAAGGAGGCACTTCCTTCCGTGCGAAGATGTAGCTTGTGGGTCCCAGCTGTCATGGGGGGAACTTTTTTTCGCATAATAAGAATGAACATCCTTGCATGCGAAGATTGTAGCTGGTGGGTCAAACTTGTCAGGGGGAGGAATCGTTTATTCCCACATAATAAGGAGGCACTAGCTTGCGTGCGAAGATGTAGCTGGTGGTTCCCAGCTGTCAGACTCTTGACGTACTCCATGTTGGCTCTTGTTGTTGACCACGCATCGTCGAGCGGACCACGGCGGTGGACGACGGCGAGGCCTAAGATGGGAATGATCTGGAGTCATGGAACAAGGGGCACTGGAGTCCCTGGCGGACGGGAGTACGAGGTACTGGTTCGGCTGCCGGGTGAGGCTGCCTTCGCTGGAGAATAACAGAAGGTGTGGGTGAGTACAGGTATGACCTGGCCACAGTTCGGAGTAGGGTGGGGCGGCGAGGCCTGCGCGGCAGCACAGCCGGCCATGGGAGGCAGATGCAGGTGCTCCAGCCGGCGATGATTTTGGCGGCTGGAGCAAGAGAAACTAGATCAGAGATTAAAGAAGCAGGATCGCCGTTGGATGTCAATCCAATGACTACAAATGTCAGAATAATTTGTTGACTTTTTGATTTAGACCATTAAATCGTTTTGTTCACTAAATGGACAACACCTTGCGCAGGCTTTGTCTAGTGGGCCAACAAAGTCATCTTCGAAAGCTATGGCGGAATGCAGCCCATTTATTTTGGTTTTACAGCCCATTTCATTTTGTTTGCCAATACATCTATTTCCTGGGCTTTGACTAAAAAAATAATCTATTTCCTGGGCTGGGTAAAAATAATAATAGTCGATTTATTATTTATGATAATTTACAGCGCATTTGATTATTTATTCGAATACACCTATTTACTGGGCTGGGTGAAAAATAATAATGCGTACATGCAGCCCATTTATCATTTCTGATAATTTACAAGCCATTTGATTTGAGTAGAAATGGACCATTTTCTGGGATGGGTGAAAAAACAATGATGGTCTGGACTCAGCATTTCATATAAAAATAATATTGAGATAGGAATATTATTAAAAAATTAAGTTGGCCTTGGTAATCTTATTATATAAAAAATGAACTGAGCTGTGCATTTTATTTAAAGAAACATAGGCTAGGCTGCGCTTATTTTAGGATCTTGTGTACAACTGTCGGCCCAGTTGCATTGCTGATGTTCAACGAAAAAGGCCTGTGTAGTACAGTACAACTTTACATGGCTATTCAGCCCACATTCAACGATGCCTGAAAAGGCCCAAACAAGGCTTATGTACAACTTTTTGAAGTCACTGAGAGCAATTAATAACTTAAAAAAAAGTTAGAGTATAGTGGAACCTAATTAAAAGCTGTCACGAGCGAAGAAATAATTCAATGGCCCCACGTGTGTGTGTGTGTGTGTGTGAGAGAGAGAGAGAGAGACCCATCGGTCGATGCTCGTAAATACATCTTTCAGCCATATGCATTGCTGATGCTCAGTAAAAACTTATATAGTTGACACAATCATATAGAACATCATAGGACACTGAACTTGCATACAAAAATTTCACGCAGGCGGCACAATCAGGGTGGAAGCAGTGGATCGCTACGAGTAGGGCTATGTTGAAACCAACGAACTCGTACATAACCGTTCATCGTCTTTATCAATGACGGGGAAATATCTTGAATGTTGTGCAAAGAAAACAGATAGACAACACAATAAGTTCTGCTAGCACACTAAGTTGACGCACACCCCTTTCTAAAAAAAAGTTCAGGTACAAAATAGAACATGTCACAATCAAATGTACTGGCACATCAGTGCTTCACACTGATAGCTCAGATTTAACTAGTATCTGAGAAGATTCAATTCTTACCTCAAATTAGAGCACATCCAGGCAGCCAGCCCTGCCTCTTCTCCCAAAGAAGCAGTGGCCTCCGCCGCGCGATGGAGTAGGACATGTGCCATCCATCGTTTCAAGCAACACGGGGAAAGTCTGATGTTGACTCTTGTAATGGACGTCATCGACGGACCCTGGCACCAGCGGCGGCGGCATGACTCCGGTTGATGCATTGACCACTTCTTCGACATGCATGAACACTTGATACAGGTACATCCCTAACGTGGTCCGCGGTGGCCTTGGTGGCGATGAATAGTACAACCCCGGTTCCTGCACCGGTATCTCAACACCAATCACCTTCGGTATGGTGGACGGCTTCTTCATCCATGCCATAACCGTTAGAGCCCAGCTGTCAAGAGGAACAAACATACTTACGAGCTCACCTCCTAGGTTGTTGATAAGCTCATTCATGGACTCGTTGTTCCAACACTACTAGAAAAAGGGCTGTTAGTGGCGCACCTGTTTTTGCTATTAATGGCGCACTACAGGTGCGCCACTATTAACACGCCACTAGTAACAAATAGTAATGGCGCACCTCTGGTGCGCCACTAGTATCCCAGATAATAGTGGCGCACCACATAGTGCGCCATTACTATGTCCACCAGTGCGCCATTACTATGCCTCCCAGGGGGCCATATTTACCTTGTGCTCTGGGTTACTAATGGTGCACTTTTAGATAATGCGCCACTGGTGTGTTTATTTCAGTGCGCCACTAAAGTGCAATATGGTGCGCCACTACTATGAATATTAGGAATTTTTTTCCTTTCTGATATTTGCACAGGTTACAAAATACATTACTGCATAGAATATAAACAGCACAACATATAAACAGCAGATTTATCGAATACAATAGAAGATTAGTCTCCGAATACAATTCATCATATTAGTCTCCGAATTCAAAATACCGAACAAAGTTAGAACACTACAAGTCTCGAGACCGCGAGTAGCGAGTTTGTCTTCACATTACAAGTCGATATCGATCATCTAAACTACCATCACATAGAAGAGAGTTGCGGTCACGATGAGCATCATCGCGATGAAACTGGTCTTCATCCGGTTCCTCCTCCGCTCCCTCCACTCTCCCGCTAGATAGCGCGCGTATCTAGCTTCCGCCTCCGCCCTAGTGGTGTACCCTTTGTAACTGTTACCGCTGAAATGGTGAACCTGTCTCTGACACTCCTCCCAGTCATCGTAGACTCCGGGAACCTTACCCTTGTACACGACATACGACGGCATCTCTATGCACTAGACAAACAAAACGTTAGTAGCAAATTCACAGAAAATACATAAGCAATATATAAGTATGCAACAAAAGGATCGGAAGAGAAAAGCAACACATTAATAGCACGATTCATGGTCCTACTAATAAATAGCATTGATTACATATAAGTTGAACGACTGTCCAAACTAAAGAGACATACAAGTTCATTAAAGTTTAATTACAACATGAGCTAATCGATATGTCAGAACTACATAGCATCATTACTTTCGACTCGACTCAGGGACCGGAGCGTGGATGAAGCCGCCGTCTATCGTGATGGCCATGAAATCGCGGTCGTTGTCAGCCTGCATTTGTAGCGTTGTTTCTATTTCACTGTTGGACGGTTGATATCTGAGGTAGAACTGCCCCGAGGTACGAAGGACATCTTGATGGATGATTTCCGCAAACTCTGACTGGATGCGAAAGAATTCTTGTCTGATGTCCGCGTCCTGGATTGCCGACAAGCGTGCGGCCCAATCTTTGAGAATAGTTGGTAGCAGAAGGTGATTATGGTCCTGTACGATCGCCCGCATGTGATGGAGGGCGTAGTAGGCATCCTTATGATTGCCAGGCGGCTGCTTGACGCAGGGGAACGTCGTTACGTGGGTGAACACGTGCTTGCCGTACCTACAAATTGGCCTCCTGAAGGTGCCTCCAGATTTGGCGTAGCCGGGGAGAGCATCATCAAGAACTTTCTTGATATTTGTGTAGTCTTTCTTCGACTGACGGTCCGAGTCGAAATACGTGGCCATGGAATATTTCGGGCTTAAGAGGATGAGTGTGCAATGTGTGTCACTGCACAAAACACGGAATGTTAGAAAAAAAAAGAATGATCGAAATCTAAGAAATCATATGTTACGGGGCGGTGAGGGGATGACTTACTCGGGAAAGTAAGGCACGAGGAAGTTATCCTTATCTGGGTTCGCCAGAATGACGCCTTCGAGGTATGAACTCGTGACTTGCCGGTCCCCAGCGCTGCCCAAGTGTCGGGGCACGACACCTATGGGATCCCGAGAGACCCCTTTACGATTCGGCGGGGGGAGAGGTATACGCAAAGAGCAGAACCAGTGATCGACGCGTGAGGTTTTTACCCAGGTTCGGGCCGCTGATCAGCGTAAAACCCTAGTCCTGCTTTGTGTTCTTATTGATGTTCTTGAGCCCAGCCTTCAGGAGCGCTCGCAATGAACAGTACGTTCAAAGAGCAGCTACGCATGCAGAATGGGCCAGAAGTTCTCCTCCTCTGTAGCAGTTGCCTTGGGCCTCCTTTTATATGCTGAAAGGGGTCTCCACAGTGGCAAAATGTATATACATTGAGGTGTAAAGTAGCTACAGGGTATCATACCTAACCCCTGACGGATTAGGACAAACGCATTTAATGCACCCTGAGGTGTCCGTTTAGGTGTACTTACTTTCTTGGGGATGGAAAAAGGGGCCATCCCATCAGCACCGCTTAAGCTCTCCCCCACTGGCGCATCGCCACGCATCCAGAGAAGGACCCAGAATGCCAGATACGTTACTGTGCTGAAGCGGTGGCACAGTGGCAGAATCTCGCCAGGCGCCGAATCTTGCCGGGCGCCAAGCCTTGCCGGGCGTCAAGCCTTGCCGGGCGCCAAGCCTTGCCGGGCCCCAAAGGCCATCCCGGCAAGGATCTTGCCGGGGAGGCTGGCCTTCGAATTCCAGCTCTGCTTATCTGCTGATCCTCAGATCTCTGACTTGATGATTTCCTTGATGGGTTGAATCGACCCCGAGCTGACCCCGGCAAGCCTTGCCGCGAGGATGGCTACAACTGTCCGTGCACAAGTACGGGGTACTAGTGGCCCAATACTTAGTACACCGACAGGAGCCCCCGGGCCTAGGCCATACACGAGTGCGAGGTGTTGTTGGGCTAGGCCCAAACCGTGCACGGTCACGCGTGGCAGGGAATTAACTGCTCGTAAATATCTTGTTTTACTGTGCCCCCCACTACGCGCACGGAGTGCGCGACGTGGGAAGCGTGCCAAAAAGGCTGCAAACTGTCTCGCGCCTATAGAGGCGCATTCATATTGGGGAATAAACAAGGCGGCCCCGCTCCTTCCCCATAAAAAGAAGTCGCAGAGGCGCAAACCTATTTATCCCCTTCTTCTTTCAATCTGGCCATCGCCATCGCCCTCCTTCTCTCGAGCTCAGAGCGAAACCGCTTCTTCTTCCGCCCGCTGCTTCCGCGCTCGCTCCACCCCCAGCTTCCGCTCCCACCGTCGCCATGGCGCCCAAGGCCAGCAAGGGCAAGGGGAAGGAGGCGAAAGCCGACGTTCCGGAGAGCGAACTGGTGAAGATGCAGAAGAGGCTCGTCGTCTTCCCTCCGACGCTCGACGCTGAAACTTTGAAGGGGCGATACCAATGCATGTGGGCGAAGGGAACACAAGCTCACCCCGCCACACGCGTAATCCCAGGTGCTTGTTCCAAAGGTGGATCGGACAGATACCCCTTCTTCACTGCATATTTCTATTGCGGGCTCTGTCCACCCTTTTCCGATTTCTTCAACGACATCATGTATACGTACGGCTTCCGCCTTCTTGATTTCACGCCGAATGCCGTACTTTGCATGTCTATCTTTGCCCATCTCTGTGAGAATTTCGCTGGCGTGATCCCCAATTCTGCTCTTTTCCGCCATTATTTCTACCCTCGTATCCAAAAAGGAGAGGCTCTCTCTGGATCTATTGCCTGGATTCCAAGGGCTTGGAACAAAGAGATATACCTAGAGGGAGTTTACCGCGAAAAGTGGGACGAGTGGCGGGCCGAATGGTGCTGGATCCAGGAGGCAGATCCTCATCCTTTTTGTCATCCCCGGAAGCAGAAGGTGGTCCGCGGCAAGGATTGGGGCGATCTCGCTGCAGAAGACGAGAGGCTCACAATCGCCACCACCAGGATCCTTCATTTGAAGGCTGCCGGGCTGACAATGGAGATGATCGGCTTCGACTTCCTCCGCCGCCGCATCGCCCCTCTGCAGAACAGGGGAAGGCCAGTCTGGGAGTACAAGAACGCGGCAGATGTCATGAGACTGCGCCCTGGGCTGAACAACAATCTGACTGCTATGCAGCTTGGCGCTCTCCGCCAAAAGTTATTCCAGCGCGAAGACAAGCACCGGCTGCCGGCAAGGATCGTCCCCTTGTGCAACAACTCTGCCTTGGGGTCAATCGTTGCCTTCTTGCCGATGTTCAATGCCCACGGCCTTGACCCGACCTGGGTCGAGCCAAGCGAGGAAGAAGCACAGAAGTTCTTTGACAATTTGACGGAGAAGCCTGTTCGGCAAGAGTCAGATCTTATCCGCGCCACCACTGATCAGGAGGTAGCCTACATCGCTACCAGAGTGGAGGAGGCGAATCTTGCCGCGGAGGCCGGCGACATTGGCTTCACAGAGTGGGAAGCCAGCGACGCAGAGGTGGTAGTGGAGGCAAAGCCTGTCGAGGAGAACAAGGTTGCCGGGGAAGAAAGCGGCGCAGCCGCTGAGAGCTTGTCCGGCGAAGACACGGCCGAAGAGGAGACGCAAGAAGAGCCCTCGCCCCCGAAGAAGACAAAGCGCGTCCTTCGGAAGGCTGCATCAGGCATCCCGGCAAGCCAGCCTACTTCGAGTGGCGAATCTCCCGACAAGAAAGCGGCCGGCAAGACTGGACCGCGGCAGGGGGCTCGTCAACAGCCCGTGCGGCGCGCGAGACCCACCACCAGCGACCACTGCTGGGGCGGCAGGAGGGTCTCGTACTGCCGCACCGGAGGCTGCCCCAGCGCCTGCCATAGCCAAGCGGCCTAGGACTCCTCCTCCGCCTCCCCACTCAGACGCCGCAATGGAGGTTGACTTCGACATCTCCGGCTTTAGTCCAGAGCGAGAGGAAGAAGAGTGAGTACTTGCCACAGCTTCTACCTTCCAATTTGCATCAATCTTACTGACTTGCTTGTATTGTTTCTGCAGTGACACAGAAACCTTGCTGGAGAGGATGGCGAAGAGGTCAAGGACTTCCACGGGCGACGAGCCCCCGGCGGGCTCCATGAGCGTGCCGGAAACTGTCGTTGTCAGCCCGGAGTCCAGTCCTCAACACAACCCCCAGCACAGCCCCCAGCATAAGTTCATCGTCCCTTCTCTGCTGGCTGGTGCCGAGGCTTTCATTCTCGCCACTGATATCTTTGGGTTCGCAGGAGAAGAACGGCAACAAGGAGAAGATATCCCCATTGTGCCTCCTTCATCAACCGCCCCACCCACAAGCACATCCCCGGCAAGGGATCCTGCCGACGAGCCCGTCCTGATTGAGGAGGAGCCGACAAGCACGGACTCCGGCAACCCACCCCCGGCAACCGGAGTTGCCGGGAGAGGCGAACCTACCTCTCGACAGCCCGACGCAGGTACTCGATCGCCTCAGAGTGCTTGTTATTCTTTTCCTCTTATCTCTTTATCTTTAGTCACTTCAAAATCCAAACCTCGATCTTATTCTGTCTTCCTCCTTCGCCCTTCAGAGTTCCCTGTGATGGAACATATGGACGTCAACGTCGTCATCGAGGAGACCGCCAGGGATGCCGCCGCTGAAGCGGACAGGATCGCTGCCAGCGAGGCCACCAAGGATGAGGTTGCCGGGGCTGGTGATGCTCTTGACGAGGAGGCCGCCAAGACAGCACAAGAGGAAATCGCCGAAGAACCTGCTGAAGAGGGCGACAGGGAGGCTGAGGACCGCACTGACAGCATTCCTGCCGTAGGAGCGCCAGGCGCTGCATCGGCCACAGAGCCCCCTGTCACTGGTGAGGCGGCCACTGAAGACCAGCCATCAACATCTGAAGGCCTCTCATCCAGCAAGTATCTCAAGGTTGGCGAGAATCTATTCATCAACTTGCCGGGGACGGCAAGCACTGAGGCACCAGCCGAAGGAGAAATTTTCGAGGAAATTATTGCCGCTGCCGGGCTCGAAGTCGTTGACGATCCCAGCACTAGCAGCGGCAAGTCTGAAGAGGATCAGCTCCTTCAGGCCATGGGCGAGAACTTCCGCAAACTCCAGGCTCTCCATCGTGCCCGAAAAGAGAAGGCGGACTCTAGAATGGCAGTTGTCGAGGCTGCCGAATCGGATTTTCAAAGGCGCGTCGCACAAATGCAAATCTGGCACGCCGAGGCCCTCCAAGAGCTGGTTGCTGGCCAAGAACAGGTGAGCCAGCAATGGAATGAGATCCTCCTGAAGCAATCAGATATGGAGAAGGCACATGATGAAGCTGTTCAAAGGATTGCTACCGAAGATGCTCTCCTGACGGGGCGCCGCGTTGCTCTTGATGCTCACGAAGAAGATCTCACCGCACGTGAGCAGGCGCTCGCCGCCAAGCTTCGTAGCAAGGATGAGGACATCGAAAATCTTGTCGCGCGGCGGACCCAGGAGCTGGAGCAGAAACACAAGGAGGCGCTCGAAGCTCTGACTGCAAGTCATGCCGGCAAGCTCAAGGAGGCCGTCGATGCTGCCGAAGCTGCAGAGGCCGCCAAGAACGAGTTGAGCGACAAAGTGAAGAGGCTGGAAACAGATCTCGAAGAGCACGGCAAGGAGCTCTCGACGCTCAAGGGGGACAGGGAAAAAACCCTCCACTCCTTGGCGGAGATGCAAGTTGCCCTGTCCGACAAGACCAAGCAGCTCTCCCCTGCGGCTGATAGTATTGCGGTTCTGGAGCTGAAGCTGACCACGCTGCAGAAGTCTCTTGAGGCCGGCAAGGCCCGTGAGAAGGCTCTACTCAAGGATCTCCAAGGAGAGAGGAACCTGCTCAAGAGCGCCGCCGCTGCCCAAAGCGAGTACGAGAAGGGAGTGGAGATCTGGACTGGCCGTCTCATCGCCACCGCGGAGAAGCTTACCGCAGAACTGTCAACCATGGGCTTGCCGAACTTCAAGTATTCTTCCGAGGAAAGAATATCTCCAAGTCCCAGGTTGACAATGTTCTTTGAAAGCATCATCAACGCGTTGAGGGCGCTCCAGTCCAGCCGGGCGACCCAACTGGCGAACGAGACTCGCCGGCTTTGCTGGGCCGTCCTTCGCAAGGTGCTCATCAAGGTGGTGCACAGCAATCCCGGCATCGACCTCTCCAGCGCGCTCGGCCATCTACCAAAGGATGCAAATGTTGAGGCGCTTGAAGAGTGCATCGCGCCAATCCTTGAGAAGGTGGACTCCATCAAAAGGATCGAAGGCCAGCGCAGGGATTGAGTGCTTTCCTTCTATTCTTGCCGCCATCATCTCATGTAAAAGACAATTAGGTCTCAAGTTAGAACTGCGGCAACTCATGGATGCAATATAATTTGACTATGTTTAGGCTCATGTTTGCTACTTTCCTTGTCTGATTACTTTATGTATGGAGTTCAGCCTACGCTTACTGAAAAACTTGCCGGCGCGCAACCTGCCGCGAGCGCTGGGTGCGGGACTTCAGCGGCCTGCCGGAGGCGCAGCGGCCAGCAAGACTCCTCGACGTTCTCAGTGCAGCCACTTAAATCGTTGAGCGGACTCGAAACAAAATAAGGGCGCAACTGATTACAACAAGGATTCCTTCACGTGCAGATTTTCCATACAAGAATCGGAATCGTCCAAGGAAATAACTTGGTAATAAAAGAAAAACTTGCTCTAAATTTTTAGGACTTAGCTTTCTGGCTTTGTTCTTCCTCCGGCAAGCATCGATTCCGAACATCACCAACTGGTATTCATATCTTCCTTCCCCCCCCCCGGCAAATGTGCACGCGAGGAATCCTTCTGTCTTTGAGAAAAAGAAAGAAGAGAAAATAAAGGGATGAAACCTTGGCGGTTCGTTAGAACTTACCGGGATCAGGTGTCATACAACATCTTAGACAAACATGCATATATAAATATGAACATGGGAATCAATAAGGGAATGTACAACACTTAAATTTATTCATCTGTGCTCAGGGTCTGCGCCTGGCTTTGTACAAAGGATCACATGCCTTGGCGGCAAGACTTGTACAAAAGGGTGGTTGCCGGGAGCCCCCGGCAACCGCGCCTTATGGATAGAACTTGCGAAGATGTTCGATATTCCAGGAATTGCTCACTGGAACGCCATCTTCGGTCTCCAGGCGGACAGCGCCGGGCCTGGTGACTCGTACTACCCGATAAGGGCCTTCCCACTTTGGTGTCAACTTGTTTGAATTCTTGGCGGACTGAATCCGTCGAAGAACAAGGTCGCCTTCCTCAAGGCTTCGGGCATGAACTTTGCGGCTATGATAGCGGCGCAAAGCTTGCTGGTAGCGTGCAGCTCGCACAGCAGCCTGAAGACGATTCTCCTCAAGGAGCACAGCGTCATCTTGCCGCAGTTGCTCTTGCTCGAGCTCATCATAAGCGAGCACTCGAGGAGATCCGTATATGAGTTCCGTGGGGAGAACTGCTTTTGCTCCGTAGACCAGAGCGAAGGGCGTCTGGCCGGTGGGTCAATTTGGTGTCGTTCTGATTGACCAAAGAACCGCCGGCAACTCATCAATCCAGCGTCTTCCGCACTTTTTCAGCCTGTCAAAAGTTCTGGTCCTGAGACCGCGCAGCACTTCAGCATTGGCCCTCTCCGCTTGGCCGTTGCTTCTCGGGTGAGCAACAGAGGCAAAACAAATCTTGCCACCAAGGTCTTGGACATACTGCATGAAGGTGCGACTTGTGAACTGCGTGCCGTTGTCGGTGATGATCCTGTTAGGCACACCGAAACGGCAAACAATTCCTTTGAAGAACTTGACAGTCGACTGCGCTGTCACCTTCCTCACTGCTTCCACCTCCGGCCACTTTGTGAACTTGTCGATAGCAATGTACAAGTACTCAAAGCCCCCGGTAGCACGGGGGAAGGGGCCCAGTATGTCGAGCCCCCAGACCGAAAATGGCCAGGAGAGAGGGATTGTTTGAAGAGCTTGAGCTGGCTGATGTAATTTCTTCGAATGAAACTGGCACGCTTCACACTTGGTTACTAGTGCAGTCACATCCTGGAGGGCGGTAGGCCAAAAGAAACCTTGCCGGAATGCTTTCCCGGCAAGCGCTCTTGACCCTATGTGAGAACCACATATGCCCCCATGAATCTCTGCCAACAGTTGTAGTCCATCCTCCCGAGAAATGCACTTCAATTTCACACCATTTGGTCTCTTTCTATACAGGAGGTCATCGACGAACTTGTACATAACAGACCGACGGGCTACTCTCTCGGCTTCTTCTTGTTCCTCAGGGAGTTCACCCGTCTGAAGGAAATGGACAATGTGCTGCGCCCATGCTGGAGCCTGAGGCTCGACAACTAGGACTAAAGGCATCTCCTCTGCCGGGGGAACGTTTATCTCGACAACGAGGGCCTGAGGCCCTGTCGGAGCCTGTTGTTCCCCGGCAGGCGTGTCGATCCCGGCAACTTCCTTGCCGGCGGCTCCGGGGAGCTCTGCCGGGAAGTACTGGCCAGAGTTCAACTTCCTTCTTTTTTCTTGCCGCATCGATGGCGCCACGGATGGTTGAGTCAATTGGAGCACAAAAGTTCCTGGTTCCACAGGCAACTTGAGGGCAGCACGCTTTGACAGGTCATCAGCAATATTGTTCTCGGCACGAGGAACGTGCTCCATTTGGAGACCGTCAAAGCGCTCTTCCAATTTCCTCACTTCATCTACGTAGGCTTGCATCAATGGACTTTGATAGCTCTTGTTAACTTGCCTGACGACAAGCTGTGAATCGCCTTTGATGATGAGCTTTTTGATACCAAGGTCCGCCGCGATCCTGAGATCGGCAAGCAAGCCCTCGTATTCTGCAGTGTTATTGGTTGAACTCTCCCGGGGAAAGTGCATTTGGACTACGTACTTGAGGTGTTCTCCGGTGGGTGCGACAAGCAGCACGCCAGCACCGGCGCCTTGCAGCGAGAAAGCCCCGTCAAAGTACATAATCCATTGCTGATCGATTTCCTTGCCGGGGAGAGTTGTTTATTGAACATCTTCGTCTGGCGTCGGGGTCCATTCTGCAATGAATTCCGCCAAGGCCCTACTCTGAATTGTCGAAGTGCTTTCAAACTTAAGGCCAAAGCTGGACACCTCCAATGCCCACTCCACGATCCTGCCGGTTGCCTCCGGATTTTGCAAAATCCGTTGCAACGGAAAGCGAGTGACGACGGTAATCTCATGTGCTTGAAAATAGTGGCGCAGCTTCCTTGAGGCCATAAGGAGGCCAAAAAGCAGCTTCTGCACCCCAGAATATCTTGATCTAGCCCCTTGTAAAAGAGAGCTAACAAAATAAACTGGGCGCTGCACCACCTTCTTCTTCTGCACAAGTTCTTCTGTTTGCGCAGATCCTGTCTTGCCGGGGAAGATCTTGCCGCGTCATCCGGCGGTCCTGCCGCTGGTGTTGCTTCCTCATCAGCTTTTCTCTGCGCCACTAGCGCAGCACTAACCACTTGATTTGTTGCCGCCAGATACAACAGCAACGGCTCTTGTGGTTTAGGCGCGACTAGCGTCGGTGGAGAGGAAAGGTATTTCTTCAAATCTTGCAGCGCAGCCTCCGCTTCCGGAGTCCATTTCATTGGACCTGCCTTCTTCAAAATTTTGAAGAAGGGCAGGGCGCGCTCAGCAGATTTGGAAATAAACCTGCTTAGAGCGGCAACACAGCCGGCAAGACGACGCACATCCTTGACGCGTCTCGGCGCTTCAATTTGCTCAATGGCTTTGATCTTGTCGGGGTTCGCTTCGATTCCTCGGCAAGATACAAAGAATCCGAGGAGCTTGCCGGAAGGAACTCCGAACACGCACTTCTCAGGATTGAGCTTCAAGTTGATCTTGCGCAAGTTTGCAAATGTTTCTTCTAAGTCTTGAATAAGCGTTGCTTTATCCTTAGTTTTGACCACTATATCATCCATATATGCCTCCATATTTCTATGGAGTTGTGGCTCAAAACCAATCTGGATTGCTCTGGCGAATGTTGAACCAGCACTTTTCAACCCGAAAGGCATTCGTATAAAACAATACGTACCACATGGGGTGATAAAGGCGGTCTTCTCTTCATCTTCCTTTGCCATAAAAATCTGATGATACCCTGAATAGGCATCAAGGAAGGACATGAGATCACAACCAGCGGTGGCATCCACAATCTGGTCGATGCGCGGCAAGGGAAAGGGATCTTTTGGACAAGCTTTATTGATATCTGTATAATCGATACAAAGCCTCCATTTCCCATTCGCTTTTCGCACTACAACCGGATTGGCCAACCAGGTCGGGTGGAGCACTCCTTTGACCAGTCCCGCCGCCTCCAGCTTTTTGATCTCTTCGGCAATGAATTCTTGCCGCTCCAAGGCCTGCATCCTCACCCTTTGCTTGACGGGCCGCGCATGAGGACAAACAGCAAGGTGGTGCTCGATCACTTTCCTGGGAACGCCAGGAATGTTAGATGGTTGCCATGCAAACACGTCGACATTCGCCCGCAAGAAAGCAACGAGCGCGCTTTCCTATTTGTCATCTAGGGTGGAACTTATGGTGAAAGTTCCCCCCGTTCCATCCTCTCTGGCAGGCACCTTCTTGGTTTCCGGCGGGGCAACCTTGGACTTCTTGTTCTTGCCGGTGGAACTCTCTGGTACGTCCTCGACGGTAGCGCAGCACTCCGAGGAGGCGCGCTTGCCAGAGTTCGCGCCAAGGTTCCTGCCGGTCTTCCTCTTCCCCCCGGGAGTTCCAGCGGCAGGAGCAGATGCCTTGACGGCAGGTGCTGCAACTGCTTCCCGATAAAGTTGATTGGCACAGATGAGCGCATCCTTCTTATCGGAATGGATAGTGATGACGCTCAACGGCCCAGGCATCTTCAACACATTGTATGCGTAGTGTGATGCCGCCATGAACTTAGCCAGCGCTGACCGACCGAGGATCCCATTGTATGACATGGGGATCTTGGCGACATCAAACACCACCTTTTCGGTCCTGAAGTTAAACTCGCTGCCAAATGTTAC
Source organism: Thinopyrum elongatum (assembly GCA_011799875.1). Classification (NCBI taxonomy): domain Eukaryota; kingdom Viridiplantae; phylum Streptophyta; class Magnoliopsida; order Poales; family Poaceae; genus Thinopyrum; species Thinopyrum elongatum. The sequence continues at coordinate 124,333,591 of CM022301.1, forward strand.
CGGCAGCGTGATCTTGCCCTTAGGCTGGGTTCTTCCCGGATTGACCCCTTGAAACGTACCTGTTTCCTCGAGGTCTTCGTCGGGAATCTGAAGCTTTGTGAGCACATCTGGTGAGATTAAGTTTAGGCCGGCCCCGCCGTCAACTAACATCTTCGTCACCTTGAGGTTGCGAATTGTTGGGGAAACCAACAATGGCAAACACCCGACCGCAGTTGTGCAATCAGGGTGATCCTCGGCGTCAAAGATGATAGGCGTGCTGGACCACTTCAGAGGCCTACACGCATCGGGGGATGGCTCTGCCGCATTAACCTCCCGCATCCACTGTTTAAGTTGGCGGTGGGAAGAATGCAGCGAGGCACCCCCATCAATGCACATAGCCTCCGTGGCCTTCTGGAATTCCTGCTCACTGGATTCATCATCTTCCTCATCATCATCTCCTTCTTTATCTCGGCCCCGAGCAGGCCGATCCTTCTGCTGCTTGGCCTTGCCGCAGCGACCCCCTCGGCCACCGCGTTTCTTGCCGGACCCCTCAGCACCATCTTGGGCCTTCTCCTTGTCTCGCCTCTCATATTCGGCCCTCTGCTTCTCGGCAAGCTGCTCAACTTGCCGGCAGTTCTGGAGATCGTGGCCCTTAGTGCGATGGATCTTGCAATACTGCTTGCCGGAGTTCTCCGACTTGTCGGCAGCCGCCAAGGCCTGACAGGAAGGGCACCCGGCAAGATCCTTGCCGGGATCACTAACCTTGGCCTTCTTGGCGGCGCATGGGTTGCCGGATTCCTCGACAGCAAGCACGGCCTTGCCTCCGCGCTTCCTGGTCCGCCGCCGGCCTTTCCTTGACGGGGCCGCAGCGTCTTCATCCTCGGAGTCGCCTGCCGCGCCAACAGCCTCACCGGGGAGTTTCCTCCCCTCTTCAGCTCGAGCGCACTTGTCGGCCAGAGCATAAAGCTCGGCAATACTCCTGACTTTGTTCATCGCCAGCTCTTCCCGCATTCTGCGGTTACGCATGTTCTGGTGGAACGCGCTAATGACATCGGCAGGATGAACATCGGGAATGTTGTACTACACTCGGCTGAACCTCTGCATAAACTTGCGCAGGGACTCGCCCTCCTTCTGAGGGATGATGTGCAAATCACTCTCTTAGCCAGGAGCTTGGTGGCCTCCAACGAAGGCGCCAACAAACTGATGGCACAGATCTGACCAGGAAGAAATGGAATTCTCCGGCAGATGCATCAACCACGACCTGACGTTGGGCTTGAGCACCAACGGGAAGTAGTTGGCAAGTATCTTGTCATCTCGGCCCCCGGCAGCCTGCACTGCAATGGTGTAAATGCTCAGGAACTCTGAGGATGGGTCTTTCCATCATACTTCTCCGGAACCTTTGGCTTAAAGGTTCAGGAATTGGGCCACCGGACTTGCCGCAGCTCACGGGTAAACGCTGGAGTCCCTACCTCATAAGGCAAGTCTCCTACGTCCCCTGGCGCAGGCTCGTCGACAGCCGGCCCCGCGCGCTTATCAGAGTGATAGCGTGCTTCCCGTCGCCGCTCGATGGTTGTTCGAGCGTCCTCTTTGCCTTGTTCCTGGAGAACTAGACGCTGATCACGGCGCATCCGTGGATCGGACGACGCCGTGGAAACTTCTTCATGGCGGTCGACTTGCTGAGTTGTCGGCCGCCGCTGATGCCGCGGAGGGGAGTGCACTATAGTTGCACCACCTCCGGTTTTCTCTGCACCGGCTCGCGCCGGATCGATGGGCCTCCGCTGCGAGGGCCCTGCCTCTTGCGGTCCATCCTTGTTGGCGAAGCCGATAAGGCTCTAGATAGTAGCTCGCCACTCCTCCATCTTCTCCGGGACGGGAGGAAAATCGAGGAGCAGCTGTGCGCGTGCCAAGGCTTCCGCTGGCGTAGGTGGCGGCGACAAGTGCGAGGTACGTGAGGTGCTCTGACTTCTAACCAAGTTAGAAGGAGCACCGCCACGGTCACGCGATCGCGCACCACCTCCGCCGGCAGCTCGGTGTGCATGCTGGTCCCGCGCATCTTGGGATCTATGCGCAGAAACCTTTTCGTGGGGACGCCCCGAACCACCAGCGCCATGATGTCGCTCATCTTGCACGACCTGAGTAGGTCGCGAGGCTTGCGCCGGCGCGGGAGCTCCAGCAGGCGCCCTTCGATCCCTAGAGTTAGTTGTGCCACCCGTAGGCAACACAGCACCATCTCTAGATCCAGCGGCGTGCAAGTTACCACTGCCACTGCGAACGATATCGCTCGCTTGGCTTGGGTCACCAGAACGCCGCGGGGGTTCTAGTCCTCTTCCTTCTGCACCCACATCGTCGCCTGTTCGCGAAGGCGCAGGCAAAACGGACCCGGACGGTTGCGCTGTCGTAGCGCTCTTCTTCTTGGGCAGCATGATGATGAAGATGATGAAGAAACTAGGGCGCCAACCACCAGATCAGGTTCACGCGACCTTCAATCCCCCTACCTGGCGCGCCAAAGATGTCGGGGCACGACACCTATGGGATCCCGAGAGACCCCTTTACGATTCGGCGGGGGGAGAGGTATACGCAAAGAGCAGAACCAGTGATCGACGCGTGAGGTTTTTACCCAGGTTCGGGCCGCTGATCAGCGTAAAACCCTACTCCTGCTTTGTGTTCTTATTGATGTTCTTGAGCCCAGCCTTCAGGAGCGCTCGCAATGAACAGTACGTTCAAAGAGCAGCTACGCATGCAGAATGGGCCAGAAGTTCTCCTCCTCTGTAGCAGTTGCCTTGGGCCTCCTTTTATATGCTGAAAGGGGTCTCCACAGTGGCAAAATGTATATACATTGAGCTGTAAAGTAGCTACAGGGTATCATACCTAACCCCTGACGGATTAGGACAAACGCATTTAATGCACCGTGAGGTGTCCGTTTAGGTGTACTTACTTTCTTGGGGATGAAAAAAGGGGCCATCCCATCAGCACCGCTTAAGCTCTCCCCCACTGGCGCATCGCCACGCATCCAGAGAAGGACCCAGAATGCCAGATACGTTACTGTGCTGAAGCAGTGGCATAGTGGCAGAATCTCGCCAGGCGCCGAATCTTGCCGGGCGCCAAGCCTTGCCGGACGCCAAGCCTTGCCGGGCGCCAAGCCTTGCCGGGCCCCAAAGGCCATCCCGGCAAGGATCTTGCCGGGGAGGCTGGCCTTCGAATTCCAACTCTGCTTATCTGTTGATCCTCAGATCTCTGACTTGATGATTTCCTTGATGGGTTGAATCGACCCCGAGCTGACCCCGGCAAGCCTTGCCGCGAGGATGGCTACAACTGTCCGTGCACAAGTACGGGGTACTAGTGGCCCAATACTTAGTACACCGACACCAAGATCTTGGCACGCATGTAGAAGGGGTCGACTATCACGATGTCCGGGGGCTTGTCTCTAATGATCCGCATCTCCATACTGAGCGAAAATAGCCGAATGAAGGTGTAGTGCAGCGGATGAAGGTTAAACATAGCGAAGATGTCATCAAACCGCAAGACGATCATACCCCCGATGGTGCTATCGACAAAGCCCTTGCCCTTTGGCACCTTGGCCACGAAAACTGGGTATGCCACATCATTCTCGGAGAGACGCCGCTTCTCCAAAGAAAGAACACTGTCATGCAGACTCCGCATAGCACCGGTTGCAGCATTGAGCAGATTAGTCGGTAGCATCGGCCTACCCGCCACATGCACCCTCCTCGAGATATCCTTAGGTGAAGGTGGCCCGTCCTGAGCACGGATCGTACTCGGTGCCGGCTGGCTCGCACCCTTTTTATTTTTTGTTTTCCGTCCCTTCTGCTTCTTCTGCTGTAATGGGATCGAGTTCTGCTCAGAGACCACCTTCTTGAGTGTGTTGGGGCTGATAATATTTCGCACCTTGGCTATCTGAGGCTCGGTGAAGGCGGCAGCTGGAGGCGTCTCCTGAGAACTGAACGCCAGACGACGCCTGTTGCAATTGGGTTTCTCCATGGTACCAGCTAGATCGCGATCGTCTTTTGCAGGGTTGGGTTCTTGAGAAGGAGGCCCCAAGAATTCGTCACCGTACCCATGTTCGTTGAAGTACTTATCGACGTTGGTAAATGTACCATCGTCGTCGTCCAGATCCTGTGCCATATGCATGTCCGGATCAGCTGACGGCGGTAGCGTTGCGGCGGTCTTGCCATGGTTTGGCGCCAGCACGACTGGCGGTGTTGTCTGTGGGGTGGTGTCCCCCGCCCCTAAACGAATCTGGCTCTTCGGCCAAAGCATGGACCAGCTTATGCAGGCGCTGAGGGTCATCACATCATCTTCGTCGGCCCCAGGGGGTCGATACGGAGGTAACAAGTCGTCGCAGCCCCGCAGCACCCGAACCAGTTGAACCCTATACACGGTGGGTGGCATCGGATTACCGTGGAACAGGCGGTTGCCCGGTTGAACGATTCTGGCCTTGGCGACATCGATTAACTCGCCGTCCACGAAGTGCAGGAGAGTGCATGGAACGTCGGCGGCGCCCTGCGAAAACATGTAGGGCGTCAGGGATGCCCAGTCAAAGGCAAGGAGATGAAGTCATCGGCCGAGAGGCTTAGTTACCGTGATGGCGTCGAGCTCGGCTAATGTCGAGGCACCGCCAACGGCGGGCGTGCAAGTGACGGAGGGGCCGCTTGCTGCCGAGGTGCCGGCCGGCATATTCTTCCCACACCCGGGTGCATTAAGCTCCAATGCCGGCGCCGACGCCGGAGACACCAATGCCGCCTCCGCCGGAGACACCAATGCCGCCGCCGGTGCGTTGTGCGAGTTGCTGCCCGTGAAGCTGGGAATCGGGGGCGACCCCTGTTGGCCGCCCGCAATCCAAGCCTGCAGCCCCTCAATCAAGGTAGGCACAATGGCGGTGATCGTCGCTCCCAGTTGGTCTCGCACTTGCTCTTCGACTATCTCCGGAATCCACGCCACTTGTGCCTTGAGTTCTTGAACCTCGCGCTCCTGGCTTTCCGAGCTGGTCTTTCTCTCCTTTCGCCCAGCATTATAGTATTCCGACCATTTCGTGGACAAGCCTTTGCCAGCCACACGACCAGCTGACGACGGCTTACTGAACTTATCCTTGTGTTTCATTACGTTCAACGCCCTATTTAAAGTGGTGTCCCAAGGGGAGCTCTGAGACGACCCCGCGCTACTGCTTTCAGTGTCCTGCGGAAGGAACGTGAACCATTTAGAAATTTGGCTTCATTAATTAGAATGCAACCATATGGAGCTAATTACGCGAGGGTGTATTCCTTACCAGAACAAGCTCAAGCGCCTTGGTCTTCGGATCCGTGGTAAGCTCCTTTGTTACCGGGTCCACCTTGTACCGGGCCCTGACATAGTTCCTGGTCTGCTTGTCACGGTATTTATCGAAGAGGGGCGGTAGGCCTTGCTCGGCACGCTCCATGTCCTCCTTGTCCCATATAGGTTCCGCCACTCTGTAACCGCCGGGACCGAGTTTGTGGACCCCTAAGTTCAAGTCCCGCATATCTTTCCCCCACTGACTTGATTCTGCGGATGCGTTGCTCTCGCACTTGATCTTGAACTCCCGGTAGTCAGCTTCGCTGATCGAAGGATTTGTCTCCTTGATCTTCTCATAACTATCACCTCTTAGAATCCTTCTCTTCACCGCGGCTCTCCAAGTAGCCAGGGCTGTGCTCATCTTCGTGAGGGTGGCACTGTTCACTTTATTCCCTGAGAGGCGTGTGTTTGCGAAGGCACCGGGGAACTTGTATCGTTCATGCAGCTTCGTGAAGAGGAGGTTGCGCAAATTCCCTCGGTCACGATGCCTTAGGTTCTCGGTGTTGATCGAGACGGTGCTCCGGAGAATGCACCCGAGTTGTCCCGAGTACCCACTGACTAATTCTTTGGGCGTCGTTGGATGCCCACTGGAGGACACTTCAGTAAATTCCTCCTTGACGGTGCCGAGCACGTTCGGGCGCCGGTCCTTCCGTTGCCTCTTCGGTTGGCTGCCATCTGTGCGTGCGCTGCCATCATCAGTGGTGGCATCCTCGACGGCACCATCAGTGGTGTCATCCCCGACGCCACTAGGGGTTGTGTAGTCGGGATCAGTGTCTTCCGCGGCGTCCTCATAGCGGTGAGGTTCTTCCTCCATCTCCTGGGACAGCTCCCAGAATGCCTTGCCCGAACCGCCGGCCTCATCGTTGTTGGCCATGTTCGCTCTAAATAGGAAAAAAGGCTACTAGAGTTATTTCTTAAATGCAGTCTAGGAAAAAAGCCTACTGAACTTGACTGTGGAGACCTTCAGTTGTCCACTTGCAAAATCAAGAAGGTACACTTGTGATTGTTATTTTCTTGCATTTATATAGATGCTTGCATCAGAATCTATCTATCTGAACTTGGTATTCTTAAAAAAAAACAATCTGAAATTTCTCCTTAATTTACTACTCCTATATTAAAGCGCATACTGTAAACAGCTATGTCTTTGGCATTGCGCAACTTCTCCCTGTACTTCTCCCTGTAACCTAACTCAGTCTTATATTTTTGGTGTACTAGGTTGGTATTGGAGGTCCCCTTATTAATTCTAATGATGGGAGTTTTGTTAGGATTAACTTTTATGATAATACCGATAAAACCCCTTTCCTGCCAAGGAGTAAAATTGTTGATGTCTTAAAAGGGATTGATCTTCCATCGCAAAGCTATTCTCTTTTAGACAAACATTTAACAGGAGCTTACATCGTGAATCTGAACAACAGGAGTAACTAGACTGCATTTAACAGGAGTACACTACTAGAGTTAACAAATTGGGCATCTTCTAGGTCAACCTATAAATGTTGATTAATTTTTGTTTCGGTTGAGAATCGGGCACCTTCTAGGTCAAGAAAATTGGGCATGACCTTTGCTAATTTTCTTGACCTAGGAGTGACCCATTCTCAACCAAAACGGAAATTATTCAACATTTTAGGAGAAAGGGGTCATTTCAGAAGGTCACAAGTTCAGAAGATCTACAGTAGCAGCAGCATCACAAGTTGACAAAATTCAGTGAATATAATGATCAACTCTACAGTAGTAGCAGCATCACAAGTAGTACAGCAGCAGCATCATCACAAGTAGTACAGCAGCAGTAGTGAATACAGTTTTTATAGCATGTACTTTGGGTTCGGTTCTCTCGAGAGTTTCCTTCCTACAATGTAGTTGAAGAAAATTGCAAAGTTATGTAGCAAAAATATTTGTACTCATGGGACTGGGAGTAGCCAAGTAGGTACTCCCACCACATATTATAGTAGTTCAGTGACTTCCTGATACTACATTTTCACTTTGGATAGTAAGGGCCAGTTCTTTTGGTAGCTTTTTTGGGCTTCTAGAATAAGCTGCCCCCTACCCAGCTTATTCTAGAAGCCCAACCAAATTAAATTTTTTAGAAGCCTAGGGGGCAGCTTATTCCAGCTTATTCTAAAAGCCAGCAGAAGAACTGGCCCTAATTATCATGAGATACGCCAATGCGAACTGCACAATACAAATTCATCGCAATATACTCACATAAAAGGGTATGTTGCAAAAAAGAGTATATGGTAGTGAATGTTTTTCATGCAGTTCTGTTAGGAGTATGAGGCATGACTAACATTTACAGTGTGAAGCGCAACAGAATCTGGGACTTGAGCCTGCCCTGATAGAGATAATCTCAACCAATGCAACAGCAAAGACATAACTATAACAGAGCATCTCAATACCTAACCGCAGAACTCTTCACCAAGAATTTGACTAATAATGAAATTATTCAATTTAACGACCAGTGCCTTATGTTCTTTTAAAAATCAGGTTCAACTTGCTAGTCAACAAAGAGGATAATCTGGTCTAATTTCATCGTCAGCTATGCCCAAACTAAGAAATGGTTAACTGATGTATATTGGCCAAATATTAGTATTAGAAAATCACTGGCTAATCTCTAAGAAATAAGACCTCGGTAGAAAAACAAGTCAATTCTTTAGTTAGAAAAACAGAGACATGAGGCAAATCAACTAGCAACTATTTCAAACGCTGACCAAAACGACTTCATAATTTTAGCACCAACAGTCCAACATGCTAGCCACTTCTTCAGTTAGAAAAACTCGCACATGCAGATGACAAGGGGCATGCATGATACAGAAAACTGAATGTGAGCAGCTGACCCTGCAATAGCACCTGGTACATCCAGTTACAAATGATAAGAGGGAACTTAGACTATCTGCTCGAGACACAATTCCAGGTGAAGTCCTGCTCAAGACAATCTGCTCCCGGGAGCGAGGTCGCCGAGAAGGAAGAGGGGAGAGGAGGCGGAGCTCACCGAGGAGGCGCAAGGAGGCCCTGCGAGAGCTTAGTAGCAGCAGAGGTGGCTGGAGTTGAGGAAGACGGCGGCGACCCGAGGAAGAAGATGAGGTGGATCCGGTGCTGTGCGGCTCCTCGGGTTCGCGCTCCTGCAGGGACGAGGGAGGGGCGTGAGCAGCAGGCGAGAGGGAGGGAGAGCACGGCCGGGGAGAGGAGGAGAGGGGAGGACGATCGGCTCGCACGCGCACCTCGTAATGCCGGCGGCGGTGGAGCGGGCGCGGGCGGACGGCGGCGTGCTCCCGCGGGGGTCGTCGGGTTAGGTGGGGCGCGTGCACCTCGCAATGCCGGTGGCGGTGGAGCGGGCGTGGGCGGACGGCGGCATGCTCGATCCCGCGGGGGTCATCGGGTGGATCTGGCGAGGGAGGGAGAGAGGCCAGAGGGAGAGGGGAGCAAGTGGGAGTGGGGGGAGGGTTAGCAATGGCGCACCTTTTAGGGGTGCGCCATGAAAATACGTCTACCAATGGCGCACCTTCTAGGGGTGCGCCGTAAACACCATGATAGCAATGGCGCACCTTCTCCTGGTGCGCCATTACTATCTTTTTTTTGGATTTTTAGTTGCATGTAATAATTTTTTAGAAAATGACCATAAATTTTAAAATGTTACGATATAAGTAGTTATTACTAATTTTCAAATACTTGCGTTGCAAATCATTTGTGAATTGGTAAAACATTTATGAATATGAAAAAATATCATCAAATTTGAAAAAATATTCATGAATTCAAAAAGTGCCCATGAAATTTAAAAATATTCATGAGTTCAAAAAATATTAACAAATTCAATACTTTTTGTGAGTTAGAAAAATGTTCGCATTTTTAAAAAATGTTTGCAAATTTAAGTAGGAAAAGGAACACTGAAAAATAAAATACCAGAATAAACATAAATAAAAATTGGTATATCAATGGCGCACCTCCTAGGGGTGCGCCATAAATACCTTGATAGCAATGGCGCACCTTCTCCTGGTGCGCCATTAATAACTTTTTTTTACCAGAATAAACATAAATAAAAACAATTAAAATACCAGAAGAAAACACAAAGAAGCCCAAGGTGCCTGTAAATGATGATTTGCAACAAAACAAGAGGGAGAAGAACAAAAATTCCAAATCCAAGAAGAAAGTGGTCGATACTTCAACTTTGGTGATGGAGAAGTTACAAAATATTAAAGGAAGGTAAGTACAGACAACATTAATCCCCACTGTTTTGAGCAAAACAGGTTACTGGATAAAGGACTAGAATAGAAGAAATGCCATTTCCATATGTCGAAATACAATCGAGAAATGAAGGCTACAATTTAAATACAATCGATCTTAGCTATCTTTTCACAATCTTCTTGCCCTTCTTTTTCGCAAATGGAGTTCTTCTCTTGAACGGACGTCCTTTAGGTAGGGTGGTCCTGCTTCTTCTTGTGGTGTATGCTGGTACTTCATCATCGTCGTCATGTTCCATCTTCGGGTCGCCGTACTTGTCGAAGTCTTGCTCATTGGCGACTCCATCCATTCCGATGATCTTCCTTTTGCCTCTCCTCACGACAACACGACTGGGCTTTGACGGGTCGGTAATGAAGAAGCATTGGTCCACTTGGGAAGCCAGTACCCATGGCTCATTTTTCGCGGTGACGTTTGCGCCCGCGGTCTTGGATTTGGCTTCGGGTATAACCATGGTGGTGAAATACCGGTCTTCTTTTAGGACGCTCTTGGCCCATCTGACACGGAACATCGGGACCTTCTCTCCAGCGTAGCTCAGCTCCCAGATCTCCTTGATCCTTCTGTAGTATCTGTCCTTGTCGTTAACGATGTAGGATTCCATCGTTACCCCGGAGTTCTGATAACCATCGCTCTTCATGTCCTTTTCCTCGGTGTAGAATGTGTAGCCGTTGATATCGTACGCCTCATAGGTCATCAGGTTGTGCTCGGCGCCCTGTGACAAGGCGAATATGAGTTTTTCTTCCGCGGAAGAATCCTCATGTAAAGGGTACGACAGAAGCTTCTCCTTGAACCAACGCATGAAACATGAGTTGTGCTCTTTGATTATATCTCCGTCCGTCCTCTGTTGGCCTCGGTCATTGTACATCTTCTCAATAAAGGTTTTGTGCTCTACCACCCAAGGATCGACCACGTCTATGTGTTGTAGCGCGACTAGGTTTGCTCTTTCAAAGTCGGTGAGTCGACCCTTGAAGTCGACATGCATTTTGCGGCGACCCTCGCGGTGACCCCATCCAGCGAGCCTGCCGAGGTGCCTGTTGACGGGCAGACCAACGGGGTTCTCGATGCCTGGATAATTCGTGTAGTAGGAGATGCACTCTTCGGTCAGAAAGCCCTTGGCTATGCTTCCCTCTGGACGTGACATGTTGCGAACGTATCCTTTGATGACACCATTCATCCTTTCGAACGGCATCATGCTGTGCAGGAACGTCGGCCCGAGTTGGATGATATCCTCCATGATATGGACCAGCAGATGCACCATAACGTCGAAGAATGCGGGCGGGAAGTACATCTCAAGCTCGCATAGTATCACCACGATCTCTTCCTGTAGCCTTCTGAGTTGCCTCACGCCAACCGACTTCCGAGAGATGACGTCGAAAAAGTTGCATAGGCCAAATAGCGTTTCACGGACGTGCGCGTCCATGATCCCACGGATTGCAACTGGAAGTATCTGCGTCATCAGCATGTGACAGTCGTGAGACTTCATCCTGCTGAACTTCTGCTTCGTTGAGTCTAGGTATCTGCTTATCTTCCCCGCGTAACCGTAAGGAAGTTTTACTCCTACGAGGCAGGTGAAAAACTGCTCGATCTCCTCCTGACTTAGAGTGAAGCACGCGGGAGGGCAGTCATTTCCGATCTTCTTGGCCTTTTTGCCTTTGCGACGACTTTCCGTGTCCTTCGCCTCATCATCATCATCATTAGCATGAAGCTCCTCCCTGATGCCCATTGATTTCAAGTCTGCCCTTGCTTTCGGCCCATCTTTGGTCCTCTCTGGCATGTTGAGCAGGGTACCAAGCAGACTCTCGCACACATTCTTCGTGATATGCATGACATCAAGGCTGTGAGGCACACGGAGGATCTTCCAGTACGGCAAGTCCCAGAAAACAGACCTCGTTTTCCATACCTTCAGCAGCGGCTCTGGCGCCTTTCGCTTCTTTCCCGACTCTGGCGCCTTTCGCTTCTTTCCTGGCAGTGGGCACTCTTTCCAATTTTTCAACAACTTGTCTATTTCCTCGCCGCTCCTCGTACGCGGGCGTCTTCGGGGTTCGGTTTCACCATCGAACAGATCCTTGCGTTTTCTCCATGAGTCATCGTCGCGAAGCCACCTTCGATGTCCCATGAACACGGTTTTCGAAGACCCAGGATCTCTATCTAGCTGACGATACGTTGTGTCATCCATGCACCTGACGCATCCAGAAAATCCGTGGACCACCTGCCCCGCGACATATCCGTAACCGAGATAGTCGTGCACCGTCGTGAGCAGTGCGGCTCTCATAGGGAAATATTCTTTCTCTGCGGTGTCCCACGTATTGGCTGGCGTTTTCCACAGCGTGTCTAGCTCCTCTTTCAGCAGCCCCAGATACAGATTGATGTCGTTCCCTGGTTGTTTCGGCCCTTCAATTAGCATACTCATGTGAATGTACTTCCTCTTCATGCACAACCAGGGGGGAAGGTTGTACATCCACACAAACACAGGCCAGGTGCTATGTGTGCTTCTCTGGCTGCCAAACGGATTGACTCCATCGGTGCTCGCGCCCAGCATGATGTTCCTTGGATCGTTCCCAAATTCTGGGTGTTCGAAGTTCAACGCTTGCCACTGGCTCGCATCCTTAGGGTGACTCAGCATCTTGTCTTTTTTATTTATCTCCGGATCATTTCCGTCATCTTCTCGCTTCTTCTCCTCCCTATCCGCGTGCCAACACAGGAGCTTTGCTACCTTAGGGTTCGCGAAATACCGCTGCAGATGAGGAGTGATCGGAAAGTACCACACCACTTTTTGAGGAGCTTTCTTCCTCTTCTTGTATCGAGTGACGCCGCACACCGGACATATGGTAGACTCCGCATGCTCGTCCCGATAAATGATGCAATTGTTCATGCACACATGGTATTTCACGTGCGGTAAATCCAGAGGACACACGATTTTCTTCACCTCCTCGAAACTGGTCGGGCACTTGTTCCCCTTGGGAAGACGTTCGTGCCAGAATGACATGTTCTCATCGAAGCATGCGTCGGTCATTTTGTGTTTTACCTTCATCTCCAGAGCCATGAGCGTTACTTTCAAGCGGGTATCCTCGGGCCTGCATCCTTCATACAATGGAGTAACCGCGTCTATCTCCAGTTGATCCAGCTTGGCTTTCTCTCGGGCGGCAGCTCTTGCATTATCCGTCTGCTTGAGAAGCAGCTCTTGAATATGAGGGTCCTACACCCAGCCCATCGATGGTCCATCGTCGTCTGCTCCGGCATCTTCATCTTCATGATCATGCCCTTCGTCTTGATCTTCCTCATCATCATGTCCGGCATCTTCTACATGATGACTATGTACTGCATCTACTTCGTGATCATGTCCTGGAGATTCTTCGTCTTCTCGCCCGCCCTCGCCGCGGTTGTCTTGCTGCCCTTCCTCATTTCTTGCCCGGCCCCCATGGACGACTTCATAATCATCTTCATCACCTTGCCACCGATAGCCATCCATGAAACCACGCAAGAGCAGGTGGTCCCGCACATGTACGGAATCCGGGTCCATAAGGCTCTTCAGCTTGCATCTTCGACACGGACATCTTATCTCCATCTCGTTCTTTTGAAGCATCTCGGCCTTCGCGGAGCTCAAAAACCTATTCACGATGCCTTCGGTCATCGTGCGGACCATGGTCGCCTGCGGGGTAGAGCAAAACGATATTTTAGAACCAAAAAAAAAATTTGGCATGACTTTGCCTAAAAATAGGACCAAAAAGAATGCATAGTGCCAAATTCTCGCCGAAACGGAAATGAATCAACATTCCGGCAAAATATTGGCAACTATCGCATTTCAAATACCGGTACCTGCAAACACAAACATATGCAACACCACAAACATATGCAACACCACAAACATACGTAGATCTAGGCCATAAAAAGTGCATGTGCACGTTGTTGGAGGGAGAAAAAGGTAGATCTAGAACATAAAGAAAGCTTTCCTCTTACTTACCTATCAAAAAAAAGGAAATTTAACCACTTAATTTGGGTGAATCTATGGTGCAAATGAGGTGAGGAGGAGGAGGCAGCCGAGACAAGCTTGGAGGAGGAGGTGGAGAGAATGAAGTGGGGAAAGTGAGTGTGGTAGGTGGCTGTCCAAAATATATAGCTGCTCTCAGGTTACTAATGGCGCACCTCCTAAGAATGCGCCATTAGTAACCCTGGTTACTAATGGCGCACCTGGTATGTGGTGCGCCATTACTAGTTTTGAAAAAAAAAATTGTTAGTAGTGGCGCACCGTGGTTGTGGTGCGCCATTAATAGTTTTAACTAGTAATGGCGCACTATCCCCAGGTGCGCCATTACTAGTTTTGAAAAAAAAAAGTAAAAAAAAATTGTTAGTAGTGGCGCACAGAGTGTGTGGTGCGCCATTACTAGTTTTAACTAGTGATGGCGCACTATCCCCTGGTGCGCCATTACTAGTTTTGAAAAAAAAAATTGTCAGTAGTGGCGCACCGTGGGTGTGGTGCGCCATTAGTGATATGGACACTAATGGCGTACCTATACATGGTGCGCCATTAATGTCCATATTAGCTATAGCCTTTTTTCTAGTAGTGCAAGCACGTTGAGGCATGCCGTGGAAGGTAAGCTTTGTTAAAAACTCAAGCTCAGAGGGCACCGAGCCCCATCCTGGGTGCCACTGATCAAAGCTCACCAGCGCGCCATCGCAGAGCAAACACCGGGAAGATTCGAACACACGACCGCAGTCGAAAGTTGTCCGGAACCTGACGAAGAAATCAGCCGATGGCGGACAAACTTCGACGAGCAAGTCACTTATTTAGATGTCGTGCGCAATGCCAAGAGCTTTGACAAGGTCGTCCGGCGAGACGGGAGGCCGGTCGCCGTTGATGGTTAACATGAGCACTTTGCCGGCAAACTAGTCGTCAAGCGCCGCCATGCCACTGTTGAGAGACAGCACGCAGCGCCCGAAGGCAGGACGAACCTCAGGATCTCCGGCTCAGAGATCCACGTTGACCGGTGACATGATAGTGCGCTTGAGTACAGGGAGTACAGGAGGGGGATTTGGGGGAACTGGAGTAGGAATCAAGATTCTAGAGGTGGGGGAGGGGCGGGAGATTGGGGATGAAAAGGTAGCATGAATTACGAACACGCGCCAATATGCTCTCGGCGCGCAAGCACACGAAAACACCGGTGGCGCCCACATGTCGGCCTAAGAGTCCTTTTTCTTTCTTTTTTTGAGCGCCCCGCCTGAGAGTCATAATTGACCTATTTGGCATTGCGTTACTACTCGGCCCATATTCAATGACACCTCACTGGCCGAAACAAGTGTACATCATCGAAAAGACACCGAGCTCAAATTATAACTTGAAAAAGGATATACTATGAACACTCGAGAATGGTGATGCCCTCATTTAGCCCACCAGCAGTTCGAGACAATAACAGTTCGAAACAATGATATATATAACATTCAAACACTGACTTGTGACTACTGCTGACATAAACAACAAGACATGATAGTTCATAAGAAGTCTTGCTACACCACCAAAACGCACCCATCCGCAGCGCTCAGACTCTCGTGATCCAGACGAGAATGACATTCTAAATAGAGGCAACTATTACATAGTAAGAGTGACATAGACGAGGATGAACAAATGACAAGGAGTATGCATAACAAAAGAGAGAACTACCCATCCAGAACAAGCAGCAAAACAACAAGTCATTCGAAGAGGGATGATCCAACACCATCATAATTTGCAGCCCCGCTTCAGCCACCACTGCTTCGGAGACACCAGAACTCCACCCTTTCGACGCAACAGCCCAATTACCTATCAACCTAAAGGCTTGAACCACATCACTCCCTAACGGACTTGAGACATCCAAGGATCAAAGTTAATCCAGATGCCTTTGTCATTCTCACCTTCTTTTGGCTACAGACTGTATCGTTGACAATCAGGGGAGTCTGCTCCCGAAGTCCTAGGGCTCGCCGTGTAGACACAGTTTTCCCTAGCAAACAAAGCCTCTCTGCCATCAAGGTCCTTGCCAACGATGATCTCCTGGTTAATCGGATAATTGAGTCCGAGAAACAGAGAGTGTGAACCAAGGCTGTTTACCCGCCTCCAACTCAAAAATCCTGAAGGCCCCAACAAGCTGGTATCCTGCTCATAGACGTAACAGCCACTGTCCGGATACTCACATATTTCACAGTGCTTGTACACTGTGGGGGTTTTGCAATATAACTTTTCTGGCTCATGTGTGCGAATGATCATCAGTCTTTTGCCGTCGTCTGATCGAGCGAGGAACCAGTTGTGCTTCCCTATTTTTGGCAAAGGGGTGGTGTGATTACAAAGGGTAGTAACTATAGGGACACTACATCATATCAAAAAGGACAAGCATTGTTAATGTAAGATCAGCATTGTTCAGAGTATGAGTAGGATAATGCAAGAAACAACATTGATCTGTCCCTGTTGGAACTGAGAGGAAAATACAGGGAAATGTATACTGGGTTCGAAAATATAGAAGTGCCATGCATGGTTATACTCATGTTATCTCACAATCGATTCTTCACAGGAAACTACCATGTCATGCATGTTATGTAATCATGTTCTGTCCTCACAAACAAATTCTTCAAGGAAACTAATAGACCATGCATTGTTATATACTCATGTTCTGTGGGTAACATTCTTGTGAGGATATTATTCTAGCCATTGATTGTTGAAGGGCGAATATAGGTATGTACACATGGTAAGCATTACAGGATTTCACTACTTCCAAATATAGAGTTCTCCATATGCACATTTACTTCCCTAATGTATGGTTAGATGAAACCAACAATGTGATGCATGTTTCTACATCATGAAAATGAGGAAACTAACATGGCTATTGATACACACTCATATTTAGTAGTATATAGATTACTATAAAGTAAGGAGAATATCCATATCTTCCTAACCGTTTGATTATTCAAGGGTACAAATTGGCTGTAATGACATGGTCACAATCGCATGAATTAACTCATTCCAAATATAGCTAATTTACGACATCTCTAATACATTGCCGTAGTTCTACTCAAATTTTGCTCAAACAGGGATATGCCAATCATCACAAAAAGTTCAAACAGTGTCATGGCGTTATCATTAAAATTAGACAAAAACAACTTACACACGCCGTCCCAGCAATACGTGGTGCCGTCTGCTTTGTCGATCGCATAGATGATGCCATTGTGTTCAATAGCATCACAGAAGTGTGTATCAGCTTTGATGATCCACTGCGAGGTGAGTCGTCTCCAGCTAAAGAAGGCACCGGCGGAAAGATACGCGAGTCCGCGGTCGAACAAGGCAATTAGCTTGAAGTCTGCGTAATCCGCATATCGTGTGGGCACTTGGCAGATTACAATCTTCTGCAAAACAAGGTCCGTCCAACTGACATGGTAATCTAGATGACTTGGACCGCGATGATAAAACCCTACATAATCCAACGGAGGAAGGATAGTCTCATGGGAGGTGTGGAAGTTCACGAGCACCAACTTTTTCCCATCTTCTCTGACGATAGCCATCAGTGGGAGTTCATGCCGACCTAGTACATACCTGCCAAGAAGTTTTGGGCGATGGTGATCAGATCGAAGTCGAGGGGCATGATGTACGGCGACCCACTACATACCTGCAAAGAAGTTTCGGCTAATGGAGGTCGGATTGAAGTCGAGGGGCATCGTGTACGCCTCCGTATCATGGTGAGCAAATCTCGCAAGACCAGATAGCAGCAAGCAGGGTGTCTTGAAAAGCTCAGGCCTCGCTTCGACGATGGCCGCATGCATGTCCCTCGAGCATGCAGCCAGCCGCACGGCACTCAACATATCCATACACGAACAACAGAGGTCGAGGATGTCACTGGGGATGTCGGCGTTCTGGGAACCAGGGTACCCAGACTTGCCTACCTGCGACCCATGGCGTGGCTCCCTCCACGGCCTGGTACGGCCCATCTACAAGACCGCCAAGACAAGACCCTCACGGGGCCCCCTGACCTTGCGAGGTGGACGACACCAAGACCTCCTGAGGGGGCGGCCTCCTTAGGTTGCCTCCCGAGGAGTAGAGATTTCCATGCAGGTACCAGCCTCACGAGGCTGCGGTGACGCGAGCCATGACGTCCAAGGCCAGGCGGGCGCCAGCGGCCGCAGAGAAGGCAGTTTCCTCTTTGGTGCTAAGGAGGCAAGGACATGCGTGGGTTCCCGAGGAATCTACCAAAGGTTTCCATTCCGGTGCTACAAGACCCAGACCACCAGCACGGTAGGACGGATGTCATCGCCGAGCCCACCGCTGCGTCATGACCAGAGGCTTTGCAGGCGAAGACCACCTTTCGTCAGGATAAGATGTACTACTTGTCCCCTTTCAAATTTGGCACTGTGGGATCCCTTCCCACCTACGTTTTGGGGGAAGAGGACCGAGGCCACTATAAAGATATGTTAGCCACCACTGTCAGTGTCAAAACCGGCGGATCTCGGGTAGGGGGTCCCGAACTGTGCGCTAGAGGATCAATGGTAACAAGGGATGATGGGGACACGATGTTTACCCAGGTTTGAGCCCTCTTAAAGGAGGTAAAACCCTACGTCCTGCTTGATTATATTTGATGAGTATAAGGGATACAAGAGTTGATCTACCTCGAGATCGTAATGGCTAAACCCTAGCTGTCTAGCCTATGATTATTCTGATTGCCTCTACGGACTAAACCCTCCGGTTTATACACACACCAGAGGGGCCTAGGGTTGTACAGAGTCGGTTTACAGAAGAAGGAAATAATACATCCGGACACCAAACTTGCCGTCCACGCATACAGGAGTCCTACCGGGACACGGGGGATGGTCTTCTGCTTTATCTTCACGACCCATCAGTCTGGACCATATCAAATAGACCGGACACCCGAGGACCACCTAATCCAGGACTCCCTCAGTAGCCCCTGAACCAGTCTTCGATGATGATGAGTTCGGCACGCGGATTATCTTCGGCATTGCAAGGCGGGTTCCTTCCCCCGAAAATTTTAAGTTAGCTCCATGCATAAAGAAACTGTATCCGGCTCTGCATAATCAATACAACACTTAGCCACGAAGGTAAGATGTCAAAATAGGGGCAGTGTCTTTTACTGACAACTTTTTTGGCGAAGCGTCACACTTGACTCTTTAATATTTCGAACCGTTTTCACGCCTCTCATTTCGCGTTTCGAGGTCTAGCCTTCATTGGCACATCTTGTCAAAACAGAGATCATGCCCGCCCATTACGGGATTCTCATCAACATGGTTTGGGTAATCCAACCGCACCTTACGCACGATTTCGTTGGGAACAGGCGAGGTTTATGGCTTGAGAAGGGGACGTTTGGTATTTTTACCGTCCATAAGTGGATAAAGATCCCTCCTTTTTTCCCCACGCCTTCCTCGAGCTTCTGTCTCCCAATCTCCAAGCTCTAGCGCCCATAGCTCCAATCTCCTCCACCGCTGCCACCCAACCCAGCAATGGCCGGGTCCGGCTCCAAGGGCAAGTGGGAGGCCTCCACCGTCACTGAAAAGGACGTCAAGGAGCTCTGGAGCGCGGGCTATTTGTCCGTGGATATCACGCATAGGATCCCTGACAAAGATCAGGTCATTCCTACTCCGGAGCCCGGTGAGAGGGTCGTCTTCATCCCCCATTTCCTCCGGGGGCTAGGGTTTCCCCTCCACCCCTTCGTCTGGGGTCTTATGTTCTACTACGGGCTAGATTTCCATGATCTAGCCCCAAATTCCTTCCTTCACATATCGGCGTTTATCGTCGTGTGTGAGGATCTTCTCCGCATCCCCCCACACTTCGGCCTATGGCTCAAGGTCTTCAATCTGAAGCCGAAGGTGGTCGACGGACAACATGCGGACTGCGGCGGGGCTATGGTGAGCAAGCTCCCCAACGCCATTTGTCCCAAAGGGGCATTTGTGGAGACAGTCAAGGTGTGGCAGCAGGAGTGGTTCTACATCACCGAACCCCGTGACACCAACTGGGCGGCCACGCCGGACTTCAGATCTGGACCCCCCACGAGACTCACCTCATGGACCGCCAAGGGTCTTGATTGGGGGTCCAAATCGGAGGTGAAGGTGCTCCAAAAACGCATCTCCGATATGTTGGGTGAGAACACTGGTCTCACAAACGTGATTCAAGTGATGCTTTTCCGCCGCATCCTTCCTTGCCAGCTCTGGGCCTCCCCCATGTGGGAGTTCGATCCGGAGAAGCCACGGACCTTGAAGCGCTTCTTCGGCACCACACACGAAGATATATGGAAGCAGCTCTTCAAGGCTCAGAAAAAGTGGCCGAAGAATGAAGACATTGGGCTCGACATTGAGAACCCAGCCACGGCGGTAAGCATAGCCTATCCGACCAATATTTTAGATATGATAGAAATTATATCGCCCGCTTTCTTTACAGGTCGGGACGGCAAAGGCGGAGTGGATCAACTATCCGGCACCGATGCCTGAGGATCCGGCCATACCCCAGCTAACGGAGATGCTGGTCCCGGTGCCCTATCAAGCGCCGGAGAGGAAGACCAAGAAGAAGAAAGGCAAGGAGGCCAAGGGCGGCCCCCGCCATAAAGGTCCTTCAGAAACA
Organism: Thinopyrum elongatum; assembly: GCA_011799875.1. Taxonomy (NCBI): domain Eukaryota; kingdom Viridiplantae; phylum Streptophyta; class Magnoliopsida; order Poales; family Poaceae; genus Thinopyrum; species Thinopyrum elongatum. The sequence continues at coordinate 124,353,701 of CM022301.1, forward strand.
GTGTCCGGAGAGACCGAAGCCCTCTCTTCCCATGAAGGAGATGAGGAAGAAGAGGAGGAGGAGGTGGAGAGCGACTCCCCCCGTAAGGGGAGGAAGAAGAAGAGGGCGGCCTTCGAAGACCCGGAGGAGGAGGCGCCCAAGAGAGGGAAGCTGGCCCTTCCGGACAGTTCAGACTCAGAGACCGAACTAGTCCCCAAGAAGCCACCTAGGGTGAAGCCCCTGGCCGAATCGTAAGTATCCAGAAACTTACTGTTTATCTTCGGTCTACCTGCTTCCATTATATAAGTTATTTTGTTATTTGCCTTTCAGCCCTTCCCGCGAGCTCCCGCAAACCCCATCATCGGAGGGGAACTCTCTGCCACCCGAAATGGCAGAGAGTGACATGCCGACGCATGCCACCTTGCCTATCATCATGGAGGATACCGAGGTGTCATCCCAAAGGACCTCTCTTGGCAGAGGGGGGGCGAACGAAGCCGCCGAGAAAGCGCCCGAGGTTAATAAATCGGTCGCCGAAAACCTAGGGGAGGCGTCCCCTATGACAACCGACGGTGGGGACCCCCAACCATCTGGGCCCCAACCGGACACCATTCCGGAGACCAACATGGCTCCTAGATTGGATAAGCAGCCCTCTTTGAAAGAGGGGGGAGGAGCATCAGCTCCATCGGTGACCTCCACTAATTCGGAGGCGCCCAACGCTCTGGAGGAAGCACTGCAGCGTGCTTCCATCGTGGCGGAGCACCGCACCCTGATGGGTGCGGTGGTGGAGAAGGTTCAGTCTGCTAAGAGCGGACTGAACGAAGCCTTCACCAGCCTACTGACAGGCTTTGTGATGCGGAGCATCCTACGATCATCCCTATGTACACTACGAATACTCCCCAAGCCCCAAGTGCCCACATGTTGAGACCTCGAGCACACGCCATTGGACATAAGGTGAACTCGCTCCTTTCCGAATCTTCCCTTTCCGCATGTAAGACATGGATGCTACTTCAAGCGCGGACCTTGTGCATACTCAGGTACACCCGAGTAGACCATGGAGAGCTCAAGGACCAAGGCCAAGTGTGCGCGGGAGCGAAGGAAGGAGAAGGAAGAAGAGCCAGCTGCTACAGCGGCCGGACATCCGGCCCAGCCCGGACATCCGACCCATGTCCCCGGAAATCCGGCCCTCCATCACCGAATGCATCTGGAAGCGACCCCGACAGCCTGGACATCTGGCCCCATGCCCCGGACATCCGGCTCCTCCCGAAGCCCCGGACATCCGGCCTCCCCGCCCAGACATCCGGCCCCTCTCTATCCAGAGAGCAACCAAACGACGCCAGGCCAGCCCGGACATCCGGCCCGACAGCCCGGACATCCGGTGTCTCGGGAAGGCCCGGACATCCGGCCCGACGCCCGGACATCCGGCCCCTCCTGCCTGCGGGCAGTGCATCTGGGCCGAAGCCCATGTACCCCTTCGCCCCTTAGACTATATATACTCCCCTACCTCCTCCTAGTTAGGGTTAGCATTGTGATAGCTCATTTAGAGATAGAGCTTTGCTCATCCATCCGGATCTACTCCACCGAGAGAGACCGCGGCCTCTACGGAGAAGATCCATCTTGGATTCAAGACCCCTAACGGGAAGATCCGTCTAGGATATCTTCAAGACCTCCTCACGAAGATGAACTAGCTACTTGTATCATCCCTTGTTGATCGTGGATCGTGTATCTCTTTGTGTTTCGAGGATCTAGCACATGTGTAATCGAATCTTGTTGGTTTGAGTGATTCTCTCGTGTTTCCCCTCGTGATTTCCCCTCGTGTTCTTCGTGTTCTTCGTAGGATCCGCTCCAATCGTGAAAGATCGGCCTGAGGGTATCCACCCTACATCACTTTGAGGTATGCGACGTAATGTTGTAAAAAACTTTTCATATAGAGGAATATACCTGTGTACAGACAGTAGCCCCTGAGGCTCTGTTCGGTTAAAAGAAACCGGACAGAGGATCCATATAGTATTCGAGAGAGTTAACTTACTGTGCTGTTATTGTAACAGGCTTCCCTGTTGGCGGTGACCGCCCAGGCCGCAGAAGTTTTCGAACTCAATCGGAAGCTTCAAGTGGCCAATGAGGAAATCGACCGCATTAATAAGCGGTTCGATGAGACGCAAGGTATGCGTATAATATTAAAAGTGTATTTTGATATCAGAAGTGATATGTATATTTAGAGATTAACTTATGGAATGCTTTGATGATAATCACAGCTGGCACAGCCGAGGTCGAGACCCTCAAAAGCGCCCTTGCCCAGGCCAAAAAGGAGGCGGAGGCGAATAAGACAGCCGCTGACAAGGCGGATGCCGTACTGAAGACCGAGCAAGTTGCCTGCCACCAACACGAAGCTCGGGTGGCCGAAGTAGAGCAGGAGCTAAAGGATGCCATCAGCAAATGCGAAGCTTTAGAGCAGAAGACTTCGGACCAGTCGACCGAGCTTGCCAAGGCTCTCCATGATGCCAAAGAGGAGCGGATCGAGTCCCGGAGTGCTCATGAAGAGATCCATCAGGCGAGGCAGATAGCGGCTGGTAAGGCCTTTCTTTTGCAGTGTGTCTTTAGAGGTCAGAGGTATGCTTTGCTGACCCGGGTGTGGAGTTCTCCAGGCGCGTTTGCGGATCTTCTGAAGAGTGCCGCTGACGCCGCACAGTACTTTTGAGCCCAGGAGGGGAACTCGATCGAGAAACTGTTCCGGTCGCAATTTGTCGCGCCGGAACACTCGATGCCTCTCCTAGGTGACCAACTGAAGCAGCTGTCTGAGGTGCATAGGGTGGCAGGTTTGGCCATGAAGGACTTGACAGTCCAGCTCTGGCCGACCGAGCCAATCCCTAGTAGCTACTTCGGTTTGGTGAAGCGGCTTATCGACGCGCGGCCTCGGATTGATGCATTGAAGCGCTCAGCCTGCATAGAGGGTGCCCGGATGGCCTTCGCCCGCGTCAAGATGCAATGGGCAAAGATGAAGGCCACCGAAGTGGCAACCGCAGGCCCGCCCGAAGGCAAGGATCACTGGAAGCCGGAGAGGTACTTCGATGATGTCCTAGAAGGAGCCCGAGTGATCGAGGGCCAATGATCGAAGGATGTAATTTTTTGATTGAGTGTGTTCGGGTTGTACAAACAATGCGATGAACCCATGCTGTTTATGTAGCTATGTTCGCACCTTTTCTTTCAAGCGATTTTTCCTCCTGTGTGGCCGTTTATTGTTTTATTTCTGAAAGTTGCCAGTCGTTGGCTTCAGCCCCCATGTAGATGCTACAGGGGTGTTCGGCGTAACACGTGAACACACTTTATCCAACGTCTTGGTCCGTAAAGGAGGTGTCAGTGTGGTGAACCAGGCAATCAGACTATGCGGCTTTATTACTTTCACTTAGCCATAGGAGTTTGACTGTGGGGCTAAGTACTAGCCCCTGGTGCGTGTGCGGCTATCCGGACGATGGTGCCTTTTCCACGTGGCTGGACGAAGACCAGCCCCTCGTATAACACGGAGTAAATCGCTAACGATTGTAGTATAAGACTAAGTCACCGAATCGCCGACCAGCTCTCGCTTTATCATGACAGTCAGTTTTCGGCTTTCTCTACTGAGGTATTTGACCAGACAAACCAGAAATACAATCGCAGTAGTTCTCCCTTTACTACCTTAGCCGAACGAGCGGAACGTAAGGTGGTAAGCACAGGAGCCGGGCAACCCAACTATAGACAAAGACATGATTCAGAGCCGATGCATATAATGCAATATTCGGGATGACGAAGAGTACCCCATAGTAGTTTGGACTTTAAAATGTGCCGGGCCGGATATAGCCCTCGGTGTTTAAGACCGGACTAAGCCACGTGTGGTAGTCGGGCGTAGGGAGGGAAGACAGATGATAATATAAAATAGATGAGTACCAAACAAAAGTGGTGATCAACTGCTTCCTTTATGCCCTGATTAATACATCAAGATGTGTCATTACAGATAATGCCCGAAAGCCAAGGCCATTTTACATGCCGAAAGTTTACATAAGGGAAAGGTTTATACAGGGCTTTTCTGAGAGAATAGTGGCTTGAAGGTCCTAATGATGCCCTACTGCACGTCTGCGCCATTTCCCCTTGGTTGGAAATCCTTTGAGAGGAGGAGTCGATGGTCGTCTATAAGAAAGGGGAACCTAGAAAGGAGTCCCTGTACAACCGTAGAGTAGGTAGGTTTTTAATGAACCTGTGGTAAAAGAGAAAGAAAAGAAAAAAGAAAGTTAAAGTCCGAATAGGGTCAAGCCGTACTATAGACCTGTTCCGCAGTATGCCTCCGGCGCTGCTCAAGGTATTTTAAGTGCGTAATTATGCATGCGCTGTACGTATGCCGCAACCTTATGGGGCGATCGGCAGAGGCCGAACTGCTATTCAAGCTCCGGATTTGCCGAGCTGTCATGCTGTAATGTTGATCGGACTCGCTTGGCGGTGTCATGGGTCTTGATGACCGATGAGCTAGTGAAGCCGTTTTGTACCTCGGCTGCTAGGGCTGCGATGTGCTCCTCAGTACAGAGGGAGCGCTCCATATTTCCATTGACTGTGATGACGCCGCGCGGTCCGGGCATTTTGAGCTTCAAATAGGCATAGTGCGGGACTGCATTAAAGCGGGCGAAAGCAGTTCGTCCAAGTAATGCATGATAACCACTGCGAAAAGGGACGATATCAAAGATCAATTCTTCACTTCGAAAGTTATCTGGAGAGCCGAATACCACTTCCAGTGTTAAGGAACCCGTGCAGTGGGCCTCTACGCCAGGTATCACTGCTTTAAAGGTAGTGTTGCTGGGCTTGATTCTTGACGGGTCAATACCCATCTTACGGATAGTGTCTTGGTAAATCAAGTTGAGACTACTGCGCCGTCCATAAGGACTCTAGTGAGATGGTATCCGTCGATGATGGGATCGAGTACCAGGGTCGCCGAACCTCCGTGACAGATACTGGTTGGTGGTCCCTGCGATCGAAGGTGATCAGACAAGCTGACCAAGGGTTGAATTTCGGGGCGACAGGCTCTATGGCGTAGATGTCCCTCAATGCGCGCTTGCGCTCCCTCTTGGGGATATGCGTGACATATATCATGTTCACTATTTTCACCTTGGGGGGAAACTTCTTTTGTCCCCCGGTGTTCGGAGGGCGGGGTTCATCGTCGTCCTTGCTTTGAGGTCCTTTCCCCTTATGTTTGGTATTTAATTTACTGGCCTGTTTAAAAACCCAGCAATTTCTATTGGTGTGGTTGGCAGGTTTGTCAGGGGTGCCATGGATTTGACAGGGCCTATCCGGTATTTTATCCAAGTTGGATGGGCCATCTCTATTTCCTTTGAACGGCTTCTTCCGCTGACCGGGTTTAGAGCCGCTGAATCCGGCGTTGACCGCCGTATCCTCAGTTTCTTCATTGTTGTTCTGACGCTTATTTTTGCTATGTCGTGGCTTTCCATTGTCATCCCTGGCCTAAGAGGTGCCAGGGTCGCTGGTGCTGTTGCTTCTATGAGCCAACCAGCTATCTTCACCCGCACAGAAGCGGGTCATGAGTGCAGTGAGAGCTGCCATAGTCTTCGGCTTTTCCTGACCGAGGTGTCGGGCGAGCCATTCGTCGCGGACGCTGTGTTTAAATGCCGCTAAGGCTTCGGTGTCCGAACAGTCGACAATTTGGTTCTTTTTAATTAAGAACCGAGTCCAGAGTTTGCGGGCTGACTCTCCGGGTTGCTGGACTATGTGACTCAGGTCATCAGCGTCCGGTGGCCGGACATAAGTGCCCTGAAAGTTGTCCCGAAAAGCATCCTCTAAATCCTCCCAACTGCCAATGGAGTTCTCTGGGAGGCTATTCAACCAATGCCGTGCTGGCCCTTTTAGCTTTAGAGGAAGGTATTTAATGGCGTGGAGATCATCACCGTGAGCCATGTGAATGTGGAGAAGAAAATCTTCAATCCACACAGCGGGATCTGTCGTTCCATCGTATGCCTCGATGTTTATGGGTTTAAACCCTTCCAGAAACTGGTGCTGCATTACTTCATCGGTAAAGCACATGGGGTGTGCGGCGCCTCTATATCGGGCAACATCACGACGGAGTTCGGATGACATCCGTGTTCGGTTCTCGGCTCGAACTTGGTTATGCTTGTCACGCCAGGCTTGATGGCCGTTGTCTCGTGTTGGAGCACGTCCCCTTGATCCGCAGATTGATCTGGTCTGGCCGACTCTATTGTCCAGGTCCTGACGTAAGCCATACGTGTAGCCCGCGGCCGTTGCCTCTTTGCCTCTACGGCGAGGTGGCGCGGGCTGGTGTTCGGCATAATTAGCCGCTTTGTCACGTCCATGTGGTGGTCGGTCCGGTTGATCAGCATGATTGTATCTTGACGGTATTGGCTCAAGGGCTTCATCGTCGAATTGTGGTAGTAGCCTGCGTTTTGGGTAGCTCTTTGTCGGGCGCTCGAGGCCGTATTCTTCGGCAGCCAGGACCTTGGTCCATCTGTCGTTGAGCGTATCCTGTTTGGCTTGAAGCTGTTGTTGTTTCTTTTTCAGGCTCCTCACAGTGGCGATGAGCTGTCGCTTGAAGCGTTCTTGTTCGAGGGGTTCCTCTGGCACGATGAAATCTTCGTTACCGAGGCTAACGTCCTCCTCGGAGGCCGGTAGATAGTTACTATCTTCCGAATCCTCATGATCGACAAGTTCATCGGAATTGACTTGTCCCTCTTCCCTATCATCCTGCTCGAACGCAGGGTCGACGGGGTCTTCGGCATTGTCCGGAGTATCATTATCTCCGGTGCCGGTGTTGCTGTCCTTCGCCCGACGTGATCGTGAGCGGCGCCGCTGACGCCGGCGCTTTGGTGGATCCTCGATGGGCTTGTCCGGATCTGGATCTTGAGTGCCATCGTCGTCCTGCTTCTCAGGTGTGTCCACCATGTATACATCATAGGTAGAAGTGGCCATCCAACGCCCAGTGATAGGCGGGTTTTGACCTGGTTCGGCTCCGGCATCGTCGTCCATACCGTCGATGTCTTCGGAGGCGTAGTCTAGCATGTTAGTTAGATCCTCGACAGTGGCTATTAAGTGGGTGGTGGGTGGGACGTAAAATTCACTGCTCTCAGCCCCCAGTTTAGGCTGGTCGTAGTTCGGAGATGATACTTCCGTGATGGCGATAGATCGCATTAGGTCCAGTGTCTCATTTAAGAGCGAAAACCGGACGGGCGTATGATGATCTGCGGAGCTAGGTTCGGTAATAACCTCTTGACCGAGCTCAATGGACGCATACCTCGAGAGTTCGGAGTTGACGTCCAGAGGCGAGTCCGGCTCCCCAATGTTAGGAAGAGTCACATTTGACTGCGGGTCTGTTGACAGTATAGTCGCCTCTGGGTCTCCGGCAAGAAGCTCCTGAAGGAAATATGCCCTAGAGCCAATAATAAAGTTGTTATTTATATTTCCTTATATCATGATAAATGTTTATTATTCATGCTAGAATTGTATTAACCAGAAACTTGATACATGTGTGAATACATAGACAAAATACCGAGTCCCTAGTAAGCCTCTACTAGACTAGCTCATTGATCAAAGATGGTTAAGTTTCCTAACCATAGACACATGTTGTAATTTGATGAATGGGATCACACCATTAGGAGAATGATGTGATGGACAAGACCCATCCGTTAGCTTAGCATAATGATCATTAAGTTTTATTAGTATTGCTTTCTTCATGACTTTTACATATTCCTTTGACTATGATATTATGCAACTCCCGGATACCGGAGGAATACCTTGTGTGCTATCAAACGTCACAACGTAACTGGGTGATTATAAAGATGCTCTACAGGTATCTCCGAAGGTGTTTGTTGGGTTGGCATAGATCAAGATTAGGACTTGTCACTCCGAGTATCGGAGAGGTATCTCTGGGCCCTCTCGGTAATGCACATCATAATAAGCCTTGCAAGCAATATGACTAATGAGTTAGTTACGGGATGATGTATTACAGAACGAGTAAAGAGACTTGCCAGTAATGAGATTGAACTAGGTATGAAGATACCGACGATCGAATCTCGGGCAAGTAACATACCGATGACAAAGGGAATAACGTATGTTGTCATTGCGGTTTGACCGATAAAGATCTTCATAGAATATGTAGGAACCAATATGAGCATCCAGGTTTCGCTGTTGGTTATTGACCGAAGATGTGTCTCGGTCATGTCTACATAGTTCTCGAACCCGTAGGGTCCGCACGCTTAACGTTCGATGACGATTTGTATTATGAGTTATGTGTTTTGGTGAACGAAGATTGTTCGGAGTCCCGGATGAGATCACGGACATGACGAGGAGTCTCGAAATGATCGAGAGGTAAAGATTGATATATTGGAAGGTTATATTCGGACATCGGAATGGTTCCAGAGTGGTTCGGGTATTTTTCGGAGTACCGAGGTGTCGGCGTGCGACACCTATGGGACCCTCAAGGAATCCCTTTACGATTCGGCAGGGGGAGAGGTATGCGCAAAGAGCAGAACCAACGATCGACACGGGGTGATTTTACCCAGGTTCGGGCCGCTCATCAGCGTAAAACCCTACTCCTGCTTTGTTTTATTATCAGTGTTCTTGAGCCCATGCTCCAGGAGCGCTTGCAATGAACAGTGCGTTCAAAGAGCAGCTACGCATGCAGAATGGGCCAGAAGATCCTCCTCCCTGTAGCAGTTGCCTTGGGCCTCCTTTTATATGCTCAAAGGGGTCACCACAGTGGCAAAATGTATATACATTGAGGTGTAAAGTAGCTACAGGGTTATCATACCTAACCACTGACGGATTAGGACGAACGCATTTAATGTACCGTGAGGTGTCCGTTTAGGTGTCCTCACTTTCTTGGGGATGGAAAAAGGGGCCATCCCATCAGCACTGCTTAAGCTCTCCTCCACTGGCGCGTTGCCATGCATCCAAAGAAGGACCCAGAATGTCGGGCTTGTTGCTGTGCCAGAGCGGTGGCACAGCAACAGAATCTTGCCGGGCGCCGAACCTTGCCGGGTGCCGAGTCTTGCCGGGTGCCGAATCTTGCCGGGTGCCGAATCTTGCCGGGTGCCAAATCTTGCCGGGCTTCGCAGACCACCCCGGCAAGATCTTGCTAGGGAAGCTGGCTTTCGGATTCTAGCTCTTCTTATCTGCTGATTCTCAGATCTCTAACTTGAGAATTTCTTTGGTACCCTGAGTCAACCTCGAACTGTTCCCCGACAAGCCTTGCCGCGAGTATGGCTACAACTGCCCGTGCACAAGTACGGGGTACTAATGGCCCAATACTTAGTACACTGACAGGAGCCCCCGGGCCTAGGCCACACACGAGTGCGAGGCATTGTTGGGCTAGGCCCAAACAGTGCGCGGGCACACGAGGTAGGGAATTAACTGCTCGTAAATATCCCGTTTACTGTGCCCCCCACTACGCACGCTGAACGCGTGACGTGGGAAGCGTGCGTCAAAGGCTGCAACTGCAACGCGCCTGCAGAGGCGCATTCACATTGGGGAGTAAAAGAGACGGCCTCGCACCTTCCGCATAAAAAGGGAAACTGCAAAAGGCACAGCCTATTTACCTCCCTCTTCTTCTCAATCTGGTCGCCACCATTGTCTTCCTTCTCTCGAGCTCAGAGCAAAGCTATCCCTCATCCGCCCATCGCCTCCACGCCCGCTCCATCCCCGGCTTCCGCTCCTACATCCGTCATGCCGCCCAAGGCCAGCAAAGGCAAGGGCAAGGAGACGAAAGCCAATGTCTCGGAGAGCGAGCTGGCGAAGATGCGGAAGAAGCATGTCGTCTTCACCCCGTCGCTTGATGCGAAAGCTCTGAAGGGGCGGTACCAGTGTATGTGGGCGAGGGAGACGCAGGCTCACCCCGCCACTCGCGTGATTCTTGGTTCTTGCTCCAAGAGCGGGTCAGACAGATATCCCTTCTTTGCTGCTTACTTCTATTGCGGGCTCTGTCCCCCATTTTATGACTTCTTCAACAACATTATGTACACATACGGCTTCCATCTTCTTTATTTCACGCCAAATGCGGTACTGTGCATGTCCATCTTTGCTCATCTTTGTGAAATTTTTGCCGGTGTGGTTCCCAATACTGCCCTTTTCCGCCACTACTTTTTCCCTCGTATCCAAAAAGGGGAGGCCCTCTCTGGTTCTATCGCCTGGATTCCAAGGGCTTGGAATAAGGAAATATACCCAGAGGGGGTTTACCGCGAGAAGTGGGACGAATGGCGGGCTGAGTGGTGCTGGATCCAGGAAGCAGATCCCCATCCGTTCTGTCTGCCTCGACAGCAGAAAGTGGTCCGCGGCAGTGGCTGGAGCGATCTCGCTGCTGAAGATGAAAAAATCACAATCGCCACCACCAGGATCCTTCGCCTGAAAGCTGTCGGGCTAACAATGGAGATGATTGGCTTCGATTTCCTCCGCCGCCGCATTGCCCCCTTGCAGAATAAAGGGAGACCAGCTTGGGAATACCGAAACGCGGCGGACATCATGAGACTGCGCCCCGGATTGAACAACAATTTGACTGCCATGCAACTTGGCGCTCTCCGTCAAAGGCTATTCCAGCGCGACAACAAGCATCGGTTGCCGGCAAGAATCGTCCCTCTGTGCAACAACTCTGCCCTGGGGTCGATTATCGCCACCATGCCACTGTTCAACGCCCACAGTCTCGACGCGACATGGGTTGAGCCATCCGAGGAAGAGGCACAGAAGTTCTTTGATAACTTGACGGAGAGGGCCGTCCGGGAAGAAGCAGACCTCATCCGAGCTACCACCGACGAAGAGGTGGCATATATCGCCACTAGGGCGGAGGAGGCGAATCTTGCCACGGAGGCTGGCAGCGCTGGCTTCACAGAATGGGAAACCAGTGACGCAGAGGTAGTGGTGGAAGAAAATCCTGCCGGGAAGGACAAGGCTGCCGGGGGACAGAGCAGCACAACCGCTGAGAGCTCGTCCGACGAAGACGCAGCCGAAGAAGAACCGCAAGAAGAGCTCCCAGCCCCGAAGAAGACAAAGCGTGTTCTTCGAAAGGCTGCATCTGGCATCCCGGCAAGCCATCCTTCCTCGAGCAGCGAGGCCCCCGGCAAGGAAGCGGCCAGCAAGACTGCGCCGCGGCAAGGAGTTCGACAGCAACCTGCGCGGCATGCGAGACCCACACCAGCGGCAACTGCTGAGGCGGCAGGGGTGTCTCGCACTATCGCACCGGAGGCTGAGGTGGCGGCAACATGCCAACCCCCCGTGCCTGCTACGGCCAAGCGACCTAGGACCCCTCCTCCGCCTCCCCTCACAGACACTGTAACAGAGGTCGATTCCGACATCTCCGGCTTCAGTCCGGAGCGAGAAGAGGAAGAGTGAGTATCTTGCCACAGCCTTTATCTTCCAAATTCTGGATCAATCTTATTGACTTGCTTGTATTGTCTCTGCAGTGATGCAGAAACCTTGACGGAGAGGATGGCGAAGAGGGCAAAGACTTCCACGGGCGACGAGCCCCCGGCAGGCTTCTCGAGCGCGCCGGAAACTACTACCATCAGCCCGGATCTTAGTCCTCGACGCAGCCCCCAGCGTAAGTTCATTACTCTTTTTTCGTTGGGGAATGCTGAGCTTCCTATCCTTGCCGCTGATATCTTTGGGCTTGCAGGAGAAGGGCTGCAACAAAGGGAGTTATCAGGAGATACCCTCGTTGCGCCACCTTTGTCAACCACATCGCCCTCAAGCGCATCCCCGGCAAGAGATCACACCGACGAGCCTGTCTTGGTTGAGGAGGAGCCGACAACCATGGATACTGGCATCCTACCCCCGGCAACCGAGGTTGCCGGGAGGGGCGAGGCCACCTCTCGACAGCCCGATGCAGGTAACCAATTGCCTTAGTGCGCTTGCTACTCTTTCCTTTATCTCTCTTTCTTTTGTCTTCTTGAACTTCAATCTTGATCTCATTCTGTTTCTCTCCCTTGTCCTTTAGAATTCCCTGAGATGGAACACATGGACATCGACGCTGTCATCGAGGAGACCGCCAGGGATGTTGCCGCCGAAGCCGACAAAATCACTGCCAGCGAGGCTGCCATGGATGCCACTGTAGAAGCCGGCGGTGCTTTTGCCGATGAGGCCGCCAAGACTGCATAGGAGGAACCCGCCAAGGAGTCTACTGAAGAGGGCGGCAAGGAGGCTGGTGACCGTACTGACGGCATTCCTGCCGTAGGAGCGCCAGGCGCTGCGCCGGCCACGGAGCCCCCTGCTACTGGTGAGGCGGTTGCTGAGGATCAACCGTCAACATCCGAAGTCCCCTCATCCAGTAAATATCTCAAAGTTGGCGAGAACCTGTTTGTCAACTTGCCGGGGACGGCAAGCATTGGGGCACCGGCCGAAGGGGAAGTCTTTGATGAAGAAGTCATCGCCACTGCTTGGCTCGAGATTGTTGATGATCCAAGCGCCAGCAGTGGCAAATCTAAAGAGGATCAGCTCCTTCAGGCCATGGGCGAAAATTTCCGCAAGCTCCAGGCACTTCACCGTGCTCGGAAAGAGAAAGCAGATTCTAGAATGGCAGTTGTCGAGGCGGCCGAAGTAGATTTTCAGAGGCGCGTCGAACAAATGCAAGTCTAGTACGCCGAGGCCCTCCAAGAGTTGACTGCCAGCCGGGAGCAAGTGAGCCAAAACTGGACAGAGATCCTCTTGAAACAATCTGACATGGAGAAGGCGCAAGAGGAAGCTACGCAAAGAATTGCTGCTGAAGATGCTCTCCTGACGGCGCGTCGCATTGCGCTTGATGCTCACGAGGAAGACCTTTCCGCACGTGAGCAGGCGCTCGCCGCCAAGCTTCACAGCAAAGATGAAGATATCAAGAAGCTTGTCACGCGGCGGACCCAGGAGCTAGAGCAGAAGCACAAGGAGGCGCTCGAAGCTCTAACTGTAGATCACGCCGGCAAGCTCAAGGAGGCCGTCAATGCTATCGAGGCTGCTGAGGCCGCCAAGAACGAGCTGAGCGACAAAGTCAAGAAACTGGAAGTGGATCTTGAAGAACACGGCAAGGAGCTCTCGACGCTCAAAGGTGACAGGGAAAAAACCCTCCGCACCCTAGCGGAGATGCAAGTTGCCGTGTCTAACAAGACCAAGCAGCTCTCCTCAGCAAATGATGCCATTGTCGATCTGAGGCTGAAGCTGACCACGTTGGAGAAGTCTCTCAAGGACGGCAGGGCCCGCGAGAAGGCCCTGTGCAAAGATCTCCAGGAAGAGAGGAACCTGCTCAAGAGCGCTGCCGCCGCCCAAGTTGATTACGAAAAGGGGGTGAAAATCTGGACTGGACACCTCATCGATGCTGCGGAGAAACTCACGGCACAATTATCATCCATGGGCCTGTCAAACTTCAGGTATTCCTCTGAAGAAAGAATATCCTCGAGCGCCAGGTTGACTATGTTCTTCGAAAGCATCATTGATGCTCTGAAGCTGCTTCAATCTAACCGGGTGACCCAATTGGCCAACGAGTCCCGCCAGCTTTGCCGGGCTGTCCTCCGCAAGGTACTTATCAAGGTGGTGCATAATAATCCTGGCATCGACCTCTCCAACGTGCTCGGCCGCCTGCCAAAGGATGCAAATCTCGAGGCACTTGAGGAGCTTGTCGCGCCTATTCTTGAGAAGGTGGATTCAATCAAAAGGGTCGAAGGTCAGCGCAGAGATTAACTGCTCCACCTTTTCTTGCCGTCGCCATTCCATGCCAAAGACAATTAAGTCTTAAGTTAGAACTGTGGCAATGTATTAATGTAATATAACTTGCTTATGTTTGGGTACATGTATACTATCTCCCTTGTCCGATTCCTTTATGTATGGAGTTCACCCTACGCTTACTGAAAAACTTGCCGGTGCGCAACCTGCCGCGATCGCTGGGTGCGGGACTTCAGCAGCCTGCTGGAGGTGCAGCGGCCGGCAAGACTCCTTGGCGTTCTCAGCGCAGCCACTTAAATTGTTGAGCGGACTCGAAACAAAATAAGGGCGCAACCGATTACAACAAGGGTTCCTTCGCGTGCAGGTTTTCCATACAAAAGTCAAAATCGTCCAAGGAAAATAACTTTGCAATAAAGGAAACTTGCCCTAAGTTTTAGAACTTAGCTTTTTGTCGCTGTCCTTCCTTCGGTGAGCATCAATTCTGAACGTCGCCAACTGGTACCCATATCCTCCTTCCTCCCCCGGCAAACGTGCACGCGAGGAACCCTTCTGTCTTTTGAGAAAAAGAAAGAAGAGAAAATAAAGATATGAAACCTTGGCGGTTCGTTAGAACTTATCGGGAGCAAGTGTCATACAACATCTTAGATAAACATGCATATATATATATATATATATATATATATATATGAACATGGGAATCAATAAGGAAATGCACAACACTTAAACTTAGTCATCTGGGCTCAGGGTTTGCGCCTGGCTTTGTACAAAGGATTACATGCCTTGCCGGCAAGACTTGTACAAAAAAGGGGGTTGTCGGGGGCCCCCGACAACCGCGCCTTATGGGTAGAACTTGCGAAGATGTTCAATATTCCAGGAATTGCTCGCTAGAACGCCATCTTCGGTCTCCAAGCGGACAGCGCCGGGCATGGTGACTCGTACTACCCGATAAGGGCCTTCCCACTTCGGCGTCAACTTGTTTGAATTCTTGGCGGACTGAATCCGCCGAAGAACAAGGTCGCCTTCCTCAAGGCTTTGGGCATGAACTTTACGGCTATGGTAGCGGCGCAAAGCTTGCTGGTAGCATGCAGCTCGCACAGCAGCCTGAAGACGATTCTCCTCAAGGAGCACAGCGTCATCTTGCCACAGTTGCTCTTGCTCAAGCTCATCATAAGCGAGCACTCGAGGTGATCCGTACGTGAGTTCCATGGGGAGAACTGCTTCCGCTCCGTAGACCAGAGCGAAGGGTGTCTGGCCGGTGGCTCGATTTGGTGTCATTCTGATTGACCAAAGAACCGCCGGCAATTCATCAATCCAGTGTCTTCCGCACTTTCTCAGCCTGTCAAAGGTTCTGGTCCTGAGACCGCGCAGCACTTCAGCATTGGCCCTCTCCGCTTGACCGTTGCTTCTCGGGTGAGCAACAGAGGCAAAACAAAATTTGCCACCAAGGTCTTGGACGTACTGCATGAAGGTGCGACTTGTGAATTGCGTGCCGTTGTCGGTGATGATCCTGTTGGGCACACCGAAACGGCAAACTATCCCTTTAAAGAACTTGATGGCTGATTGTGCTGTCACCTTCCTCACTGCTTCCACCTCCGGCCACTTTGTGAACTTGTCGATAGCAACGTACAAGTACTCAAAGCCCCCGGTAGCACGGGGAAAAGGGCCCAGTATGTCGAGCCCCCAGACCGAAAATGGCCAGGAGAGAGGGATCGTCTGAAGAGCTTGAGCTGGCTGATGTGATTTCTTCGAATGAAACTGGCACGCTTCACATTTGGTTACTAGTGCAGTTGCATCCTGGAGAGCGGTGGGCCAAAAGAAACCTTGCCGGAATGCTTTCCCGACAAGTGCTCTTGATCCTATGTGAGAGCCACATATGCCTCCATGTATTTCCACCAACAGCTCTAGTCCATCCTCCCGAGGAATACACTTCAATTTCACACCGTTTGGTCTCTTTCTGTACAGGACGTCATCGACGAACTTGTTCATAACAGACCGACGGGCTACTTTTTCCGCTTCTTCCTGTTCTTCAGGGAGTTCTCCTGTCTGAAGGAAATGGACAATGTGCTGCGCCCATGCTGGAGCCTGAGGATCGATAGCTAGGACTAAAGGCATTTCCTCCGCCGGGGGAACATTTGTCTCGATAGCAAAAGCGTGAGGTTCCGCCGGAGCCTGTCGTTCCCCGGCAGGTTTGTCGTTGATCCCGGCAGGTTCCTTGCCGGCGGCTCCGGGGAGCTCTGCCGGAAAGTACTGTCCAGTATTCAACTTTCTTCTCTTCTCTTGCCGCATTGATGGCGCCACGGATGGTTGAGTCAAATGGAGCACAAAAGTTCCTGGTTCCACAGGCAACTTGAGGGCAGCGCGCTTTGACAGGTCGTCAGCAATGCTGTTTTCGGCACGGGGAATATGCTTCATTTGCAGACCGTCAAAGTGCTCTTCCATTTTTCTCACTTCATCCACGTAGGCTTGCATCAATGGACTCTGATAACTCTTGTTAACTTGCCTGACGACAAGCTGCGAATCGCCTCTGATGACGAGCTTCTTGATACCAAGGTCTGCCGCGATCCTGAGACCGGCAAGCAAGCCCTCGTACTCCGCAGTGTTGTTCGTCGAACTCTCCCGGGGAAAATGCATTTGGATTACGTACTTGAGGTGCTCTCCGGTGGGTGCGACAAGTAGCACGCCGGCACCGGCGCCTTGCAGCGAAAAAGCCCCGTCAAAGTACATACCCCATTCCTGATTGATTTTTTTGCCGGAGAGAGTTGTTTCTTGAACCTCTTCGTCTGGCACTGGGGTCCATTCCGCAACGAACTCTACCAAGGCCCTACTCTGAATTGTCGAAGTGCTTTCAAACTTGAGGCCAAAGCTCGACAACTCCAACGCCCACTCCACAATCCTGCCGGTTGCTTCTGGATTTCGCAAAATCCGTTGCAACGGGAAGCGAGTGACGACGGTGATTTCATGTGCTTGAAAATAATGGCGCAGCTTCCTCGAGGCCATAAGGAGGCCGAAAAGCAACTTCTGCACACCAGAATATCTTGACCTAGCTCCTTGCAAAAGAGAGCTAACAAAATAAACTGGGCGCTGCACCACCTTTTTCTTCTGCACTGGTTCTTCTGACTGCACATATCCTGTCTTGCCGGGATCAACCCTTGCCGGGGAAAATCCTGCCGCGTCGCCTGACGGTCCTGCCGCTAGTGTTGCTTCCTCATCAGCTTCTCTCTGCGCCACTAACACAGCACTAACCACTTGATTTGTTGCTGCCAAATATAGCAGCAACGGCTCTCGTGGTTTAGGCGCGACTAGCGTCGGCGGAGAAGAAAGGTATTTCTTCAAATCTTGCAGCGCAGCCTCCGCCTCCGGAGTCCATTACATCGGACCTGCGTTCTTCAAAATTTTGAAAAAGGGCAGGGCGCGCTCAGCAGATTTGGAAATAAACCTACTTAGAGCAGCAACACAGCCGGCAAGACGACAGACATCCTTGACGCGTCTTGGTGCTTCAATCTGCTCAATAGCTTTGATCTTGTCGGGGTTCGCTTTGATTCCCCATTGAGATACAAAGAATCCGAGAAGCTTGCCGGAAGGAACACCAAACACGCATTTCTCAGGATTGAGCTTTAAGTTGATCTTGCGCAGATTTGCAAATGTTTCTTCTAGATCTTGTATGAGCATCGCTTTGTCCTTGGTTTTGACCACTATATCATCCATATATGCCTCTATATTTCTATGGAGCTGAGGCTCAAAACCAATTTGGACCGCTCTGGCAAATGTAGAACCAGCACTTTTCAACCTGAAAGGCATTCGTATAAAACAATACGTACCACATGGGGTGATAAATACAGTCTTTTCTTCATCTTCTTTTGCCATGAAGATCTGATGATACCCTGAGTAGGCATCAAGGAACGACAGTAGGTCACATCCAGCAGTGGAGTCCACAATCTGGTCGATGCGCGGCAAGGGAAAGGGATCTTTTGGACAGGCTTTATTGATGTCTGTATAATCAATACACAACCTCCATTTCCCATTCGCCTTGCGCACTACGACCGGATTGGCCAACCACGTTGGGTGGAGCACTTCTCTGACCAATCCTTCCGCCTCCAGCTTCCTGATTTCTTCGGCAATGAATTCTTGCCGCTCCAAGGCTTGCTTCCTGACCCTCTGCTTGACGGGCCGCGCGTGAGGACAGACAGCAAGGTGGTGCTCAATTACCTCCCTGGGAACACCGGGGATGTCAGATGGTTGCCATGCAAACACATCGACATTCGCCCGCAGGAAGGCAATGAGCGCGCTTTCCTATTTGTCATCAAGGGTGGAACTTATGGTGAAAGTTCCTCCCGTTCCGTCCTCTTTGATGGGCACCTTCTTGGTCTCTGGTGGAGCGGCCTTGGATCTCTTGTTCTTGCCGGTGGAACTCTCTAGTGCGTCCTCAACGGAAGCGCAGCACTCCGAGGAGGTGCGCTTGCCGGAGTTCGCGCCAAGATTCTTGTCGGTCTTCTTCTTCCCCCCGGGAGTTCCAGCGGCAAGAGCAGATGCCTTGACGGCAGGTGATGCAACTGCTTCCCGGTAGAGTTGGTCGGCACAGATGAGCGCATCCTTCTTATCAGAATGGATAGTAATGACACTTAACGGCCCGGGCATCTTCAAAATATTATACGCGTAATGTGATGCCGCCATGAACTTAGCCAGCGCTGGCCGACCAAGGATCCCATTGTATGACATAGGGATCTTGGCGACATCAAACACTACCTTCTCGGTCCTGTAGTTGAGCTCGCTACCAAATATCACCGGTAGCGTAATCTTGCCCTTTGGCTGGGTTCTTCCTGGATTGACCCCTTGAAACGTGCCCGTTTCTTCAAGATCTTCATCAGGAATTTGGAGCCTCTTGAGCACATCCGGTGAGATTAGGTTCAGCCCGGCCCCACCGTCAACTAGCATTTTCGTCACCTTGAGATTGCGTATTGTTGGTGAGACCAACAATGGCAAGCACCCGACCGCGGTTGTGCGATCAGGGTGATCCTCGGCGTCGAAAATGATAGGCGTGTTGGACCACTTCAGGGGCTTACATGCATCCAGCGATGGCTCTGTTGCATTGACTTCTCGCACCCACTGTTTGAGCCGACAGTGGGAAGAATGCAACGAGGCGCCCCCGTCGATACACATGGCCTCTGTAGCTTTCTGGAATTCTTGCTCACTGGACTCATCGTCTTCTTCATCATCATCTTCTTCTTTGTCTCGGCCTCGAGCGGGCCTCTCCCTCTGTTGCTTGGCCTTGCCGCGATGACCCCCTCGGCCACCACGCTTCTTGCCGGACCCCTCAGCACTATCATGGGCCTTCTCCTTATCTCGCCTTTCATACTCAGCCCTCTGCTTGTCGACAAGCTGTTCAACTTGCCGGCAGTTTTGGAGATCATGACCCTTGGTGCGATGGATCTTGCAGTACTGCTTGCCGGAGTTTTCCGACTTGTCGGTAGCCGCCAAGGCCTGGCATGAGGAGCACTCAGCAAGTTCCTTGCCGGGGTCGTCAACCTTGGCCTTCTTGGCGGCGCTGGGGTTGCCGGATTTCTCGACAGCAAGCACGGCCTTGCCTTTGCGCTTCTTGTTCCGCCGCCGGCCTTTCCTTGACGGGGTTGCAGCGTCTTCGTCTTCTGATTCGCTCCCCGCACCAACAGCCTCGCCAGGGAGTTTCCTCCCCTCTTCAGCTTGGGCGCACTTGTCGGCCAAAGCGTAAAGCTCGGCAATACTCCTGACTTTGTTCATTGCCAGCTCTTCCCGCATTTTGCGGTTACGCACGTTCTGGTGAAACGCGCTGACAACAGCGGCAGGGTGAATGTCAGGAATATTGTACTGCACCCGGCTAAATCTCTGCATAAACTTGCGCAGGGGTTCGCCCTCCTTCTGAGGGATGATATGCAAATCACTCTCTTGGCCAGGAGCTTGGTGGCCTCCAACAAAGGCGCCAACAAACTGATGGCACAGATCTGACCAAGAAGAAATATAATTCTCCGGCAGATGCATCAACCACGACCTGACGTTGGGTTTGAGCACCAACGGGAAGTAGTTGGCGAGTATCTTGTCATCTCGGCCCCCGGCAGCCTGCACCGCAATGGTGTAGATGCTCAAGAACTCCGAGGGATGAGTCTTGCTGTCATATTTCTCCGGGACCTCTGGCTGGAAGGTTCGGGAATTGGGCCACTGGACTTGCCGCAGCTCACGGGTAAACGCTGGAGTCCCTACCTCGTAAGGCAAGTCACCTGCGTCCCCTGGCGCAGGCTCATTGACAGCCGGCCCTGCGCGCTTATCAGATTGATAGCGCGCTTCCCGTCACCGCTCGATGGTTGTTCGAGCGTCCTCTTTGCCTTGTTCCTAGAGAACTTGACGCTGGTCGTGACGCATCCGTGGATCGGACGACGCCGTGGAATCATTATCACGACGATCGACCCGCTGGGTTGTCGGCCGCCGCTGGTGTCACGGAGGGGAGTGCACCGTGGTTGCACCACCTCCGGTTTTCTCCACATCGGCTCGCGCCAGATCGATGGGCCGCCGCTGTGAGGGCCCTGCCTCTTGTGGCCCATCTTTGTTGGCGAAGCCAATGAGGCTCTGGATAGTAGCTCGCCACTCCTCCATCTTCTCCGGAGTAGGAGGGAAATCGAGGAGCAGCTGCACATGTGCCAAGGCTTCCGCTAGCATAGGCGGCGGCGACAGGTGCGAGGTACGTGAGGTGCTCTGACTCCTAGCCATGTTAGAAGGAGCACCGTCACGGTCACGCGACCGCGTGCCACCTCCGCCGGCAGCTCGGTGTGCATGCTGGGCCCACGCACCTTGGGATCGATGCGCATAAATCTTTTCATGGGGATGCCCTGAACCACCAGCGCCGTGATGTTGCTCATCGTACACGGCCTGGGAAGGCCGTGACGCCGGCACCGGCGCGGGAGCCCCAGAAAGCATCCTCCGATCTCTGGAATTCGTTGTGCCACCCGTAGGCAACACAGCTCCATCTCTGGATCCAGCGGCGTGTGGGTTGCCGCTGCCGCTGCGAACGACGCCACTCGCCTGGCTTGGATCACCGGAACGCCGTGGAGGCTCTAATCCTCTTCCTTCTGCACCCACGCCATCGCCCGTATGCGAGGGCACAGGCAAAACGGACGTGGATGGTTGCGCCGTTGCGGCGCTCTTCTTCTTGGGTGGCATGATGATGAAGATGATGAAGAAACTAAGGCGCCGATCACTGGATCAGGTTCACACAACCTACGACCCCCCTACCTGGCGCGCCAAAGATGTCGGCATGCGACACCTATGGGACCCTCAAGGAATCCCTTTACGATTCGGCAGGGGGAGAGGTATGCGCAAAGAGCAGAACCAACGATCGACGCGGGGCGATTTTACCCAGGTTCGGGCTGCTCATCAGCGTAAAACCCTACTCCTGCTTTGTTTTATTATTAGTGTTCTTGAGCCCAGGCTCCAGGAGCGCTTGCAATGAACAGTGCATTCAAAGAGCAGCTACGCATGCAGAATGGGCCAGAAGATCCTCCTCCCTGTAGTAGTTGCCTTGGGCCTCCTTTTATATGCTCAAAGGGGTCACCATAGTGGCAAAATGTATATACATTGAGGTGTAAAGTAGCTACAGGGTTATCATACCTAACCACTGACGGATTAGGACGAACGCATTTAATGTACCATGAGGTGTCCGTTTAGGTGTCCTCACTTTCTTGGGGATGGAAAAAGGGGCCATCCCATCAGCACCGCTTAAGCTCTCCTCCACTGGCGCATTGCCACGCATCCAAAGAAGGACCCAGAATGTCGGGCTTGTTGCTGTGCCAGAGCGGTGGCACAGCAACAGAATCTTGACGGGCACCGAACCTTGCCGGGTGCCGAATCTTGCTGGGTGCCGAATTTTGCCGGGCTTCGCAGACCACCCCGGCAAGATCTTGCCAGGGAAGCTGGCTTTCGGATTCTAGCTCTTCTTATCTGCTGATCCTCAGATCTCTGACTTGAGAATTTCTTTGGTAGCCTGAGTCAACCTCGAACTGTTCCCCGACAAGCCTTGCCGCGAGTATGGCTACAACTGCCCGTGCACAAGTACGGGGTACTAATGGCCCAATACTTAGTACACCGACACGAGGGGTTACCGGAACCCCCCCCGGGGAAGTAATGGGCCTCATGGGCCATAGTGGAGAGGAGGAGGCAGGCCGCAGGAGGTGGCTCGCCCCGCCCCCCATGTGGAGTCCGAATTAGACAAGGGGAAGGGGATGCGGCCCCCCTTTCCTTCTCCCTCTCTCTCTCTCTCTCTCTCTCTCTCTCTCTCTCCCCCCTCCACTTCCCTTTTCCCCCTCCGTTGGAAAGGAAGGGGGGGCGACTAGGACTGGGAGTCCTAGTTGGACTCCCCCCACTTGGACGCGCCCTAGGCCAGCCCTCTCCCTTCTCCTCCTTTATATACGGGGGTAGGGCGGCACCCCAAGGCACACCAATGGTTCTTAGCCATGTGCGGCGCCCCCCCTCCACCTTTTACTCCTCCGGTCATATTGTCGTAGTGCTTAGGCGAAGCCCTGCGCGGATCACCTCACCATCACCGTCACCACGCCGTCGTGCTGACGAAACTCTCCCTCGACACTTTGCTGGATCAAGAGTTCGAGGGACGTCATCAAGCTGAACGTGTGCAGAACTCGGAGGCACCGTACTTTCGGTGCTTGATCGATTGAATCAAGAAGACGTTCGACTACATCAACCGCGTTAAGCTAATGCTTCCGCTTTCGGTCTACGAGGGTACGTGGACACACTCTCCCCCTCTCGTTGCTATGCATCTCCTAGATAGATCTTGCATGAGCGTAGGAATTTTTTTGAAATTGCATGCTACGTTCCCCAACAGTGAAATCCGAGCCAGGTCTATGCATAGATGATATGCACGAGTAGAACACAAAGAGTTGTGGGAAATGATAGTCATACTGCTTACCACCAACGTCTTATTTTGATTCGGCGGTATTGTTGGATGAAGCGGCCGGGACCAACCTTACATGACCGCATTCATGAGACCTGTTCCACCGACAGACATGCAACTTGTTGCATAAAGGTGGCTGGCGGGTGTCTGTTTGTCCAACTTTAGTTGAATCGAATTTGACTACGGCCGGTCCTTGTTGAAGGTTAAAACAACAAACTTGATGAAACATCGTTGTGGTTTTGATGCGTAGGTCAGAATGGTTCTTGCTAGAAGCACGTAGCAGCCACGTAAAACTTGCAACAACAAAGTAGAGGACGTCTAACTTGTTTTTGCAGGGCATGTTGTGATGTGATATGGTCAAGACATGATGTGATAGACGTTATTGTATGAGATGATCATGTTTTGTAAAAGTTATCGGCAACTGGAAGGGGCCTTATGGTTGTCGCTTTATTGTATGAAATGCAATCGTCATGTAATTGCTTTACTTTATCACTATGTGTTAGCGATAGTTGTAGAAGCAATAGTTGGCGAGACGACAACGACGCTACGATGGAGATCAAGGTGTCAAGCCGGTGATGATGGAGATCATGACGGTGCTTTGGAGATGGAGATCAAAGGCACAAGATGAT
Organism: Thinopyrum elongatum; assembly: GCA_011799875.1. NCBI lineage: Eukaryota > Viridiplantae > Streptophyta > Magnoliopsida > Poales > Poaceae > Thinopyrum > Thinopyrum elongatum. Next base: position 124,376,897 of record CM022301.1, read on the forward strand.
GATGGCCATATCATGTCACATATTTTGATTGCATGTGATGTTTATCTTTTATGCATCTTATTTTGCTTAGCATGGCGGTAGCATTATAAGATGATCCCTCACTAAATTTCAAGGCATAAGTGTTCTCCCTGAGTATGCACCGTTGCGACAGTTCGTCGTGCCGAGACACCACGTGATGATCGGGTGTGATAAGCTCTACGTTCACATACAATGGGTGCAAGACAGTTTTGCACGTGCGGAATACTCGGGTTAAACTTGATGAGCCTAGCATATGCAGATATGGCCTCGGAACACTGAGACCGAAAGGTCGAATGTGGATCATATAGTAGATATGATCAACATAGAGATGTTCACCATTGAAAACTACTCCATCTCACATGATGATCGGACATTGTTTAGTTGATATGGATCACGTGATCATTTATATGACTAGAGGGATGTCTATCTAAGTGGGAGTTCTTAAGTAATATGATTAATTGAACTTAATTTATCATGAACTTAGTCTTGGTAGTATTTGCAAATTATGTTGTAGATCAATAGCTCACGTATAGCTCCCCTGTTTTATTTTTGATATGTTCCTAGAGAAAACTAAGTTGAAAGATGATAGTAGCAATGATGCGGACTTGATCCGTGATCTGAGGATTATCCTCACTGCTGCACAGAAGAATTATGTCCTTGATGCACCGCTATGTGACAGACCTATTGCAGGAGCAGATGCAGACATTATGAACGTTTGGCAAAAGCTCGATATGATGACTACTTGATAGTTTAGTGCACCATGCTTTACGGCTTAGAACCGGGACTTCAAAAACATTTTGAATGCCACGGAGCATATGAGATGTTCCAATAGCTGAAATTGGTATTTCAGACTCATGCCCGTGTCGAGAGGTATGAGACCTCTGACAAGTACTTTGCCTACAAGATGGAGGAGAATAGCTCAGCAAGTGAGCATGTGTTTAGAATGTCTGAGTACTACAATCACTTGAATCAAGTGGGAGTTAATCTTCCAGATAAGATAGTGATTGATAAAATTCTCTAGTCACTATCACTAAGCTACTAGAACTTCGTGATGAACTATAATATGCAAGGGATGACGAAAATGATTCTCAAGCTCTTCGCGATGCTAAAATCGGCGAAGGTTGAAATCAAGAAAGAGCATCAAGTGTTGATGGTTAACAAGACCACTAGTTTCAAGAAAAAGGGCAAGGGAAGGAAAGGGAACTTCAAGAAGAATGGCAAGCAAGTTGTCACTCCCGTGAAGAAGCCCAAAGCTGGACCTAAGCCTGAAACTGAGTGCTTCTACTGCAAAGGAAATGGTCACTGGAAGCGGAAGTGCCCCAAATACTTGGCGGATAAGAAGGATGGCAAAGGGAACAAAGGTATATTTGATATACATGTTATTGATGTGTATTTTACTAGTGTTCATAATAGCCCCTGGGTATTTGATATCGGTTCAGTTGCTGACATTAGTAACTCGAAACAGGAGTTGTAAAATGAACAGAGACTAGTTAATGACGAGGTAACGATGTGTGTTGGAAGTGATTCCAAGGTTGATAAGATCACCATCGCACACTCCCTCTACCTTCGGGATTAGTATGGACCTAAATAAATAAATGTTATTTGGTGTTTGCATTGAGCATGAATATGATTTGATCATGTTTATTGCGATACGGTTATTCATTTAAGTCAGAGAATAATTGTTGTTTTGTTTACATGAATAAAACCTTCTATGGTCATACACTCAATGTAAATGGTTTATTGAATCTCGATTGTAGTGATACACATATTCATAATATTGATTCCAAAAGATGCAAAGTTGATAATAATAGTGCAACATATTTGTGGCACTGCCGTTTAGGTCATATTGGTGTAAAGCGCATGAAGAAACTCCATGCAGATGGGCTTTTGGAATCACTTGATTATGAATCATTTGATACTTGCGAACCATGCCTCATGGGCAAGATGACTAAAACTCCATTCTCCGGAACAATGGAGCGAGCCAATGACTTATTGGAAATAATACATACCGATGTATGCGGTCCGATGAGTGTTGAGGCTCGCGGCAGGTATCGTTATTTTCTAACCTTCACAGATGATTTGAGCAGATATGGGTATATCTACTTGATGAAACACAAGTCTGAAACATTTGAAAACTTCAAAGAATTTCAGAGTGAAGTGTAGAATCATCGTAACAAGAAAATAAAGTTTCTACGATCTGATCACGGAGGCGAATATTTGAGTTACGAGTTTGGCCTTCATTTAAAACAATGTGGAATAGTTTCGCAACTCACGCCACCTGGAACACCACAGCGTAATGGTGTGTCCGAACGTCGTAACCATACTTTATTAGATATGGTGCGATCTATGATGTCTCTTACCGATTTACCACTATCGTTTTGGGGTTATGCATTAGAGACAGCTGCATTCACGTTAAATAGGGCACCATCTAAATCCATTGAGACGACACCGTATGAACTATGGTTTGGCAAGAAACCTAAGCTGTCATTTCTTAAGGTTTGGGTTTGTGATGCTTATGTGAAAAAGCTTCAGCCTGATAAGCTCGAACCCAAATCGGAGAAGTGCGTCTTCATAGGATACCCAAAAGAAACTGTTGGGTACACCTTCTATCACAGATCCGAAGGCAAGAACTTTGTTGCTAAGAATGGATCCTTTCTAGAGAAGGAGTTTCTCTCGAAAGAAGTGAGTGGGCGGAAAGTAGAACTTGATGAGGTAATTGTACCTTCTCTCGAATTGGAGAATAGCTCATCACAGAAAACAGTTCCCGTGATGCCTACACCAATTAGTGAGGAAGCTAATGATCATGAAACTTCAGATCAAGTTACTACCGAACCTCGTAGGTCAACCAGAGTATGTTCCGCACCAGAGTGGTACGGTAATCCTGTTCTGGAAGTCATGTTACTAGACCATGACGAACCTACGAACTATGAGGAAGCGATGATGAGCCCAGATTCTGCGAAATGGCTTGAGGCCATGAAATCTGAAATGGGATCCATATATAAGAACAAAGTATGGACTTTGGTGGACTTGCCCGATGATCAGCAAGCCATTAAAATAAATGGATCTTCAAGAGGAAGACGGACGCTGATGGTAGTGTTACTATCTACAAAGCTCGAATTGTCGCAAAAGGGTTTTGACAAGTTCAAGGTGTTGACTGCGATGAGATTTTCTCACTCGTATCGATGCTTAAGTCTGTCCGAATCATGTTAGCAATTGCCGCATTTTATGAAATCAGGCAAATGGATGTCAAAACTGCATTCCTTAATGGATTTATTAAAGAAGAGTTGTATATGATGCAATCAGAAGGTTTTGTCGATCCTAAAGGTGCTAACAAAGTGTGCAAGCTCCAGCGATCCATTTATGGACTGGTGCAAGCATCTCGGAGTTGGAATATACACTTTGATGAGGTGATCAAAGCATATGGTTTTATACAGACTTTTGGAGAAGCCTGTATTTATAAAAAAGTGAGTGGGAGCTCTGTAGCGTTTCTAATATTATATGTGGATGACATATTTTTGATTGGAAATGATATAGAATTTCTGGATAGCATAAAAGGATACTTGAATAAGAGTTTTTCAATGAAAGACCTCGGTGAAGCTGCTTATATATTAGGCATCAAGATCTATAGAGATAGATCAAGACGCTTAATTGGACTTTCACAAAGCACATACCTTGATAAAGTTTTGAAGAAGTTCAAAATGGATCAGTCAAAGAAAGGGTTCTTGCCTGTGTTGCAAGGTGTGAAGTTGAGTAAGACTCAAAGCCCGACCACGGCAGAAGATAGAGAGAGAATGAAAGTCATTCCCTATGCCTCAGCCATAGGTTCTATGAAGTATGCCACGTTGTGTACCAGACATATCGTGTACCTTGCCATGAGTTTGGCAAGGGGTACAATAGTGATCCAGGAGTAGATCACTGGACAGCGGTCAAAATTATCCTTAGTTACCTAAGATGACTAAGGAAATATTTCTCGGTTATGGAGGTGATAAAAGAGTTCATCGTAAAGAGTTACGTCGATGCAAGCTTTGACACTGATCTAGATGACTCTAAGTCTCAATCTAGATGCGTATTGAACGTGGGAACACTTAGCTAGAGTAGCTCCATGTAGAGCATTGTAGACATAGTAATTTGCAAAATACATACGGATCTAAATGTGGCAGACCCGTTGACTAAACTTCTCTCACACGCAAAACTTGATCACACCTTAGTACTCTTTGGGTATTAATCACATAACGATGTGAACTAGATTATTGACTCTAGTAAACCCTTTGGGTGTTGGTCACATGGCGATGTGAACTATGGGTGTTAATCACATAAAGATGTGAACTATTGGTGTTAAATCACATGGCGATGTGAACTAGATTATTGACTCTAGTGCAAGTGGGAGACTGAAGGAAATATGCCCTAGAGGCAATAATAAAGTTGTTATTTATATTTCCTTATATCATGATAAATGTTTATTATTCATGCTAGAATTGTATTAACCGGAAACTTGATACATGTGTGAATACATAGACAAAACACCGAGTCCCTAGTAAGCCTCTACTAGACTAGCTCGTTGATCAAAGATGGTTAAGTTTCCTAACCATAGACATATGTTGTCATTTGATGAACATGATCACACCATTAGGAGAATGATGTGATGGACAAGACCCATCCGTTAGCTTAGCAAAATGATCGTTAAGTTTTATTGCTATTGCTTTCTTCATGACTTATACATATTCCTTTGACTATGAGATTATGCAACTCCCGGATACCGGAGGAATACCTTGTGTGCTATCAAACGTCACAACGTAACTGGGTCATTATAAAGATAATCTACAGGTATCTCCGAAGGTGTTTGTTGGGTTGGCATAGATCAAGATTAGGATTTGTCACTCCGAGTATCGAAGAGGTATCTCTGGGCCCTCTCCGTAATGCACATCCTAATAAGCCTTGCAAGCAATGTGACTAATGAGTTAGTTACGGGATGATGTATTACGGAATGAGTAAAGAGACTTGCCAGTAATGAGATTGAACTAGGTATGAAGATACCGATGATCGAATCTCGGGCAAGTAACATACCGATGACAAAGTGAATAACGTATGTTGTCATTGCGGTTTGACCGATAAAGATCTTCGTAGAATATGTAGGAACCAATATGAGCATCCAGGTTCCGCTGTTGGTTATTGACCGGACATGTGTCTCATTCATGTCTACATAGTTCTCGAACCCGTAGGGTCCGCACGCTTAACGTTCGATGACGATTTGTATTATGAGTTATGTGTTTTGGTGACCGAAGATTGTTCGGAGTCCTGGATGAGATCACGGACATGACGAGGAGTCTCGAAATGGTCGAGAGGTAAAGATTGATATATTGGAAGGTTATATTCGGACACCGGAATGGTTCCGGAGTGGTTCGGGTATTTTTCGGAGTACCGAGGGGTTACTGGAACCCCCCCGGGGAAGTAATGGGCCTCATGGGCCATAGTGGAGAGGAGGAGGCAGGCAACAGGAGGTGGCGTGCGCCCCCCCCCCCCATGTGGAGTCCGAATTGGACAAGGGGGAGGGGGCGTGGCCCCCCTTTCCTTCTCCCTCTCTCTCTCTCTCCCTCCACTTCCCTTTTTCCCCCTCCGTTGGAAAGGAAGGGGGGGCGACTAGGACTGGGAGTCCTAGTTGGACTCCCCCCACTTGGGCGCGCCGTAGGTCGGCCCTCTCCCTTCTCCTCTATATACGGGGGCAGGGGGGCATCCCAAGGCACACCAATGGTTCTTAGCCGTGTGCGGCGCCCCCCTCCACCGTTTACTCCTCCGGTCATATTGTCATAGTGCTTAGGCGAAGCCCTGCGCGGATCACCTCACCATCACCGTCACCACGCCGTCGTGCTGACGAAACTCTCCCTCGACACTTTGCTGGATCAAGAGTTCGAGGGACGTCATCAAGCTGAATGTGTGCAGAACTCGGAGGCGCCGTACGTTCAGTGCTTGATCGGTTGAATCGAGAAGACGTTCGACTACATCAACTGCGTTAAGCTAACGCTTCCGCTTTCGGTCTACGAGGGTACATGGACACACTCTCCCCCTCTCGTTGCTATGCATCTCCTAGATAGATCTTGCGTGAGCGTAGGAATTTTTTTGAAATTGCAAGCTACGTTCCCCAACAGCTCCATAATGGGAGAGAGTCCAGTGGGGTTTAGCCTCCCGTCTTCGGACAAAGTGGTCCGCCCTGGATCTAAGGCCAGGGCAGGCACGAGAGTCGATCCTTGAGCGGAATCTGACGATGGATCCGACGGGCTTCCTTCATGTGGGTGAAGAGTGGCAGCCAAGGCCGAGAACCCTTCGAAGACCAAGTCTCCACGGATGTCCGCGATGTAATTCAAGCTTCCAAACCTGATCTGATGACCAGGGGCGTAGCTGTCTATCTGCTCGAGGTGACTAGTTGAATTGGCACGCAGAGTGAAGCCGCCAAACACAAAGAGTTGACCAGGGAGAAAGATCTCCCCAGAAACAGCATCGTTGCTGACGACAAGTTGAGCCATCGATCCTTCTGCCGATGACACAGTGGAACTCTCAATGAAAGCACCAATGTCGGTGTCAAAATGTAACACCCCCTTGTAATGACCACAGTGATCAACTGCTAATAATGCCATGTCATCATCATTTGCTTTGCCTAGTCACTTGGGTTAATAATCCAATTCAAATTCACATCTGAAAAATCAAATTAAATTCCAAAGTGCAAATTGAAGTTGATCAAACTCTGCTGGAGAAATGTTATTTAATTAGCAAATAATCCAGTGGTCATGGCAAAATCATAATCATTATTTTTGGAGTTAGCTAAGTGAGTGAAACAACCTGAAACAGCACTTAAAACAGACTATTTACATCTATTAAATCATTACAGATTCAAATGAACTCCAAATCTGCCCAAACCACTTTTTGATGAGAGATAATATTGCATTGCAATATTTGGGACAACTCTCACATTTTTCAAAAGTGTAGAAATGCCCTAACTATTTTAAAACAGAAAAGGAAAGAAAAACAGAAAAGTAAGAAAAAGAAAAAAAGGTTAAACTGGACTGGACCAAGTGCACAGTGCACTGGCCCAGCCCAGCAGGCCCATTTCCCCCTTACCTCTCTCCTGCGTGTCGCCGGCGCCTTGGCCGAGCACGCGCGCGCCGGTGGGCACGCGACACCGCGACGCCACCGACGGAACAGTGCGGCGGCGAGGATAAGGTCGAGGCCCGGTGCTCTCCCCCTGGCCTCCCCCGTCATTTCTCCTCTCTCTCCCTCGCTCGCCTCTCCCTCTGCCTCCCCAGATCCGAGACGCCCGAGCGCCGCCGTCGCCACGCATCGCCACCGCCGTGGTCAGCGGCCTCCCCGCAACGCCTGGAGGTGCCAAGGAGAAGCGCCGTCGTCGGCCACGTCTAACAGCGCAGTTAGAAGGAGCCGGGGAGCCCCGCAGCAAGCCAATCGAGCCGTCCCCGCACCTCTCTGCCTCCGGCGAGCTTCGTCGTCTCCGGCGCCGTCTGCAGCTACTAAGCCTAACGAGGGCTTTTCTTAGCCGCGCGGTGAGCCACTCTACCTTCCCCGTCTCTCTGTCTGGCCTCGCACGCTTCCTAGCCTAGTCCCACCGGCGCCCGAACGCGCCTCTGCATGAGCTCGCCGCCGGCGCCCTTCCGGTGACCAAATGGTCACCGGGCCGAGTCCTTTGTGCTCAGCGCATCGAGTAGGTTCCCAACAACCTCGCCATTTGGTCACTTGCGCGCAGCTGCCTCGATCCCGTCGATGACCGAACTCCGGCGCCCGCCGCCAAGCTCGCCGTCGGCGACACAAGTCGTTTCCGGCCACCTCACCGCCACCGTTAGACGCGCCGTCGAACGACCGTTCGAACGCACCCGGCCCCGTCCCATTTGGGCGCCCGTAGGCGAAATCCGACGCCGGCCTGCGCCCTCCGCCGCGTTTCGACGTCGCCGGCGGCTAAACGCCGGTCGCCGCCAGCGTGGCGGGCGTGGGGTCCACTCTGGGACGCTGACCAGTGGGCCCCCTGGCCATTTTTGACCACGTTGACCACGGTCAACCGTGGTTACTGTTCATCCCCTCTCACTGACATGTGGGCCCCCGCGATTAATTAGACTAATTGAATAGTTAATTAAATAAAATTAATTGGATTAACCTAATGTCTCACTGACAAGTGCCCCCCCCCCCTAATTAATCCTGGTAATTAAACTAATTCACTGGATAAAGAAACAGAGGCTGACATGTGGGTCCCACTGGACCCACATGTCAGGTTTGACTGGTCAACCGTCCTGTTGACTTGCTGACGTCAGCAGCGCGTCATGCTGACGTCATAATTCATTTTCTGTTAAATAAAATAATTCCAGAAATTCAAATAATCTTTAAAAATTAATAACTTTTAAACCGTAGCTCGGATCGAAAAACTTTATACATGAAACTTGCTCAGAACGACGAGATGAATTTGAATACGCCCTCCGTTTATCTGTCACATACCCATAACTACCTGAACATGGAACCGTTCTCTCCGGTTCATCTGTCTGACAGACGTCCGGAACCATGAAAACATTCCCGAATGATCCCCTCCTTCACCGTTGTCGTGTATCACTACGATAGACCACCTCTAGCATCGCGTATCGTATTTTCATGCATATGTCGCTTCGTATTTACTGTTTTCCTCCCCCTCTTTTCCCTCGGTAGATTTCGGTGCCGACGTAGCCTCCGAGATCGACGCAGCTCCGGTGATTGGTTACAGTACTGACGACCTTGCCCTTGCCGCCAAGCAACCAGGCAAGCCCCCCCCTTTGATCATCTCGATATCGCCTATTCTAATTCTCCTGCTTGCATTAGAATTATGCTACTGTTACTGTTTTTCCTATATCTGCTGCATAGCCTGTTTATTGTAGCCTACTGTTGATAACTGCCTTCTATCCTAAACTGTTTTAGTATAGACTGGGTAGAGCCCCATTAGTGACCCCCACTTTATCCCGACTGCCCCGCTGGAGTTTCAGAAGACCCGATCAACGGGATTGAAGATCAGTCCAGGGCACCGCACATCACTTTTCCCCCCTTTGTTGCCGACACTGCTGGGTTACCGTCGAGTGCCGAGGGTGATACCTCGTTAGCACTTCTGATGTTAACCTTGTAGGTTAGTTACTCGGTCGTGGTAAGCGAGGGTGATTCCTCCTACACCACCCCCGATAACGACATCGTCGCGCAACCTCTCAAGTGTGGACCTCGAGGGTGATTCCTCCTTCGTTCACCTTGATGATAACATCGAGCGGGAATTCCATCGAGGGTGATTCCTCAGGGTTCCCTTCGGTGTCAGACACACAGTTACCTTGGATATTATGACTTGCACTAAACTATGATACTAAAGACGGGTCGGCCCTGAGGGGTACCTGCGCGAGCTTATTGCGAAGTGATGTGGAGTCGGGTTGACCTGGATGGTGCCCGCGAGATAACTACGAGGCGTGGCCGGGCACTCTTAGCCCTTGCCACAAGTCCTCGAGACGGGGCGACGGGGTCACATCGATCGTGAGTCTCTGCTCGTTTCCGCGCGCTCCTAATCCACTACGGTTTGGATATTTGATCCGAGGGGCCTCTGGCCCGATAGCACTAACCATCACGTGGGCATAGTATGGGCGTTCTGCATCGTAACATCAGCCGAAAGCTCTGTCAGACGTCCAGTTCAGCATTGTGGCACGGTCGGATCGTACCGGCCTTCCGAGGCGGTGCTGGTATCCACCCTGCACACAACGACCCGAAGGGCGAGGGGCGATGGCCCAAGACCCCCTTGCGCTTAGGAGGTAGACCGGCGGGGACCTCTCTGCTGAGCTGTAGGTAGGGTTGCGATGTGTCGTTTGGCCGAGGCCGGGCATGACCCAGGAAAGCGTGTCCGGCCGGAGTTAAGTGAGCGTGGTGGGTAAGTTGGTGCACCCCTGCAGGGAAGAAACTTCTATCGATAGCCTGTCCTACGATAACGGACACTCGGAGTTGTATCCCGATCGGTACAACTAGAACATGTGATGAGAATTGGATAGTACGGCTCTGGGATTGCTTTCTCGCAGGGAGTCGAGAAAGGATCTCAGGTCGAGGTTGATGATATTACTACTACTACTTTACATTATGTTCATCTGCTCTCTCCTGATGCTGCAAGACTGTCGAAGATTGTTGAAGATGCTAGTCTTCGATAGGACTAGGCTTTCCCCCTCTACTCTGGCATTTCTGCAGCCCAGTCCACATATACAGCCATTCCTTTGACAATGATGCATATGTAGTGTAGATCCTTGCTTGCTGAGTACTTCGGATGAGTACTCACGTTTGCTTTATTTTCTTTTTCCCCCATTTTCCATTTGATGCCACCAGACGACGGAGCCCCTGAGCCAGAAGCCTCAGCCGACGACCAGTACTACTACCCGCCTGGCGAGTACTACTACTACGAGGAGCCGTTCGACGACCAGGAGTAGGATCGGAGGGTCCAGGGCAGGAGACCTACGCCTTTCGATCGTAGTATTTTATTTTACCCCGCCTCTGTGAAGGCCTAATTCTCTCTATGTAATATATCTGTACCCAGATATCTAATGCTTCCGCTGACGCTTGTATGCCATCGAGCTATGTATTCGAGCCCTCGAGGCCCTGGCTTGTAATATTAAGCTTGTATGACTTTATTTTATGTTTTAGAGTTGTGTTGTGATATCTTCAAGTGAGTCCTTAGGCTTGATCGTGCGCATTTGCGTGTATGATTAGTGCACGATTAAGCCGGGGTCGTCACAGGTTGGTATCAGAGCCGACTGCCTCTAGGATTCCCCCTTTCCAACTCTTTGGCCGAAGTTGAGTCTAGTGGTCAAAAACTGTTTTACTAACTTGGCTGTGTGGCTTACGGGCCCACGTCGCCAAATGGGTGGTATTAGGATCTTTTATTCCTCGTCTTTAATCTGGGATTCTAATCTCTCATCTATTCGGGTTTAATAAAATTTACTAACACCGACATTTAGGTTCTCGTTAATTCTATCCACCCGGAGAGCTGGATTCAGTGCGATTTCCCTGACGTTGATCTGATTAGTCTGATAATCATTTTCCTTTCCATTGTTTTGTTTAACCTTTCCTTCCGAGATCGGTTATATTTCTCATTGTCTTATGACAACCCTGAACCTTTCTGTTTCAGATGGATCGACTATTTCCACCGCGGCCTACGACCCAGCTTGTGCTTCGCACTTGGGCTCGTGATGTCCCTGGATTTCCAGCTGTTCTGATCGCCCTCCTGAGTAGACTGGGTTACCGCTGGTGCCCCGAGTACATGGTCTATGAGGTTTATCGTGAGTTCAACCAGGAGCAGTACTATGCTGATGTTCGCATCTACGATCAGCAGGATAACTCTGACACTGAGCTTCACCGTTTTCACGGTATCGGCGTGACGATTGAGATGGCAGTACATGATGCCGCCTACTCTGCTGTCGCACGTCTCCGAGGAGAGCACAGTGCTAACTTGGATGATACTGTGTTTCGGTACATTCCGTATGCACCTGTTGGAGATGCTACTGGATTTTACACAGCTATCTGTGCCCCGTACGAGCCTCGTCGCTATGATCAGCGAGTTCTGATCCACTATGCTCAGGCTTTGGATCGCACTGTTCGTGCACTTGCTGTTGAGTTGTTTGCCACTCGAGCACGCTACTACGAGGCTATGACACAGTTGCTACCAGCTGTTCGTGCAGGGATGCATCCGGAGTACATTCTTTACCCGAGCAGGACTGAGATGCCATCAGGGATCGTCTGGCCTGCTGTGGGAGGTCACACGCCTGCACTGCATCAGAGTGCCCATGGAGCGCAGGATCCTTCTGCGACGAACGTCCATCGTCCGCACTTGCAGTTACCCCGTTTCAGTGGTTTTCTCCGACGCTGATGTAGCCCTTGCTATGTCCCGTTGTGTACTTCCTTACCGCGTGCCTGCGCGCCGCCTAGCATGTCTAGCTTTTCAATTTGCGCCGTTATGCGGCCCGAATGTAACCGACTATGTATGGATCTGTACGTCTTAATGACTACTTCTAGCATCTATTGCACTCTTTCAATAATGTCGAGTTACCTCATGTTTATTGATAAACACTTGCATAAGCTATCGCTGAAATACCCCTGTTGGAATAGCAGGATGGCTGACAACAACCCGCCACCGCCGCCACCACCTGATTACATGGCAGCGATGATGCAACAGTTTGAACTCAACCGCCAGTTTATGACGGGAATTATGCAGCAGTTCCCTCGTCCTGATGCTAATCAGCAGCCTTTCTCCATCACTTTGCCAGAATTTATGCGGCTCAGCCCATCCTTCTTCCGCAACACAGTCAACCCATTGGATGCAGATGACTGGCTGCGTGACATCTCCCATGAGATGGAGTCTGCTAGTGTCGCCGAAATTAACTATGTCACTTTTGCGACATATCTTCTTAAGGGTCCCGCAGCTCAATGGTGGGCTACTTACCGACAGACCCTACCACCTGGTACTGTCGTCACTTGGGCAGAATTCAAGATTGCATTCCGTGCCCGCTACATTCCTCAAGCTGTCATAGCTCGGAAGAAGGCCGAGTTCCGTAGCCTTGTTCAGGGCAACAAGACCGTGGAAGTATATCAGCGCGAGTTTCTTGACTTATCTCGCTATGCTGAAGAAGACATTCCTACTGATGAGCGAAGACAAGAGAAGTTCCGTGAAGGACTGCATCATGACATACAGTTGGCACTGCTTGTCCAGGATTATCCTGATTTCGCCACCTTGGTGAATAAAGCTATCATGGTTGAAACTGGACTGAAGAAGCATAAAGAAGCGTCCAGACGCACTCGTGAGTCGGGCTCATCTTCGGGCTCGTCTTCCCAGAAGCGACGCATCTGGTTCCCTCAAGGCATGTTTCGTTCAGCAGCACCTGCAAATAGACCCTCTTATGCTGCTCCACGTCTGCCACCTCCACCACCGAGACAGCCCCTGCCAACTCCAGCACCTCGAGCTCCAGCACCTCGTCCTGACAGCGGACTATGCTTCAAGTGTGGCAAGCCAGATCACCGTGCTAGAGACTGTTCTCAGAATCAGAATCAACTAGCTCTCCCTTCTGCTGGACGTGGAATTGGCCGTGGTATTCCTCAGCAGCGCAACAATAATGCCAGACCTTCTTATGGTCGTGGGCAGTACTACCACGTCAACATGTCTGAAGCTCCAGATCAACCAGATACTGTGATGGGTACACTTCTCGTTAATTCAGTACCAGCATCTGTTTTATTTGATTCAGGAGCATCGCATTCCTTCATGTCAGAACATTTTGCACGCATGCATGACATTAAATGCGAATACATGAACACACCCTTATTGGTACACACCCCCGCGGGTGGTTGCCGAACCTTTACAGTTAGCTATAATGTTCCCGTTGAAATTGAAGAGTTGGAGTTCAGTGCGTCTCCCATTATTCTGAGATCGTCCAAGATTGACCTTATTCTGGGAATGGATTGGTTGAAGGCCCACTATGCCTCAATCAATTGTGCCACCAAAGTTGTTCACCTCTTGCACCCCTCGAATGAGATGGTGAATTACCATGCTCATATCACTCAGAACGCCGAGGCTCAGATTTATGCCTTGAATGCGTTGAATGCTTCTCCGCTTCATGGGATTGAGACTATCCCAGTTGTCTGTGACTTCCCGGATGTTTTTCCAGAAGAACTTCCAGGAATACCCCCTGCTAGAGCTGTCGAGTTCGTCATCGACTTGAAGCCTGGCACCAAGTTCCTAAAAGTGCAATGGTCGAATCACACTGAAGACGAAGCCACTTGGGAACGCGAGGATCATCTTCGGGAAGAATATCCCGGACTCTTTCCTTCTACCTCCTAAATTCTCGGGACGAGAATTTCTTTTAGAGGAGGAGAATTTGTAACACCCCCTTGTAATGACCACAGTGATCAACTGCTAATAATGCCATGTCATCATCATTTGCTTTGCCTAGTCACTTGGGTTAATAATCCAATTCAAATTCACATCTGAAAAATCAAATTAAATTCCAAAGTGCAAATTGAAGTTGATCAAACTCTGCTGGAGAAATGTTATTTAATTAGCAAATAATCCAGTGGTCATGGCAAAATCATAATCATTATTTTTGGAGTTAGCTAAGTGAGTGAAACAACCTGAAACAGCACTTAAAACAGACTATTTACATCTATTAAATCATTACAGATTCAAATGAACTCCAAATCTGCCCAAACCACTTTTTGATGAGAGATAATATTGCATTGCAATATTTGGGACAACTCTCACATTTTTCAAAAGTGTAGAAATGCCCTAACTATTTTAAAACAGAAAAGGAAAGAAAAACAGAAAAGTAAGAAAAAGAAAAAAAGGTTAAACTGGACTGGACCAAGTGCACAGTGCACTGGCCCAGCCCAGCAGGCCCATTTCCCCCTTACCTCTCTCCTGCGTGTCGCCGGCGCCTTGGCCGAGCACGCGCGCGCCGGTGGGCACGCGACACCGCGACGCCACCGACGGAACAGTGCGGCGGCGAGGATAAGGTCGAGGCCCGGTGCTCTCCCCCTGGCCTCCCCCGTCATTTCTCCTCTCTCTCCCTCGCTCGCCTCTCCCTCTGCCTCCCCAGATCCGAGACGCCCGAGCGCCGCCGTCGCCACGCATCGCCACCGCCGTGGTCAGCGGCCTCCCCGCAACGCATGGAGGTGCCAAGGAGAAGCGCCGTCGTCGGCCACGTCTAACAGCGCAGTTAGAAGGAGCCGGGGAGCCCCGCAGCAAGCCAATCGAGCCGTCCCCGCACCTCTCTGCCTCCGGCGAGCTTCGTCGTCTCCGGCGCCGTCTGCAGCTACTAAGCCTAACGAGGGCTTTTCTTAGCCGCGCGGTGAGCCACTCTACCTTCCCCGTCTCTCTGTCTGGCCTCGCACGCTTCCTAGCCTAGTCCCACCGGCGCCCGAACGCGCCTCCGCATGAGCTCGCCGCCGGCGCCCTTCCGGTGACCAAATGGTCACCGGGCCGAGTCCTTTGTGCTCAGCGCATCGAGTAGGTTCCCAACAGCCTCGCCATTTGGTCACTTGCGCGCAGCTGCCTCGATCCCGTCGATGACCGAACTCCGGCGCCCGCCGCAAAGCTCGCCGTCGGCGACACAAGTCGTTTCCGGCCACCTCACCGCCACCGTTAGACGCGCCGTCGAACGGCCGTTCGAACGCACCCGGCCCCGTCCCATTTGGGCGCCCGTAGGCGAAATCCGACGCCGGCCTGCGCCCTCCGCCGCGTTTCGACGTCGCCGGCGGCTAAACGCCGGTCGCCGCCAGCGTGGCGGGCGTGGGGTCCACTCTGGGACGCTGACCAGTGGGCCCCCTGGCCATTTTGACCACGTTGACCACGGTCAACCGTGGTTACTGTTCATCCCCTCTCACTGACATGTGGGCCCCCGCGATTAATTAGACTAATTGAATAGTTAATTAAATAAAATTAATTGGATTAACCTAATGTCTCACTGACAAGTGGGCCCCCCCCCCCTAATTAATCCTGGTAATTAAACTAATTCACTGGATAAAGAAACAGAGGCTGACATGTGGGTCCCACTGGACCCACATGTCAGATTTGACTAGTCAGCCGACTGTTGACTTGCTGACGTCAGCAGCGCGTCATGCTGACGTCATAATTCATTTTCTGATAAATAAAAATAATTCCAGAAATTCAAATAATCTTTAAAAATTAATAACTTTTAAACCGTAGCTCGGATCGAAAAGGTTAAAACATGAAAATTGCTCAGAACGACGAGCCGAGTCTGATCGTGCCGTCTGTTTCTCCATCGGAACCTCCTACGTAGAAGAACTCGTAACTCCGGACCCGAATCCGGCAGATGAATAGTGCACACACGTCGGATATTAAATCCCAGAATAATTCTAAAAATAACTAAAATGACTTAGATGCATATTTAGGCAACCCTGCACTGCATCATAGCATCACACGCACCGTATTGCATCTGTTTGCATTATGTTTACCTGTTTCTTCCCCCTCTTCTCTCTCGATAGACCCCGACGTTGACGTAGCTCCCGAGGCAGACGCCGCACAGGAGTACGACTACGTCCCCGACGATACTACTGAAGACCTTGCCCTTGCCCTCGAGCAAACAGGCAAGCACCCCCATTTTGAGCATTCCGATATCGCCTATTCTCTCCCCTCTTATGCTTGCATTAGATGATACTGCTGCTGTTACTATCCTACTCTGATGCATAGCCTGTTTACTTGTAACCTACTTTTGATACATACCTGTTATCCTAAACTGTTTAGCATAGGATGGGTAGAGCCAGATCAGAGACCCACTTGTCCCGACCGCCCCGCTGGATACTCGGAAGACCCGTTTTACGGGATTGAAGATCAGTCCAGGGCACCGCACATCACTTTCCCCCCCTTTGTTGCCGACACTGCTGGGTTACCGTCGAGTGCCGAGGGTGATACCTCGTTAGCACTTCTGATGTTAACCTTGTAGGTTAGTTACTCGGTCGTGGTAAGCGAGGGTGATTCCTCCTACACCACCCCCGATAACGACATCGTCGCGCAACCTCTCAAGTGTGGACCTCGAGGGTGATTCCTCCTTCGTTCACCTTGATGATAACATCGAGCGGGAATTCCATCGAGGGTGATTCCTCAGGGTTCCCTTCGGTGTCAGACACACAGTTACCTTGGATATTATGACTTGCACTAAACTATGATACTAAAGACGGGTCGGCCCTGAGGGGTACCCGCGCGAGCTTATTGCGAAGTGATGTGGAGTCGGGTTGACCTGAATGGTGCCCGCGAGATAACTACGAGGCGTGGCCGGGCACTCTTAGCCCTTGCCACAAGTCCTCGAGACGGGGCGACGGGGTCACATCGATCGTGAGTCTCTGCTCGTTTCCGCGCGCTCCTAATCCACTACGGTTTGGATATTTGATCCGAGGGGCCTCTGGCCCGATAGCACTAACCATCACGTGGGCATAGTATGGGCGTTCTGCATCGTAACATCAGCCGAAAGCTCTGTCAGACGTCCAGTTCAGCATTGTGGCACGGTCGGATCGTACCGGCCTTCCGAGGCGGTGCTGGTATCCACCCTGCACACAACGACCCGGAGGGCGAGGGGCGATGGCCCAAGACCCCCTTGCGCTTAGGAGGTAGACCGGCGGGGACCTCTCTGCTGAGCTGTAGGTAGGGTTGCGATGTGTCGTTTGGCCGAGGCCGGGCATGACCCAGGAAAGCGTGTCCGGCCGGAGTTAAGTGAGCGTGGTGGGTAAGTTGGTGCACCCCTGCAGGGAAGAAACTTCTATCGATAGCCTGTCCTACGGTAACGGACACTCGGAGTTGTATCCCGATCGGTACAACTAGAACATGTGATGAGAATTGGATAGTACGGCTCTGGGATTGCTTTCTCGCAGGGAGTCGAGAAAGGATCTCAGGTCGAGGTTGATGATATTACTACTACTACTTTACATTATGTTCATCTGCTCTCTCCTGATGCTGCAAGACTGTCGAAGATTGTTGAAGATGCTAGTCTTCGATAGGACTAGGCTTTCCCCCTCTACTCTGGCATTTCTGCAGCCCAGTCCACATATACAGCCATTCCTTTGACAATGATGCATATGTAGTGTAGATCCTTGCTTGCTGAGTACTTCGGATGAGTACTCACGTTTGCTTTATTTTCTTTTTCCCCCATTTTCCATTTGATGCCACCAGACGACGGAGCCCCTGAGCCAGAAGCCCCAGCCGACGACCAGTACTACTATCCGCCTGGCGAGTACTACTACTACGAGGAGCCGTTCGACGACCAGGAGTAGGAACGGAGGGTCCAGGGCAGGAGGCCTACGCCTTTCGATCATAGTTTTTATTTTTACCCCGCCTCTGTGAAGGCTTATCTCTCTCTCTCTGTAATATATCTGTACTCAGATATCTAATGCTTCCGCTGACGCTTGTATGCCATCGAGCTTGTATTCGAGCCCTCGAGGCCCTGGCTTGTAATATTAAGCTTGTATGACTTTATTTTATGTTTTAGAGTTGTGTTGTGATATCTTCAAGTGAGTCCTTAGGCTTGATCGTGTGCATTTGCGTGTATGATTAGTGCACGATTAAGCCGGGGGCGTCACACAAAACCAGCGGATATCGGGTAGGGGGTCCCGAACTGTGCGCTAGAGGATCAATTGTAACAAGGGACGATGGGGACACGATGTTTACCCAGGTTCGGGCCCTCTTAAAGGAGGTAAAACCATACGTCCTGCTTGATTATATTTGATGAGTATAAGGGATACAAGAGTTGATCTACCTCGAGATCGTAATGGCTAAACCCTAGCTGTCTAGCCTATGATTATTCTGATTGCCTCTGCGGACTAAACCCTCCGGTTTATATACACACCGGAGGGGCCTAGGGTTGTATAGAGTCGGTTTACAGAAGAAGGAAATAATACATCCGGACACCAAACTTGCCGTCCACGCATACAGGAGTCCTACCCGAACACGGGGGATGGTCTTCTGCTTTATCTTCATGGCCCATCAGTCCGACCCATATTGAATAGACCGGACACCCAAGGACCCCCTAATCCAGGACTCCGTCAACCACCATAGAGGGGGTCGACTCATTCTCACCCCCGAGCCCTCGCAAGGTTGTTCATCCTCTGTACTTGTTCATCCTCAGCCCCTCGTGAGGCCAATCCACCACAAAGCAGGAGTAGGGTTTTACACCGCAAGGTGACCCGAACCTGGGTAAACTGCCATGTTTATCTTCTTCCTTACTCACGCGAGTCCGGCTAGGCTAGGCTATGGGGCGACGGGTTGGCAGGCTAGATAGGTTGAGTTCTTCGCACACGCCCCAGAGTTTGAACCTTCTTGGGTCTGCGGAGCCCTGAATCCGACAGGGGATATTGCTCCAATCGCGACTCATATGGATGTTGCACGGTTCATGTTTAGCCATGGTGGAGTTTGGAAGGTGGGGTTTTTGGGGGCTTGATTTACGGGGGAGAAGGCTCTCGGTGCTGGAGCGGCAAGCAAGGGAATAGTGGTACTGGGGAGGCGAGGGTACACGGGGGCATAGTGAGATGATGAAGAGTGACCTCAGGATCTCCGGCGAGACGGAGATGGAGATGGATTGGTGCTAGGGGAGAGGGAGACGAGGCGAGGCATGCTATACAGCGGCAGTGACAGTGACTGCACAGTGCACAAGGTGAGGCTGACTTTGGTAACCCAAACACGCCGCCTGGAATAGTGTCACCTCGGGCGCAGGGTCTTGTCACTTCACTGTGAGGACCGGATGAATATTATCTTGACCATCAAGTGTGCCACAGTTGTACTACTACTAGTAGTAACATACAGAGTAGTACTGTATACCGAAAATAGGTCTCCCGTGCTAGCATGCCTCTGGGTTCACTTCATCCTCCAGGTAGCATCCATATTGCGAGCAGAACCAAATTCTCGTGCATGCGGAAGCGTGAAGAAGGGCTTTTTCTTTTTTTTAGGATAACCACATATTCCTTAACCAGAAAAGGTTGTATCTCGCAGGCACGCGCCAATATCAATCCGAACCAGCTATGACACATTTTTTTGTGCAAAGAGATGGATATGTTTGTATATCTGTTCGTCCACCCAAGTGGGTTTTGCATAGGTCCCACCTGTCAGGAGGGGTGCAGAAATAAAAAGGGATCATAAAATGTTTCGCCATGGTGATTCGAAAGAGTGACCTCAACTAACCAGTGGCACATGTAGCGATAGAAGGATGGGCACGTACACTGACACGGACCACTCCTCAGTATGATACCCGCATAGGCTTTTCCCTTTGCAGGTTGGTCTACCTAGCCGTCTAATCAACTTCCTTCATGCCACTTCTCCCATTTAATTCTCCATCGGGAACCGATTTTCCTCGGCTTCTTCACCTCTCCTTCCTTTGCATTCAAACCCCACTGGATTCACATCCTCCTGGAGTAATTCCGAAGCCCCTTTAAATAATCATCTTCTTCAGTTAGACTAGCCATCTTAATCCTAATTCTCCAAACCATAGCCCTCCGGTCCAGCGGTTCCAAATGGCGAAAGAGATCCCTATGTAGGTTTTTAGCGTTAAACATGTCCTCGTCGAAGGCTCGTTGAGCATAGTTACCACCGTCACTGACCACCCAAGGGTTGTTCAGGAGTGGATCAACAATGTATACAACTCCCTCCAAAAGGTGGAGATGAAGGTCGTTGGTCTCGACACAGAGTACACAGAGCGTGCCACTAGGAAGATCCAACGCGCCGCCATCCTTTAGCTGTGCCTCGAAGATGAAGTTTTGGTGTATCACATCATACACGCGCCCTCCATACCAGGTGAGCTCCACGATTTCACGTCTCGGGAGGACATATACTTCTGTGGGGCAGCCATCGAAGGGGACAAAGAGAAGCTGGTGCCGTACAACCTTGACTTAAAAACATTGCTGACCTACAAACCAGAATTCCTGTAGACGATTGTGATAAAGAAACACCATCCCTATTCGACGTAGCAAATTCTGTACTCAGAACAAATCTTGAGAAGGGTGATGAGACACTGGGATTAAGGTCGTCTGGATGGGAGAATTATCCCTTGACCTACAAGCGGATAAAATATGCTGCCCTCGATGCCCGTGTGAGTTTCGAGATAGCTGCAAGGTCGAAAGAGCTTGTTGCGAAGCCTTCTCCCACAAAAAATGAGAAGAAGAAGAAGAAGAATCTGCACCAGCAGCAGGGCATTATAGATGGATGAACTATTTCCTCTCTTGTAAAAATTATATTTCCTCTCTGTGTACATTGATATAGATGAACTATTTCGCTGGTGTGCATGTCTTTGGAACAAGTGTACTCTGTGTACGTTGATATAGGTCCGCTTGACTATAATGAACTATTTATCCGCCTAGTTTTCTCTACTACTCCTTGCAGTGAGTGGTATGCAATGCATGTGTTAGTAGACATGACAGCTTGTCTATGGAAGTTGAACTACGGCGACCATCATGTTTCTACCACTACCACATGCGATTCCCACGACGCCTCTCCAACCGACGGCACCACGTCCCCCGACGTGCGCCTCACCCCTCTCGGCCCCACCGCTCCTCTGCCTTTGTGTGCATGACATGTGGGCCAGCTGAACTGCGACGACCATCAAGTTTCTACCATAGCCACGCGCGATTCCCATGACGCCGCTCGAACCCATGACACCACACGTCCCCCGACCTGCGCCTCACCCCTCTTGGTCCCACCGCCCCTCTGCTTTTATGAGAATGACATGTGGGCCAGCCGCATTGAGGGTCCATATGTCATTGAATCAAAGGCAGGTGCACTAAGCCGCTGAAGCTCGGTCCCGTGGGCCCCGAGAGGGAAATGTAACTCCTGCGCTAGACCTTGTGGTGCTCCCGCAGTACGAACTCGTGCCAAACTCGAAATTTGTTTCTTACTACTACCAATGTGCCGGCCCGTGCGTTGCAATGGATCCAAAGTAGTAGAATAATACTTGTTCACAAACTTGAAATATAAACACTCTAGTTTTGATATACATATATCAGTAAAAATAAACTATGCTTCACTGAAGACATATTCCTCGGGCTGTTTTGATGAGGTGAGGGGATGGTGTGGCTGGTTTCAAGATAATAATAGATTTTTAAAACATTGGAGCAGATTTTTTTCTAACATTTTGTAGCGTGGCACGGCATCCGGTGCACCTAAGCACCCGAAAAAAAGTGGAGTGCACTCTAAAGATATTTACATGCTCCCATTTAGTGGAGTGCACTCTAAACACATTATCTATTTATTTTTCTCTAGCCTTTCCTAGCCATGCAACCAAGCCACATAAGCTAGTCATGCATGCAATCCATAAATTGCAATATACTCCAGCATGCAATGCCGCCACATCATCTATTTATGCCTGTTAGTCATAGGTTGTTTTTTGCATTAGTCTTTATCCTTCACAGTTTGGTAGAGGTATGATTAATCCAAATATTAATGTTCCATAAAACTAAACTCCAAATGTCCACCGGAGCCAAGGCAGAGGACGTACGACGGGGGCGGTGGAGGTGTCTTCGTAAGAGGAGGAGAGCTCGAAGGATAATCTTGCACGTCCGCCGCCACCTGCATATCGGCGCAGGACTCCTTGAGCGCCCACTGAAGCTCGCGCTCCTCCAGGGAGCGGCGGAGTCACGGGATTTTCCTAAACCACGATGGGCACCATGTAGTACTCCTCGTAGCCGGGAGCGCGGTGCTCGCGTCCCGACTCCTGGGGTACTGTCTGGAGCACGCGCTCAACCACCTCGTCAGCCACAAGGAGGCCAGGCTAGCAGCCGTGCTGTTGGAGCACATGCTCGTGTGCCTGAGCGGTGAGGATGCGATGTTGGTGGGCGTGCTGCCAGAGCACGTGCTTGTCCACGTCGAGAGCGGCGACGATGCAATGTTCGCGGGCGGCGATGATGCGATGCTCGCGGGCATGCTGCTGGAGAACGGGCTCGTTGACATTGTGAGTGGCGAGGATGCGATGTTCGCGGGAGTGCTGCCGGAGCACGTGCTCGTCCACATCGAGAGCGGCGACGATGCGATGTTCACGGGCGTGCACTCGATGATGTGATGCTCGCGGGCATGCTGCTGGAGAACACGCTCGTCCACATATTGTGAGCGGCGAGGACGCGATGCACCTCCTCGTGACCGACCAGGGCGTGCTGCTGGAGCACAGCTACCCCTCGTGGCCGATGAGGGCGAGCCGCTAGATCACACCGTCCTCCGCATGGACAGTCAGCGCGCGCTACTCGCGGCCGTAGAGGGCGTGCTCCACCTCGGCGATGTCGGAGACTCCATCCTCTTCCCAGGCCGTGGCGCTATCCACTTCGGCAACGGCTGCGTGCTCTGGTGGGTGTTGTGTCCGTATGGGAGCTTCAAGCTACAGTACCAGTGGGGCGGGGGGTGGCCTTTTGTGGTTTCACAGGGTCTAAGGAGAAAAATAGAATCAGAAGTAGCACAATATGTTGGAACGTGTCGGAGGAAGGCTAGCAGGAGCAGTACAACAAACATCAAATGCGCACCATATTTTGAGAAGGGTTTAATGCAATTTGTGTGAAATGGGTCTGTGTGGATGTAGGAGTAGGACATCCATATCATTGACATTCATGCACGCAACAAACATTTGTGTGCATGATTTCACCCTATTTTCATATTCTGTTTGGGAGTGGATTTGATCGGAGCTCATTTTTTTAGTTGGTTTCAATTTAGACTATGCATGTATTATTGCGAGAGATAGATATAGAGAGAATATTTGTGTGACAAAGAGGGGGGGGGCAGCGATACCTAATGAGAGAGGGGCATATGCGTGTTTGAAAGACTGTGTGTGTCGTAGAGAGAGGAGTGTCCGAAAGGGAGAGAGAGGGTGTGTGCGTGTGCGTGTGTGTTAGAGAGAGAGAGAGGTGCGTGTAACATCGGGATCGACAAGGTTACGAGGTTGCGGATATGGGAGAGCGATAGTGTGTGTGCGATGAAGGGACACACAGACAGCGTCTGTTTCCGTGTGAGAGAACATGATAGACCTCGACAGCACGGATGGCTAGGGGTGGAAGGTTATGTGTGGTAGAAAGAGATAGTAGAGAGATAGATGAATGCTTGTTTGTTGCAAGGAGACCTAGCTACATAGATGGGGGTAGCAATAAGAAGAGAATGTCGATGTGCCTTTTTGTCATGGGATGGAAGAGAGACCAAGAGACACGCATCGTGTGGAGAGGTGTGCGTGTTTCGAGAGAGAGAGAGGGAGGCGTGGACCTGAATAATGAGATGGGTGCTCATGTGTATGTTATAGGGAAGGAATTGTCTAGGTGGTAGTCTTTTGATGGCGACCCAATCTTTCAATGAGAGTGGGGATAAGTATCGATTTGGTGGATTTTGACGTTGACGATCCAGCTATATCATACCTGGTGATACATATCAACAATCGTTCCTAAACAAATCTTCGATGGACGATGATCTTATCATATGCACAAAATCAACCTAAATAACGAGATGGAGTTCCTCCAAGCAACCGAAGAACTGGCTAGAACTAAGATAATGCAATCGTAATTGCCAATATGAATTAATTAAGGATAATGGTGGGGTTGCTGGTACTGAACAAAAGGCGGTAGTCCAACACACACCCTGCAATTGCAAATTATAGCGAAGCAAAACAATGTGTACACAACAACGCGAGTTCTAACCTAGAAAAACGGTAGTAGCCTTATTTATATCTATAGACTATATTAGTATATTTTTTATTTGCATAGTTATATCTATATCTATTCCACTCCCTCCATTTGTAATTTACTCCGCACATATATAGCTTTGGCTACAGCCAAATTTTATAAAGCTTGATCGAATTTGGTGAAAGCAATATGAATATTTACACTAACAAATTTACATGATGTGGAAATAAAAGCAATGATGAATCGAATGATATATATTTGGTTGTGTATATGTTAATACTTTTTCCTACAAATTGTTGAAAGTATACAAAGTTTGACTTTAGAGAAACCCAATATGCGGTATTATGTATAGTGGTAGTAGTACGTACCTAGTTCGTCCCGTTTTTTGTTCCTACGATGCTGTGCCGTGCACGTACCTAGTTGTATAGTGGTGGTAGTAGTACAAACTTCATAGTAGGAGTAGTACGGAGTGCTCCTACTCTATCAACATCTGACACCAAATTTCTTGGCTTCCGTGCTATAGCTAGATCTTCCCCTCCTCGTTTCTGTTTTCCAACGTGGCGGGCGGGGTGCGGTTTGCCGATAGTCGGTTTGCTCAACTGCGGTCCCACATGAAAGTGAAAATGCTAGGCAACACGCCTTCCCTAGCTATGTGGCGTGTCGGATGATCTCTACTATGCAACTTTATTCTTGTAGACTCGTGTTGGGCCTCCAAGCGCAGAGTTTTGTAGGACAGTAGCAATTTTCCCTCAAGTGGATGACCTAAGGTTTATCAATCCGTGGGAGGTGTAGGATGAAGATGGTCTCTCTCAAACAACCCTGCAACCAAATAACAAAGAGCCTCTTGTGTCCCCAACACACCAAATACAATGGTAATTTGTATAGGTGCACTAGTTCGGCGAAGAGATGGTGATACAAGTGTAATATGGATAGTAGATATTGGTTTTTGTAGTAGGAACAATAAAAAACAGCAAGGTAGCAATTGATAAAACGGAGCACAAACGGTATTGCAATGCTTGAAAATGAGGTCTAGGGTCCGTACTTTCGCTAGTGCAATCTCTCAACAATGCTAATCTAATTGGATCATATAACCATCCCACAACGTGTGATGAAGAATCACTCCAAAGTTCTTATCTAGCGGAGAACATAAGAAGAAATTGTTTGTAGCTATTCTTTCCGATCGATATATCCAAGAGTTCGTACTAAAATAACACCAAGTTATTCTTTCCGATCGATCTCTCAAGAGTTCGTACTAAAATAACACTAAGTTATTCTTTCCGATCGATCTGTCAAGAGTTCGTACTAAAATAACACCAAAGCAAATTCAGATTCATAATACTCAATCCAACACAAAGAACCTCAAAGAGTGCCCCAAGATTTCTACCGAAGAAACAACAGACGAGAACATGCATCAACTCCAATGCATAGATTACCCCAATGTCACCTCGGGAATCCGCGAGTTGAGTACCAAAACATATCTCAAGTGGATCAATATAATACCCCATTGTCACCATGGGTATTCATATGCAAGACATACATCAAGTGTTCTCAAATCCATAAAAGTATTCAATCCGATAAAATGAAATCTCAAAGGGAAAACTCAATTCACAACAAGATAGAGAGGGGAAAACACCATATGATCCAACTATATTAACAAAGCCCGCGATACATCAAGGTCATGACATCTCAAGAACACGAGAGAGAGATTAAACACATAGCTACTGGTACAAACCCTCAGCCCCTAGGGTGGACTACTCCCTCCTCATCATGGTGGCCGCCGGGATGATGAAGATGGCCACCGGTGATGATTTTCCCCTCCGACAGGGTG
Organism: Thinopyrum elongatum; assembly: GCA_011799875.1. Taxonomy (NCBI): domain Eukaryota; kingdom Viridiplantae; phylum Streptophyta; class Magnoliopsida; order Poales; family Poaceae; genus Thinopyrum; species Thinopyrum elongatum. The sequence continues at coordinate 124,402,899 of CM022301.1, forward strand.
CCGGAATGGGGTCTAGATTGGTTTTTCGTGGCTACAGAGGCTTGCGGCGGTGGAACTTCTGATCTAGGGTTACCCCGAGGGTTTTTGGAATATTTGGGAATTTATAGGGGGAAGAGGCGGTGCGGGAGGCCACCAAGGTGGGCACAACCCACCTGGGCGCGCCTGGGCCCCCAGGCGCGCCCTGGTGGGTTGTGCTCTCCTCGGAGCTCCCCTCTGGTACTTCTTTGGCCCACCGGGTGTCTTCTGGTTCAGAAAAAATCTCCAAAAAGTTTCGCCGCGTTAGGACTCCGTTTGGTATTGATTTTCCGCGATGTAAAAAACAAGCAAAAAATAGCAACTGGCACTGGGCACTATGTCAATAGGTTAGTGCCAAAAAATGATATAAAGTTGCTATTAAATGATTGTAAAACATCTAAGAATGATAATATAATGGCATGAATACTTCATAAATTATAGATATGTTGGAGATGTATCAGCATCCCCAAGCTTAATTCCTACTCGTCCTCGAGTAGGTAAATGATAAAAGAAATAATTTATGAAGTGTGAATGCTAGCAAAATGCATAAGTTTGATCAATGATAATTTCAATCACTTTTTCTAGCATCATAACAGCAACTCTTTCTCATAAAACTTATCATGATAAAGTAGCAATTGAAAACAGAATTTTTGTTGTGGAAAGCTACCTATCATATTCATCATATACTCTTTCTTTTGTAGCATGGACATTTGAACTTAAATGATTCAAAGCAATAGTCTATAATTTGACATGAAAACATCAATACTCAAGCATATCAACAAGCAACCATGTCTTTCAAAATATCAACACTAAAGAAAGTTATCCCTAGCCCATCATGCTCAATCATGGATCCATTCGCAAAACACACTCGCATATTAGCTACATCCAATGCTCAAGTACGATCATAGTGCCCCTTAGTTGGTGCTTTATAAGAGAAGATGGAGACTCAAATAAAAATAAAAATTGCATAAAGTAAATAGATAGGCCTTCGCAGAGGGAAGTAGGGATTTGTAGAGGTGCCAGAGCTCAAAGCTTAAATTGAGAGATAAATTTTTTGAGAGGCATACTTTTCCTGTCAATGAAAATGACCGAGTAATTCCCAACACTTTCCATGCTAGATATATCATAGGCGGTTCCCAAACAGAAAATAAAGTTTATTCCTTTTTCCACCATTCTTTCACGATCCATGGCTAGCCGTATCCACGGGTGCCCTCCATACCAACACTTTCCAAGAAATTTATTATTTGACAACTTAAAGTAAATTCATTTTTAATTTCGGGACTGGGCATCCCTAATACCTTTGCCGTACTCTCGTGCAATGACAAGTGAATAAACACTCATCTTGAGAATAACACATCTAGCATGGAAAATATTGGCCACCCCCTGCTGCTTCATGAGCGGTATGAACACACAAAAAGGAAATTATTTTGAAAATTTAAAGATGGCACATACAAATTTGCTTAGAACGGCATGGAAATACCGCATATAGGTAGGTATGGTGGACTCATTTGGCACAACTTTGGGTTTAAGAATTTGGATGCACAAGTAGTATTCCCACTTAGTACAAATGGAGGCTAGCAAATAGATTGAGAAGCAACCAACCAAGAAACGAAAACTCACATAAACGAGCATTGAGCATAACCAACACCGAATAATGCACCACAAGTAGGATGTAATTTCATTGCATAATTATTGACTTTCGTGCTTGCATAGGGAATCACAAAGCTTAACACCAATATTCTTACTAAAGCATAATTACTCACCAACATGACTCACATATTATTATCTCCATATCGCAAAACTATTGCAAGAAATCAAACTTATCATATCCAGTGATCTACATGAAAGTTTTTATTATATCCTTCTTGAATATCCATTACTTTGGGACTAAATTTATGTATTACCATTGCTACTAACAAGATCTCAAATAAATTGTAACACCCCTGTGTAACTACCACTGTGATCAGCTGCTAATAATGCCAAGTCATATCATTTGCAGTGCTTAGACATAGTGGTTAACCAAAGCAATTCAACTCCATTTTGAAAATCAACTCATATTCAAAAGTGCAAAATAACTTTGCTCAAACATTGTTGCAAAAATGTTCACTAAATAGCAAATATTCCTGAATCACTCATAAAAATATAAACAATGGAATTGGAACTAGCTAAATGGTTCGAACTACATGAAACAACACCAAAACAGCAATATTTAATCCATTTAAAATCATAACAAATTCAAATGAAACCCAACTTTGCCCAAACCAATTTTTGGTGAAAGCTAACATTGCACGGTAGCATTTGGGTCAACTCATATGTTTTACAAAAATGCAAAAGTGACCTAACTAATACAAAACAGAAAAGAATAAAAGAAAAAGTAAAACAGAAACAAAAAAATAAAACGAGGCACTGTGCACTGGGCCTAAGTGCACAGTGCCCCGACTACCGGCCCACCTGGCCCATTCCCTTCCCTCTCTCTCTCCTGCGTGTCGCCGCGCCCATGGCCGAGCGCCCGCGCGCCAGCGAGGCGGTGACACGGCGATAGCCTCGACGCCCACCGACGCTCGCGAGGATAAGGACGAGCCTCGTCCACTCCCCCTGGACATCCCCACTCGCTCTCCGCCTCTCTCTCCCTCGCTAGCCTTGCTTGCCTCCTTCTCAGATCCACTGCCCGAGCGAGCTCGCCGCCGCCCGCCGTCGAAGCCGTGGCCACAGAGCCTCCCTCGCCGTCTCTTTGTGTCCACTGGCTTCGCCTCGCTCGGCTACTTCGACTGCCGCCCGCCATTTGGCTCAGGGAGGACCACACGAACGGGATCGAGCGCGGCATCGAGCTCTCTGCCGCCGGCGAACCCCGACGGTTCCGGCATTCCCCTGCGGTCCCGATCACTCGCGGGCCTTCTTGTGCCGCACAGTGAGCTCCTCCGTCTCCTATTCCCCTCCGCTAGCTTCTTCCTGCGCTGTAGGTAGCTGCCGCCGCGCCCGAGCTCTATCCGTCGCCGACGAGCTCGTGGCCGTGGCCATGGCCCCTGTCATGTTCGCCTGAGGCCACCGTTGTGCTCCTGGTGCTCCCAGGAGTCCAACGAGCTCGAGAACGAGCTTTCCCGTGCTCCCTAGCGCTAGATCCCCAACTCCCAAACTCCGGCGACCGCCCCGTCGCTCGCCGCCGTTGTTTTAGGTCGTCTCCGGCCATGTTTTTGGCATATATGAACGCGCGACGCAACGGCCGATCGAACGGTACCGTCAGCGCTCGATTTGGTGCCCCATAGGTGATTTCCGAGCTCCTCCGGCGAGTTCGCCACCGCGGGAGGCTCGCCGGAGCTCTCTCCGGCGCCACTCTGACGTGGCAAGTGGTGGGGCCTGCCCAGAGACACTGACTGGTGGGCCCCGCGGTGCGTTTGACTAGGTTGACTGCGGTCAACGCAGTTACTGTTCATCCCCTCTCTCTGATGTGTGGGCCCCTCTGTGCTAATTAATGTTAATTAACCTTTAAAATTAATCTGTTAACTAATCAGACACTAACAACTGGGGCCCACACCCCCTAATTAGCTCTGTTAGTTTAATTAATCCACAGTTAGCCAAACAGAGACTGACATGTGGGTCCCACTGGACCCACATGTTAGGTTTGACTGGTCAGCCGACCTGTTGACCCGCTGATGGCATCATGCTGACATCATAAATCATTTCTATTAATAAAATTAATTCCAGAAAATCATTTAAACTTTAAAAATTAATAACTTTTAAACCGTAGCTCGGATCAAAAAAGTTAAAACATGAAAGTTGCTCAGAACAATGAGACGAATCTGATCATGTCGTCTGTTTTGATGCCGGAACCCCCTACGTAGTAGAACTCGTAACTGCGAGCCCGATTCCGGTAGATGAATAGTGCACACACACACCGGGTAATAAATCCCGCGATAATCCTAAAAATAACTAAAGTGACTTAGGTGCATATTTAGGCAACCCTGCACTGTATCATAGCATAGCACGCACTGTGTTGCATCTGTTTGCATTATGTTTACCTGTTTCTTCCCCCCTCTTCTCTTTCGATAGACCCCAACGTTGACGTAGCTCCCGAGGCAGACACCGCTCCGGAGAACGACTATGTCCCCGACGACCAGCCACTTGCCCCAGAGCTTGCAGGCAAGCACCCCCATTTTGAGCATACCAATATCGCCTACTCTCTTCTTTCTTATGCTTGCATTAGAAGTTACTGCTGTTACTGTATCCTATATCTGCTACATAGCCTGTTTACTTGTAACCTGATTTTGGTACTTACCTGTTATCCTAAACTGCTTAGAATAGGTTGGGTAGAGACCATTAGAGACCCCACTTATCCCGACTGCCCCGCTGGATGATCAGAAGACCCGAGCAACGGGATTGAAGACCAGGCCCCGACACCGCACGTCACATCCCCCTTAGTTGCCGACACTGCTGGGTTACTATCGAGTGCCGAGGGTGATACCTCGTCGGCACTTCTGATGATAACCTTGTAGGTTAGTTATTCGGTCGTGGTAAGCGAGGGTGATTCCTCCTACACCACCCCCGATAACGACGTCGTCGCGCAACTCCTCAAGTGTGGACCTCGAGGGTGATTCCTCCTTCGTTCACCTTGGCGATAACATCAGGTGGAATTCCATCGACGGTGATTCCTCAGGGTTCCCTTTGATGTCAGACACACATAATACTTTGGATACTATGACTGAACACTGAACCGTGATACTAAAGACGGGTCGGCCCTGAGGGGTACCGGCGCGAGCTTATTAGCGAGTGATGTGGAGTCGGGTGGACCTGGATGGTGCCCGAGGGTTGAACACGAGGCATGGCCGGGCATTCCTCGCCCTTGCTACAAGTCCTCGAGACGGGGCGGCGGGGTCACATTGATGTACGGTGGAACCCTAGGTGGCCGATTTTCACGATTGGAGCGGATCCTACGAAGAACACGAAGAACAAGAGGGGAAACGCGAGGGAAATCACGAGGGGAAACGAGAGGAAACACTCAAATAGACAAGAAACGATCACACATGTGCTAGATCCTCGAAACACAAAGAGATACACGATCCAAATCCAACAAAGGACGATACATAGGGTAACCGGTTCTTCTCCGTGAGGAGGTCTTGAGTTCTTCCCGTTAGGGGTCTTGAATCCAAGTGGATCTTCTTCGTAGAGGCACGGTCTCTCTCGGAGGAGTAGATCCGGATGGATGAGCAAAGCTCTATCTCTCAAATGAGCTATCACTTCGCTAACCCTAGTTCGTCCAAGTGAAGGGGTATTTATAGTCTAGGGAGATAGAGGGGATACATGGGCCTAAGCCCGTTACTGCCGGGCATTCCCGGGACGCCGGATGTCCGGGCTGGCGCCGGATGTCCGGGCTGTCGGAGGCCGTTTTTTAGGTTCGGATGATGGGGGCGCCGGATATCCGGGAAGAAGGCCGGATTTCCGGGCCGGAGGCCGGATGTCCGGGCTAGTCGCTGGATGTCCGGGCCCTGTAGACCTGGCCGCTGGCTCTTTGCTGCTGAAGACACTTCCAGGGGCCGGATGTCCGGGGCCTGGGGCCGGATGTCCGGGCCCTGGAGACTTCTCCGGTTCCTTCCGTTGTTCCTCTTCGTCCGTGAACTTGGAGACTTGTCCGTCTTCATGAGCGTCTCTGAGAGGGTCTTCTAAGTACCTGAGCACGCATAGCATTTCCGTTTGAGGTAGTAGCCATGTCTCACATGATTCATATGGAAGTTCATTAAGGAGAGATGTCACCTCGGTCTCAAGAGCTCTAGCTCATGCTCGTGTCATGGGTCCTCTTGGCCTTTGGTGAGACGAAGATAGGTCCATGGGGATGACCAAAGGATGCTCCGCATCATCTCCCCTCCCTTGGGAAAGATCCGACCTCGGATCGAAATCCTCATCACGATGGTACGGGGAGAGATCTTTGACGTTGAAGATGTCGCTCACGGAGTACTTGTCGCGGGGGATGTCGATCTTGTAGGCGTTGTTGTTGTAGCGTTCAAGCACCTTGAAGGGTCCATCGGCTCGTGGTAGAAGTTTGGACTTGCGTTCGTTGGGGAAGCGTTCCTTGCGAAGGTGTAGCCACACAAGATCTCCAATGTTGAATATCATGGGTTTCTTGTTGTTGTTGAGCTTGGTCGCGAGTCGTTGTACTTGGCGCTCGATGGCGTGCCGTGTATCTTCATGCATCTTCTTGAGGTAGTTTGCTCGGGCACTCGCGGCCATGTTGATGCGCTCTTGTAGAGGTAGAGGAAGAATGTCCAATGGAGATAACGGGTTGAAACCGTAGACGACCTCGAAGGGGGACTTGCCGGTAGTTGAATGTCTTGCGCGGTTGTAGGCGTACTCGGCGATGGGTAGGCACTCCTCCCACTCCTTGATGTTCTTCTTGATCAACACACGTAGTAGAGTGGAAAGCGTGCGGTTCGTCACCTCCGTTTGGCCGTCGGTTTGTGGATGGTATGTCGAAGAGAATAGTAGCTTGATTCCGAGCTTGGCGCATAAGGTCTTCCAAAAGTAGCTTAGGAATTTGACGTCGCGGTCCGAGACAATCATCTTGGGTACTCCATGGAGACGCAATATTTCCCTACAAAAGAGATTGGCAATATGTGAAGCATCGTCTATCTTGTTGCATGGAATGAAGTGAGCCATCTTAGAGAATCGGTCCACAACAACAAACACGGAATCCTTTCCATTTCTAGTTCTAGGCAAACCAAGCACAAAATCCATGCTAATATCTTCCCATGGTTGGTATGGAATTGGGAGAGGCATGTAAAGGCCATGAGATTGAGCTTTGGACTTAGCTTTGCGACATGTCGAACATCGGTTGGTGAAGTGTGAGACGTCGCGGAACATCTTGGGCCAATAATAGTTCTTGGAGAGCGTAGCGAATGTCTTGTCACGTCCAAAGTGTCCCATTAGTCCGCCTCCGTGAGATTCTTGCAAAAGGAGCAAATGAAGAGAAGACTCGGGGATACACAGTTTGTTAGCTCTCATAAGATAATCATCTTTGATGTAATAGTGTTCCCAAGATGTATGCGTCAAACACTTGGCATAAGGAGTAGCAAAAGTAGGATCATGCGCATACAAATCTTTTATGTGCTCAAAGCCAATGACATTCAACTCAAGTTTATTAACAAGCATGCATATGCGGGAAAGAGCATCTGCCACAACATTTTCTTTAACCTTAATATACTTGATGACATAAGGAAATGACTCAATGAATTCACTCCACTTAGCATGACGCTTGTTCAACTTAGTTTGACCCTTAAGGTATTTAAGCGTTTCATGGTCAGTGTGGATGACAAATTCATGAGGGCGAAGATAGTGTTCCCATTCACGCAAAACTCGCACTAAAGCATATAGCTCTTTGTCATATATGGGGTAATTAAGTTGCGCTCCGGAAAGTTTCTCACTAAAGTAAGCAATTGGGCGCTTCTCCTGCGTTAACGCACCTCCTATGCCATTACCACTAGCATCACAATGAACTTAAAAAGTTTTGTCAAAGTTGGGTAATGCAAGCACGGGAGCATGAGTAAGCAAATTCTTAAGCTCATTGAATGCGGTATCTTGGGATGGTCCCCAAACAAAGGGTGCATTCTTCTTACTCAAAGCATGTAAAGGTGAAGCAATGGTGCTAAAATCCTTCACAAATCTACGATAGAAACCGGCTAAACCAAGAAAACTACGCACTTGTTGCAAGTTGGTTGGTTGGGCCCAATTTTTAATAGCATTGATCTTAGATTCATCTACATGAACACCCTTAGAAGACACAACGAAACCTAAGAAAACAAGCTTATCAACACCAAAAAGGCATTTGTCCATAGTAGCATAAAGGCGCTCTTTTCTAAGAGTTTGCAGCACGGTTCTAAGGTGGGTGACATGATCTTTGAGAGATTTGCTAAAGATAAGAATATCGTCAAAATAAACCACAACAAATACGCCAATATAAGGTCGAAGAATAAAATGCATGACTCTCATGAAAGTACCGGGTGCTTCGGATAAACCCATTGGCATAACAAGCCATTCATATAAGCCAAATTTGGCCTTAAATGCGGTTTTCCATTCATCACCTTCTTGGATGCGTATTTGATAGTAGCCACTTTTAAGATCAATTTTAGAGAAAATGGTGGCTCCGCTAAGCTCATCTAGCATATCATCTAGGTGTGGAATGGGGTAACGATATCGCATGGTAATAGCATTGATAGGACGACAATCGGAACACATGCGAAATGTACCATCTCTCTTGGGAACAAGGATTACCGGAATGGCACAAGGGCTCAAGCTTTCTCGTACATGGCCGTTGTCGATGAGTTGCTGTACTTGCCGTTGGATCTCCTTGGTTTCCTCGGGGTTGACGCGGTAGGGAGCCTTGTTAGGAAGGGGTGCTCCGGGGATGAGGTCGATTCGGTGTTTGATGCCTCGTAGTGGAGGTAAACCCGGAGGTAGCTCGTCGGGGAAAACATCTTGAAATTCCTGCAATAGAGAAGATAACACTAAAGGTAGATTGTGAGAGTTGTTAGTTTTGGGTGCCTCATCCTTGCACAAAAGGACATAGTGCATAACACTTGATGGGTTCTCACACACTTCTCTCATCTCACTTTTGGTGGCAAAGAGGAGTAGGTTTTTCTTGTCGCTCATCGTGGAGGCACTCGATTTGGGCTTGTGGCGCTCACTCTCTTTATGGTGGTTCGCTCTCACATTATTTTCTCTACGATGGGTGGTTTGTTTGTCGGCGATCACTTGACTTGGAGACATAGGTCGTAGCACGTACTCCTTTCCTTTCATCTTGAAGCTATAGTGATTCGTCCGCCCATTGTGGATGACACCTCGGTCAAATTGCCATGGCCGTCCAATAAGGAGGTGGCAAACGGACATCGAAACGACATCACACTCCAAAGTGTCTTCGTAAGCTCCGATCTTGAAGGAAACTTGTACCATATGCTCGACTTGGATAGTGCCGGAGTCGCTTAGCCATTGAACCTTGTAGGGATGTGGGCGCTTCATCTTGACTAATTGGAGCTTGGAGCATAGTTCTTCACTTGCTAAGTTATGGCAACTTCCTCCATCGATGATGACCTTCACGGACCTTCCATTGATGTCGGCCTTGGTGTGGAAGATATGGCATCGTTGGTCTTCTTCTTGTTGATGTTGAAGTGTCAAGACCTTGGAGACAACAAGAGCGGGGCTCGAATCTTCATCGCAAAAGACTTGATCATCTTCATCCTCGTTCACTTGCCGGAGCATGGCCACATTCTCAAGGGCTTCCATTTCGCCTTCACTCATTGAGTCATAGGTACCATCATCGTTGAAGATCATGGTGCGCTTGTTGGTACACTCGAAGGACTTGTGGCCTCGGCCGCCGCATGTGAAACACTTGATTGAACTTGTCTTGATGGTCTCATCGGTTGGAGTAGATGATGATGAAGCTCTCGGCTTGAAGTTGCTTGTAGTAGGAGGACGGCTTGAAGTTGTCGAAGTTTTCTTGTAAGTGGGCTTGTCGCCGTTGCTTGTAGAAGGCTTGGTTGAGGTAGGCGGTGTTGGAGTCATTGAAGCTTGGGTGTTGGAGAAGCCATAGGACTTGGATGATAACTTGGCATACTTGAAGTCATCTTGCACTTGACGTTCCGCTTTGGTAGCTTGATGTACTAGCTCGATGAGGTTCGAGTATGGTTGGAAGTCAGCGATCTTCTTGATAGGATGATTGAGTCCATTCGAGAAACATGCCATAGTTTGCTCATCATCTTCCGTGACATTGGCTCATATCATGGCAATCTCCATTTCCTTGTAGTACTCTTCAACGCTCTTGGTTCCTTGCTTGAGGAGTTGTAGTTTCTTGAAGAGGTCGCGGTTGTAGTAGGTTGGCACAGAACGTGCTCTCATGACATCCTTCATTTGCGCCCAAGTGGTGATTGGTGGTTCACTTCTTGCCTCACGATGCTCAATGACTTGTTCCCACCAAATGAGGACGTAGTCTTGGAATTCAAGGGATGCCATAGCGATCTTCTTCTCTTCCTCATAGTTGTGCAAACGAAAAATCTTGTCGACCTTCAATGCCCATGAAAGGTACTCTTCGAGATCATTGCTTCCGTTGAACTTGGGCATGGTGAACTTGAGCTTGCCGTAGCGTTGCTCTTCATTGTGTTGGGGTCGGGGATGATGACGTCCTTGATGAGGAGGATTGTTTCCCTCAACTTGCTCCTGTCGTGGAGGATTTCCATTGTCTTGTTGCTCTTGTTGAACTTGAGGTTCTTGTCGAGCTTGTGGAGGAGCTTGTCGAGCTTGAGGGGGAGCTTGTCGAGTTTGAGGAGGAACTTGAGGAACTTGTCGGTGCACCCGTGCTTGATAAACCCTCTCTTGAACTTCTTCTCGAAGTGCTTCTTCTTGTTCACGAGCTTGCCGGTTTCGTGTGGCGACGGCTCGAGTTGAATCTCGGAGGGCACGTTGCGCCTCAAGTGCTTGAGCTTCTCACTGTAGTTGTTCTTGTCGTTGTGCCTCGGCATCTTGCTCATCTTGGTGTAGGCGTGCGCGTTCTTCCTCTTGTTGGTGTTGACGTTGCTGTTCTTGTGCTTGCGCAAAGGTAGCTTGGTTGAGGCGATGACGATGCTCTTGCGCTCGAAGTTGCTCTTGAGAATCGGATCCGTGTAGAGGATTGCGGTTTGCTTGACGGTCTTGGCGCGCGGCTTGGCGAAGAGGGTTCGACGTCGGTGTACTTGAATTGTCGGAGGAGTGTCGACTTGAGTGGCTCCGTCTTGAGGAGGACGAAGTGGGAGAAGAGCGGTTGACCAACAAGGCACGAATCTCATCCATTCTTGCATAGTTCTCTTGTTTGTGTTGCTCGAGCTTGTCGTCGAAGTAGTCTCTTGTATGTTGCTTGGAAAGTCGCAAGTCGGTGGCGATATTGTCGATGCGGTTGCTCAATGCTTGTTGTTCTTGATGCAAAGCTCGTTGTGCACCGAAGAGGTGGCTCTTGGTGACGTAGGTGTTCGGGTCGTCGTCTTGCTCGATGAAGAGTGGGTTGGTAGAAGAACTTGGCCTATCCATAATTCCAAGTAAATATGTGAGTGGGAGAAGGAGAAGAACAATACCAAATGTACCTTGACCGAAGTTGAAGATGGATCAATGATCACTCAAATGTGGAACAAGGAAATAGCACAATTGGTACCAATTCTTGTCGGTTTCTCACACCTACACAAATAAAGCTTATAGTGGAGCTTGGTTAGGATGGTGGCACAAAATTTGATGCAATTATTAGTGAGCCTAAAAAATGTTGGAAAAGATTCACAAATTCGCAAATGCAACAAGTAGACCAATAGCAAGTAGGTACACGGAAACACACACGCAAATAGATAGATGGGGTCATGCAACCAAGGTATGAGCGAAAAATGTGGAATCCACGAAAATGCTCTTGTTGCACAACACTAGAGAGACGCTAGCACGATTGCACCATAGGCGGATACGAGACTTGTGCACAACCTACTAAGCAAAAATGCAACGACTTCTATCCCAAGTATGCTATTTGTATGGTGTTTCGGTGATATGATCCAAGATGATCGAGTATGACAATATTAATGTAGTATGATGCTATGGTTCTTGCGTATAAGGTCTTTGCTTATGTTTCTCTTTTTGCTTAAAAGCTTGGTTCGCTCTTTCTCTTTTGAGCTCTTTTCTCATGCAAAACTTTACGAACCAAGATAGTTATTGAGTATATGCGATGACAACTTGGTGACACAATAGATGATACCAAGATATGCACCACGATGGTATGGTATATGCAATGATCACTAATGTGCACAAGTCACGTTGCCAGCAATACTCAAAGGCTAGTCTCAATGGGTAAGAGACGCGAAAGTAAGGCTATGGTGTTTATCAATGTAATGGCAAGGAGTAGACCAAGATGTCGTCGAGGTTACCGTCCTTACGTGCGGTTGAAGGTGTCGATGACGAGTCCGTGGCGAAGATGAGCGGCGGTGATGTTGACGTCGCACCGTACCTAAATAGCCGAAACACAATAGGAGACGGGAACCACAACTCAAATTATCAAAGCAAAATGTGTCAAAAGTGTCGGAGTTGGTAGCGGGTAAGCGATGGTGGTGGTATGCGGAAGTGGTGGTGGTATGCGGAAGTGAAAATGGGCACCGGAACAAAATTGGGCGAAAGTTAGCCGGAAAATGGGGCGGTGGATGGAGCTGTTGCTGCCAGGGGCCGGATGTCTGGGCTAGATGGCCGGATGTCCGGGGCTCACGGGCCGGATGTCCGGGGTCTGGATCCGTGGACGAACTCGATGAACTCCGCGTGGATAGGTCAAATCCGGGGCAAAATTTGGAAGATTTTGTGGATGGAAATTGGGGAAAAGGTGGGGGAGAGCTAGATCTACCTACGACACACGAAATCCGCGGATCAAATCCAACAAAACTTCATCACACCAACAAATCACAAAAAAATTTGGGGGGCTATTTTTGTGGGGATTTTCGAAATTGGGAAAGAACACAACAAAATTAGGCTAGAAAACAAGGGTAGGGGCTCCAAAATCATGATCAACCGAGGCTCATGATACCAAAAGATGATGTAGGGTGGAACCCTAGGTGGCCGATCTTTCACGATTGGAGCGGATCCTACGAGGAACACAAAGAACACGAGGGGAAACGCGAGGGAAATCACGAGGGGAAACGAGAGGAAACACTCAAATAGACAAGAAACGATCACACATGTGCTAGATCCTCGAAACACAAAGAGATACACGATCCAAATCCAACAAAGGACGATACATAGGGTAACCGGTTCTTCTCCGTGAGGAGGTCTTGAGTTCTTCTCGTTAGGGGTCTTGAATCCAAGTGGATCTTCTCCGTAGAGGCACGGTCTCTCTCGGAGGAGTAGATCCGGATGGATGAGCAAAGCTCTATCTCTCAAATGAGCTATCACTTCGCTAACCCTAGTTCGTCCAAGTGAAGGGGTATTTATAGTCTAGGGAGAGAGAGAGGGGATACATGGGTCTAAGCCCGTTACTGCGCGCAGGCAGGCGGAGCAGGACATCCAGGCGTCGGGCCGGATGTCCGGGCATTCCCGGGACGCCGGATGTCCGGGCTGGCGCCGGATGTCCGGGCTATCGGAGGCCGTTTTTTAGGTTCGGATGATGGGGGCGCCGGATATCCGGGAAGAAGGCCGGATTTACGGGCCGGAGGCCGGATGTCCGGGCTGGTCGCCGGATGTCCGGGCCCTGTAGACCTGGCCGCTGGCTCTTTGCTGCTGAAGACACTTCCAGGGGCCAGATGTCCGGGGCCTGGGGCCGGATGTCCGGGCCCTGGAGACTTCTCCGGTTCCTTCCGTTGTTCCTCTTCGTCCGTGAACTTGGAGACTTGTCCGTCTTCACGAGCGTCTCCGAGAGGGTCTTCTAAGTACCTGAGCAAGCATAGCATTTCCGTTTGAGGTAGTAGCCATGTCTCACATGATTCATATGGAAGTTCGTTAAGGAGAGATGTCACCTCGGTCTCGAGAGCTCTAGCTCGTGCTCGTGTCATGGGTCCTCTTGGCATTTGGTGAGACAAAGATAGGTCCATGGGGATGACCAAAGGATGCTCCGCATCACATATCTTTCGTGAGTCTCTGCTTGTTTCTGCACTACCAACACACTAACGGTTTGGATATCTGATCCGAGGGGCCTCTGGCCTGATAGCACTAACCATCAGGTGGGCATAGTATGGGCGTTCTGCGTCGTATATTTCAGCCGAAGCTTAATAGACGTCTGCAACTGAGCGGCACACGCTGGGTTGGACTGGTAACGCAACCGCGCTTGTATTAAGGGGTTGCTAGGTCTGCTCACCGGCGGTGTACGCAATGTGCAGGAGCGTCCGGGGCGATGGCCCAAGACCCATGGGGGCATAGGTTAGTCCGGCGTGCTGACCTCTCTGTTAAGTATTTGGTCGGGTTGCGTCATATCGTTTGGCCGAGGCCGGGCATGACCTGGAAAAGTGTGTCCGGCCGGAGTTAAGCGAGCGTGGTGGGTAAGTTGGTGCACCCCTGCAGGGAAGAACTAATCTATCGATAGCCTATCCTACGGTAACAGACACTCGGAGTTGTATCCCGATCGGTACAACTAGAACTTGAGATGATAACTGGATAGTATGGCTCTGGGATTGCTTTCTCGCAGGGAGTCGAGGAAGAATCTCTGGCCGAGGTTGATGACACTACTACTACTTTACATTATGTAATATGCACTCTTTTAATGCTGCAAGAACGATGAAGATGAATGAAGATGCTAGTCTTCGATAGGACTAGGTTTTCCCCCTCTACTCTGGCATTTCTACAGCCCAGTCCACATATACAACCCCCTTTGAAAATGTTGCATATGTAGTGTAGATCCTTGCTTGCTGAGTACTTCGGATGAGTACTCATGTTTGCTTTATTTTCTTTTTCTCCCCATATCCTTTTGACGCCGCCAGATGACGGAGCCCCTGAGTCAGCTGCCCCCGTCGACGACTACGGCTACTACTACTACCCTCCCGGCGAGTACTACTACGAGGAGGCGACTGACGACCAGGAGTAGGATTCGGAGGGTCCTAGGCAGGAGGCCTACGCCTTTCGATCATAGAGTTTTATTTTGCCCCGCCTTCATAAAGGCTTATCTCTGTTTCTGTAATATATCTGTACCCAGATAGCTGATGCTTCCGCTGACACTTGTATGCCATCGAGCTATGTATTCGAGCCCTCGAGGCCCTGGCTTGTAATATAAAGCTTGTATGAATTTATTTATGTTTTAGAGTTGAGTTGTGATATCTTCAAGTGAGTCCTTGGGTTTGATCATGTGCATTTGCGTGTATGGTTAGTGCACGATTAAGCCGGGGTCGTCACATAAATTTAAGTGAAGCACGAGAGCATAAGTATTTCTTCAAAATTTTCAACTCTCAAAATAATCTAAGTGAAGCATAAGAGTAAATGACAAACTACTCCAAAAAGATACAAGTGAAGATCAAATGAGTAGTTAAGTAAATGGGTAGCTAATTGAGGACTCTCTCTTATTTAAAACTTTCAGATCTAAGTATTTTATTAAAACAGCAAGCAACATAAAATAAAATGACATTCTAAGAATAGCACACATCATGTGAAGAAGCAAAAACTTAGGCTCAACCGAGGCTAACCGATAATTGTTGATGAAGAAAGGTGGGATGTCTACCGGGGCATCCCCAAGCTTAGATGCTTGATACTTCTTAGAATATTAAATTGGGATGCCTTGGGCATCCCCAAGCTGGAGCTCTTGTGTCTTCTTCATTCCTCTCAAATCACGGTTTCCCTAATTCTTAAAAACTTCATCCACACAAAACTCAACAAGAACTCGTGAGATAAGTTAGTATAAATCAATGCAAAACCTTATCATTATCTACTGTAGCAAATCACTAAAATTATTATTCAACATTGCATACTAAATGCCTCTGCATATTTAATACTCCTATCCTCAAATAGAATCATTAAACAAGCAAACATATGCAAACAATGCGAACATAACAGCAATCTGTCTAAACAGGACAGTTTGTAAAGAGTGCAATTGTACTCATATTTCCCTAACTCCAAAAATTCTGAAAGTTTACCACACTGTAGAAAATTTATCAGAGATTATTGTGCAAAAAGTTTCAACATTTTATCACATTCTTACTTTTCTGGATAATTATTGCAACAGCGATAAACTTTCTGTTTTGAAACAGCAACTCATATATTTGCAAAATAAGCATGGTGATGGCTATCCTTGCCACTTTTATTGAAATAAAAGATGCAAAACATTATTATAAATAACATAAAGCAAATACTAATAAAATAAAATGACTCTCGAAGCAAAACTCATATCATGTGACGAATGAAAATATAGCTCCAAGTGAGGTTACCGATAATGTTGAAGACGAAAGAGGGGATGCCTTCCGGGGCGTCCCCAAGCTTAGTTGCTTGGATCTTCCTTGAATATTGCCTTGGGGGCACCTTGGGCATCCCCAAGCTTAGGGTCTTGTCACTCCTTATTCTCCTCATACCGATATCTCACCCAAAACTTGAAAACTTCAATCACACAAAACTTAACGGAACTTCGTGAGATGGGTTAGTATGATAAAGACAAATCATTCATTTTGGTACTGCCAAAGGCAAGATTCATAATTGTTCTCACACGATTCCTACTGTACTCTACAATTTCCATAATTTATATTAAGCAATATAAGCCATAGAAACTAGAAAACAAGCAAATTATGCATTGAAAACAGAATCTGTCAAAAACAGAATAGTACGTAAATATCTGAATTAAGGTCATACTTCTGTAAATCCATAAATTCTGAAAACTTAGGAAAACATAGAGAATTTGTATAACCATCAACTGTAAAAAACTCAGAATTTTTCCACGTTCCAGTAAAAGACAGGAATTTCTGCACTGGACGCAAAAGTTTCTTTTTACCTCTACTCTTTCTTCTTTTCTTCTTCTGCACCACATCATGTGTGGGTTTAATTAATTTTTCCGAGCTTCTTATTGATGAGATTTGTTGAATAGGGAGATCCTTCTTGTCACCTATTTCATCATGAGAGACAATAGGAGGGAAAGTAGAGATCTTTACCCTTTCATTAGTACTCCTTTTATATTCTATTGGTTTTCCCGTCTTTCTATAGTTGGCAATATAAGCATTTTCATTGCAATTTACCATGCAAAACATATGGATTTCTTTCAAATTAGTTTCAGCGTGGTATGTGAATATGAATGCTTAAAACCAACCATTTTTATGTGACAGTTCTTCACACCCCAAAAATAAACAAAGTTCATTATAAAGTTCAAGGGTGATCAAGTTGTTGCAATATTTGGACATGATTCGATCATGAAAAAGCATGCATTGGAAATTAAGGTGACCAACTTTATTGCAAAGTTCACAAGTAATAGGATAAAGAGAGCATAATTTTGTAGCAAATTTATCTATCACCTTGAGCAAAAAATTGGTTCTATCATGTTTATGCTTCTTGCAAAATCTATCATCCCTATAAGGCATGTCTTCACAAAGTCTTTCCACTCCACAAAAATTGACATGCTTATAAGAAACATTTTTTTCATGACTAGTGCAATCATCATTAGCATTTTGGATATTTATTGAATTCATACTAACAACATTGCAATCATGCTCATTATTCATGCCAAACATTTTATTGAATTCTTCTTCTATTAATTGAGCATAATTTTCCTTGCCATCATTTTCAAGAAAGACATTGTAAAGATGAACAACATGAGACCACCTCAAATCCATTTTTTTTGTAGTTTTCTTTTTATAAACCAAACTAGTGATAAAACAAGAAACTAAAAGATTCGATTGCAAGATCTAAAGATATACCTTCAAGCACTCACCTCCCCGGCAACGGCGCCAGAAAAGAGCTTGATGTCTACTACGCAACTTTATTCTTGTAGACTCGTGTTGGGCCTCCAAGCGCAGAGTTTTGTAGGACAGTAGTAATTTTCCCTCAAGTGGATGACCTAAGGTTTATCAATCCGTGGGAGGTGTAGGATGAAGATGGTCTCTCTCAAACAACCCTGCAACCAAATAACAAAGAGTCTCTTGTGTCCCCAACACACCAAATACAATGGTAATTTGTATAGGTGCACTAGTTTGGCGAAGAGATGGTGATACAAGTGTAATATGGATAGTAGATATTGGTTTTTGTAGTAGGAACAATAAAAAACAGCAAGGTAGCAATTGATAAAATAGAGCACAAACGGTATTGCAATGCTTGAAAATGAGGCCTAGGGTTCGTACTTTCGCTAGTGCAATCTCTCAACAATGCTAATCTAATTGGATCATATAACCATCCCTCAACGTGTGATGAAGAATCACTCCGAAGTTCTTATCTAGCGGAGAACATAAGAAGAAATTGTTTGTAGCTATTCTTTCCGATTGATCTATCCAAGAGTTCGTACTAAAATAACACCAAGTTATTCTTTCCGATCGATCTATCAAGAGTTCATACTAAAATAACACTAAGTTATTCTTTCCGATCGATCTATCAAGAGTTAGTACTAAAATAACACCAAAGCAAATTTAGATTCATAATACTCAATCCAACACAAAGAACCTCAAAGAGTGCCCCAAGATTTCTACCGGAGAAACAAAAGACAAGAACGTGCATCAGCCCCTATGCATAGATTACCCCCAATGTCACCTCGGGAATCCGCGAGTTGAGTACCAAAACATATATCAAGTGAATCAATATAATACCCCATTGTCACCACGGGTATTTATATGCAAGACATACATCAAGTGTTCTCAAATCCATAAAAGTATTCAATCCGATAAAACGAAATCTCAAAGGGAAAACTCAATTCACAACAAGATAGAGAGGGGAAAACACCATATGATCCAACTATATTAACAAAGCCCGCGATACATCGAGATCATGACATCTCAAGAACATGAGAGAGAGAGATTAAACACATAGCTACTGGTACAAACCCTTAGCCCCTAGGGTGGACTACTCCCTCCTCATCATGGTGGCCGCCGGGATGATGAAGATGGCCACCGGTGA
Organism: Thinopyrum elongatum; assembly: GCA_011799875.1. NCBI lineage: Eukaryota > Viridiplantae > Streptophyta > Magnoliopsida > Poales > Poaceae > Thinopyrum > Thinopyrum elongatum. The sequence goes on from CM022301.1 coordinate 124,421,436, forward strand.
TGATATTCCCCTCCGGCAGGGTGCCAGAACGGGGTCTAGATTGGTTTTTCGTGGCTACAGAGGCTTGCGGCGGCGGAACTTCTGATCTAGGTTTACCCCGAGGGTTTTTGGAATATTTGGGAATTTATAGGGCGAAGAAGCGGTGCGGGAGGCCACCGAGGTGGGCACAACCCACCTGGGCGCGCCTGGGCCCCCAGGCGCGCCCTGGTGGGTTGTGCTCTTCTGGGAGCTCCCCTCTGGTACTTCTTTGGCCCACCGGGTGTCTTCCGGTTCATAAAAAATCTCCAAAAAGTGTCGCCATGTTTGAACTCTGTTTGGTATTGATTTTCTGCTATGTAAAAAACAAGAAAAAAAACAGCAACTGGCACTAGGCACTATGTCAATAGGTTAGTGATACGTCTCCAACGTATCTATAATTTTTGATTATTCCATGCTGTTATATTATCATTCTTGGATGTTTTACAATCATTTTATATCAGTTTTTGGTACTAACCTATTGACATAGTGCCCAGTGACAGTTGCTGTTTTCTGCATGTTTTTTACATCACAGGAAATCAATACCAAACGGAGTCCAAACACAGCGAAACTTTTTGTGGATTTTTTGGGACCAGAAGACATCCAGTGGGCCGGAGAAGCACCTGGGGGGGTGTTCCGAGGGGAGCATAACCCACCAGGGCATGCCTGGAGGCCTAGGCGCTCCCAGGTGGGTTGTGCCCACCTCGGGAGCCTCCTGCACCGCCTCTTTGCTCTATAAATTCCCCAATATTCCAGAAACCCTAGGGGAGTCGACAAAAATCAATTCCAGCCACCCAAGTTCCAGAACCATCAGATCCAATCTAAACACCATCACGGAGGGGTTCATCATCCTCATTGGTGCCTCTCCGATGATGCGTGAGTAGTTCATTGTAGACCTTCGGGTCCATAGTTAGTAGCTAGATGGCTTTCTCTCTCTCATTTGATTCTCAATACAATGGTCTCTTGGAGATCCATATGATGTAACTCTTTTTTGCGGTGTGTTTGTTGGGATCCGATGAACTTTGAGTTTATGATCAAATCTATCTTTTTATCCATGAAAGTTATTTGAATCTTCTTTGATCACTTATATGCATGACTGCTTATAGCCTCGTATTTGTTCTTCAATATTTGGGTTTTGTTTGGCCAACTTGATCTATTTATCTTGCAATGGGAAGAGGTGCTTTGTGATGGGTTCGATCTTACGGTGCTTGATCCCAGTGACAGAAAGGGAAACGACACGTATGTATCATTGCCATTAAGGATAACAAGATGGGGTCTATTTCTACATAAATAGATCTTGTCCACATCATGTCATCGTTCTTATTGCATTACTCCGTTTCTCCATGAGCTTAATACACTAGATGCATGCTGGATAGCGGTCGATGTGTGGAGTAATAGTAGTAAATGCAGGCATGAGTTGGTCTACTAATCTTGGACGTGATGCCTATATAATGATCATTGCCTGGATATCGTCATGAGTATTTGAAGTTCTATCAATTGCCCAACAGTAATTTGTTTTCACCGTTTGCTATTTTTCTCGAGAGAAGCCACTAGTGAAAACTACGGCCCCCGGGTCTCTTCTTTAATATATTTGCCTTCAAGATCTATTTTGCTATTCGATCTATTTTTATTTGCTTTTATTTTCAGATCTATTAATCCAAAAACCCAAAAATACCTTGCTGCAATTTTTACTTATTTATTTTATCTCGCGTTCCCGCGAGATCTATTTATCCAATCTACTACAATTTTATCTATCTCGTTACCCGAAAGGGATTGACAACCCCTTTTACACGTCGGGTTGCAAGTATTTGTTCTTTGTGTGCAGGAGCTGTTTACGTGGTGTTGTGTGGTTCTCCTACTGGTTCGATAACCTTGGTCTCATCACTGAGGGAAATACCTACCGTCGATGTGCTGCATCATCCCTCCCTCTCTGGGGAAAAACCGACGTAGTTCTAGCAGACATCAAGAGGAGTTTCTGGCGCCGTTACCGGGGAGACATCATCAACATCAACCAGGTTCCTAATCAAAAATCTCATCTCCTTGCAATTTACATTATTTGCCATTTGCCTCTCGTTTTCCTCTCCCCCACTTCACAAAAAATTGCCGTTTTATTCGCCCTCTTTTTCGTTCGCCGTTTTCTCGTCATATCTGTTTTTGAGTGCAATATTGTTGCAAAGTCACCATGACTCAAGAGAACACCAAGTTGTGTGATTTCTCAAATACCAACAACAATAATTTTATTAGCACTCCGATTGCTCCTCCCGCCACTAGCAAGGAGACTTGTGATATTAATACTGCTTTGTTGAATCTTGTTATGAAAGATCAGTTTTCCGGTACTCCTAATGAGGATGCCGCGTCCCATCTTAACACATTCGTGGAATTATGTGATATGCAAAAGAAAAAAGATGTGGACAATGATGTTGTGAAGTTGAAATTATTTCTGTTTTCTTTGCGAGATCACGCAAAAATTTGGTTTTCCTCTTTGCCTCGCAATAGTATCGATTCTTGGAATAAGTGCAAGGATGCTTTTATTACTAAGTTTTTTCCGCCCGCGAAAATCATTTCCCATAGAACCCAGATCATGAATTTCAAGCAACTTGAGCATGAGCATGTTGCACAATCTTGGGAAAGGATGAAAATGATGCTAAGGAATTGCCCAACTCATGGGTTAAATCTTTGGATGATCATACAATTTTTTTATGCGGGATTGAATTTTGTTTCTCGTAATCTTTTAGATTTTGCCGCGGGGGGTACTTTTATGGAAATTACTTTGGGTGAAGCTACTAAATTGCTTGATAACATTATGGCAAATTATTCACAATGGCATACCGAAAGAGCTCCTACTAGTAAAAAAGTTAATTCGGTTGAAGAAATTTCTTCTTTGAGTGAAAAAGTTGATGCTCTTATGAAATTGGTTGCTAATAAAAATGATCCTATTGATTTTAATGATGTGCCTTTGTCTACTTTGATTGAGCAAAATAGTGATGCTATAGATGTGAATTTTATCTTGTGAAACAATTTCAATAACAATGCTTATAGAGGTAATTTTAATCCTAGGCCTTTTCCTAGTAATTCCTCTAATAATTGTGGTAATTCCTATGGTAATCCTGATAATTTGGAGGGTGAAAATCTTGTTGAAATTTTTGCTAAAAGCGGGTTTGAAGAGGTCAAGACTTTAACTAGTGATGTGCCCACTATTTTGGATTACAAAGACTTTAATTATGATAGTTGCTCTTTCGTTGATTGTATTTCTTTGTTGCAATCCATGATAAATTCACCCCATGCCTATGAACAAAATAAAGCTCTTACTAAACATATTGTTGATGCTATGATGAAAGCTTTCGAAGAAAAGTTGGAATTAGAAGTTTCAATTCCTAGAAAACTACATGATGAATGGGAACCTACTATCAAAGTCAAGATTAAAAATTATGAGTGTTTTGCTTTATGTGACTTGGGTGCTAGTGTTTCTACAATTCCTAAATCTTTGTGTGATGTGCTTGGTCTTACCGATATTGAAGAATGCTCTTTAAATTTGCACTTGGCGGATTCCACTATTAAAAAGCTTATGGGAAGAATTAATGATGTTCTTATTATTGCAAATAGGAATTATGTTCCCATATATTTTATTGTTCTTGATATTGATTGCAATCCGTCTTGCCCAATTATTCTTGGTAGACCGTTTTTACGTACTATTGGTGCCATGATTGATATGAAAGAAGGCAATATTAAATTTTAATTTCCACTAAGGAAGGGTATGGAACACATCCCTAGAACTAGAATTAAGCCACCATATGAATCAATCATGAGGGCATCTTATGGGTCTAGAAATAAAGATGACAACACGTAGATCTTTTGCGTTATTCCTAGCTAGGGGCATAAAACGATAGCGCTCGTTGGGAGGCAACCCAACTTGTATCTTTTTGCTTTTTGGTTTTCTTGCTGTTTTCAATAAATTACCCGATTATACCTCTGGTTATATGTGTTTTTGTAGTTTAAATTAGTGTTTGTGTCAAGCAAAGCCTTTGGGATGATTTGGGTGATAGTTGATTTGATCTTGTTGGAAAACAGAAACTTTGCGTCCAGTAAAACAATTTTTAAAATTCACATCAGAGAGGAAAAATTCTTAATTTTTTACAGAAGATTTATATACAAATTTCCTCTGTTTTCCTAATTTTTCAGAATTTTTGGAGTTACATAAGTATGCGTACAATTCATATCTTTGCAGACTGTTTTGTTTTTGACAGATTCTGTTTTCTTTGCATTGTGTGCTTATTTTAATGAATCTATGGTTTTCTTTGAAGAGTTTTCCCATAGAAGAGTTATAATACAGTAGATATAATTCAAGAACAAAATTTGAATGGGTTTTCTACAGTACTTAAAGTAAAGATTTGTTTTCTTATACTAACGGATCTCACGAAGGTTTTGTTGAGTTTTGTGTGATTGAAGTTTTCAAGTTTTGGGTGAGATTACGATGGATGAAGGAATAAGGATTAGCAAAAGGCTAAGCTTGGGAATGCCCGAGGCACCCCAAGATAATATTCAAGAAGTATCAAGCAACTAAGCTTGGGGATGCCCCCGAGTGGCATCCCCTCTTTCTTCTAACGACCATCGGTATTTTACTTGGAGCTATATTTTTATTCGTCACATATTATGAGTTTTGCTTGGAGCGTCTTGTATGATTTGAGTCTTTTCTTGTTTTGTTTTTTATTTTAATTCTTGAATCCTTGCTGGACACACCTTTTTGAGAGAGCCAAAAACTATGCTATGCTTGCTCCTATGCTTCACTTAAATTTTTAGAGCCTTGGAATTGCTCTAGTGCTTCACTTATATCTTTTTGAGCACGGTGTGCTTTGTTATTTTTGAAGAAATGCTCTCATGCTTCACTTAGATTTATTTGGGAGTTAGTAAAATTTTGAAGAAATTCTCTCTTGCTTCACTTAGATTAATTTGAGAGAAAGAAATATTATGCTCATGTTCTTCACTTATATTTGTTTTGAGCTTATTAAAAGCAACATATGAAACTAGTCCCAAAGTGATAGATATCCAAGAAGGATATAATAAAAACTTTCATGAAGATCATTGAAAAAAATAATTTTGATTCTTAGTAATAGTTTTGAGATATGATGATAGTGATATGTGAGTCATGTTAATGAGTAATTATGCTTTAGTAAGAATATTGGTGTTAAGGTTTGTGATTCCCTATGCAAGTACGAAAGTCAATAGTTATGCAATGAAATTATATCTTACTTATGGTGCATTATTTGGTGTTACTTATGCTTAATGCTTGCTTACGAGATTATTCGTTTCTTGGTTGGGCGCTTCTCAATCTTTTTGCTAGCCTTCATTTGCACTAAGTATGATCACTACTTGTGCATCCAAAACCCTTTAAACCAGTTTTGCCATACGAGTCCACTATACCTACCTATATGCGGTATTTCCGTTCCGTTCTAAGCAAATTTGTATGTGCCATCTCTAATTTTCAAAATAAATTTCTCTTTTGTGTGCTCGTACCGCTCGCGAGGCGGTGAGGGGTGGCCGATATTTTCCATGCTAGATGTGTTATTCTCACGATGAGTGTTTATCCACTTGTCATTGCACGAGAGTACGGCAAAGGTATTAGGGATGCCCAGTCCCGAAATGAAAAATGAATTTACTTTATGTTGTCAAATAATAAATTCCTTGGAAAGTGTTGGTATGGAGGGCACCCGTGGATACGGCTAGCCATGGAAAGTGAAAGAAATAGTGGAAAAAGGAATAAACTTTATTTTCTGTTTGGGAACCGCCTATGATATATCTAGCATGGAAAGTGTTGGGAGCTCTAAGTCATTTTCGTTGGTGGGAAAAGTATGCCTCTCAAAATATTTTTATCTCTCAATTTAAGCCTTGAGCTCTGGCACCTCTACAAATCCCTACTTCCCTTCGCGAAGGGTCTTTCTTTTAATTTATGCAATTTTTATTTTTAATTTGAGTCTCCATCTTCTCTTACAAAGCACCAACTAAGGGACACTATTATCGTACTTGAGCATTGGGTGTAGCTAATATTCGAGTGTGTTTCATGAATAGATCAATGATTGAGCATGACGGGCTAGGGATAACTTGCTTTAGCGTTGATAAAAGATTACTAAAACGTAAAACAAAATAAAAGTAAATAAATTGCAGGAAGGTATTTTTGGGTTTTTTGGATTATAGATCTGAAAATATATGATGGAAAATAGACCCGGGGGCCATAGGTTTCACTAGAGGCTTCTCTCTTGAAAGAAAGCATACGGTGGGTGAACAAATTACTGTCGAGCAATTGATAGAAAAGCACAAAGTTATGAAGATATCCAAGGCAATGATTATGAATATAGGCATCACGTTCGTGTCAAGTAGACTGAAACGATTCTGCATCTACTACTATTACTCCACACATCGACCGACTCCTGCATGCATCTAGAGTATTAAGTTCATAAGAACAGAGCAACGCTTTAAGTAAGATGACATGATGTAGAGGGACAAACTCAAGCAATATGATGAAACCCCCATCTTTTTACCCTTGATGGCAACAATACAATACGTGCCTCGCTACCCTACTATGTCACTGGGTGAGGACACCACAAGATTGAACCCAAAGCTAAGCACCTCTCCCATTGCAAGAAGAACCAATCTAGTTGGGCAAACCAAACTGATAATTAGAAGAGAAATACAAAGATATCAAATCATGCATATAAGAATTCAGAAAAGACTCAAATAATATTCATAGATAATCTGATCATAAATCCACAATTCATCGGATCTCTACAAACACACCGCAAAAGAATATTACATCGGATAGATCTCTAAGAACATCAAGGAGAACATTGTATTGAAGATCAAAGAGAGAGAAGAAGCCATCTAGCTACTAGCTATGGACCCGTAGGTCTGTGGTAAACTACTCACGCTTCATCGGAAGGGCAATAGGGTTGATGTAGAAGCCCTCTGTGATCGAATCCCTCTCCGGCAGATTGCTGGAAAAGGCCCCAAGATGGGATCTCACGAGTACAGAAGGTTACGGTGGCGGAAAAGTATTTTGGTGGACGCTTCTGGTGGTTTGGGAATATTTCTGAATTTGTAGGCCAAAGATTAGGGTTGGAGAACTCCCGGGGAGCCCACAAGCCGGGGGGCGCGCCCCCCTAGGGAGCGCCCTGAGGGCTTGTGGAGCCCTCGGGACTCTTCTGACTTCCTCTCCAAGTCCTACGTGTGTCTTCTGGTCCAAGAAAAATCATTGCGAAAGCTTTATTCCATTTGGACTCCGTTTGATATTCCTTTTCTGTAAAACTCAAAAACAAGGAAAAAACAGAAACTGGCACTGGGCTCTAGGTTAATAAGTTAGTCCCAAAAATAATATAAAATAGCATATTAATGCATATAAAACATCCAAAATAGATAATATAATAGCATGGAACAATCAAAAATTATAGATACGTTGGAGACGTATCAAGCATCCCCAAGCTTAACTCCTACTCGTCCTCGAGTAGGTAGATGATAAAAACAGAATTTTTGATGTGGAATGCTACCTAACATATTTATCCATGTAATCTTCTTTATTGTGGCATGAATATTCACATCCATAAGATTCAAAACAAAAGTTTAATATTGACATAAAAACAATAATACTTCAAGCATACTAATAAAGCAATCATGTCTTCTCAAAATAACATGGCCAAAGAAAGTTATCCCTACAAAATCATATAGTCTGGCTATGCTCCATCTTCATCACACAAAGTATTAAATCATGCACAACCCCGATGACAAGCGAAGCAATTGTTTCATACTTTTGATGTTCTCAAACTTTTTCAGCTTCCACGCAATACATGAGCATGAGCCATGGATATAGCACTATAGGTGGAATAGAATATGGTAGTTGTGGAGAAGATAAAAAGAAGGAGAAAGTCTCACATCAACTAGGCGTATTAACGGGTTATGGAGATGCCCATCAATAGATATCAATGTGAGTGAGTAGGGATTGCCATGTAACGGATGCACTAGAGCTATAAGTGTATGAAAGCTCAAAAAGAAACTAAGTGGGTGTGCATCCAACTTGCTTGCTCACGACGACCTAGGGCAATTTGAGGAAGCCCATCATTGGAATATACAAGCCAAGTTCTATAATGAAAAATTCCCACTAGTATATGAAAGTGATAAAATAGGAGACTCTCTATTATGAAGATCATGGTGCTACTTTGAAGCACAAGTGTGGTAAAAGGATAGTAACATTGTCCCTTCTCTCTTTTCTCTCATTTTTTTTATTTTGGGCTCTTTGGCGTCTTTTTTCTTTTTTTCTTCTTCTTTTTTCTCTCTTTTTTTATTTGGGCTTCTTTGGCCTCTTTTATTTTTTGTAAGTCCGGAGACTCATCCCTACTTGTGAGGGAACCATAGCTTCCATCATCCTTTCCTCACATGGGACAATGCTCTAATAATGATGATCATCACACTTTTATTTACTTTACAACTCAAGAATTACAACTCGATACTAGAACAAAATATGACTCTATATGAATGCCTCATGCATATGAGAACAATATGACAATGATGGTGCGTGTCATAATAAACGAAACGGTGGAAGTTGCATGTCAATATATCTCGGAATGGCTATGGAAATGCCATAATAGGTAGATATGGTGGCTATTTTGAGGAAGGGTATATGGTGGGTGTAATGCACCGGCGAAAGTTGCGCGGTACTAGAGAGGCTAGCAATGGTGGAAGGGTGAGAGTGCGTATGATCCATGGACTCAACATTAGTCATAAAGAACTCACATACTTATTGCAAAAGTCTATTAGCTACCAAAACAAAGTACTACACGCATGCTCCTAGGGGGATAGATTGGTAGGAAAAGACCATCGCTCGTCCCCGACCGCCACTCATAAGGAAGACAATCAATAAATAAATCATGCTCCGACTTCATCACATAACAGTTCACCATACGTGCATGCTACGGGAATCACAAACTTTAACACAAGTATTTCTACCAATCCACAATTAATCACTAGCATGACTCTAATATCACCATCTTTATATCTCAAAACAATATGCAAGGAATCAAACTTCTCATAGTATTCAACGCTCTTTATATGAAAGTTTTTATTATATCCCTCTAGGATGCCTATCATATTAGGACTAAATTCATAACCTAAGCAAATTACCATGCTGTTCAAATACTGTCAAAATAATATAAGTGAAGCATGAGAGTTCAACAATTTCTATAAAATAAAGTGAAGCACTAGAGCAAATTGCCTAGCTCAAAAGATATAAGTGAAGCACATAGAGTATTCTAATAAATCACGATTCATGCGTGTCCCTCTCAAAAGGTGTGTACATCAAGGATGATTGTGGAAAACTAAAAAGCAAAGACTCATATCATACAAGACGCTCCAAGCAAAACACATATCATGTGGTCAATAAAAAATATAGCCTCAAGTAAATTTACCGATGGATTGAAGACGAAAGAGGGGATGCCATCCGGGGCATCCCCAAGCTTAGATGCTTGGTTGTCCTTGAATATCACCTTGGGTTGCCTTGGGCATCCACAATCTTAGGCTCCTGCCACTCCTTATTCCATAGTCCATCAAATCTTTACCCAAAACTTGAAAACTTCACCACACAAAGCTCAACAGAAAACTCATGAGATCTGTTAGTATAAGAAAATAAAATAACCACTTTAGGTACTGTTATGAACTCATTCTAAATTTATATTGGTTTAATATCTACTGTATTGCAACTTCTCCATGGTTCATACCCCCTGATACTACCCATAGATTTATCAAAATAAGCAAACAACACATAAAAAAATAGAATCTGTCAAAAACAGAACAGTCTGTGAATATCTGAATTAATCTCAAACTTCTGTAACTCGAAAATTCTGAAAAATAAGGACAACCTGGGAAATTTGTATATGAATCTTGTGTAAAAAATTCAGAGTTTTTCCACGCTCCAGTGAATTTCAAAAATTATGTTACTTGACGCAAAAGTTTCTGTTTTTCAGCAAAATTAAATCAACTATCACCGTAGACAATCCCAAAGGTCTTACTTGGCTCAAACACTAATTAAAACACCAAAACACAATTACTACAGTGGTAATAATGTGTATTTATTGAAGAACAGTAGCAAAAACAAAAAACATAAAAATAAAATTGGGTTGCCTCCCAACAAGCGCTATTGTTTAATGCCCCTAGCTAGGCATATTGCAATAGATCTAGGTATTGTCATAATAGTAAGGGAGATCTTCCATGCTCATCTCATACTCCCTTCTTTCAGCGGCAAGTTTCCTTTGTGGTAAGCAAAAATAATCAAAAGGGCTAAATTTAATAGGATAAGGATCCCTAAGATCAAGTTTGGGAGGAATAGGTTCCTCCTTCGGCCCCCTGTATTTTATAATCAACTCGTCATTGTAAGCGTTCCTTTGGTGGAACATCATAAGCCTATATCTTAACACGAACCCTAATCCGTTGTTTTGTATAGCAAAATTATCATTAAGTTCAGAAATCTTATCAACCAAAACCTCGGTAGGGACCCTTTTTCTCAAAATTTCATTATAGGCAACATAATTGGGAGATTGCTATCTCATTATTTCCTCTTGATTAAAAAGGATCTCCTCTATGGGGGGACAACCACCATTAATTTTGTAATGCGCAAAAATTTTGCTAGCTTCTTTCATGATGAATCTAAACTCATGAGCTAGAAATATAGTAGCGGCGCGCTTAACGGAAGGATGCTAAATATTAGAGAACTCTAGAAAAATCCTTTGTATGCATGTGAACAAATTGTCTTTCTAGTTCAATTATGAGCAAAGTTATTGCATCCGCAAGGATATTAGTCTTATTAAGAATAGATCCTCCTAGCATAGGTAGCGTACTGGCACAAGTAAAGAAATCTTGAATAACACCTTTTACAATAATATTACCGCTACCCACACGAAGTTTTTTTGTGTGTATGATAGTAGGCTCTTCTTCATGAGGATCATTATTAGCAAATTCATTGAACTTTCCCCTAAGATTATTACTATCCTTTTCAATAATAACCTCCCCAGATTCAGACATGGTGGCAAGAAACCGATCTAGCAAATGAGCAAATAAAAAGCAAACGAAAAGACGAACGGAAGAAGGGCAAATAAAAAGGCAAATCCTTTTGTGTTTTTCTGAAAAAGTTTTAGAAGTGGGGGAGAGGAAAACGAGAGGCAAATGGCAAATAATGTAATGCAAGAGATGAGAGTTTATGGTGGGTACTCGGTAGGCTTGATGTAGAACCTCCCCGGCAACGGCGCCAAAAATTCTTCCTGCTACTTCTTGAGCTTGCATTGGTATTTCCCATGAAGAGGAAAGGGTGATGCAGCAAAGTAGAGATAAGTATTTCCCTCAGTTTAAAAACCAAGGTATCAATCCAGTAGGAGGTACACGCAAGTCTCCAATCTATGCACCTGCACAAACAATCAAACACTTGCACCCAACGCAATAAAGGGGTTGTCAATCCCTTCACGGTCACTATCAAGGATGAGATCTGATAGAGATAGATATAAAAGGTTACTAAAACGTAAAAAAAAATAAAAGTAAATAAATTGCAGGAAGGTATTTTTGGGTTTTTTGGTTTATAAATCTGAAAATATATGATGAAAAATAGACCCGGGGGCCATAGGTTTCACTAGAGGCTTCTCTCTTGAAAGAAAGCATACGGTGGGTGAACAAATTACTGTCGAGCAATTGATAGAAAAGCGCAAAGTTATGACAATATCCAAGGCAATGATTATGAATATAGGAATCACGTCCGTGTCAAGTAGACCGAATCGATTCTGCATCTACTACTATTACTCTACACATCGACCGACTCCAGCCTGCATCTAGAGTATTAAGTTCATAAGAACAGAGCAACGCTTTAAGTAAGATGACATGATGTAGAGGGATAAACTCAAGCAATATGATGAAAACCCCATCTTTTTACCCTTGATGGCAACAATACAATACGTGCCTCGCTACCCCTACTATGTCACTGGGTGAGGACACCGCAAGATTGAACCCAAAACTAAGCACCTCTCCCATTGCAAGAAGAACCAATCTAGTTGGCCAAACCATACCGATAATTCGAAGAGAAATACAAAGATATCAAATCATGCATATAAGAATTTAGAAAAGACTCAAATAATATTTATAGATAATCTGATCATAAATCCACAATTCATTGGATCCCGACAAACACACCGCAAAAGAATATTACATTTGATAGATCTCCAAGAACATCAAGGAGAACATTGTATTGAAGATCAAAGAGAGAGAAGAAGCCATCTAGTTATTAGCTATGGACCCGTAGGTCTGTGGAAAACTACTCAGCTTCATCGGAAGGGCAATAGGGTTGATGTAGAAGCCCTCCGTGATCGAATCCCCCTTCGGCAGATTGCCGAAAAAGGCCCCAAGATGGGATCTCACGGGTACAGAAGGTTACGGCGGCAAAAAAGTATTTTGGTGGATGCTTCTGGTGGTTTGGGAATATTTATGAATTTATAGGCCAAAGATTAGTGTTGGAGGACTCCCGGGGGGCCGACAAGCCAGGGGCGCCCCCCTAGGGCACGCCCTAAGGGCTTGTGGAGCCCTCGGGACTCTTCTGACTTCCTCTCCAAGTCCTACGTGTGTCTTCTGTTCCAAGAAAAATCATCGCAAAAGTTTTATTCCGTTTGGACTCCGTTTTGATATTCCTTTTCTTTAAACTCAAAAACAAGGAAATAATAGAAACTGGCACTGGGCTCTAGGTTAATAAGTTAGTCCCAAAAATAATATAAAATAGCATATTAATTCATATAAAACATCCAAAACAGATAATATAATAGCATGGAATAATAAAAATTTATAGATACGTTGGAGTCGTATCAGTGCCCGTGTGTTGCAACGGATCGAAAGTAGAATAGTACTTGTTCACAAACTTGAAAGAAAACACTCTTGTTTTGATATACATATACCACTAAAAATATATTACGTTTCACTCAAAATATATTTCTTAGGCTGTTTTGATGAGGTGAGGGAGGGATATGGTTGCTTTCAAGATAATAAGGGGTTTTCTGCAAATTGGAGCAGAGAAGTGGGCTATTGTTGCAAAAATGCCACAACTTACCTCAGAGCGGTTAGATGCAGATCTAATGGTCAGAAATGACGGATGGCAGACACACCATCATCACCAACTGAGTCTTTTATAGGAGTAGAGAAACATGTATAAATTGTAACATTTGGTTTTGCTCCTTGGCACGATCGATAGATAGAAATAACGATAGGAAACGCTAGGGCGGGGCTTTTCCTGCCAGATAATAAGCAGGGTAGTAGCTAGGTTGGTGCATCATTGGTTTGGTCACATCCGGTCCCACATATTGTAGTGATATAAAGCCTAGCCAATGCGCGTTAACCGGGGGGCCGGAACGACAGTGTGGTATGCGACGGGGAAGGGACATGCTTCATGTATGTGTTCCAGTTTCTCGTTTTGAACTTGCGAACGTGACAGGCGTGCTGCATGAGTAGTTTTGAATTTATAAGTTCGGTCTCAGTTTTTGAATTTAGGAGTAGTTCGTAGGTTGGGTCAACCATCGAACGTAAATTACGAAGTTGATGGAAAAGGTAAGCACAACTTATAAATTGACAGATGGATTACTAGTTAGAGTGATGCATATAATTGCCTCCAAATGTGAGCAAAGGGATCACACATGTGTTTATTGACTGGAACGAGAATGCAATAGCACAATAAGAATTAAGGCCACGATGATGCGATCGCAGTGGTGGTTATAGGAGGCAAGAAGAAAGATGCATCCATCAACGTACAACCTCCTCCTCCTCGACTCAGTGTGCCGGGCCACCGACCGGCGGCTTAGGAGCGGCGGCTTTTGTGGCGAGGTCAAGGTGCTTCTCAACAAAGGCGTCCAAGGCTTCCAGCGGTTGACTAAGGCCAATGTCGTAGCATCCTCACCGGCCTTGTAGATACCTATGTACCCGACTTCCTCGTACAAGTGGATGTGTAGGTCGACGAATTCTTGCAGGGCTAGGCGCCTCGCGGCGAGCGCGACCTCCAGGTGGACATTCTTCGTTGCGTCGGTGGGCAGTCGCTGGGCCACCAATGCTTGAAAGAGGTTCTCGCCATTGAGGCCGATTAGGATGGCAGGTAATGAGGAGCCCGGGCGCGCGGGCTGGAGTAGTACGGCGATGTCGTCTATGAGCTTCTTGATGACGGTGAACTTGTTGATGGTGGCAACGATCATCTTGTCCAACTGAGAGTCGTAGCTGGCGTCGACGAAGGCCATGAACCAACCGGTCGCCAACACCCTCTGGAGACGATCCTCGGTGCCATGCTGCAGGCCGGCATCGTGGACCATCTGGCACAGCCGCTGGCCGCTCGCGCGCATCGCCGCCATGGGTCTGGAGTGAGCACTTTTGCACTTAGTGTAGGTGCTTAGGTGCGTATGATGTGGTAGATGCATTGGAATGGAGGGGCGCCTTTATATGAGTGCAAACTGCGTTGCATTCACATCGTGCTGCCTCTTTTCCCGTCCTCCTCCCATTATTACTTCCCTCAGCATGCTAATTAAAGGAGGATGCATCATTGGCCATTCAACATTTCGGGAACCGCTACCCTCTCCCTCGTCTGCATTAAAGCCGTATCAGGAACTGTCCTGGTTTACTCAATATATTTTTACCGTCCTGGTTTACTAGTACTCCCTCCTTTCCGATTTACTACCTCCGTCCTGGTTTATTGGTCCCCTTCCCATTTTGTGCTAACTTTTGACCTTAGATTTGGCTAACAAAATGTTAATGTATGTAACCAAAAATAATATCACTGGAAACTCTGTTCAAATACGAATCCAAGGATCTAATTTTTAGTGACAAGCATTATTATTTTATTAGTTAAATCAATGGTCAAAGTCTAGCACAGAATACTAAGGAGACCAATAAACCAGGACGGAGGTAGTATAAGGCTCAATTTCAAAATCTCTCCAACCAAGGTAGACGGTGAGTGGTGGAATTAATTTCGTAGTTTGCACAAGTACTTAATTAGTACGCTCGTTTTTCTCAAAAAGTTATGTTTACCGATGCATTAATTACAATGAATGCTTGCATGCCCACTAAATTTCCATGAACTTCTACATGCATTGGTGAGTTTTCTCTTGATACTGCTTGCATCGGGTGATTTAATGCACCTCGAAATCCAAACATGTGATGGTAAGTACTACTAGTAGAATTTAGAATTATAAAATGGAAAAACAATTTTTTTTAGATGAGCCCTATAAACCGGAAAGGAGGGAGTAGTTGTCAAATCGAATAGTATTGCACCGCCCGCTGCACGCCCGGCTAAACACGCCTCCTCGCCTCCATCAAACGCCTCCATTAAACCCGCATGCAAACCAAGAAACCTACTCTGGCCACACGTCCGTTCATGAGCGGGCCGGAATTAAACGCAACGCCGGCCGAGCTCCTCCCATCCGCCCTCAGTTTAAACGAGGCCAGATGCCGGCCAAGCTCCCACCGTCCGCCCTCTATTTAAACGAGGCCAGACATCGGGCAAGAATCGCACCCCTCCGGCGCTCCCCCATCTCCTGCTTCACCATTTTCTCCACTCTTACGATGGCTTCCGAGGAGCCATTCTCTGGCATACTACCTGGCTGGGTGGCCCGCCGAGGCCTCCGGATATGAGCGAGGCTGCTCAGTGCTTCACCTACCTCGCCTGGCCCGACAGAGCCAGTTACCACCCCAAGCCGGCACGTGGTTCAGCAACTCGCCGCTCCAGTTCAGCTCGATGAGGAGTGCCGAGTTGCTCCACGCCGGCACGGGCGTCATCGCTGCCGCGTCGTACCGCGCCACCAGTGTCTACGGTGGCCACGCCTCCCGTGTCTACGGCAGCGCCATGCAGGCAAAGACAGAAGCCGGGTGCGTGGAGAGCGACGAGTCGGTGGCCAGCTTCTCCGTGTCCGCCGCCATCATCGAGGAGAAGTAGAACATGGGAGGCCACCACCGCTTGGGTCCCATGAAGGCCACTGCCGAGGCGACGACTGCGTATACAGGTGGTCTCTTGGCTGCTTCGTCTCTTGCGAGGACCTTCGTCGACCCCACAAGTGTCTGCCGGACATGAGGAAGACAAAGGGATCCGTGGACAGCCATTTAGATTAGGTATTAATTATACCACGAGAGCCGGATTAGCACCGCTTAGTTCATGTAAATGTAATGAAATCCGTCATGTTTATATGAAGATCCGTCTTTTTTATACAAAATCCTTCATGCTTATATGAAATCAGTCCGTGTTTGCATGAATTTACTCTGGTTGGTTAGAGTTGTGAGAATGTATGCCGCTGGCGTTGGATGTTGTCCTCCGTGGAAGGAAGCGGGAGGGAATTTGCCGGTTGCCGTTGGAGATGCTCTTATGCTGGAAATAATAGAGTCAAATCCAATCCATTTGAGTTAATTGCGTGTATGATTCTCCCTCTATAAAAAGTTAATTGCATGAACAATGTACATGACTTGCAGGGTGGCTACAGATTCGCATAGAAAGTTAAAAAGAAACAAATCCATCCTTAATCTTGTATTCTAAGTACTCTGTGGGTTCCACTATCAGTACAGTAGCGAAAGAAGTATATAATAAAAAAATTAAAAATCTAAAGTTTAAGATAGAATTCAAACTCAGGTCATCGCGTTCCGAGCATCCGGCGCTAACCAGTCCACCAGATGTTCATTGTGGATGATGCAAGAGATATGTCTCTACTCTCTACTCTTATAAAAAACAGAGTTGGTGATGATGGTGTGCCTGCCATCCTGCAATATAGACCGTCCGATTTATATCTGACGAATAGGAAGGAAACTATGGCAATTTTGCAAAAAGATACCCACACCCCTCTCCACATTTGCAAATAAGGCCTTCCCTCGTTCATCCTTTTCTCCCACAAGATAAACTACTCATACAAATGCATCTTGATGTTCCGTACAATGCATGAGCATCTTGTTAGTTTCTTTTTTAATAGTTACTACGATAATTGGGTTGAAGTGATATATTTTATTTCTACCCGAATGATCTCAAATTCACTAGTAGTAACAAAGAAAAGGTTGCCTTGTTAATTAACAGAAAACAAGATGAAAACTATCACATGAGGCCGGTAAAAACAAGGCACACTCGGTTCAGCGTCATCGTCACTACAGCTGTGCGCGCGCGAGAAATCTACATATCGTGTGGGGCTATGGAGAGAAAGACGTATCGAGTGTGTGTGAGCGAGGCACGGAGACACAACTAGCGAGTGTGTGTGTGTGTGTGTGTGTGTGTGTGTGTGTGTGTGTGTGTTTGAGAGAGAAGTCCAATGATAATAGATCAGATCGAGGTGTCACCTTCTACTGTCATTGTTTGGGGGGGGGGGGGGGGGGAGGGGGGAGGGAGAGAAAGACGTATCGAGAGTGTGTGCGTGGTAGGCACAGAGGCACAACTAGCGAGTGTGTGTATGTGTGTGTGTTTGAGAGAGAAGCCAGTAGATAGATTAGTACCAAGATCGAGGTGTCACCCTACTCCTTCGGTGTCGGGAAGTGTGTGTGTGTGTTTGAGAGAGAAGCCAGTAGATAGATTAGTATCAAGATCGAGGTGTCACCCTACTCCTTCGGTGTCGGGAAATGTGTGTGTGTGTGTGTGTGGGGGGGGGGGGGGTGGGGGGGGTGGGATGCAGTGAACTTAATATACGGAGGAGTTTGTGTGATACATTGAAACCATCAATGAGGCTGGGCAACTCGCATGGAGAAGGCTCCCCCGATTTGCATCCTTCCTGGCCGTTCGATCCTGGTCAACGAGGTCCTTTTTTCGCTGCTGGCCGTTGTATGGTCGCTGGAAATTGATCTGTGCCGTTTTTGACCGTGCGGTGAATCGTGGACATGGATGACCTGTGGGCTCGGGCGGAATTCGATTGGCTGGGTGTCAGTTTTTTGGGTGTGCTCGGGGAGCGGGCAGCCTCTCCTGCCGCACCGCGTGGGCGCGTGGTGGTGGAATGCGGTCGTGCGTCGTGGGGTTGGTTGCGTAGGCTGCGCAGAGTGGGCCGGCGCATGCGCACCCGGCTGGTGCATAAGTTTTTCAGCCGGCGCGATGACATGTGGTGCCGTGCTCCTCCTGGCCCCACTCGTTGGTTGCAGTGGTTGTACTGCATGGGCGTCTCGTGGCGTCTTGTTCGTTCGGGATTAAAGGTAGTTGTTGGCCTGGCACATCGAACTCATCCTGCCTGGCTTCGCTTTTGACCTGTGCGCTGTTTGGGTGGGTAGTTGGCTAGCTTTTGGTCGCGCACCAGCGTTTTGAGGCCCCTGCCGCTGACTGTGGGCACCCTCCTGGAGGGGGGCCACTGGTCTGTGGCACATCAGCCCGAGAAACGTGCGAGAGCACTTTTGACCAATCCGCTCGCCCTGCGCTACGCCAATCCAGTTCTTCCGCTAGACTCGGGCAGAACCCTAGGCCCTTTTCCTCGATCTACACAGCCGCCGCACTCGTCCTCCTGCGTCCGTCTTCCTCCCTCCTTCCTCCTCACTCCCTCACCACGGAAGCCGCAACCTGCTAATCCTCGCGCTGGAACAGCCCCTTGCTCGCCGCCCATCTTCAAAGCCGTCGCCCCGCAGCCGGTCGTCCGCCGCCCCGCAGCTGGTTGATGAGGAGGCGAGGAGGAGGAACAGACATCGGCGCGGATGAAATGGGAGAAGCGGCCAGTGGTGTGTATGAAGAAGAGGAGCAGTCGGTGTCGCGGATCAAGGGAGAGAGCACCGGCGGCGAAGGCGACGGCGACGCACAGATGGGAGAGAATTCATGCATTGGGAGAAGGAGGTGAGAGCGCCGAGTCAGGAGGTGGCTCGGCTCGGCCCAGCCATGGAGCTAGCGTTGCAGACTCCCCGCTGACCTACTTGGCGAGAGATGTTGTGCTGCCGATCGCAGCAGCCAGAACTGAATTGGCCATCGTGACGCCTTCAGGTATTTTTGTCATCATCACCTCTCTTTCTTCCCCTCTCTTCATGTACTCTGTTTTATTCTACTGCTCTTTGTGTCACAGATGTTCCTGAATTTTTCTTTGCAGTGGTTGGGTGTTGCCACAAAACCTGCGACTGTAGCAAGATGTAGTTCTCCACAAATTGCTATTAGATGCTCTCTCTTTACCTGATGATTTTTCTGTTTCTCTGGTTTTGATTCCCTGATATTCAATTTATCTAAACGCCACAATTTCTCAGATCTGAGAGAGGAGAGGAACAGAAGAATCCAGTAGAAGAATTTGGTAAAGAACAAGGTGACTCTCTCTCTCTCTCTCATGTGAACACGGTTCATTTTGATGTTATGATTTGTGCTAATGTAAATATGAGTTATGCATATATTGTCTAAATGTATTAGAAAAATGGTCTAGTTGCGGAACATTTGGTAGACACTTTTTTTATTCAAGATGGAACAAGTTGTTTTGATGTATTTTGTTACCGATATTCCTGTAAATGGCTTGCACACTTTGTTTTGTTATAAAGTAAACATATGGGTGTATGGTTATCGAAATTCAGAGGTCCTGCGATGGCATCAAGAGCCTCTCTGGTTTTGATTTTCTGATATAAAATTTAATCTTTACCAAATAGTGTGAAGATAGATTGGAAGAAGAGCATACATAAGGACTGACCTTTTCATGTTGCTTTCTTCAGGGGCAATGTTTATTGACAATTTTTTGCTTTGGAAAACACTTTCTGTATGCTGCCTGAAATGGATTCTTCATTATGTTGTCTTTGAATTCGCACCAAATTCAATCACAATTCAATATTGATTAAAGCAATAGGAATTTCACCGGCAAGTGTTTGTGAACCGCTCTTGGCATATATTGTCCTATAGTAATACTTGATGTAGTTATTGAATCGAGATATCTGGAGCTATTTACTTCCATTTGACTTATTCATTCTGGGATGAATTTTGTGTTCGCCTGCCTTTCACCTCTACACACCATCATTGTTTTCTTGATGTTGTCACCCACGTGTTAATGTTGTAGAAGATGTATCATTTGACTTCTTCTTTTAGGTTTAATTTGTATTTAGTTAGTGCCCACAGATTGTGATGTTCATATATGGGGATTTTTTGGGTCAATTTTGTTGCTTCAATATATATGTGCTATTGTCCATGTGGGATATATAATAGGTCAGACTGGTTTGCTAGCTTAATTTTTTAGCTCGATTTTTTCATTTAGGGGTGTCCTCCTCTTCGACTACATCTTTTGTACAGCTCCAAAAGTTGCAGCTCCAAAATTCTATGTTTCAAAACACTTATTTCCATATTCTGTTTATTATTTTTAAGTCATGAAAACTCTATTCGGTGTGCTTGATCACTCCACTTCCATGTTTATCCTTGCAGAAAAGTAGACCTTTATCCTGATAGTCATGGAAACACCGGTTCACATTGAGTGCATCATCGCTAATCAGCTACTATGTATGGTCAGCGGACATGCTTGCTTATTCCTGTAACAGATCATTACTGTATCTGCTTTGCCTTTCTAACTTTTAAGATTTGATCAATTCTTTAGAAGTTCGTACAGATCTGGAAGTATTTGGTTTTGTTGGTCAAATCCATTACCTGTCTGTCCTTATTTATTTTATTGGTCAAACAAAATATCCGATCACCTAGATTCATTATTCTTGATTACAGTCTCGTACTAAAGTAGTCTAAATAGTTGTAGTAATTCATAAATATCTTCAGTGTAGTTCTTATTTGGTTTCTAGGCATAGAATTTACTTCAAAATTTTGATCTTTATTTGGTTAGTAAGGCTCTAGAATAAAACAGACCAATGATGTATATACAAACAGATACAATAGGAGTTAACTGGTACCTAGCTTTTGAAACCTCTGATATATACAGTAGAACAAGAGAGATGCAATCTTTTGGATGTTTCCACATTTGTAAGCAACTTTCCATCTTGGCAAGGGGACTTGACTAGCTATGTGTAGGACTCAGCCTTGCTGCCTTCCAAATGATTACTCATTGGTGTTTTCTTATGTTCCTGTTAGCCCAAGTGCATCAGATAAGTAGACTATTATGTTGAAAAAAGGAAAGATACTACTCTTTTGGTACTTACAGTACAGATATATGCTATAAGATATTACCTTTACGCTCTCTTTGGATTTCATTTTATGCCTGCGAACAAGTAAGTCAGTAATATCAATGCCTAAGAATTATTTTGTTTGCCATTCTAATCGTGATAGCAGAGAGCAATGGATATAGAAGAAATTTGTAAACAATTGTCCCTAGAAGAAATATACAACAACTTATTCAGGTTACTTCTTAATTAATAACTCCTCTATATCATTACATACACATACTTAAGAATGTGCCGTTTTGAGAGTGAGCTTCTGGCAGTACCTCACACTTATCTTATATGCCATTCCAACTATCTATTGCAGAAGAGAGCAAGGGATATATAAGAAATCTCCAGGCAGCTTCGGTTAGATGTATCATCTTCTGCTAGGAGTCAGCTTGAAGAACGACCTTCTCAGGTTAATTCTTGCGTCAGTGTTTCGGCTTTTCTCCATTGGTTCGTAAAATGTTGTTCCTATGCTTAGGAGACTGCAACTGACATGTTGGATGGGGAATAACCAAATTTGTGGACAAAGTGTTCATCGCAAGGGGGTGATGTTTAGGATATATACAGAAAAGAGGAAACTTTCTTTTGTACAGAACCGAATTATATGATGTAATTGACCACTATTTCTAAGATTTTCTCCTGTACTCAATGTTCATCATGTATTAAGTACATTTTATTGTGTCACTTCTTTTTGAGGGGTAGCTTTATTCATTAAACACCACAAAGTGTGGGATAGAGTTCATCAAACTAGGCTTTATTGTGTCACGTATGTTTACCTTCTTTTTTACTGTGTCACTTATGTTTACCTTCTTTTTTAACGTAAGCTATTTGGACTTTCTAATTGCAGGCTCAATTATTAGACCCACTGATTTTCTAATTTGTTGCATAGTTACAGTAAGCAACTATTTTCATTTAATTCTTTGTTTGATTTTTTTTAAACTTATGCCTCCAGGTTCCTGAATAACATAACAAATTATGCATGCTCAAGTATATATTTTGAAAGGCAAGTCTATTTTTTTTATAAAAATAGTCACAAATCGTGTCCTATGTGATTGCTCAAACCTATAGTTATTAACAAATGCAAATATTTTCAAAGTTTTCATGATTTTAAATGGGCCTCTACGCCATTTGGTGCAACGGGTCATGTAGAGAGCGCGCCACTTGGAAGCCCTTCTCATCCATAGATCCGCCTCCGCACATCCCGATGGTGGGGATCGATGAGGCAGAGTTAAGCATACCAGTATATTGCAATTCCAAATCTTAGAAAAATGAGAAGGATGCCCAAACCTACAGATTCGTAATTAACATTTAGCACTACATGTTGCCACCGGGTCATTCTGCCATACAATGTTCATATACAAATATGTTTTTTTTTAACTCAGATTTCTCAGCGTGATAACCATATTTTCAACTAAAAAAAACTTCCTTAACTGGTCTATACATGTAATACAAATATGATTTTTTTTCAAACACAGATTTCTCGGCGTGATAAACATATTTTCAATATAGCATGATTTAACACATGGGCTTTCTACTACGAGTATTGAATATGTTCTTGCAAAATGAAACTATTTTCATCGACAACATGGTTTTAACGGGTCTCTGCGCCATTTGGCGCAACGGGTCAACTAGTATCTATATTAAGGGATGGGTAGATAGCATGTGTGTGAGGCATACTTAAAGCATCATGGAGATAAACAAGCGGTGTGCATGCAAGTGCCGAAAAAAATGAAGAGAGAAACAATGTCTGCGCGCGTGCGTTCGTGTGTGTGTGTGTGTGTGTGTGTGTGTGTGTGTGTGTGTGTATGTGTGTGTGTCTGAGCGAAATATCAAAACAAAAGGTGCTCTGCTGGAATCCCATTGTATGTATTCATATGGTTCCGGGACTCGAGTTAACCTTACGCATATGTGTGCGAGACATAGTTATACTTTGAGACATTAGTGGCGGTGGGTGGGCGGAATTACAAGGCTGGGCGTGTTCGACAGAGAGAGCGTGTGTGTTTTTGTGTGAGAGACTTGTAGGACGGGGTAGAAAGACGAATTCTAACCTTGACAGAGGGAGAGATATACACGAAGTGCGCGTGTGTGATTCCAATGCCCACGGAGAAACGAGATATGTATGCGTGTGAGAGAGATTGCACAATTCATTCACGTATCACTATCTAGCGATCGTGGACATGCATCGCTTGAACATAATCAATATCTACTTTGTATCGTGGCCAAAGATACAACATCGATTCAACGCTATAAAGATTGGACACTCACATATCACATTTTTTCGAATAGTCTTTTTCAATTGTGCATGCCAAAGTTATAGTGATGTTTCTCCAAACAACCACTATAGTTATCATGTACATGCACCATTGTTAGTTTTGCATTCAAATTCATTAGTATTGGATGATTTAATGTTCTATTATGAAGTAATATATGTAATATTCATATATGAATTCAACAGGTACGCAATTTATGAAATGGAGGCCATGTAATCATATGAGGTAAAAAAAATAAGTAGCGGACTACAATATCCATTTCTTTTTGTGCATCTATATTAAAATTAACATGTCAAGGCATTATGTTTAAAATAAATAACCAATGGCACTAAATTATACATTTACACGAGAAATACATAGGCCGAGCGTTTGATCCTTTTTTTTTGTGAACGCGCCTCTACACCCGTACGATTGGCCGCGCCCGTGTGAACGTCCAAGTTATCGGTGTATCATCCCGAGTTATTGTCTTTTTTTCTACGGTGGACTTCATACCAGTTATTAATTGCTGCGTGTGCCCCGTGTACACAGTCTCGTATGACCTTCCTGCTAGCACTGTCCAAAATTAGTTGAAACTAGATACGAACGATCCCGCTGGCGGCCAAACCTCCCGCTTCCTTCTAAAATTTCCGCCACCTAGTTTTAGCATGCGAAATTCCCCTTTTGTCCTTGGTGCACGGAGAACAATAGTTACAGTACGACCCTCATTTACATAATAGGTCGGGGTTGCTTTGGTAACTTCTGGTTCCCCCCACCACACGGCACCCCCATTTCCTCTCCCCCTCCCGCAAAAACGACTACTCGACAACACCAGAGCATCTTACATCATGCCGTCCATACTTCATCAGCCTTTCTACCCCTTCCCTCTCGAAACCCTAGACTTGTCATCCACCGGCGTACCAGAGCACATTCACTGCCAGCGTCGTCCACCTCACCGGATCTGCTTCTGCAGCCGCATCTACCCCTCCCACCTCCCCTAGAAACAAGTAGACTGCTCATCCACCACTGTACCACAGCCCATTCAGTGTCGGCCTTGTCCATGATGCCGGATCTGCTTCGTGGGTACTCTCGTCAATCGCAGCGCATTTGCAGCGACTCCTTCGTACTCCCCACTGAAGACGCTTCGTCCACACCCCTGGAGCCGCCCCACCGACGCCCCCGTCGACGGCCTCCGATCCTCTTCGCTGACACCATCCTCAACCCTACCAGAGTAGCTTCGCCTATACCATTCTCAACCCTACCGGGGCCGCTTTGCCAAGGCCCAAGTCCATGGCCTCAGATCCGCTTCATTGCACCCTCGTCCAACCTACCGGAGCACCTTCTGACTCCCCGTCCACGGCCGCAGATCCGCATTGTCGACACCATCCTGAACCCAACCACCAGAGCATCTTCACCGACGCCCTCGTCCACGGCCTCAGATCCACTTCGCCCACACCGTAGTCCACCCTACCGGAGCCGCTCCACAAACACCCTACTCCATGGTTCTAGATCTCCTTACCGGACCCCGACAGCTAGCATAGCATCATCACCCTTGATGTTTCTAACTTGATTCCCACCGGCTGGCAAGATGCCAAGCACCCGCCGCGACCTAGGTACTTGTCACCTTTAAACCCGTCCAGCATCACCTGCCCGATGTACTTGAAATATACTAACAGGTAGCTGTTACATGTTATGCAGCTGGCAAGAATTACAAGGACAATGTTTCTTCTGGATCTAACAGCTTGGTCAACCAAGATCCTGGACTGAGGCATTGCTATGATCTTGTTAGTGCATCTCTCTCTTGTATTTTTGTGTGCCTGCCAGCGTGCTTTGCTAGGATTTTCGACCAGTAATTCCTTTGTGTAGACAATGATTTCCACTACTGGCTGCTAAATTAGAGATGTAGATGTCATACATGATACTCCCTCCGTTCCTAAATATAAGTCTTTCTAGAGATTCCACTATAGACTACATACAGAGCAAAATGAGTGAATCTACACTCGAAAATGCATCTATATAAACCTGTATGTGGTCCATAGTGGAATCTCTACAAAGACATATATTTAGGAACAGAGGTAGTACATTACACAAAATCGTAGGTGGCATGTAGGAATTCCAGTGCACTACATTAGGCTCCCTTAGAGTGCCTGCTAGTCCAGTACACAGAGTCATGGCTAGTTTATGCTACGCACAAAATCATTAATTGGTGGTTTAAATATCCGCAAGGGATATGTAATGTATTATCATGTAGAGATATCTCAAATTAGCCATGTCAACATGCAAATGGGGTGCCACAATGAAAAAGTACAAGATTTCTTAGTACAAGATGTATGTGGCAATTTCATGGAACATCACAAAAAAAGGAGAGAAAGCGGTGAGCCTATACAATGTGCTATGGTAGGTCACTCCATTGCAATCATCGTGACATGTTATTTGTATGTCAGTGCTGTTGGCCAGGGTTCTTAGGGACAGTTATTTTGAGTTATCCTAAGAAAATAAGAACCTTTGAATATAAGCTCCAGATAATAAGCCAACCAGTTCTTTTCATTGCCTGCCTTTTCAGCTTATCTGTGGTATGATCAGTGAAAAGTCTAGATTGCATTATATTTTGTCATTTTGCTGCCCATATGAAAATTAATTTGACTTGCAAACATCACAAATTGAATCCAGTGCAGTAATTAATATGATAGGAAAAACAGACCATCAATATTTGTTCAAAATGCAAATACAAAGATACCATCTACTTGGCACAATCTACTTTGGTCAATGTCTTCCATAGAGAGCCCATTGCCTAATTTAAATGAAGAATGCATTGCCTAAATTTAAATGAAGAACCATTATTTATCGAAATTTGATGGTCCAAGTGGCTGGTTATTATCATATAACAGCACCACCTGAAAGCATCATATAGCAGCAGCAACAGCTCATAGCAACTCATCATACAGCAGCAGCAGCTAGCAATTCATCATATACCAGCAGCAGCTCATAGCAATTCATCATATAGCAGCAGCAGGAGCAGCTCATAGCAATTCATCATATAGCAACAACAGGAGCAGCTTATAGCAACTCATCATATAGCAGCAACAGCTCATAGCAATGCATCATATAGCAGCAACAGCTCATAGCAATTCATCATATAGCAGCAGCAAGAGCAGCTCATAGCAATGCATCATATAAGAGCAGCAGCAGCTCATAGCAATTCATTCGTATAGCGGATCAGAATGAAAATTTGGCAAAAAATCTGAGGAGATCCTCACCTTGTTGGATGAGCTCATCCTTCAATAGCACCTCAAGGCCACGGCCTGGGAGAAGGGGAGGGGGAATGAGGTGCCTTCTGCCAGAGTGGGGCATCAGCCGTAGTTGTGCGGCGACCGTCGGAGTAGTGCATTGGGCGGACCATAGTGGAGCAGCTGCTGGAGACCATGAGAATGAGGGGCAGTGCCAGAGGGAGGAGCAGCCAGGGAGATTTGGCCCTACCCACTGGCCATGTAGCCTAGCTGGACAGAGCATTGTCGAGGAGCAGGCCAGATGGGACCAGTGGCTGCGGCTCGCTGGAGGAACCCTAGCGCAGCAGGCAGGGGATCGAGGTAGTGGGAAAGGGGAGAGGATATGCAAGCGGGCAGGGCAATAAACGCTTGCGTGTTTGTTTTTACTTGAGGGTCAGGTGTGACGTGGGCGTGAGCAGTGGCATTTTGAGTGTAATATAGGCAGACAACAGAGTCATTTCGCTATTCCCTTTCCCTTCAATTTTTAGTGAGCTTCTACCCGAAGCACCCCCCCAAAGCGAAATAAGTTTAAGCCCAAGCCCATAACTAAAAAACGAGTTCTTTACATCTTTTATGGCTTATTTTGACAATAAGCTCTGAAAAGGCGGAATAGAACTGGCCCTTAACCTGCAATTCAATTGTGCATGCAATGATGAATCACTCATGCCTGCTATAGTGTACATTTAGGCATCATACATGGCATAACCTAATACATGTGCATTTCATTATAGAATCTGAAATATGCAATGTTTATGTTAGTTCATACGTTGCACATGATGTTTAAATGCCCCTTAAATCTAATCAGTCAAGTGATGGTCTTTAAGCCTCCTTCTACGCTTCTTTTCTTGATATGTAATTTAGTGTTGTGCAAGATTTGCTCACACATCTGTTCAATTGCTTGTTTGTATCAGCCAGCCATACTAGGACTATTTGCTTTGATTACTTGCTGTTCTTGACCTAATAGAGCTTGTCAATGATTTAAACACTAAGGGCTGCTGTAGTGGGGGCTTGTATAACTCATAGGTGACATAAAGGTTTGGTTGTACACTAAAGTAGGCTCTCCAAGAGTACCTGGAGGTCCAGTTCAAAGGTATGCCTAGTTTTTACATAGTGCACACATAGTAAATGCTCATTTCATTGTGTGCAAGAGATGTGGCATGTTTCATTATGTGGCATTGTTTTGTTATAAACTCATCCTTTGGTGTTGTTCACAGACTAGAAAGTATGCATATTTATCTTCCAAGGAGACCAGTAACTAGTTTGTGTCACCTTGCAGAGGGGGTGCAATGAAGATAAGATTGAGGATTTCCAAGTACAAGATGTTAGGAAGGAGCCTGGCAAGAGAAGGAAGAGCAGCACTGAGCCTGTTCAACCAGTTATGGTAAGCCACTGTATTACAATTACCAGGACATCCTATTTGTCTGACATTGTGCTTGCGTAGGGTTATTCACCTGTAACCCAGTCATTGGGCCATTGATTAAAACTCCCTCCGCTCACTACTATATGATGTTCTAACTTTTTTGTAAATCAGATGTATGTAAACACATTTTAATGTGTCTGTTCACTCATTACAGATGTAGTCTACTTTTAAATATCTAAAACATCTTATAGTAGTGAACAGTGTGAAACTGCTTCCTGCTATGGTAGAGTAGTTGATGTCATAAATGTCATAACCAAACGCATATTCACATCATTAGCCTCCCTATCATTACTAGGATCTTGATTACATACTAGTCGAGATACTTCATAGGGGCAAACAATATTACATTACTTGTTCCTTTATATAGTAAATGTAGCTAGGCCATGGATGTTATTGAGGCGTGCATGTATGCATGCTGCCAACTCAACGGTTCAATTGCTTGTTTGTTTCAGGCATAGTTAAATTGCTCTTTTCAATTGCTTTATTTGTCCTCAGTTAATGAGATGCCCAAACAATGATGCCTGATGTAGGGTACTTGTATAACTATTAGTTGACATAATTAAAGGCCTTACCATTTAATTATTCTGACGAAGTGTGCCTAAAGCTTTGAAGTCTATTAACCAACTATTACTGCATGAGGCTCACAATCTAGTTTATACGAGGCTAATGATTGCATAGTTTTGCTTGCTGTAGTAGGTTTGTATGAATCCCTCTGCTGTTCATTATGCTCCCTAAGACCGTTCTGGAACATGGCACACAATGTTCCAGCTAGTTAATTGAGCTACAGAATGGCCAACTGCTTGCTTACTTATACGCATGATATATATATATATATATTGTTCAGTAGCTACGTGTGGTCTAAATTTGTAACCTGTCTGTGTTTTGGATTTGGCCCCAACATCATACTCCTCTGGTGAGCTAAGGGAGATTTCTGTATGCGGGCTGAACAGACTACCATTTTTATAATTTTTAAAATATCACCTGCTTATGCTTCATGATGTGTAACATTATTGTTAGTCCTGTTTTGCCATGTACAAGATAGTCTGTCTTGCTCGCTTCACTAATGTAACTATATTTTTGCCCTAGTCATGTGTACTTACAGAAACATTTTAGGATGAAGTGACATCAACACAAAGATCTCAGAGCAGTGCGGCATGGCCATTACCAAATGATTATGGATTGGAATTGGAATGTGCTGATGTTCTCGAGCATTAACTAGAAGTGGCAAGACAACGTGTATATGATTCTCAACATGTAATCAAAATGTTGAGGCTGGAGTTGCAGGTATTAGATGCAGGAGTCAAAAAAATGAAACAGGACACTGAGGTAACCACAAAAGAATTGGAGATTTTGTAGACTGAAACTTGTGCTATCTGAATCCGGCCAATTCTATTTTTTGAAGAGATTATAGTTCAAATGGTAAGTTCTGTTGATGTGCGTCCATGATGTATGAGCTTTATTTGCCAAGTGTATGTAATTTGCTGTTTTTGTACGCTTTATTATCACTGGTGCCGAACTATAATGCCCAGTGGATATAATTTGGTGTAAATTCTTTATTGTGTAGTGTAGGATTATTCTTCATTTCTATGCCTTAGTCTCTTTATTGTATAGTGTAGGTTTTTCAGAGGCGATAGTATAGAGTAGGATAATTCTTTGTATATGCTATATCGTTGAAACGGGGGCCAACATAACCAAACATTACCTGGACGCCATCCGAAAGAACAAACATGTGTAGTCAAAGCTGGCATTAATTGGGCTGGTCAACTAATATTTACTGGATCCTAATCGATGTGGCCCACCGTAACAACGGCTCTTAGCAGGTCGTTAACAGGCCGAAAGCACGATAGGGCCGTATAAATGGAAACGGCCCGTGGGCCTCTAGCAGGTCGAAATAAATGTCAATTTTGTCTCGGCCCTTTTACTTGACGAGCCAGTAAGAGGCCGAGAGTGTTTTGGGCCAAAAGAGGCCCAATTTACGAACTGGGCTTTTAACAGGCCGAAAGTCTCGTCGGGCTGAAATTGTGCCCTGCGTAATGTGGGCCGCTAATGAACCCAAAATCAGGTGGCACCGACAAAGGCCCAACTGTTGTGCGGGTCGTTAACAGGCCAAAATACAAAATGGGCTAGAAGTTGGCCCATGTACAGAATGGACCGAGGAAAGGCCGAAAGTCACAACGGCCTAGAAGTTGGCCCAACTATAGAATGGGACAAGAAAAGGCCGAAAGACGTATCGGCGGCATATTGGTCCATATCTATAATGGGCTGCTAACAGGCCGAAAGAAGGTCGGGCCGTAATTGAGCCCAAAGACATAGATGGCCGTTAACGGGCCGGAACTGACGATGGGCTGGAAGTTGTCAAATCTAAAATGGGCCTTTGATGGGCCGATTCTGTGTAACTCATATGGGTCGTGGTTGTGAATGGGCCTGACGCAAGTAGGCCGCTAATGGCCGGCCCGCTTATTTTGACAGGCCCGACCTTTTAACCTGAATGGGCCACTGTTGGGCCGAGCCATGTGTCGACTTATCATAGGCGCGTCCCGTCCATTGGCTGGATGACATCTGTCCCAAGGCTGAGCTAACACGTGGATCCTCGAGCGAATCCGAATTTTACACATGGAAAATCCCCAATAGTCAGGGCTGTTAACGGGTTATCGGATCCAAACCGGAACCCGATAGCTTAACGGCGACCCATTACGGTGGATGCCACATGTCGGTTACCCTTGACGAAAACACTTCCATGACGCGCCATTTATCATCATGGAAGTGGACACTTCCGTGTTGATAATTTTGGTATTGTCATGGAACACTTCTACGACAGCACATGTATGACTATCTTGATTCTGTCATAAAATCGTCATGGATGTACATGCATGACAGAAACATGACCTACTGTGAGAAACACGTATCATCACAGAAGTGTATTTTTTTGTAGTGGTGCGTGGTAAATGTACACATCATCCATCATGATGTGTATGTGCGCATGAGAGTTAGCACAAGATATGCATCGCTCAAAGGAATTTGATGCATGGTATAAGAACATGTCATCCATCATGAAAGAATAGTTGTTATGTATAACACGATGGGGACACAAATTGAGCATGCAATTATATGGCACATCAATAGCATTTTTATTCATGGGGAGCATATGGTGCATACAATTATTGGGATCATGCATTGGATAGGATGGATCAAAATCTCCTAACATGTATGAGGAAACTATGGGGGTCTCCTCATGAGCAATAGCGGAAGCATCATATGGATAATATTGAAAACATGGCAAACAATGCATGTTCGAAGCTAGGTAGTCATGGCATGGCATATGATTGACATGATGCAAATGGAGCATATCAATACTCTGGTACAACGAGCTGCTATACAAACGGTTTTTAACCCCTTTCCGCGACGGCATTTTAAACCGTCGCCTTGATAGTGTGGGCGATAGGGGGGTCCTTCCCACACGACCCAGAAACCATCGGGGATAGGGAGTAGGAATGCATACGTTTTCCAGAACAAAGCGTATGCGATGCCCGCACCTATCCCAAACGCGATTCTTCACACAACTGTTTGGGATATATCTAATATCCCAAACGCTCCATCCTTGCTACTCGTGTGTGCTGGCATTACCATCGGAGTCATTATTCTGTGGTGCTACATTTACGATGTGCGGCCCATCACAAATAGTTCAAGATTATATAACGTGTATGATAAGCAAACAATCACACACATTCACTTTTCCTGAACCGTATGCGATAATTAATTAAGAAGATTAGCTAATCATCATACGAGTGTCGGATAGGATTATGAAACGTCGGACCGTCGTAACAGTGTCATACAGGATAACTATTGCACACGCTATTCTATGGTGCAATGTTTATGATGCGTACCACATCAGAAACAGTTCATGATTGTAAATCGTGTACGATAAGGCGACTATCACAAACATTTAGTTTGCTCGCACCGTTTGTGATATTTTCTGACATCACACACGCTTTGCAAACGGCAACTGTGTGCATGCTCGCACACGTTTCCTCTCTGTGAACCATGTCGGATTATAGTGTACATCACACACGTGTGTGTTTTACGGACCGTGTGCGCTGTAACGACCTACAGAGCATAATTTCACCCTAATTTAATTGCTGCTATTTAAAATTGTACCAAATTTGAATTTGAAAGTATGTTATTGCTTTATTCATATCCATCAGGTTCAAACAACCAATGCATTATTCGATTGACAGGTACATATGTTCAAGAATTACATAAGCACCAAATAAAGAATGATGAACCACAGTTGTATACTTGTACTATTAAAGACGGTAAAGAAAGAGGCGAAAGACATTCTGGTTGCTGAACAAGGTGAAGCGGAATGACCATATTGTGCCCTCCTCCATGCAGAAGGCACGCACGACTCTAGTCCAACCCCTTGTGATGGCCGACCGCCCATCCTTCACTGTCTTCATGAACACATCTAGATAATCATCGTGTTCTGGTAGAAATACTTTAACCTTTGCATGCCCACCAATCATGTATTTTGCGAGGTAATCTTGAGTAAACTACTTTGGGAACCACTACAAAGGAAAAAGATTCAGACATTGTCATCTAACACAACTCATTATGGGCAGTAAAAAGAAGGCTACAGAGTTCTTACTTACCATCATGCAGTTCGCTGTTGTCTTGGATAAAGTGTAAACAAACAGTTTAATTTCCATCTTTTGACCCATTTTACTAACAATCTTTATCAGCTTCCTCACTTGATGTTGGTTCATCAATATCTCCTTGCCCCATACGCAGAAAGGGTCGAAGCGCGGATCTTTACCAATGACATATGTACCTAAAAGCACCAAGTTAATATTAGAAGCTAAACAACAATTGAACAATGATATAGTACAACACTCCCTCCATCCCATTATATAATATCTTATAACATCCAATATACTCACATATTGGATGAATTAACATCTTATATTATGGGCCGGAGAGAGTTTATTGCATTATTACAAATAATCGGCCGATTAACTACAGTTAACTGCTGTTGTGTTGTTGTTGTTACTGCTCTTCTACATTTATGTAGACATCATCAAAACATTAAGGTAACTGTTGGTGCAATATTGTCGGTGCAACAAACACCGGTGTTCATTGACCAGACTTATACACAGGCGTGCATACGATCGTATGTCCAGCATACATAGCAAGGACAAGCCAAAGGAAGCGCTCTTCATGAGATCAAGGAGCGAATCAAGAAGACCAAGTCAAGCAAGACAGCAGAGCACCACCTTGGGAAGGCCTCCCTTGCTGGGTAGAAGAGCCTGGCTGGGTCGAGGCCACCCCAAGGACAAGTCCAAGATTTCCCCAGCAGGCCTGCCGGGGTCGCCAAGACCAAAATTCCCGCGAAGGCACCACCGCTCCACCGCACAGCGACGCAAGTCACTTATTGGTGCGGTGTCGAGCCCCCAAGTGATTAAGTGGCTTCCACTAAGCACGTGGCAGCCCGTTGGAAGATAGATCACACCCATTTGACACCTGTCCAGAGGCGTGTCAAGATAATAAGCAGGAGCTGATTAAGCGGCACGACAGACTTGCCGGGCTTCACCCTTAGCATGACACCTAGCAGTGAATTTAATGCACTTTGTCCTAACTGCCAGAGTTAGGTATGATAGCACTGTTAGCTATCTAATCACATGATAATGACTGTTTTGCCATTGTGCTTACCCCTTGAACTATAAAAGGAGGTCCAAGGTCACCTAGAAAAGGATGGACCCTTGCACACTTGTACGCGCGTAGCGGCTCTCCCCGAGGCCACCTTGCCGGGCTCAAGTGCTGCGTGTTCGTTGTGTTCCTCCACTCAATCCACCAAAGCATGAGTAGGGTTTTATGCTTCATAGCGACCCAAACCTGGGTAAAAATCTCCAGAGTCTCATCGCCGTGCTGCATCATGGCCTCCGCTCTTTGAGCAACATGACCTCCCCCTTGCCAAACCACAAAGGGGCCAGAGGCCCCATAGGTGATCGTGTTCCCCCACGACATCTTTTGGCGCGCCAGGTAGGGGGAGTCGTTTGCGCGAACCTGAGGTTGTAAGCCGCGCGTCCATCATCATCATCGTCTTCGTCCATGGCGCCCAAGAAGAAGCCCAGCGCGACCGCGCACCCTTCCACTTCGAAGGCTCCCTTGAAGGAAATATTCCCTAGAGGCAATAATAAAGTTATTATTTATTTCCTTATTTCATGATAAATGTTTATTATTCATGCTAGAATTATATTAACCGGAAACATAATACATGTGTGAATACATAGACAAACCGAGTGTCACTAGTATGCCTCTACTTGACTAGCTCGTTGATCAAAGATGGTTATGTTTCCTAACCATAGACATGAGTTGTCATTTGATTAATGGGATCACATCATTAGGAGAATGATGTGATTGACTTGACCCATTCCGTTAGCTTAGCACTTGATCGTTTAGTATGTTGCTATTGCTTTCTTCATGACTTATACATGTTCCTATGACTATGAGATTATGCAACTCCTGTTTACCGGAGGAACACTTTGTGTGCTGCCAAACGTCACAACGTAACTGGGTGATTATAAAGGTGCTCTACAGGTGTCTCCGAAGGTACTTGTTGAGTTGGCGTATTTCGAGATTAGGATTTGTCACTCCGATTGTCGGAGAGGTATCTCTGGGCCCACTCGGTAAAACCTTGCAAGCATTGTAACTAATGAGTTAGTTGCGGGATGATGTATTACAGAACGAGTAAAGAGACTTGCCGGTAATGAGATTGAACTAGGTATTGAGATACCGACGATCGAATCTCGGGCAAGTAACATACCGATGACAAAGGGAACAACGTATGTTGTTATGCGGTTTGACCGATAAAGATCTTCGTAGAATATGTGGGAGCCAATATGAGCATCCAGGTTCCGCTATTGGTTATTGACCGAAGACGTGTCTCGGTCATGTCTACATACTTCTCGAACCCGTAGGGTCCGCACGCTTAAAGTTCGGTGACGATCGGTATTATGAGTTTTTGTGTTTTGATGTACCGAAGTTGTTCGGAGTCCCGGATGAGATCATGGACATGACGAGGAGTCTCGGAATGTCTGAGAGGTAAAGATCGATATATTGGAAGGCTATATTCGGACGTCGGAAAGGTTCCGAGTGGTTCGGGTATTTTTCGGAGTACCGGGGAGTTACGGGAATACGGGGAAGAAGTATATGGGCCTTATTGGGCTTTAGGGGAGAGAGAGAGGCAGGCCGCGCCCCCCCAAGGCCTAGTCCGAATTGGACTAGGGGGAGGGGCTGCGCCCCCTCCTTCCTTCTCTTCTCTCTTCCCCTTCCTTCTCTCCTACTCCTACTACTTGGAAGGGGGGGAATCCTACTCCCGGTGGGAGTAGGACTCCTCCAGGGCGCGCCATAGCTAGGCCGGCCCTCCCCCCTCCTCCACTCCTTTATATACGTGGCCAGGGGGCACCCCATAGACACAACAATTGATCATTGATCTCTTAGCCGTGTGCGGTGCCCCCCTCCACCATAATCCACCTCGATCATATCGTAGCGGTGCTTAGGCGAAGCCCTGCGTCGGTAGCATCATCATCACCGTCACCACGCCGTCGTGCTGACGAAACTCTCCTGTGAAGCTTTGCTGGATCGGAGCTCGCGGGACGTCATCGAGTTGAACGTGTGCTGAACTCGGAGGTGCCGTGCGTTCGGTACTTGGATTGGTCGGATCGTGAAGACGTACGACTACATCAACCGCGTTGTGCTAACGCTTCCGCTTTCGGTCTACGAGGGTACGTGGACACACTCTCCCCTCTCGTTGCTATGCATCACCATGATCCTGTGTGTGCGTAGGAAAATTTTGAAATTACTACGTTTCCCAACATCCCTCGCACGCAGCCGCAGACGCAGTAGATGCCGCAACAGCGTTGGGAGAGGTGGGTGCCACGGGGGATAGGCAGTGCCGTCGTTGTGTCCCCCGTGGCCGAGGATGGGGCAGGAGGCGCCGGGGATGAGCAACATCAACAATGTCCCGACGGCCATAACCCGCAAGCCGCGGGTGGAGGGAACACTCAGTCTCAACCTCCCTGTCATGCTAGTGGGCGCAGCTGCAGCAACGACGCTCGCTCTGGCGCGAGTCAAGACCCTCTAGGAGTGCCTGCTGCAGGTGCAACTACTGGGCACACACACCTCGTCCAGAGTAGGACGGGCGGAACGGGGCGCCGAACGGGGTCGCCAACCCCCGAACACAACCCACTCATCGTCAGACTGCCTTGGCGACTGGCCCACAACGGCAAGAATGCAGTGATGCTCCTGCTGGTCCTACCAGGAGTCGAGCGACGTCGCGATCCGCCTCGTCGGCCATGCCAAGCACAGCTACGGAAGCCATGGCATGAGCCCAGCTCCTAC
Source organism: Thinopyrum elongatum (assembly GCA_011799875.1). NCBI lineage: Eukaryota > Viridiplantae > Streptophyta > Magnoliopsida > Poales > Poaceae > Thinopyrum > Thinopyrum elongatum. The sequence continues at coordinate 124,457,858 of CM022301.1, forward strand.
TGAGATTCCCTCCAACGGCTGATCAGATGGATGAGTGGAGGGCAACCATCCAGAGTTTGATCGGCTTCGCTGAAGCTGGAAGATCACAGCAGGTAGAGCCATCGCTATACCCGCGAACAACAGCGGCAGTCCGGGCTGATGGCCATGTTGAGGGGGCCACACTGACGGTGCGGTCCCCTCCACGACAGCAGACCCAGAGGCAGCCGCAGCAAGAGCAGAGGGTCAACAGGCATGACGAGACATCGATGGCCTCGTCTGGTCTGCGAGCCCACTGAGATCAGCGACGAGTTTTGGAAGATTGAAGGTGGGAAGATGCGCGCGTCACTATAGGGCGACGCCGGGAGACACGCCATGAATCAGACACACGCAATGGCCCAGTTGTTGATGAGCCCGCGCCCAGTGATGACGGGTACTTGCCTTACGAGGTCGGGTGCCCCGCCTTCGCTCGTGAGCTGCGGCAGGTCCGCTGGCCATCTGCACGAGTCTTCAAGCCAGAATTGCCAGAAAAGTACAATGGAAAGTTGAACTCGACAGAGTTCTTGAGCATTTACACAATTGCTGTTCAAGCTGCCGGGGCAGGGATGAGAAAGTGTTCGCCAACTACTTCCCTTTGGCGCTCAAGCCAAATGTGAGGTCGTGGCTAATGCACCTGCCAGAGAACTCCATTTCATCATGGGCTGACTTGTGCAATGAATTTGCTGGCGCCTTCATGGGTGGCCACCAAGAGCCTGGGAGGCCTAGTGACTTGCAAGTCCTTCCACAAAAAGAAGGGGAGAGATTACAGAAGTATATGCAGAGGTTCAGCCGAGTGCACCGTAACATCCTAGAGATACACCCAGCAGCTGTGATTGTCGCGTTCCATTCGAACATGCGCAACAGAAGGATTCGTTCTAAAATGAATGTCCAGCTGCCCAAGACCGTCAACGAGTTGTACACCTTGGCGGATAAATGTGCTCAGGCTGAGGAAGGAAGGCGACTCCCCGGGGAGGAGGATGGTGTCGAGGTTGATTCGGAGGATTACGGCGAGACCTCTAACCCGAAGAAGAGAAACCGAAGGCGTAACAGGAAACGCAAAGAGAAGTCAGTACTGGTCGTTGAGGGCTCTGGCGATCTCAGTGCCGGCAAGAAGGCTAAAACCGAGACCCCCGGCAAGGAAGCTGCCACGTGTGCTGATTGCTGGGATGCCGCGGCGGTATAGAAAGCTGGAAAGTCCGATGGGCCATACTGCAAAATCCACCGCACTAAAGGTCATGATCTCCAAGAATGCCACCAAGTTGAGCAGCTTGTTAAGAAGCAGAAGGCAGAATATGAGAAATGCGACAAGGAGAGAGACCAAGAGGGTGCTGGCGGAAAAGGCCGTGGCAGTAGAGGGGGCTGCCGCGGCAAGGCCCCGCAGCAAAAACAGAAACCTGCCAGAGGCTGTGATGAGAAGGAAGAAGAAGGCAGGACCGATGAAGTGGACCCCTGAGGCAGAAGCAGCGCTGCAAGACCTGAAAGCATACCTTTCCTCTGCTCCCACCTTAGTCGCTCCTAAACTGCAAGAGCCGTTGCTGCTATATTTAGCGGCAATGAACCAAGTGGTTAGTGCAGCGCTGGTGGCGCAGCGAGAAGTGGATGAGGAAGCAGCTGCGACAACTGTCCTCTCCGAAGAAGAAACTGAATCAGCCGCGGCAGGATTAGACACAGATCAAGGAAAAGCAGAGCAAGTTAGCGGGGGCAGTCCTAAAACCATGGCAAACAAGAAAATGGTGCAACGGCCAGTGTACTTTGTCAGCTCCCTGTTACAGGGGGCTAGGTCAAGGTACTCTGGAGTGCAAAAGTTAATCTTCGGCCTCGTCATGGCATCGAGGAAATTACGCCACTACTTCCAAGCCCACGAGATCACAGTTGTCACCCGCTTACCACTGCAGCGCATACTAAGGAACCCCGAAGCTACTGGCAGGATAGTTGAATGGGCACTAGAGCTGTCAAGCTTTGGCTTGAGGTACGAAAGTACTTCAACCATTCATAGTAGAGCATTGGCGGGGTTTATTGCAGAATTGATGCCCACTCCAGATGAAGAAATATCAGAGACAATTATCCCCGGCAAGGAGGCGTCTCAGGAGTGGATCATGTATTTTGATGGTGCTTTCTCGCTGCAGGGTGCTGGAGCTGGCGTGCTTCTTGTTGTGCCCACCGGAGAGCATCTCAAATATGTGGTTCAAATGCACTTTCCCCAGGAGAAGGCCACCAACAACACTGTCGAGTATGAGGGGCTCCTTGCTGGACTCAGAATCATGGTGGAATTGGGAATCAAGAAATTAATCATCCGTGGAGACTCGCAACTTGTGGTGAGACAAGTCAATAAGGATTACCAGGGTCCGTTGATGGAGGCATATGTAGAGGAAGTGAGGAAGTTGGAGGAGCGCTTTGACGGGTTGCAAGCAGAGCACGTGCCACGTGCGAAGAACAACATTGCTGATCACCTGTCAAAGTGCGCTGCACAGAAGCTCCATGAGGAACCAGGAACTTTTGTCCTCCACCTAACTCAACCATCAGTGTCCCCTTCAATGATGGCTAAAAAAAGGAGGAAGTTGGACTCCGGCAAGTATCTCTCGGCAGGGCTTCCCGGAGCCGCAGGTAGAGAGGCTGCCGGGAACAGCTCTACTTCGGTTGGTGAGCAGCACCCTCCCACGGAACCGCAAGTTCTTGCGGTCGAGGTGAGCGCTCCCACGAACGAAGAGGTGCCATTGGTCCTTATTGTCGAGCCTCAGGCTCCAACTTGGGCACAACACATAGTCCACTACCTTCAAACAGGAGAACTTCCCGAAGAGCAGGAAGAAGCTGAAAGAGTAGCCCGGAGGTCAAATATGTACCAGTTTGTCGATGACACACTGTAGAGGAAAAGACCAAACGGTGTGAAATTGAAATGCATCTGCCGGGAAGATGGGCAGAAGCTGCTGGCAGAGATACACAAGGGCATTTGCGTATCCCACATCGGATCAAGAGCCCTAGTTGGAAAAGCTTTCTGGCAGGGTTTCTACTGGCCCACGGCCCTCTAGGACGCAACTGAGCTAGTCGCCAGATGTGAAACTTGCCAATTCCACTCCAAGAACATCCATCAACCAGCTCAAGCTCTCCAGACGATCCCTTTATCCTGACCATTTTCGGTCTAGGGGCTCGACATCTTGGGCCCCTTCCCCCGTGCTACCGGGGGCTTTGAATTCTTGTACGTTGCAATCGACAAGTTTACAAAGTGGCCGAAAGTGGAGCCAGTGAGGAAGGTAACTACACAGTCAGCTATCAAGTTTTTAAAGGATTGGTGTGCCGTTTTGGAGTACCTGCCAGAGTGATCACCGATAATGGCACCCAATTCACAAGCCAAGCCTTCATGCAATACATCCAAAGCCTTGGGAGCAAGGTCTCCTTTGCCTCTGTTACTCACCCTCAGAGCAATGGACAAGCTGAGAGGATGAATGCTGAAGTGCTGCGTGGGCTCAAGACAAGGACTTTTGATAAGTTGCAGAAGTGCGGTAGACGCTGGATCGACGAGCTACCAGTGGTTCTTTGGTCCCTCCGTACGACACCGAATCGAGCCACCGGCCAGACTCCCTCTCTAGTGTATGGGGTAGAAGCAGTGCTCCCCACGGAACACATATACGGGTCACCTCGAGTACTTGCCTACGATGAAGTAGAGCAGGAGCAGCTACGGCATGACGATGCTGTGCTCCTCGAGGAATATTGTCTCCGAGCTGCTGTGCGTGCTGCACGCTACCAGGAAGCCTTGCGTCGCTACCATAGCAGCAGGGTTCACGCCCGGAGCCTTGAGGAAGGCGACCTTGTCCTTAGGCGCGTTTAGTCTGCCAAGGGTTCCAACAAGTTGACGCTGAAGTGGGAAGGCCCTTACTGGGTAGTACGAGTCACCAGACCTGGCGCAGTCCGTCTGGAGACCGAAGATGGCATTAAGGTGCAAAACTCATGGAATATTGATCATCTTCGCAAGTTCTACTCGTAAGGCGCGATTGCCGGGCTCGGCCCCGGCAGCCACCTTTTGTACAAGCATTGCTGATGTGCATGTAACTCTTTGTACAAAGCCAGGAGCAGACCATATGCAAAGATAAAAAATGAAGCGCTGGTGCCCTAAAAACTTGCATGCATGTTTAGCTTGAGCATATCTCTGTTAAGATTACAACAATGCTGAGGATGGGCTGATTAGTCCTTCGCAGGAAAACCATATGCAGCTGTTTTCTCCCTTATGCTTCCTTGGTTCACAACAAGGCCTCCGCCGCGGGTGAACTTCCCGAAAGGAAAGGTGAAGGGCAGACCAGCACATCAACCTCCGATAGCCTATCGCTGCCGGAAACGATAAAGGAGGGCGACAGACACAGCTAAGTTCGCCTCACCAGCCATAACGTGCCTCTGTACGAAAAACTTGAGCGTAGGAAACCTAGTCGCCCCTATCTTCTGTGCTCCCATCTTTCTTGGTCCGAAGTTTCTTCGGTCAGAAGTTGGTCGTAGTAGCAGTTGAGAGGAGCGGACGAGGGGCCTGCTCCCATCCTCGCTCCTACCCCACCGAAGCAAGGGCATAGTGGTAGCAGATGAAGGGACCGGCAAGATGCGCTGCCGGGGAATGTTTTCTACTTGAAAGTATTGAGGAATCATTCCTTAGCATGAACATTACGCATGCACAAAATACCCGGCAAGCACTCTTTTTCATTAATACGCAAATAAACAAGTACAGATCATACAGAGTACAAGCATGGGTGGAGGATTACAAAATTTGAATTAAAGATTCGCAAATGCCTACATGTTTAAGATTGAAAAAAGATAAGTGCCCCGTAATGCCTTTCTTGTCCCTCTCCTCCTAGGAACTACAGTGGGAGGTGAAGAGGGCAAAAGGAGCGCCTGGGTAGAAGCCCAGCCTGACCTCGTCAGGGCCTGTGGGAAGCAACCTGACAAGATCGGGAGGGCGATGACGAAGACGGTGGATGGAGGGAGCGACTAGGCGATGCCCTAGTCACCACCGACAGGACCAGCGGAACACGGCAAGAGGGGCATCAGCAGGGAAGACGAAGCCAGAGTCCACGAGGAAGCCTGCCGGGGTCCGGCTGGAAGACTGCTGGAGGAGGCGAAGGCAACCACACCCAGCCCCCGGCAAATCGCTCTGTCGGGGAGAAGACCAGGTGCAGATGACGGTGCTGCCGGCGCCACCTGACGGTGACGGTGCGACCAGCGTTCAGTCTGACTCACCGCCATCGTTCTCCCCACCGATGTCCTCCTCGTCGCTATCGCTCGAGGAGGAGCTTTTGTCGTCGGTCGAGCTCTCCGCACAGCACCCTAAACGAGCACCCGAACGCCCGAAGACCTTGATAGAGAGTAGGTTGGCCTCCATTAATTTAATATGGAGAACGTGCCCTACCGCCAAGCTATGGGCATGAGCAAAGGTTTTCCAGCCACGCCGGAGAAGCATGAGTCCGCCCGCATGTTGCCATTACAGCAACCCCTCATGTGCAGCTTCAATCCTGGCGGCTGTTCTACCTCCATCACCCTTGCAAAAGGGGTAGGAAGCCAAAGACGGTTGCGCGGGGGCCCGTGCGGTTTGACGATGAACTCCAACGGTTGGTCCCCGACATGGCCTTCCATTGGGGCCAAGGCGGCTGGAGGAGGAGCGACGAGAGCACCGTCGCACCCTCCTCGGCCCCGAATGCCGCGACGGCCACGCCCACGTCCTGCAGCACCACCTTGCACGCTGGATTCTACCGCTGCATCCACCGCTGGGGGAGGGAGTCGCTGCCGAGAAGAGACCCTCGTCGCTACTACTGGAGCAAGAAGAAGAAGGAAGATATGTGTGTGGGTGAGCCCCTCGCCCGCGTCTCCTTTTCTAGGGGAGCATGGCCGGGGGCTGGCTCCTCTCCACCCTGAAGGCAACCGCCTGCTCCACCAATCCAGTCCCTCTGCGTCGCTGACGACATCCAGAATCAACGACCGCCCTCCTATGCCTATCCATGGAGCTAGGCTTTCTGCCATGGCACTCATTTCCGCACCCTACGCGTCTGCCACCAACTCTACGCAATGCATGCAGTGTACGTGGCGGAAACGGCAGGAGTAGTGGGATGAGTAAAGTGGCAGTTACCTCCCCGTGAACATGGCGGCCCGCGGGCCACTACGTGGATTGCCCCATGTTGTTCTGCACGACTCACGGAAAAAACCGGAAACTGATTCAATCACAGGTTAATGAAGAAGCAAATAGAGATATCAAGGGAGAAATTGACCCCTTCCACGGCCCGGTCGAAGTGTTCGCCTGTGTATTTGTTGGGGCCTACCCCAACGATGCTTGGCAGCACGTATGGACTAGGCCCGGGGGCTCCTGTCGGTGCAACGAACACCTGTGTTCATTGACCAGACTTATACAAAGGTGTGCATATGATCGTATGTCCAGCATACAAAGCAAGGACAAGCCAAAGGAAGTGCTCTTCATGAGATCAAGGAGCGAATCAAGAAGACCAAGTCAAGCAAGATAGCAGAGCACCACCTTGGGAAGGCCTCCCTTGCCGGGCAGGAGAGCCTGGCCGGGTCGAGGCCACCCCAAGGACAAGTCGAAGATTTCCCCGGCAGGCCTGCCGGGGTCGCCAAGACCGAAATTCCCGCCAAGCACCACCGGTCCACCCCACAGCGACGCAAGTCACTTATCGGTGCGGTATCGAGCCCCAAGTGATTAAGTGGCTTCCACTAAGCACGTGGCAGCCCGTTGGAAGACAGATCACACCCATTTGACACCCGTCCAGAGGCTTGACAAGATAATAAGCAGGAGCTAATTAAGTGGCACGACAGGCTTGCCGGGCTTCACCCTTAGCACGACACCTAGCAGTGCATTTAATGCACATTATCCTAACTGCCAGAGTTAGGTATGATAGCACTGTTAGCTATCTAATCACAGGATAATAACTATTTTGCCATTGTGGTTACCCCATGAACAATAAATGGAGGTCCAAGGCGACCAAGGAAAGGATTCAGACCCTTGCACACTTGTATGCGTGAAGCGGCTCTCCCCGAGGCCACCTTGCCGGGCTCGAGCGCTGCGTGTTCGTTGTGTTCCTCCACTCAATCCACCAAAGTAGGAGTAGGGTTTTACGCATCACAGCGGCCCGAACCTGGGTAAAAATCTCCAGAGTCTCATCACCGTGCTGCATCATGGCCTCCGCTCTTTGTGCAACGTGACCTCCCCCTTGCCGAACCACAAAGGGGCCAGAGGCCCCATAGGTGATCATGTTCCCCCATGACAAATATTTGCCCTCTTGTGTTTTGGAGATTGTTGACAGAAACAGGCATGGACTGATTTGTTTGCTAGTGCACACAGAGAGAAATAGTCCATGCAGAACCGAAGAGAATGTTGTCTCCGGTGCAAAGTTTGAGGAACTTCACCGAAGAATATCTGCGTTGCAGTGAAGAACGAGATGCTTCTGTTGAAAACATGTAGGCAAGAAGATTGATGTGAAGGAGTTAACCCCTAAAAAATTTATTGCTGATGTGAAGCAATTGGTTTGGTGATTCTGTCCGAAGAAAATTTACTGCAACGAGTGGAAGTCGAAGACAAAGTGAAGACGTAGTATTCATTTCGTTGTTCTTCTTTCATTCATTTGAGTAATAGGACCTCCGTACTATTAAGAGGGGTATAGGTTCTCGAAGCTTAGATCCGCTGTGATGTTTAGCCCAAAACCTATGCAAGACTAAGAGAAATCTCTTTATATTTCGAATGATTACCTGCCAGCGGTAGATGATGTTCTTCGTGCTATAGGAGATATCTTTCGAACTGAGGAGTTAGCATTACTTGCTCCACAAGGAATGTTACCATTGTGCTCAATTTCTGACCGTTGGGCTCGTGTCGTTCGGCCATTGGCTGCTCCACATGTCCAATTTGGTCTTTTCCCTTCAGGGAAGGCTGCGACTATAAATAGCCATCCCACTCCAACGTTGCCCGTTGGCTGCTCCGCTTAAGATTTCTGAGAAGATTGATTGAGCATCCCCTCTCTGAGTGATTTGAGTTTAAAATCCACTGAGAGAAAAATCAAGAGCCGAAACTTAGACAGTGGTTGAGAATCATAGTAGTTCTTAGTTTAGAGTTCTTGTACCTATTACTCTTGAGAGTTGTGCACTCTCTAGACGGATAGGTGTCGACTCGAGTGTCGAAGAGTTATTGTCTTCACCAAGCAAGAACTTCAGCAACCAAGAGTCATTGTGGTTCGCGAAGAGGTCTGTCAAAGGTTTGGATATCGCCAACAAGTATCTACCACGAGTGAAATCAGCTGGTGTCTGATTAGCTCCTAGTTGAAGGAGAATATGGCGAAGAGAGTTTATCTTCTGTGTTAAATCACAACCCCTCCTACCAGACATAGTCCTTTGGCAGAAGGGCGAACTAGTCTACCAAATCCATCTGTCGCCATCGAGCACCATTGGTTCAATTTACTTTACTGCATTACCTTCAGCAGTTTACTTTCATGCTCTGTGACGATAGTTTATCCGATCAATCATTGTCTGTTGCATTTCATTCGTTTCTGTCATCTCTGTCGTTCCCATATGTTAATGTTCGTTGTTCACCCTGTTGCATTCTCTTCATTCAGTTTAGTCGTCCCGGTCATATAAATTGCTCCTCGCACTCACTTTATTAAGACTGGCGTGTTTTCCCCATGTCGTTTTCATTCACCTCGTCATTGTTCTTTCTCGTGTTTTCCTTCATAGATCATACATTGTTTCTCTCATGTTACTGCATTTGTTCGCATGTTGTATTACCATCATTATTGTCAAACCTGTGATATCCTATGCTCGAACCATTATTGCTTCCTACCTTGATAAATATGTTCCTCAATAGCATGCTTGATTAGGCTCTTTTCTACCAAACCTTATTTCCGCTGCTGTGTTTGGGATCAGTTCAAAACATTCACAAGAATTTCTGAATCTCCCATTCACCCCCCTCCAGTCGATATACTCTCGGTCCTAACGATTGGTATCAGAGAAGGTACTCCATATCTCTATTTAAAGGTCTAACAACCTTGGAGTTTTGAGTATGTCGTATGCAGGTAGATCCTCGCACTCTGAAAGGTTTCAATATTCGTAGTTGTAGATTAAAGAACTTGCTATCTCTGATGAAAATTGCAGATTAAAGAACTTGCTTGAGACAGTGATGCGGCTTGAATTACGTCGGAATTTCCCCAAAGAGGAAGGGATGATGCAGCACAGCTACGGTAGGTATTTCCCTCAGTGATGAGACCAAGGTTATCGAACCAGTAGGAGAACCATGCAACACTACATGAACGGTACCTGCACACAAAGAACAAATACTTGCAACCCGACGTAAAAGAGGGGTTGTCAATCCCTCCCGGGTAAAAAGATAGATAAAATTGTAGTAGATTGGATAAATAGATCTCACGGGAACACGAGATAAAATAAATAACAATAAATTGCAGCAAGGTATTTTTGGGTTTTTGGATTAATAGATCTGAAAATAAAAGCAAATAAAAATAGATCTCGAAGGCAAATATGATAAAGAAGAGACCCGGGGGCCGTAGATTTCACTAGTGGCTTCTCTCGAGAAAAATAGCATACGGCGGGTAAAGAAATTACTGTTGGGCAATTGATAGAACTTCAAATAATTATGACGATATACAGGCAATGATCATTATATAGGCATCACGTCCAAGATTAGTAGACCGACTCCTGCCTGCATCTACTACTATTACTGTACACATCGACCGCTATCCAGCATGCATCTAGTGTATTAAGTTCATGGAGAAACGGAGTAATGCAATAAGAATGATGACATGATGTAGACAAGATCTATTCATGTAGGAATAGACCCCATCTTGTTATCCTTAATAGCAACGATACATACGTGTCATTACCCCTTCAGTCACTGGGATTGAGCACCGTAAGATCGAACCAATCACAAAGCACCTCTTCCCATGGCAAGAAAAATCGATCTAGTCAGCCTAACTAAACCAAAGATTCGAAGAAGAAATACGAGGCTATAAGCAATCATGCATATAAGAGATCAGAACTCAAATAACTTTCATGGATAAAATAGATCTGATCATAAACTCAAAGTTCATCGGATCCCAACAAACACACCGCAAAAGGAGTTACATCAAATAGATCTCTAAGAGACCATTGTATTGAGAATCAAAAGAGAGAAAGGAAGCCATCTAGCTACTAACTACGGACCCGTAGGTCTACAATGAACTACTCACGCATCATCGGAGAGGCACCAATGAGGATGATGAACCCCTCTGTGATGGTGTCTATATTGGATCTGTGGTTTCTAGAACTTGCGGCGGCTGGAATTGTGTTTCGTCGACTCCCCTAGGGTTTTTGGAATATTGGGGTATTTATAGAGCAAAGAGGCGGTGCGAGAGGCCACCGAGGTGGGCACAACCCACCAGGGCGCGCCTGGGCCCCCAGGCGCGCCCAGGTGGTTGTGCTCCCCTCGGAGCCCCCCTCTGGTACTTCCTTGGCCCATCGTGTATCTTCTGGTCCAGAAAAAATCACCAAAAAGTTTCACTGCGTTTGGACTCCGTTTGGTATTGATTTTCTGCGAAGTAAAAAACAAGCAAAAAACATCAACTAGCACTGGGGAATATGTCAATAGGTTAGTCCCAAAAAATGATATAAAGTTGCTATAAAATGATTGTAAAACATCCAAGAATGATAATATAACAGCATGGAACAATAAAAAATTATAGATACATTGGAGACGTATTAGCATCCCCAAGCTTAATTCCTACTCGTCCTCGAGTAGGTAAATGATAAAAACAGAATTTTTGATGTGGAATGCTGCCTAACATGTTCATCACATATTCTTTTCTTTGTAGCATGGACATTTGGACTTTTATATGATTCAAAGCAATAATCTAGTTTTGACATGAAGATTTCAATACTCAAGCATATCAACAAGCAACCATGTCTTTCAAAATATCAACACTAAAGCAAGTTATCCCTAGCCCATTATGCTCAATGATTGATCCATTCATGAAACACACTCGCATATTAGCTACACCCAATGCTCAAGTACGACCATAGTGCCCCTTAATTGGTGCTTTATAAGAGAAGATGGAGACTCAAGTAAAAATAAAAAATTGCATAAAGTAAATAGAAAGGCCCTTCGCAGAGGGAAGTAGGGATTTGTAGAGGTGCCAGAGCTCAAAGCGAAAAATATAGAGATAAAAACATTTTGGGTGGCATGCTTTTCCTGTCAACGAAAACGATCGAGTAGTTCCTAATACTTTCCATGCTAGATATATCATAGGCAGTTCCCAAATAGAAAATAAAGTTTATTCTTTTTTCCGCCATACTTTCACATTCCACGGCTAACCGAATCCACGGGTGCCGTCCATACCAACACTTTCCAAGGAATTTATTATTTGACAACATAAAGTAAATTCATTTTTCATTTCGGGACTGGGCATCCCTAATACCTTTGCCGTACTCTCGTGGAATGACAAGTGAATAAAGACTCATCTTGAGAATAACGCATCTAGCATGGAAAAATATCAGCCACCCCCTACCGTTTCATGAGTGGTACGAGCACACAAAAAGGAAATTTATTTTGAAAATTAGAGATGACACATACAAATTTGCTTAGAACGGCAAAAGAATACCGCATATAGGTAGGTATAGTGGACTCATATGGCAAAACTGGTTCAAGGATTTTGGATGCACAAGTAGTAATCATACTTTGTACAAGTGAAGGCTAGCAAAAGATTGTGAAGCATCCAACCAAGAAAAAAAAATCTCATAAGCGAACATTAAGCATAACTAACACCGAATAATGCACCACAAGTAGGATGTAATTTCGTTGCATAACTATTGACTTTCATGCTTGCATCGGGAATCACAAACCTTAACACCAATATTCTTACTAAAGCATAATTACTCATCAACATGACTCACATATTATATCATCATATCAAAAAACTATTACAAAGAATCAATTTTATTTTGTCCAATGATCTTCATGAAAGTTTTTATTATATCCCTCTTGAATATCTATCACTTTGGGACTAATTTCATATGTTGCTTTTGATAGCTCAGACAAATCTAAGTGAAGAACATGAGCATAAAAATTTTCTTCTGTCAAAATAATTTAAGTGAAGCATGAGATAATTTCTTAATTTTTTTACTAACTCTCAAATAAATCTAACTGAAGCATGAGGGCATTTCTTAAAAAATAATAAAGCACACCGTGCTCAAAAAGATATAAGTGAAGCACTAGAGCAATTCCATAGCTCAAAAAATTTAAGTGAAGCATATAGAGCAATTCTGGCAAATCATAGCATAATTTTGGCTCTCTCAAATAGGTGTGTTCAGCAAGGATACTTGACACAAACTAAAAAGCAAAACAAGCAAAGACTCATATCATACAAGACGCTCCAAGCAAAACTCATGATATGTGACGAATAAAAATATAGTTCTAAGTAAAATACCAATGGTCGTTAGAAGAAAGAGGGGATGCCACTCGGGGGCATCCGCAAGCTTAGTTGATTGTTCATCTTTGAATATTATCTTGGGGTGCGGTAGCATCCCCAAGCTTAAGCTCTTCTTACTCCTTATTCCTTATCTCACCCAAAACTTGAAAACTTCAATCACACAAAACTCAACAAAACCTTCGTGAGATCCGTTAGTATAAGAAAACAATCTTTACTTTAAGTACTGTATAAAACCAATCCAAATTTTGTTATTGAATTATATCTACTGTATTCTAACTTTACCATGGCTTATACCCCCCGATACAAACCATAGATTCATCAAAATAAGCACACAATGCAAAGAAAACAGAATCTGTCAAAAACATAACAGTCTATAAAGATGCGAATTGTTGTCCTACTTATGTAATTCCAAAAATTATGAAACAATAGGAAAACAGAGGAAATTTGTATATCAATCTTGTGTAAAAAATACAGAATTTTTCTTCTCTTCTGTGATGTTAAACAATTATTTTACTGTATGCAAAAGTTTCTGTTTTCCAACAAGATCAAATCAACTATCACCAAAGCTATCCCAAAGGCTTTACTTGGCACAAACACTAATTAAAACACAAAAACACAATCATAACAGTAGCATAATTGTGCAAACACTCAAGAACAGAAAGAAAAAGACAAAAATAAATTTTATTCATTGGGTTGCCTCCCAATAAGCGCTATCGTTTTATGCCCCTAGCTAGGCATAATGCATAGATTCAAGTGTTGTCATCTTTAGTTTCATTTTCCTTAGAGGTATTTTTGTCAGGAGGTTTTGCAAAAACAACATAAAACACCTTATCCATAGAGACTTTAGCACTATCAAGTTGCTTGTCATCATATCCCCTTTGATTTCCGGCAACAATCCAAGAATAGTGTTGATTAACATCATTGAAAACTTGTTGGATTATATCTAAAACATGGACTTCCTTTTTAAGATTCTCATCAAAGATTCGATTATCCCCAAGCAAATGCCTTAGCACATAATCACTATTATAAAGAATGTCATCTATCACCGGTTTTTCATGATTCATACCCTAGAAATCAAAAATTTCCCTAGCTTCCCGTATTATGTAATCAAATTCATTCATAAGAACAAGGGTGGCCAACTTTTTAGCCTTGGGATTCTTTATAACGGGTAACTCAAAAAACAATCTTTGCAAGGTAGGATGGGTACGGATAAATTTATTTTCAAGTTTCAGGACTAGTGCTGAAATAGCTTCCGCATAAGATTTAGTCCTTTTAAGTATAGGAACATCGTCAAGACTTAAATTTCCAACACAATTGAAAAATTCTTGGATACATTCTTTTCCTATAACATTCCCTTGCCCCAAAACAAAAGATTTAGCATCCAGATTGCCAGTTCGTCCAATTTTAGGAGTTAGGCCATCATCTATTTCTGCCATACCAAAGTCACTCATGGTGACAAATCCTAGCAAACAAAAATTCCAACGAGAAACGCGGACGAAAAAGAGGGCGAATAAAACGGCAAATTTTTATGAAGTGGGGGAGATGAAAATGAGAGGAAAATGGCAAATAATGTAAATTGAAAGGAGATGAGATTTGTGATTAGGAACCTGGTAGATGTTGATGATGTCTCCCCGGCAACGGCGCCAGAAATTCCTTTTGATGCGGCTTGAACTACGTTGGTATTTCCCCAAAGAGGAAGGGATGATGCAGCACAGCTACGGTAGGTATTTCCCTCAATGATGAGACCAAGGTTATCGAACCAGTAGGAGAACCACGCAACACTACATGAACGGTACCTGCACACAAAGAACAAATACTTGCAACACGACGTAAAAGAGGGGTTGTCAATCCCTCCCGGGTAAAAAGATAGATAAAATTGTAGTAGATTGGATAAATAGATCTCGCAGGAACGCGAGATAAAATAAATAACAATAAATTGCAGCAAGGTATTTTTGGGTTTTTGGATTAATAGATCTGAAAATAAAAGCAAATAAAAATAGATCTCGAAGGCAAATATGATAAAGAAGAGACCCGGGGGCCGTAGATTTCACTAGTGGCTTCTCTCAAGAAAAATAGCATACGGCGGGTAAACAAATTACTGTTGGGCAATTGATAGAACTTCAAATAATTATGACGATATCCAGGCAATGATCATTATATAGGCATCACGTCCAAGATTAGTAGACCGACTCCTGCCTGCATCTACTACTATTACTCCACACATCAACCGCTATCCAGCATGCATCTAGTGTATTAAGTTCATGGAGAAATCGAGTAATGCAATAAGAACGATGACATGATGTAGACAAGATCTATTCATGTAGGAATAGACCCCATCTTGTTATCCTTAATAGCAACGATACATACGTGTCATTTCCCATTCTGTCACTGGGATTGAGCACCGTAAGATCGAACCAATCACAAAGCACCTCTTCCCATGGCAAGAAAAATCGATCTAGTCAGCCTAACTAAACCAAAGATTCGAAGAAGAAATACGAGGCAATAAGCAATCATGCATATAAGAGATCAAAACTCAAATAACTAACTGGTATGGTTTGAATATCTTCCTTGTACTTGTTCTCCTCAACCTAGGGTTCATGTGTCCTTATCAGAAAGATTAGATAGTTTTAACCAGTCTTGAACATTCTATGGCTAGTTTAAAATCTATCAAAGATATCTTCTCTAAGACTACCATGAATTCCTATGTTTCTTCTGAAAACATTCATTTTCGTTCAAAATACCTTCTGTGCATGTTTATGACCCTACCCAATTTTCCCTCGTATCTATTCTTTTCACAGGTTGGTCATGGCATAGAGTTCGGAAGAGTACTCAGATTCTGAAGGAGTATTGCCTCAGTTTCCACCAAGGTCTGATCGAATGAGATTAACAGGAGGAGGAAAATCTTGAAAGCCTCCCAAAGCACCAAAGAAGAAATCTGAGTCTGAATCCGAAGAAGATGATGAGGAGATTCCCTCTGCTCATAGTCAGCCCAAAGATGAATTGGTCACAGACGCCCTAACCATCTTCTCGGATGGTAATCCTAAAAAGGGTGGTCATGGCAGAGAAAAGAATACCACAGTAGAAATGTCTGATCCAGATAGTTATAAAACTCCACCTGGGTTTAAATCAAGGACTGAACACAACAATAGGCTTCAATGGATTCGCCTCCACTGGGCGAAAAAATGGTACAATTATGAAAAATTTCACGAGAAGTATCAGATTCTCTTTGCCTTCACACCACTGTGGAATGACTGCATTGCTGAAAACTGCATTGGCCCCAATGATGAAAAAGTCAGACCGCCACTGCCTTCAAATGCTCATCCCGACTCCCTCAATACCATCGCTGATTTTCCCGATGAAGTGGCTAGGAGGGGGAAGGCCAAAGCCAAGCGTGATGCTCGGGAAGCGAAGAAAAACCAAGTTGAAGCATAAAATGTCGCGCTGACTCAGCAAGACATCCAGAAGAAAAAGGATCGTGCTTCTACCTCCAAGGGAAGCAAGTCCAGGAAATCTGTTTCCCCTCGTGGTTCCTGAAAAAAAACCATTGTTAGGAAATCGAAGAAGGCTGCTTCTAACTCGTCTGAAGAGTCATCCAACGATGATGCTCCTGATGAAATTCCAATGTATGACCAACGTGCCATTCTCAACAAGCCATACAAGAGCGCCTTGTCAGTGTCAAAACCTGCGGATCTCGGGTAGGGGGTCCTGAGCTGTGAATCTAGGATCAATTGGGAACAGGGGACGATGAACATGGTGTTTACCCAGGTTCGGGCCCTCTCAAAGAGGTAAAACCCTACGTCCTGCTTGATTGTATTTGATGTATGGTATGGTTACAGAGTAGATCTACCTCGAGATCAGGCGAGCTAAACCCTAAGATGATGAGGTGATGGATGTAGCTCTAGCCCTAAAGCCCTAAACCCTTTGGTTTATATAGACACTAGTAGGGTAAGGGTTACATGCGATCGGTTACAATGAAGGAAATATCACGCTAGTCTTGACTTGGAGAGCACACCTTGACTCCGAAGATCTCCTGTCCGGTCATGGGTCCGCACTCTAGCTTGGCCCCATAGCGGCCCATTAATCCGGCCCATACGTTGTAAGTTGACGGCCCGAGGCCCTTAGTCTAGGACTCCCTCAGTAGCCTCCGAACTAGCCTCCAACGCCAGGGCTTGTATCCGGCACCCACACATTTCATGGTCTTCGGCTTGCGAGGTGAGTTCTTCATCCAGTCCCATGCGTGCTCGGAGTTGAGTAGTGTCCGAAATCTGGAGCGTTAACTTTACTTAGCCCCGAAGGCCAGAGTGCTCAAGTGTGAATAGTACCCATGTCTGACAACTTTTATCGAAGGGTCACATCCGGTCATGACACCGAACAACCGAAGGTTCTCGATGCGCGGCTCGAGGCCGCCCCTCCATTGGCACGTCCCATCAAGGCAGAGATCATGTTCTGTTTTTTAGGGGATGTGATCAATAACCTCGATCCCCCACCCGCACATAACATTACGAGAGTATCGGGAAGTGGAGAAGCCTACGGCATAAAAAGGGGAACCCTTGACTCCTCCGCGGCTTATAAAGAGGGGAATCAACTACAGTTAATGCCTCACACCTTCTTCCATCTCCCGTCGTTGTCCTTCCAATCTCCAGAGCTCCAGCGCCCTGCTTTGCTACCCCGCGGAAATTCCCTTTCAGCTCCTCCCTAGCCCTAGCCATGGCCGAATCTGGCGCAAATGGCAAGTGGGACGCTTCCATCGTCACCAACGACGACAACGTGGAGCTGCAGCGGGCCGGCTACTTATCGGCCGACATCACCCATCGGGCCCCCGAGGAGGGCCAAATCATCCCCACCCCCAAGCCGGGCGAGAGGGTAGTATTCCTTCCCCATTTTATCTGGGGACTAGGTTTTCCTCTACACCCCTTCGTGAGGGGGTTGATGTTCTTTTATGGGCTAGATTTCCATGATCTAGCCCCCAACTCCCTCCTCCATATTCCGGCCTTCATCATCGTCTGTGAGGCCCTGCTGCGGGTTTAGCCGCACTTCGGCCTATGGCTAAAGGTGTTCAACGTCAAGCCTAAGGTGGTCAGCGGCGCCCAGGCAGACTGCAGTGGAGCCATGTTCAGTAAGCTGACTCGAGTCCAATGGCCGGAGGGTCAGTTTATTGACACCGTCAAGGTGTGGTAAAACGAGTGGTTCTATATCACAGAACCAAGGGATGTAGCCTGGTTGGCCGCTCCCGAATTCAGATCCGGCCCCCCAGCAAGATTGACCTCGTGGACCCAAAAGGGCCCTAACTGGGGGTCTGCCAGTGAAGTGAAGATGCTGCAGAAGCGCGTCATCTGCGTGATGGAGACCGGTGCCAAGCTGACCAACGTGGTCCAGATAATGCTCAGGCGTCGGCTCCTTCCTTGCCAGCAAAGGGACAACCCCATGTGAGCTTACAAGTCCGATGACCCGGCCACCGTGCAGTACCTCTACGGGACAACCCACGACAAGGTGTGGGGTCAACTGTTCAAGTCCCAGGAGGACTGGCCGGCCAAGAATGAAGACATCGGCCTCGATGCTATAACCCAACCGAAGAAGGTAATTGACCCCTTCCCCGGTCTATATTCGGGAGGGCGTACTGCACAAGATCCGGTCTAAACATCTGTTTGTGGTTTTTACAGGGCTGGCTCGAAAAGTCTGAGAAGATCAGTAGCCTGGCTCCTCTACCCGAAGGGCCTCGATTGGCCCAACTGGAGGAGGGGCTGCTGGTCGTGGCGCCTTACAAGGCACCAGAAAAGAAGGGGAAGAAGAAGAAGGATTTACCGGATGCCAGAGAGGGCCTCCGCCAAAAAGGTCGTCCAGACACCAAGTCCGGAGACACTTCCGCCCCATCTGCCCAAGATGGGGACGAGGGGGAGGACGAGGAGGAGAGCGCCTCCTGTCGGTGTCAAAACTGGCAGACCTCAGGGTAGGGGGTCCCGAGCTGTGGATCTAGGATCGATGGAGAACAAGGGATGACGAACACAGTGTTTACCCAGGTTCAGGCCCTCTAGAAGAGGTAATACCCTATGTCCTGCTTGATTGTATTGGATGTATAATGTGGTTTACAGAGTAGATCTACCTTGAGATCAGCATGAGCTAAACCCTAAGGAGATGAGGTGATGAATGTAGCTCTAGCCCTAAAGACTAAAAACCCTCGGTTTATATAGACACCGGTAGGGTTAGGGTTACCGAAGATAGATTACAATAAGGGATTAATGAGATCCATCGCCTTCTTGACTTGGAGGGCACACCACGGCTTCATAGGTCTCCTGTCACAATACGGCTCCACCAGTCCGGCCCAAGTCCAATGGGCCGTCGCCCCGAGGACCCCTTAGTCCATGACTCCCCCACTAGCCCCCGAACTTGCCTCCAACGCTGGGGATTGTCCTCTGGAATCTTCAGATCGGCGGCTTGCGAGACGAGTTCTTCTATTCCTCTATTCAACTTGGAGCCGTGTTACTTTCACCGAACACTATCCGGAACCCGGGCTAATGTGCTTCAAGCCCGGACAGGTTCAGGACTCTGGGCTCCAAAGACATTTCAAGATCAAGGTGGGACCATCAGAGTTTTAATGCCATCCCTCAGGGCGAGAGCGTCGCGCACCTTTTCAGAAGGCGTGCGGCCAAATGCCGACTTTCCACGAGCTCGTCCTTCCAGCTTCAAGGCAAGACGCCCATTTATAGATCCACAGGTGCGGGGGACAACTTACTTCTCCTTTCTTACAAGGAACAACACCGAAGAAATTCCCCAGCGCCATGGCTGATCTCCCAGGCTCATCCTCGCGCCCGCACGGTCCACTCCTAGGTGATTGGTTTAGCTATTCAATTTCGCACCTTTATCTAAGGTGCTTGCAGGCGCAGTGTTTCCTCCCTCCAGCAGATTTGGTTCCTGTCCGTGCTGGTCTCATCTCCGTTGATGGATGCGCCCTTGCCGAGAACTCCCCCGCTCCGAGTAAGGAGGAGAGGGTATGTCTCGTGCCCTTCCTGCTAAGAGGTTTGGGTTTTCCTATTCATCCCTTTTGCGGGGTTTGTTAGAGTTCTACGGGATCTAGCTCCACAACCTCACCCTGGGGTCCATATTGCACATCTCTGGCTTCGTAGCCCTATGCGAGATATTTCTGAGTTGCGAGGTCCATTTGACTTGTGGAGGAAGTATTTCTGTCTTGTCCCTCACCTCCGGGAGGGATCCATATTCGAGGTGGGCGGCGCCGAAGTATGGCGGATAGCCGGGACAGGGTACGCAATTGGGACCCCACAGAAAGATCCTGAAGGATGGACTTCGGAGCGGTTTTACATTGAAGACGTTCCACTCACCGATCCAATTCGACAAGGGTTGCCCGAATACTCAAATGACCCACCTATAAAGCAATTCAACTCACAGCCCAGAGGCCCTTCCCAACAGGACAGTGAAGAGGTGCGTGCGCTGGCGGCCAAGATCAGGCTGCTTACCAGCAGTAAGCTAACCATGGTTGAAGTAATGGCCATCGCTATTACCAGATGCGTGCAACCCCTGCAGCAGCGGGGTCATCCTTTATGGTGCCATAATGGGACCAACGACGTAACCCGTTACCAACGACAAGGGCCAGACAACAAGGCGGCTCTGGCCAAAATATTGGCCGATCTCTTTAAGGGAGAGGAGGCTGAGTTCGCTCGCATGAGTATTCGGGAAGGCTGCTCCGGATACAATCCGGCCGACTGGGTAAGCCACGATCCACTGTCTTGAGATCACGGATTACACCCGAACTCTGACTAGTTGTATTTAAAAAGGGCTGGAGGCGTCAGGTTGCGTCCATTAATTGCCCTCCTCCTCAACCGGAGAATCATTCCCGTGATGACGATCCAGCGTATCATGCCGACCCAGAGACGTCGATTGATTTTGAAGATGGGGTTTTCTATCAGGAGAGCCTTGACAGCGTCAAAGTTGCTGTGACAGCAGATCACCCCGGGGCTCTTCCCTCTTCCACAGTAAGTGAAAAGAAGACCCTTACCCGAACAGGGCGCTCATCTCGCGCTATTCCCCACGTGCTGACTTCTGCTCCCAAGGGTCGCTGCACTACGCGTAAGACCGTTTTGGGAGGAGTGCAGACCACGCCAACTTCAGCCCCTAATGGGAGATCAAAACAGAAAGCCTCCGCCGAAGCGGAAGCACCTGCCCCCTCGGCCCAGCGGTAACGTATTTCGGACTTGCAACGAGGGTTGATTTTAGCATTCTTTTACTAAAACTTGCTCAACTTTTGCAGAAGGCATATGCCTCTGCACCAATCCAAATATTCCCCGGGTGCGCCGAATCGCAGCTCTGGTCCCAAGTCTTTGGCACAAGCCAGAGCCTCCCCCGAACACACGGCGGCCGGCGCGCCTCCGGCGGACTCCGACGATGTTTCAGTCACCAACTCCGAAGTCGAGAGCGTAATGAATCATCGCTACCGAACAGGAATTTAGTGCTTTTAATTCGGTGGATGCGTACCTTGGAGCGGCCCATACATGTCTTGAAGGGATCGCCTGTCTTTTTGCCGCCAAGGTGCAGGTATATAGCTTGAAAGCAGATCATGTTCCCTAACCACCTAGCCCCCAAGCCTTAATTTGGGCGGGACGACCGAGTTAAGGGTGTCTAATGATATTATTTTTGTAGGCCGCAAGAGAGCAGAACAAAAAGTTGTCCGAGGACCTTAAAGTGAGTCGGACACAGTTGGTCGAACCCAAGGCCAAACTAGATGCGGCTCAAAAAGCCAGCAGCGAGTTGTTCGGTAAGTAGAAAAGACTTGTTGCACAAGTATACGTTGTATCGTATGCATTAACATCGTATTCTCCGTATAGCCATGGGAGCTGCAAGCGAGCTGCGGAGGGAGCTAGAGGCTGGCAAACGGGTGCTGACACGAAGTCAGGAGGACAAAAATGAGCTCAAGGAAGAGAACTAGCAAAAAACTGAGGAAATTGAAAGCTTAAGAACCCAGCTGGCGCAAGCCTTGGAGGAGAACCAGAAGCTAAAGGGTGGCATATTTGGTAAGTACTGCTCTGACCGGTATGGTGGTCCAGTGTCATTGGCGTTGTAATGATGATATGCAACACCTGCTTGATTTGTCTCCTGACTAGGTGGCCCGAGGAAGAAGTCAGCGCCTATGACGGGAATCGATTAAAGGAGCTGTCGAAGACCTACGAGAGGGCCCGAAAGGCCATGAAGAGTATGGCGAAGGTGTTATGGCCGTCGAAGGTGCCGCCAGAGAGCATGGCCGAACTAGCCAGTCGCTTTAAAGGTGCTTTGGGAAGGTTTGAATTGTGGAAGATCTCTTCTTGCCGAGAAGGGGCACGCGAGGCATGGGCTATGGTAAAGACCCGTTTCACCAAGCTGGACCCAGAGAATATGGCCTGGGTTGGTCCAGTGGGCCCTGACGGCTAAGAGATACCTCTAAGCTTGGTGTATGATGATGTGATGCCAGCCGCTCGTTATTCTCAAAAGGATTGTGCTTTAGAGCAATTGATAGACAACGTAGATCAAGAGTAGTTGTGTCAATTCTATGTATCTATGTACTGTACATTGACCGAGCTCAATCTGCGGTCTTATTTTAAAAGAAATGTTGTCTTAACCGGCCATCGGCTTCCACCTCCCCGATCAGTGGTCGGGAAGTGTTCCGTACTATGTGCCGAGGGAAACAAGGCAGTACTTTGGGAACCAGGCAGTCCGGCCATTTGGCTCGAACGGACGAAACATGTGCAGAGAGTTATGTTATATTACTGTTTGACGTAAGAAACATCTTCTGATGAAAATAGTTCCTCCAAAGGTTCCTTTCTTCGGGTAAGTTTATAATCCGGATGTGTGAAATCAACGGAGACCATTGGCTGCGAGAAAACCCTGGTGATAAGCGCGAGGCTATATTCCCTTCTGTTAGGCTGACTTATTGTATTCTGTAAGAACGCTAGCTTTCGGCTTCACCCATCTGAGGTACGGTCCCAGATGACCCGGTCATAACAATCGTAGAGGTGCTCGCTTTACTCCCTAGCCGAACAATCGGGAACGTAGAGGTAAACACAGGAGCCAGGCAACCCAGCTTGGCAAAGATCTTAAGTCAAACAAGTGCATGTGTTGGCTTAACATGTGTGAGAAGGATGCAATCAGTACGAATGCGATTTATACATTTATTCGGCTCTTCTGAGTGAGCCCCCATGCGAAGCGGGGTGTTACATTCAATGATGTATATAATACGGGATTGGTATGGTTTGGTTTAGCCGAACTAGCACCATGTGGAAAAGAGAGAAATAAGGAAAATAAAAGAAGGAAAAGGTGGAGTTGTATGTCAAGCTCAGGCGTAAAAATGCCGCAGCCGGGCTGTGTTCCGCGGGTTCGGCTCGAGGCAGTCGTCGGACGGGCGGCGAAGACGATATGCTCCTCCAATGAGTACTTCATCGATGATGTACGATCCCCCCCATTTAGGTGATAGTTTATTCTTCTGTTTCTCGGGGAGTCGGAGGACGAGGTCTCCCACGTTATATGTCTTCGTTAGTCCTTCACGGTTGTGGTAACGTCATGCTTGCTATTGATAGAACGCGGACCGAGCTCGAGCTATGTCCCGTTCTTCTTCCAGAGCATCCAGGTCATCCTGTCGATCGATCGCGGCTTCCTTTTCTTCGTACATGCGCACTCTAGGCGCGTCATGGATAAGGTCGCATGGGAGAACTGCTTCCGCACCATATACTATAAAAATGGTGTGTATCCGGTTGATCGATTAGGAGTAGTGCGCATCCCCCATAGTACGGAATCCAGTTCCTCAACCCAATGGCAGTCTGATTGTTCAAGGGATCGAACTAGGCGATGGTTAATGCCGCTCATAATGAGTCTGTTGGCTCGTTTGACCTATCCGTTGGTCTGTGGGTGGTCCACCGAGGCGTAATTGAGCTTAATGCCCATTTTACCGCACCAGTCTTTAACTTCCTGGGCGGTGAAGTTGGTACCATTATTGGTAATTATGCTGTGGGGGACACCATAACGGTGTACGAAATCGGATAAGAAGTCGACGATTGGTCCGTGTCGGATTCAGGGCTCCACAGACCCAAAGGAGGTTTGAACTCTAGGGTGAGTGCGAAGGACTCAACCTAACCAGCCAACCGAACGCGCCGTCCTACAACCTAGCTCGAAGAACAGGGAAGAAGAAGGACACGACAATTTACCCAGGTTTGGGCCACCTTGCGGTGTAATACCCTACTCCTGCTTTGGGGTGGATTTGCCTCACGGGGGGCTGAGGATGAACTAGTACAGAGGATGAACAAGCTCGCGAGGCTTGCTCTGGTGAGGATGTGAACTCTGGGTCCGCCCCCTTTTCTATGGTGGTGGCTAACCTATTTATAGTGGCCTTGGTTCTCTTCCCCGAAAACAAAGGCGGGAAGGGATTCCACAACGGCCAAATTTGAAGGGGGACAAGTAGTACATCTTATCCTGACGAAAGGTGGTCTTCGCCTGCAAAGCTTCTGGTCGTGACGTTGCGGTGGGCTTGGTGATGACATCCATCCTGCCGCCCTGGCGGTCCTGGTCTCGTTGCATGGGAATGGAAACCTTTGGGTGATTCTTCGGGACCCCGCGCCTGCGCTTGCCTCCTTAGCACCAAAGAGGAAACCTGCTGCTCTGCGCCCGCTGGCGCCCGCCTGGCCTTGATCTTCATGGCTTGCGTCACCCCCACCTCATGAGATGGGTACCTGCATAGAAATGACCGCTCCTCGGGAGCCAACCTAGGGAGGCCGCTCCCTCCTGAGGTCTTGTGCCGCCCGCCTCGCGAGGCTTGGCCCCTCGCGAGGGCCTTGTCTTGAAGGTGTTGCAGATGGGCCATACCAGGCCGTCGATGGAGCCATGTCGTGGGCTGCAGGTAGGAAAGTCTGGGTACCCTGGTTCCCAGAACACCGACAGTAGCCCCCAGGCCCAAGGCGCGCTCGGACTTGGCTTCGAGATGAAGCCAAAGGGCAAGGGCAAAGCATCGCGGGCCGCATTTGCCTGCGGACTGAGCCGACGCGTGGTGCTTGATGGGACGTGGGCGTCTCCACTTCCCACGCCGCCTCGGCAACTACACGACTTGACAACTGCCTAAAGCATGCAGAAGAACCATCATTGCTCAGAACGTGAGAGGCCGGCGGTTGGCCTCCCTCTGCCTATAAATGGGGCGGGGGGCGGAGCCCCCAGCCCATCTTCATCTCCTCGCCTCCTGCTCCTCCTTATCCTTCTTCTTCAACCCGCCGTTTTGCCAGAGTATCCATGGCACAGGTGAGGAGGTTCTCCGTCGCGGAGAAGGGGAAAACCCCCAAGGAGGGACCAGACTCACCGCCGCCCTCATAAGTATGCCGCGACGCCAGCGGTGGCCTCCCGCGAGCATGGGCGCATGCCCTCGAACGCTGGCGCTGCCTCTGGCAGTCGTGGGGGTGCTCCTACCCGCAGTGGGAGCTGCCGCGGCCGGGGCGGCCATGGCGAAGGGTAAAAGCACGCAGCGGCCATCCAGCCACCGCACCCGTGACTCCACTCGGCCGACGCGTCCTCGGAGTTCTTGGTATGGGCAGAGAGGCCCGCCGGCGCCTGGCTCCATCTCCCATGCTTTTTTGCGGGCACGCTGCCGACCGGGGGGCCTGGCGGTCTCTGGCTGCAGGTCGACGGCTGCAGCAGCAAGGCCTCCTGGGTGGCAGTTGAGGTCACCCCTGCCGGCAACGTGTTCCTAAACCGCGGGTGGCAGCTGTTCGCCCGCGCACACGGCCTCCAGGGGAGGTGCGCCCTTCACTTCAGGTACGATGGTGCCGCGACCCTCTTTGTCAGGGTCTTCGGGAAAGACGGCCAACGGCTGGGGTGCTGCCCGGAGGACGACAGCGACGACGATGGCGGCGGTGAGCTTGCCCTCGGCGACGGTCGCGCCGCCTCCAGCAGCGGCGACCCCTCCTCTGGGGAGAGCACCAGCGACAGCGAATACGACAAGCCGCCCCGCTGCCGGGCTCAGACCTGGGAGGGTGACGAGCCGCCTCACCGCCGCGCCCCGGTGAAGCAGGAGGGAGACTCCGACTGAGCGCGGACATTGCTGGAGCCGGACTTCAGGAGCTGCTGTAGCCGCGCGGCTGCTTCTGTTTCTTTCTTTTTCTTGCACCAGAAAAGTAGAAGGCCCTATCGGGGCATGTAATGAACCAGGCGTTTGCGCCATTATGCTATTCCTTTTGTATCGTGTCGTAACATCCGTGCTGCTGTTGATTGCGATCGGGAAGACTTAGCTCGGCGTGTTTGCGGTAGACTCTTGTGTCGCGAGGACGCGCCTTTTGAGTTTCCTCCTTGAAGATCTAGAAGTCGTCGAGCCTCAGGAGGCACCCTGTGACTGCCGGGTTCAGTGGACCTCCGGAGGTACCACACCTTGCGCGAGCCCCTAAGGGTGAGCTAGTCGCCCACTAGTACGTCACATCGCGATGCCCGGAGGCACGGACTCCCAAAAAAAAGGTGGGGTGTGCATGCCCGTAAGCTCGTTTGAGAGCGTCGCGTGAGGATTAAGACGCCAAGGGCCGAGGCACCGAGGCCTTGGCGAGGTGTGCTTACACACCATGCCCAGCCCCCACGCGCGCGATGCGCGAGGAAGAGCAACGGGCGACTGTCACTCTCCCAAAGGCAAAAGTTGAAAAGCGGACACTGCGAGAAAAAGAAAAAATTCCCAACCCTTCAAGTAAGACGCGAAAGCTCCAAATTTCATTTCAAGAAATTGCAAGTCAGCTACAGAAAGCAAGCAAAAGAAAAGCCGTGTCCGGCACCTACACTAGTCTTCTTTTTTCCCACCAGCGTGGAGCATGGGGCCTCCACTTGGATGTGGGCGGGAGCCCCCGTGAGGCCCGAGGGCGGCGCTCAGGAGACTCCGAGGCATGTACAGCCCCACTCATTATTACGTGAGAGTGCCACGGGCGGAGATCTTGGGAGGCGCATGGCTTTGTTCATGGGTAGAACCTCCGGAGGTGCTGGATGTTCCAGGCATTCTGGACGGGGACCCCGTCCTATGTCTCCAGGCGCGCGGCGCTAGGCCTGGAGACACGGGCAATCCTGAACAGGCCCTCCCACATGGGCGAGAGCTTATGAAGCCCTTCCCTGGAGAGCACCCGCCTTAGGATGAGGTCACCCACCTCGAGGGTCCTAGAGCGGACGCTACAACAGTGATACCGCCGCAGCGCCTGCTGGTACCTCGCGGCGCGGAGCAAGGCTTGGCGGCGGCCCTCCTCCCCCAGCATGAGGTCCATCCCCCGTGAGGCGTCCTGGCGTGCCTCGTCAAACGCCAAGACCCGCGGGGAGCAGTGTTTGACCTCATGAGGGAGAACTGCCTCAGCCCCATAGACGAGGAAGAATGGGGTCTCGCCCGTGGGCTTGGTCGCGGTGGTGCGGATGGACCATAGCTCAGACTGGAGCTCATCGAGCCAGCCCCTGCCGCAGGCCTCAAGTTTCTTCTTGAAGCTCCTTGCCTTGAGGCCCCTTAGGACCTCCACGTTGGCACACTCGGCTTGGCCGTTGCTCCGTGGGTGTGCCACCGAAGCGTAGCATATCTGCGTTCCAAGGTTAGCACAATACATTTTGAAAAGGTTGCTCATGAACTGAGAGCCATTGTCGGTGATGATATGGTTGGGGACCCCAAAGCGGCTCACGAGACCCTTGATGAACTTGACGGCCGAACCAGCCGGGATGGTGCGCACGGGCTCCACCTCCGCCCACTTGGTGAACTTGTCGATGGCGACGTAAAGGTAGCGGTAGCCCCCAGCTGCATGAGGGAATGGTCCCAGGATATCCAGCCCCCATACCGCGAATGGCCAAGAGAGCGGAATGGTCTGGTAGCCTTGAGCGGGCTGGTGGATTTGCTTGGCGTGGAATTGGCACGCCTCGCAGGACCTCACCAGCTCGGTGGCGTCACTGAGCGTCGTGGGCCAGTAGAACCCGCTGCGGAACGCCTTGCCCACGAGGGTGCGCGAAGAAGAGTGATGCCCACAGTCCCCGCTGTGGATGTCAGCCAGCAGCTCGCACCCCTGCTCCTTGGAGATGCACCACAGAGAGACGTCGTTTGGGCGCCTTCGGTAGAGCTCACCATCCTGCAAGCAGTAGGCGGTGGCCTGGTGGGCCACGCGTTTTGCTTCTTCCTGCTTCTCCGACAAGGTGCCCTGGAGTAGGTACGCCTTGAACTCCTCGGTCCAGCACCCTTCCTGAGGTTCGAGGGCCAAAAGCAGGCGGGCTCCGGAGGACGGACCGTAGGCCGGGGCGCCCGAGGCGGGGGCCTGGGGCAGTTCCTCCCGGAGCAGCGCCGTGCTCGCGGTGGAGGAGACCGCCGACGGCTTGAAGAGCCTCTCCTCGAACACGCCAGGCTTCTGGGGGTCGCGCCGCGATGCCCTCTTGGCGATGTCGTCCGCCTCCTTGTTCATGCCGCGCGGGACATGCTGCAATTCCAGACCCAAGAACTATTTTTCAATTTTGCGTACCTCTTCCAAATATGCTTCCATGTGCTCGTCCTTGGGCGTGTATTCCTTGTTGGAGAAGTTGACGAGGAGTTGAGAATCACCCTTGATCATGAGGCGCTTGATCCCTAGGCCCGCCGTGGCTCGGAGGCCTGCGATCAGGCCTTCTTACTCCGTGATGTTGTTGGAGACCTTCTCACCGTGCTGGAAGCAGAGCTGCACAGCGTAGTAGAGCTTGTCCTGAGTAGGCGAGACGAGCACGACTCCATCTCCCGCGCCCCGGCGTGCGAATGCGCCATCGAAGTACATGACCCAGCCATCGGGCGCCTCGTCTCCGGGCACGAGGGAGCGTTTTTCACCAACCCCTCGGTCGGGGGCGTCAGTCCATTCCGCCACAAAGTCAGCGAGGGCCGCATCCTTGATGACCCTGGTGGTGCTGAACTCCAGCTGGAACGCCTTCAGCTCGATGTTCCATTCAGCAACCCTGCCTGCAACGTTTGGGCTCCGGAGCACCCTCTCCAGGGGGAATGCAGACACAACCCTGATGCGGTGGCCTTGGAAGTAGTGGCGCAGCTTCCTGGAGGCGACGAGGAGCGCGAGCAGAAGCTTCTGCGGCATGGGGTAGCGCGCGTGTGCGTCGCGCAACATCGTGCTGACGAAATACACAGGGTGCTCGACCAAAGAGGGGGCACCAAAGGCGTTCAGCCCCTCGTGAGGCGTGGGGGCTGTGACACCCTGGTTTTGACAACTTTTTCTTTTCAAAATATTTTTGGCTTTATTTGAATTTTGTATGGTTTTTGAATCCTTTCAAGTGACTTTGGACTTATAAATCCTTGAACCTCTTGACCCAAAACCCTCATCACCTTGCCAAAACTTTGCCACATCTCTTGGATCAAACCTCAATATTTAATTTTTTCAAACAATTTATTTTCTCCTTTGGGA
Organism: Thinopyrum elongatum; assembly: GCA_011799875.1. Classification (NCBI taxonomy): domain Eukaryota; kingdom Viridiplantae; phylum Streptophyta; class Magnoliopsida; order Poales; family Poaceae; genus Thinopyrum; species Thinopyrum elongatum. The sequence goes on from CM022301.1 coordinate 124,486,698, forward strand.
AACTATGACATCACTATGGGTTGTGAAGCAACCTATAGTTCTGATGATCAGAAAGGTCCCAAATTTGTGCCACACCTTCTCACCATCATATAACCTCATAATCTTCAAAAATATTCCATTGCCCAATATTAAATAATGGCCAGAATAATTATTTTCTTTCTGGTCAGAATTGTTCATTTGTGAAGCAGCCCTTATTTTCCTAACTCAGAAACTCCCCAAATAAATTCTCTGAGGTACTAGAGAACCTATCTAGCCACAATACCCAAAAATATCATCTTGGCCAATACAACTTTTTAGCAGCAAAATTCTGCCAAGTTTCTGCTCATTTTGAACCTCTATGAAGGAAGTACCATCTAGAGGTTTCCTCTTGAGCTGAAATTTTTATGGCATCTCCTACTCACCAAATGAATCCCACACACCAAAATTCAGCTTCACCAGATCAACCATATGAGTGAACCAAGCTGATCAAGTTTCTGGACCAGTATGGCAGGTTGCACATGAACCCCATTCAAAACTTTTCCAAATGCTTTCAAATTTGGTCAGGTTGTAGTCCCTCCATCCTAGATCACCCTAGACATTTCCATTGGCTCCAAGCACCACTCATCGTTTCTCCAGATCCCTCTCAATATCTCTGTTAGAAACTTCAGTAGATGCTACCCTTTGAGTCAGCTTGTATCTAGCCAAACCAAGAGTGTAGGTGGACTAAATGACCAAAGGAGAAGCCCCTAGACATGCTGCCTAGCCTGGGTCGGCCTCCACGCGCCGGGCACCGTGGTGAGCGTTGCACTGGCATGCCAGTTCGCGTGCTCCGTATCCCGCCGGCGTCTGTCAAGGTCATTCTCGAGCCCTCGCGTTGCCAGGTGGTGTCCTGGAGTGCCGACATCACCGATGCCGTCCACCTAACCCTCTCCCGTAGCTTCCCCTCGCCGGAAACCTCCCCGACAGCCGCCATGCACTCGGCACTGTGTCGCCCGTGGCGGCGCCGCAACCCTGTGCTCGTCGTCTTCCCAGCTAGCCGCCACCGACCGCCATTACTGCCTCTGCCCTCCTCCATCACCTCACCCCGCAAGCGGCCAACCAGCGCGGCGTCCTTGCACCGGCGACATGGCCCGAGTCTCGCCGCTTCGGGAGAGCTCGCTCGCACTCGCCCCTGCCTATATAAAGCCATGGCCGGCCTCTCCAAGCTCCTCAACCCACTCCACCATTCCCCAATTACCTCCCTGAGAAGCGAGCCATGGCCGAGAGGCCCTATGGCCTCGAGCCTCGCCGGAGATCCGCCGCCACCAGAGCTCAGCCGACCCACCTCTCCGCTCCTCCCCGATCTCTCCTGACTCCACTACTGAGCTCAGCTCATCCTCCTGACCATGCCCGACCACTTACCCGAGCAAATCGCTGCCAGAACCGCCGTCTTCGACGATCCCCGAACGCCACCACCGCCGGAGAAGAAGAGGGCGACGCCGTCCGGCCATCCCTAACTGATCTGCGGGTACGTACGTGTTCGCCATCGTGCGCTCGTTCTATCCCCACGATCTCCCGACCTCGCCGCCGCCCACATCACCGGCGACGACCGCCGGAGCCCCGCCTCCCTCTGTTTCCCTCTCCCCCTCCTGTTCAAACCAGATGGGGGCCCGCCCGTCAGCGGCTCGGCCGCGCGCGCGCGAAGTGGTAAGTGGAGGCGCCCCTCCACTTTACGTCTTCGACGTGGCCCCTGTCAGGTTTCTGGTTTTTATTTTAAATTTCAGTGTTGACCAGCAACTTTGACCAGTTATAACTTTTTATCTACAAGTCCAAATCACTTGATTCTTTTTGCATTTGATTTGTCTTGAACCCCTCTAATTTCTGGTAAAATTTGGTATTTTTCTCACACTCACAGAATTTCTGGTGACTAAAACAGTGTTATGTGACATTTCCAATTGTTGTTTGGAAATATTTTTAGAGGGAAACTTTGGTGATTTTGAAGACCAGGAGTTTTTGGGTAACCCAACAGAGCAAGGCAAGCCATGACATCCATTTCATGAGCATATCAATAGCATTGCATCAGTTATTTCCGTTCATTTGCTATATAACAATTCATGGCAAATTAAGTTAAATACTTGGTAGATAATAACTTGAGTTATTGTGACTATACTTGCTAAGTGATGGTAGACGGTTGATCTTGAGTCACCTGTCCGGGCTTTTTCGTGCAACCACACTTGCCGGTATGGGACGGTCTTGACTTGGTCTGGCTCCGTGCTCTTTCACCGGTACCGCCATCTAGGGAGGGTTATGCATGCGTGCTGCCCTGATCAGGTAGACGGCGATAACCCTGTGAGCCCAGTTGAGTTTTGTGCCGGCGTCCCCGTTTGGGACAGTTTAGTTGGGCCACGACAGTGGCAGGTGTCACGGGGTGACACAGGGGCCACCCAGGGCTTGACTCCGGGGGAGGATGATTGCCGGTGGTACGATGGGAGAGTCACGGGTCAGGCAGGTTTCGTTGCAGCAATGCTGGTCCACCCGAATGGGATCACGAGGTCAGTGCTCCATGGTGTGGGTAAAGTGTGCAACCTCTGCAAAGTGTTAAATCTATTCGAATAGTCGCGTCCATGGTATTGGACAGCCCGTCCAGACCTCACTAGGTGGTCAACCGTAATAGTGATAGTAATGATGGAAGAACTCGTCTTGAGAATGAAAGTACTCGGTGAGTATTCCAAGGGTTGTGGGACAACCCGGAAGAGAGTAAGTTAATAACCGGAGACAGTAAGTGAACCATTTAAAAATCTAACATGCTATTTGCCAAGCTATTGTTTGCTGCATTACTTGGTTGTTGTGAGCTTGCGAGTACATTCAAAGTACTCACCTGGCGTATCATGCCAGATGCAGGAGAAGCCGAGGACGGAGGTCCCAATGACTCATGCTACTAGACTGTGTCCACAGCAGTGGCCCTGTGGAAGGAGTACCGCTATGTTCCACTACACCATAGAAGTACCGAGTAGTATCGAGGCCCTGCTATGTTGCATAAATAATGTAGAAACTGTCGCAGCACCAAGGGTGCTCTTGGCCTCGCTATCGATGTTAAATATGAGCTTGTACTTCGAGTTTATCAATAAAGTTCAGTTCTGTTCTGTATCAAATTGTTGTGCGTTTCCAGAAGACATCGTCTCTGGGCTGGAAACATTGGTAATCCGGTTCTCTGAGCCGGGGTGCCACAACGCTTGGTATCAGAGCTGTGCTGACTGTAGGACACCCTAGTTAGCCTACGCTAGAAACCACGATTAGTGTAGGGTTTGAGCATGCACATTGCTTGCTGCATGGCATGCATCATGACTCATTGTTTTACTAACCATTGGCATTGTGAGTGTAGATGGCACCAGTTCCATACCACTACCATCATGAGCCAGCACCGTTAACCTTTCCTGTACTGCTCCGTAGCGTCTGGCTTCGGCTATATCCCAATGGCGAAGATCCAGTATACCAGGTGTTTCGAGAGAAGCTTGCTGAGTCGGTATATGAGTATCACGCGGAGGCTTTTATGACCGCGAGCTCGGACATTGGTAGCTATTCTCGCTCTTCTAAGGGCGGAACGGCTTCAACTCCAGAGCTGGCGATCCAGTTTGCCGCGATGGAGGCTCTCACTGATTTGCACTTCCACGAGGTCGAGATGCAGACTCATCCAGGTTTCTTTCACTAACCCACCCTGTCGCCTACGACAGGGCGAGTCCTTTTTGCACCTGTTGATCCGACGAGTGATCGTGCCACTGGTGTTCTATCTCGTTATCTGAACGCCAGTTACCGCATGATCGTTTCCTTGGCCGAGGAGCTGTCTCGTGTCCAAGGGGCACTCGCAGCGGTGTCTATCGCATCATCTCTGCCTCATCCTATATTTCCACCTGTGCATCCACCGCCAGTTCCACCTCCTCGTACGTTTGATGCTCCCTCCAGTTCCACTATCTCACCAGGCTTTTCATCTGGTAGCCGACGAGAGACCCCGGCAGAGTGGGCCTCGCTCCTAGCCACCCAAGCTGCTCCGATGCTGAGACGTTGTGCTCCTACCTCCCCGAAAGGAGAACCCTCTCAGCAGCATCGTCATGTTTCCTTTAATCCGGAGGATGCGATCCACATCATCAGTTCTGATTCTGACACAGGATCAGATGACGAGGAGTCTACAGTTTGGCAGTGTTCGTGCCACCCGCACCACTAGAGTGGAGGCTTGAGTTTAATGCATGCATCTTGGCATATGTCAACTGCCATATGAGCAGTTTAGCCATGATATTACCCCCAACTAGCTTGCCATGTATGATGTTGGGTTATCTTGTATAATTATGTTGTTTGCTTTATTCGACTTTTTTTCCGTAACATCTCTTTTGGTGTCATATTACTGTGTTTTTCCCCTATGGATGTTGCTCATCGATTCGGTATTTTGCAATGGGAACAAATTTAGGATGAAGAAAAATAGTAGCCAAGGCAGCGATGGAACTCCCGTTCGTCGATCCGCGAGACAAGCAGGACAACCACCGGAAGATTTACCACCACCACCACCTCAGGCACCGACTACTGAGCAGATCATGAGGATGTTTGAGGAGAAAAGAAACCAGGATCTTATGGAATTCTTAACGAGTATGTAGACTATAGTGGGCCAGAATAACAACAATGGGACACATTCCAAGTTATCTGACTTTCAGCGTACTAAGCCACCCAGTTTTAGTCAAGCTGTGGACCCAATGGAGGATGATGATTGGCTAAGGACCATGGAAAAGAAGCTGGATATAGCTCGCTGTGAAGAGGCAGACAGGGTTCCTTTTGTCACACATTACCTTGAAGGGCCAGCTGTCGGTGTCAAAACCAGCAGACCTCGGGGTAGGGGGTCCCGAGCTGTGGATCTAGGATCGATGGTAACAGAGACGATGAACACGGTGTTTTACCCAGGTTCGGGCCCTCTCTATGGAGGTAAAACCCTATGTCCTGCTCTTGTTTATATTGACGAAGTATCAAGGTACAGAGTTGATCTACCTCGAGATCATATGTTGTGGTCTAAACCAAAGGGGTATGATGAGTAATGTCATGATCTATCTATCAACGAGCCTAGCCTCGGCTTATATAATGTAACGGAGGCCTAGGATAACAAGAGTCCTAGTCGGCTACGTTGGTGGAGAGGAGTCCTTGTCTTGATCACCAAGTCTTGTGGAATCTTCCTTGTATATGTCATCGGCTGTCCGAACTGGCCCATTAGTGAACCGCCACGGGGGTCCTCGGCCCAACCCACTGGTCGGGAGACGACATGGTGAGTACCCCCTAGTCCAGGACACCGTCAGTAGCCCCCTGAACCGGTCTTCAAGTTGGGGACGTTCCTCGATTCTTCCAAACTATTTTTCATCTTCGGTCGTCGGTCTTGAAAACTGGTTCAACAAATCTTCCCATCTTCGCTCTTGAGGATCGCCGATGTGTATCCGAAGAGTTCATACGTCGGGTATCCGAGGAGTCTTTTGAAGTTATCGGCCTTTATCAATGCCTTGTAAGTTTTTTACGCCACACCTGGGGTTTGAAGTGTTTCCCATGCGACGGCGCCCTCTTGCGTCCGAGCTCTAAGGCCGAACTAAATCCGAGGCTTCTCTTCACAACCGAGCTCCAACACTATTCGGCATTCAAGGTATCCTCTTGCGTCCGAGCTCCAATGCCGAACTGAATCCGAGGTATCATAGATTACCTTGGCCTCTGAAAATTTGAATGAGTTCATCCGAGCTTAAATGCCGGAGTAGTCTTCTATGGAACGGGCCATTCGAATCCAAGCTTTATGCCGGACTGCTTCCGAGCTCCAACGCTGGACTACATCCGAGTTCTAACGATGGTCAGCATCCGAGGTGTCATAACTACCTCGGTCTTCAAAAGATTGAACGAATTCAGCCGAGCTTAATGCCGGAAATGCCCTCTATGGAGCCAGCCACTGGCGCCCGAGCTTTATGCCGGACTGCTTCCGAGGTGGTGCACCACCCTGATTGCAGGCTGGTTTTTTGTGAATATTTTCAATTGGTGCAATTTATTCTCTGCCGAGATATATAGCTAGTAGCCCTCAAGGTGTTTGTCGGTCTAAAACCCGAGATGCACCTGAAGGATGGCATAAAACTGGTGATCCCAGTAGCCCCTGAGACTCAGGTCGATTCACAAAATCGGCCTGAGGATCAACTCCTAGCTCTGTAGCATACTTAGGAATAGAAATGTGGTGTGCATATTCCTCGAGACTCAGGTTGGGTGCGGCCGACCAACCTGAGGATCATAATCTCCTCGGGAACTATTTCGCACTTTGTAAACTGTCTGCATTGAATCGTCGATGCAGTAGCCCCCGAGCCAATGGTCGGGTGGCAACACCAGATCAGGGGATCGATGTGCCCCTTTAATATTTGTAAATGAGAAGCGCGAAGCCCAGTAGCCCCCGAACCTTAATGTGGGCACGGGTGGCCGAATTAAGGATCAATGTCCGGAGTATGTCACAATTTATGTGTAATGATTCTATGTATCCAAGTACTTTACATCACTAATGCTCGGATCCGCATTGTACAAAACTTTGTTGACCGACCATCGGCTTCAACCTCTTCGGCCAGCGGCCGAAGAGTGTTCGTCCTACTTTATAAAGCCTTTATAAGGGCAAAGATTTACGACAAACAAGGCAATCCGGCCATACGGTTTTATAAACAAAGGTACGCAGAGAGATATGTTGTAAAACATCTTCTGGGAAAAATAGTTCCGTTACAGGTTCCTTTTCCCAGGCTGTCATGTTGATCATGATCATGAGACCTCAACTCCGATCAATGTGGGAGGAAAATATTGAGGATTTAGTTGGGGGAAAGTTTCCGAACTATGTGGTCTTTAGTGAACCTAAATTTTCACTTCTGTCGTTGCCGACCAATTATATCCTTTAAGATCGCTAGCTTTCGGCTTCACCCAGCCTGAGGTACTAACTTGGATGACCCGGTAGTAACAATCACAGAGGTGCTCCCTTTACCACCTAGCCGAACAATCGGGAACATAGGGGTAAGCACAGGAGCCAGGCAACCCAGCTTGGCAAAAATCTTAAGTCAAATTGATGCATATTTATGGCTTTATAACGATGATTACGGAAGGTAGCCCTCGTATACTAAATACAAAGGCCGACGATATGATTATTTTGACTCCGTTGCGACCGTTTATCAGTTGAAAGTGGCCCATCGTCGGCTTCCACCCCCTTGTAGATGCTATGCAGGGTGTTTCCGCAATAATAAAACAACCCTTAGCCGATGTCTCGGTGCCCGAAGGCGGTTGTGTTAGCGGAAACGAGGCAATCAGATATGCGTGCTTTATAACTTTCACTTAGTCATAGGGGCTTTAAACTGGGAAAGCTAGCTACGAGCCCCCGGTTAGTGTTCGGCATCGACCGAGGTCTAGCCATTAACACTTCGGCCAATATTATGAAAGGCCCATTGTTTAACATGGGGTAATCGGTATCGATCTATAGTGTGACACCGTCATCGGATCGCTGACCAGTTTACGCCCATTGTGACAATCAGTTTTCGGCTTTCTCCACTGAGGTGCTTAACCATTCGAGCTGGAAGCACAATCGCAGTGGTTCTCCCTTTGCACACCTAGCCGAATAAAGCGGAACATAGGAGGCAAGCACAGGAGCCGGGCAACCCAACTATTGACCGAAGACACAATTTGATACTGATGCATATATAGCAATATCCGAGAATGTTTTTGCCGAATCTCTAAAGGTGTCCGGCGTTGCACTGCGAGACTTATGCTGCAAACACACAAATAGGTTAAAAGTGCCATAGGCTTGGAAAACCAAAAAACTTCAGTAAAAACATTACTTCCGAACTAAAACAAGTTTTTGGTGCCAATCCGAACATTGGTCTTAAAATTAGTTTGTGCTTCTGTCGTGTTTTAACTTGACACATCCGAACTCAAGACTGCAAGCGGGTCAGCCTTCGGCTTCAACCTCCTATCCCGAAGGCGGAGTGCTTCTCAGGCCTGTTTAGCAAACTAAACTCGAGCGGCTTTAGAGAGAAGCCAGGCTATCCGGCTATTGACCACACACTCGAGTAGAGAAAGGAGTAGTAGAAAAAGACTTTGCAACGACTGAGAAGAAAACACATTTATTATAAAATGGCTCATATAAATTTTAAGAGCCCCCAGTTAACATGGGTAAAGGGAGTTTGTTTTAACAAACAACGTATGTGAGCACAGTCGAACCAAACACAAATTAAAAATGTAAAAACTTTGAGCATGAAAGCGACTTAGCTGGTTAATGTGTTCGGCGTTGATGATGTGGGCCGAGCTTGCGGCGGGTCGAGGTCCTAGCCCCCAAGTCGGTCCCGAGGTGCCCGAGCGAAGAGCTCGGCTCGATTAAGTGGCGATGCCGCACGATTGATGTGGCGAGCCGAAGCCCCTGATCCAGCCGAGGTAACAAAAACCCTCATGACCGAGGTGACGAAGAGCTCAGCGGAAAAAAGAAGTGTTTAACAATCAATGTTTGAACGAATAACTTTTTTGTTTAACACAAATATAATGTTTGGTTGAACCGAACAAGAAATAAAATAAAATAAAAAATTTTAAAGAAAAAAAAACTGAGCATGGAGGCAACTTAGCTGGTTAATGTGCTCGGTATTGTTGACGAGGCCCGAGCTCGTGGCGGGACAAAGACGTAGTCTGAAGCCTAGCCAAGGTCACAGCCCCCAAGCCCGAGGTAACCGAGCGAGTAGTTCGGCTTGATGAGGTGGCGATGCCACACGGTCGATGTGGCGAGGCGAAGGCCCCGGTCCAGCTAACGTGACGAAGCTGGTCGGCTGGTGACGCCGAAGTCACCGGAGTAGGTTGATGAAGAGATGGTGAAGCCCCCGGTCTAGCCGAGGTGACGGGGCAGGTCGGTAGTATGACGTTTGCAGCCCCATGCCGGCCGAGGTGTCGAAGCAGGTCGGCGTGGTGGACATCGGCTTGGTCAGCCGGATTAGTATTTGGGATTTCTTCGGAAATCGTCCTCCGGTACTATGGTGCGAGGGGCGAGTCCGGCCAGGGTTGACTCCTGATGTTCGGACGCCGAAGTCCCGTCCAAGACTGAAGCTAGATACGGGATAAGAGAGGCGAGTCCGGCCGGAATTGACTCCCGATCTTCGAACGCAGAGGTCATATCCAGGCTTGAAGAAGCAATAGTGCGGCGATGCCGTCGCGGGCCGGATCTTGTGACGCGGTCGATGCCCGCTTGATGAAGTGACCATGCAGCGATGCCGGTGTGCCCGCTCCGTATAATTCGTGGGGCGACAATGTTGGTGATGATTTAACCTTCACGATGCCGAACTGTTGTTCGGCTTGCCGAGATAATGGTCCGAAGAGGTTGAGTTCGGCTCGATGAAGCGACGACCCGTCTGACGCAGGTCGGCGGCCGTGCAGCAACGTTGCCTGGCTGGTTTGACACCGGCGCAACGGTGAAAGTTACCTCCAAAAAGGAGCAAAATTTGTGAGCATGTGTTCGGAAATAATACCCTAGAAAAAGATTCCTCCAAAAAGGTTGTCCAATATCCCGTTCATGTAGAAAGATGAACTCGGGTCGGATTCGTATTCGCGCAGAAAACAGATCAGAATATTGATGCGCTCATCGGAGGTTTCCCAGAGTTTGAACGGTCGGATCGAGCTGAAATTTTGAGGGGTGGTAGATACAGGAATTCCGCAGCCGATCAATGGTTGGATCTTCCAAAGGACGTCCGAGCTAGATATTGGACTCTACGCCCTAAACTCATCCAGATTCCCGTCCAGATTTGACAGGGGTCCGGTATATCGTAGATCACCGGAGATTCCTCCATCGGAATATGACGAAATTTTACAGGGTTGTTATATACACAATTCCGCACTATGCCACCAAAGCAATCGTCAAAGCGACACTCGAGGAAGCGGCGACAGCGAATACGAATCCGCTGTATAGAAAAATAGCACGGTCGCTCGAGGACAATGTTGAAGTTGAGCCCCCGAGCTATATGGATGATTCCTCGACGACCTTGATAGAGATCGGAGTTGATGTTGATGAAGGCCCTCGTCCGATCATGACGATCTGAGGTGGAGCGCAGTCCTTGGTCGAACCAAGGTGACCAGTCGAGCCGGCGATGAATTTGCCGACGTCACGGTTGATCTTGCAGGCGAGCCATTGATCCATTGCCGATCACACAGCGGAACTCTCAATGAAAGCACCATTGTCGGTGTCAAAACCGGCAGACCTCGGGGTAGGGGGTCCCGAGCTGTGGATCTAGGATCGATGGTAACAGAGATGATGAACACGGTGTTTTACCCAGGTTCGGGCCCTCTCTATGGAGGTAAAACCCTACGTCCTGCTCTTGTTTATATTGACGAAGTATCAAGGTACAGAGTTGATCTACCTCGAGATCATATGTTGTGGTCTAAACCAAAGGGGTATGATGAGTAATGTAATGATCTATCTATCAACGAGTCTGGCCTCGGCTTATATAATGTACCGGAGGCCTAGGATAACAAGAGTCCTAGTCGGCTACGTTGGTGGAGAGGAGTCCTTGTCTTGATCACCAAGTCTTGTGGAATATTCCTCGTATATGTCATCGGCTGTCCGAACTGGCCCATTAGTGAACCACCACGGGGGTCCTCGGCCCAACCCACTAGTCGGGAGACGACATGGCGAGTACCCCCTAGTCCAGGACACCGTCACCAGCAGCTATATGGTGGGACAATACTAAGATGGCATGGCCTTCCGGAGAAGATATTTCCTGGGAGAAGTTCAAGGAGGCATTCCGCAAGTATCATATCCCTACAGGCATAATGAAGGTGAAGCAAAGGGAATTTCTTGCTCTCACGTAAGGTAATATGTCCATGGGAGAGTATCTGCACAAGTTCAATAATCTGGCATGGTACTCCGCCCATGACGTATCCACCGAAGAAAGGAAAATAGACCGATTCCTTGGAGGACTGAATCATGCCCTTCGCTGTCAGCTTTGTATGTTGGACTTTCCGGACTTCCAGACTTTGGTAAACAAGGCTTTCATAGCAGAACATGAACACAAGTCCGGCTATGACGATCGCAAGCGAAGGTTTGAGCCCAAAAAGGACAACCGGGAGCAATTTGCGCAGAAACCACGTATTTGGCAGACGGGCCCATCTGAATACAAGCCCGCATGGAACAATGGCAACAACAACAATAAAACGGTCAGCCAGGACAAGACCTTTGGCAAACAGCCCGTGTTGGAGGACTGTCGCCGCAACAACACTTGTTTCAATTGTGGCCAAGGCGGACACTACTCCAAGCAATGCCCCGCCAGGAACGGGAAGCCCCCACCCGACTTCAAGCCAGAGGTCAACACCATTGGACGCCGCCCCAACCATAACTTCAACTACGGACGCGTTCACCATATCTCCGCCGAAGAAGCATGTGAAGCCCCAGACGTAGTCCTCGGTATGTTTTCTGTTAACAACATACCCGCAGTAATTTTGTTCGATTCTGGAGCTTCCCATTCGTTTATTTCGCGAAGTTTTGCCACCTTGCACAAATTTTCCTCTTCGCTCTTGGATAAAATCATGGTGGTACAATCCTCTGGCTCCCTGCTCAGGACAAATCTGATTTATAAAGGCTTGGAAATCTCGATACATGGAGTGAAATTTCCAGCTACACTTGTTGCCATTGAATCTCCTGGATTGGATATAATACTGGGGATGGACTGGTTGACACCACATCAGGTGTGCATTAACTGCGCTACTAGGACAGTGACACTAGTTAACCCGGCAGGACAGACAATCACATTTCTTGCCAGCAAAGTGATGTCAAGAAAGGGAATGGCATACCAAGCTACTGGTACAGATATAAACTTGATTCCGGTAGTATGTGAATTCCCGGATGTATTTCCTGAAGAACTACCGGGAATGCCACCTGATCGGGAGTTGGAATTTGCAATTGAGGTGATTCCCGGAACCGCTCCGATTTACAAGAAATACTATCGTATGCCAGGCCCGGAGTTGGTAGAATTAAAGAAGCAGTTGGATGAACTACAACAGAAAGGGTACATTCATCCAAGTGTCTCGCCATGGGGAGCAACCGTACTATTTGTCAAGAAGAAAGATGGAAGTCTACGAATGTGCGTAGACTATCGCCAGCTGAATGAGGTCACTATCAGGAACAAGTACCCACTCCCTCGTATTGACGATTTGTTTGACCAACTGAATGGAGCACAGGTATTCTCCAAGATTGACCTTCGAACGGGATATCATCAGCTAAAAATCAGAAAAGAGGATATCCCCAAAACGGCTTTCACTACCCGGTATGGTCTGTATGAATTCACGGTCATGGCGTTTGGACTGACGAACGCTCCAGCATATTTCATGAGCATGATGAACAAGGTTTTCATGGACTTCTTGGACAAATTTGTAGTGGTGTTCATTGATGACATCCTGATATATTCCAAGGATGAAGAAGAGCACAAACAACACCTCCATGCTGTCTTGGAAAGATTAAGGACCCATCGTCTATATGCCAAATTCAGCAAATGCGAATTTTGGCTCAAAGAGGTGGGATTTCTGGGACACGTTCTGTCAAAACAAGGAGTAGCCATCGACCCCTGCAAAGTAACTGCGGTTTTGAACTGGAAGACACCAGCCTCAGTTACTGAAGTCCGGAGTTTCCTGGGTTTGGCAGGTTATTACCGTCGCTTCATAGAAGGCTTCTCTAAGATAGCCAAGCCCCTGACAGAACTACTGAAGAAAAATCAACGGTTTGTCTGGACAGCAAAATGCGAGAGCAGCTTCTTGGAGCTAAAGACAAGGCTAACCACGGCCCCTGTCTTAGTTCTCCCAGACATCCACAAGAGCTTTGATATATACTGCGACGCATCCAGGCGTGGAATTGGTTGCGTGTTAATGCAGGAAGGCAAGGTTGTAGCATATGCATCCCGACAGCTACGACCTCATGAAGAGAACTATCCTACGCATGATCTAGAACTAGCAGCAGTGGTTCATGCCTTAAAGATCTGGAGGCATTACCTCATAGGGAAGCGCTGTGAAATATACACGGACCATAAGAGTCTCAAGTATATTTTCACTCAGCCTGACCTAAACCTCAGACAACGAAGATGGTTAGAATTGGTCAAAGATTATGATCTGGGGATAAATTATCACCCGGGAAAGGCCAACGTGGTTGCTGATGCTCTCAGTAGAAAACCAAGCATCGTGAACTTACTGACCGCAAGTATTCACCCCAGGTGGCAAGAGGAGTTTGCCAAACTCAATATGGTGTTATGCAGCCCAGTTAATCCAGATACCTTAGAGATTACCCCAAACCTTATGGAAGAAATTAAGAAAGCGCAAGAACCAGATATGGAGATACAAGAAATCAAGAAGTTGACATAGCAAGGGAAGGCTAAGTCTTTTCGTGTGGATGACCAAGGCACCTTATGGTTTGAGAAGCGGACATGCATACCCGATCAGGACAACCTAAGACAGCAAATACTCAGGGAAGCCCATGAGTCCGCTTATTCCATCCACCCAGGAGGCACGAAGATGTATCAAGACCTAAAAGAGACCTTCTGGTGGCCAGGAATGCACAGGGATATAGCATACTATGTCGCCTGTTGTGATGTTTGCAATAAAGTCAAGGCAGAACACCAGAAACCCGCTGGGCTACTGCAACCTTTACCAGTTCCCCAGTGGAAGTGGGACGACATATGCATGGACTTCATTGTTGGACTACCCAAATCAACAAGAGGTCATGATGCTATCTGGGTCATCGTGGATATGCTTACAAAAGTGGCTCACTTTATTCCGGTAAAGACCACTTTTAATGCAAACCTACTTGCACAACTCTACATGTCCCGGATAGTCAGCCTTCATGGAGTACCCAAGTCTATCACCTCGGATAGAGGCTCCTTATTTACCTCCGCATTCTGGTTACAATTGCACCAAGCCTTGGGAACTGTGCTGAAGCATAGCACAGCGTATCATCCACAGACAGATGGACAGACCGAACGAGTAAATCAGATACTAGAGGATATGCTTCGGTCATGTGCCCTTACTCATGGACCCAAATGGGAAGATAGTCTACCCTATGCAGAATTTTCCTATAACAACAGCTATCAGTCAAGTCTTAAGATGTCACCATTTGAAGCACTGTATGGGCGGAAATGCCGCACCCCATTAAACTGGTCTCAGACAGGAGATAGCCGTATCTTTGGCACAGACTTGATGCTCGAGGCCGAGAGACAAGTTAAGGATATTCAGGAGCGTCTTCGGGCAGCCAAGTCCCGTCAAAAGAGTTACTACGACCCAAAGCATCGAGAAGTGACCTTTGAGCCCGGAGAATATGCTTACCTTCGAGTAACCCCCATGAAGGGAGTGAAGAGGTATCATACTCGGGGAAAACTTGCACCAAGATACATCGGTCCTTTTCCAGTAATTGCGAGGAAAGGCAGGGTACCATATCAGCTGGAGCTACCACCGGAGTTGTCTGGCATTCACGATGTGTTTCACATATCACAGTTAAGAAATTGCATTGCACCACCAATCAAGCAAGCGGATATGAGTGAGATAGAGCTGGCTAAAGATCTGACCTATGAAGAGAAACCTGTCAGAATCTTGGATGAAATGGAAAGAACTACTCGGAGTAAGGTGATCAGGTTTTATAAGGTACTGTGGGAACACCACACTGAGGAAGAGGCTACTTGGGAAAGAGAGAACTTTCTAAGATCCGCATACCCGTACTTGTTCCCTGAGCAACCGAATCTCAAGGACGAGATTCATCCTAAGGGGGGTAGGTTTGTGACACCCTGGTTTTGACAACTTTTTCTTTTCAAAATATTTTTAGCTTTATTTGAATTTTGGATGGTTTTTGAATCCTTTCAAGTGACTTTGGACTTATAAATCCTTGAACCTCTTGACCCAAAACCCTCATCACCTTGCCAAAACTTTGCCACATCTCTTGGATCAAACCTCAATATTTAATTTTTTCAAACAATTTATTTTCTCCTTTGGGAAACTATGACATCACTATGGGTTGTGAAGCAACCTATAGTTCTGATGATCAGAAAGGTCCCAAATTTGTGCCACACCTTCTCACCATCATATAACCTCATAATCTTCAAAAATATTCCATTGCCCAATATTAAATAATGGCCAGAATAATTATTTTCTTTCTGGTCAGAATTGTTCATTTGTGAAGCAGCCCTTATTTTCCTAACTCAGAAACTCCCCAAATAAATTCTCTGAGGTACTAGAGAACCTATCTAGCCACAATACCCAAAAATATCATCTTGGCCAATACAACTTTTTAGCAGCAAAATTCTGCCAAGTTTCTGCTCATTTTGAACCTCTATGAAGGAAGTACCATCTAGAGGTTTCCTCTTGAGCTGAAATTTTTATGGCATCTCCTACTCACCAAATGAATTCCACACACCAAAATTCAGCTTCACCAGATCAACCATATGAGTGAACCAAGCTAATCCAGTTTCTGGACCAGTATGGCAGGTTGCACATGAACCCCATTCAAAACTTTTCCAAATGCTTTCAAATTTGGTCAGGTTGTAGTCCCTCCATCCTAGATCACCCTAGACATATCCATTGGCTCCAAGCACCACTCATCGTTTCTCCAGATCCCTCTCAATATCTCTATCAGAAACTTTAGTTGATGCTACCTTTCGAGTCAGCTTGTATCTATCCAAACCAAGAGTGTAGGTGGACTAAATGACCAAAGGAGAAGCCCCCAGACATGCTGCACTGGCCTGGGTCAGCCTCCACGCGCCGGGCACCGTGGTGAGCGCGGCACTGGCATGCCAGTTCGCCTGCTCCGTATCCCACCGGCGTCTGTCAAGGTCATTCTCGAGCCCTCGCGTTGCCAGGCGGTGTCCTGGAGTGCCGACATCACCAATGCCGTCCACCTAACCCTTTCCTGTAGCTTCCCCTCGCTGGAAACCTCCCCGACGGCCGCCACGCACTCGGGCACTGTGTCGCCTGTGGCGGCGCCGCAACCCGGTGCTCGTCGTCTTCCCCGCTAGCCACCACCGACCGCCATTACAACCTTTGCCTTCCTCCATCACCTCACCCCGCAAGCAGCCAACCAGCGTGGCGTCCTTGCACCGGCGACATGACCCGAGTCTCTCCGCTTTGGGAGAGCTCACCCGCGCTCACCCCTGCCTATATTAAGCCATGGCCGGCCTCTCCAAGCTCCTCAACCCACTCCACCATTCCCCAATTACCTCCCTGAGCAGCGAGCCACGGCCGAGAGGCCCTCTGGCCTCGATCCTTGCCGGAGATCCACCGCCACCAGAGCTCAGCCGACCCACCTCTCCACTCCTCCATGATCTCTTCTGACTCCACTACTGAGCTCAGCTCAACCTCCTGACCACGCCCGACCACTTGCCCGAGCAAATCGCTGCCGGAACCGCTGTCTCCGATGACCCCCGAGCGCCACCGCCGCCGGAGAAGAAGAGGGCGACGCCGTCCGGCCATCCCTAACTGATCTACGGGTACGTACGTGTTCGCCGTTATGCGCTCATTCTATCCCCGCGGTCTCCCAACCTCGCAGCCGCCCACATCGCCGGCGACGACCGCCGGAGCCCCGCCTCCCTCTGTTTCCCTCTCCCCCTCCTGTTCAAACTAGCTGCGGGGACGCCCGTCAGTGGCTTGGCCGCGCGCGTGCGAAGCGGTAATTGGAGGTGCCCCTCCACTTTACGCCTTCGACGTGGCCCCTGTCAGGTTTCTGGTTTTTATTTTAAATTTCAGTTTTGACCAGCAACTTTGACCAGTTATAACTTTTTATCTACAAGTCCAAATCACTTGATTATTTTTGCATTTGGTTTGTCTTGAACCCCTCTAATTTCTGGTAAAATTTGGTATTTTTCTCACACTCACAGAATTTCTGGTGACTAAAACAGTGTTATGTGACTTTTCCAATTGTTGTTTGAAAATATTTTCAGAGGGAAACTTTGGTGATTTTGAAGACCAGGAGTTTTTGGGTAACCCAACAGAGCAAGGCAAGCCATGACATCCATTTCATGAGCATATCAATAGCATTGCATCAGTTATTTCCGTTCATTTGCTATATAACAATTCATGGCAAATTAAGTTAAATACTTGGTAGATAATAACTTGAGTTATTGTGACTATACTTGCTAAGTGATGGTAGACGGTTGATCTTGAGTCACCTGTCCGGGCTTTTTCGTGCAACCACACTTGCCGGTATGGGACGGTCTTGACTTGGTCTGGCTCCGTGCTCTTTCACCGGTACCACCATCTAGGGAGGGTTATGCTTGCGTGCTGCCCTGATCAGGTAGACGGCGATAACCCTGTGAGCCCAGTTGAGTTTTGTGCCGGCGTCCCCGTTTGGGATAGTTTAGTTGGGCCACGATGGTGGTGGGTGTCACGGGGTGACACAGGGGTCACCCAGGGCTTGACTCCAGGGGAGGATGATTGCCGGTGGTACGATGGGAGAATCACGGGTCAGGCAGGTTTTGTTGGAGCAATGCTGGTCCACCCGAATGGGATCACGAGGTCAGTGCTCCATGGTGTGGGTAAAGTGCGCAACCTCTGCAGAGTGTCAAATCTATTCGAATAGCCGCGTCCATGGTATTGGACAGCCCGTCCAGACCTCACTAGGTGGTCAACCGTAATAGTAATAGTAATGATGGAAGAACTCGTCTTGAGAATCAAAGTACTCGGTGAGTATTCCAAGGGTTGTGGGATAACCCGGAAGAGAGTAAGTTAATAACCGGAGACAGTAAGTGAACCATTTAAAAATCCAACATGCTATTCGCCATGCTATTGTTTGCTGCGTTACTTGGTTGTTGTGAGCTTGCGAGTACATTCAAAGTACTCACCTGCCGTATCATGCCAGATGCAGGAGAAGCTGAGGACGGAGGTCCCAATGACTCATGCTACTAGACTGTGTCCACAGCAGTGTCCCTGTGGAAGGAGTACCGCTATGTTCCGCTACGCTGTAGAAGTACCAAGTAGTATCGAGGCCCTGCTATGTTGCATAAATAATGTAGAAACTGTCGCAGCACCAAGGGTGCTCTTGGCCTCGCTATCGATGTAAAATATGAGCTTGTACTTCGAGTTTATCAATAAAGTTCTGTTCTGTTCTGTATCAAGTTGTTGTGTGTTTCCAGAAGACATGGTCTCTGGGCTGGAAACATTGGTAATCTGGTTCTCTGAGCCGGGGTGCCATAGGGGCCTCAGGAGCCTCACCCTCTGCCGGGGTGACCAATGCCTCAGGAGCGCCGCCCCCTGCCGGGGTGACCAATGCCTCAAGAGCGCCGCCCCCTGCCGGGGCGACCAATGCCTCAGGAGCGCCGTCCTGAGGTGGCGATGTCGTGGCCGAACACGGTGTACTGCGCCGCGCACCTGCGCCCGCGTGCTCTTCCCGGACTGCCATGAGTGTTGCGCTCGCCGAGTGGGGTGTGGCGGCCAGGTAAAGCACAAAGGGCTCAAGGGGTCAAGCCGCCACCATCACCGGAGGACTGGTGAGATACCTCTTGAGATCTTGGAAGGCCTCCTCGGCCTCCGGAGTCCATTCGAATGGGCCCTTCTTCTTCATCAGCTTGAAAAATGGGAGGGCGCGCTCGCCGAGCTTGGAGATGAAACGCCCCAGCGAGGTCACACAACCCGCGAGCTTCTGCGTTTCTTTGAGGGTCTGTGGTGGGCTCATCCTCTCTATCACCTTGAGCTTCTCTGGGTTAGCCTCGATCCCTCTGTGCGACACCAAGAAACCCAACAACTTGCCAGACGGAACACCGAACACACACTTCTCTGGGTTGAGGCGTAGGTTCACTACGCGTAAGTTGGAAAATGTTTCTTCCAGGTCTTCGATGAGGGTTTTTGCTTCCCGTGACTTGACCACTATGTCGTCAACGTACGCCTCGGCGTTCCTCCCGAGCTGCTTGCCCAAGGTGATGTGTATCAATCGCAAGAAAGTCGCGTCGGCATGCAGGTGTAACAGTACACCCTGCACGGGGATGACGCCGGGTTCTTGCAGCTTGCGGACCTCCTAGACGATGAACAATTGCTTCTCCGGGGCTTGCCGCCACGCCTTTTGCTTCACCGGGCGCGCGCCGGGGCACACCATCAAGTGGTGCTCAATTACGTCCTGCGGGACACCAACCAGGTCCGTTGCCTCCCATGCAAACACATCCTTGTTCACGTGGTGGAAACCGACCAGCACTTCTTCCTGGTCCGGTGGGAGACCAGCACCTATGATTAAGGTGAGGCTTGAGTCCCCATCGTCGACCCGCACCTGCTTTGTATCAGCCCGGTCCTGAGAGAATAGAGGCTTCTTCTTCGCGGGTGCGGCCTCCGGGACCTCCGGAGCGCTCTCCATCTCCGGTCGCGCGGCCGCCACGGCCTTGAAAGCGAGCTTGAGGGCCAGGAGGGCATCCTTGGTGTCTCCCACCACAGTAAGAACACCGCTGCTCCCCGGCATCTTGATGACGTTGTAGACGAGGTGCGTCGCCGCCATGAACTTGGCGAGGGCCGGGTACCTGAGGATGGCATTGTATGGGAGGCTGATTCAGGCGATGTCGAAGTCGATGAGCTTGGTGCGGTAGTTGCTATGCGTGCCGAAGGTGACGGGGAGGCGAATCTGCCCCAGGGGGCGACGGAGCCGCCGAGCACCCCTGAAAAGGGCCTGGTGGGGAGGAGCCGATTGTACGGCACCTGAAGCAGGTCGAAGGCCTCCACGGAGAGGATGTTGAGGCCAGCGCTGCCGTCGATGAGGGTTCGGGTGACTGCAATGCCGCCGATGGTAGGCGTGCACAACAAGGGAAGCGCGACCGCACCGACTGTAGTCCTGGGGGGATCCCTGGAGTTGAAGGTGATGTCGGTCTCGGGCGCCGCCCGGCCCAAGGGAGCCCCCGAGCGTGGCTGGGCAGCTCCCATCTGCCGGAGGAACTATTTGATGTGGCGACTAGAGGCCGGCACGTGTGACCCACCGAGGATAGCCGCAACGGCATGGGGCGCCGGCGCCGCGAAGTGCACGACGAACAAGTCGCGCATCTCCCCACAGGAGGCCACCAAAGATTCTAGTAGGCCGAGTAGCCAGGCGCGTGGCGCGCCCGTGAGGGACATGGGGAGCCAATTCGCCATGACCTTGTCATCGCCGCCTGCCGCCCAGATGGCCTCTGCGTATACCTGGAGGAACTCCGTGGGGTCCGCCGAGCCGTCGTACCGTGGCGGCAACTTCGGCCTGAACTTCAACGGCCACCGCACCTGCCGCAAGGCGGGGGAGAAAGCTCGAAGGCCCGCGATGCCCCCGAATGTGCCTGTCAGCCCGGCGGGTGGAGCGGCACCTGCCATGGAAGATGCGTGGTGTGGGCGGAGCGCGGTCAATGTAGAAGCAGATCTTCGACACGCCCCTACCTGGCGTGCCAAATGTCGGATTCAGGGCTCCGCAGACCCAAAGGAGGTTCGAACTCTGGGGCGTGTGCGAAAGACTCAACCTAACCAGCCAACCGAACGCGCCGCCCTATAGCCTAGCTCGAAGAATAGGGAAGAAGAAGGACATGACAATTTACCCAGGTTCGAGCCACCTTGCGGTGTAATACCCTACTCCTGCTTTGGGGTGGATTTGCCTCACGGGCGGCTGAGGATGAACTAGTACAGAGGATGAACAAGCTCGCGAGGCTTGCTCTGGTGAGGATGTGAACTCTGGGTCCGCCCCCTTTTCTATGGTGGTGGCTAACCTATTTATAGTGGACTTGGTCCTCTTCCCCGAAAACAAAGGCGGGAAGGGATTCCACATCGGCCAAATTTGAAGGGGGACAAGTAGTACGTTTTATCCTGACAAAAGGTGGTCTTCACCTGCAAAGCTTCTGGTCGTGACGTCGCGGTGGGCTCGGTGATGACATCCGTCCTGCCGCCCTGGCGGTCCTGGTCTCGTTGCACGGGAATGGAAACCTTTGGGTGATTCCTCGGGACCCCCCTGCGCTTGCCTCCTTAGCACCAAAGAGGAAACCTCCTGCTCCGCGCCCACTGGCGCCCGCCTGGCCTTGGTCGTCATGGCTTGCGTCACCCCCACCTCATGAGATGGGTACTTGCATAGAAATCTCCACTCCTCGGGAGCCAGCCTAGGGAGGACGCTCCCTCCGGAGTTCTTGGCGCCGCCCGCCTCGCGAGGTTTGGCCCCTCGCGAGGGCCTTGTCTTGAAGGTGTTGCAGATGGGCCATACCAGGCCGTCGATGGAGCCACGTCGTGGGCAGCAGGCAGGCAAGTCTTGGTACCCTGGTTCCCAGAACGCCGACAGTCCGGATTCTGCCGAAGTGACGGGTCTTGCCTCGATCCACTTGGTGAATTTGTCGACCATGACCAATAGGTACTTCTTTTTGTTTGTCCCCTCTTCGAGTGGCCCGACCATGTCGAGACCCCAGACCGCAAACGGCCATGTGATCGTTATCATCCGAAGAGCTGTGGGGGGCATGTGGCTTTGATTTGCGAATAGCTGGCATCCGACGCAATGTTGGACTAACGTCCGGGCATCTTCACGGGCGGTAGGCCAGAAAAAACCTGCTCGAAAAGCCTTGCTGACCAAAGCCCGAGCTGCCGCGTGGTGTCCGCCCATGCCCGCGTGTAACTCTACCAAGAGCTATCGCCCCTCTTCTTCGAAGACGCACCTTTGTAAAACTCCTGTGGTACTCTTCTTATAGAGTTCACCCTCATGGACCTTGTATGCTTTAGAGCACCAAACAATGCTTCGTGCTTCAGTTTGATCCTTCGGAAGCTGATGTTGTGTGAGGTAGGCTAGCAGGGGTTCTATCTAGGGTGGGATTACGGCCATTACTTCATGTGCGGAAGGTGTGTCCTCGAGTGCGGAGCCGCCGATGATGTGATCGTCTTGTTCATTTTCGGGCGAGGCATTGTGAGCGGGCTCATTGGATAGTGCACCGGTGACGTCATCCTGCCACACCACAGAGGGCTTAAAGAGCCGCTCGAGGAAGGTTTTTTTGGGAACTGGGTCGTGCTTGGTAGCCATGCAGGCGAGGACATCGGCTGCTTGATTGTTGTCTCTAGCGACATGGTGAAATTCTGGGCCCTCAAATTGGGCCAATATCCGGAGGACCACGTTTCTATATGCCGCCATCTTGGGGTCTTTGGCGTCGAATTCGCCGTTGACTTGAGAGATCGCCAGGTTTGAATCTCCCCTTACCTCGAGGCGCTGCGCGCCCATTGTCGTAGCCATGCGAAGACCATGTAGTAGTGCTTCGTACTCGGCTGCGTTGTTGGAGTCCATGTACATTATTTGGAGGATATACCGAACAATGTTGCCTGTGGGGGAGATTAGGATGACCCCGGCCCCCAGTCCGGCTAACATCTTTGAGCCGTCGAAATACATCGTCCAGTGCGAGTATGTAGAGTACTCCCGGGGTAGTTCGGCCTCGGTCCATTCGGCTATGAAATCAGCCAACACCTGAGATTTAATGGCTTGGCATGGCTTATATGTTATCTCGAAGGGGAGGAGCTCAATGGCCCATTTGGCGATGCGGACCGTGGCATCCCTGTTATTGATTATGTCATTCAAGGGAACATCTGACACCACTGTGACCGAACATTCTTGAAAGTAGTGCCGTAGCTTTCGGGATGCCATGAAAACCATGTAGGCTATCTTTTGATAGTGCGGGTATCGTGATTTACATGGCGTAAGCACCTCGGACATGTAGTAGACCGGCTTCTGGACTTGGAACTTGCGGCCCTCGGACTCTCGCTCCACAACGAGCACCGCGCTGACCACCTTATTGGTGGCTGAAATGTATAGTAGCATGGGTTCGCCGACACCGGGTGCGGCCAGGATGGGGTTGCCGGCGAGGAGTGTTTTAATCTCCTCAAGAGCCATGGTTGCTTCATCTGTTCACTGGAAGTTCTTGGTCTTTTTGAGCAGCTTATAGAGTGGCAATGCCTTTTCTCCGGGGCGAGATATGAAGCGGCTCAAGGCTGCCATGCATCCCGCTAGCTTCTGGACATGCTTGAGCTCTGTTGGTATTGCGAGCTAAGACAGCGCTCTAATTTTGGCCGGATTGGCTTCGATTCCTCTATGGGAGATGATGAATCCGAGTAGCTTTCCGGCAGGGACCCCGAAGACGCATTTCTCTGGGTTGAGCCGTATGTCATAGGCCCGCAGGTTGTCGAAGGTTTGGCGTAGGTCGTCTATCAGTTGGTCGATGTGTTTGGTTTTGACAACCACGTCGTCCATGTATGCCTCGACTGTTCTGCCAATTTGGTTTTTGAGGCATGTTTGAATCATGCGCTGGTATGTGGCTCCAGCGTTTTTTAGTCCGAACAGCATGGTGTTGAAGCAGAAAGGCCCGTAAGGGGTGATGAATGTGGTTGCTGCCTGATCGGACTCCTTCATCTTAATCTGATAGTATCCGGAGTATGCATCGAGGAAGCATAACGAGTCGTGTCCGGTGGTGGCGTCGATGATCTGGTCTATCCTTGGCATGGGGAATGGATCATTAGGGCAGGCCTTGTTGAGGTCTTTAAAGTCGACACAGAGCCGCCAGGACTTATCCTTCTTGGGTACCAATACCAGATTTGCTAACCACTCGGGGTGCTTGATCTCGCGGATGAATCCGGCCTCTAGCAGTTTTGCAAGTTCTTCGCCCATGGCCTGCTGTTTGGGTTCGAAAAATCGGCGCAGGGTTTGTTTCAGTGGCTTGAAGCCTTTTAAAATGTTGAGGTTGTGCTCTGCTAGCGTGCGTGGATTCCTGGCATATCTGATGGGTGCCATGTGAATATTTCCCAGTTTTCACGCAGGAATGTCCTTAGCGCCTCGTCGACTGCGGGGTCCAGCTGTGCTCCTATGGATGCCATTTTGTTGGGATCTCTTGGGTGCACTTGAAATTTTACTATTTCGTCTGCTGGCTTGAATGATGTGGGTTTTTGTCTTTTACTGAGAACCACATCATCCGTGTCGACTGTAGTGCGTAGCGCTGTCAACTCTTCGGCCGCGAGGGCTTCGGATAGTGCCTCTAGGGCGAGGGATGCCGTCTTGTTTTTGGCTCGCAAGGCTTTGCTCGGGTCGCTTTTAAGAGAGATCACCCCGTTGGGCCCTGTCATCTTGAGTTTCATATACCCGTAATGTGGTATTGCCTGAAATCTTGAGAATGCCTCACGTCCTAGAAGGGCATGGTATCCGCTATGGAAGGGCACAATGTGAAATAGTAAGGGTTCGGATTTGTAGTTACCGGGTGTGCCGAACACAACATCCAGGGTTACGCGTCCCGAGCAGTGTGCCTCCCTACCAAGTATTATACCTCGGAATGTGGTATGACTGCGTTCGATGCGAGACCTGTTGAACTGCATCTTGTCTAGAGTATCCTCATAAATGAGGTTGAGGCCGCTGCCTCTGTCCATCAGCACTTTAGTCAGCCGGAAATCGTCGACAATGGGGTCGAGGACCAGTGCGGCCGGTGCGTGGTTGTTGCGGGGGCTTGGCTCGTCCTTCTCGTTGAAGGCGATAAGCGTTGCTGCCCATGGCTGTGCGGCCGTCACTTGATATATTTGGTTGAGCTCTCGAAGAGCCTTTTTCCTTTTATTATTTGAGGCAAACGTCTCGTATACCATAAGGACATTGTGGTCCTGTGGTGAAGGCGAGGACTGTTTATCTGAGGGTGTAAGGCCCAAGATTGGCTCGCCATATTTGGCCACTTGTCTTACCACCCAACATGCTCGAAGTCTGTGGATTGGGTTTGTGTCTAGCAAGACCGAGTGTATTGGGCATGGTTTATCCTAGCAACTCGTCTAACACCGATCTGGGCCTAGTTTTCTTTTCATTAGGCTTGCGCTCTGGCGACTGATTTGTGTAAGCTCATTTAAAGCGAGGCTTTCCGTGATGCGCGGCGGGCTATGGCCCCATGTTCATCTGTTGCACCCTCCATGTGTTCTCCATGGCGCAATATTTGCATACCATGTCTGAAAGTTCGGTGAAGCTTTGAATTCGGCGACGCGCAAGGGCGTTTAAGAGGCCCTTGTCCCTGCAGTTAAACT
This sequence comes from Thinopyrum elongatum, assembly GCA_011799875.1. Classification (NCBI taxonomy): domain Eukaryota; kingdom Viridiplantae; phylum Streptophyta; class Magnoliopsida; order Poales; family Poaceae; genus Thinopyrum; species Thinopyrum elongatum. Next base: position 124,511,667 of record CM022301.1, read on the forward strand.
GGAAGGCTTTAATTATTTCTTTGTCACAGCAAGGTGCCATCCTGTTCTTTACCAGGAGAAATCTAGCCTAATAATGGTGGGCTGTCTCGTTTGGCAGCTGTTTGACATACATGAGGTCCCATATGTCTGGGTTTCCCGAATCCGGAGAGCATTCCGTGTGGTGGGTGGGTGGGAAAATTTCGAGAATTCCCTCCTGCCGCGGACCCGGACTATCCTTGATGGGTTGTTGAGTCATGTCTAGTTCTGGTCGTGCAGGGCTCGGATCCGGACTAGTGTGTGGCTGGATCGGCTCGAGGCCGGATCTAGCATTGGGGCTCGAGTCCGGACGTACATCTGAGCTGGTGTCTGACTCGGAGCTGGAGATTCGAGTGTACACCGTTCTTAGCTTGCAGGGCTGTGGCCCCTCCTGGGCCTCTTCGACCGTGGCGGCGAGGTGCGTGACCGGAGGGGTGTTGATTTCTCGGTCATCGGGTTTAAGCCCGATCCGATCATAGGCCGTAGGCCTGATAACAGAGATTCCCATTGCATGGAAAAGACTCGCCAAGTGGTCTGCCGGCTGGCCACATGGGGGTGCCGGACACTCCGGCGATTCGGTGGGAGATCTTGTGGGTGGTCTGTCGGAGTCGGGCTACAGGGCCGGACTCTGAGAGATACCAGATTTTTGTGAGTCTGCTGGTCCTGGGGTCGATGCCCCTGAACCAATGAACCCTTCAACGGGGGTGAAGCCTTCGATCTGGTTGAGTCAACTAGTGGGATCGGTGCGCACTAACATGCCGCCGAAGACGAAGAGATGACCAGGGGCAGGGAAGCCCTCGGCGCGGGTGTGGTCTCCAACGACCGGTTGAGCCATCGATTCCCATGGCGATCCCACAGCAGAACTCTCAATGAAAGCACCAATGTCTGTGTCAAAACCGGCAGACCTCGGGGTAGGGGGTCCCTAGCTATGGATCTAGGATCGATGGGGAACAAGGGACGACGAACACAGTGTTTACCCAGGTTCAGGCCCTCTCGAAGAGGTAATACCCTACGTCCTGCTTGATTGTATTGGATGTATAATGTGATTTACAAAGTAGATCTACCTCGAGATCAGCATGAGCTAAACCCTAAGGAGATGAGGTGATGAATGTAGCTCTAGCCCTAAAGACTAAAAACCCTCGGTTTATATAGACATCGGTAGGGTTAGGGTTACCAAAGATAGATTACAATAAGGGATTAAAGAGATCCGGCGCCTTCTTAACTTGGAGGGCACACCACGGCTTCATAGGTCTCCTGTCACTATACGGCTCCACCAGTCCGGCCCAAGTCCAATGGGCTGTCGCCCTGAGGAACCCTTAGTCCATGACTCCCTCACCTCCTCCCACTCCAAGAAGAGGGCGGCGTCCAGGGACGCCGAGGAGGAGCAGCCTCTTCGGGCCCAGAAGAGGCAGCGCAGGCCCAAGCTGATTCTGCCCGACAGTTCGGACTCCTAAGAGGAGTCCGTGGCGTCCGAGAAGGTTCCGGATAGGGAACCCAGGTTCAAGCCCCTTGCTGCCAGGTACATATTTTGGCGTTTGTAGTTGCTTTATTTTTAGCAGTCCCTCACTTCGTGGAAGCTGATTGTATGATGTCACAGCCCACCGTGCGGTCACCCTGCTGAGCAGACCTCGGAGGGGACTGAGGGAGTCCTGGATTAAGGGGTCCTCGGGCGTCCGGGCTATGTGACATGGGCCGGACTGATGGGCCGTGAAGATATAAAGTAGAAGGCCTTTCCCCGTGTCTGGATGGGACTCTCCCTTACGTGGACGGCAAGATTGGTGTCCGGATGCGTAATTTCCTTCCTGTAAACCGACTCTGTACAAACCCTAGCCCCCTCCGGTGTCTATATAAACCAGAGGGTTTAGTCCGTAGAGGCTATCATAATATCCATAGGCTACACATCTAGGGTTTAGCTATTACGATCTCGAGGTAGATCAACTCTTGAAACCCCCATACTCATCAAATACAATCAAGCAGGACGTACGGTTTTACCTCCATTAAGAGGGCCCGAACCTGGGTAAACATCGTGTTCCCTTTGTCCCTTGTTACCTTTAATCCTCAGACACACAGTTCGGGACCCCCTACCCGAGATCGGCCGGTTTTGACACCGACATTGGTGCTTTCATTGAGAGTTCCTCTGTGTCGTCGATGGAAGGATCGATGGCTTGCCTTGTCATCAATGACAACATCACCTCTGGAGGAGCCCTAGCTCCAGGACAGATCCTCCAACTCGGCAGTTTTACCATGGGCGCCCGCTCGGCTGTTGAGCCAAAGGCGGCCCCCCAAATCGCCAAACATCATCTCTGCATCGGCCTCGAACACTCCGAAAAGATGGATCCGACAGATGTCTCATCCTTGAATGAACTGCTAGATCACATCGCCGCCTTGGGGGTCGCAATAGACTATGATCGGATTGGGCTTAAACCTGATCAGAGGGAAATCAAGTCCCCGACGATCACCCATCTGGTAGCAGTCGTCGAGGAACAAGCCGAGAATACTTCTCCTCCTAAGTTGGTAACAAACTATGTTCGAATTTCCGAGCCCTGCGAGCCAGATAATCGGGAAGAGACCATAGGTCCTCCGAACATAGAATCTGGCGTTAAGCCCAAAAGTCACCAGGGCCCTCCTGATCCTAGACCAGTGACCTCGGAGATTCTTCAAACTCCGGATCCGACAGCGGGTTGGGGTTCGGATTTTAGCCCACCCACCCACCACAAGCAATATTCCCCAAGCAATTCAGGTCCTCCAGACATATGTGACCTAATGTATGTATGACAGCAACCTCAGGAAATGATCCATCACTTCTGGGCCAGATTCCTCCTTGTTAAAAACAAGATTAAAGATTGCTGCGACGAGGACGCGGTTTCAGTTTTCTGCCGCGACTGTACGGACGAGGGAATCCTCAATGCCCTCAACCGCCGCCGCATACTGCACTTTGCAGATTTGGCACATATAGTACAGAAGTACTGTGCAATGGAAAGCGCCTGGAAAGCCCAGACGGCCCAGTGGGAACCTCCCGCCTTTAAGCAGCCCACTGGACGGGCAAAAAGGATGCACCCTTATGGGGCACCCGATCATCATCTCATTGATAAGAAAATAAAACCCTTCACGGGACATAGAACTGTCCTTGACGAACTGCTCGGCAAACCGTGTCAGATACACACGACGCCGAATACCGAACCAACACATAGCCTTCGGGCATGTTGGGTACTCCGGCAGGTGTCTAAGAGTGGCGAGGCCATCCTCACCAACACCACCCCGGAGAAGCACTCTTCGGAGGATGACGACCTTAATGTCTTTATGGTCTTTGAGACCTTTCCTTCAAATAATCGGCACAAAAGGGCGCTCCGCGACCTCGCCGAAGTTAACCAGGTAGCCGCAATAAATCCTTGGAACAATACGGCAATAACTTTTACTGCCGACGATGAACCAAGGGCCAGATCAGTCCGAGCACCTGCCGCCTTGGTCTTAAACCTAATTGTAGACGGCTTTCGACTCACCAAGGTGCTCATGGATGGCGGCAGCGGATTAAACCTCATCTACAAAGACACGCTTAATAAAATGCAAATGGACAAGAGTCGCATCGAGCAAAGCATCACAACCTTTCGAGGGATTATCCCCCGTCGTGAAGCACGATGTTCGGGGAAAATTAAACTTGATGTAGTATTCGGCACGCCGGAGAACTACAGGTCCGAAGAGTTGCTCTTCCACGTGGCACCTTTCAATAGCGGATATCATGCCCTGTTGGGGCGAGACGCCTTCACACGCTTCCAAGCCATACCCCATTACGGGTATATGAAGCTCAAAATGCCAGGGCCTAACAGAGTTATCACCATTGCCAGTGATCCGGATATAGCACTCTACGCCGAAAACAAAACGGCATCCTTGGCCCTCGAGGCACTATCTGAAACCCTAGCGGCCGAGGAGCTAACCACTCTGCGCTCCATAGTGGACAAAGATGATGTAATCCTCGATAAGAGGCCGAAGTCCACTTCTTTCAAACTAGCAGACGAAATAGTAAAATTTCAAGTACACCCGACGGATCCCAACAAGACAGCCTCCATTGGAGCACAGCTGGATCCAACGATCGACGCCGCACTAAGAGCATTCCTGCGCGAAAATTGGGATATATTCGCCTGGCACCCTTCGGACATGCCCGGGATCCCACGCAGACAGGCCGAACATAGCCTCAATATTATAAAGGGGTTCAAATCAGTCAAGCAAATGCTGAGGCGATTTTCCGAACCCAAACGACAGGCTATGGGGGAGGAGCTAGCTAAGCTTCTCAAAGTAGGGTTCATCAGGGAGATCAAACATCCAGACTGGCTAGCAAACCTGGTCATGGTACCGAAGAAGGATAAGTCCTGGCGCCTTTGTGTCAATTTCAAAGACCTTAATAAGGCCTGCCCTAAGGACCCCTTCCCACTGCCCCGTATTGACCAAATCATTGACGCGACTGCAGGACACGATTCACTGTGTTTCCTCGACGCATACTCCGGATACCATCAAATTAAGATGAAGGAGTCCGACCAGCCCGCAACGGCATTCATTACCCCATACGGGCCTTTCTGCTTCAACACCATGCCGTTCGGACTAAAAAACGCTGGCGCCACTTACCAATGCATGATTCAAACATGTCTGGAGAAACAGATTGGCAAGACAGTGGAGGCATACGTAGATGATGTAGTCATCAAGACTAAACATGTCGAGTCATTGGTGGACGATCTACGCCTGACATTCGACAACCTCCGAACATATGACATACGGCTCAATCCAGAAAAATGTGTCTTTGGCATTCCAGCCGGTAAACTACTCGGGTTCATTGTTTCCAATAGAGGAATCGAAGCAAACCCAGCAAAAATCCAAGCCCTGTCACAATTGGCAACCCCAACAGACCTAAAGCAGGTCCAAAAACTAGCTGGGTGCGTGGCAGCTTTGAGCCGCTTTATCTCTAGATTAGGAGAAAAGGCACTGTCACTTTATCTCCTACTTCGATGAACCGACCACTTCGAGTGGACGGATGCGGCAACAGCCGGATTGGAAGAAATAAAAGCTTCGTTAGCAAGCAACCCAATCCTCGCCGCACCAAGCGTCGGCGAACCTATGTTGCTCTACATATCTGCAACCCACCAGGTGGTGAGCGCCGTGCTCGTCGTCGAATGAGAGGAAGAGGGACATAAATTCCCACTCCAAAAACCAGTATACTATGTATCGGCGGTCCTTACACCATGCAAATCTCGATACCCACACTACCAAAAGATAGCGTATGCGGTCTTCATGGCATCCCGAAAGCTGCGGCACTACTTTCAAGAATGTTCGATCACGGTGGCATCCGAAGTACCACTCAATGATATCATAAATAATCGGGACACCACCGGCCACATAGCCAAATGGGCCATCGAGCTCTTACCATTTGAAATAACATACAAACCACGCCGAGCTATTAAATCTCAGGTGTTGGCCAACTTCGTCGCCGAATGGACGGAAGCCGAACTCCCTAAAGAATACATCACATACTCCAACTGGGTAATGTACTTCGACAGCTCAAAAATGTTAGCCGGGTTGGGAGCCGGTGTCATCTTAACCTCCCCCATGGGGGACTCAGTCCGCTACGTATTGCAAATAATGTACACGGACTCCAACAACGCAGTCGAATACGAGGCACTACTGCACGGTCTCCGGATAGCCGTCTCCATGGGCATTCAACGCCTAGAGGTGCGTGGGGATTCGAACCTCGCAATATCCCAAATAAATGGGGATTTCAATGCAAAAGATCCAAAGATGACGGCATACCATGACGCCGTACTCAAAATATCAGCTCAGTTTGAGGGGCTCGAGTTTCATCACGTCGCTCGAGAAAGTAATCAGGCAGCGGACATCCTTGCCTGAATGGGCGCTAAACGCGACCCCGTCCCACCTAACACCTTTGTGGAAAGGCTCTTCAAGCCATCCGTGGTATGGCAGGACGAGAGTGGCAATACTAGTCCGGGGCTGATCATACCCTCAGATGCCGAACACGATTATAATATTGTCGGGGGCTCGGGCACCGAAATGACACCTTCCGCCCATGTAATCATGGCTGTCATTGCTCCATGGACCGAGCCCTTCTTGGCCTACCTTAATAGGCGGGAGCTCCCTGAGGACCAGAATGAGGCCCGCCGCATAGTTTGACGCTCGAAAGCCTACAAGGTTCATGAAGGAGAACTCTACACGAAAAGTACTACCGGAGTTCTTCAAAGATGTATCTCCGAAGAGAAGGGACGGCAGCTCTTGGCCGAAATACATGCTGGTCTCGGTGGCCACCACGCCGCCGCTCAGGCCCTCGCAAGTAAGGCCTTCCGTACAGGTTTCTTTTGGCCTACAGCCCGAGCATATGCACAGGCTCTTGTACAACGCTGCGTCGGATGCCAGCTTTTCGCCAATCAAAGTCACATGCCGCCCACTGCCTTAAAAACAATCCCCATTATCTGTCCTTTTGCGGTCTGGGGGCTGGATATGGTCGGACCCCTCAAAGGGGGAAGCCATAAGAAGAAATATTTGCTGGTTATGGTGGATAAATTCACTAAATGGATAGAGGCCAAACCAGTAAAAACGGCTGAAGCTGGACCGGTTATCGACTTTATATCCGGCGTTCTACACCGTTATGGTGTCCCTCATAGCATCATTACCGACAATGGCTCTAACTTCACAGCCGATGAGGTGATAACTTGGTGTGCTAACTTGGGCATCAAGCTCGACTACGCCTCCGTATATCACCCTCAAACAAACGGTCAGGTCGAACGGGCTAATGGCCTGATAATGAGCGGCATCAAACCCAGACTCGTGCGATCCCTACGGGAGTCAGATAAGCACTGGGTCAAGGAACTCGATTCCGTACTCTGGGGGCTGCGGACCACGCCCAATCGCACGACCGGATACACCCCCTTTTTTATGGTGTACGGTGCAGAAGCTGTTTTGCCCTGCGACATTATTCATGACTCACCTAGAGTGCGCATGTATGAAGAGAGAGAAGCCGAGCTCGATCGGCAGGATGACCTAGACGGCTTAGAGGAGGAGCGCGATGTTGCAAAAGCCCGTTCCCCATTCTATCAGCAGCAGGCTCGGAGGTACCAAAGCAGAGAAGTGCGGGCCAAGACTTATAATGTCGGCGAACTCGTTTTACGCCTCCCAGAGAAGAAGAAGGACAAGCTCAAACCAAAATGGGAGGGTCCCTTCATTATAGATGAAGTTCTCACTGGAGGAGCCTATCGCCTTCGTAATGCATCGGATAACCGCCTAGAGCCGAATCCATGGAACGCTGCTCGGCTCCGAAGATTCTACGCATAAGTTTGGTCATGCTTTTTTTTGTTCCTTTTTTTTCTCCTCTTCATTTTGTTTTTGTTTTCTCGTTTCTATATGATTCCCAGGATGTGTTCGGATCAGCCGAACACTTGGAGGGTAAAACATACTAAAATTTATACATCCCACCATGACTGGGGGCTTCTTTAACCGAAGCTTATTATTATTTCGAGCCTGGAGCTCAAAATTTAAATGTCGTTTGCTCATATACATCCTTTTTGCCATTATATGCACCTCTATGACTTAAGTTTTTGCCAAGCTGGATTGCCTTGCTCCTGTGTTTATGCCCTACATTCCCGATTGTTCGGCTAGGGCGTAAAGGGAGCACCTCTGCGATTGTTACAACTGGGTCACCGGACATGTACCTTAGACGGGTGAAGCCGAAAGCTAGCGTTCTTAAGAGAATAAGTGGTCGGCAATCAAATGACAGATTGTTACATTCTTGTAACCAATCCAAATACTGTGGGATAGTTTTTCCGTATAACGGACCAAAACCCCGGCACGCATAATTACTGCATGCCAACCCAAGGAAAGGAACCCTTAACGGAACTATTTTCCTTAGAAGATGTTTCTTACATATGTAATATAACATACATCCTGAACTACAAATTTTTGTTTGTTCGAGCACAATGACTGGGTTGCCTCGTTTCCGGACATAGTGAATGTTTCTTTTCGTTCTTAATAGTATCCGGAAACACTCCACCATTTTGGGTCCCGAGGATAAAGCCGAAAGCCTACGATGACAAAACTTTTCATATGTTCGGATAAAGACACAGGTTGATCATAACGTACTCTAATACATTGCATCAAATACCTATTCCTTATATATTCCATCTATAAGGCTGCCTAACCTACAGTATTCCTGCGAATACTTCGCAGCTATCATTACTTGGTCATACACCAAGCTCACTGGAATCTCTTTCCCGTCTGGTCCCTGTGGTCCCACTCGGGCCATATGATTTGGATCTAGCTTGGTGAAGGGTGTTTTCACCATTGCCCAGGCTTCTCGTGCACCTTCATGGTAGGCGGATGTCTTCCATAGCTCAAACTGGCGTCGGGCACCTTTTAATAGGTTTTCCAAGCCCTCCATACTTTCTGGAGGGGTATCGGATGGCCATAATGCCTTCACCATACTCTTCATGGATTTCCGGGCCCGAGCATGTACCGCGGACAGCTCCTTTAGCACGTCGCCTTGAAATTCGGATACTTCTTCTTCTGGCCTACCAGTTAACAGACCTGCAGCAAACAGGGTCATGATATTCCGAATTATGGATTCAACATGAGCACCTAGGGAGATTCGAAATAACAGAGGAAGACATACCGAATATGCCGCCCTTCAGTTTTTCATTTTCTCTCTGAGCGGCCAATAACTGAGCCTTCAGGCTCTCTATCTCTTCGGATTGTTTGTCCTTTTCCTCCTCGAGATTTTCCTCCCTGGACGCGCCCGTTGCGCTCTTTTTCATCTCCGCCAGTTCGGCGGTAACAGTGTTCAGCCACATTTGGTTTGTTTTCAGCTCCTGGGCTAGCGCCGTGTTCTTTTCTTTAAGGACCTGCAGGGTATATCGATCCTTAAATCGGTTTGCCTCACCGCTTCAAGTCTCGGGGGCTACTGGCATATGACTATCCAAAATTGCATAAACGCTTACCTGTATGTCCTTTGAGAATAGCTGAGTGACTCCGGCAAGTCCGTCTCGAGCGGCTCAGATATATGCATCCACCGTGCTGAGTGCGGTAAATTCTTGCTCGGAAAAAGCCGGGGCACGCATGGCTTCCTTTAATCGACGGTGATTCATCACACTCTCCACTTCGGAATTCGTGACAGATACATTGTCCGAATCCTCTTGAGGATTCGGATCTGGCATTGCCTCGGTTCTCGTCCTAGTTGGCGAGTCCGGCACCGGATTGGCGGACATTCGGCTAGCAGGGTGTTTGCCCACCGTCTGCCGCGTGTTTCTCCTGACATCAAAGATAAGAAGGAGACTTTAAACAATCCGGACTCATGCCTAGGCATGTATTAAGCGAACATTCCTCTTGGAAGACTGTGGGGTTTCTGCAGCACCCCTGGTCCCCTTTCATTTTGAACGGCTACCCTGCGTAGGGGCCGCCCTCAAGGAGGTACGGTCTGCCGAACGCCGATCCTGTTAAAAGTTCGGAACGGCGTAATAAGCAAAAGTGCAGATAAGGGTTTCCTTTCAAGAGCCCTTCGAATACTTACGATGCAGAAGGGATAGAGGCGGGGGTAGTCGGCGGTGATAGCCACTCTTAAGCCGTCAAGGCTCGCTTGATTGAATACCCCATCATTGAACTCTATGTATATGTCTGGATCCTTGTGAAAGCCAGGGTCTCCATCATGGCTATGATTCTCTGGCTGTGGAGCGGGACAGTGGATGTCCTCGATCATCTTCCTCCATGACTGTTTTTTGGTAACAAAGGGCAAAGTTGATTAGTGTGTGTAACAGCAATAAAGCAGCGCAGACAATCGAAATCTTGCCCATTCTACGGGGTTGTACATGGAATAGCCCTCCCAGCAGTTTAAGCGAAGGAAGTCTTCTTTCTCACCCTTATACAGATCGGCCAGGATTGTGGCCAGTTCGGCAGGGGTATTTGGACCCTTCCGTCTGTAACGGGCAGCGTCGTCTTCTCCATTATAACACCATAAGGGAGTTACTCTGGATTGAAGAGGCTGGACACACCTCTTTATTGCAATAGCCCTGACCTCGACTATCGAGAGCCCGGTATGGGCTAATAACCTGATCTTGTTAACCAACCTTTTTATTTCCGCACTGTCTTCCTCCTTGGGACTTCGGGGACGCCAGTTGAAGCGCTTCTTTAAAGGAGCACTGGAAAATTCAGGAAGGCCGCGCCGAATTGGATTCGGCAGTGGGATGTTGTCTATATAAAACCATTCCGAAGCCCACTGAGAGTATACCTCCTTGGGAGTTCCTATGAGGTATCCGGATCCGGCTATACGCCATACTTCGGCACCGCCCACTTCAAAAATAGAGCCTCCCCGATGGCGGGGAACAAGGCAAAAGAACTTCCTCCATAGTTCAAAATGGGCCTCGATGCCTAAGAACAGTTCGCAGAGGGCAACAAAACCTGAGATGTGCAGAATCGAACCTGGGGTAAGGTTGTGCAGCTGGATGCCGTAAAATTCCAATAGGCCCCTGAGAAAGGGATGGATTGGAAATCTTAGGCCCCGCAGCAGAAATGGGACGAAGCACACCCTCTCCTCCTGGTTGGGGTTGGGGAAATTCTCAGCCATCACATCATTGCCTATTGAGGCCAATCCCGCTCGAACAGGGACTAGATCCGCGAGGGGAAGGTAGCCCTGCGTTTGGAGTCGACTCAGCTGATGATGAGGCACGGAACAACTCTGCCAATCACCCTCTTGAGGGCCATGAGGACGCGAAGATGAACCTGGAGCGCTGGCCATGTTGGAAAGCTTTGTTCGCAGCTAATCTCGATGGTCTTTCTTTTGCGTGATATGAGATGGCATTTGGGGATCTAGCTCTCCTTATATAGATGCCGTCCGAGCATGGTGAGGGGCTTATTTGCAAAAAAGCACAGGCTGTTCGTATTCACCCGGTGCATGGAAATCAAAGTGACTACAGAAAATAATCATAAAAGCAGCACATCGAGGTCAGAGCCGGACTGTCGTCAATCCGAAGTACAAATGAAGAACCCGCCTTGCAAAGCCGAAGACATAAGCCGGATACTATGTCGTCATTGAAGGCAAGTTCGGGGGCTACTGAGGGAGTCCTGGATTAAGGGGTCCTCGGGCGTCCGGGCTATGTGACATGGGCCAGACTGATGGGCCGTGAAGATATAAAGTAGAAGGCCGTTCCCCGTGTCTGGATGGGACTCTCCCTTACATGGACGACAAGATTGGCGTCCGGATGCGTCATTTCCTTCCTATAAACCGACTCTGTACAAACCCTAGCCCCCTCCGGTGTCTATATATACCAGAGGGTTTAGTCCGTAGAGGCTATCATAATATCCATAGGCTAGACATCTAGGGTTTAGCTATTACGATCTCGAGGTAGATCAACTCTTTTAACCCCCATACTCATCAAATACAATCAAGCAGGACGTAGGGTTTTAACTCCATTAAGAGGGCCCGAACCTGGGTAAACATCATGGTCCCTTTGTCCCTTGTTACCTTCGATCCTCAGACACACAGTTCGGGACCCCTACCCGAGATCGGCTGGTTTTGACACCGACAGGGACGTCTCCGCCCGCCGAACTGGCGGACAGTGGATCCTCGTCGTGCTCCGCACCTCCCCTAATCCCCAAAGAGGTTGGGGAAGCGTTGTCCCGAAGGAACTCTCCCCGTCTAAACACGAGGGAGGAGGGCGATGCCACCATGGCCGAGGCTGACGCCTTGGTCACTGTCGTGGGAGAACACGATCACCTATGGGGCCACCGGCCCCTTTGTGGTTCGGCAAGGGGGAGATCATGTTGCACAAAGAGCGGAGGCCATGATGCAGCACGACGATGGGACTCTGATAATTTTTACCCAGGTTCGAGCCGCTGGGAAGCGTAAAACCCTACTCCTGCTTTGGTAGATTGGATGGAGGAACACAATGAACAGGCAGCGCTCGAGCCCGGCAAGGTGGCCTCGGGAAGAGCTGCTACACGCGTACAAGTGTGCAAGGATTCGAATCCTTTTATAGGTAGCCTTGGGCCTCCTTTTATAGCTCAAGGGGTAACCATAGTGGCAAAACAGTCATTATCCTATGATTAGATAGCTAACAGTGCTATCATACCTAACTCTGGCAGTTAGGACAAAGTGCATTAAATGCACTGCTAGGTGTCGTGCTGAGGGTGAAACCCGGCAAGCCTGCCATGCCGCTTAATCATCTTCTGCTTATCATCCTGACATGCCTCTGGACTGGTGTCAAATGGGTGTGATCTGTCTTCTAACAAGATGCCATGTATTTAGTGGAAGCCACTTAACCACTTGCAGGCTCGACACCGCACCAATAAGTGACTTGCATCGCTGTGCGGTGGAGCGGTGGTGCCTTGGCGGGATTTTTGGTCTTGGCGACCCCAGCAGGCCTGCCGGGGTTATCCTGGATTTCCTTTCGGGGCGGTCTCGACCTGGCCAAGCTCTCCTGCTCGGTAAGGGAGGCCTCCCCAAGGTGATACTTTGTTGTATTGATGCTCTTGATGCGCTCCTTCATCTCACGACGAGCGGCTTCTCTTGCTTGGCCTTGTTTTGTCTGTTGAGGTAGCCATTCCTTCGTCAAGCCTTGGCTACCGGGGCGGAGGATCTTCGTCTGTGCACAAGTCAGGGGGGATAAACACCCCTGTTTGTGTACCCCGAAAGAAGCCCCCGGGCCTGAGCCATACGTGTCGCTGGGCACGTTGGGTTAGGCCCCAAACAGTGCACGGACACGTGTCGAAGAAATGTTGCCCATGCAGTTGTTGTTATGACGACTAGTCAATCCAACGTCCACTCCACGTAATTACCGCAGGTCATGGGGGCATGGAACAGTAGTAGTTAATGGGTAATGCGCCTACAAAACGGTAACTTTCGGAGGAAAGATACCGAATAGCCAGCCCACGCACCTGTTCCCAATAAAAAGGCAACACGAGGGGGCGCTGCTCATTCGTATCTGTCTCTTCTCCCTTCATCTTCTTCCTCAAGCCAAGCAATCGCTTCCACCGCCAACATCCGCCTCCAAAGCTCTGCTAGATCTTTCGCCCATCCCATGATCCCAAGAGATGGGGCGAAAGACGGGTGCCATGAAGGGGAAGCGGGCGGCCACCACAAAAGATGCCGCGGCGGAGGGGAGGAAGAAAAAGGCGGAGGAGCTGGATAAGAAGTGACAGGAAGACATGGTTTTCTTCGCATCGAGTCTAGATGGCAATACCTTAATCGTGAGGTACGCGTATATGTGGGGGAGGGAAGTTCCGAAAGGGCATGGAGCGCCCTCGGTCATGCCAGAGGGGGCCAAGATTTCGTCGAACTCGTACCGCTTTTTCTGCGTGTACTTCCTCTGCGGCCTCACCTCCTCCTTCTCTGATTTCTTCTGGCCATGATGACAGTGTATGGGTTCCATCTTCTGGATTTCACGCCCAATGCAATGGCGTGCATGGCAATCTTCGCCCTTCTGTGTGAGAACTTTGTTGGAGTTACCCCTATGTGGATTTGTTCAGACACTTCTTCATCCCACGGATAGAAGACAAATCTCACCGCTCGGGAAACATAAGCTGGATTCCTCGGGGCAAGAAGGATGAATGGGATTATCTCCCTGGCTAGGAGCACAGCAGGTGGGAGGAATGGAAGGCGGATTGGTGTTGGATCCAAGACAAGGACGCTCTTGAGTTCTGTGCGGCGTGGACTAAATGCATCACGAGCGGCAGCGACTGGAGCAAGTTGGGCCTCACCAACGATAGGCTTCGCCCAGCGCTAAATAGGATTGCTCGCCTTAAATTTACCAGGCGAACCGTCGAGCATGTGGGGGCTGACTTCCTTCGGTGCCGCATCGCACCGCTACATAAAAGGGACAGGTTTGCCTGGGAATACGGGGATTCTACCGACAGGATGCGTCTGTACCCAGGCCCCATCAACAATCTGTCGATATACGGCCATGGCTGGCTGTGCGAACAGCCATTCGGCAGCCTTGGGCTGTTCCATCTGCCAGCAAAGGTTGTCGCACTGCATCTCAACTCTGCTCGGGACCAGATTCTGAAATGGATGCCCGATTGAAACGCCTACGGAGTTGAGGCTGATTGGCAACTGCCCGAACTAGATGCGGAGATAGATTGGGTCTTCGGTTTGGAAGAAAGAGCTTCCAGGGTGAACAACGACCTTATCAAATGCACCTCCAAGGCAGAGGCAGAGTTCATTGCGAAGCGGATCGTAGAGAACAGAGCGCTCCGAGCTGCTGGAGGAACGAGGCCCGAAGAGGAGGAGGAGGAGGAGGAGGAGGATGTTGAAGGTGAGGGCTCTTCTGATGAGGGGAGTGGAGAGCACGCCGCGGAGGAGGCTGTCAGTCTTGATCCTGCCGGGGCTGGAATTCCTCATGCCATGGTAGCAGGGGCCCAAGAAGAAGGCGGGGCTAAGGAGGCAGAGCAACCCGAGGTGGAGGAGGAAGGGGTCGAAATGGGTCCTCAAGCCCCAGGGCCAGGGCCAAGTCGACGTCTTCGCAGGCGGGCCGGCCGGGGACCAGTGGCCTCCGCTCCCTCGCAGGCCGCAAAAAGGGTGAAGAAGACCGTCTCCAAGGGCGACAAGCTACAGGTGGTACGCCACCAATCCACTCGCCTGTCGGAGGCCAAGAACCCACCCGCCAAGCGACGTGTGGTCACGGGAGTTGATCCTCGCCCTTGGTCAAGCCCAGCTTCTTTGCAAAGCTCGGCCCCTCCAGAGACCTCGGCCCCACCGACGAGTTCAAAGCTACCGAGAAGTTTTGCTCCTCCAACCCTGAAAAGGGGCAGAGCGACCTCGCCACCTGCGTGGTACATGTTGGGCGCCATGCTCATGGACCCAGAGTAAGCAGAATGACTAAACTTTTTGTTGAAGTAGTCTGCACTTGGTTGCTGATTTAGTCTTATTTTGTTGACATGGCAGAGATGAAGAAACCCTGGCTCAGCGGGCCAAGCGAGCGAAGCGTGTGGTGGTGCTGGGCCATTCATCAAGCCAGGCCTGGCGGAGGATAAGGCAGGGCATCCTGCGCCTAGCCCCCAGTCCAACCCCCGGCGTGAAGGTGTAGGGCACATTTCGTCTGCGCACGGAGACGCGGAGGAACGCCCATCATCTCCCGGCAAGGGGTTGGGCGAGAGTCAGCACGGCGGGGCCACCCTCCAAGGATCCCCGCCGACCAAGGTTCAAGCAGAGGCATCACCGGCAATGGCCTCCCCCGCGGGGTTTGCTCGCGTCGAGGCCACAGCCACTAAAGGAGTGGTTGTGGACTGTGCGCCGGCAACCTATGCTGCCGGGCAAGGAGATGTCAGCTTGTAGCAGCCACCACTGGGTAATCCTCTTGTCCTCGCTTCTTCTTGCTTGAATGATTTATCTTCCTGGTCTATATCCAGTAGTGTCTGAATTCTTTTTACTCTGTCTGCTTGATTTTATTTGTTGATTCGTCGACTGAGGAGCCTGAGCTCTTGGAGGAAGTGGCCAACATTGAAAAGAGTGCTGCCGAGGAAGCAGTCAAGATTGCTGCCGTGGAAGGCCATGAGCACACTGCCGGGGATATCCAAGAATTCTCGAAGGAAGCTGAGAAAACCCCCGGCAGCATATCTGGCCTGGAGACAGTTGTTGAGGAGAAAACGCCTCTTCAAACTATGGGACCTCTTCTCCCGCACTGTTCACCGGCCGCAGTTCCACAACCATCCTCAAGCAAGCTGGCACTGATCGTCGCACATCCTGTGCCAGCCGCTCCGGGCTCATCTGCTTCAGCGGGCGCAGATTTTGATGAAGAAATCAGACGCATACTAGCACTGTTGTCTCAGAGAGTTGAAGAGGCTGGTGATCCTGCTGATAGCGCCAAGGACCTAGCCTTCCTGGAATCCATGGCGGCAGGTTTCAAGGACACGCAGAGCAGGTACAGCCTCAAGTGGCAGGCGATCAAAGAGCAGCACAACTCTGTCATTCTTATGGACCAGAAGCTGAAGGACAAGGGTAATGAACTGCGCGAGTGGTGCAAGAAGCAGCCCCACTCCCTTATGCGGCAAGAGGAGGTGCTGACCATGGCCAAGGAGGACATCGCTGCCTGGGAGTTCTGGTTGGCGGAGCGCGAAGCGCGTCTAAACGCCAAGGAGAAGGACATCTCTGCCCGGGAGGGGGCACTCGAAGCCACTCTCCGTAGCAAGGATGAGGAGCTGGAGGCCCTTGTTCAGCAGCTCACCAAGGACTTGGCGGATGGCCACAAAGCCACCCTCGATGCACTCACCCTCGAATCTTCTGTCCAATTGAAGAAGGTTACTGACGAGCTGGCTGCCGCATCCACTGCCAAGATTGACCTTGAAAATCAAGTGAGCAAAATGACGGAGGACCTTGCCGGGAGTAGCAAGGAGATCCTGGCCCTCAAAGAGGAAGCACAGAAGGCAGAGCCCAATCTAAAGAGCGTGCAGTCACAGCTTTCCTCCAAGAGCCAAGATCTTGATACTGCCAATGGCGCCATCTCCATCGTGAAAGCCAGGCTTGCCTCTCTTGAGAAGGATCTTGAATCTGCCGGTTGCCGTGAGAAGCTGATGACGAATGACTTGACCAATGGAAAAACTCTCCAAAGAGATGCAAAGGACAAACTAGAGAACCAAATCCAGCAGCGCGACCTCTGGATCAAGAACATGGTTGACATCACCGAGAACCTCACTGCCCAGATTGCGAACATGGACATGAAGAGCTGGGCCTTCTTCGTAGGCAAGCATGAGGTCCCTATTGTCAAGCTGACGCTCTTCTTCGAAGGCCTGATCAAAGGGCTGAAGATGTACAAAGACGACAGGGCCACATGCTTTCCTAATGAATCCCGAAAGCTTGCTCGCGACACCCTCTTCCTGGTCTTGAGCAACCTCGCCTTCTTCCATCCAGACCCCAACCTCTCCAATGGCTTCAAGAAGCTACCACCAGGCGCCGATGCCTCTACTGCTGCGGCAAAGGCCAGTCCCCTTGCCGACAAGGTCCTTTCCGTCCCAAGGAACCCGGGAGGCCGTCGGACCGGTCATTAGGCCATTCTTGTTGTTGTGCTGCCCTGTACTAAGACATAGTGTGTATCCCGTATTAGGTTCTGCACTATTTTCGTTTCAATGCTTGTTGAACAGGTGTTTATGTGCATGTGTATGCCATCCTCTTCGTTTCCCCGCTGGTATTTGCATAGCTAGTTCCTTCATGCATTTTGGTTGCCCGCCAACAGCATGTTGCCGCGATTGCTTTGAGGAGCGCGTCCTTAGCATTCAGCTGGCAAGGACACGCTGCCGATGGGTTTTCCCTTTTTGGCATTTGATGCAGCCACCTACTTCATTGAGCGTGGCTCGAAACAAAGCAAAGGTGCAAACAAACCCAGTAAGGTTCCATCATGCGGGAGACTCGCCATACAAAACCTTGGTTGACCAAGGGATAGCATATGTGAACTTGGAAGAAAATTCTTAAACATGCATACTTAGCTTTTGCTCATATCCCCCCCCCCCCCTGGCCAGAGGGGGCATATCTTGGTTAAGCGCACTCTCCTCCCGTGGCTGTCTCTCCTTTTCGTGTCTTCCAGTGTAATCACACACGCACTTCCACTTTCACCCTGGAAAGAGGGGAAAACAGGAAGGGACCAAAACGAAGGAATTCAGAGGTTCATTAGTCACGTGTTCACTCTTGGCACGAGCTCAGGGGTCAACCTAAACATTTGCAATTAAGGAAACATCTCGAGAAGCGAGGAGAACTGGCCCCACCCTCCCTTCCCTGGCTTCCAATGACCCGTCAATGGCCGGCGTAATTGACACGCTGCCGCGTGAGGGCCTGCCGTGGATTGCTTGCCGGGGTGCCAATTGACAGATTCGCTCTAACATTCAGCTCAGGATTTATCCTTAGCAGGACAAATGTAGGACCGACCTTCGTGTGAACTTTATCGACGCCGGCGGCATCACCACTATGCATCCAAACCATTGGAGAGGGAGGAGGGAAGGGAGGCCAAGTACGCACCATTCTTTGGCCTACTAGACCGAGCGGCACCGCTTGGGATCAAGTGTGCTCGGTCGAGGACTGCGATAAGGGTGGCGCCGTTGTCCGGCCCGCCATGCCTTCTGACTATGGGTGGCACGGCGGTTATGTTATCCATGCCTAGCCGTGCCAACCGTAGCACCGACGTCCCCCATCCACGCCGCTGCCATCGCTGTTGGCGGAGATGTGTGATGGGGTTTCAGAAGGAGATGGCTAAAAAGCAGCACTGCTCCTCTTCTTCCTTCGTGATGAAGATGGCGATGATGGAGATCAATGCGCTGTTCACAACCTCGGGTTCGCGCAAGCGAGCCCCTCTATCTGGCGTGCCAAAGATGTCGTGGGAGAACACGATCACCTATGGGGCCACCGACCCCTTTGTGGTTCAGCAAGGGGGAGATCACGTTGCACAAATAGCGGAGGCCATGATGCAGCACGACGATGGGACTCTGGTGATTTTTACCTAGGTTTGGGCCACTGGGAAGCGTAAAACCCTACTCCTGCTTTGGTGGATTGGATGGAGGAACACAATGAACACGCAGCGCTCGAGCCCGGCAAAGTGGCCTCGGGGAGAGTTGCTACATGCGTACAGGTGTGCAAGGGTTCGAATCCTTTTCTAGGTAGCCTTGGGCCTCCTTTTATAGCTCAAGGGGTAACCACATTGGCAGAACAGTCATTATCCTGTGATTAGATAGCTAACAGTGCTATCATACCTAACTCTGACAGTTAGGACAAAGTGTAGTAAATGCACTACTAGGTGTCGTGCTGAGGGTGAAACACGGCAAGCCTACTGTGCCGCTTAATCATCTTCTGCTTATCATACTGACACGCCTCTGGACGGGTGTCAAATGGGTGTGATCTGTCTTCTAACAAGCTGCCACGTATTTAGTGGAAGCCACTTAACCACTTGCGGGCTCGAGACCGCACTGATAAGTGACTTGCATCGCTGTGCGGTGGAGCGGTGGTGCCTTGGCGGGATTTTTGGTCTTGGCGACCCCGGCAGGCCAGCCGGGGTTATCCTTGATTTCCTTTCCGGGCAGTCTCAACCTGGCCGAGCTCTCCTGCTCGGCAAGGGAGGCCTCCCCAAGGTGATACTTTGCTGTATTGATGCTCTTGATGCGCTCCTTGATCTCACGAAGAGTGGCTTCTCTGGCTTGGCCTTGTTTTGTATGTTGAGGTAGCCATTCCTTCGTCAAGCCTTGGCTGCCGGGGCGGAGGATCTTCGTCCGTGCACAAGTCAGGGGGGATAAACACCCCTGTTTGTGTACCCCAACAGTCACCGAAGACCAAGAGCATCGTACCTCCTGGCTAATGCGGGAGGAGGATCCGGTCCGTCCGGACCCTCCTAGCCAGCCGCACCTGAGCCCCCAAGGCCTTCACAGGTGCCGATCCTGCCTTCCGATGGGGAGGGAGTTGAGGTCCCGCCACCCGCACCGGACACCAACAACCAGGTGGTGACGGGCTGGCCGGGCGCGCTGGAGGAGCTGGTAAACAACTCCGTCATCATCGACGGGCACCGCACCCTCATGGGTGTGGTTCTACGGGGTGTTTGGTCAGTCCAATCCGGACTGAACGACGCTGTCCAAAGCCTTCTAATAGGCTTTGAGGTGATTCAAGTAATGTACCTTTCCCAAGAAAACGGTCTTTACTTTTTTTAGGCAAAGTGTGAGCGGGCCGTATATATATATATCAGCCCCTGAAACTCTGTGAGGTTTGCAAAAAAAAAAAACTTGCAGAGGGTCAAGTATCCGTAGGCTAGCTTTTAAAGTGTCGTGATTGATTTGATATCGCGGGCATCATCCTTGGCCGCGGCTACTAATGCCGCTGCCCTGGAAGAGATGGATCGGAAGCTTAAACGCTTCGATGAAGAGCTTGACCTCGTCAACAAACGGCTTGATGAGGCACAAGGTAAGCTCTTGTCAAAGTACATAGTTAACACTGCCGGATACTTATGGTCCGGACTGTATGTTGAGCGTATGGTGTTTGCACTACAAAAAAAAAGACACATCCGTGACATTTTGGGCCGAACAATTTTTTTTTCTGTCATGCTTATGACACTTCTATGACGATAATTGTGATAAACCCGGTATCATCATAGATGTGGTGGGCTCCTACTTCTATGACAAAAAATCATGACAGAAAATAGGCTTTTCATCCTGGGCGGGCCGGAGACGCACCTGCATGACATTCTTTGGGCCGTCCATGATGGAAAAAAATCATGGTAGAAGCGAGGGCGAGGAAAATTTTGGGGAGTTCCCGGTTACGGTGATTGGTCGGGGCCGAGTGATGCACAGAGGTTTGCGCATTTCTCTCGTACACGTAAGCGCGTGTGTGTGAGGCGTTGCGCTCTAACCGAACCCGAGTGAGGCATTGGGCTCTAACTGAACACGAGCGATTGCACTAGCTATGTTACTGAGCCCCGACCGATCCCTTGCTGTTAACTGAACCCGAGTGATTCCTTTGCTACTGCTGCTAACTGAAGCCGATCGAAGCTGCCTCTTGCTGAACAGTCCCCGGTGGGGGTTGGATGAACAATTCCCGGTGGGCGTTGGATGAACAGGATCCTGTGGTAGTAGAGGCCGTTGCCGCTGGATGAATAGGACCCCGATCGAGGAGGTGGGGTGGATGAACAGTATCTGGTGGAGGGACCCCGTGGAGGGCTGGTTGAACAGTAGCCGGTGGAGGGCTGGTTGAACAGGACCCCGTGGAGGGCTGGTTGAATAGTAGCCGGTGGAGGGCTGGTTGAACAGGACCCCGTCGATGAACAGTAGCTGGAAGAAGCCGGAGGAAGTCGATGGTGGATGAACAGTAGTAGGTGGAGGCTGGAGGAAGTCGACGGTGGATGAACAGTAGCTCGTGAAGTCTCGTTTTGCGGTACGCCACACCCCTCTCGATGAACAGGACCCCCGTTTCGACCATAGCGCTCCAACACAAGTCTGTTTCCTCCGTTTTGCGGTACGCCACGCCCCTCCTGATCAACAGGACCCTGTTTCGACCGTAGGCACTCGAACAGAAGTCCGTTTCCTCCGTTCTGCGGTACACCAGACCCTTCCTGATGAACAGGACCCCGTATCGACCGTACACGGTCGAACAGAAGGCCATTTCCTCCGTTCTGCGGTATGCCAGACCTCGTTCCGGCTGTTCCGTCCAAGCCGGTTGGCTCCCGATGAACACGCGACGCTGTTTACTCCGTTCTGACCCAGCCGGTTGGCTGCCGATGAACAGGATGATGTCGCTGTATGCGTTAGAGACCCCGCCCGTATGTACGTATGTAGCCGTATTTACTATCTTGCAGCGTGGCCGTACGTACGTGTACGTGATATAGACGGGACTGCATGACATGCTACGTCGGCACCTCTACTTCAACACGTGCCGCTCCCTACTCGGCCACGGTACGTCGCTACAGAGAGACCGATCGACCGCTATGTATGTACATGTTCGCGGCCAGACAGATAAGGCTAAGTTCGATTCAACCTGGTGGGTCCTAGCTGTCAAGGGGTAAGAAGGCAGTTCCTTCCATGCGAAGATAAAGCCAGTGGGTCCCAGCTGTCAGGGGGAACGTTTTTTTCGTGAAATACAGAGGCCCTTCCGGTAGGTCCGAGGTGTCAGGTGGAGGAATCATTATTTTGCGCGTAATAAGGAGGCACTTCCTTGCATGCGGCCATGGACCCAGCTGTCAGCCTCTCCACTTACAGTCCTCTTCTGATGGCTGTCGTTCGTTGACCGCGTTGATGATGCCGTACCGCCCGAGAGCACCAAGGTGGTGGACGACGGCGCGACCTAGGAAGGGAACGACTCGGAGCCGGGGAATACGCAGCAGTGGATGCCCATGTGGAGGGGAGTACGAGGGTTGACTGCTTCGGCTGCGGTTTGAAGCTGCCGTCACCGGAGTATAACAGGGGGTGTGTGTGAGTAGAGGGAAGGCCTGGCCAGCGGTGGGAGTAGGGTGGGGCGGTGAGGCCTGCGTGGCAGCACAGCCGGCCATGGGAGGCAAGAGCAGGCGGCACGGCCGACGCTGGTTTGGGCGGCTGGAGCAAGAAGACCAGAGGTTGAAGAAGCACGACGACCGTTGGATGGACATCGTACGGTCACCGCAACTAGAATCGTTTATATTGACTAAGTTGACAAAGCCCTGCGTCCGTGTCAACTTAGTAGGCCCACAAGTTAGCCTCCAAATATGGTGGGACAGACCTAGCAGCGGGGGTATTTATTATTTTTGTGCGTAATAGCTGGTGGATCCGAGCTGTCAGCGGGGGGATGTTTTTTTTGCGAAATACAGAGGCCCTTCCGGTCGGTCCCAGCTGTCAGGAGAAGGAATCATTATTTTGCGCGTAATAAGGAGGCACTTCCTACTCGCAAAAACAAAAGGAGGCACTTCTTTGCATGCGGCCGTGGACCCAGCTTTCAGCCTCTCAATGTACAGTCCTCTTCTGATGGATGTCATTCGTTGACCACGCCGTGCCGAGAGCACCAAGACGGTGGACGACAGCGAGGCCAAGTAAGGGAACGACTCAGAGCCGAGGAAGACTTGGCAGTTGTTTCCCACGCGGAGTGGGTACGAGGGTTTCCTTGTTCGGCCGCAGTGTGAGGCTGCCATAGCCGGAGAATAACAGGAGGTGTGGGTCAGTAGAGGGATAGCCAGGCCAGGGATGCGAGTATGGTGGGGTCGTGAGGCCTGCCCGGCAGCACAGCCGGCCACGGGAGGTGGGAGCAGGCGTTTCCGCCGGCGCTGGTTTGGGCGGCTGCAGCAGGAAGATCAGAGACTGAAGAAGCACGATTGCCATTAGATTGACATCTAACGGTTTGACGCTGGTAGATTCGATTGTTGACTAAGTTTCTTTTTTTGAGAAACCTTGTGTACACATGAACTTAGTCGGCCCACAAGTCAGCCTCCAAATCTGTGGCAGACAACATAGAGCCCATTTACTTTTTTTTAATAATTTGCAGCCCATTTGTTAATTCTTAAGGAATTTACTACAACCCATTTTCTGCCCAGGACCACGGTCAAAAAGTTCAACCTTATTTTGCATATTTCGGTGGAGTCCGAAGTGTTTTAATCCAGAAATGATAAATGTTTATTTTTTAAGAACTTATTGATTTGCCAAATAAAATATCATTTTGTTTTTGTAAGCTAATAAGACGTGGGACAATTGAGTTTGTTTTAGGGAAAACCTGTGGTAAAAAAATCAGCGCTGGGAGGGAAAACAACAACAAAAAAATATGGACGTAAAGATGAAAAGGGAACTTTATGTATTTTGAATATAATAATACGTGTATATGAACTAGTAAAACTATAGGTAGAGATTAGAAAACGAAAGTAGGACATGGCGTTTCAAGAGGAAAATAGAACTGGGCTGTTTGTTTGATTCAGTAAAAAAACTTTCTGCGAATGTTCTAAGAGAAAATATAACTAAGGCTGGCGGGCCAGAGGCCAGTTGATACCTGCTGGATCTTTGTGCCCCGTTGTCGTCATGGGCTGGGCCTGTTAAAAACAAAACCAAGCCTGGGCAGTCTACAACCCAGTTGAAACTTGCTCGACCTGAAAAAACAATGTACCTGCTGGATCCCAGTTATCAGTCTGTACTTGCAGAATTCTCTCGTTTATTGACTACGTTGAAAACTTCAAGGGTTTCACCGTCTCAAATGTCAGCATTATTTTTCCATCGTGATAATAAGTGCATGCACTTGCTTGCGTACGGCCATGGACCTACTGGTTCCGTACGGTTAGGCTCTGTATGGACAGCCGTCTTGTGGTTCCACGGACAAATTTCATGCAAATTGGATGGTTTTCAATGAAAGCGGACTAAATTCATTGCATTTTACATATTTCTTTTCATTATGGAATATTTTACATATTTCAACTAATAATAACGGACTAAGCCTTTTTTTAGTCCATGGGAGGAGCTTCACGATCGAGGTCGTGACACTTAACTGTTCTGGAAGGCCCAAATCCATCGCTCCTCTCTTTTAACAATTTGCAGCTGGGCTTGGCATGCCACAGCCCAGTTCCAATGTGCTGCTTCCAACTATCAGCCTGTGAAACCGGATAGAGCTCCTGCGTACTTTGAAGATGTAATATTTTTGGAGAACTAGGAATTCGAATAGCAGGTGCTTATGCTACCCATCAAATAAAAATCAGGTGCCTGAAAATTTGTTTTGAAACAAATGATTCAGCTTTCTATCCACATCGACCCTCGACATTATGGTTGGAAGCAAATGCCAAGTTCATACCGAAAGATCCTTAACAACAATACCAACTTGTAGACGACCAGGTAGTACAAGTACCAATACCAAACTAACTTATAATCTTTTTAGTCCTGGCCCTAGTGTTCGTCTGGTAGAAAATCTTGTAGAGGACCAACTCCCGCTCCTTCTCTTGCTCCAGGTCCCCGAGGTGGTACTAGTGCATCACCCAGTTGGTCCTCTGCTGGTCGAAGTTCTTGTTGGTGTGCAGCACCAGAACCTTTTTGCTGCCCGTCTGCCGGCCGTTGACCATCACCGGCAAGGTATTGCTGGTCTTGTGCCACATCGTGTGCATGCCACACTCCGACTGTATCTTGCAACGCGTCCATGTGCCCCTTTTGAATGCCCTGGAGTTGCGCTGGAAGAAATGCTTGCTTAGGCCACTCAGTGTGATACTTGAAGTATTGTCGAATACAGGTTTTAGTGTACGTAGTTGGCATTTTCATAACATCTTTGGCATGTTGCACTCACTTGTTTCACTTTTTATTAACTGTCAAATTGTAATTGCTTCACTAGGTCTGCGTCTAAAAAGAAAAATAGAGCTATAAACAAAGGAATATGTTTGTGCAAGTAGACGGCCGATCGGGGTCTCACCTGGAAGTTTCTCAGGATGGGTGTAGCATATGCCGTGCTCGCTGTCAATGGCTGGTATGAACAAATCGATGAGAGGGTGAGATCTCGCGCTGTCAGCACTCACTTTGGCCTCAAGGTGCTCGATTAGGTCTTGATCCGTGGGATCGAACTTGACGCCAGCCGGCAGCACCGGCCAATCCTTCTTGGACTTGCATCGGTTAATTCCAGTTAAATGGTACTCAATGTATGATCAATCAACTGTTTTAAGTAAATGATGAAAGACTTCGACAGATAAGTGGTACAACAAATCTGAAGTCCACAATACCCGAATAAACTGGGGTCTCGGCTTCATTACTACATGTAGACTCTAAAGACTTGAAAACCCCCATAAAGATCGAAATCATAATACAGGGCGACGGGACGAATACTCACAGGAGCGGCCACTGGTTCCTTCCTTCATCCGGCTAGCTTGAAGAGCATCCTTGTTCAGATCGATTTTTTCAGCGTCTTCCTTTTGACTACTTGCAATGAAGTATAGCAACTCCAGTAGCTCATCGCTCATTGTACCAAATGGATCGGAACAAGGCGACGACTGGGAGGCGGGGAGACGGGGAGAGAATGGGAGAGTGATTTTGTAGAGAATGCGAGAGTGTTGTTGTAGTACGAGAGGGGACTCTTGTGTCACCTTGGTGAACCGAAGATGCCGCCGGGACTCTTGTTTCACCTCACGCGCAGCGTGTTGTCACGTCAATTCAATGTGAGGACATGATGAATAATTTGACCGACGTATACTAGTACTACTACTGTACTACTTACTACTCGTATTTAGTGTCACATTTTAACCATAGGTTTAACTAACAAAATGTCAATGCATGTCACCGAAAATTATACCATTGGAAACTATGTTCAAATATGAATCCAACGATATAATTTTTTGTGAGATGCATTAACATTTAGTTAGTTAAATTTATGGTCAAAATTTGACACAAATTACGAAGGGGGCCAATAAACCAGGAGGGAGGTAGTAGTATGAGTAGCGCAATATACGGTATAGAGGACTAGTACAAATTTAGAAATGGAGTACGAAGTTACAAGGCTGTGCGATAGACTTTGTAGGCTACATGAGTAATACAAAATATAATTCCCATTGGACAACACTTTCACCAACAAGTACGCACTTGAAGCCTAATTGATATATATGTGGCTTCTGCACAGCATCTCCGTCATCATTATCAGTACATCCTACGCAGGTGAGTTAGGATGCACTTGATCCCAGAAAGGTATCTATCCTTCAAACTAACTACAGTACATAATATCCAACAAAAGAGGGTCATGCTACAGTAGCAGGATACATGGCTCAGTCTAGATATCACTACGAATCAAGTTGTGCATATTTGTTGTTGGCATGAACCACATCGCCGCATGTCGGGTTTGCAAAAGCCATTCATCGCATGGAAGCTTGATGCCTTTCACACACTGAAGATTATCTGGCAACAAGCTGTGTCGATGAATCTTTGGATATGGTGATTCATGAAACCCATGGTACGATGTGTAAACACAGTTCCCCCTAGGGAATGGAAGTTGCATAGCACGGTAATCATCGCCGGTGATATGATCGATGATTGGTTGGATGATCGGATAATTGAGCCCGAGGAACATGGAGTGGTCGCCGAGGCTGTAAACCCGCCTCCAGTTGAATACGCCTAGCCTAACGTAGCTGGGATCTTTCTCGAACACGAAGCAGCCATAGCCATCACAGTCACGAACGCCCCAGGCATTGTACTGCATGTGGTTTGATGAAATGGTTTGGTCAATTTGGTACGTGCGAATGAGCATCAAATGACCACCATGAGTTGAACGAGCGATAAACCACCACCCATTGACTTGTATATTTCCAGGTCCTGGAATCATGAAGGCCAGCGCATTTGCGTCTGCTGCAACAAATCAAATTGGAGACCAAAAGGACAAAAATATACAATCATGTTTAGAGTATGTGTGGAATTAAGATTATTATAACAGTGACACATATCATAGATAGAGAATTGCAATGCCGTGGTCATAATCATACCCCAAGTTAAAAAAATTAAGCCAATGGCTTTCATATTCTAGCAATATGTCATGGTTCAAACATCATGTAAAAATGAGAGGAAAACAGCTATGACAGGGCCTACTCATATTCTACCATAGCAGTTACTACTGTTCTCATATCAACTCTAACAATAACATGCGTGGTTATAAAAATCTTGGAAATGAGAGTAACATATAGCAATCATGAGGTTATACTCATAATATCTATTGTAACAATCATTAGATGCCAATTGTTCTCATATCAACTCTAACAATAACATGTGTGGTCATAAAAATCTAGGAAATGAGAGGAACATATAGCAATGATGTGGTTATAGACATACTATCTATTCTAAATTTCTAACAATCAACAGGCGGTCGTATTCATAAGGTAAAGATGAGATGAGATAGAACAATTACACGATGATAGATTCCACCAGTTTAGGCAGCCAATCTGTGCGTCGACCGCGTAAACGACGCCATCGTGCACTATAGCATCAGACAGAAATGGAGGCTCAACAGGATTGATGATGAGCCATAACCATGTATGGCAACCGGATTCTAGATAGACTAATCCCATGTCGAACAAGGCAATGAGCTTGTAATCCATGTAGTCTTCAGATGGTGTGGGCACTTCGTAGATTACAACCTTCAGCAAACGGAGGTCGCACCAAAAGCTCAACGCGTCTCGTGCATAGTAGGCAGGAGTGTCCGACAGGCCGCGAGGCTCGATGGCGGCGGTATCCAAGGATGGAAGGGTGATCTCTTGCTAGGTGTAGATATCCACGAGACACCATGGACTACCGGATTGGTGGATGAGGACGATCCAGTTGGCCTTCATGCCCGCCCAGTAGTGGCCGCGCATGAAGGACAGGTAGACGGGTAGTGGTAGCATGTCGAGGGGCACCACGGCAACCTCCGTAGGATCGTCAAGTCGGTGTCTGGGCCGCCTGCGAGGATCGGGCATCAGCAAGCAGGGTGTCTTGAAAAGGGACGGCCGGTTGCAGACGAGTAGACGGTACAAAGACACCGATCATGTGGCCAGATGCACAGTGCTGACCAGGTCCATACGATTACATATCTGCTCCAAGAGAACATTGGGGAGGGAATTCCAATCACGGCTCTGCGTGTCAGTCGGTTCTGCCATAGGGTTTTTTAGGGCGCTAAGTGATTGGGGTTTTCAGTGCCTGCGAGCGAGCGGGGAAGTGGATTCGGGCAGGCGAGCGAAGAAGATGGCGTGTGTGGCCGAGCAGTGAGCGGGGGGGATATGGTACGTGCGAGCTACCAAGGAAGATGGTGCGGGCGGGCGAGCAGTGAGCGGGGGGAAATGGTGTGTGGCCGACGATGGGGAAGAGAGGAGGAAGAAGAAGACAGGAGGAAGAAGAGGGAAAGACAGGGAAGAAAGTGCATTAAATCTCAATTCTACTCGTACTACTACCAGGATATACCGTCCTTTGGAGTGTAAATAGTTAAGCTGATGACATGTGGGTCTACCTCAAGAGGGCCCATATGTCAGTTAATGGAAGAGAGAGGTGTGTAGGCATATTTGCGGAAGCATGCTCCACTGGCAAACATGATGGCAGTACTGGGTAAGGCTGATTCAGCTTATTAATTAAGTGTCCTATTTGCTGCAGCGTGTATTGTCACTTCACTGTGAAGACTAGTTGAACGGTGCTCTCTGACCGAGATGGGGAATAATGGATCGCCAAGACTTCCTATCTACAGTATCCCTATGCCTCTACTCTCATCCTGTCCAACAAGATGGAACACTGGCCAAGGCACCCGGCGCCAATAATGTAGGAGTACTAGTAGTATTTTGTGCCAAACTTTGACCATCTATTTAACTAATAAAATGTTAATGCATGTCACCAAAAATCATATCACTGGATTCATATTTGAACATATTTTTTAATGGTATAGTTTTTTATGACATGCATTGACACTTGTTAGTTAAATTTACGGTCAAAATTTTCCACTAAGTACGAAGGGGACCATTAAACCAGGAAGGAGGTTTATATACAGGTCAATAAAAAAATCATCAACCAAGGTAGTAGTAAATGATGAGTGCCCGAAGAATTTTTTCCGAAAGTACTCAATAATGGGCTCGTTTTCCTCAAGAAAATTGTGTTTACGAACGTATTAATTGGAATGCATGCATGAGGAACAAATGACCAGAACTTTTACATGCATTGGTGAGTTTTCTCTTAATTCTTGCATGCAACGTTTTAATGAAGCTTGAAATATGAACATGTCAATGGGAGGGAGTAAAAGCCTCATGCATGCATGCTTGCATGCAACATGCAACACTCACACGTACACATGCACGCACGCAACACTCACGCATCCATGCGGCACATAGCACACGACGCAACACATGTTCACGCTCAAGTGCTCAACCTACTCCCTCAGTCCGTGAAAGACTGTACATATAGAGATTTACACATTGACCAAGAGGAACCGGAACTTCATGGCATAATTAACGCCCAAAAGTAGAAGACTTATGTGTGCATGCGACCATTGAGAGAAGAAGATTAAATGAAGGTTGTTGCATGCTGTAATTAAGGATAGACATGTAGCCTATAGCTAGAGCACAAGTTGGTGCAATAGTCAATCAATATCGATTAGATTAAAGGCTAAGTGCATTGGAAGTGTAAATGTACGCTCTTTGTTGGAAAATTTTCTAATGCTAGATGGAGTACAGTTTTTCACGGACCGAGGGAGTACACGTGCATGCACTCACATACACAGCCAGGGTGGTTCGCGCGCAAGGGTTGGACTCCTGTCGCGCCTGCGTAAAGTTTTGTTTAACTGATTTCTTTGCTCTGCCGACTGACAGGTGGGACCCAGAAACCAGGTGTCAATTTAACCAGTCAACAAAGTGCCACATCGACTATGTGGCCGGTCAGTAGGGTGCAATACGGTGCTCTACGGTGAGCTAGTGACCGTATAATCACCGCAAAACTATATAGTGACCGTAATGAGCGTATTGTTACATACGTTGACCGCTAATGTATTTTCTCGTTTCAAATTAAGCCATATTAACCGGAAAGGATGCAGTATGGACTATTACTACTATTTTGATGTGTCCCGTCAACTCGCCGAACGAGGAGAAGCTTGCTTACTACGCCCTCTCCCTCGCGCACGTGCGGTGGCTCACAGGACGAGGAGAAGCTTGCTTACTACGTACGCCTACGCCCTCTCCCTCGCCCACGCGCGCAGTGGCTCGTAGGACGAGGAGAGGGTTTTGACTACAGCGCCCTCTCCCTCTCCCTCGCCCTCACCCTCGCGGTGGACGTGCAATAGTTCATTCGGTGTCAGATTGCCAGAAGCATATTGTACTGTAGTATCATCATTGTTGGACCTTCCGAAGAGGCGAAGAGCCAAGTGCAAGGTTCACAGGAGTATGGACTGTTGAACCTCCCGAAGAGGCAAAGAGCCAAGCACAAGGTTTTATAGTTGTCGTCCTAGTAGGAGTACTACAACTATAGCGAACGATGCTACTGTATGATGCCGCCACATCATCTATATCCAAAGTTGTGCCACCTTTTTTTCTCACAGAGCATGTTGGAGCCCGTGCAATAGCTACACAAGTTGCACGTACACATAACACATTTACTAGTAATAAATTCTAAAGGACAAATGCCAGTATGCCACACAAGTTCATCTCCACTTCATGTGATAAATTTGTGCACGACTAGTCTACATATATTCACAGCGCTACCATTCACAATTTACCATACTCCACTTACACGTTATAGATGGGCTCCATGTCCTCCTCCAGGTTCTAGTCCCAGGTGTTCTTCATAGATGGCACGATCCATAGCGGTGGGCAACGGGAATCATTGTCGCAGCTTTCTAGTCCGGTTCCACATGATGGAGACTCATCCAAGCTGAAGCTGCATAAATCAGGGATAGCGTGTCCCAGCATGTTGTTCATCCGGCGGTGTGCACTGAAGACACAACCATGCTTCATGAACGACAAGCCTTCGGTGTCGTGCACGGAAGGTGGCATCCGCTTCACAATGGGGTAGCTGTCCCCAATGAAAAGTGAGTACTCTCCAAGAGTGTTCCTCGGCACCCACATAGCATCACGGGGGTCGAACTCGGCGCCGTTCATCTGGTACACGCGGCATCTCAGATCTGGACACATGGTGACGTACATGGTCAAGGTCCATGCATAATAATGTTGTGCTCAAATATGGCGGTCAGTACTATTGTGCAGCAAATAGTACTACTCCGGTATAGAGGAAGTAAAATAACCGGCTTATTATAAGCTAGCTATACGTGTCCTCTGGATGAGATAGTAAGACATGGAAAAACAAAAATGGTGGGAGCTAGTGGGTTCAAGTCCTCAAGGGCCTAGCTAGCTATACGTGTCCTCCAAGGTAAAAAGTACTAGTACTAGTAAGTAGTACTACAATGAAAGAGAAGGCGGGAGGGTTAAAAAAATATAATACTAAATTGTAGTACTAGTACAGTAAACATGTCCCAGTCAAGAAAAGAAAATAACTAACAAGTACTACTACTCTAACACACAACAATGAGAAAATGGAATACCTGGGTAGATGGTGACGGTCCGATCGTGGTAGATTGTGTGACCATATTGCACATCAGTGGTACCATGGGTAACGACTACTAAGATAGTTGATCCCAATATGCCAAAGTCAGCTACAAGGTTCCAGGTTAGACCAAATCGCGGATGCAAATGCACATCCAGGATCGGCGATCTTATTTTGATCGGGGGATGACTGGTCCCTGCAAAATAATGGAGTACCGTTAGGGATGCAAATTATGGTTTGTGCATTCCGTTTGTAATCTCTCGTACCACAGGATGGCAGCCAGATGAAACAAGTCCCCTAGCTTGTCACCGCGAAGATGCGGCCTACATGGCACATGGCGTCTTCGAACGTGTAGGGGTACAAATCTGCCGGGCCAACATGTGCCAGCCTCTGCCGTTACTACCTCTTGTATTGATGGCAATCCTTATGTCGAACACCACGATGAGATAGTAATCATCGTAGCGGCGTCGCTTTGTCGGTGGGTCCGCAATTGCTATATTCTTCAATCTCATGTAGGCATCATCATACGTATTCAAGCCCAGCCAGTCCGGAAGGACGATCCCAATGGTGGAGAAGGGGTCTACGGGAACGTCCGCACTGCTGTGGATGTTGTGCAAAATGATGGTGGTATCCGGCCGGAGGTATGCAAGCCAATCTTCGTTGGCACCAACCCAGACCTATATATAAGACAGTGGGCAGCGGAGAAATTACGGGATGGAATAACTAAGTACTATATTTAGAATATACACTACATGATCAAACTCCATGACTGACCTGCTCATCGGACAAAATCCGACTACCTCTCAATGTCGGCAACTCTAGCGGAGTCAACGTGCAACCATGGCCAGGGAGTGGTGGACTGTTCGATGGATTGTCCCATAGAATAACCTTCTCCTCGAGGACGCATGGAAGACCAACAAGCATGGCCTTTTCCCAAGCCTGTTTAAGCACCATCTTAAAATAGTTAGTGCAGGAAGCACCGAGTCTTGCGGCGGTGAGGACGTCGGAGCGGCGTGCGATTTATCCCAGAGGATCGTCGTCCAAGGTCTCCCAGCCCCGATGAGGAGGAGAACCGCCTGGCGAATCCATGGGAGCAGCGACGAACTGCCTTGGTCTCTTCGGGGGAGGGGAACTGGCGAGGAGGAGATAAGGAAGTTATGCGGGCACGCATAGTGGTAGTGCCTAGTGCCCCGTGATGGTGAGGCTATTATTTACTACGTACTCGTACTGTAGCAGTTGTAGTACACTTTCTCAACTAGTAGTGCGGTGTACTGTACTTCTATAGTGCACCAGTTTTGAACTCTTGAATCTCAAGGCCAAGGAGCTACAGTTGCAAGTGGAGGGTACTACTGTTCTCTAGAACCATCGCTGTACTATCAATGCAGGGAAAGTACACCTGCGTAGTGCGTACTCTCCGTGCTCTATTCAAGCGCGTAGCTGGCCTACTCAGCCGCTCCTCTCACGCACACACTAGCAGCCTGTTTATCAGCGACGGTTACTGCGGGGGCAGAACATTTGAGTTCTTTGATACAGCGAGACTAGGCTTTTTGCTTCCATTTATGGAGGTGTAATGGATCTCGTCGAACTTTGTTAGTTCCTTCTTTATGAATGAGATGAGGCAAAGCTTTTGCTTCCGTTTCAAAACAAAAAAAATCACGTCAAGAGGAATTTCTTTTATAGAGCCGATAATGGAGCGAAGTCCATGCGTGCAACGCCACAAGCTATAGAGTAGTAGAGTAGCACTTTACGTACAGAGCCATATTGCATAGTTCCCAATGCCGCACCAGGCTTTTCCGGCTCCTCGGGCTTAATTGGGAGGCGCTAGTTTAAATATGGTAGTTGATGTGGAAGTTGCAGCGAGGTGCGGCTTGGGCGAGCACGCAGGCGAGAAACTTTGCATGGTGTTAATTGATATATAGGAGTACTACTCTAGTACGTGAGCCACGAGATGATGGGAGGGAAAACCCGTTTACATGGCTGGGCTATCCAGTGCACCCAGATTGTGGTGCGACACGTTCGTTCGACTTCAAAAGTCAAACTACCAGTGTACAATATTGACTCGCAGCGAGGTTACCATTTAAAAAAAAAGGACGCCGTGCGTTCGGCCGGGATCAAACCCGCAAAACTAGCTATACACTCCCGCGACCACTAGTAGTACTCGTTGGAGTACAACGCAACCTAGAATCGCCTTTTGTCGCTAGTACATTGTTCCTTACAAGAAACCACTAATACCAAGAAACTACTACCACTTACCAACCAGCCCTACCAAGAAATGACTACTCTACAAAGTTTCGTTATAGGCACATTTCAACCCATGTCGCCCCTTAAGTCAACGCCTTCTATTCGACCGGCAAGTTAGGCGTTATGACTTGTGGGACCTACATGTCAGTCTGGACAAAAATCCCAAAGTGACCTCCTACCTCCGACCCGTCCACCTAGTCATCCTCAGCCATGGGACGCCGCTACTGCCGCCGGTAGAAGGCGAGGTCAAAAGCGCCGGCGGCGCAGAGCCCATCTTGCGGCAGCCCGGATGCCAGCTCCGTCCGGCGCTCGCGGCCGCTAGCTAGCCAAGATAGCACACACCCTACTGGATGCATCCAGCTGCTTGTCTGCAAGGTTTGCTAGCTAGGTTGGCACGGCGGTGCAGCAGCTTGCTCGCGCACACCGCGCTAAGGCCAGCCATCTGGCTCGAGCGAAGGCTAGCACGGCGGCTTGCTCGTGCGTGAGCCACGCTCGGGCCAGCCAGCCAACCCGTGCGGAGGCCAGCGAGGCATCCGGCCCGTCCGACGGAGCAGCGGCCAGCTCGCTCATCACCAGCGCCACCGACGAACACGCATAAGAACTGTTTGAAGTAATGTTCAGGAAAAATAATGATTGGAGGAGGAAGAACAGGATAGAAGGTCAGATGTGGGTCCCTCGTGTCAACGGTCAAACAAAATGTGTTGGTTTAAGCTGCCTCGTCAGCACGGACATGTGGGCCAACCCTGTCATAAATGGGTTTAAACGAGCCTAATCGGCACTAGGTAGTACTTTTTGGCGCGGATTAAGAAATTTAGGGTATGTTTTTGCTATTTTTTGTACAATAGTTTCTTCCTAGGGCTAGTTGAAAGTGGTAGTTTTTTGTTAAATACTCTACATACTGTAAGTAGGAGTGAAAGTTAAGCTTTGGAAGCCAATAAGCACGGCTAGTTATATAGTGCCTATGTGTACGTAATTCAAACTAAATATCAACCATGAGTGACTAATATCTTGATGGAAAACTCGAAACTATGGAAATACTAGCATTTTTTTTGCATGGTTGGAAATACTAGCAATGTTCACGTGCGTTGCAACGGATCATAATTAGAATAATACTTATTCACAAACTTGATAGAAAACACTCTAATTTTGATATACATATATCACTAGAAATATATTATGTTTCAATCAGAATATATTTCTTGGGCTGTTTTGGTGAGGTGAGGGAGGGATGTGGTTGGTTTTAAGATAGTAATTAAGGGTTTTTCTGCAAATTGGTAGAGAAGTGGGATGTTGTTGAGAAAAGGCAACAACTTACCTCACAATCGTTAGATGTAGATCTAATGGTCAGAAAAGACGGATGCAGACACACCATCATCACCAACTAAGTCTTCTGTAGGAGTACTAGCAAGATGCCCGTGCATTGCACGGAACATCAAGATGCTTTTTTTATAAAACACCTGTTGTGATTGACCCATGCGGGAGTAATCCCATGTGTAAAAACTAATGATATCTCGAGAAAGAGGAGATATAAGGTGAGGAGGAGTGGGGCATGGTGGTGATTGGTGGTCGGACTGAGCGGAGGCATGGGGATGGACGACGCCGGCAGCGACCACCATGCCAGTTTGTTCCAAAGGCTTCCTTTTTTAATTGCTCAACAATGAGGTTGTGGGAGATAAGGATGAACGAGGGAAGGCCTTGTCTGCAAATGTGGAGAGAGGTGCGGGTATCTTTTAGTTTAATTTCTATCCGTCAGATATAGATCGGACGGTCTATATTGCAAGATGGCAGGCATACCATCATCACCAACTCATTTTTTT
The DNA here is from genome assembly GCA_011799875.1 of Thinopyrum elongatum. Lineage (NCBI taxonomy): Eukaryota > Viridiplantae > Streptophyta > Magnoliopsida > Poales > Poaceae > Thinopyrum > Thinopyrum elongatum. The sequence continues at coordinate 124,547,174 of CM022301.1, forward strand.
ATAAGATAATAGATATAAGTATGGAGATACAAACGTATTATCAATACTTGTTTCCATAAACTTGGATCTACATTCTATTCAACGGCTGAGCATGTGGGGCCTTAGCACAATGACTTCTCGACTGTGTAAAACAAAGTTTTTCCCGTCGCCGATAAGGAGGAGGTGACGTCGGCGCGCTTTTGGCTTGCTCTAGTCCTAGTAGTCATACTAGGTGGTCTACGCACATGTAGATTTATTCTTTTTCACGTCTCGTGTTCACTGTACTGCCACGACTGTTGATGAATAGACGGTAAGTTATTCACGGGAAAACCTTTGTTGAGCGTGTGTAAGAGAGAGAGACAGCGTGCGTGTGTGATATGTGTAGAGACTGAGGCAATGATAAGAGATTCTTTGTGTCTCTGTGTGTGGAGGATAGAGAGAGACATGTGCATGGGGCTTTGTGTTGTGTAACATGGAGACACATAGACATAATTAGAGAGTGAGTGTGTGAGATACACATGCGGACATGGGGAGAGATGTGTGAGTTAGAGAGATGGAGAATTTTGGTGTGCATGTGAGCTAGAGAGAGGGGGGATATATACATACCTAGAGCTGGAGAGAATATGCAAGGGTGTGTGTCTTAAAAGAAGGATCCAGATAGATGGGTGTTTGTGCGTGTTTGTGTGTGCACGCGTGTGTGCGTGTGAGAGGGAGTGTGTGTATGTGGAGAAGAGAGACCACTAATGATGTAAACCTAGTAGGGAAGGGGGAATGGTGTGACATGTGTGTCAAAGAGAGACAAAGGCATGTGCAGTAGCGGGATAGCATGGGTGTGGGCGGGGAGCAGACTATTTGGAAGAGACACCGAGTGTGTGTGGGAGAGGGGTGTGAGAGCGAGAGAGAGAGAGAGCTAGCGAGGGAGAGAGAGGAAGAGAGGGGGAGAGAGAGGGGTCGTTTGTGTGCGGAAGTGGCGTATAGATAGGGAGACAAGGTTGATGTTGTTCGAAAGTGGCCTATGTACGGAGACGCAAGGGAAGCGAGTCATCGTGTGTGTGATAGAGACTTCATGAGAGATCTAGAATAGATGGTATAGAGAACAACATGCGAGATTGAGAACGATGATACGTTAGGGAGCTATGGAAAGAGTCATGACATATATGTATATAGGGAAGGAGCTGGGGCGGGTCCGCATGTGGGAGAGATAGAAAGAGGAGAGTGGTGCACAAGGAGACAAAGGGTGCTTGTTTGCAGTGGGGGTGATGAGTGAGGTGAGTGTGCGAGAACCACATAACTAGAGAGATAGATGCTTGGGGGTGATGTTTTGTGTGTATGGGAAAGATAGACTCTATATAGTGCGTGTGCTTGGGAAAGAGAGATGCCGGGAGACCTAGAGAGTGGGGGAAGAGATGTGTGCATGCCCGAGAGACAAAGTGATAGAGACCTATATTGGGGTCCGGACTTTAGAAGAGAGGGGGGTGTTAATGTGCTCCTGTGTTCGTGTCCGGGGGAGAGAACGACTTTGGGTGGGGGGGGAGAGGAGGGGGACGGGGTGGGTGGCTTCAGATAAAGAGTGAGGTGTCTATATTTGAGAGACTTTAGCGTAATTGAGATATATATGGTCAATAGTGTGTGCACTCATGGTTGATCAATTTGTTTCGCAGTTTGGACTATGCGTGATATACTTTGAAGTACCAGAATTACAAATCTAAGATTGGAATTTTGGAATTCGACTCCATCATTAGCTTTTGTAATTCATTTAAACGGAGGTACATTTTTAAGCTGGGATTTCGTGATTTCAAATTCATATATCAAACCTAGAGATATACACATATGGGCATGTTCAAACTTTATAATCATCCACTTTATTCATACACATACACATTTTTGTTTTTGTCATCATATTTAGGATAAACACATTTGGAATTTCATTTGAATTGGACTATATGATGGTATTTGCTTCCACTAGCTCAATGATCCATATTTGAATTGAATGGACAATCTAAGTTTCAAGTTGGAGACATTGATTTTCGAAACTTGCACTTTTTTTGCGTGCAAAACAAATAAATTATCGGCCATGATATCATAGTCGGCCGTAGAAGAGAAGAACACTTAATTTCAGGCGCCAAAAGCTTTCAAACTTCCCGCTCACGTCGAAATATCTCGCGCCCGAAAGTTAGCCCTGTGATATTCCTGTTTTACCCCTGCCACATGAATGGAAATGGGCTGCTTTGGTAACTCCATTGTTTTCCCCTCTTTGCCCCCAACATTCTTCCCCAGAGCCCCTCCCCTTCCCCTCCCCCTCCCCGCCCCCCCAACCACGCCAAGCCGCTGAATCTAGTCCTTCGCCACAGCGGTGGACCTCACACCCCGCCGTATCTACCTTCCGCACCTTGGAACTCCCAACTGCCAACTCACCACTTCACCGGAGCCGCTTCAGCGAATGGCTTGTCCACCACTCCAGATCTCCTTGACCGCCATCATGGTCCACCACACCAGATCTGCTTCACCGGTGCCCTCGTCCACCACAGTGTAGGCCCTTCATACAAGCCCTCGTCCGCCGCAACAGATCCGCCTCACCGAAAGCATTGTACACCACGCCAGATGTGCTTCGCCGACGCCTTCGTCCACTGCACCGGACCCGCTCCACGGACGCCATATTCAACTCCACCGGCCATGCTTTACTGATGCCGCAGCCTCATCAGGTTATTTCAATTTGTACTCCTTCGGTTTTTCTCTTCTTTATCATGGAACTGTTCACTTACCACAGATGAGCTTTCTTGTATGTCGATAGGTGCCGCAACCGAAGCATCGGAGCCGCTTCAGCAACGGCGACAGCTGGCCCAAACTCAACCGCAACATGACCACCATCGACGATCCTTAGCTATCAAGTATGACAACGATACCCATACGCCGCCGAGAATCAGGTACTATTATCCAACGGCCGGCGCCTACGTTCACTTTCTTAGCATAAGCACCGCACCTTTGAATTTCTTCAAGGCATCATTCAATTTTTCATGAGACACATTATTTTGCTTGAACCTGTAGGGCCATACTTCTGGCAGTGAACATGTTACATGTGCTAAATTAAAACCAGTGCACATATAGTTACAATGCTTTTGTTTTGTCCTAAGTATTACTGTACTTCCTAGATATCACTGCCTACTATTTTACTTCTTGCATGCTATATTTATGATAATGGTGTTGTTTTGATGCCACCTGTTGGTTCCATTAGACTGCTTCATGTTCTCTATGGTTAATTACACATCAGCAAACTAGCATGTGGTTCCACTGCTTTTTGTTTGTTTTACCCTACATTTTCTGATGCTAGCTATTACATCACTGCTCTGAGCCTCTGTTCATTACTTTTTTGTGCGTTCTTGATCTTCCCAAGTTGCATGACTAATTTGATGCTTCTATTAATTATGGAGCTGCCAACCCCATCAAGCAAAATATTTGTTCTTTTGGGGCTGGCACCTCGGACAAGCATAAAAATAGAGTGAAGCACATATATTGTCGTGTAAGCACACACCCTTCTTTCATTAGTTTATATGAACCATTGATGATCAATTCGAACCATTGCATGCGATTAAAATTAATTTTACCTAAATAGAGGGTGCAGAATAAACTACAACAACTAGATTTGCAACCACGGGATGCTAACGATGTCTTCCAAGAACATTGCAACAGCATCAAGGCTTCACAGCAACATATGGTAAGCCAGTGTGTTTTAGTACATGTGAAATGTAATGCGTGTGGGCTGCTTTCTTGGCTTGTGCCCTCAACCTGTAATCCTACAGAATTACAAATAGTTCAGTTGTCTGCTTTGCTGTATTGCTTGATTCGAATGCTTGTTTGTTACTTGTTATGCTATACCTGAGTTGGCCAATATGTCAGCAGTGCCTACTGTACTATCGTAAAGAAATGCATGCCTAGTTCATTTGAATCCTTAACTTTTCCTATGAACTTCATCACAAGAATGTCTTCGTAGTTTATATGAGGCCACACTGTTAAGTGCTTTCTCAGATTATTTCAACTGCTTAGATGCCTTGGAAACTTAAATATAGCGGTGGTACACTCCCTTTCAACTATGGATGTCAACTAGGTCCCGTTTAATCCTGATTAAAGTCCACTAGTGGTATGATAGTTCAAAAGAGTTTTTGTTTTTTGAGGAAAATGAACTAGCGAACTAGCAAAAACTAACTAGATGGGACTGGCGGATGCCGTTTATTTGCCACTTACATCCCTAGTTTCATCTTACCATTTTAATTTCTTTTCAGCTGATGCTGCTTCGAACCATTTAAATATAGCTTTCCATGCTCGGCAATAATTCGTATGTCGTTTACCATGTAAGCTTACTGCCTGGATCATGTGATAACTATCTCTTACTTATGTCCAGTGGAAACCTTTCAGGATGCCGTTCACACTAGGACACAATGTACAACCCTAGAATCTATTTGTGGAAGCAGTGCACCATCCATGTTACCAGATGGTAGCAGTTCAGAGGCAACACCGCCGGAGAGCAGTCTGAGCACATATATTATAGTTCTTGAGGCTCTACTAGAGGCAGAAAGAGATGGTGTGGCTGCCATGAATGAGGTAATCTTGATCTTGAGGCTGGAAATTATGCAATTAGCTGCACGCATTATGCAAGCAACCCAAGAATTGGAGGAAGTAAGAATGTTGCATTTGAAAATGGAGGAGGTCCTGCTGCTTCTGCTATCTGAAGCCCAGGGTAATCCCAGTTCTTCTTTAGACACCAGTTGAAATTGTCATTATATCAGTATAGTTGCATGTTGTGTCATGGCTCTGAATGGATTATGTTGTAAGACCCCCTATGTTGTCCATGTGTTGTAATGATCTAAATTTTTTAGGCGAGGTAACCCTCAGTACTTGTATGATTGACATAAGGTGAACTATTTTTCATGTGAGCATATTGTATTGGATGAAATAACTGTTTGACTCAAAGTGTATCCAACCTACTGAATTCGAAGATCACGGCATTTCTAAATCATATTCATATATAAAGGTGGAATAAATCTTTGTCGTGGTTTTGAAGAAATAAATAACAAAACATAGAATGATGTATGGATATTCGTAATCGAATACAAATTAGATTTGAATTTAGTTGCCAGGGCCCAAGGTAAACGTGAATGCTAATTCTCCCAAATTTTGAACGAAGCGGCAAAACACCCACTATCATTTGTCGGCTGCCCGAAGAAAGTGTTTGCGAGATGGAAATTAATGTCTACCCCTGACACTTCACATCCTAATCGACCCGATTTCCACTGCTGTCGATAGGGGTAGACTAGTAACTTCCATCAGACGTGACACGACCGCCTCTGAGCCCATTCAGACATGGTGGGCACCAAACGTGGGCGGCAAAACACATTTGATTCAAGCTTGTCCGAAAGACCTATGTCTCTCCCTCCATTTCCCCATTCATACACGGTGGGCGGCAAAACAAACTCTCCTCGTCCGAAATCGATGTAGGCAGATATTTTAAATAGGGGCAGACGTGTAACTTCCCTCAGACGTGACACAACCGCCCTACCTGTCAGCCCTGTTCATACACCGTGGGCGCCAACCATGGGCGGCAAAACACCCTCTCCTTGCCCGAAATCGCTACCGGCAAATATTGGGGAGATGCGAGATTACCGTCCTATCCCCAACCGACGAGATGTCCAAAATTTTAAACGGGGGATAAGTTCGTAACTTTCCCACATTTCAGACAAGTGCGTCCCAAAGTTTGAGATCCCCCCTCCCCCTCCATTTCCCAATTCATACACCGTCGGCGCCACAACAATCTCCCCACTCCGGCCAGCCTCCTCCGTCCGCCACCCCATCCTCCACCTTGCCGGAGCCACTACCCCTACCCCATCGTCCACTTCAAGAGATGGATGTCCCTCATCCACGGCGCTGGACCAGGATCCTTTCATCGTGTCCTCTCACTTCATCGGCGCCGTCGTCCACCTTGTCGTTGCCGCTCCTACGACCGCCTCATCCACGGCAACAGGACTTATCCCATGACCCGGCCGTCTGCCATCTAAAGTCTTCTCCGCGCTGCCGATAGCCATCGCACCTGCAGCACCCCTCAACATATCAGCAGGGGCCTACACGGCGTCGCAAGAGAGGTGGTACTCTTTCATATCTGCTTAAGTTATTGATCTCACCCGGAAAATATATCGTAACTTGTTTACTGTACTTTTCTTGTCCGTACCAAATCGTAGTGGCTAGTTGAAAGCAAACATTGGTTGCGAAGTAGCCTTTGTCTGGTTTGCACCTTCAGATCCGCCATGGCACGATCACTATACTCATAAAGCTTATGGTTTTCCCCCTTTATATTCACTACCATCATCGTAGGTGCTTCGTGTCGTGCTAGCACTACTCCTCAAGACCTCAACCCATCAAGCGAAACAACATGCCACTCATAATTCCAAAGCTTAGTTGTTGAAATATGAATCTGATATGATGCTCATATTACTAAAACAATGAATGTTTAATTGGTCAGCTAATGTTCCTATATTTGTTTCGAAAAGCATGTGCGCCACATATAGAGAGACAGTAGGGATTTGCATTTCTCTGTGCGCTCTGGTTCATCATGGGTGGGCAACACACATTGTATTATCTAACTAGCAAGATGCCCGTGCATTGCACGGAACATCAAGATGCATTTGTATGAGTAGTTTATCTTGTGGGAGAAAAGGATGAACGTGGGAAGGCCTTATTTGCAAACATGGAGAGGGGTGTGGGTATCTTTTTGCAAAATTACCATAGTTTCCTTCCTATCCATCAGATATAAATCGAATGGCCTATATTGCAGGATGGCAGGAACACCATCATCACCAACTCTGTTTTTTATAAGAGTAGATAGATAGAGATAAGAGTATAAGAGTAGAGAAAAAAGTAGAGAAATCTTCTTGCTCTTTGTTATCATGTTCCTCTTCTGTTCTTCTTAATAAGTATATTACTTCCTCCGTTCCTAAACTGCCTTGGGTGCGTGCGTGTGTTGTGCTGGCATGCGTTTGTACCGGGTGTTGTTCATCGTTGCTTTATTTATAAAGCGAGGCGAAAGCCTTTTTCGGTGAAACATAAGTCTTTTTAGATATTCCAATAAGAACTACATACGGATGTATATAGACATAGTTTAGAGTGTACATTCATTCATTTTGCTCTGTATGTAGTCTGCATTCGAATCTCTAAGAGATTTATATTTAAGAACGGAGGGAGTAGTACAGTATGTTCCTTGTCGGGAAGTGGAGCAGGGACATTTGCAGTCGACAGGTCTATTGGATCGCTTTCGATGGATGCTTTCAACGATTCTAGATGGTCTGCCATAATATCCGGGAAATCCTGGGAGCTATGTCATCTTTGATAGTCTAGACTGATAGTAATAGTATTGTGCCTTCAGTTGAATAGAGCTGCCCCTTTTGGGGCCGAAGCCTTTCCGAACCCTTTCTTGCCGTACAGGCAATACAAGCCCATATGGTCCAGCTAGTTCCACTTTCCTGATTTTACTCTTGATGCTTAGGGTTTTCCCCTTTTATCTACCCTACTATGATCTGCGTAGGTGCTTTCTGTCATACTAGCAGTACTCCACCCTTCAAGCTAAACAACATAGCACTCATAATTCCAAAGCTTAGTTGTTCAAATATGATTGTGATATGATACTGATATTAGTTAATAGACACATTTAATTGGTTAGCTAAAGGTCCCACTTGAGTTTCCAAATGCATGTCGCGACATATAGAGAGACAGCAGAATTGCATTTCTTTGTCACTTGTTGACTGTACTTTCTTGTCCATACCAAATCTTAGTTGTTATTTCAAAGCAAACATCGGTTGCTAACTACCCTTTGCATGGTTTGCAGCTTCAGATCTGCCATCCCACTGCCATCGTCAACACTATACTCATCATGCTTATGGTTTCCCCATTTTATGATGACCACAATCAGCCTACGTGGTTCGTGTCGTAATAGCACTTCTCCACCCATCAAGCTAAACAAGCTTAGTTGTACAAATTCGAATCTGATATTATGCAGATATTAGTAAAACTGAGACATGTTTAATTGCTCAACTAAATGTTCCTACTTTAGTTTTGAAATGCATGTGCGCCACATATGGAGAGACCGGAAGGAATAGTATTTCTCTGTGCGCTCTGGTTCATCATGGGTGGGCAACAGACATTGCATAGAAAGACTTGTAATATCTTCAATCTGCCTGCTCTTCTGCTCTTCTTTAACATGATCCTCTTCTCTTCTTTAATAAGTATGTTCCTTGTTGGGAAGAGTAGCAGAGACATTTGCTGTCGACTGGTCAGGTCGAGTTGTTCTCCCTTAGTATATTTTGAATCTGTCAGGTCAGGTCGACTTGTTCTTCTTTACTATATGTTGAAGCTGTCATCTGCGAAGTATCATCACTTCTGGAGCTCTCATATTTTGAGTAGTAGGCCACATTATATTAATGCACACACCAAATTATAGCATGCATGGCATCTCTCAGAAGAATTGCAGAGATAGCACAAAGGGGTTTACAGGGAGGCAATATTGGATTAGAATCGCTTCTTCATTACAAAGATAATCTCACTTGTTTTTATGTTTTCATGCATGTCAGGTATTGAACATGATCAAAATGAATATGAGAATGGGCACATGAGAGGAATATTGCGGAACAATCCACCGGCTAACAAACTTGGCATGGTGGAGGATGGCCTATCTTATTCACCCATCAAGGTGCTTGCTCTAACTTGGCAAGGTTGTATTGGTCGCATATATTTTGCATATGACCTCTTGCTTTACTTCTACTTTGTTACACCACCATCTGCTTAGTTTAAGCATCATATATGAGTATATGCCATACCTACCCATTTTTTGTACCTATTCCATGTGTCATCATACTATGTTTTTCCAGTCAAATGTTGTTCTTTCGTAATAGATGTCCAAAAGGAAGAGGGTGAGTGCAGATCCTCAAGGAGTACAAACTAGGTATTTGGAAAAGGTAGTGATACCTGTTAAATCAGATAGATCAGCAGCCAAAGAAAACACAGGCCCAACTGTACCACACTTTACCCCTACTCCACTGGCCAAACCCCTATTAGAACTGCAGAGAGCCCAGCATCAGGTACTGTCTATGATATCAATTCAAAATTTGAACTCCTAAATTTTTGCATGTGCCTTACCTTCTCTCTTGTATGAAAACTAATTTTAGATGAATCTCCTTTCTCAAAGGATCATAGGATCTCACAACAATACTGGGCACTACATTGCTCTTGTCAGTACCTCTTGCCCTTTGTCAACATACTTACACTCATTGCTGTTTGATTATGTAGCATCACTGTAAATGTCTGCTTCTTTATCCTCCCTTTGCTCAAAATTATAAGATCTATATTTACTCTTAGATAAATGTAGAATTAACACAATGGTTATGAAGTTTTGGATTGCTCATGTAAGTGCCTGTTGTCATGTACTCCCTCTGTATCGAATTAATTGTTGCTCAATTGGATGTATTTAGAACTTAATAGTGCTAAATACATCCATTTGAGCGACAAGTAATAATAGACGATGGTAGTATTACTGTACTTGCATTGCAAGATAGTTGATTGTCTAGCATTACTCTGCATCTTATCTGCCCTGCCCTCCACTTTCTCCAAATTATCAGATCTACATTTACTCTTACCAAAATGTTGAATAAAGCCAATGCCACTGCACACGTTGAGGTCTACATTCCTCTTGTTAGTACCTTTTGCCTTGTAATGCTATACTTAATTTATTGCTATTTGATTATGTATCATCACTCTGCACCTGAGCTTCATTATCCTCTATTTCTTCCAATATTATTTGATCTATATTTACTCTTTACAAAATGTAGAATAATGGCAACGCTTATAAAGAAGTTTCTTTGGGGAATTTATTGAATTATCCTTCCATCGACATGGAGAAGGGCTTTGTCCAGCCCGTGTTAACATGTAATGTAAGTTCATCCTTCTCAAGCCTTCAAACTTTGTTCTAGTATAGATTTGGATAGGCATCATTTCCTCCACTGTTGTTTACTTTGGTGTTTACATCTGATTGGATGTTTGCAACAACTACCAGTTTTAAATTGTAGTTGTAAAAACATGTTCCTTATGCAGAACAGATCCATTTATTTGGTTATATAATTGTGAAACATGTTATGTGTCTCCTTGTTTCTCTTTCACAGTCGTATCTCTTATGCCAGGCAGAACTTTAGGGAAGATAGTGAGCCAAACCATCTTGAAGAGAGCGAGATGACACCAAGGTCATGTCTTGATGAAGACAGTGAGTTGAAGCTACTCACCAGCAGCTGTGAGACAACCTCTGTGCAGTTGCTGCCTCAATCAGTTCGACTTCTTCAGTCTCAACTTAAAGCGGAAAGGCTTGCTTCAGCTCAGCTCCGACATGATGTCAATGATGCAAAGAAGATCTCAGAGGACTGCCTTGCGGGCTTTGGTGCTATACAGCTAGGGATAGAGCATCTATCGTTGACACAACTATGGTCTCATCAGCTTGTTCGGCTGCTTGCGATGCACGTCCAGGCCAGGCCTAATGCCTTCTGAAGTGCTCTCAGTTTTGTATATTATTTTGTTGACGCGTTTATATGCACTGGTGGCGACCTTTGATGCCCAGTGTATGTAATCCGCGGTCACGTTGCGCTTTATTATCACCGGTGGCGAACTTTGATGCCCAGTGGATGTAATATGCCGTAATTTCTTTATTGTATAGTCTAGGTTTATTCTTGGTCGGTATGCTATAATTTAGGCCTGAAGCTTCAATGGATCTCAATGTTGTCGGTATTCAGGCCGGCCCGTAACTCGCTATATATGGCCCAAAACATGGGCCTGTAATCATCTTGGGCCATTACCAGGTCTAAACGTATAGTAGTTTTCCGCCTTTAACAGGCAGAGTAAAGTTCTAGCCAACTAGGCCAGAGAATACCATGGGCTTTTAACAGGCTAAAAACTAGATTGGGCTAGCGTTGAGCTGAAAAATTCATGGGCCAATACAGGCTGAAACTGCCTAAGGCCCATGTTTGGCCCAAATAGAACGAGCCGTTAACAGGCCAAAAAATATCTCGGGCCCTATTTGGCCCAATAAAATTATGGGATTAAGCAGGCCGGTATCCACGCAGGCCGTAGGCCCAACAGTGTCACGGGCCATTAGCAGATGGGCTGTAAGCAGGCCGGATTCAACGCGGGCTGTAATTAGGCCCAACTGTTACATGGGCCATTAACAGGCCGATAGGCCAGTTGGGCTGAAATTTATCCACGAAGACTACGGGCCATTAAGAGGCCTAAAGTTACTTCGAACAAGAAATAGCCCAGTTTCTGCATGGGCCGTTAAATGGCCTAAAGTGAAACCGGGCCGATAACGGCCCAGATGCACCACAGGCCGCTAACAGGCCGAAACTATTATCGGGCCGAACTGGTAAACGGGCATTTAACAGGCTGAAATACAAACCTGGCTTAGAATGGGCCCAAAAGAACAGTGGCCTGTTAACGGGCTGATCTGATATGGGCCGTAATTTAGCCCAAAACATGACAGGCTGTGAACGGGCCTGATCTGATATGGGCCTCAATTTGACCCAAAACATGGCAGGCTGTTAACGGGTCAGCCCACTATAGTGTCTGAAAAAATATGGTGGGCCTTTAGCTGGGCCGGCCTTTTACCTTAAATGGGCCACTGTTGGGCTGTGCCATGTGTTGACATATTATAGGCGTCTTCCGTCCATTGTAGGGATGACATCTATCCCAACGATGAGCTGACACGTGGATTATCCGGCGAATGAGAATTTTACACGTGGAAAATCCCCATTGGTCGGGGCTGTTAATGGGTTATCGGATCCCGATAGCTTAACAGCGACCCGTTATGGTGGATGCCATGTGTCGGTTACCCTTGACGAAAGCACTTCTATGACACGCGATTTATCGTCATGGAAGTGGACACTTCCGTGATGATAATTTTGGTAATGTCATGGAACACTTCTACGACAGCACAGGTATAACTATGTTGATTCTGTCATAAAATCGTCATGGATGTACATGCATGACAGAAAACGTGACCTACTGTGACAAACACGTATCATCACGGAAGTGTATTTTTTTTGTAGTGTTGGTGCGTACAGCTGCCGCCGCAGAGATTGAGGGCCTGAAAGCGGCGCTGAAGAAGGCCGAGGCTGAAGCGGCCAAGAAGAAAGCGGCTGCCGAAAAGGCGGTTGCCGAACTTGAGAAGGCGAAGACCGCCGGAGAGAAGCACGAGGCTTGAGTGGCCGAAGTGCAGGTGGAGCTCAAGGATGCCGTCATGAAGTGTGAGGCCCTTGAGAAAAAGCAAAAGGGAGCAGTCCTACAAGCTGTCCAAGGTGGACGAAGAGCTCCAAGAGGCCAGGACGAAGGTGCGAGGTGTCCGGGAGGAGCTCTGCCAAATGGGGAAAATCACTAATGGTAAGAAGTAATTACCGTAGAGTGTTTTTGGAGGCAACAGGTTCGCCTTGCTGACGCTAGTCTGGCGCTCCGCAGGCGTTTTCGCCAAGCTTCCGAAGAGTGCGGCTGCTGCGGCGGAGCACTACGCGACACGGGAGGAGGACTCCGAATGGCGGCTTTTCTGGTCACAGTTCCAGGCGCCCGAACACCCTCCGCTCCTGAGTAACCAGATGAAGCAGCTGATAGGCTGCATCGTATGGCCGAGCCAGCCCTGAAGGATCTTTGTGTCCGGTTGTGGCCCACGGAGCCTATTCCGGACAGCTACTTTGGCTTGGTGCAGAGGCTACGTGACACATCGCCGCGGATTGATACCGTGAAGCGTTCCGTGTGTCTTGAAGGGGCGAGGCTGACCTTCGCGAAGACCATGGTTCATTGGCCGAAGAAGAAGCCGATGGATATGGCCACTAGTCCTCCACCAGTTGGAAAGGAGCACCGCCGTCCCGAACTGTACTTTACACAGGTTATGGATGGTGCTTGGGCGATAGAGGGTCAGTGTTCCAAGGATGTAATCATTGAGTGATTGTATTAAATTGTCGACCGAACCCTTTTGCTATATAATGCGGCTCGTTTGTATACTATGGTGTTTTTTATTTTGACTCCTGTGCGGCCGTTTATTAGTCTAAAAGTTATCAGTCATCGGCTTCAGCCCCCAAGTAAATGGTACGAGGGGTGTCTCACCTCCGCACTGCTACCCTTAGCCGACGTCTCGGTGCCCAAAGGCGGTAGTGCGTGAGAGGGACTAGGCAATCAGACCATACACTTTCACTTAGCTATAGTATCTTGATGGTGGGAGCTAGTGATTATCCCCCTTTGTTTTGTGATGTACGTGGGGCCTAAGCATGCCTTAGTAATCATATGGTTTGTGCTAAGACGAACCCTGCGTATGACACGGATAAATCGCCAATGATTTCTTAGTTTAACACTTGTCATCGGATCGCTGATCAGTTCTCGCTTACTATAACGGTCAGTTTTCAGCTTTCTCCCCTGAGGTTCTTAACTGGACTAGCCAGAAGTACAATCACAGGGGTTCTCCCTTTACCTTCTTAGACGAACATGCGGAACGAAAGAAGGCAAGCACAGGAGCCAGGCAACCCAACTATTGACCCAAGACATAGTTCGGAACTAATGCATATAGTGCAATATCCGAGATGTTGAACACTCAACGAAAAGTGGTGCCAGACTTAATATGTGGAGCTGATGGGAAAATCAGGCCTTTGGTCAATTAGCCGATTTGTATTTATTACACAATGTGTGCATGACCAGCTTTGAAGAGCAGGAAAAAGGAGAAAGGAAAGAAAGAGGGCCTGATAATGCGGATGCCCGAACACCGTGAAAGATGTTTTTATTTTCCATAAGCTCTGGACGTCTATCCGTTCAATTCGAACTGCTGAGGCATTTACGATAATGAAGAAAAGAAAATTTTACAGAGAAAGGTTTACACAGGGCCTTGATGTGTGGGTCGAAGCCTCAACAGTGCCCTGCTACACATCTGCACCTTTCCTTCTGCGAGGTGGAGGGGAGTGAATTGGACATCCATTTAGAACGCCGCGTGCTGGCGAGGGGTGCCTTCAAGAGGGACCTTGAGATGTAGCCCTGCCGTCATAGCTTGATGCTGAGTGAGTCCGGAGTCTTACCCGTTGTCGTCCAAGGACGCGGTGATGCTCTAGTTCGGTTAAACCGAACACGTGGTGTTATAAGCACCCACTGCCGCCCATGGTATCTTGAGCGCGAAGCTGTGCTGACGAGGCATGTTAAGCGCGCTGAGGGCGGGCATGCCGTGGGGAGCGTATCCCTATTTGCGGCGTATGCCGGCGGGTTCCCATGACGGGGATCGGGCACGAGCCCGTTTAAGTGTATCTTTTGCTTTTACGGCGGGCTGATACTTCGTCCTGTTGGTGACGGAATGGTCTTCGGCTGCCAGGGCCGCAGTGTGTTCCTCAGTCCGGAGCAAGCGCTCCGTGTTGCCGTTGATCGTTATGACACCCGCAAGACCGGGCATCTTCAGCTTGAGGTATGCGTAGTGCGGGACGACGTTGAATTTGGCGAACGTCATTCGGCCGACGAGGGTGTGATAGCCGCTGCGGAATGGGGCTATGTCGAAGATCAAGTCTTCGCTTCGGAATTATTTGGTGAGACGAATACCACTTCCAAAGTTACCGTGCCTGAGCATCGGCTTCTACGCCCGAAATAACCCCCTTGAAGATGGTTTTGCTGGGCTTGATCCTTGACGGATCGATCCCCATTTTCCTCACTGTGTCTGCGTAGATTAGATTGAGGCTACTGCCCCCGTCCATTAGGACTCTTGTGAGGTGGTGCCCATCGATAATGGGGTCCAGTACCAGGGCCGCCGATCCTCCATGACGGATACTGGTCGGATGGTCAGTGCGGCCGAAGTTGATCGGGCAAGCCGACCACGGATTGAACTTCGGGGCTACGGGCTCGACGGCATACACATCCCGCAGTGCATGCTTCCTTTCCTTCCTTGGTATATGGGTGGCGTAGATCAGGTTAACCGTCTTGACCTCAGAAGGGAAGGGTTTTGGCCTCCACTGTTCGGCCTGCGGGGCTCATCATCATCCTCGGTTTGTGGGCTTCTGCCCGAGTCTTCGGCTGTAAGCTTGACGGCCTGCTTTATCACCCAACAATTACAGTTGGTGTGGTTGGAGGGCTTTTCGGCGGTGCCGTGAATCTGGCAGGGCCTGTCCAGGATTGCATCCAGCTTAGTTGGGTCGTCCTGGTTGCCTTTAGAAGGCTTTTTCCGTGACCCGGACTTCGGGTTACAGAATCCGGCATTGACTGCCATTTCGTGAACTTTGCCGTCATTGTGGCGGCGTTTGTTTTTTTTTCCTTCGTGGCTTCCCATTCCCGTCCCGAACTTCTGTGGTGCCGAGGGTGTCGGGGTTGGTGCTCCGACAAGCCAACCAACTATCCTCTCCGGTGCAGAAGCGGGTCATCAGGGAGGTGAGCGCCGCCATCGTTTTTGGCTTATCCTGGCCGAGCTGGCGTGCTAGCTAATCATCCCGAATACTATGCCTATAGGCGGCTATAGCTTCGGCGTCCGGATACTCAACGATTTGGTTCTTCTTGGTTAAAAACTGGTTCCAGAATTGCCGGGCTGACTCGCCGGGCTGTTGGATTACATGGCTCAAGTCACCGGCGTCCGGGGGACGGACATAAGTGCCCTGAAAGTTAGCTCGAAAGGCGTCTTCGAGCTCCTCCCAACACCCTATGGAGTCTTCGGGGAGGTTGTTTAACCAGTGTCAAGCCGGACCCTTGAGCTTCAATGGTAGTTACTTGATGGCGTGAAGGTCGTCCCCTCGTGCCATGTGAATGTGCAACAGGAAATCTTCGATCCATATAGCCGGATATGTTGTCGCGTTGTAGGGCTCAATATTTACAGGTTTGAATCCTTCCAGACATTGGTGCTGCATGACCTTGTCTGAAGCACAGAGGGTGAGCGGCGCCCCTGACTCGAGCTATGTCGCGCCGCAGATCATTTGCCATCCGGGCTCATTGCTATTCCCGAGCTCCGATATTTCTGTCTAACCAGGCTTGGTACCAATCCTGTCTAGCGGGGGGGGGGGGGGGTTGTCTCTGGGTCCGTAAATGGACCTTGTTCGACCTGCCCGAGCATCCAAGTCGCGTCGTAGGTCATATTCATAGACTGGCCGTACTGGCTCCTTGCCTTGACGGCGGGGTAGGTCGGGAGGCGGTTCGGCTTTATTAGTTGTCCTGTCCCGTCCTCGAAGTGGGCGGTTCGGCTGGTCCGCCTGAGTGTGCCTTGTAGGTGCTGGTTTTATGGCCTCATCATCGAATTGTGGCAGTAGCCTTCGCATAGGATAGCTCTTGGCCTATCGTGTGTGGCCGTACTCCTCTTCGGCGACTAGGACCTTGGTCCGCCTGTCGTTGAGGGTATCCTGTTTGGCCTTTATCTTCTGTTGTTGTTTCTTCAGGCTTCGTGCGGTGGCAATTAGCTGCCGTTTAAACCACTCTTGATCCAGCGGGTCTTTGGGCATGATGAAATCCTCGTCGCTCAAACTAACCTCCTCTTCGGAAGGGGGAAGATAGTTGCTGTCTTCGGAGTCATCGAGATATTCGGGGTCGATCGGGTCCTCATGCTCCTCATGCTCGTTTTGTGGTTGCTTATGGGCGCCGGGATCACTGAGGTTGTCCTCATTGTCCGGGGTGGCATTTTCTGCGGTGTCCGTGTTGCTCGCATGGCTTCGACGCACTTTGGAGCGGCGATGCTGTCTGCGGTGTTTCGGCGGCTCATCACTGGGCCTGCCGTTATCCTTCCCGGGAGTGCCGTCATCTTTCGGAGTGTCCACCATGTAGACGTCGTAGGTGGACATGGCCGTCCAGCAGTCAGTGACGGGGGGAGCTGCGTCGGTTTTAGCCATGGCTCCACTATCCTCGTCCATGTATTCAGCATTTTTTGAGGTATAGTCCAACATGTTGGTTAAGTCTTCGACTATGGCCACTAAATGGGTGGTGGGCGGGACATAAAATTCCCTGAAATCTACCTCAAAGGGCCGCTGGACGCGAGCCGAGGGCGGATCCTCCCGAATAGCCATCACCTGGATTCGGTCCAACGCCTCATTTAATAAGGCGAGGGTCGCCGGGCTGGTACATGATGACCGTTCAGGGCCAGTCTCCGACGTGGTGGGGCAAGGAATGATCTATGCCCTGACTGGATCTAGGTCTTCAAGGGCCGAGTTAAACCCGAGGCCTAGGATCGGACAGTCGGAAGAGACCGAGGACAAGACCTGGTCTTCGGATACTGCTTCCGTATTGGGGCTCGAAGCCGAGTTGCCGAGGTGGAGTTTGGCCGGGGATGATTCCTGGCTACCGAGCATCCACCCGTCATAGGGGCTCGAGGCCAAAGGCGTGTCGTAAGGAGATGGTTCGGCCGAGAGTGACTCTCGGCGTTCGAGCACTGCTTCTGTATTAAGGCCCGAAGATGGGTCCTCGGCGGGTATTGCAGGCATGGTCGAAGGGGATTCCTGGCCTCCATTCAAGGTGGAGCCGTCCGAGCTCAAGGCCGGCCGAAGGATTGGGGTCGATCCATAGATTGGATCGGGGAAAAGCTCCGGAGTGGGCATAGCGAGGCCCACGGGGGTGCGGGGGGAGGCGAGCCATTGATCTTTCGGCGACCCAACAGCGGAACTCTCAATGAAAGCACCAATGTCGGTGTCAAAACCGGCGGATCTCACGTAGGGGGTCCCGAGCTGTGGATCTAGGATCAATAGGGATCAGGGGACGATGAACACGGTGTTTACCCAGGTTCGGGCCCTCTCGAAGAGGTAAAACCCTACATCCTGCTTGATTGTATTTGATGTATGGTATGGTTACAGAGTAGATCTAGCTCGAGATCAGGTGAGCTAAACCCTAAGATGATGAGGTGATGGATGTAGATCTAGCCCTAAAGCCCTAAACCCTCTGGTTTATATAGACACCAGTAGGGTTAGGGTTACATGTGATCGGTTACAATGAAGGAAAGATCACTCTAGTCTTGACTTGGAGAGCACACCACGACTCCGAAGATCTCCTGTCCGGTCACGGGTCCGCACCCTAGCTTGGCCCCATAGCGGCCCATTAATCTGGCCCATACGTAGTAAGTTGACGGACCGAGGACCCCTTAGTCCAGGACTCCCTCAACCCTCACCAGTGAAAGTTTCACCCTCTCCAAGGAGATCACCAAGGCATGCACCAATTTCCCTCACTGACAAACCATCGGGTTCTGCTGCTCCAACAGCGAAGATAAAGTTGTAGTCTGAAGGAAAAGCTGATGCTTCTGCTAAGAAGGCCAGACCCTGTGTTCCTCCTTCCACAGAGGAACATAAGTAGGATTTCAAACTCATGATTCATGTGATTGACAGTGCTGCATATGATGCAAAATCTGTTGATGTAAGCAGTCTGGGACTACATGATGATGTTACCAAATTGGTAACGAAGCATCTCATTGAGCGAGAAAAATCTCCAAAAAGCTGAATCAAACTGTCAAGGACAAGCAAGCTGTCGAGCAAATGAGGAGAGAGGCCAACTCTGAATATGAAAGAAAGAATCTAAACAAAGAGATTGTTGAACTCACAAAGTCTCTCAGTCTCATGCGGAATGAGAAAATTGATTGGCACTCGCGGTTGCACATGGAGGTATCTCAGTTATGTGACAGAAGAAACGAGGAGATTGACCACAAGGCAGATCTCGCTCGAAGAAGAATTAAAGAAGAAAAATGTTAGAAGGCTAAAGCAAGAGTTAACAAACCGAAAGGAAACAAAGATCGCCGCCGTCAGACTGTTGCTGATGCTCCACTTGATTCCAGTACTCCCTTGCATCAGATTCCACCATCTCCACCTCATGAGGATGAACTAATGCAGCAAGCTAGCCATATGGAGGTTATCATTCCTACTCCAGCATTCCAAGAGCAACCTGATGTTGTTGATATCTTCCTTGAAAAGAATGATGAAGAAAATGCCTCGCCTAAGCAGCAAGCCCCAGTTGATGATGTTGATGAGGAAATTGAAGTTGAGAAGGCAGATCCATCGCCATCGAGAAAATTGCAAGCTGAGCCCTCCGAATCAAACAAGGAGGAGATTGACAAGAATGAGGGGGAGCTAAATACTTCCCGAGTCAAAACCACCCCGGTCGCATCATCTAGTGCCCCTACTCAGATGGATGTTGATCCTGCTCCTCATTCCACTGCACCATAGTTGGAAGAGGAAGAAAAGAAATCTGATGAGCCAATGGCTCAAGAAGGAATTGCTCCACCAGTTGTGCCCCAAGCGTCTGAGAAAGAAGTTGCTGTGCCTCCAGCCAAAGGAAATACAGTGAAACAAAAAGCCTCAGTGCCCGAAAGTCAGAAAGCTGTTGAAGGAGTTCCAGCGAGCAAAAATGATAGACAGTCAAGTTCCTCAAAGCAATCTGCACAAGAGAAATCAAGGAAGCCTCGTGCTCCTCTCAAGCCTATTGCGGAAGGTGTGCTTGCACCTGATGACATTCAGACCTAGAATATGGGAAAAGAGGAACATCTGAGAAATCCATTGGAAACCTTTCCCTTGTTCCCTATTGAAGATGGCATGAATGATCCTGCCTTTAATGAGCAGTTTCATCTTTTGAAACTTGCATTCTTTGGAACCATCCCATATGATGGAGCAAGAACTTCCTTGTCACCAAGATTCTAGACAAAGGAACAGGATGTGTATTATGCTCGTATTCTGTATGAAAAGAATCGCATCTTCAAGCACAAGATTCTGGATTTCGTAGAGCTCAAAATTTTACCTTGCTTCCATCACACCATCGAGCTAATTGAACTGGTCTTCTTGAAGAGCTTCCTTCATTTCAATTAGGGTTGGAATCATGAAGTGATTCTTCAGTTCTATGCCACTCTTTATATCTCAGGAGGCCTTACAGATAGCAGTACTTGGATTCTCGAATGGTTGACAGGAGAGGAAAAGATCAAATGTTAGGCTGACCAGTTCTTAGCACTGTTGAATCTTCCTCAGTGCGAATTTGATGCTAATCGTGAACATAGACTGCACTATTGGGATGTATCCAAAGCTCAACTAAATCTGCTGATGGACCCCAAGCTTGTTGGTGATGAATGTATAGAAGCAAATCCAAAGAATTTGGTTTATGAGAACAAAGTGTTGTTCTATATCCTCTGCAACTCCCTCACGCCAACAAAGAGGCCAAAAACCATCAATGGCATCAAGGGAAATGCTCTTCTAACCACAGCTCAGGGTATTCGCTTTGACATTCCGGGTCTTTTCATTCGCAACCTGGCCTGCGCGGCTGATAGCCCTCAAGCTTTGAAGCTATATGCACCTTGAGTCATGTTTGCCATTGAGCAACTTATTGAGTAAAAGTTTTTCTGCCCACATATCCCGAAAGTTTATATGCCACTAGTCCGTGACACACTCCGGATTGTGAAGGACATCAGCAAAGGGAAGATGCCGATTGATGCTACTGTTCTGCTCCTATGTCTACTTCTGCTAGAGCTCCAAAGGTCAAGAAGGCAAAAGTTGAAATCCCTCGTGAAGAGAATCCTTCACAGTACGAGATTTGTCTTCGCACTCAACAAGCCCTGGAAAGTCATATCAAGCTCAACCGGAAAGTGAAGGTGGAAATGATGACTGAGATAAATCTGCTTCATAATTATTCTCGCAAGCTCTCCTATATGAGAAGGAACAAAAGAAGTGCTCCTAGACCCTTCTGTGCAAGCATTATTCTCGCAAACAACTATCTGCCAAGGGTATCGAGAAAGAATACGATCACCTGGAGTTGTTTGAAGTTCCTCACATCCGAATGCAAACTCTAGTGCTTCCTCAGCATTTCGCCTGCACCGACCTGCTGTTTGTTGAACCTGATGATGATCTCGAAGACACAGCAGGCAAATTTATCTACTAGCCAGATGCACCTCATGCTGCTACTCCTGAAGCAGATCCCGAAACTCATGTTGCGTCTCCAGCTCCTATTTAGCCTTGACCATCGCTCGCTCTGCTTTGTCGAACAATTCAAGTTTTGATTCTGAGGATTATTCGGACGAGTAGTTCCTTGCATGCATTCTCTTTCGTTTTTGACACTTGTTGACAAAAGGGGGAGAAGAACATCGAGTGATAGATAAGCGGGTTATTTGCAGGGTGTTTCCTTTGGCCATTTGCTTTTCTGTCGAACTATTTGCATTCTGTCGAACTATTTGCTTTTGTCAAACTATTTGCTTTTCGTCGAACTATTTGCTTTTGGGACTTGGAGCACCGCCTGTGGTGTTGAAATACTTGGTCGTCATGTACCGTTAATAACCCCCTACAATGCCATTCGCTTCCAATAATCTATTTGCAGGTGCAATCGAAAGCTTACTTCCTTGCAATAATTATCCTCGATACTTATCTATCATGCAGGGAAAGTAAAAGCATTTCAAGGAGGTTTGGAAATCATCCATCTCTAGAAGAGATATTTCTCTCCTTGAAACTATATATGTCCTATGGTTAGATATTCTATAATGATTATCTTTCGCTATCTAACCTTGCAGGAGAAGAAAGTTAGCTTCAGATTAAATTTCTTGAGATTCAAAAGCGAACTCTCTTTATCTATCTCATAAGACGTTTTTCCTCGCATATCTCCATCGTATCATCCTCGTTGCAGGAAAACGTAGTTTGAAGCATATCTACTCCGAGTAATATACCTGTGATTCCCTTGTTCGGATTCTCCTCGAGTATCTAACTTGTAGGGAACTTATATCTCGTGTCGATTCAAATCGTGTTCTGAGTGTATACTCATGGTTTATCCTTTGTCACAAATCATTTCAAAGTTCCCTCTATCTAACAAATCTTTTTCAAAGGTTGTGTGTGACAGGAATTACCTTAGACACTGTTGAGTGCATTGAAAGATATGTCGTCTTTCGTTATCCTTCACATTCCATTTTATTCCATTATCTATCTTTCGATGTGTTCTGTTTTGTCAACAATCATCCAAAAAGGGGGAGATTGTTGGTGCAATATTTGCCCTCTTGTGTTTTGGAGATTGTTGACAGAAACAGGCATGGACTGATTTGTTTGCTAGTGCACACAGAAAGAAATAGTCCATGCAGAATGGAAGAGAATGTTGTCTCCGGTGCAAAGTTCAAGGAAGTTCACCGAAGAATATCTGCATTGCAGAGAAGAATGAGCTACTTCTGTTGAAACATGCAGGCGAGAAGATTGATGTGAAGGAGTTAACCCCTCAAAAATTTATTGCCGATGTGAAGCAATTGGTTCGGTGATTCTGTCTGAAGAAAATTGTCTGCAGCGAATGGAAGTCAAAGACAAAGTGAAGATGTAGTATTCATTTCGTTGTTCTTCTTTCATTCGAGTCATAGGACCTCCGTACTATTAAGAGGGGTATAGGTTCTCGAAGCTTAGATCCGCTGTGATGCTTAGCCCAAAACCAATGCAATACTGATAGAAATCTCTTTATGTTTCAAATGATTACCTGCCAGCAGTAGACGATGTTGTTTGTGCTGCAGGAGATATCTTTCGAACTGAGGAGTTAGCATTACTTGCTCCGCAAGGAATGTTACCATTGTTCTCAATTTCCGATCGTTGGACTCATGTCATTCGGCCATTGGCTGCTCCACATGTCCAATTTGGTCTTTTCCCTTCAGGAAAGGCTACGGCTATAAATAGCCACCCCGCTCCAACGTTGCCCGTTGGCTGCTCCGCTTAAGATTTCTGAGAAGATTGATTGAGCATCCCCTCTCTGAGTGATTTGAGTTTAAAATCCACCGAGAGAAAAATCAAGAGCCAAAACTTAGACAGTTGTTGAGCATCACAATAGTTCTGAGTTTAGAGTTCTTGTACCTATTACTCTTGAGAGCTGTGCACTCTCTAGATGGATAGGTGTCACCTCGAGTGTCGAAGAGTTATTGTCTTCACCGAGCAAGAACTTCAGCAACCAAGAATCAATTAATGTGGTTCACGAAGAGGTCTGTCAAAGGTTTGGATATCGCCGAAAGTATCTACCACGAGTGAAATCAAATGGAGTCTGATCAGCTCCTAGTTGAAGGAGAATAGGGCGAAGAGAGTTTATCTTCTGTGTTAAATCACAACCCCTTCAACCAGACGTAGTCCTTTGGCAGAAGGGCGAACTGGTCTACCAAATCCATCTGTCGTCATCGAGCACCACTGGTTCAATTTACTTTACTGCATTACCTTCAGCAGTTTACTTTCATGCTCTTTGACGATAGTTTATCTGATCAATCATTGCCTGTTGCATTTCATTCGTTTATGTCATCTGTGTCGTTCCCATCTATTAATGTTCGATGTTCACCCTGTTGCATTCTCTTCATTCAGTTTAGTCGTCCCGGTTATATAAATTGCTCCTCGCACTCACTTTATTAAGTCTGGCATGTTTTCCCTGTGTTGTTTTCATTCACCTCGTTATTGTTCTTTCTCGTGTTTTCCTTCATAGATCATACTTTGTTTCTCTCATGTTACTTCATTTGTTCGCATGTTGTATTACCATAATTATTGTCAAACCAGTGATATCATATGCTCGAACCATTATTGCTTCCTACCTTGATAAATATGTTCCTCAATAGCATGCTTGATTAGGTTCTTTTCTACTGAACCTTATTTCCGCTGCTGTGTTTGGGATCAGTTCAAAACATTCACAAGAATTTTTGAATCTCCCATTCACCCCCCCTCTGGTCGATATACTCTCGGTCCTAACAGTAACACTCTTCCTTGTTGCTATGTAGCCTAGGATTGCATATTTAGACATTTAGTACAGTGCATGTTGCTATGTAGCCTCAGATATATTATATGGCCCTAGTTAACCTACCGATAAATGGGTTACAGATATATTCAGTTAAAAGTCCGATTCACCGATTAATCCCTTATCAGCCCCTAGCCTATATGGTACCAACTACCGATATCCTGAACAGTGAGTATATATAAGCCATGGGATGAAACTAACCTCGATGGAAAACAACATTCGCTCCTAGAATTGTCCTGTGTAAGTACATCGAGAGGCATGTTAAGCACAATAGGCCAAACATCAAGCAAATATATCCATGGTAGACAAAATAATCTCCAAACGATAGCTTCAGTGTGCAGGTTTAAGCACGCTAGTTAAGCAAAACAAGAAGTGGAAAGGTGTGTTAACTGCAACAGGCCTAACATTTAACAACAAGCAAATATAGTCATTCAAACTGGTATTGTGCCGGTCTAAGTACACTGGTTATTGTTAAATAAAAATGGAAAGGCATGTTAACTACAACATGCTTAACAGCAACCAAATGTAGTCATTCATAGTGGTATTGTTGAAACTGGTATTGATGAAATTGAATTACACAATTCATACTTGCACATATAGAAAATCACGTTGTGAATAACTGGAATAAACAAGGCATACTACGAACAACCAAAGATAGCATTTGAAACTGGACATATGCTAACTACAAACAACCGAACAACCAAAAAACTTAAAAGAGGCCTATGCTAGCTATAACAGGCTTAACAGCAAGCAAATATATGCACTCCTATCGGTATGTTTAAAATTGGTATTGATGAAAATGTACTACATAGTAAATAGTTGCACATATAGAGCATCACATTGTGAACAACTAAAATAAACAAGGCATACTGCACACAACCAAATATAGCAATTAAAACTGGACATATTCTCACTACACTACAAAAGGGACTCGACAAAACAAATCATGGGTTCCCCCCTGTGAAGAGGCACGGCAAAACAAATCATGGGTTTCCTCACCTTTCACAGATGGGTTCGTTCCCGTGGGAAGAGCACGAACCCTGGGTGCGCTCCATGTTGTCGCAGATGGGCTTCTTCCCCTTGGAAGAGCACGGCTATAGGGTGCCCTCCTTGATGTTGCAGATGGGCTCTTTCCCCTTGGAAGAACCGGAGAGGGTGCCCTCCTTGTGGTCATCGTCGATGAGGTCTGACTTGGCAGCTGTGGATCCCAAGCCAGCGTCGTAGAACGTGTCCTTTAGATATGACAAAAAGGGCTCGATGGCGATGTAGGATGGCAAATTCTTGACAGCGAGCCAGAGGAGATCAGTGGCGGGGCCATGGATACGATCGACCGTGGTTGAACCTGAGGGGTTGCGGGTGGGCCACTTAACCTATGACATAGCCCGCGTTAGGCCATCGCTGTCAATGACCTCGATGTCGTAGCCGTCGTCCACGACATACCAGCGTACTCTAGCCCGTTGAATGAGAGCATGCGGTCAGTAATGGTCGTCAGCTTCGTCGGCGGCCACCTCGGCGACGTCGGGCAAAGAGGCTGCGATACACCTCTTTTGGACCAGTCGCTCCTTGAGCTCCACGGGAAGCGTAGTCGGGCTTAGGCTGTGACGCTCTAGAGTGGGGGATGGGGATGGGGATCTGTCAGAAAGGGGGCGTTTGGCAGGCGTCATCTAAGAAACTCAGGGGGGCTAGGGTATGGAGATCGGTGGGTAAGCTGCATGGGAAAACCGACAAATGTTGACAATGGAGGCCTTGCGGCCGCGGCGGCAGCGACCTTGCTAGGGTTTCAAGCGAGGGAGGGGTTGTGTTGGGGGGGGGGGCTGACATGGCTTGAGATTGCGTCGGTATTTCCCCAAAGAGGAAGGGATGATGCAGCATAGCTACGGTAAGTATTTCCCTTAGTTATGAAACCAAGGTTATCAATCCAGTAGGAGAACCAAGCAACACTATGTAAATGGTACCTGCACACAAAGAACAAATACTTGCAACCCGACGCGTAAGAGGGGTTGTCAATCCCTCCTCGGTAAAAAGATAGATTAAATTGTATGAGATTGGATAAAAAGATCTGAATAAAACACAAAATAAATAAGTAAAGAAAAAATGCAGCAAGGTATTTTTGGGTTTTTTGGAATGATAGGTCTTAAAACAATATGATAAAAGATAGACCTGGGGGTCGTAGATTTCAATAGTGGCTTCTGTCGAGACAATAGCATATGGTGGGTAAACAAATTACTATTGGGCAATTGATAGAAGAGTAAATAATTATGACGATATCCAAGGCAATGATCATGAATATAGGCATCACGTCCAAGATTAGTAGACCGACTCCTTCCTGCATCTACTACTATTACTCCACACATCGACCACTATCTAGCATGCATCTAGTGTATTAAGTTCATGAAAAAACGGAGTAATGCAATAAGAATGATGACATGATGTAGACAAGATCTATTCATGTAGGAATAGACCCCATATTTTTATCCTTAATAGCATTGATACATGTGTGCCTTGCTACCTCTTCTGTCACTGGGTGAGGACACCGCAAGATTGAACCCATCACAAAGCACCTCTTCCCATTGCAAGAAAATCAATCAAGTTGGCCAAACCAAACAAAAGTTTCGAAGAAGAAATACGAGGCTATAAATAATCATGCCTATAAGAGATCAAAGAATACTCAAATAATATTCATGGATATAGATCTGATCATAAACTCGCAATAAATCATATCCCAACAAACACACCGCAAAAAGTCATTACACCAAATAGATCTCCAAGAACATCGAGGAGAACATTGTGTTGAGAATCAAGAAGAGAGAAGAAGCCATCTAGCTACCGCCTACGGACCTGTAGGTCTATGGTGAACTACTCACGCATCATCGAAGGAGCACCAATGAGGATGATGAACCCCTCCGTGATTGTGTTCCCCTCCGGCAGAGTGCCGGAATAGGGCACTAGATTGGATCTCGTGGTTCTGGAACTTGCAGCGGCTGGAATTGTGTTTCGTCGACTCCCCTAGGGTTTCTGGAATATCTGAGAATTTATAGAGCTGAGAGGCGGTGGAGAGGACCTCTGTGGGCCCCACAACCCATCAGGGCGCGCCAGGGGCCTCTGGCACACCCTGGTGTCTTGTGGGCCCCACAGGCCTCCCCTTTGGTGCTTCCTTGGCTCCCAAGTTGTCTTCTGGTCCAAAAAAAATCTCCAAAAAGTTTCATTGCGTTTGGACTCCATTTGATAGGGATATTCTGTGAAGTAAAAAAACACGCAAAAAACAACAACTGGCACTGGGCACTATGTCAATAGGTTAGTCCCAAAAAATGATATAAAGTTGCTATAAAATGATTGTAAAACATCCAAGAATGGTAATATAATAGCATGGAACAATCAAAAATTATAGATACATTGGAGACGTATCAGGGGCGGGGGTGTGTGTGTGGAGGGGGGGTGTCGGTTCTATATCCGGCATATCTCATAGTAGGGGTCCTAAGCTAGACGTCTTGGAATGATGGTAACACGGACACAGGACTTTACCCAGGTTTGGGCTCTCTCAAAGAGATAATACCCTACGTCCTGCTTTTGATTGTATTCAGATGGGGTGTAGTACAGAGTACATGTATCTACAACGAGATTGTTCTAATGAATCTTAGATCATCTATTGACTAGCCTAGCCTCGGTTTATATAATGTACCGGAGGCCTAGGGTTTTAGGAGAGTCCTTGGCTTGGGCGCCAAGTCTTGTGGAGTCTTCCTTGTATGCGGCATGGGCTGCCCGAAGTGGCCCATTAGTGAACCGCCATGGGGGTCCTCGGCTTGACCCACCTGGTTGGGAGACGACGTGATGAGTACCCCCTAGTCCAGGATACCGTGAGTAGCCCCCTGAACCGGTCTTCAAGTAGGGGATGCTCCTCGGTTCTTCCAAACTGTTCTTCGTCTTCGGTCATCTGTCTTGAAAACTGGTTCAACAAATATTCTCATCTCCGATCTCGACGATCGCCGAGGTATATCCAAAGAGTTCACACGTCGGGCATCCGAGGAGCCCCTTTAAGTTCTCAGCCTTTATTATTGCCTTGTTATTTTTTACGCCACACCTCGGGTTTGAATTGTTTCCCGTGCGGTGGTGTCCTCTTGCGTCCGAGCTCCAACGCCGGACTGTATCCGAGGTATCTTTTTGCAGGCGACCTCCAACGTCGACCTGCATCCAAGATGTCTTTTTGCAGCCGAGCTCCAACACTGATCTGCATCTGAGGTGTCATAACTTACCTCACTCTTGAAATTTTTTGCAGGAGTTTGGTCGAGCTTAATGCCGGAAATGTCCTATATGGATCTAGCCACTTGCATCCGAGCTCTATGCGGGACTGCTTCCGTGGTGGTGCACCACCTTGGTCGTGGGCTGATTTTTTGCGGATATATATTTTTCACGATTGGTGCAATTATTTTCTGCCAAGATATATAGCCAGTAGCCCTCAAGGTGTGTGTGTGTCGGCCTAAAATCCGAGATGCACATGAAGGAAAACATAAAACTACTGATCCTAGTAGCCCCTGAGACTCAGGTCGATTCACGAAATCGGCCAGATGATTAACTCCTATTTCGACAACATACTTAGGAATGGAAACGCGGTGTGCATAGTCCTCGAGACTCAGGTTGGGTGCGGCCGACCAACCTGAGGATTGTAATCTCCTCGGAAACTGTTTTGCATATTTAAATTTTCTGCATAGAATAGGCAATGCAGTAGCCCCCCGAGCTACTGGTCGTGTGGCAACACCAGATCAGGGGATCGATGTACCCCTTTAATGGCTTTTAATTGAGAAGCGCGAAGCCCACTAGCCCTCGAGCCCTAATTTGGGCAAGGGTGGCCGAATTAAGGATCAATATCTGGAGTAAATTGAATTTACACACAATTTATGTGTAATGATTCCATGTATCCAAGTACTTTACATCATTAATGCTCGGATCCACATTGTACAAAACTTTGTTGACCGACCATTGGCTTCAACCTCCTCGGCCAGTAGCCGAGGAGTGTTTGTCCTACTTTATAAAGCCTTTATAAGGGCAAAGATTTATGACAAACAAGGCAATTCGGCCATACGGTTTTATAAACAAAGATATGCGAAGAGATATGATATATTACTATTTAACATAAGAAACATCTTCTGGGAAAAATAGTTCTTTTATAAGTTCCTTTTCCCAGGCTATCATGGTGACCATGATCATGAAACCTCAACTCCAATCAATGTGGGAGGAAAATATTGAGGATTTAGTTTGGGGAAAGTTCCCAAACTCTGTGGTCTTTAATGAACCAAAATTTTCACTTCCGTCATTGCCGACCAATTATATTCTTAAGATAGCTAGCTTTCAGCTTCACACAGTCTGAGGTACTAGCCCAGATAACCTGGAAGTAACAATCACAGAGGTCCTCCCTTTACCCCCTAGCCGAACAATCGGGAACGTAAGGGGTAAGCACGGGAGCCAGGCAACCCAGCCTAGCCAAAATCTTAAGTCAAATTGATGCATATTTGTGGCTTTATAATGACAATTATGGAAGGCAGCGCTCGTATATTGAATACAAACACTGATGATATATGTTTATTTTGACTCCGTTGCAACCGTTTATCATTTGAAAGTGGCCCATCATCGGCTTCTACCCCTCTGTAGATGCTACGCAGGGTGTTTTCGCAGCAACAAGACAACCCTTAGCCGACTTCTCGGTGCCCAGAGGCAGTTGTGTTAGCGGAAATGAGGCAATTAGATATGCATGCTTTATAACTTCACTTAGTCATAGGAGCTTAAAGTTGGGAGGCCAGTTACTAGCCCCCGGTAAGTGTTCGGCGTCAGCCGAGATCAAGCCATTAACACTTCGACCAATTCTATGAAACGCCCACGGGGTAGCCTCTATCGATCTATAGTTTGACCTAGTCATCAGATCGCTGACCAGTTTGTGCTTATTGTGACAGTCAGTTTTCGGCTTTCTCCACTGAGGTACTTGACCAGTTAAATCGGAAGTACAATCGCAGTGGTTCTCCCTTAGCACACCTAGCCAAACAAAGCGGAACGTAGGAGGCAAGCACAGGAGCCGGGTAACCCAACTATTGATCGAAGACACAATTCAAAACTGATGCATATAAAGCAATATCCGAAAATGTTTTGCCGAGGACTCCTCGGAGTACCTTGGCTTTTGGTAGGTTCGGCTTTAGTCGCAACCCCCCATTGATATTGCTGATGCTTTAAAGGCATCCGAATTTGTACTGCGAGAGTTATGCTGGAGACACACAATATCCCCCGAGACTCTAGTTGGGTGCAGCCGACCAACCTCAGGATCGAATCTCCTCGGGAACTAGTCCAGATGTCATGTGCATTCCGCCAACGCCGAAGTGTAGGTCAGCAGGAAAGATGCCGAGCTGCGAGTTGGGAAAGATCTGCCAAGCTGAATTATTACGCAGGGCACCTCGGTCATGAGGATGTCCCACCACTTGAAAGATAAACATTCAAATAGCTTAAAAGTGTCATAAGCTCGAAAAACCAAAAAACTTATGTAAAAACTTGACGTCTGAACTAAACCAAGTTTTTTGGTGCCAATCTGAAAATTGGTCTTAAAATTAGTTTGTGTTTCCGTCGTGCTTTAACATGACACATCCGATCTCAAGACTCCAAGCGGGTCAGCCATCGGCTTCAACCTC
Organism: Thinopyrum elongatum; assembly: GCA_011799875.1. Lineage (NCBI taxonomy): Eukaryota > Viridiplantae > Streptophyta > Magnoliopsida > Poales > Poaceae > Thinopyrum > Thinopyrum elongatum. The sequence goes on from CM022301.1 coordinate 124,577,557, forward strand.
CTATCCCGAAGACGGAGTGCTTCTCAAGCCAGTTTAGCGAACTAAACTCGAGTGGCTTTAGAGAGAACCAGGCTATCCGGCTATTGACCACACACTCGATTCAAGAAAGTAGTGGTAGAAAAAGACTTTGCAATAGAAGAAAATACTTATTATAAAATGGCTCATACAAATTTAAGAGCCCCTAGTTAACATAGAAAAGAAGTGTTTTTAACAAACAACTTTTTATTAAACAAAAATTTAATGTGTGGTTGAACCGTACAAAAATTAAACATTTTAAAAAATGAGCATAAAAGCGACTTAGCTGGTTAATGTGCTCGGTGTTGATGACGCGGCCCGAGCTTACGACGGGACGAGGTCCCAGCCCCCAAGCCGGTCCCGAGGTGGCCAAGCGAAGAGATCGGCACTCCGAAGTGGTGATACAGCACGGCCATTGTGGCGAGGTGAAGCCCCCAGCCTAGCCGAGGTAACGGGGCAGGTCGGCGGGTGACGCCGGAGCCCCCACGTCAGCCGACGCGTCGAAATAGGTCGGTGTCGTGGACACTGGTTTGATGAAGTGACGGTGCGGCAATGTCAACACAGCATAGCGTTCCAAGGTGACAACACAATCTTGTCGACGGAGACGGGATGACAATGTCGGCACGCCGAGGCGACCGCGTGACGCAGTCGAAGCCGATTACCTGCATACATACAATAGTGCAAGCCAGTAATAATAATACTAATAATAATATAATTAAAAAAGAAACTCTTCTACTTAATTAATTTAAGTGAAGTAAATAATTAAAGGAAAAAGGCATGTGCACCGAGGTCGGGTTGATGAGGTTCCAATGCGTAGGTCGGCTGGCCGAGGTGACGACATGACACCGTCACAATTGATTTTTAATATCCGCTAGGCGGCGGAAAAGGATTTGACAGATGAGAAGCTTGCCATATTAACGCAGACATAATGTACCAGTGTCGAAAGAATATATTTGTTTGGCAGAGACGACCGCAACAGACAAAAGTAAGAAGAAATGATCCGTACTTTAACTAATACCGAGAATTAGATAGCGTCGATCTTTACACTAGGATTCACGAAAGTGTGGAGTACTAGTACTAGTTGAATCCTAAAACAAGAAACGAAGCAGACTCCGGGCGCTCTCGGCGATTTGGAAGATCTGGCCGTCCATTGTGTTTCCTTGATGCGTTTCCGGCCGTTGGATCGAGGCGCTGGAGGACGTCGGTCGTCGGATCGAACCCGAGCTCCTGTAGCAATGAATAGTTACTCCCGCGGTGAAATATCTCGTGCCACCGCATGTAAAATCGATGCCCCCAAGGGCATTTTAGTCATTTCACTTTTTGGTATAAAATCTAAGCAGCCCCCGTAGAACCCTAGCCGCCTCCTTGATCGCGTTCTTCTCTCCCGTTCCCATCTGCTCGCCCCGCCGCCTCACCCGCCCTGCCCCGCCGCCCCGCCCGTCCCGTCCCGCTCGCCGTGGCCGATGACCGCACGCGTCCTTCTCTCCCATTCCCAGCCGCTCGCCCCGCTGCCTTGCCCGCCCAGCCCCGCCGCCCCGCCCTGCCCGTCCCGCTCGCCGTGGCCAATGACCGCGCCACCAGGGACCACGACCACTTGATGAGGATGTCTCGACCTTGGCGCAGACCCGTGCTCCCGAGCGGCGGTAGCGGCGGATCCCTCCTCATCGCGAAGCTAGCCATCCCGCCGGCGCCACGCCGTGCCGCTGGCTTGGAGGCCTGCTTGGCAGGGAGACCGTAGCGGCTTCCGGCGACATCAAGCCATAAATCTGAGCCGCCATTTACACTTCGGTTTTGATTTGGTGCCTCCACTCCCCACCACCTCTCCCTTTCTGATCTTGTTTGTTCGTAGGCCTCTCTATCCTTTATCTGTTCATGTTTGTTTGTAGGCTTGGGCTTGTAGGTTATTTCTCTTCTCTGTCTGTAGATGTTGTTGGATTCGGACCATATTCCAAAGATTGGGGCCTTTTGTGCTCTCAGGTTTGGCTAGATTCCAAGTATTAGGATTTCTCTTAGGTCTGGCTAGGTTCAAAAGATGGCCACATAGCCTTTTGTGCTCTCAGGTTTGGCTAGATTCCAAGTATTAGGAATTTTTGGGTCGATGGTCTAGCTAGGTTCCAAAGATGGCCACTTTTTTGTGGCCTTTTGTGCTGCCTTGCTTGGACTCGATGGGACCACTTTTCTGTGGCCTGTTGTGCTGCCTTGCTTGGACTCGATGGGAGAGCGAGAAGGGTTTGGCTAGGTTCCAAATATTGGGATCTTTTGGAAGTTAAGGTACTCATGTGCTCTTTGTTATTTTGTAAAATATGTATATGGGGTATTCCTCTGGTTCAAAATGAGTACTAGGTTAAGATCCTTACACTTGAAATTTATCTTTATTTGGATACTCTGTAGTGTTGTGTTGTTTACTAAATTCTCCAGTTATTTTAAGTTTTAGTTAGGCTCTGTGTAGTGATTATCTCGACTTATGCAATAGCAACTATACCATCATGATGTGTAATTACAGATTGTTTTAGTGATATAATTTGTTCTGACTTCCATGTTTTACAGTATTGACATGTTGAGCTTGTATGCCCTTTCCATGAATTGAGTTCTATGTAATTCTTGGCAATGCATTGGCATGGTTCTGGTAGCCATTATGATGCATGATGCACCACAACATTAGTTCCTTTCTATCACTGATTTTCTGATAAATCTTGCTGTAGTGAAACCCCAAGAACGATATGGATGTGAATGAAAAGGGTACTATTTATTAGTCTTATAGTGGCCTGACATGCTATCAAATTTTTTTAGTATCTAAAAAGGTAGACCAGTTTTGCAATGAATATTTATATTTTCCATTACATGAATTTGGTCATAAGATTTTACTTTGTTTTGCTAGGAGAGTTCCACTTCATGTAGCTACTACACCAGGAGAATTGTATACTTGCGCTGAGGAAAATGTTATGCCGACCGTGGCCAAGTGCCCTGAACTCACCTATGCCCAGTATGGATGGCTTTTCAATTTCGTGCCATGACGTCTAGATTGTAATCCTACTTGACTTTTGCATCAGTGATAAGTGAAGTTCTCTACATTCCTCGATTTTTAGTGTTACGGGACAAAATATGTATCCTTAATTAGCTCTTCCTACATTTTTGGTTTGCCTTTTTTGACCCAAATAAACCACACCGTTACCATATTTTACACTGATGTCATATTTAAGGGATAATTAATTTGGTGCCCTTAGTTGTGTCCCACTCAGCAGGTTTACCCTTAGTTTCCGAAAACACTTGTTCCTACCCAAGCCACTTTGCTCCTCTTATGCTTTTGCCCTTTGACCGTTTGACCATAACTTTGAAAACTTCGTAAAAAATTCATACTAACTCAGAAAAATTCAAATAAGATATCAAAATGTTCAGAAAAGCATCACCTATATGTGCATGTCATTTGCATTCATGAAAAAAGTGTTGGCGAGTCCCCATCTCAGTTTTAGCTCATATGATCTTAGCATGAACAGTAAAATCTAAAAAAATTCTAAAAAAATTTGGTGGCAAACTTTGACCAATGTTTTGAGTGCTTGCCAAGTTTCATAAGGGAATGGCATTCGTGGAAGTCGTGGTAAAAAAAGGAAATTTTGGAGCATTGATTTTTGTGTTTTTGCCACGACTTCCATGAATGCCATTCCCTCATGAAACTTGGCAAGCACTCAAAACATTGGTCAAAGTTTGCCACCAAATTTTTTTAGAATTTTTTGAATTTTTTCAGATTTTACTATCATGCTAAGATTATATGAGCTAAAACTGAGATGGGGACTGGCCAACACTTTTTTCATGAATGCAAATGACATGCACATATAGGTGATGCTTTTCTGAACATTTTGATATCTTATTTAAATTTTTCTGAGTTAGTATGAAGTTTTCAAAGTGATGGTCAAACGGTTAAAGGGCAAAAGCATAAGAGGAGCAAAGTGGTTTGGGCAGGAACAAGTGTTTTCGGAAACTAGGGGTAAACCTGCCGAGTGTGACCCAACTAGGGGAATAAAATCAATTATCCCCATATTTAATCATTGGCATAGCTTTGGAAGTTCAGTTCAGTTAAAAAGATCATCTCATGTGACCGGAAACTGTTTATCTTCAGATTATAAATCATATGCAATTTAATGTTTTTAAATGGATAGGGTGATTGGCAATAGATAAATGATATTAGCTTTGCATTGTGGATTATTTCCTTTTTCGGCTATAGGTTTTAGTCACTGAATTTAACTATAGGTTTGTTTCTGTAACTTGTTCGCCTTTAGAACATGATTTTGCGTGGCTTACAAAAGAAAAGAGTGAGATGATTTGGTTGGGGTGTGGGAGTGCACTATGGGTCTGACCTGGATTGTTTTAGCTCGGATTTTGTCGTCTTTTCTACCTCTTATTTCACTTCGGGTGCGGTGTTAGGCGTTTCTACCTTGGAGTGTAGCTATCTCCTTTTCTTTCTCATCTTCTTCTTTCATTTTTCTTTTCTTTGTCTTCACCTTAGCACTGAAATGCATATCTACTGTTTTGCAGGTAATCTTGGTGTGAGCTCAAGGTAAAAGGCAAAGCCTGAAGGTAGGCAATCATCATTAGCTAGGTAGTCGATTATACAGTATGTAGCAAACACTGTTGTCTTCGACTGAATGTTTGACTTATTCTTATTCAATCTCATCATTTCATTTGCCTGACATCAGAACTAGAAACATCAAAATTGGTGCCCCGGTCATCTCCACCCCTGGTGGTGCTCCTGGATGTACATCACCTCCTCACCTCCTTGGTCGCTTCGGTGCCCGTGGTATTCGTGCTCATCGGTGGGACGTTGCAAGGCCCAACTCTGATGCGGCGGCGTGGATGTGTGGTGTAGGAAGCGGTTCCTCCCCGGCTGGACGGCGTTCAGGCGCAACCCCGGCGCCCACTGAGTACTGCCTGGGCTACAACCTCCCTTGGTGAGCTCCATCTTCCTCCTGCTCCTCTACTTTGGCTATAGTATGGGACATGGCCAGGGCTATAATGATCAGTTATGGCTGATATAGGCATGCTCTTAAGCAATCGAGGCACCTGTGGGTATTAAGTTGGATCCCCCCTCGTTTCTTTGAGCCGTTTTGATCACGTTCTTATTTTAGTGGCTCTGTCCTTGCATGGTCATCTCTGATGAGTGATAACCATCCAGAAACAAGAACCGAGGGGATAACCGAGCTCTCACAGCGATTAGGAAGATCTGGCCGTCCATTGCGTTTCCTTGATGTGTTTTCGGCCGTTGGATCGAGGCGCTGGAGGACGTTGGCCGTCAGATCGAACCCGAGCTCCTGTATCAATGAATAGTTACCCCTGCGGTGAAATATCTCATGCCACCGCCTATAATTCACGTGCCCCATCGGTCAGAAGCCATTCTTGCTAGGGCGATGATGATTAGCCGTGGCTGAAATAAGTGTGCCTTTGAGCAATCGAGGCACCTGTGGGTATCAAGTTGGATCCTCCCTCTTGTCTCTAGAATCCTTTTTGATCCTGTGATACTTATTGTTCTGTCCTTGGATGGTCATTCTTGTTGAGTGATAACCAGGGTAGCTCCACTGTATAAACATATTGATCTGGTGATAAGAGATGATGGGGGTAGGTTATATGATCGAGGAAAGGCGAATCTGAGCCCACTATGCATTGAAGCCTGAACCATTTTTATTTGTATTTAAAGGTGTTGCTTATTTATGCTCCGGTGTTTATAGCCGTCTTATGTAAAGATTTCTTCTCTCTCATACCTTTATTGCATATAAGTTGTTCTTGATCTTTTATTGTTTGTTGTTGGTCCTTGATTTAATCTGGTTAAGAGTAAGTTGCACTTTGTTATTCTGGGATAAACGATGGTTTGGCAATGCTATTGGTTCTTCATGAGGAGTTCAGAGGAGGATTTCTAATATTGTTTTATTGTTAACGAGTCATGCCAGTAAGCTTTCTGTATTTGTTCGCCGTGAGGAGCAATGGGGCATTGCACACTTATGTGTACTGCTACCTGGTTATCGTTGGTCTTTTGTATAAAGGCCTTGCTATAATTTTGTATGGCCCTTCTTCCCTAAGGTGTATTATGAATGGCTTTTCGAGCTGTGGAATGTATTCCTAATCCTGATCTATAGAACTGTCTTTCTGAACTTGATATCTAAGTTCTACTAGACAATGCTTATTTGGCCAGATGCTCATGGGTTAAGTTATTTGATGCATTGCTTTCACTATCAAATAGTTCGCTACTTTGAGCATCTGGCTGCATACTGTATTGTTTTATATTTGGTGCACTGGACCAAGAGCGCACAGAGGGAGATCTTCTCTGCCGCGCCGGCGGCAGCAACAAGGAAAATCCAGTCCACGGTGCCACCAATGAGAAAGGTAAACACAAGCTATCGATCGCTTATTAATTTCGTACTTCTGTAGTGTCGATCAACAAATGGCTCGACCTGTCCTCAAGGTAAAATTAGAGTCGTTTCTCCTGAGTGTGATCCGCTGATCCTTAGAGCCATTTTCTCCCGAGTGTGATCATAAGATTAAATAATGGCCTCTTGCACACCAATTTGCTTTCTTACACTGTTTGTTACTTAGTTAGTCTTCATTATATCATAACTCACAACTTTTCTAACTCTTTTTTGTAAAGAAGAATTAAATCAATCCTGAGCCTGCACTATATATATATATATATATATGTTTTGGCACCACAAATATTGTATCGAACTGATATTCGTTTAAAAGTTATCGTGCTCTCCGTCTCTTCTTCTACTTGATTTGTGCTACATTTTGTGCCGCCATAAAATGTTGCTCTGCTATTTCATTAGGCTCAGTGAGTGATTTGTCTCGGGCATCTTCAACAAGCAGGAGCACTTGTGAGTGACTACCACCGGGAGGTGAGCCGTACACGAGCAGCTGCATACGACGAGAGGAGGTGCACAGAAATGACATAATATTCAGGTTGACCTGACCACCCAACCTTTTGCTATGTCTGATTCTTATGCAGACTTCTCTTGCAATGTGCAGCAGCCTAAACAATTCATTATTGTCGATTCATTTAGTATGATGTAGTATTAGCTATAAATACTTGCTTTTGTGATGATAAAAGAAAGGGTTATAACATAATCAGCATGTTCTCTTTAGCCTTGCGGCTCATAGCATTCGCTGGATTCACTGACTCCGATTCAGCTACATCAGAACAAATAAATATGGGTTTAAACTTTAGTCGCAGTAATTTGGTTACTTGAATCCCGCGGATTATATGCATAATATTGCATGGACACGACAAGCCAATTTTGTAGAAAAAAAGCGACCAGATCTGATTATCTGAAGCCTATATGCTATCGACGGAGTGATTTTTTCTGACCTCAGACACATGTAGTTTGTTCCCTCTATCCAATATGCTTTGTTATCAAGAGATTTGCTAAAGAACTAAATGGTGCTGACTAGCCTACTGCATGCAACCATGAGTTGGATCAGTTAATAGCGAAAGTACAAAATGTTTTACTTGCAGACTTTTTATGCTCCACTTTTAACTACTTGTACGTTTATGTTTCCTTTGATGTTACTTGTACAAGCCTATATTACCGTGTATGTCTTTTTACTTCTGATCAGAGAATAGATAACTTTGGCCTTCTATGTGTTGATAAAATGGTGAACACCTTGCTGCACAATAACGACAACCTATGGTTTTTATTTTCTATACTAGCAGCCCACCAAAAAGTTTTTTGTACATAAATACAAGGTTTTAATGTTCTGCCAGCCAGCCCATTGAAGATGTGGCCATATTAAAAGATGTAGGCTGCCAATATCACTTACAGAAACATAGTATATCAGTGAGTTTTGGACAAAAGCACATACTACTTTAGTTTTGTTTTTCCTGTCAACATGATGACACCTCACAATTTCTCTGCATAACATGTTATTCCCAGTGCTAGCGATATTATTTAGTGTGTGATTCCTTTAGTTGAATCTGAGTGATGTCGTGTGTGTGTGTGTGTTTTATTTGCAGTTTTGTATTTTTGTTCTTGCTCGGCTGGGTCGACTAGGAGATGGAATCATGGTATTTACTCTGGTCTGATCTGCTATAACAATTACTACCAGCTGCATATGGAATGATGTGGCGCTTGAAATTACTTTGTGGAATGTGAATTTTGAGTCGTATAAGGTTTGTCTTGCGATAAACCGTAGTGTCGCATTCAATATTTCTTTATTTCCTATGAAAAAAGTTACATCATAAATGTAACCAAGTATAACAATAAGGAGAAAAATGGGGGCTCTGCTGCCATGTCTTAGAAGTTAGTATCCGCAATTGTGCTCTGCTGCCATGTCTTTCTCCATGAACGTGTTGCATCCATTATAATGTCCTGCTCTAATTTAATTAGTGTGTGTTGTCAAATGCGCACTACAAATAATTTGTTGTTGTCAAAGCTTTTTGTGGTAAGTACCTTAAAAATTGGAGGATGTGTATTCTGTCCCCATTGATGGTTACTTATCAATTTACTCCTCTACAGATTTATCTTCATGCTCCAGCCTTATCATGGGCAATGTTTGGATGTTGTGTTGAATATAGAGCAAACACCAAGAGAAAGGGATAGATATGATACGCCTATAATGGTTTTGTAAGGTAGGCACTTATCCCAAGCAGCATAACTATGTTTAAGTATGAACTAAGAATAGTAGACAAATGCTCCAGTTTTTGTTCTGGAAAGTTATGTATAGAATGTGTCTTCTGCTGTATACAACTTTCTTCTTTTAAAAAAATTAACTAAACAGTTTATGTTTCTATCCTCACTTTTTTATCTGTTCAAATCCTATTTTACCTGGAATTTATTTGAAATTCTGGGTCACTTTATTTGTTGGTGTAGCAGCTTACACCCGCAAGAATACATTATCAATGAAACTAAATCTGGAAGGTTAAGACATTAGACATCTATTGACATGTACCAACATGTCATCTTTTTCCGTGTGGGATCTGATTTGAAGTTGGTTTGTTCTATTCTTTAGTAGTGATGCATACAGATATAATGAAAATAATTAAAAGTAGCACTTGCTTATGTGAGGTTCAGCGTTAGGGATAATTTTACCCGCTTGACCAAAACATTGGGACCAGCACCCTCGCGCCAAGGCTTACGATGAGCTCCAGGTTCTTGGATCTATTCAGGTCGCGATGACTGACGATGAGCTCTAGGTTCATGGCTCGCCAGGCTCCTCTTCGGTCGTCGCTACGTATCTCAGCTCCGGTAACCTTGTCAGACCTCACCTACGCACATCACATGGTTACTGCTCCTTCTGAGCCCTGCATATGTGCTTGCATCTCAGGAATTTCTTGGATCTATTCAGGTTGCGGTGGCTAATGATGATCTCCAGGTTCATGGCTCGCCAGGCTCCGCAGGCTCCACCAACAGCTGCCGCGCACACTTGCACAGGTCAGCTGAGATGCATTACATCCCCTCTCTGATTTATATAGACGGCTGCAAAACTATGGTCAGAAATTAGAGAGGGGAGCTAATTGATAGCACGGCTTAGAAATGGTCAGGGTAGTCCAAGGTCAAATAATATGCACATTAAATTAATATAATGAGCCATCTTCCCATGCCACGCACACACACTCGAGGGCTGGACGTGAGTACATGAGCTGATCAATTATGAGTCCCTTGTGTTGTGTCTTGGGGTGTGATCAGAGTTTTGGAGGATCAACAGAATTTAGCAACAGATAGCAGAATTTTGCAATGCATGCACTTTCAGAAAGGGGGGCGTGGTCCTGTTTCACCTCCACGAGGCTCTGCCGGTGCCAGTATGTGACTCAGCAATCTCTATAATTGGAGGAGATACTGTCAGATATAGACAGTGCCATCCGCATAGAGAAACATACGCATGATCTAGGGATATCAAATAAATAATGATAATTAGATCCATGTCTTGGGATGATTTAAACTCTATTTCTTTCATACCGTGTAGGTAGATTTCTTTAGAAAGACCAAGCATTATACGAATTAGCTTTCTGTCTTTCCACGGTATACAATCGTAACAGTCTTGCTATCTGAGCTACTCTTACTATGATTAGAGACTTAGCATCTCTTATTTATCACTAAGATTGCTTTTTTAATTCCTCTCCTATATTGTGATCTCAATTGCTTTAAGCAGTCCCCCCTGACCTTACATTTTGTGTTCTTGGGTACTATAGGAAAACTAATGAGTGTTTAGGATTCTGCACAGAACAGTTCTTGACGGTCTGCTAGCACACCTTGGATTATCACAAGCCGAGTACGAGCATGTTCTTCATGAGGACGGTACGATCCATGTGACCGTCTCTTTCAACACTTCTACTATTAACCTTGGGGGGCCAATCAGCGACATTTCTGTGCCAGGGCTTTATTGCACCGATGATGAGGCTACTGAGGATACCGCTGCGATAAAGGCTATCAGATACATAGAGGATATGACTAACATGGTTGTTAGAGACTTGAACTTTGCTTCATCCAAACGACATCAGCGTCGTACCGAGCGCTTCCGTCAGAGACCTAGACTTTGCTTCGTCCAAACGACATCAGCGTCGTGCCGAGCGCTTCCGGGAGCAGTTAAAGGAGTCAAGGACCAATAACATGATGCTTGCTAGAGGTTGGCTTCAAGCCGTGAGATACATGCGTTACTTTTCTGTGCACATTAGAAATGCTGTTGCCATGGACTACTCTGTTGGAGATCTTCCTGGCACTATGGAAGACACAAGCATATGCTTGGAAGGACATCTGTATAAAAGGTCATGCTATTAGACGGCGCATCTCCAAAGTCACAGCTGCTCCTATGCCTATCAAGGTGATTTCGTCTTGCCGTACATATATTGCACTTTCAAGATGCTTGGGTGCAGAACTCATTGTGCTCTATGTATCTCACAATTTGTTTGTATCAGGTTTATGTGAGGCGGTCACTGTGAACTAAATCGACAAGGCAGATGAATTACGCCACTTCTTAGTATGCTTAGTGATTATGGCTTCGTAGTTGACTCTTCTTATGTGTTCTCGCTTTTGGTATCAAACTTCATGTTGAATGGCCGTCTTCTGTGGTCGGATGAATGCACCAAGCTTGATTTTGTCTTCTAATCTGATATTGATCTTGAGATCCATTGTGTTTTGCTTCTGTCGCAATTGAATGTTTCTTTACTTCATTATCATCATGTATAAGTACAAATACTATACTTAGGTTCCTACTTGCATGTTGTTACATGCTTCGGTAAAACGTTGAGACCGGCACCCTCGCGCCAGGGCACGAATCCGATCTAGTTACTAGTATTGGCCAACTAGATTAGGGAGACCGTGCTGCAATACTGGCACTGAGGGGTTAGGAGTACCTTTGGTCTGTGACCTTTTAAATAAAAGTAGTAGAAAACTAGCGGCCGACTAGGTGCCGAATTAAAAAAGAGGAAAAGAAAGGAATCTTCCTGATGTGTGCTGTCATCGAGCTCAATTTTTGTCGGCGCACTACTACACATGCATGGTCTCCTTGGCTTGATCGCCTGCTTCTCCAAGACGCGCAAGGTAGAACGTCTCCGCGAGTTAGGTGTGCTGCTCATCACCGCAGCAGAGTCTGGATCTGACATACCGCCAGATAGTAGGCGTCACCGTCGTTATTTTCTCGACCCTGATCTGACTGCAAACAAAATAGACGACACGGTAGCAATGCTCGCCGAGGTGGCGCGGGCAAAGTAGATTTTCCTCCCATATATAAATTGCAGAAGCCAATAATAATAATAACGATAAACATCTTTGCATAATTAATTTGTGCAAATATATTGTTTAAAGAAAAAATGGCCTGGGCGGTGACACGGCGTGGTTGACATCGGCTCGGTGCGGCGAAAACATCGCACTAGTCGAAAACCGCAGGTCGTCCTTGGAACAGCAACGTCGATGCAACATAGTGGCGAAACAAGAATTCGCAAGGCGACATCATTGTTGCCACACATTAACTGCCTGTATACAAAACGATACTGGCTAAAGTAATAATTCCCAGGAGAAAAGGTACTAATTTGGAGAGATATCACCTGGTAGTAATATGAGTGGCTGGCCAAAACAAAGACAGACGGAGCAAAGTCTGATGAAAAGTTGTCCGGCCGCAAACGCAGAGTTGGTCGGGTAACAGGTGGGAAGCGACAAAGCCCTCCGCCGTATGACCTCCATATGAAATAGCTGAGTTGATACATCAAACCTCGGGAGAAGCGCTTCCAATTAGTACTACTAGTGGTAGCACTATATTTATTCCAGCAGCCATCACGTGAGATAGGGCCAATAGCTCCAAACTTCAGGTTACTTTAATCTGCAACGCACGCGCATAGTAGCAACAATAGTATTAGCTATTTTGAGAAAATCCATTAAATTTCCCAAAGGTCGATCGGATCTGCCCGAATTTGACAGGATGACGCGTGCTAGGCCTGCTGCCCTGGTACGCATGCCCCTGCGCGTGAGTCCTCGGTCAGGAAGGCTGCTTCCTTACGCCGGCCCTACCTGCGATCTACGCGCTCGTCAGCCGCCGTGTACGGAGACCGCCGCATATTTTTTCTTTCAAAGCTCAATTTCTGCAAACAAAAATTGCACAAGCCGACAGCAACAATTCTTAAAGAAAACAATTCACACGGAATAAATTTGACTGAAAAAATAGCACCCGATCATCCCATCGTTCCGCGGCGATGATCTAGCTGGCTCTCAATGAAAGCATCAATGTCGGTTCTATATCCGACATATCTCGTAGTAGGGGTCCTAAGCTAGGCATCTTGAAAAATGGTAACATGGACACAGGATTTTACCCAGGTTTGGGCTCTCTCGACAAGATAATACCCTGTGTCCTGCTTTTGATGTATTCATATGGGGTGTAGTACATAGTACATGTATCTACAACGAGATTGTTCTAATGAATCTTAGATCATCTATTGACTAGCCTAGTCTCGGTTTATATAATGTACCAGAGGCCTAGGGTTTTAGGAGAGTCCTCGGCTTGGGTGCCAAGTCTTGTGGAGTCTTCCTTGTATGCGGCATGGGCTGCCCAAAGTGGCCCATTAGTGAACCGCCATGGGGGTCCTCAGCTTGACCCACCTGGTCAGGAGACGACGTGACAAGTACCCCCTAGTCCAGGACACCGTCAGGGGGGGGGGGGGGGGTTGAGGAAATGACACGGCTACTGAAAATTTTACTACGCGGGAGTAAAATGTCGGGGCAATTGAAAATTTGGAAGATGCATCGCACACGGTCCCGAAATAACAACCGTGTGTTATCAAATAGAAAAACCCTCGAGCCGGGCAGATATTTTCAAGGGATGCAGGCGGGAGCGGGAACAACAAACATCACACAACGTCGAATCATAATAACCGTGTGTTATCAAACAGAAAAAACCTGCAGACGGGTAGATATTTTTTAGATTGCGAGGGAAGCCTCATGGAGCCCAATGTACTGTGCTGATGTGCGTGACAAGGGCACCGGCGTAGCACACGGTTAGTGTGAGTGAACCGTGTCTGTTATGTCATCCGACTTGTCTAATGTTCATCAACTTGGCGAAAATAATGCGGGAAAGGGTCAGAACACGAACACACTTGCATGTGGACCAAATATATGTATGAAAATGGTGGTTTGATGTTCAAATACCAAATGCACAAAGCGCATGGTAGTGCTTCCCCACCCCCCTCCTGTCGGCAGGAGGGGAATCCTAGCTATGAACGCATGCCCGCCCCCACGAAGGTTCACCTAGCAAAGTGCGAAGTAGCAGCCCTCCCCCCTCACACACACACAGACGCACACACTTTCAGTCGGCGGGAGAGCGAATCTCACCAAGATGTATCGTAAAACGGAGAAAGAAGAATCCACCTTGGTCGTACAACCTCTCTCTTGTTGTTGGTCAAAGTGATGGACGTCCACGCGACCCCAGAGATGGGCTAGCTCGTCAATAATCACGCAAGTAGCTCGTGCCCGAAGACAACCACTGCCTGCATGTGGCCCAAACATATGTATGGAGTGTTGATGTTTGAATACCCAATGGAACAACTTTGATGTGGCACCGTGCTTTGGAACCAGAAATCCCCACACGGAGCGAGGGTTAGTTGACGACGCGTTGTATATATGTATGTCACACCCCACTTCGAGCCAATGACGGGGAATCATGCATGCATGCATAGTGTGTGCTCAAACTTAGGTCTGGAATCTCACCATGACCTACTACGATAACACGAACCAAAGGAAGAATCCACCATCGTAACCTATCTCGTTGTCGGTCAAAGTGATCATGGATGTCCACGTGGGCCCACGAATATATAGGTTGTCGCTGATAACCATGTGAGGGAGAGTACCGTTCGAAGACAACCACTGCATGCATATGTATGTATGGAGGTGATGCGTGCATGTTTGAATACCATGCAAAACATTGATGCGGTGCGTGCGTCAAAAATCGTATAGTCCCCACACAGAGCGAGATCGGTTCATGACGTGTCGTGGTACTGCCTCTCCCCCCGCTGCCCACTTCAACTCGGTGGGAGGGATTCATGCATACACATGCATGTGTGCTCAAAATATATCATGTCATCCCAGAGCATGACCTATATACCGTAATACAAACCAAAAAATAATCCCCTCCTAAATCAAATTAACCTCTCTCGTTGTCAACCAAAGTAGTGATGGACCAAGCGGGCCCATAGATGGAAAGCATCGATATCGCTAATAACCGCATGAGTGGGTGCCAGAGGACAACCGCCATCGCTTTGCATGTGGGCCAAACATATGTATGGAGAGGTGTGTGTGTGGTTCTGATGTCTGAACACCCAAAATGCACAACTTTGATGTGGCACATGCCTCGAAAATCGTAAAGTCCCCGCACAGAGCAAGGTTCATGGAGCGTACCATATATGCTGGTCCCCTTCCCCCTCTTTGACGCATACTATATGCTCCTACCATAATACAAACCAAAAGGAATCCTCCTTGATGGTGAAATTAATAAACCTCTCCCGATGTAGGTCAAAGTGATGCATGCATGGATGACGACCTCGCGGGCCCACAGATGGAAGCGTCACACGTGAGTGTCCTAGGATAACCACCGCCTGCATGCATGTGGCCCAAAGAGGTGTTGTGTGATGTTTGAATAGCCAATGCACAACTTTGATGTGGCACGTGCCTCGGAAACCGAAAAGTCCCAACACTAAGTGAGGTATGTTCATGGACACGTATGTAGTATATATGTTGGTCCCCTCCCACCTCTTTGACGCATACTATATACTCCCACCATAACACAAACAAAAAAGAATCAACCTTGCTGGTCAAATTAACCTCTCTGCCGGCTGTTGGTCGAAGTGATGGACGACGACCTCGCGGGCCCACAGAAAGCGTCACACGCGAGTATCGAGTGTTGTGTAGGACAACCATCAACTGCATGTGGCCAAAACATGTATGTATAAAAGGGTTGTGTAATGTTTTAAATAACGAATTCACGACTTTGATGTGGCATCTGCCTCACAAAACGGCCAACACACATGGTGGCTCATGACTCGTAGTGTACTGTCAGCCCCCCACCCCAGACGCACACACACACACACCGCGCATCCACCAGAACTATGAGGCATGTTAAATTTTTCCTCGGTGAACATATGTTACCAAAGGAGAGACATTTTAATTTTGAAAAAAACCAGAGATCATTAAGACGTTTTAGTAGATTGATTGATTTTCTAGGGGTATAATGTGCAAAAATCAAATTTGAGCTACATACACACGTGACAGTGCACCTAAATGGATTGGAAAAACACATGTGTCTCACTGGGTGCATGTTTACTCCCCGTGCAAGAAATTTCAAACATTAAGAATCTTAATTTTTTAAATCTAGTACATCCAAAACTATTTGAAATTCATGAACTTATCGTGTTGTCATATGGACACCAATACACAGTGGTATTGTACCTTTTTGTCAAATTTGAGACAAGTTTTGATGTAATTTTTATCTTCTTACAAATGGGAGATTATTAATAACTGGGAACCAATATCGCAAACGAATTATTTATTCGAACCGTGGGCATTAGACCAACAATGGATACGTGCCATGCTTCGGTTAAGCAATAAAGTGGCAACATTAATCATCAAAATAGAAAAATAATATATGTGCCGCCACGCGTTCCGTGTGTCGTGCAAGCAGACGTGAGTTGACGGGACACATGCGAGCAGTCCACCGCGTAGGCAGACCAGGAGGCGTGCGTGCAGGTTTGTGAATTGACGGAAGGCGTGCTCGCTGCATAGTGTCATTGGTAGGCATGCGAGTAGCTGTGTGAA
Organism: Thinopyrum elongatum; assembly: GCA_011799875.1. Taxonomy (NCBI): domain Eukaryota; kingdom Viridiplantae; phylum Streptophyta; class Magnoliopsida; order Poales; family Poaceae; genus Thinopyrum; species Thinopyrum elongatum. Next base: position 124,593,840 of record CM022301.1, read on the forward strand.
ATGACGGTAGGCATGCCAGTAGTCCGCTGCGGAGGCTCACCGGGAGGCGAGCCAGCGGTTTGACCGCCGCCCGCCTCTCTCCCACTACTCCATATCAATCGCACGCCCGAGCGGGCGCACCCCCCATCCTAGCCACACACACAATTGTCTCTCTCCGCCTGCATCCTCGACGCCGCTCTCAGTCCTCACCGTCGTCAGTGTATGAGGATGCGGCTGAAGCGCCCCATCGGAGGGAGTGGCGACGCCGGGGCTGCTGAAGCACCAGAGCACGGTGTGAAGATGGAGACAGAGGTTGTCGTCGCTGCCGACGAGGTCTCGCTGCACCTTGACGTCGTCGACGGCGTCGTGCTTCCATAGCCGGAGTTGGAGGTCCAGACCGACTCCGGCGACGAGTCCGGTGACGACTCCGGCGACGACTCCGACGACGACGAACAACCGGTTAGTCATCTATACCCATTTATGTGTCAAATATATCCTAGGGTTTCTCTGGTTACTACTGCCACCCCTTTTTTGAAATAGAAATCCTATGGTTATGTTCTCTCAATCCATGAAATCTGAGTAAGTTTCGTTAGATCCGTGTAGTGATTGATTGTTTGAATGGTACAAATGATAAGTGATTAGTTGTTTCATCTGTACAAATGATTTCTGCTAATAATCCGACTAGGGTTAGTGTTCGTGCTAATAATTCCTAGCCAGGTCTTGACAATTGAGTTTTGAATGACCTACATATATGTTTGTTCCATATTTTTCTTTCAAGATTGGTCTGTACATAGACGATGGTGCTTAAAAATCGAACCATAATCTTTGGATATGTCTAAAAAATAGCCATAAATTCCTAATCCTACTTTACGGCATGTAAAAATTGATTTGATGCCAAATTTTGGCAACTGTCAAATATTCGCTAGAGATTAGTTTGTATTCCAAATTTGACGCCACATCTTTTTTTCAAGATTGGTCTGTACATAGAAGATTGTGTTTAAAAACCGAACCATAATCTTTGGACATGTCTAAAAAAATAGCCATAAATACATAAATTCCTAATCCTACTTTACAGCATGTAAATATTGATTTGATGCCAAATTTTGGCAACTGCCAAATGTTCGCTAGAGATTAGTTTGTATCCAAATTTGACGCCATATTTTTTTACTATATGTATAGGTGCTATCTGACGATGTCGACAGCAAGGATGAAGATGGCCAGAGGAGGTACAAGAGGCAAATCCTCAGGGAGCTTTATGCGGGAATTCATAACAAGCGTATTAGGACCTGGAACTAGGGCTTTCGATGCCCATTTTGCAACCAAAAGCTTCATGACGCGTATGAAATTGTTCTGGCACATGCAAGAGGACGAGTCGTTGGCTCCTTCAGGAAGAAGTATTCTCGCAGGGTGGCGCATGCCGCGTATGCTGAGTACCTGGAGAAGCTTCACGATCGTGCCGGCAGATGAGATGAGATGTGGGATTGAACTATGTATGGCTATGTAGTGTCTTAATTATAAATGTGCTTGAGTATGCTTAATGACGGTTGAACTATATATGGTTGAACTATGCTTGTGTACACTTATTATCTATGCCTGAGTATGTTTAATCTATGTTTACTTATGTCTAAATATGGGATATGGATGCAATCAGTTCAGTTGACGGGATTTTATGCATATTAAGGTGAATGTTTAGCGTGGTTAAAAATTTCAGACTCAACCGACGAAGGAAAAGTGAAACCACCCTGAAACATGTTTATTTTTCCAGTTACGTCAATCACACATGGTTCCCAAATTGGAACCGTGTGCAATGACTTTCATTTTCCTAGTTACGTCAATCACACACGGTTGGCTCTAGCAAACCGTTGCCTCCGAAACTCTTTGTGGGACAGAAAACCCTCACCACCCAATTCAAAAAGGAAAAAAGAAAACCCTCACCATCCCCACGTCACAAAAACCCTCACCCCGCCCGCCACCCCCCCGGTCTCCATTCAAACCTGCACAAGCTCCTCCACGACTCTACATGGCTCCGCCTATCGCCGCGGCAACCACTTAGCTTGACACCTGCCGCCGCCGCCAGGCTGCCGGCAAACCCCACCGCATTTCGCCACTTCTGCTTGCCACCGCCTATCGCCATCGACTTTCTCGACGCTGCTCGCCGTTGACCCAGCTCCGCCTGATTGGGGAATCCGCGGTATTTAGGGTTTTTTTCTCATGGACAACAAGGTAAGTAATTTACTGAGATATTCTCTCATCTCTTACCCCGGTTCATCTGCCTCCTTTAATCACCCGGCCGAAATCGCCATGAATTCATTTTTATTCGAGCTGATTTGAGGGTTTTCTGTCATTCATAGAGTGTATAGTGCGTGAACACATCAGGACTTTGCAGCCTCGGCAAGACATCCATGGAGTTCCATCTCACCGTACCAGATGACTTCAGGATGCGCACGGTATGTTCAATATCACCCTTCATCGGTTGGCATGGCCTACTTTCCTGAACAAATACTATATATTGCTACATTTGGATAAAAGGTGCCACATGCAGCATATACGTCAAAGGGGATTTTTTTCCTCTTCTTTCTATATTAGGAAAATTAATGATGTATTGTTCTTTTGATTACTCTCATATTTCCATGACATCATGGTTACACTATTTGTTTTATTATAGTTTTTTGTCCTTTGATTCCAGTTGTTGTACTGTTCTTTCAATTTCGCCCATATTTGCATGTTACCATATTCTTTAACAATCCTATCATTTTCTGCAGCACATCCCTTGCTAAGCAACAGCATCTGTAGTACACAATCTTGCCCTTTACATAACTCAAGATTGCAGGGACAATGTCATACTGAACACAAACCATGGATTTACAATCGTTGCTTCTGTAAGACTTGATGAACGTGGTCACTCCTATTGTGGCACATGCCTTTGGACAGAAATTTCTAAGTTTTATATACTGAAAGCTGGCACTAAAATTGCACTGCACATAAAAGAGCCTGGTCATGAGATATATGCTAACTTCCCCAACGATATCATCCGTCCAGACTTTGTTCGAAGTAAGTGTTCTATTCAAGTATCTGCATGTTGACTGACCCAGCAATATCAAAGGAATTGTGTGGTATTTAAGCAACCAATTGTTATTCCATTTTCTTACTATATTCCTACCTACTAACTTCTAGTTACCAATACACTTTTCTTTTACCCTGTTTTAACTAAATATTCCCTATACTCCCACTTCTATTAGAAAGCGCCGCTGGCGAGGAGACTCCGAGGTGGAGAACGAGGCTGCCAACAAGCGGAGGTGGGTCGAGCAAGAATCGCAAGCGACTCCAGCAGGCCTAGACTTCATCAGCAGCCTCCCCAATGATATGTTGATAGTCATCATCTCCCTCCTCCCAATCAAATATGGGGCGCGGACAACCGTCCTTTCCCGACGGTGGCGCCCCCTATGGCACTCCACCCCTATCGACCTCATCGATGCCCACAAGCTCTGCCATGGCTATCGCAAAAGCTTGGATGTGTTCTCCTAGATCCTCGACAGTCACCATGGCCCAATCAGAGGCCTTAGCATAGGCAAGTTCCATTCCAACGGCAAGGACCGAGCCAAGCTTGACGAGTGGTTCCGATCCCCCGCCCTAGATCAGCTCGAGGATCTCAGTTTTAATGATAGGCATATGTGCTCGCTGCCAATGTCTGCGCTCCGCCTCGCGCCCATGCTGCGCCTCGCCAAGTTCATGAACTACAATTCCTCCCCCCTTAATGACGCGTCCGCTCTTTCTCTACCATGACTGAAGCACCTCGAGCTCATCGCCGTCTGCATCCCAAAGGATGACATGGAGCTCCTGCTCCGCGGCTGTACTACACTCGAGTACCTTCGTCTTCAGGCGTTCAATGGGTTGAGTAGCTTCCACATCACCTCCATGACTCTCCAGACTATTTATGTGTGTTGCTGGTGCTGCAATAAGAGATCACAAAAGGTGTACCACAATATGGTCATTGAGGACACACCTTCACTTGAGAGATTACTTGTAGTTGATCAACAAGGTCCAACAAGAATCAATGTCATTTCTGCGCCGAAATTGACAGTGGTGGGCTACTTGTCTATCAAATGCTCCGAACTTGTTATTGGATCCACACCCGTTCAGGTACAACAGTCGCCTTCTTCCTCGCCTTCTTGATATCAACATTATTTCTAATTTTGAAGATGTATGTTCATCTGTCATCCAGAAAATGATTCCGACAAGCTTGACCCCGAATCTACGCACAGTGAAGGTCTTGGCACTAGAATCTATCGACCCCAACCTGGACCAAGTTGTCAGTTTCCTGAGATGCTTTCTGTGCTAGGAGAAGCTATATATCGAGGTGATGTTCGTTTCCTGTTAAATGTTAACCATAAGGGAGTTCAATTTTTGGCACCTTTTCCCAAGTTTACAATGACAATGTACTACGATTTCTGAAGGAATTTGGGAGGATTTCAGTACATACATGTTTTCCCCCCATATTGGTTACTTGATTCATATGGTTACAATCCATAAGCATTTCTCCTTTGGATTCATCTGTACTAGTTTTCTTAGGAAAATTTTCATCCACTCCAACCTCTTGTGAAGAAAGATACATTTTTCTAGATTGTAATCAAATGCCCATGTTAATCATGTCGGATCGAAGATGGCACGTTAATGCATTTTACAAATCCCTCAAACCAAATAGGCCTATAGTAGTGTTCAAAACAGCATGTAGGCACTAACACGTTCTCTTCTTTTGCAGATAATATTAGGCCCGGTGTGGATAATGTGATACAATATAACAATCACATTGAATGCCTAGATCTGCATCTCTCAGAAATTACTTTGAACTCCTACCGAGGGACCTTACCAGAGATTATATTCGCCAGGTTCTTTGTTGTCAGAGCAAGGGTGCTAAAGGTAATGAGGTTTGCACTATGATGTCGCTTGAACTACGTCGGTATTTCCCCAAAGAGGAAGGGATGATGCAGTACAGCTACGGTAGGTATTTCCCTTAGTTATGAAACCAAAGTATCAATCCAGTAGGAGAACCAAGCAACACTATGTAAGCGATACTTGCACACAAAGAACAAATACTTGCAACCCGATGCTTATGAGGGGTTGCCAATCCCTCTACGGGTAACGGTGCCAGAATTTGTCAAGTTGACGGGATAAAAATAGTGGTAGATTGGATAAATAGATCTCGATAAAACATGAAATAAAATAAGTTATAAAAAAGTTCATCAAGGTATTTTTGGGTTTTTGGAATACTAGATCTGAAAACAAAAGCAAATAAAAATATATCTCAAAGCAAATATGATAAAGAATAGATCCGGGGCCCGTAGATTTCACTAGTGGCTTCTCTCGAGAAAATAGCATACGGTGGGTAAACAAATTACTGTTGGGCAATTGATAGAAGATCGAATAATTATGACAATATCCAGGCAATGATCATTATATAGGCATCACGTCCAAGATTAGTAGACCGACTCCTGCCAGCATCTACTATTATTACTCCACACATCGACCGCTATCCAGCATGCATCTAGTGTATTAAGTTCATGGAGAAATGGAGTAATGCAATAAGAACGATGATATGATGTAGATGAGATCTATTCATGTAGGAATAGCCCCCATCTTGTTATCCTTAATAGCAACGATACATGCATGTCTTGCTGCCCCTTCTGTCACTGGGAAAGAACACCACACGATCGAAGCCATCACAAAGCACCTCTTGCCATGGCAAGAAAAATCAATCTAGTTGGCCTAACTAAACCAAAAATTTGAAGAAGAAACACGAGGCTATAAGTAATCATGCATATAAGAGATCAAAGAAAACTCAAATAACTTTCATGGATATAGATCTGATCATAAACTCAAAGTTCATCGGACCCCAACAAACACACCGCAAAAAGAGTTACATCAAATAGATCTCCAAGAGACCATTGTATTGAGAATCGTAAGAGAGAGAGGAAGCCATCTAGCTACTGCCTACGGACCCTTAGGTCTATGGTGAACTACTCACGCATCATCGAAGAGGCACCAATGAGGATGATGAACCCCTCCGTGATGGTGTCTAGATTGGATCTCGTGGTTCTGGAACTTGCGGCGGCTGGAATTGTGTTTCGTCGACTCCCCTAGGGTTTCTGGAATATTGGGGTATTTAGACCGAAGAGGCGGTGTGGGAGGTCACCGAGGGGGCACAACCCCCCTGGGCGCGCCTGTGCTCCTGAGCGTGCCCTGGTGGGTTGTGCCCACCTCGGGCCTCCCCTCTGGTACTTCTTTGGCCCATGTGGTGTCTTCTGGTGCAAAAAAAATCTCCAAAAAGTTTCGCTGCGTTTGGACTCTGTTTGATATGGATATTCTGCGAAGTAAAAAACTAGCAAAAAATAGCAACTCGCACCGGGCACTATGTCAATATGTTAGTCCCAAAAAATGATATAAAGTTGCTATAAAATGATTGTAGAATATCCAAGAATGATAATATAACAACATGGAACAATCAAAAATTATAGATACATTGGAGACGTATCAACATCCCCAAGCTTAATTCCTGCTCGTCCTCGAGTATGTAAATAATAAAAACAGAATTTTTGATGTGGAATGCTACCTAACATGTTCATAACATATTAATTTTCTTTTTTAGCATGGACATTTGGACTTTTATATGGTTCAAAGCAATAGTCTAGTTTTAACATGAAGATTTCAATACTCAAGCATATCAACAAGCAACCATGACTTTCAAAATATCAACACTAAAGAAAGTTATCCCTAGCCCATCATGCTCAACCATTGAACCATTCATGAAACACACTCGCATAGTAGCTACATCCAATGCTCAAGTATGATCATAGTGCCCCCTAGTTGGTGCTTTTTAAGAGAAGATGGAAACTCAAATAAAAATTGAATGAAGTAAATAGATAGGCCCTTTGCAGAGGGAAGTAGGGATTTGTAGAGGTGCTAGAGCTCAAAGCTTAAATTGAGAGATAATTTTTTTTTGAGAGGCATACTTTTCCCGTCAATGAAAATGACTGAGTAATTCCCAACACTTTCCATGCTAGATATATCATAGGCGGTTCCCAAATAGAAAATAAAGTTTATTCCTTTTTCCACCATACTTTCACACTCCACGGCTAGCTGTATCCACGGGTACCGTCCATACCAACACTTTCCAAGGAATTTATTATTTGACAACATAAAGTAAATTTCTTTTTCATTTTGGGACTGGGCATCCCTATTACCGCCGTACTCTCATGCAATGACAAGTGAATAAACACTCAACTTGAGAATAACGCATCTAGCATGGAAAATATTGGCCACCCCATGCCGCTTCATGAGCGGTACGGGCACACAAAAAGGAAATTCATTTTGAAAATTAGAGATGGCGCATACAAATTTGCTTAGAACAGCAAGGAAATACCGCATATAGGTAGATATGGTGGACTCATATGGCAAAACTAGGTTTAAAGATTTTGGATGCACAAGTAGTATTTCTACTTAGTACAAGTGGAGGCTAGCAAAAAGATTGAGAAGCAACCAACCAAGAAACGAAAAATCACATAAGCGAGCATTAAGCATAACTAACACCAAATAATGCACCACAAGTAGGATGTAATTTCATTGCATAACTATTAACTTTTGTGCTTGCATAGGGAATCACAAACCTTAACACCAATATTCCTACTAAAGCATAATTACTCACAAACATGACTCACATATCATTACCATCATATCTCAAAACTATTACAAAGATTCAAGTTTATTTTGTCCAATGATCTTCATGAAAGTTTTCATTATATCCGTCTTGAATACCTATCTCTTTGGGACTAGTTTCATATATTGCAATTGCTTTTGACAAGCTCAAACAAATCTAAGTGAAGAACATGAGCATAAAATTTTCATCTCTCAAAATAATATAAGTGAAGCATGAGAGAATTTCTTCAAAAATTTACTAACTCTCAAATAAATCTAAGTGAAGCATGAGAGCATTTCTTCAAACATATTAAAGCACACCGTGCTCAAAAAGATATAAGTGAAGCACTAGAGCAATTCCATAGCTCAAAAAATTTAAGTGAAGCATAGAGCAATTCTAACAAATCATAGCATAATTTTGGCTCTCTCAAATAGGTGTGTTCAGCAAGGATATTTGTGACAAACTAAAAAGCAAAACAAGCAAAGAATCATATGATACAAGATGCTCCAAGAAAAACTCATGATGTGTGACGAATAAAAATATAGCTCCAAGTAAAATATCGATGGTCATTAGAAGAAAGAGGGGATGCCACTCGAGGCATCCCCAAGCTTAGTTGGTTGTTTCTCCTTGAATATTATCTTGGGGTTCCATGGGGCATCCCCAAGCTTAGGCTCTTTTCACTCCTTATTCCTTCATCCATCATGATCTCACCCAAAACTTGAAAACTTCAATCACACAAAACTTAACAAAACCTTCGTGAGATCCGTTAGAATAAGAAAACCAATCTTCACTTTAAGTACTATTACAAACCCATTCATATTTTATTATTGCATTATATATACTGTATTCTAACCTTGTCATGGCTTATACCCCCAATACAATCCATAGATTCATCAAAATAAGCACACAATGCAAAGAAAACAGAATCTGTCAACAACAGAACAGTCTGTAAAGATGCGAATTTTTCCATACTTCTGTAACTCCAAAAATTCTGAAACATTAGGACAACAGAGTCAATATGTATATCAATCTTTTGTAAAATTTCATAATTTTTCGTCACTTCTGTGAATTTAAACAATTATGTTACTGGATGCAAAAGTTTCTGTTTTTCAACAGGATCAAATCAACTATCACCAAAGCTATCCCAAAGGCTTTACTTGGCACAAACACTAATTAAAACATAAAAGACACAATCATAACATAGGCATAATTTTTCAAACACTCAATAACAGAAGGAAAAAGGCAAAAATAAATTTTATTCATTGGGTTGCCTCCCAACAAACGCTATCGTTTTATGCCCCTAGCTAGGCATAATGCATAGATTCCAGTATTATCATCTTTAGTTTTAGATCCATAGGATGCCCTCATGATTGATTCTTATGGTTGCTTAATTCTTGTTCTATAGAAGTGTTCCATACCCTTTCTTAGTGGAAATTGAAATTTAATATTGCCTTCTTTCATATCAATCATGGCACCAATAGTACGTAAAAACGGTGTACCAAGTATAATTGGACAAGACGGATTGCAATCAATATCAAGAACAATAAAATATATGGGCACATAATTTCTATTTGCAATAATAAGAACATCATGGATTCTTCCCAAAGGCTTTTTAATAGCGGAATCCGCCAAGTGCAAATTTAGAGAATACTCTTCAATATCGGTAAGACCAAGCACATCACATAAAGATTTCGGAATTGTGGAAACACTAGAACCCAAATCACATAAAGCAAAGCACTCATAATTTTTAATCTTGACTTTAGTGGTAGGTTCCCATTCATTATGTAATTTTCTAGGAATTGAAATCTCTAATTCCAATTTTTCTTCTAAAGCTTTCTTCATGGCATCTACGATATGTTGAGTAAAAGCTTTATTTTGTTCATAAGCATGGGGTGAATTTATCATGGATTGTAACCAAGAAATACATTAAATCAAAGAGCAACTATCACAATTAAAGTCTTTGTAATCCAAAAGAGTGGGCACATCACTAGTTAAAGTTTTGACCTCTCCAAACCCACTTTTATCAATTTTTTCATCAAGATTTTCACCCTCCGAATTATCGGGACGCCTTCTAACTAAAGTTAACTCTTCTTCAGTCCCTTTATCATCAATGTTAATTTTACTAAACGTAGAATCAATAGAAGAAACACCAATTACTTTAAGATCTTCATCATTTTTATGAAAGCAATCACAAGAAAACGCTCTTTCCAAAAATTCTCTTTTAGCTCTAAGCATAGAGGTTCTTTTCTTACTTTCATCCATAGATACATATAAAGCTTTAATTGATTCATAAACTTTGGGTACAAAAATTTTCAACTTGAGATTTTCTACATCGTGAGAAATTCTATCAATGCTTCTAGACATATCATCAATCTTATTCAACATTTCTTCTATCATAGTGTTGAAAACTTTTTGAGCATTGATAAATTCTTTAATATTATTCTCAAGATCAGACGGGTTCCTATTATTATTGTAAGAAGAATTACCATAGAAATTACCATAATTATTAGAGGAATTTCCAGGAAAAGGCCTAGGATTAAAATTACCTCCATAAGCATTGTTATTGAAATTATTTCGCGAGATAAAATTCACATCTACGGGATCACTATTTTGCTCAATCAAAGTAGACAAAGGCACATCATTAAGATCAATAGGAGCACTTTTATTAGCAACCAATTTCATGAGAGCATCTACTTTTTCACTCAACGTGCTAATTTCTTCAACCGGATTAACCTTTTTACTAGTAGGTGCTCTTTCAGTATGCCATTATGAATAATTTGCGATGATATTATCTAGCAATTTAGTAGCTTCACCCAAAGTAATTTCCATAAAAGTACCACTCGCATCGGAATCTAAAAGATTTCTAGAAACAAAGTTCAATCCCGCATAAAAATTTTGTATGATCATCCAAAGATTTAAACCATGAGTAGGACAATTTCTTAGCATCAACTTCATTCTTTCCCAAGATTGTGCAACATGTTCATGCTCAAGTTGCTTAAAATTTATGATTTGAGTTCTAAGCGAAATAATTTTCGCGGGCGGAAAATACTTAGTAATAAAAGCATCTTTGCACTTATCCCAAGAATAGATACTATTGCGAGGCAAAGAAGAAAACCAAATTTTTGCACGATCCCTCAAAGTGAAAGGAAATAATTTCAACTTCACAATATCATTGTCCACATATTTTTTCTTTTGCATATCACACAATTCTATGAATGTGTTTAGATGGGACGCGGCATCCTCATTAGGAGTACCGAAAAATTGATCTTTCATAACAAGATTCAACAAAGCGGCATTAATATCACAAGATTCCACACTAGTGACGGGAGGAGCAATTGGAGTACTAATAAAATCATTGTTATTGGTATTGGAAAAATCATACAACTTGGTGTTTTCTTGAGTCATCGTGACTACGCAAACAAGATTGGAAACAGATATGACGGGAAAAAGGCGAACGAAAAAGAGGGCGAATAAAACGACAAATTTTTGTGAAGTGGGGGAGATGAAAACAAGAGGCAAATGGCAAATAATGTAAATTGCAAGGAGATGAGATTTGCGATTAGGAACCTGATAGATGTTAATGATGTCTCCCCGGCAACGGCGCCAAAAATTCCTTTTGATGTCGCTTGAACTACGTCGGTATTTCTCCAAAGAGGAAGGGATGATGCAGTACAGCGACGGTAGGTATTTCCCTCAGTTATGAAACCAAGGTATCAATCCAGTAGGAGAACCAAGCAACACTATGTAAATGGTACCTTCACACAAAGAACAAATACTTGCAACCCGACGCTTATGAGGGGTTGTCAATCCCTCTACGGGTAACGGTGCCAGAAATTGTCAAGTTGACGGACAAACATTGTGGTAGATTGGATAAATAGATCTCGATAAAACGTGAAATAAAATAAGTGATAAAAAAGTGCAGCAAGGTATTTTTGGGTTTTTGGAATACTAGATCTGAAAACAAAAGCAAATAAAAATAGATCTCAAAGCAAATATGATAAAGAATAGATCCGGGGGTCGTAGATTTCACTAGTGGCTTCTCTCGAGAAAATAGCATACGGTGGGTAAACAAATTACTGTTGGGCAATTGATAGAAGATCGAATAATTATGACGATATCCAGGCAATGATCATTATATAGGCATCACGTCCAAGATTAGTAGACCGACTCCTGCCTGCATCTACTACTATTACTCCACATATCGACCGCTATCTAGCATGCATCTAGTGTATTAAGTTCATGGAGAAACGGAGTAATGCAATAAGAACGATGACGTGATGTAGACGAGATCTATTCATGTAGGAATAGCCCCCATCTTGTTATCCTTAATAGCAACGATACATGCGTGTCTTGCTGCACCTTCTGTCACTGGGAAAGAACATCGCACGATCGAAGCCATCACAAAGCACCTCTTCCCATGGCAAGAAAACTTGATCTAGTTGGCCTAACTAAACCAAAGATTCAAAGAAGAAATACGAGGCTATAAGTAATCATGCATATAAGAGATCAAAGAAAACTCAAATAACTTTCATTGATATAGATCTGATCATAAACTCAAAGTTCATCGGATCCCAACAAACACACCGCAAAAAGAGTTACATCAAATAGATCTCCAAGAGACCATTGTATTGAGAATCAAAAGAGAGAGAGGAAGCCATCTAGCTACTGCCTACGGACCCTTAGGTCTACGGTGAACTACTCACGCATCATCAGAGAGGCACCAATGAGGATGATGAACCCCTCCATGATGGTGTCTAGATTGGATCTCGTGGTTTTGGAACTTGCGGCGGCTGGAATTGTGTTCCGTCGACTCCCCTAGGGATTCTGGAATATTTGGGTATTTATAGAGCAAAGAGGCGGTGCCGGAGGTCACCGAGGGGGGCACAACCCCCCTGCGCGTGCCTGGGCTCATGGGCGCGCCCTGGTGGGTTGTGCCCACCTCGGGCCTCCCCTCTGGTACTTCTTTGGCCCATGTGGTGTCTTCTGGTCCAAAAAAAATCTCCAAAAAGTTTAGCTGCATTTGGACCCCATTTGATATGGATATTCTGCGAAGTAAAAAACAAGCAAAAAACAGCAACTGGCATTGGGCACTATGTCAATAGGTTAGTCCCAAAAAATGATATAAAGTTGCTATAAAATGATTGTAAAACATCCAAGAATGATAATATAATAGCATGGAACAATAAAAAATTATAGATACATTGGAGACGTATCACCCTACATTTATTTCACAAAAATGAATGGTTTGTTGATCAGCACCGGCGGCTGTGGCAGAATGGAAAAGGCGCCGAAAAAGCTGAAGTTCATTTTGGAACTTCAGATGACAGAGTAATCAAAAGTCATTGTGTCAACCCCATACATGACTTGTCAGTGGCTGATCCCTTTGTAGAAATGATGAGGTTTCGAAACCAGCCTTAGTAGTGGTAATATTAGTTTGAACCTCTCTTATATCCATGTTCAGCTGAACAGCATGGGCGTTTGCAGCTGAATGAGCTAAATTTCATTTCTAATATTAGTTTAAACCTTGTAATCTTCGAATTTGAGCCATATAACTCTGGAATTTGAACCTTGTAATATTTCGGGCTTTTGTGGTACAATCGTTGAAATGGCATCATATGAGACTCGTATATTGGTAGTACTATTTGACCTTAATATGCAATGGACTTAGATTTTATTAACCATTCTCGAACGTGTTTCCCTTGTCGATCTCATAGCACAAGATCTGTATAGCTAACTCGACTACGATCTTCGACATTATTGCACACAGTTGGTTTCTTCAAACGTGTGCCCTGTAGAGCACATAATTAATTATCGCACTCGAGTGTCCATCATCACCCTTCTATGTAACTTTGACCTCATCACCCAGGGTAAACTTATGATCGAAATCATTCCACGCAATTCGTTTTTGCAAAGCTTTTTGCTAATAAACGCCCACGATTTGCCCCTCTTCTAGCCGACGCGTGGCCAAACTAGGCGGGCGGGAAGCTTGCGCGGTTGCGCGGGAACAGGCTCACCAATGTTACATTTGGCGCCTCTTCGAGCCCACGCGTGGTCAAACGAAACGCGTGTGGGGTGCTCAAGCATGCACTGGAATCCTCCGCTATGAACATGGTGACAAGACATGACGATTACAGGCCGGTCGGCCCCCATTTATTACAGCGGCCATTTAACCCTTGTGTCTCTTCAACCTTTCGATCGCACCCCAGTATTGCAAGAAGCACACCCACCACGACAAATTTTTAGATGGTATGCTGCGCAGCTCCAATGGCGCTCCGAGCGGCTGCCGACGACGAGCAGCAGTTCACCATGCATGCCGTGGTGGACACCCACAGAAGGTTCACGGAGCTCTCGGTGGTGTACACCAACATCCCGGTCTGGGTGGAGCACTCCATCCACATCATGGAGCTGTTGCTTCCTGAGGAGAAGTACAAGGTGGTCGGGTTCGACCTCGAGTACACCCGCGCTCGTGTCGGGTCTCGTCCCAAGGTCACCGTCGCCCAGATGTGCGTGCGCAATCACATCATGGTCTACCACTACTGCCTGGCCACAAGGCCTTGCGAGCGTTTCACCAGGTTTGCCGACATCACCAACGATGTAAAGGTGCTCAAGAATTCGGGCATCGCCTGCCAGAATCTTGTCGACATCCAGGGCCAATACAAGATCTCGGGTAGCAAGAAGCATGAGAAGGACTCACTGGTTCACCTCGCAAAGGCCATCATCGACCCCTACTAGAGAGACATGAAGGATTCCTGCAACAAGGACTAGCGTGCCTGGCACTCGGTCTAGATGGAGAAACTCGACAAAGCTCACATCGTGTACGCGGCCAAGGAGGCCTACACGAGCTACGAGATGTACAGGCGGATCGTTGACATGAGGAAGTGCCTCCTTCCCCAAAACGGTCAGGGATCCAGCCAGAAGCAGAGCAATGGCAAGCGTCATCACAACAAGAAGTAGATGATTAGATGCTCGTTTCTCCTAGTTTAGTATGCATGTAATTGTTTACTTTGGTGTGTGGAAATATTATGTGTGTAGTCACTTATGTAATTTTATGCTTAATTTGGTTATGCAATGTTGTTCTTATAAGTATATATGTTGATGTTCTGTAGACAGAACGTAGATGTTGTGCGGACAGAGCAAATCACATCGCACACTGACTAAACAATGGAACCCGTCGGTGATGATTTCATCAATCGCTCACAATTGTATACCAGCAATCGTTTGGTCACAACACACACGGCTTGTTAACAGGAATTGTCTGTGTTGTTATCGGTCTTCCCACACATTTCTGATTACTGACTTGTTTGCCGCGTATCACACACATCTTGTTAAGTTGAACTATTTTTGTTGTGTTGCCTAATCGCAAAAAGTTCATCCGAGTGAACTGTATGACATATATTGCACACACCTTGATCCGGCTGACTGTTTCTGTTGTGTTGCCTAATCACAAACAGTTCATCTGAGTGAACTGTATGATGTATATCACACACATCTTCATCTGTCGGACCGTTTCTCCTGTTCTGCTCATCGCAAACAGTTCATTCGACTGAACTGTGTGCTACCCATCGCACACGCAACTACAATCTGAATCGTGTTTGATGTCTCCGCCATCGCAAATATTTTGTATCTTTTTGACGGTTTTATTACATCACCGTTTGTGATTAATGCATCGCACACAGTTTCGTCGAAGGGTCTCTGACTGTAGTGTCGCGTTAGCAGCATCCTGCAGTAGTGATATCATCACAAGAAAAACAAATGCCAATAACCATGGGCTTGTCATCTATGCCATATGTGCAAATTGGGTTTATTTTAATGGCATATGCATAGTCACTACGATGAGATTGCAAATATGACATATGGTTGATCTCATGCATAGCATGTGACAAGACAAGCGGATTATCAAACATGATGTGACCGAGAGAATTATCACACGAAATCCTACGCAACATGACATCATAACTAATAAACTCCACATGGAAATCATCAAACTCATCATAAATGGGTAAATCATCGCATGGGGAAATCATACTAGCATGAAGCATGTCAATAGGTAGATCATCATCATCTAAGCAACCAATATCCACTAGTGGGATAAGAGCACCACCTTCATCTATATTACCTTTGTCATTCCACTCATGTGGTGTAGGTGAGGTGGTAAAGACCAAATTGTGGTCATCTTCATCTTGATGGAACCATGTGGGGGTGCATCATATTCAACTATGGCCATCGTCTCGTCCAAACGGAGGACGAAGTCATCGAGGATCGGTGCGTCATCATATATGGGACCTAGCACCAAATGAGATGACACAATAGAGGTAGAGGTTAAGTCGTTAGAGTTCAAAATGTCCTCACATGACCTATCAACTATCACACTCTCTCTATGTGGTGGCTCACTTACTCCCTCAAAGTAGGTGTGCTCAAAGTCACATATGGTGGAGTCACTCATCTCACTCAAGTGGTGGGGGTTGTGGCTCTCCTCACATGGGAATTGGGGCAACTCATCATATATGGGCTAGTGGTGAACCCGCTCTCACTCTCAATATGGTGGCACAAGTCACTGAACTCATCACAATACGCCGCCGTGGTTGAAGGGAAAATCCCATGCTCAACCATCTCATCACCGTCGCCGTGGATGGAGGCCAAAGATGACACATCATCACTCTCGCCTCCAAAGATGGAAGCATCATCCTTGCTCGTCACCATGTTGCTTGCCTCCAAAGCATGTTCCTTGAGAGGCTCCGTAGTCGTAGTCGTCGCCGCACCATCTTGAAAAAGATTCATGGTAGACTCGGCATCGTCAATGGCACAAAGAGGGATGGCGGTGAAGTCGAACTTGGGAGCATCGTCTTGGAGCTCGTCGGTCTTGGATATCTTGGTGGTACTATCCTCATGCTCGTTGTCGTGGAGATTGGTCATCGCGAAGTGTGCTTAGGGTGAAGAAGTCTTGGCCTTCATGTGTTCTTGTTCCACCTTGAGAGCACCAATGTAGAGGTCGTCGAGGGACTTGTAATTCTCGTGGAAGATAGTCTTGGAGATGTCGTTGTTCAATCCCATCATGAAGTGGAACTTCATCCAAATGGGGTCGTCCACACAGGCTCGTCGCAAGGCTTTCTTCATCTCGAGGAAGTACTTGTCGAGGGACTTGGATCCTTGGATGGTGTTCTCCAATTGGCGTTGAAGTTGTTCCGTGTAGGTGGAAGGCAAAAACTCTCACCGCATAGCTTTCTTCGTCTTGGGCCAACTCATATCGAAGGTCTTCGGAGGTGTGTGAAGCCATGTCGATGCATAGCCGTGGAAGTTACTTGTGGCGCACTTCACTTGATCTTCTAAGGGGACTTTTTGTAGCTTGAGGTAGTGGTCCATCTTGCGCTCCCACTCGAGATACTCCTTAGGGTCTTGAGTCCCATAGAAAGGAAGCTCGTGTTTGGTGTCGAGGTCATAGTAGCTCGTGAAAGTCACGGGCTTGAGCTTGAGGAGCTTCTCTTGAGCGTAGTATTGAGGTGCTTGTTGGAGAAGATGCCGCATGTCCAAAGGCGAAGATGCCAAGGTGGATGGTGAAGTCATTGATCAGTTGTTGGTGTTGAGCTCTTGACCTTCACGTTCTTGTCGGTGATGGTGTCGGTGCTGATGTGATCTTGCCGGAGATGGTAGCTCGGAAGCATGTGCACTTGAGCATCTTCTCGAATATGAGGACGACCTCTTGGCGGTCTTGATGAGGGCTTTGAGCTCCTCCATTTGAGCATCCATCTTGGCGTACAAGTGGTTTTTCGTGGCATCGAACTTGTCGTTGTTGTTGTAGACCGAAGTAGATGTGCTTTGCTTATCCATCACAAGACTCGAGTAGAGGTGAGTAGGAAATGAGATAAACAATACCAAGCTACCTTTTCCCAAAGTTGAGGATGTATCCCGTTTCACTCAATGTGAAACGAAAGAATAGTGGAATTGGCACCGGACTTGCTCACTCACACTTACAAATTAAAGCTTATGGAGTAGCTTGGTGAGGATAGTGGCACAAAAATTTGATGCAATTGTTAGCAAGAGTCAATAATGTTGAAAGAGATTAACAAATTCGCAAGTGAAACAAGTAGACCAATAGCAATGAATGGCACACAGAAACACACACACGGATAGATAATTGGGGTCGCGCAACGAAGGAATGAGCACAAAAGGTGGAATCCACGGAAAACGCTCGTGTTGCACAACTCCAGAGAGACGCTAGCACGATTGCTCAATAGGCGGTACGACACTTGTGCACAACCTATAAGATGCAAAATGTATCAACTTTCTATCCCAAGAATGCTATTATGTATGATTCCCAGTGATCCTCTCAAGATGATCAATGATGGCAATTTGATATGCAATGTGGTATGATGCTATGGCTCTTGCTTATAAGCTCTTTGTTTTTCTCTTTGCTTAAAAGCTTATTCTCTTTTTTATATATGGACACTATGCGAAATGCTCAAACCAAGATAGCAATCATGTATATGCAGGAACAATCTTGTGACACAGGAGATGATACGATGATACCAAGATGAGGTATGTATGCAATGGAGGGTGCGGGTCGATTATCACTAAAGTGCACAAGTAACGTTGCTGCCAATACTCAATGGCTAGTCTCGATAGGAAAGTGACGCAAAATGGGCTAGGGGTTAATAGTGCAATGGCAAGGGAGAATATACAATGATGTCGTCGAGGTTACCATCCGTGGCGATGATGAGTGGCGGTGTTCTTGATGTAGAACCGTTCCTAATTAGCCGAAACACCTTAGGAAACAGAAAAACCGCGAACTCAAAATCTCAAATGTCAAATGATGGTAGCGGAATGTGGTGGTGGTTTTGCGGAAGCTCAAAGGGATTGCGGAAGTGCAATGATGGTCTTTGGGGTAGGCAATGCGGAAGTGGAGGTGGTTGGTTATGCGAGTCAGAGTTGAAGTCACCGTCCTTAAGTAGCCGAAACACCTTAGGAGACACAAACCACAACTCAAACAATCTCAAACAAAATTGGGTTAAGTTGGGGTGGCGGAAGTGTATGGTGGTGGTTGATGAAGAAGTAACCATCCCTAAGTAGCCGAAACACCTTAGGAGACTCAAATCACAACTCAAGCAACCACAAATGCTATGGGGATCAAAATTGAGAAGATTTCATGGATGGAAGGTGGGGAGAATTGTGGGGAAGCTAGATCCACTCAAAATACAGCAAATCCATGGATCAAATTCAACAAAACATCATCAAACCAACAAATCACAAAAAAAAAATTGGTATGTCTATTTTTGTGGGGATTTTAGAAATAGGACAAAAACACACAAAATTAGGCTAGAAAGAGGGGGTAGGGACTCCAAATACGTGATCAACCTTGGCTCATGATACCAAGATGATGTAGGGTGGAACCCTAGGGGCCGATTTTTCACGATTTGGAGGGGGATCCCGCGAAGAGCACGAAGAACGAGAGAGAAATCACAAGGGGAAACACTCAAGAACAAGTCAAATCACACATCCACTAGACTAACAAACACATGGATCCACAAGGTACATGAACTACAAAGAGAAATAGGTACAAGATAGAGTTCATCCCAAATCCAAAGGAGATGGGGTCTTGATGATCTAGATGATCCTTCCCACATGGGGGTCTTGAATCCCTCGGGATCTTCTCACATGGAAGTCTTAATCTCCATGGGAGTGGTCTCTCTCTCAAGAGGTGGAGGTAGGAGCAAAGCCCACATACAAATGATCTATCATATTTGCTAACCCTAGAAAGGAGGTGGCGGAGGTCTATTTATAGTGTAAGCCACGAAGGGGTAAGTGAGGGGGTGAAATTGGTACATGGGCCTCGGCCCGAGATGTTGCACGCAGGCAAGGCCGGATGATCCGGGTGTCAGGGATCCGGATGATCCGGGTGGGGTCCGGATGTTCCGGCTTCGTCCAGGTCCGTGCTGTTATCGTCGGTCGTCATAACCGGACGATCCGGGAGAGGGTCCGGATGATCCGGCTGAGCC
This sequence comes from Thinopyrum elongatum, assembly GCA_011799875.1. Taxonomy (NCBI): domain Eukaryota; kingdom Viridiplantae; phylum Streptophyta; class Magnoliopsida; order Poales; family Poaceae; genus Thinopyrum; species Thinopyrum elongatum. The sequence continues at coordinate 124,613,499 of CM022301.1, forward strand.
CGGATGATCCGGATGGAGGTCCGGACGTCCAGTCCGGCTCCAGCAGCTGCTCCGTCTTCTTGTCCTTTCTTCCATCTTCTCTTCCATGCTTCCCTCACGGATGGTGTTCGCGTACACATGTACTCGTACTCCTCCTCGTCGATGATGAAGCTCCGGTAATACCTATGCATGCATACGAGAGGAGTGTCAAGTAGTATACCATCCTCGAAGGGGTCAAGTGAACACATGTAAAGGAGGTGATTCACCTTTATGTATGTGAAGTAGATGTCGCATGTGTCACTTGCCAAACGGACTCTTGACATGGTGATGTCCGTAGGATGCTCCGCATCACAAACCCATGTGGATGCTCACTGCAGACATTTTTTCTGTTAGATCATTGCACTTAAATCTGATTAGGACTAACTGTGGTTTCCCATAGAAATTCCTTTGGAAAGTTAGGGTTTCAACGAAAATCAAAATTTTCTTGTGGCTGCTAAGTAAAAAAAGTATTTATAATACCTAAGAGCATCTCTAATAGATGATGTAAATTTGGAGATGTAAAACTAGGTGTTGTATAATTTACATCACCAAAAAGTGCTTTTTACATCTCCAAAAAAGAGCCAACTCCAACAAATGATGTATATTTGTGATGTAAAACTCCAACTCCAACAGATGATGTATTTGAAGATGTAAAACTAGTGCACTGAACCTACTGTCTAAACTGTCGAAACCGGACAGCAGCAAGTTCAGAGATTTGCTCGGCGACCAAGTGGCCTGGTGCTGCTGCTCGAGCTCATGGCCACGGCTGAAGATGCGTGCCCAGACCTCTGGCCGCCTTCTTCAGGGTCTGCAGCCGCTACGCGAGCTTCGGCTCAGCCCCCTCCCGCCCCATCGCCATCTGCTTGCTGAACGAGGCTGTCGCGTCGTGGCTGGCCGATCCGCCGCCTTCAAGGCTGAAGCGCGGCCGCGAGTCGAACGACGTGGTGGAGAAGAAGCACGGATCAAGCGCCGCCGAACAGAAGCTCGCGTGCTCCCGCTGCAGGTCGGATCGCACTCCCACTCCAGCTCGCCAGGGTCGGCAGGGATGGCCGGAATCGGCAGGCGGTGGTGAGGAATGGGTAGGGGAGGTCGAGAGGAAGGCAAACCGGTTAGCGGCAGCCTGGGGCGGCGCTGGAGCTGCCCGTAATCGGCCGACGACGGTAGCAATGGAAAGTGGATCGGGTAGGTGGCGGGCCGACGAGGCAGGCGGCGGGGGACAGGGGCGAAGTCGCGGTGGGCCCGGCGGCCGTTGAGCGGGGGGCGGCGGCGTCGATTTGGTGCGGATTTGGCCGGCAGCGGAGTTGGGTGGGTGGTGGCTGGTCGCGCGGAAGGGAAAGGAACGGCGGTTGGCGCGCGACTAGCGTTTTTACATCTCCTGTAGGTGGAGATGCAAATTTGCACCGCGAGGTGTTGTAGTTTACATCTCCTAGAGATGGAGATGTATTTTTTTTTGCATCTACATCATCTATTGGAGCAACATTTTTGGGCCTCGAAGATGCAAAAGGTAGTTATTTTTTGCATCTACATCTTCTATTGGAGATGTTTTAAATAGTTTATCCTCACTATTCATTTCAACATCATCACACATGTCCCACCCACCGACTACTAATTTTTTTACCCCACTATCTTTGATTTTAAAGATTGTGCATCCACGTCGTCTCTTTTAAGTCACACCAATTCCAATGGAACTCAATTGCTCAATGCGTCCCCAATTCCACACCTTGCGTTTTTTAGGCTCTAAATCTTGGGAGCTAAAAGCGCCCGAACAGGTAGCTCGCGCCCACCTCTCATCAAGGCATGGGCCGGCCCACAACAGGCGCGCAACGTAGTAAAAATGTTTCGCGAAAACACACAAAGAAATGTGCGTATACCAGGACTCAAACCCGCGCCATGCCAACACAACAAACGATGTGTTTTGCTAACCACCAGAACTGCTAAGCATTAGTGATTGATAGGAACACGAAAACTTTAAGAACCATCGTAGTTGCACTATTTATTAGATTTTCAGAATTATCTGAAAACAATTTGGACAAAGTTGATTTTTTATGAAAAAGAGTTCATCAAATTTCGAAAAAGCTTACCAATTTGAAAAAATAGTTCATCAATTTTTTTTAAAGTTCATCAAAATTGAAAAAAAGTTCACCGATATTGAAAAAAGTTCATTGAATTCGAAAAAAAGTTCATCGATGTGAAAAAGGTTCATCAAATTTTAAAAAAGTTCATCCATTTTTTTTAAATAAGTTCATCGATTTGGAAAAGTTCATCAAATTTGAAAAAAGTTCATCCATTTTTAAAAAAAGTTCATCGAATTTCAAAAAAAGTTCATCGATTTGAAAAAAGTTCATCCATTTTTTAAAAAGTTCATTGAATTTCAAAAAAAGTTCATCGAAATTGAAAAGAGATCATGGATTTTAAAAAAAATCAACAAATTTGAAATAGGTTCAGCGAATTTGAAAAAACGATCATTGAATTGAATAAAAAAATATCAATTTTGAGAAAAAAGTTCATCCATTTTAAGAAAAGTTCACGAATTTGAAAGAAATCATCAAAGCAGGAGGAAGAAAAAAAACAGAAATAGAAAAAAAACTAAAAAAGGAAAAAGTAAAAAGGAAAGAAGAAATAAGAAATGTTGGAAGAAGAGGTTATCACGTCGGGCATGTTGGTGCGGTGGTTATTGCCGCTAGTTCGATCCCTGAGGTCCCTCGTTCGATTCTCTTTACGCGCGCAGTTTTTGCGTTTCAAAAAACAAAACAGAAAAACGGGGATGAGATGGGCCGGCCCGCGAGTACCTGTTGCAGGTGCCGGTTAGCAAAAAATAGTAGAAACCGGCGCCTGCAACGCCGAAATGCCCTAAATCTTGCGCCTAGAAGCTGCTTATCAATTGGGTCTCTTTTCAGTCTTCTTACATGGGCTTTCATACCCCAGTCTTGGCACATGGGCTCTATAGCGAAGCCTCCTTGGTCTTTGTTTCCATTTACTTCAACAAAAATAAATCTCCCAATTAACTCTCCATCTCTCCCACGTCTCAAAAAGAAGATGTCTAAGGGGGAAACCTCGGATCTGTACGTCGGCTGGGTTCTCAGTAGGGTTAGGGTTGAGGGAGTCGTTGCCGAGGCCGTCACGGCGGCATTACGTCTAAATAAGTTTCCTCAGGCTCCGTTCACGGTCAGGCGGGACTCTTGCCTTCGTTTAGGAGCCAGCAGGGTGGGGGATCCCCGGATCTCGTCGAGATCGCGGGCTATGGTGTCTGGAGGTCAACCGACACTGGCCTGGTTGTTCCTCGGATGGGTGGTGGTTGTGTGGAGACAGAGATTCTTCTTCCTCAACGTCGGTATGATTTGTTGTTGCGTTTCTTCCTCCTTCTTTGTGCTGCTGCTGGAGGGGTATCCTGCTTCGCCCAGGCAGTTGGCCCGATCGCGGCGCGGGAACCGGATCCTAGTTCTCTTCCATCTGGAAGGGGCACATACATCGGTACTCAAAGCCACTGATGGCGAAGGCTGGTGCAGGTGTGTTGGATGCATATGTGTGTCCATGTCTTTTCGGCGTGGAAGCCAAAAAAAGGGGGAGCAGCGTGATGGCGATTATACCATGGTTGAAGATGACCTGCTTAGATCTGGTTGCAGATGCTTGTGTTGCATGGGTCTTCTTGCAAGGTTTAGGAATGATGACACGGATCAAGAACTTTGTATTACTTTGTGATTTGAATACAAGCATACTTCCTAAAAAAGACGTCTATCTCTTCTTCTTCTACGCCGATCCTTGTTCGTCTTCTCCATCCAATAATTGTACGAGTAACGGATGAAGTTGTTCTCCCCTTTAAGCACCCGTCGCCTACTGGTACAGGTTTAGACGAGGAGGCGGAGAGTCGATGCTTCTAGAACAAACCAGATGTCGGCCGGAGATGCCGCCTCCACCGCGAAGCCACAGACCGTGGCATGGACCTTACCTGGCTGTGTTCGGCAGCTACCCGCAACGCGGTTCTTGCATTCACCATCACTCAGTCCATCCAGGGCTTCACCACATGGTATGTTTGTCTCTCACACCTCACCTGCCATACCTCGGCATCTCCCGTTGGCTGGATCTGACCTCTCCATCACGGGGTCCAGTGGGACACGAAGCAGCTGGTGGGGTCTAGGATGCCGTCGTCGCACACGACCTGCCGCTATCACCACGTTCCCGTCGTTGTCGATCTACATGAAGAGTTCACGTGCTTCCTCTTCGCTAATGTCATCTTCGCCTCCGTGCTATGTTTCGGTATTAGGTCATCGATCTGACGAATGTGTTAGTTCCTTGGATCACTTCAATAGTTAATCTTACTTCAAGATTGAAGTTTCAGTTGAACTTAAGATGATACATCTTGGTTAAGCTATTGAAGAAAATTACATTAGGGAATGAACTGCAAGCACCCTAAGTAACCTACTAAAACCTATGATTACATAGAGGAAAATGGATGTGTCTAGGCCAATGGTGATTATATTATTTGACTCTTCAGGTGCACTTCTCTAATAAGCGATTTAGGGTTACCACGATACTCCTATATTACCTCGATGGCATCAAGAACCTTGCCCGTCAATAGGTAAGTGAGGTAACCACTCCCTTGTCTTAATCCCGGACTATCTCACAAACTAAGCTTGCCCTGCTATTTATTTTCTCATACAAGTTATAGTGCTTAGAGAATTTTGGAGGTCCTATTGTCTGTTGGTACCTCTCTCGAACCCTCGCGCCATTTGATTCGTAGCAGACTGTTCCTATTTCACTAGGCTAAATTCCTATTCTTCATCTATTATTTTGCTACTTACCATGAGGTTATCCTGTATGATTTATTGATTTTAAAAAAATTGTATTGGCATGGAATGCCTTATATAATTATGTTTGTAGATGAATGAATATTTGTATTATTTGCCATCCTATGATATTACTATGACTTCTATAATTATGTTAATAGATGAATGAATATTTGTATTATTTGCCATCCTACAATACATGTTTATCGGTTGTTCTTCATCATAGCATCTCCCCATTGTAATTAAAGGCATCTTATATTCTTATTTTCCCCATGTCCTTCCATGTCTCTCAAATCGTCTCTCATTATCAGCGCACACAAAGTGGCAGCTCTACCTAAATATAAGAAGCAAAGGTTGCTGGGCTCACGGAGGCTGATGCTCCTCCTACACTGATGGGCAGTGGCTCCATGTGAGATGTTCCATACATATTCATTCTCTATCCATGTTGGTCAGACCAGAGCGGTTTCTGAGATTCAAATTTTCAATGTTGTGCCTCTTCCGGGCCTTGAAGATGAAGAGGTAAAGTTGCATCATACATCACTGTGCATTGCTCCTTTATATTAAATAATGTTTCCAATGATAAATGTCCAAAACACAAGAAAATTATTGTATTAAATATGTTTATCTAATATATCCAGTTAACACACTCGACATCATTTTTTTCTTTGAAATTGTCAAACATGCTATTTTTTTGGGTTCTGCTGCTATTGTCGCATCAAAAAATGGATTGTGTTACTCTTACAATTGTGAGTTATTTAACCAAAACCATCACATTTGGGGCTAGGGTAACATGTCAGTACAGGGTTTGAGGCAGGTCACAAAAAACCACCAGTTCTGAGCCTAATGCGTAACGCGGAGCACTGACGGGCTGATTTGGTCGCGAAGCCGACAGGTGGGGCCCGCCTGTCGGGGCTGATGTGGCAAAGACCAAGCACAAAAAAAAGCTTTGACCAGCTGAGGTGGCAAATGAGACGCGGACCCCGCCTGTCTGTGACTAGTTCGCGGTGAACAGTCCCGTCCGGAGTGAACAGTAAATCCAAAAAGCTGAAAGTTTTTCTTTTTCCCACCTGGTGAACAGTAAAATAAAAAAACTAAAGAAAATAAAAAGTTGGTTCTTTTTTGTTTTTTCACGAGGTTAACAGTAAATTTAAACAAAATAAAAATTCAAAAAATTATTTTGATTTTTAGGCGGTGAACAGTACTGTTTTTTCGCGCACTGTTCAGGCTGATTTCGGATTTTTTTTAAAAATGTTTTTTTCCTGTTTATCTCATGCAATAAACCAAAAAAATTTAAATTTACTGTTTGCCCTTTGTGAAAAAACGAAACAATATTTTTCCATTTTTTTTAAATTTACTGTTCACACATTGAGAAAAAACGAAAATATTATTTTTGCCTTTTTTTTGAATTTACTGTTCACCCATTGAGAAAAACGAAAGCCTTATTTTTTTTCCTTTTTGAATTTACTGTTCATCCATTGAGAAAAAAAAACGGAAATATTATTTTGCCATTTTTTGAATTTTACTGTTCACCAGTTGAGAAAAAACGAAAAAAAATATTTTGCCATTTTTTTGAATTTACTGTTCACCACCACGGTCAACGGGCAAGTGGGACCTTCGTCCAACTCAGCATATTGTCCACACAAGCATGCCACCTCATCTCAACAGGCGGGCCCCACCTGTCAGTTTCGCTGTTTTTGCGACCAAATCAGCCCGTCAGTGCTCCGTGTTACGCATTAGGCTCAGAACTGGTAGTTTTTTGTGACCTGCCTCAAATCTGGTACTGACCTGTTACCCTAGCCCCAAGTGTGGTGGTTTTGGGTAAATAACTCTACAATTGTTTATGTATGAGTGATTGTTTAGTGCTATATTGTCTGTACCCGCGGTTTGTTAAGCTAGCAGTACTATAAATTTGGGACGCTGATAACGTCCACACGTGTGGCATATTAGACATCCGCTCACACGTCGTGTGTGACGTAAGCAGGAGGTAGCCCACACAGACCATGTGTTGGCGAAATTAGAACTGCCCACACGTGTGGGCGCAGCTACTTCGTACCACATGTCCGACAAACTACTACTCATCCTCACCCCGCGTGTGTGGCACGAAGCAAATCTGCCCACACGTCCTGACGCACCCGTGGGATGACACTTTAGTTACACCGGGGATGGCAACTTTAGTCACCCGGGATGGCAAATATAGTTGCCATGTCTAAAGTAACGGTAGTTGTCGCGTGTATTTGAACCTTAGTTGCCATGTGTGATAAACTACTTGCTCTACGTGGTCAAACAATAGTTGCCATATATGATTAACTAGTTGCCACGTGTGGTCCAACCATAGTTGACATGTATGGTAATCACAGTTGTCATGTGTATTTACCTAATTGCCACGTACGCACAACTGCACTTGCCATCTAGCAACGAATCAAAGTTGCCATGTACGCGCAACTACAGGTATCATCTAACAACGTACGACGGTACAAGCGTCGTGTGGGCGAAGAGCAGTTCGCCCACACACGCGTGGACTAGGTGGTGACTGTGTGGGCAGAAACTGGTTCGCCCACACGGCGCAGCTGGCAACCGCGTGTTGCGGGTCGTGTGGGCGAACTCTCCAACGCCCACACACACGATGATGCCCACGTGGCACTGAAAATCTAACAGATTCCTTTAGGATTCGTGCAAAACAGAATCAACGTGTATCAACGTGTGTGGGCGAAGTGCAAATATGACACACGTGTGGGTGTTATCATTTGGGTAAATTTGTAACAACGTCATGGTGTGCACCTTCAGAGTTATCATCATGATATTTCAAGCAGGCTAAAATGAGGTTATGGTTGTTTACGACTTGCTGTACTTTAGAGCGTTGTTCTTCTAGACTGTTGGTAAACTGTGATGTATGATTTCGTACATAAGGACAAACGTACATCTCAGGTGGCTACTCATTCTTGATTGATCAAATGATGATTGGGTTTCAAGTGTACTTTACCTGAATTGTAATATGGCCATATTTAATTTTGATCTCCATTTTTTCCATGTCGTTAAACTTGGCTACATAAATTTGAACATTTTGTTTACAGGTGAACAAATGCCCCATTTGAAGTCACTAAATGCCAACCAAGTGTACTAGAATCATTTCAATGCTCTTACAAGCTAACCTAATTACTGAGGAGAGGAATTCCTGCACATTAGTGATACATATCTTTATGTTCGGGAGAACATGTTATTGGTTGACATTTTTAAATGTAAATAACAATACCCCATTGGATCTATAACATCAACATTTCAAATGTAAATTTGTTTGTTCAACATTTCAAGTCATATTTTCTTTTCATCTAATGTGTGCTTTTCTTCATGGAAGGCAGAATGCTCCGCAACAACGTGCGGGGTTTTATCTAGTTTTAACAAAAGATAATCTGTGAAAAGCGGATGAAAAGGTGAGAAAAAATGTGTCTATTGTGGAAAAGATGGAGCCATCGATCATCTTTTCTTCTCCTGTTCGGTTGCAAGACTTGTCTGGAATTTGATTGGGTGTGCTTTTGACTTACAGCAGATCCCTAATAACTTGGATGAATGTTGTAGTAGTTGGCTTAACAGATTTTTGAAAAATGATAAGAAATTGGTCATGGTTGGTACTTCAACCCTACTTTGGGCGTTCTGGATATGTAGAAATGACATTGTATTTGATAGAAAAAAATTAATGGCCCTTTGGGTATAGTGAAACTGATGTGTAATTGAATATCCGATTGGGCTGTGGTGCAGATAAGGACCCGGGGGGGGGGGGGGGGGGAATTACTAACGCTGGGAATAAAACTCATCGAGCCGGTGGCAGGTGAGATTTATCGTGCATCTCAAGGGTGGCGTTTTGGAGTTCCGAGGTTGAAGATGTGATCTATGAAGCTGGCTGTCAACTGGAAGCTTTTGTTTTCCTCTTGGTGATGAGGGAAGCTTTTGTCTTTTGGGTTCTTGGAGAATTTGCGTTATAATAACTTCGACTGTTTGGATTTGCCGTCTAGGGTGGTGTTTTGTTTTCTTAGATTTGTAGTAGTGAGCCTATGGGCTCTCGAACTCAAACTTGGTGTTTGTTTTCGCTATTGATTTCGATAAATGAAATCGGAGGGGAAACCAGTTTGAGAGAATAGGTTTTTAGGGTTTCCCGTGGGGCAAAGCCTCTCCACGTCTTTCTATATATAACAATTAGCATATACAATTACATATGTACAAGATACGTGTACACGACATGCTAGACCTATCTTAACACTCCCCCTCAATCTGAACTTCTACTCTGTACAAGGTTTAGATTGGTACTAAAACGGTCTAGCATCTGTCGGGTGGCTAGTTTAGTAAACACATCAGCCAGCTGATCGTTAGAAGAAATGAACCTGACCTCAAGAGCTCCAGAGGCAACACGCTCGCGCACAAAATGGAAATCAATCTCGATGTGCTTGGTACGCGCATGGAAAACTGGGTTGGCAGTCAGATATGTGGCCCCTAAGTTATCACACCATAGAACCGGAACTCGCTGCTGAGACACTCCAAGCTCTTTGAGTAGTGACTCTACCCAGATGGCTTCAGCAGCTCCATTCGCCAAGGCTTTGTACTCGGCCTCTGTGCTGGATCTCGACACTGTCGGTTGTTTCTTCGAACTCCAGGAAATGAGGTTCGGTCCAACAAAGATGGCAAAACCTCTAGTTGATCGACGATCGTCCGGACATCCTGCCCAATCTGCATCAGTGAAGATACTAATGCTAGTAGAGACAGCCTTGCGAAACTTCAGCCCTGTGTGCAATGTTCCTTTCACATAGTGCAAAATCCGTTTAACCGCTTCCCAATGAACATCAGTGGGCTGTGAGAGAAACTGGCACACCTTGTTTACTGCGAACGAAATATCCGGACGAGTGAGTGTTAAATACTGCAGTCCACTAACAACACTGCGATACCGGAAAGAATCATCAGTACTGAGAGGCTGTCCAGACACTCATGCAAGCTGATCAGAAGTAGACAGCGTTGTGGAAGTAGGCTTACAATTCTCCATACTCACACGGTGCAACAGATCCAAGGCATACTTCCGTTGAGTCACTGTCATCCCCCCTGAATTGTATGACGCTTCCAGACCAAGAAAGTACTCCAACGGCCCGAGGTCCTTGATAGGAAAGCTGGCCGCAAGGGAGTGAACAAGACCTTCAACAGCACGTGGAGAAGATCCGGCAATGACAATATCATCCACATAGACAAGCATATAGATCTGAACATCCCGATAGCGGAAGAAAAACATAGATGTATCTGCTTTGGAGGAGACGAAACCCAGCTCGAGAAGACGGGCACTGAGCCGAGCATACCATGCACGAGGGGACTGTTTGAGTCCATAGAGAGTGCGCTGTAGCTTGCACACATGCGAGGGAAAACGAGCATCCTCAAAGCCAGGGGGCTGCTGCATATAGACGTCCTCGGAGAGATACCCATGAAGGAAAGCGTTGCTGACATCAATCTGCCGAAGACTCCAACCGCGAGGCACAGCCAGGGCAAGAACCAGTCGAACGGTGGCCGACTTGACAACCGGACTGAACGTATCACCATAGTCAATGCCAAGCTGCTGAGTGAAACCACGAGCTACCAGTCGAGCTTTGTACTTATCAACAGAGCCATCTGGACGGTGCTTGGTCTTGAAGATCCACTTGCTCCCAACAACATTGACTCCGCGCGGTCGAGGCACAAGAACCCAAGTCTTGTTGTGGTGAAGAGCAGCAAGCTCATCAATCATCGCGGTACGCCAGGCAGTCTCACGGAGAGCATCACGATGAGAGACTGGTACCGCATGAAACGCGCGGTGACGGGGATCATAGCGGATGGTCCCATCAGTTGGGACAAGGGCACGGCGAGTATGATCGCGGGTGCGCGTAACCATGGTGTGTGCAGGAGCAGCTGGAGGCGTCGCGGTCGAGGGGGAAGGACTGCCCTCGACAGAAGGCGACGCGAGCTACGGCGGCGATGGTGGAGCAGCATCCTCGATCACCGTGGCAGGCGACGGTGTGTCAGCGTGCGGCGAGGAGACCGCCAAGGGGCCGGGCGAAGCGGCTGTGGCCGAGGACGGGCCGGTCGAGCCGGGCGAGGCGGCAGCTGACGGGCCGGCCGGGTTGGGCGACGAGGCAACCGAGGGGCCGGGGGACGTGCATGTCCCATGCACGTCATGTCCCATGCACGTCGATCGCTAGGGGGGTCGGCGCGGCGGCCACGTGGGGACGGCGGGTAGAGGGCGTGCATGCGCCATGCACGTCGATCGCCAGGGATGGAGCAGCCGAAGGTTCCTGCACAGGAGCAACAAGGCCTGAAACAGGCGCGTCAGTAGACAAATAGGACAAGTCGTATTTGCGCATATGGTCACCCGTAGCCGGTTCAGTGGGAGGAAAAGAGAGAACATCAGCCAAAGAAGAGACCGCAACGGTGACCCCAGGAGTGGCATAAGGAAAAACAGACTCGTCGAAAACAACATCACGAGAGATGTAGATACGTCCCGTGGAACGATCAAGACACTTGTATCCCTTATGCATCGGACTATAGCCCAAGAAAACACACATGGTGGAACGGAAAGCAAGCTTGTGTGCGTTATATTTGCGCAAACTGGGCCAGCAGGCGCACCCAAAAGTGCGAAGAAACTTGTAATTAGGTTGCACCTTAAGAAGACTATATATGGGTGTATCTTGTTGAAGAACAGGTGTGGGCATGCGAATAATGAGGTAGCATGCAGTAAGAAACGCTTCAACCCAAAAATGCAATGGGAGAGAAGAATGAGCCAGTAAGGCAAGACCTGTTTCTACAAGATGACGGTGTTTGCGTTCAGCAATCCCGTTTTGCTGAGAGGTGTGCGGGCAAGACACACGATGAGAGATCCTAGTGCGTTCAAAATAACGGTGCAGTCGGTGGTACTCACCACCCCAGTCCGACTGAACGGCTATGATTTTAGTGTGGAGAAGACGCTCAACATGAGCCTGAAAAGCATAAAACACTTGCTCAACGTCAGACTTGTGCTTAAGGAGATAAATCTAAGAGAAGCGAGAATAATCGTCGACAAAGCTCACATAATACTTATAGCCTCCGGAAGAGGCAATAGCAGGCCCCCAAACATCAGAATGAATTAACTCAAGAGGCATAGTGGAAACATGATGAGATAAATTATAAGGCAATTGTCGACTTTTAGCACGCTGACAAGCATCACACACGGAAGTCTGGCGTTCAGAAGAACACACTAAATCATTATTCCTAACAATGTTTTGAACAATATTATTCGAGGGATGACTGAGACGTTGGTGCCACTGGGACGGGGTGGTCTTGACGCTGAGAGACGCTTGGCGGTTGGAGGAGGACGATGCGCGACTAAACGGGATGGGGTAGAGTCCGCCATGACATCTACCGTGAAGAAGGATTTTCTTCGTGGCCGTGTCCTTAACAAGGAAAAAGAAACGGTGAAATTCCACAAAAACATCATTGTCAAGGACGAGACGATAAACGGATAGGAGATGTTGATGAACATCCAGAGTCGGGCGCGCGGCCGGAGGTGTTGTGGTAGACCGGCCGGGACGCGGCATTGGCGGAGGACTGCCAATCCTCAAGCTCTGATTGCTGCTGCTGAAGGGCCTCGTAATGAAGGGCACTGGAGTAGAATGCGGGGAACGTGATGGGCACACCCGCGAAGTTCATCGAAGCAGCAATGGGGTTAAACGCCGAGCCGAGCCCGGTCAGCATGTAGTCGATGATCTCATCATCGCGAAGGGGAGAGCCGGCGGCGGCCATCGAATCAGCGAGGGCCTTAACCTTCTGCATATACTCGCCGGCGGGGCGATCTCCCTTCCTCAGCGCCTGGATCTGGCGCCGGAGGTTATGCACGCCGGCGCTGTTCTCGGCGGCGAACATGGTGTGCACGGCCGCCCAGGCGGCGGCCGCCGTCTTGCAGCCGATGAGCTGCGCGGAGATCTCCACGTTCATCGATCCGAGGAGATGCCCGAGGACCTTCTGATCCAGCATCCACCACTGCTTGTACTCAGGGTTGGACACGGTACGGGCGGCCTTGCCGGTGCCGGTCGTCACGATCGGTGCCGGCGCCCTGGCCGAGTCGTCGAGGAAGCCGTGGAGGCGAACTCCGGCGAAGTTGGGAAGGGCAAGGGCCCTCCACAGCATGAAGTTGCTGCGGTCGAGCGAGACCGCGATGGGCGGAAGGACGGGGGTGGGAGCCGACGCGGAGGGTGGGGCGATGACCGGGGCGACCGGGGCGGGCACGGAGAGGGTGGAGAGCGTGAGCGCGGAGGAGGGGGTCATCGTGGCTGCCGGCGCGGTGGACATCGCGGCGGCCGCGAGAAAACTGCGGCGGCGGCGGCGGCGGCGGCGGGAGGAGAGGCGGCGGCGGCTAGGGTAGGCTCTGATACCAAGTTTGAGAGAATAGGTTTTTAGGGTTTCCCGTGGGGCAAAGCCTCTCCACGTCTTTCTATATATAACAATCAGCATATACAATTACATACGTACAAGATATGTGTACACGACACGCTAGACCTATCTTAACAAAACCCTCTTTCACTAAAAAGGCCCACGCGCACACTGCCAATGGGCCCATGCTTACATGGCTAAGAGGCTCACCCACTGTCCACCGCATGATCAGAGAGATGCAGGTGTGACAGGGAAGTCCTGGTAAACTTATCACAAACTACAATCAACTACAAGAAGCAGCTGTCAAAGGCTAGTCAGCAGCTCATCAACGCCTCAGGTCCGCTAGCTGTGGGACTCGTTATCCTCAATTAGATAATCGGCGAGCCAGTCCTGATCACCACCGCCGTCGTTGAATTCCATGGGTATGGAATTGTCGTCAACTTCTCCACCCACCAATCCAGTCGGATCCCCGCCGTTGCCGCAGAGGTAGAGCGACCCGCGCGCGGAGTTCTTCAGTGCGAAGTCCTCCATGTTCGTCATTTCCTGATGACCGGCTTCCTCCAGCATAGGGCGAGGTGCACGGCCGCCCTCTGCCATCTCAGCGGGTTCCAGCTGCTGCTCGGCTTCAACTTCAGTATCATTGAGGCACCTGGCCCAAGGCCCGTTGTCATCGAATATCTGTGTCTGATCACTAACATCGTCGTCACAAAACAACATGCGCTTGATTTCTTCACGAATCTAGAGGGAACCTGCATCACCCGCCTTTCTCTTGACGCCGGAGCTAGACGGCGTGGATGAGTTCACTGGGATTGGGCACTTGTTCTCCTCTCCTTCGACTTTGGACATGACGTCCTCATGGGATGCTGCTGAATAGAGGACTCGTACACTCTGGTTGCCCTCGCTGCCATGGACCGTCAAGGAAATGTTCATCACCTGTTTAGCATAGGAACAATTAGCATCGTCACTCCCTTTGCATAACCACAACAATTCAGTCCTCCCTTTCCACATCTGATTTTACATACAACGAGTAAAATAATTTTGTTTCTTGTGGAAGGGGAGTATATTACCTTAGACGCCCTTTTCGAATCCTGGGCGAAGACATTAACACCAATTCTCTGTAATATACCGAACGCCTGCCATGTGACGGCCATTGTAAATGATTACTCAGTGGGCAGCTAAAACAACATTCTTTTAGACAAAAAGCTACTCCATGTTGTCAGGCAATTTTATCATTTAAAGTTATAATATTAGGGGATTATTCACGTATTCCCTGATACAGGAACGCAAAATTGCAAGTGAAGGCGACAGCATGGCCGTTTTGTATACAAGTCTTCAATTACACAACCAGCAGTTCAGCATAACACAGTGTGCCAAAAGGCAAAACAAGAAGAATGTCTAATACCGTTAATATGCAAAATTCATTGGGTATTTCAAGCATGATAACTGTCAACAATATAGACATCTGCACCACATGTAGTAGGCAAATCCAAGGCACATGGTTAAGACTTTCTTGGTTTGCAGGATTCTAAAACCGCAGCAATAGCAAATATTTATATATGTATGACTGGAATGCACGCCATATTCAATCCTACATGTTTTGAAAACTCTAGAATCTCTAAAACGAGATGTTTGGATAAACCACGGGAAAAACGTGGGAACCTTCCTAAAGGATTAGATGTGTGACACATTTGGTACAGAAACAAAGGGAAATTCCATGAGCTTGGACTCAATGGAAAATTTTCTTTTGAAGTTCGACTCAATGAAACAACTTCTTTTGAAACTTTATGCACATTAGACCACAATTTTTTTTCCTTATGGTTCTACAATCTTACAAACCAAACAAAACTCTCTAAGAAACAATCCTAAATAATGGATACCTCCAAAATTCCTTTGAACCAAAGAGGCCAAAGCTATGAGGCCCTCAGAATGTTGAAAACTAGTTGATGTAATGAACTACTCACACAAATGTTAACTGGACATACAGTCAAAATAAAGCCAAATTGCACTTTCACCATTTTGCTATAGGTTTTGACTTAGTGCTAGTTGTCTTCAGAGATTTCGACAAACATAATTTTTTTTAAGTGCAGAATACATAAGAAAGTAAATTATAAGTTCAGGCTAAAATGGCTAAATAGTAATAATCTATCCACTTCTTTATGAACCAGATAAGCAGAGGCCAGCGAATGCATAGAAGCAAAAACTAAAAAATTGCCAACCTATTCAGTTCGACGGTAACAAATATTGACAAGCCTTTCCAGAAGTTTTCTGCCTATCTATTCGCACTATCTTTCAGAGATTTATTCATTAATAAAATCTCTAAGATGTTCATGCACTATTTTTGACAAAATATGAATGTGAAAAATGGATCAGAAAAGGGTTTATAATCTAGATAAAAACAAAGGCCAGAAACAAACATTTAGCCACATAGTTGCCTACCTGTCGTGTCTTGTTCACAACTTCATCTAAATATGTAGAATGTATTATCAGTGAAATGCTTTCACCACAGGACACAATGCGATCTCTTGCCGCAACTCTTTTTCCATAGCAATGTGTCGAAGACGTAGTTCCAAATGATCCATTAAACCTGTTAAGTTTAACAATGAGAAAGGCAATGTCACTACTACTCAAGATACTTCTAATTGATGACTAAGGAATGTGAAGATTGCTGAACTACTACGTGCATCCTGTTGATGTTCACCTGGAAATCAACAAAGTATTCCTACAAACAATTCACCAAGAGAAGACATTTACTCCCTCCGTCCCATAATATAAGACATTTTTGCGAGCTAATATAGTTTGCAAAAACGTTTTACGGAGGGAGTAGTTTATAACGAAAAAATGTCTTTTTTTTAGTTGATGAAGTCTTTTTTGTGTGAGAATATCTCTTAGTTCAGAGAAGGCACATACCTTTTTTTTATCTCTCTCTCTTCCAACTGAGCAATTATCCTACAAGGCATCAGAAAGGGAAGGCTGGTGTCACCCCATTGTAGAATATGAACAAAATGGCCTTATCATTGATGGAAGGAATCAATCTTTGGCAGGGTAGAAGGTGTTGTTTCAAAATGATCTGGTACTCATCTCTCATAAAGTCATGCACCGATAAGTTAATGCTTTGATTGGTTGAGAGCTCTTCGGTGATCTTCCCGTCTTCTGATGTGGGCCTTTTACTTTTGTAAATATATATGGAGTAGTACTATTCTTGCATGCCTAATCCATACACTTTCTTATATATTATTACTGGTCAGAGTTTCAAAATGATACTTATATGCCTTATATTGGAATAGATGAAGTAAAAGGAGAAGTGATTTCTGACATTGTGCGACATGAAATCCTAAAAACAAGTATCTTACAGGAAATGCATTATTCTCCATATAAAGTAAACCAGGAGAGGCCTATTTTTATTAGTGGATAAGCGAAGCATACTACTAGTTGTTACAATTTTTCTCCTTTATTGCCAATGTGTAAGCGAGGTAAGAATAAAAATTAATGCAAGAGATGGATAACCAAGCTTGTATGAAATAACATTATATATGAGTGTATGTGTAGTTTGTTGCCACCTCTTTTCTCATTTGGTAATAGATTGTAATAACATTACTAATAAATAATTGCCGTGTATTGTGTCTCTGATGCTGCAGAGGCAAGGGAGCTGGCTCAAGGTGAGTTTACCGTGGATTTTTCTTCGAAACAATGTTTGCCGCTTTATCGATGAGGACCCCTAGTAAAAGCAAATTAGGTAGAACAAGCATTCATTTATGCGAGAACAGACCAAAAACAACATTGACATATCCTATATTCTATATGCATAAGAAGTCAATCCCCACTATCTTGTTTATCCCAACATGCACATATGCCACCTCATCTTATTAATTATTATTTTCTCTTTCTTAATTGCATGCTCCACCCAACTTAATGCACATGCAACCATGCATGCATGGAAAAATGTATACCACAATACATATACACAACCATGCATAAAAAAAGTTTTACACTATATCATAATCACATAATAATTTTTTGCAAAATAATCACATAATATTATTAATTCATGTATTTATGCTCTATACAACAATCTCATTAGGATATATTGCAACCAGTCCCGCAACAACGCGCGGGCTATCATCTAGTACGTGAAATAAGCCACCTCTTCAATCCAAGCTCGTCAATTGTCCTGAAGATAGCGAAGGAAAAGAACTATGTATTAGTATTGCTTGCGCGCGAATATAAAAAGGAGGCGGATTTTGTGGGGTGGGGAGAGTACGCAACACACCCGAGATACAGCTCTTTGACGACCACGAACTCGTGGATTTCGCACGCCTTCTCGATGTCGTAGTTCATCGCCTTCTCGGCAGCCTGTACATCCAACAATCAATCGAAAGATTTAGGTCCATATTACAGAATCCATAAAGCTCAGACAGCAGAGCCAAAAATGGTACCAGCAGGAGAAGGTTGGTGGCGGTATTCGCCATGGAAGGCAGAACAACCACCGGACTCTCCCGGTCCGGGGCCTCCTCTGTCGCCGCCTCTGCGCCGGCACCTCGGAAGGACATTTGGTTGTCATCTTCGGAGAGCGGCGCCCTTTGAGCGACAGGTGCAGCCTCTGCGCCGGTTCTGGTCATTGGCACGTCAAGCGACCCTCCTAGGCTCGCACCGCTCTCCTCCGCCGCCTCAGGTGCAGCCTCTGCACGGTACTTCTTGGGATTCGTTTCGTACACCTTGCAGAGCAACAGCTGCTGGCCGGCACCGTTTTGCTGCTCGAGCCAGAACTCCACCATGGACCAGCCGATTAACTGGAAGCTTGTCGTAGTTTCAGTCTTGCCTCGGTAGTACAGCGTGCGCGAGTACCCGACGGTGCGCCGATCAGCATCTAGTACGGGCTTCTTGACCTTGTCCGAGCGCCAGAAGCCGCACACCTCTCCGTCGCAGCCGCGGACCTTGCAGTCTCGATTAGCGGTGGATCCACCCGGCGGGCTCTGCCGTGAGTTCAACAAGTACCACGCCTGAGTGCCAGGAGCGTGGTGACGCCCGCGGAGGAGGTCTGCCGGAGGAGCCGAGTAAGGGTCCGCCTTGTGTATGTAGCTGTTGGGGAGTGGCCCTCCGGCGTTGACCATGAACTGGCGGAGAAGCATGATCATGTGCTCGGGGTTCTTCAGGTCGAAGGTGAAGTCGCATTGTTGGGGTTGCCGCTGGCTCCTCGCAACCATGTCGACGCCAAGCACCATCTGGTATCGTCGACCTTGTCGAACGATGCGCTGTTCTTGGAGATCGGAGCTGTCCGGGGAGTGGAGGTGTGGAGGGGGCGATCGATTGCTGGCTTCGAATGGGGCCTGTGTTCTTGGTAGTCGAGGCGCGAGGTGGGGAAAAAGACCAGCACACGCGGGACACTTATATATTGATGATGAACCTGGAATTTGGTGGGGATCAGACTATAGCAGGAGCCGGTTTCCGGAGGGTTGGATCCGGATCGTACGCTCATCGTCTGCTCGAGTGGGGTCCTGGAAGGTTCCCAATCAGGATTCACACGCGTATATACTCTTTTAGAGTTGCATGCGTATATACACGTCGATGGAGCGGCGAAAGCCTATTTTTTTATTAAAAAAAACGGCTTCTGTTCCGCATGACCTTGCCGCATCTAAGCCTTTTTTTCAAAAAAATAATAATTTCTTTTTGCAAGGGCGCTCTAATAGATGAAGTCCATTTCGCCGGGGCCAGATAAACGGCGGGCGAACTGACCTACCCGGATGGTGCTACTACTATCGAAGCGTGTCTATCACTAAAAAACGAAAAACTATGCATATTTTAATTCAGTGTAAAAAATTCAGAAAAACTATCACTTTCAAACCACATGTCGAACTATTGGAGCCCTCACGACGAACCGTTCAAAACAAGATCCATATCAGATGGGTATGTTTTGACAAACTTATTTGCAACGAAAGTAGGAGTCGACCAGTTAGCCACAGGGTGGACCAAGCCCACGACTCAGCCCATGGTGTACACCAGGGCGCACCATCAACTTGGCATACAAGATACGAACTATAGGAGATCTGGTGCAATTCTCCAACATTAGGCTAAACCATAACTGACTTAAATGTGTGTAAACCCTAGCCTTGTCCATTGTATAAGGCAAGGCTGGTAGCATATGACTAACTTCTCGAAAATGCTCTTTAGAGCTCGGGCTCCATGGAGCCCGAGTTTGACTTGGTCAAAATTCAAATTTTCACGTTTCAAAAATTTTTGAAAAAAAATACACACATACTTAGAGACATAAAGCATATGTGTGTACATTTTCAGGACGAAACACCTTAAAATTAGTGCTACACAAAAAGAACAAATCTGAGGCTTTTTAGTAGATGCACTATTCATCCTCAAAGTCCATAAATTTGTCTTTTTTGCACAGATCGCATTTTAGGGTATTTCATCCTCAAATTTTACATACATATACATAACATCCTTGTTTACTTGTATGATTTTTTTTAGAATTTTTGAACTGAAAAGTGCGAATTTTGAATTTTTCAAAAAATCCGGTCTCCATGGAGGCCGAGCTCCAAAACGCCCTACTCCTCTCATACCTACGTGATCCTAGGGATCTACATCATTATACACGCAAACCCAAGTTTCCGTACTAAGCTAGTCACATAATATACATAAAAATAAGGGTAAAAGCTTGCCTCGTGTGACTCCCATCTGTGTTACCAGCTACATGCAACACCCCACAATGATTACTATGACTGAATGTTCCTTAAGTTTGCGTTGAGCGGATTCAGCTGCTAAGAAACCTTTTGGGAGAATTGATGATGTCCCTATTATTGGTAATAGATATTATGTCCCCGTTGATTTCATTATTATGGATATAGGATGCAATTGTTTATGTCCTATTACCTTAGAAAGACTGTTCTTAGGAACGATTGGTGTTTTTATTGACACGAAGAAAGGTAATCAACATTAAATTTCAATTCCGTGGTAATATATAAGTTATCTAATACGTGGTAATTTTTCGGCATTTTTGAAGTTACTGAAGTATGGATATATTTTACGTCTTTACAAACTACTCTGTTTTGATAGATTGTTGTTATCGTTTCGTTAGTTACGTATGATTGCCCTTTTATTGTTCCTCTCTCGAAACAGGCTTTCACCCCGCTTTGTATATAAAGTAACAACCGAACAAAGTAGACGACGGAATGATACAAGATGAAGAGTTAGCCCTCTTACAAAGCAGATCCCGAGATACACGGGTCATGCAGAACATACGCGACTACGCTACAGAAGAAGAACACGAGGAAGACAAGGAGGGGGTTGGAACTTTAAAATTGAGTTAGCATAGCTAATGATAGAATATAATTTTATCGAGTTGTTACACTAAGGCATGTTAAGTTGACTTGTTTTTTTTTTGAAACAAGAGGATTACCCTGGTCCTTGCATAAAAATGATGTATGCAGCCATCTTTATTAAGTCATTATTCAACACAGTCCGACAAAAAAAATAGAAAGATCAACCCAAAACCATCTTTGTGGCGAACAAAGTTGCTACACCTATAAGTATAAAGATAAGCCCAGACCGCATCAACTGGCACCATCTAATCCAGTGGCCTCAAGAAGCCACCCGCTTGGCAAGCTGAGAGCATCAATTGGTCTAGGCGTCCCACAACGCGCACCGCATGCGCACTCTCTAGGATCCACCGCCGCCATCTTTTGTTGTCCCATCTTTAGGAGGGATCATTTGTCGGGGTATTCTTGCGACAGATGCCAGGGGGTGGCTTATCATGGATGGGGACAGGAGGACGTCGTCGGGCCTTGGAAGCGGGAATGGGCGAGAGCTCGAACGCACATGAGTCTTACCCAGGTTCGGGGCTCTCCGAGGAGATAACACCCTAGTCCTGCTCTGCGGGGTCTCCGCATAATGACTATGATAAGATAGTGGCTACAAGTTTGCTCCTTGAGCTGTTGGCTAGAGGAAGAAGAGGGGCAAGACTAGCTCTCTTGCTTCTCCTAGCTATGTGTGTATGAATGGCGTGGATGTTGAACCCTTTGCATGGGTGAGCCTGGGGGGTTTATATAGGCCTACCCCCCAGGGGTACAATGGTAATAGGGCCGGGTGTAGGACCCGGATGTCAGTGTCTATGGTCGCCAGGTTCTCCGCCAGCTGCTGGGGCCCGCCGCCTGATGGGCCCCGCCGGCTGCCGAGGATTTGGCCGACAGGTAGGGCCCGCCGCCTGCAGGCCATGCTGATTGCCTTTTGCTGTAGCCTCGCCCTTGATGATGGGGGCCTTGTCGGGGGAGGCACGGCTACAGTCCCGCCGCCTTGCGTGCGCTCACTGTAGCCATACCCCGTCTCGTCAGAGTAATGGCGCGTTGACTCCGAGAGGAGGGAGGGGCCGGCTGCTGGGAGCCGGTCCGCCACCGAAGCCGCCTTCTTGGGGAGCGCCATCTTCTGGTTGCTCACGGACAGGTAGGGCCCGCCGCCTGTGGGCCGTACCGACCGCCCGTCGTGGGAGCATGGCCCTTGCAGGCGAGGGCTACGTCACGGGCCACGTGGCTACAGTGCCGCGCTTGCCAGAGGGGTGTTCGCTTGGTCAGCCCGCGGCGTAGCCACGCTCCTCCGGGATTCGGGGGAACAGTTGGTCGTGTAGCCACGCCCCATCTTATCGTAATGAATGGGTGCAGACTCCGAGGGGAGGGAGGGCCGTCTGCTAGGATCCGGCCTCCCCCGAAGCCGCCTTCTGGGAGTGTGCCGCCATGTGGGAGCCGGCCTCTTGGGCCAGCCGGCCCAAGGAGCCGGCCATGCGTTCGGAAGGTGCGAGGTGCTTCGCTAGCCCTGATGTCTTGAAATGCTATATGGTGTTGATGAGGCTACCCGTGGTCAATCCCTCCGACAGTAGTCCCCGAAGCTGGTGAGGCACCGCGGCTTAAGCCGGAGTGCCTCAGCAGTTTCCTCCTCCGAGATCCTACGCCCTTGCTTTGTCCGACTGGTAGAAGCCGTCTGACAGGAACCAGCCGAGGTTGGGCCGGCCGCGTGATGAATTCGATTCGTCGTCGCGTGCGCCGGGCGGCGCGCCTACCGCCCGTTGCTCGCTTGCCATGCGGCGTCAGCAGGCTAGGCCGGCCTGCCAGCCCACGCGCGCGACGGGACGTCGCCGCAAGCCCGGGCCCACGACTACAGGGCCTCGGCGCGCGCGCGGATCCGCTGCGGCCGAGGCGGGCAGTTGCCCTTCCGGGGCCAATTGAAGACACGCAATAATTGGCGCGGGATCTACGGGGACGTGCGGGGTGTGGGCGCAGTTAATCCCCACGCCCCCCACGATTTGCCTCTTCGGCTCCGCCGCCGCAGCCGTATAAGTAGGGGAGGGGTGGGGGAACGGCCAAACGCACCCGCTCTCTCCCTCGCTTTCTTCTTCTTCCTCCTCCTTGCTGCTGCTACTGCGTCGCGTCGCCCACCACCGAAGTGTTGCCGCAGCCCACCGTCGCTCGACCTCTCCGCGCCACCGCGGCCTCGCCATCACTCGACCTCGGCGCGCCGCCACCAAGCAACCACAGAGCATGGCGCGAGGCGAGTGGGATGGCTCAAACGTCATCGACGAGCACATCGACTTCCTCTGTGCGACGCGGAGGATGCCCAACGAAGCGTGCGTGGGCGCGCGGGTTCTTGCAGCGAGGAAGATCACGCCGGTGCCGGAGGCCGGCGAATTCGTCGTCTTTCGCAGCCACTTCCTCCGCGGCTTCGGTTTGCTGGCGAGTGGCTTCTTCCGCGCCTTCCTCAACCTCTACCGCCTGCAGCCGCACCACCTCACGCCCAATACCGTGTTGGGGAACGTAGCAGAATTTTAAAATTTTCTACACATCACCAAGATCAATCTATGGAGTCATCCAGCAACGAGTGAGAGGGGAGTGTATCTACATACCCTTGTAGATCGCGAGCGGAAGCGTTCAAGAGAACGGGGTTGATGGAGTCGTACTCGTCGTGATCCAAATCACCGATGACCGAGCGCCGAACGGACGGCACCTCCGCGTTCAACACACGTACGGAGCAGAGACGTCTCCTCCTTCTTGATCCAGCAAGGGGGGAGGAGAGGTTGATGGAGATCCAGCAGCACGACGGTGTGGTGGTGGAAGCAGCGGGATTTCAGCAGGGCTTCGCCAAGCGCTACTGGAGGAGGAAGAGGTGTCACGGGAGGGAGAGGGAGGCGCCAGGGGCTGAGCTGTTTCTCCCATGCACCTCCCCACTATATATAGGGGTGGAGGGGGCTGGTTTCTTGCCCTCCAAGTCCATTGGGGCGTTGGCAAAGGTGGAAGGAAAGAAATCCCACCCTTTCCCTTCCCCACCGATTGTTATCCCCCTTTTTTAGGGATCTTGATCTTATCCCTTCGGGATATGATCTTATTCCTTCTAAGGGGGAATCTTGGTGCGCCTTGACTAGGGGTGTGGGGCCTTGCCCCCACTACCCACGTTCATGTGGGTCCCCCCATGCAGGTGGGCCCCACTCCGGAACCTTCTAGAACCTTCTCGGTACAATACCGAAAAATCCCGAACATTTTCCGGTGGCCAAAATAGGACTTCCCATATATAAATCTTTACCTCCGGACCATTCCGGAACTCCTCGTGACGTCCAGGATCTCATCCGAGACTCCGAACAACCTTCGGGTTACCGCATACTAATATCTCTATAACCCTAGCGTCACCGAACCTTAAGTGTGTAGACCCTACGGGTTCGGGAGACACGCAGACATGACCGAAATGACTCTCCGGTCAATAACCAACAGCGGGATCTGGATACCCATGTTGGCTCCCACATGCTCCTCGATGATCTCATCGGATGAACCACGATGTCGAGGATTCAATCAATCCCGTACGCAATTCCCTTTGTCTATCGGTACGATACTTGCCCGAGATTCGATCGTCGGTATCTCGATACCTTGTTCAATCTCGTTACCGGCAAGTCTCTTTACTCGTTTCCGTAACACATCATCCCGTGAACAACTCCTTGATCACATTGAGCTCATTATGATGATGTCCTACCGAGTGGGCCCAGAGGTACCTCTCCGTTACATGGAGTGACAAATCCCAGTCTCGATTCGTGCCAACCCAACAGATACTTTCGGACATACCCGTAGTGCACCTTTATAGCCACCCAGTTACGTTGTGACGTTTGGTGCACCCAAAGCACTCCTACGGTATCCGGGAGTTGCACAATCTCATGGTCTAAGGAAAAGTTACTTGACATTGGAAAAGCTTTAGCAAACGAACTACACGATCTAGTGCTAGGCTTAGGATTGGGTCTTGTCCATCACATCATTCTCCTAATGATGTGATCCCGTTATCAATGACATCCAATGTCCATGGTCAGGAAACCGTAACCATCTATTGATCAACGAGCTAGTCAACTAGAGGCTTACTAGGGACATGTTGTGGTCTATGTATTCACACATGTATTACGATTTCCGGATAACACAATTATAGCATGAATAACAGACAATTATCATGAACAAGGAAATATAATAATAACCATTTTATTATTGCCTCTAGGGCATATTTCCAACAGTCTCCCACTTGCACTAGAGTCAATAATCTAGTTACATTGTGATGAATCGAACACCCATAGAGTACTGGTGTTGATACCACTGTTGGGGAACGTAGCAGAATTTTAAAATTTTCTACGCATCACCAAGATCAATCTATGGAGTCATCTAGCAACGAGTGAGAGGGGAGTGTATCTACATACCCTTGTAGATCGCGAGCGGAAGCGTTCAAGAGAACGGGGTTGATGGAGTCGTACTCGTCGTGATCCAAATCACCGATGACCGAGCGCCGAACGGACGGCACCTCCGCGTTCAACACACGTACGGAGCAGAGACGTCTCCTCCTTCTTGATCCAGCAAGGGGGGAGGAGAGGTTGATGGAGATCCAGCAGCACGACGGTGTGGTGGTGGAAGCAGCGGGATTTCAGCAGGGCTTCGCCAAGCGCTACTGGAGGAGGAAGAGGTGTCACGGGAGGGAGAGGGAGGCGCCAGGGGCTGAGCTGTTTCTCCCATGCCCCTCCCCACTATATATAGGGGTGGAGGGGGCTGGTTTCTTGCCCTCCAAGTCCATTGGGGCGTTGGCAAAGGTGGAAGGAAAGAAATCCCATCCTTTCCCTTCCCCACCGATTGTTATCCCCCTTTTTTAGGGATCTTGATCTTATCCCTTCGGGATATGATCTTATTCCTTCTAAGGGGGAATCTTGGTGCGCCTTGACTAGGGGTGTGGGGCCTTGCCCCCACTACCCACGTTCATGTGGGTCCCCCCATGCAGGTGGGCCCCACTCCGGAACCTTCTAGAACCTTCTCGGTACAATACCGAAAAATCCCGAACATTTTCCGGTGGCCAAAATAGGACTTCCCATATATAAATCTTTACCTCCGGACCATTCCGGAACTCCTCGTGACGTCCAGGATCTCATCCGAGACTCCGAACAACCTTCGGGTTACCGCATACTAATATCTCTATAACCCTAGCGTCACCGAATCTTAAGTGTGTAGACCCTACGGGTTCGGGAGACACGCAGACATGACCGAGACGACTCTCCGGTCAATAACCAACAGCGGGATCTGGATACCCATGTTGGCTCCCACATGCTCCTCGATGATCTCATCGGATGAACCACGATGTCGAGGATTCAATCAATCCCGTACGCAATTCCCTTTGTCTATCGGTACGATACTTGCCCGAGATTCGATCGTCGGTATCTCGATACCTTGTTCAATCTCGTTACCGGCAAGTCTCTTTACTCGTTTCCGTAACACATCATCCCGTGAACAACTCCTTGATCACATTGAGCTCATTATGATGATGTCCTACCGAGTGGGCCCAGAGGTACCTCTCCGTTACATGGAGTGACAAATCCCAGTCTCGATTCGTGCCAACCCAACAGACACTTTCGGAGATACCCGTAGTGCACCTTTATAGCCACCCAGTTACGTTGTGACGTTTGGTGCACCCAAAGCACTCCTACGGTATCCGGGAGTTGCACAATCTCATGGTCTAAGGAAAAGTTACTTGACATTGGAAAAGCTTTAGCAAACGAACTACACGATCTAGTGCTAGGCTTAGGATTGGGTCTTGTCCATCACATCATTCTCCTAATGATGTGATCCCGTTATCAATGACATCCAATGTCCATGGTCAGGAAACCGTAACCATCTATTGATCAACGAGCTAGTCAACTAGAGGCTTACTAGGGACATGTTGTGGTCTATGTATTCACACATGTATTACGATTTCCGGATAACACAATTATAGCATGAATAACAGACAATTATCATGAACAAGGAAATATAATAATAACCATTTTATTATTGCCTCTAGGGCATATTTCCAACAGTCTCCCACTTGCACTAGAGTCAATAATCTAGTTACATTGTGATGAATCGAACACCCATAGAGTACTGGTGTTGATCATGTTTTGCTCGTGAAAGAGGTTTAGTCAACGGATCTACTACATTCAAATCCGTGTGCACTTTACAAATATATATGTCTCCATCTTGAACATGTTCACGTATGGAGTTGAAGCGACGCTTGATATGCCTGGTCCTTTTGTGAAACCTGGGCTCCTTGGCAAGGGCAATAGCTCCAGTGTTGTCACAGAAGAGAGCCATTGGACCCGACGCATTTGGAATGACTCCTAGGTCGGTGATGAACTCCTTCATCCATACTGCTTCGTGTGCTGCCTCCGAGGCTGCTATGTACTCCGCTTCGCATGTAGAACCCGCCACGACGCTTTGCTTGCAACTGCACCAGCTTACCGCTCCACCATTCAAAATATACACGTATCCGGTTTGTGACTTGGAGTCATCCGGATCTGTGTCGAAGCTAGCGTCGACGTAACCCTTTACGACGAGCTCTTCGTCACCTCCATATACGAGAAACATATCCTTAGTCCTTTTCAGGTACTTCAGGATGCTCTTGACCGCTGTCCAGTGTTCCTTGCCGGGATTACTTTGGTACCTACCTACCAAACTTACAGCAAGGTTTACATCAGGTCTGGTACACAGCATGGCATACATAATAGACCCTATGGCTGAGGCATAGGGGATGACACTCATCTCTTCTATATCTTTTGCCGTGGTCGGGCATTGAGCCGAGCTCAATTTCACACCTTGCAATATAGGCAAGAACCCCTTCTTGGACTGATCCATATTGAACTTCTTCAATATCTTATCAAGGTATGTGCTTTGCGAAAGACCTATGAGGCGTCTCGATCTATCTCTATAGATCTTGATGCCTAATATATAAGCAGCTTCTCCAAGGTCCTTCATTGAAAAACACTTATTCAAGTAGGCCTTTATACTTTCCAAGAATTCTATATCATTTCCCATCAGCAGTATGTCATCCACATATAATATGAGAAATGCTACAGAGCTCCCACTCACTTTCTTGTAAACACAGGCTTCTCCATAAGTCTGTGTGAACCCAAACTCTTTGATCATCTCGTCAAAGCGAATGTTCCAACTCCGAGATGCTTGCACCAGCCCATAGATTGAGCGCTGGAGCTTGCATACCTTGTCAGCATTCTCAGGGTCGACAAAACCTTCCGGTTGTATCATATACAACTCTTCCTTAAGAAAACCGTTAAGGAATGCCGTTTTGACGTCCATTTGCCATATCTCATAATCATAGTATGCGGCAATTGCTAACATGATTCTGACGGATTTCAGCTTCGCTACGGGTGAGAAAGTCTCATTGTAGTCAACCCCTTGAACTTGTCGATAACCCTTAGCGACAAGCCGAGCCTTATAGATGGTCACATTACCATCCGCGTCAGTCTTCTTCTTAAAGATCCATTTATTTTCTATGGCTTGCCGATCATCGGGCAAGTCAGTCAAAGTCCATACTTCGTTTTCATACATGGATCCTATCTCGGATTTCATGGCTTCAAGCCATTTGTCGGAATCCGGGCCCGCCATCGCTTCTTCATAGTTCGAAGGTTCACTGTTGTCTAACAACATGATTTCCAGGACAGGATTGCCATACCACTCTGGAGCGGAACGTGTCCTCGTGGACCTTCGAAGTTCAGTGGTAGCTTGATCATGATCATTATCAATAACTTCCTCTCTAGCCGGTGTAGGCTCCACAGAAACATTTTCCTGTGCTGCGCTACTCTCCGGTTCGAGGGTCATCTCATCAAGCTCCACTTTCCTCCCACTTACTTCTTTCGAGAGAAACTCTTTCTCTAGAAAGGATCCATTCCTGGCAACAAAGATCTTGCCCTCGGATCTTAGGTAGAAGGTATACCCAATAGTTTCCTTAGGGTATCCTATGAATACGCATTTTTCCGACTTGGGTTCGAGCTTCTCTGGTTGAAGTTTCTTCACATAAGCATCGCATCCCCAAACTTTCAGAAACGACAGCTTAGGTTTCTTCCCAAACCATAATTCATACGGTGTCGTCTCAACGTATTTTGACGGTGCCCTATTTAAAGTGAATGCGGCAGTCTCTAAAGCATAACCCCAAAAGGATAGCGGTAAATCGGTAAGAGACATCATAGATCGCACCATATCCAATAGAGTGCGATTACGACGTTCGGACACACCATTACGCTGAGGTGTTCCAGGCGGCGTGAGTTGTGAAACAATTCCACATTTCCTTAAGTGCGTGCCAAATTCATGACTCAAATATTCTCCTCCACGATCTGATCGTAAGAACTTTATTTTCTTGTCACGTTGATTCTCAACCTCACTCTGAAATTTCTTGAACTTTTCAAAGGTCTCAGACTTGTGCTTCATCAAGTAGACATTCCCTTATCTACTCAAATCATCGGTGAGGGTGAGAACATAACGATAACCACCGCGAGCCTCAACACTCATTGGACCACACACATCAGTATGTATGATCTCCAATAAGTTGGTTGCTCGCTCCATTGTTCCGGAGAACGGAGTCTTGGTCATCTTGCCCAAGAGGCATGGTTCGCATCTGTCAAATGATTCATAATCAAGAGACTCCAAAAGTCCATCTGCATGGAGTTTCTTCATGCGTTTAACACCGATATGACCAAGGCGGCAGTGCCACAAGTATGTGGGACTATCGTTATCAACCTTGCATTTCTTGGCATTCACATTATAAACATGTGTAACATCACGTTCGAGATTCAATAAAAATAAACCATTCACCAGCGGGGCATGACCATAAAACATATCTCTCATATAAATAGAACAACCATTATTCTCAGATTTAAATGAGTAGCCATCTCGCATTAAGCGAGATCCAGATACAATGTTCATGCTCAAAGCTGGTACTAAATAACAATTATTGAGATTTAAAACTAATCCCGTAGGTAGATGCAGAGGTAGCGTGCCGACGGCGATCACATCGACCTTGGAACCATTCCCGACGCGCATCGTCACCTCGTCCTTTGCCAGTCTACGCTGATTCCGCAGTTCCTGCTTTGAGTTACAAATATGAGCAACCGCACCGGTATCAAATACCCAGGAACTACTACGAGTGCTGGTAAGGTACACATCAATTACATGTATATCATATATACCTTTGGTATTGCCGGCCTTCTTGTCCGCCAAGTACTTGGGGCAGTTTCGCTTCCAGTGACCGTTTCCCTTGCAATAAAAGCACTCAGTCTCAGGCTTGGGTCCATTCTTCGACTTCTTCCCGGCAGCTGGCTTACCGGGCGCGGCAACTCCCTTGCCGTCCTTCTTGAAGTTCTTCTTACCCTTGCCCTTCTTGAACTTAGTGGTTTTATTCACCATCAACACTTGATGTTCCTTTCTGCTCTCTGCCTCCGCTGACTTCAGCATCGCATATACCTCAGGAATGGTCTTTTCCATCCCCTGCATGTTGAAGTTCATCACGAAGCTCTTGTAGCTAGGTGGAAGCGACTGAAGGATTCTGTCAACGACCGCGTCATCCGGGAGATTAACTCCCAGCTGAGACAAGCGGCTGTGCAACCCAGACATTTTGAGTATGTGCTCGCTGACAGAACTATTTTCCTCCATCTTACAGCTGTAGAACTTATCGGAGACTTCATATCTCTTGATCCGGGCATGAGCTTGGAAAACCATTTTCAGCTCTTCGAACATCTCATATGCTCCGTGATGCTCAAAACGCTTTTGGAGCCCCGGTTCTAAGCTGAAGAGCATGCCGCACTGAATGAAGGAGTAATCATCGGTGCGTGTCTGCCAAACGTTCAAATCGTCTGGCAGTGCTGGGAGAGCAGGTGGGTCACCTAACGGTGCTTCAAGGACATATGATTTCTTGGCAGCTATGAGGATAATCCTCAGGTTACGGACCCAGTCCGCATAGTTGCTACCATCGTCTTTCAGCTTGTTTTTCTCTAGGAACGCGTTGAAGTTGAGGGTAACATTAGCGTTGGCCATTTGATCTACAAGATAGATATGTAACATTTAGACTAAGTTCATGACAATTAAGTTCATCTAATCAAATTATGTAATGAACTCCCACTCAGATAGACATCCCTCTCGTCATCTAAGTGATTACATGATCCGAATCGACTAGGCCGTGTCCGATCATCATGTGAGACGGACTAGTCATCAACGGTGAACATCCCCATGTTGATCGTATCTTCTATACGACTCATGCTCGACCTTTCGGTCTCTTGTGTTCCGAGGCCATGTCTGTACATGCTAGGCTCGTCAAGTCAACCTAAGTGTATTGCTGTGTAAATCTGGCTTACACCCGTTGTATTCGAACGTTAGAATCTATCACACCCGATCAACACGTAGTGCTTCGAAACAACGAACCTTCGCAACGGTGCACAGTTAGGGGGAACACTTTCTTGAAATTTTAGTAAGGGATCATCTTATATATGCTACCGTCGTTCTAAGCAAATAAGATGCAAAAACATGAAAAACATCTCATGCAATCAAAATAGTGACATGATATGGCCATTATCACTTTGCTCCTTTTGATCTCCATCTTCGGGGCTCCATGATCATCATCGTCACCGGCATGACACCATGATCTCCATCATCATGATCTCCATCATCGTGTCTTCATGAAGTTGTCTCGCCAACTATTACTTCTACTACTACGGCTAACGGTTAGCAATAAAGTAAAGTAATTACATGGCGAATTTCAATGACACGCAGGTCATATAATAAATTAAGACAACTCCTATGGCTCCTGCCGGTTGTCATACTCATCGACATGCAAGTCGTGATTCCTATTACAAGAACATGATCATCTCATACATCACATATATCATTCATCACATCCTTTGGCCATATCACATCACAAAGCACTTGCTGCAAAAACAAGTTAGACGTCCTCTAATTGTTGTTGCAAGTTTTTACGTGGCTGCTATAGGTTTCTAGCAAGAACATTTCTTAGCTACGCCAAAACCACAACGTGATATGCCAATTTCTATTTACCCTTCATAAGGACCCTGTTCATCGAATCCGATCCGACTAAAGTGGGAGAGACAGACACCCGCTAGCCACCTTATGCAACTAGTGCATGTCAGTCGGTGGAACCTGTCTCACGTAAGCGTACGTGTAAGGTCGGTCCGGGCCGCTTCATCCCACAGTGCCGCCGAATCAAGATAAGACTAGTAACGGCAAGAAGATTGACAAATCGACGCCCACAACTACTTTGTGTTCTACTCGTGCAAGATACTACGCATAGACCTAGCTCATGATGCCACTGTTGGGGAACGTAGCAGAATTTTAAAATTTTCTACGCATCACCAAGATCAATCTATGGAGTCATCTAGCAACGAGTGAGAGGGGAGTGTATCTACATACCCTTGTAGATCGCGAGCGGAAGCGTTCAAGAGAACGGGGTTGATGGAGTCGTACTCGTCGTGATCCAAATCCCCGATGACCGAGCGCCGAACGGACGGCACCTCCGCGTTCAACACACGTACGGAGCAGAGACGTCTCCTCCTTCTTGATCCAGCAAGGGGGGAGGAGAGGTTGATGGAGATCCAGCAGCACGACGGTGTGGTGGTGGAAGCAGCGGGATTTCAGCAGGGCTTCGCCAAGCGCTACTGGAGGAGGAAGAGGTGTCACGGGAGGGAGAGGGAGGCGCCAGGGGCTGAGCTGTTTCTCCCATGCACCTCCCCACTATATATAGGGGTGGAGGGGGCTGGTTTCTTGCCCTCCAAGTCCATTGGGGCGTTGGCAAAGGTGGAAGGAAAGAAATCCCATCCTTTCCCTTCCCCACCGATTGTTATCCCCCTTTTTTAGGGATCTTGATCTTATCCCTTCGGGATATGATCTTATTCCTTCTAAGGAGGAATCTTGGTGCGCCTTGACTAGGGGTGTGGGGCCTTGCCCCCACTACCCACGTTCATGTGGGTCCCCCCATGCAGGTGGGCCCCACTCCGGAACCTTCTAGAACCTTCTCGGTACAATACCGAAAAATCCCGAACATTTTCCGGTGGCCAAAATAGGACTTCCCATATATAAATCTTTACCTCCGGACCATTCCGGAACTCCTCGTGACGTCCAGGATCTCATCCGAGACTCCGAACAACCTTCGGGTTACCGCATACTAATATCTCTATAACCCTAGCGTCACCGAACCTTAAGTGTGTAGACCCTACGGGTTCGGGAGACACGCAGACATGACTGAGACGACTCTCCGGTCAATAACCAACAACGGGATCTGGATACCCATGTTGGCTCCCACATGCTCCTCAATGATCTCATCGGATGAACCACGATGTCGAGGATTCAATCAATCCCGTACGCAATTCCCTTTGTCTATCGGTACGATACTTGCCCGAGATTCGATCGTCGGTATCTCGATACCTTGTTCAATCTCGTTACCGGCAAGTCTCTTTACTCATTTCCGTAACACATCATCCCGTGAACAACTCCTTGATCACATTGAGCTCATTATGATGATGTCCTACCGAGTGGGCCCAGAGGTACCTCTCCGTTACATGGAGTGACAAATCCCAGTCTCGATCCGTGCCAACCCAACAGATACTTTCGGAGATACCCGTAGTGCACCTTTATAGCCACCCAGTTACGTTGTGACGTTTGGTGCACCCAAAGCACTCCTACGGTATCCGGGAGTTGCACAATCTCATGGTCTAAGGAAAAGTTACTTGACATTGGAAAAGCTTTAGCAAACGAACTACACGATCTAGTGCTAGGCTTAGGATTGGGTCTTGTCCATCACATCATTCTCCTAATGATGTGATCCCGTTATCAATGACATCCAATGTCCATGGTCAGGAAACCGTAACCATCTATTGATCAACGAGCTAGT
This sequence comes from Thinopyrum elongatum, assembly GCA_011799875.1. NCBI lineage: Eukaryota > Viridiplantae > Streptophyta > Magnoliopsida > Poales > Poaceae > Thinopyrum > Thinopyrum elongatum. The sequence goes on from CM022301.1 coordinate 124,646,921, forward strand.
CAACTAGAGGCTTACTAGGGACATGTTGTGGTCTATGTATTCACACATGTATTACGATTTCCGGATAACACAATTATAGCATGAATAACAGACAATTATCATGAACAAGGAAATATAATAATAACCATTTTATTATTGCCTCTAGGGCATATTTCCAACATACCGTGGTACTCCTCTCCGCCTTCGTCACTTTTTTGCGAGGGCTACCTCAGCGTCCTCCCCACGCTCGAGCTGTGGGGGAGGTTCTTCTACCTCAAGCTCGGCACCGCGGCCAAGGGCGAGCCGGCCCAGTGCGGTGCTTGCGTCGCCGTGCAGCGCACTGGCGCCGGAACTCGGTTTCCAGCTGTGGCCGTGTTGGAGTCGGCCAAGTTGTGGCAGAAGTCTTACTTCTATGTCCGCAACTTGGATCTGACTCGGGACTACGTCAACCTGCCGGATTATGCAGCCGGCCCGCCTCCTGAGCCGCGGAACAATTGGGTCCAGCAGCCGAGGCCGCTGCCGGCTGCCATCGCCAATGTCCTTGACCGCCTGCAGGAGATGACAGACTCGGAGGGCCTCCAGCCGGCGGACCTGCTGGCCGCCTTCATCCAGCGCCGGGTGTCGCCGCTTCAATTCCGGCCTCACTTGATCTGCGATATAAGCGGCCGCCGGGACCCTTGCCGGATGTCGACCAAGGAGATGCCGGCGGTGGAGGTCGTCCGCCATGTCAACAACATCTCCGGTAGCCAGCTCAGCGAGGAGGACTGGAGCTTCGGCAAGGAACCTTACAGCCACGCTAATCCACCGCCTGCGGTTAGTATTTGGTCTCCCTTTTTTGCCTATGCCATGCTCTTTATCCGCCCTGACCACCCGAACACGGCACAGCGCTTCGCCGGCCAGGGAGCAGGCGGCGCACCAGATCCCGGCCACCAGTGGATGGCGGACCGGGAGGTGAGTGACGTGGGCGACCCCGAGCTGGGGGCGGCCGCGTTGGAGGAGGACGACGCCACCGGTGGAGGCGGCGCCGGAGCAGGCGGAGCCACAGGAGGCGGCGTAGGAGGCGACATCCGGGACTGGCCAGACAACGACGAGGATGGCGATGAGCAGGGCTGCTTGGAAGGCACCGACAGGACGGGAGCCGGCCCCTCGACGACGCGGCCGACTGGCGGGGCACCGACTGGGGCACCCGGCGCATCTAAGCGCCACGTTGACGTGGGGATGCTCGGCACCCGGCCAGCCAAGAAGCCCAAGTCGACGGTTGCCGCGACCAAAAGGCAAGAGGCCACGAAGGCGGCCGCCGTCCGGAGGGCCCCGAAGCCACGCCCATTGGTGTCTGCGTAAGTGTTTTGACTGCTCTTGTTTTGGTTGTTTTGTCTTGGCTTTTCTTTTTCCAAACTTCTTATCTTTGCTTGTCTTGCTGAGTAGGGTTCCCCTCACTGTGTCATGGGCCCCGTCCGCCTTAGTGATTGGAGAAGCAGGCGGCTCTGAGGATGCCCGCCGCGTGGACCCGGCCGCTGCCCTTCGAGAGGCGACGGAGAGGAACGCACGGGAGGCGCAGGAGGAGCGGGACGCCGCGGCACGCCGGGAGGTCGACACGGCGAGCACGGCGCGGGCGGAGGCCGAGGCCGCGACCAAGGCACAGGCGGACGCGGTGGCCAGGGCGCAGGCGGAGGAGCCGGCCCGCGACGTGGTTCCGGAGGCCACCGATCCACAGTAGCCGGAACCGCTGGTGGTGGAGGACCGGACGCCGACTGGAAGAGCCAGAGCTGACCAGACGGCGTCGGGGCAGGGGCGACCGACCCCATCGTCTCGGAGGATGCCCAGCGCGCGTCGGGTGCTGACGGGCGGGGAGGCGGCCATCCCAAAGGGCCAGAGGTGCCGCTAGCGAGCACTGAGCTGGTGGCAAGCCGGCCGTGGCGACCCGCACCTCCCCGCGACTACGCCCAACGCGGGCTACTTCCGCGCCGAGGCCGATGGAGGTTGGGGCCGCGAGTTCGCCTGCGGCCGACACCGAGGCCTCGAGCTCTGCTCCGTCTGGTTGGGCACCAGGACCCGGCCCGGCCGTCCTCAACGTCGCGGTGAAGGACGTCCTGGACCGGTTCAACGCCCATGGTGCCACCCTTCAGAAGGCCAGGAACGAGATGCTGGCGATGCAGACGTCCGTCCGGGTACGCTTCCGACCTTGTCTTTTATTTTTGCAATCTCCGGCGGGGGCGCGCCAGCGCACCCAGTGGGTTTAGCCCCCGAGTTCCGAGCCGGCTGCTGAGCAGGCGGGTTGGAACTTCAAGGCATGCTTCCAAGTGCTGAAGTGTCGTTCTCGTCGCAGGACTACCACAATTTGCGTGCGGCCGCCTACAACTCCCAAAATCAGGCGCTGGCCAAGCGGACTGCTGATCTGAACCAGAGCCGTGGTACGTAGGCCATCTATCAGTGGGGGCCCGCAAGTGCACCCGCTAGGTGTAGCCCCCGAGATTCGGGCCGACTGCTGAGGAGTCGGGCCGGATCTTCTGGCAACTTTTTGTCTTGTGCTGCTGCTGACGTTTCTTTCTTGCCTTGGCAGAGGCCGCCGCTCAGCTGCGGGCGTGCATGGGCGAGCTCGAGACTGAGCTCTATACCAAAGAGCAGGAGCACAGCCAGGCTGCCGTGGAGCGTGACCGGCTTGCGAAGGAGCTGGCGGACCAGACGACCCGACACAAGGAGGAGGTCCGGCAGCTGAAGGACGGGGAGGCGCTCCTCAAGGCCGAGTTCGAGACTGAGCGCTCAGACTGGGCCGAGAGGGAGAAGCTGCTGTCGGACGGTTACGGGGTGATCAAGGACATGGTTGAAGGTATATCTTTTCTCCCTTTGTCGCTTAGTCGCCGGCTACTGCAGGAGGCCGGCTTCTAAATCCTTAGTCTTCTTTTGGACAGAGTTTTTCCCTGGGCACTCCGTTGCCGTCTGCCAGGAAATCGAGGCACGGTGCGATCAGCGGAGAAGGGCTGGCGCGGACATTCCGCCGAACCAGCCCCGAACTCTGGGCGAGCAGCTCTTGGCCATCAAGATACGCTTTGAACCAGCGCACCGCCTGCTCCGCCGACTTCAGCGCGCCGGGTCGCAGGTCCTGGCGGGGCTCTGGCCGGATAATCGGATCCCTTGGACTCCCAGTCGGACCACCGACTGGCTGGAGGTGGCGGTCGAGCGACTTGAGGACTAGAAAGGCGCTGCAGCTCGGGCGGGTGCCAGGGTGACGCTGGAGTTCGTCAAAGCCTGGTATCCGGACGTGAGGTTGGCTCAGCTTGCCACCTTCCGCCAGGAGGCAGGACCAGAGCTGGAGGCAGCGCAGGATGAGATCGCCAACCGCGCGGCGGCCCTTGCCGACTACGCCGACGTCAGCGTCTTCATCCCGGAGTGGGCGAAAGACGGCACTGAGGTGCCGCCATCCTGGTTCGGGCTGGACCCGAACGAGGGGGAGGACTCGGCGGAGGAGATCGCCTCCAGCGACGTGGGCAAGGACGACGAGGACGTCGCACCAGACGGCGGAGCAACCAGCCGGACTTGGCCCGATCGGGCCTCGGCTAGCGGGCCGCGGGAGACTACATCAGCCACCGCCGACACCGACCAGGCCGAGACCCAACAGCCGGACGCTCCACCAGTCGGCGCTTCAGCCACTGCCGACCTGTCCACGCCGCCCGCAGCGCCCTTGGCCTAGGCAGCCCTTTATCTTTTTAATCATTTCTCTGTCTTGTACTTGAGCAAACAAGTTAATCGTGCGCAGTTCCACCCACTGGGGTGTAATTCAAACTCTGTTGAATGCTGGCCTTGGGCCTTTTGCGATGTAAATAATTTATCTCCCACATGCTTATGTCTTTTGCCGGGTTCTGGCTCAGCTTTGCCTTTTCTCTATTTGGCTTTTTCTTTTGCCGCCTTCCTTTGGCTGCTGCCCTACTAGCCGAACAGCCGCGCTGCGGTCTATGGCTGGGTCAGGGACTTGGCTGTTTTAGAATAGGGAAGTTACTTTGGCCGCCTAGAGCGTAGCTAGTCGAGGGAGAAGCCGGCCGGCCGGCTGCTGAGCAGCCGGACGGGTGAGGCTAGGAGCCGGCCTGGCCTATGTTGGCGTTCTTCCTTAGTCGTTTTTCTTGTGGACAGCGATTCCGGTCTTTAGCTCTTGCCAGCCGGACAGTCACGCTGCGAGCTGTAGCTGAGGCGAAGAGAGGGCTTTGGCGTCGGCACACTACTTGGCCGACTTCAGGTGGTGCCATCTTAGGTCAAGGCTGCGAGCCCCCGGGCCGGCTGACCGGACCCAGACAGGGCGAAAGAATGAAAGAACATATTCATAGGTGAAGCTTATCATATAGATAAAAAGGTAGCCCCCGAGTGCGCCTCGGGGGACCTGTTGTCTTAGCTTAATACAAAAGGTAGCGTGGTACGTACACTGCATCAACTGTAAAATGGGCGGAGAAGGTTCGCGTTCCATGGTCGCTCCGTCTCTTGGCCGGAATTGTCCCTCTTGCGAGCCCTGGGCTTCTGTGCGTCGATGAGGTAGTAGGAGTCGTTGCCCAGGGCTTTGCTGATGATGAAAGGCCCCTCCCAAGGAGCCGAGAGCTTGTGCTGGCCGGCTGTTCGCTGGATCAGCCGGAGCACAAGACCGCCCTCGCGGAAAGCACGCGGCTTGACCTTCTTGCTGTGGTAGCGGCGCAGGCTCTGCTGGTAGATGGCGGACCGGCTAAGTGCCAGCAGCTGGGCCTCTTCCAGCAGATCGATGCCGTCTTCTCGCGCCTCCTTGGCTTCCGCCTCCATGTACATGGTGACACGAGGCGAGTCGAACTCAATATCTGTTGGGATGACAGCCTCGGCCCCGTACACAAGGAAGAAGCGTGTGAAGCCGGTTGCTTTGTTCGGCATGGTCCGAAGACTCTAAAGGACGGCCGGCAGCTCCTCGATCCAGCAGCCGGCCGAGCGCTCTAGGGGCTCGACCAGCCGGGGCTTGATGCTGGACAGGATGAGGCCGTTTGCTCACTCCACTTGGCCATTTGACTGCGGGTGGGCAACAGACGCTAAGTCCAGTCGGATGCCCTGCGTCGTGCAGAAATGGGCCAAGGCGCCTTTGGCGAAGTTTGTGCCGTTGTCCGTGATGATGCTGTGTGGGATGCCGTACTGGACGGTGATGTCGGTGATGAATGTGATGGCAGTCGGACCATTCAACTTCTTGATTGGCTTCGCCTCAATCCACTTTGTGAACTTGTCCACGGCGACCAGCAGATGGGTCAGGCCGCCGTGTGCTGTCTTGAATGGGCCTACCATGTCCAATCCCCATACGGCAAACGACCAGGTGATGGGAATGGTCTTGAGTGCAGAGGCTGGCAGGTGCTCTTGGACCTGAAGCGCTGGCACCCCTTGCACTTGCGGACCAACTCCTTGGCGTCGTCCAAAGCAGTCGGCTAGAAGAAGCCATGGCGGAAAGCTTTGGCGACGAGGGATCTGGAGGCAGCATGGTGGCCACATTCGCCATGATGGATATCTCTCAGGATCTTGATGAACTTCCCTGGCTCAACGCAGCGCTGAAAAACGCCAGTCACGCTGCGCTTGACGAGCTCTTTGTTGACTATCGTGTATGCTGCTGCCTGGTGTTGCACCTGCCGGGCCAAAATCTCGTCGGCTGGTAGCTCTCGGCTTACCAGGAAGTTGAGGATGGGTTGCGCCCAGGATGAAGCTTCTACCACTGTCATGACAGCAACCGGCACCAGGGGGGTCAGGTTGGGAGGCGGCGGGTCGGAGCCGGCCGCTGCTTGCTGCGTCATTGAAGTCCCCGGGCCGAGTGCTGCAGTCCCCGGGCCGGGTTCTGAAGTCCCCGGGCCGGGTGCGGGTGCTGCAGCACCCGGGCCTCTTGCTGAAGTCCCCGGGCCGACTGCTAAAGTCCCCGAGCCGGATCCGACTGCTTCGGGGTCAGCCGGCATGAAGATGGACTCTGATTCTGGCGAAGGCTTGATAGACGGCTTGCGCAAGCACTCGAGGGAGACGCCGGTCAGTATTGCTTGCCGGGTGGAGCCGATCCGTGCCAGGGCGTCGGCTTGCTCGTTGTCGGCTCGTGGCACATGAAGAAACTTGCACCCGTCGAAGTGGCCGCTGATTTGCTGGACGAGGAAGCGGTAGCTTGCCATGTTGGTGTCCTTGGCGTCCCAGTCACCAGAAGACTGTTGGACCACCAAGTCCGAGTAGCTGTAGCACAGAATCCGGCAGATGCCAATCTCCTTGGCTAGCCGGAGCCCATGGACGAGTGCCTCATACTCGGCCACGTTGTTGGAGGCGGCAAAGTGGATCTGCAGCGTGTACTTGAGCTTGTCGCCTTTGGGAGAGGTGAGGACGATGCCGGCTCCCAGACCGGTGCGCATCTTCGAGCCATCAAAGTGCATCCGCCAATGAGTGGAATCCGGCGCTGGCGGCAGGTACTGGGTTTTGGCCCAGTCGACGAGGAAGTCGGCCAGTGTTTGGGACTTGATGGCGATGCGGGGTTGGTAGAGGATGGTGTGGGGAGCCAGCTCGATGGCCTACTTCGCCACCCGGCCTGATGCATCTCTATTGCCCATGATCTCGGCAAGGGGGGCGGTGCAGACGACCGTGATGGTGTGCTCCTGGGAATACTGCTTCAGCTTCTTGGCGGCAAAGTACACGCCGTAGCACATCTTCTGGTAGTGGGGGTAGTTCTGCTTGGAGGCGGACAACACCTCGCTCAGGTAGTAGACCGGCCTCTGGACCGGCTAGGCCTTGCCGTCTTCTAGGCGCTCGACTACGATCACGGTGCTGACCACCCGGCTGGTGGCGGCGATGTAGAGGAACATGGGCTCTTTAGCAGCCGGAGCGGCCAGAACAGGCGGCGTGGACATCATGCGCTTGAGCTGGAGGAAGGCCTCGTCCGCCTGGTCGGTCCACTCGAAGCAGGTGGTCTCCTTCATCAGCTGGTACAGTGGAAGGGCCTTCTCGCCTAGCCGACTGATGAACCGGCTGAGTGATGCCAAGCACCCGGTGAACTTCTGGACGTCCCGCAGCAGGGTCGGCTTCTGCATCCGCTCGATGGCCTTGATCTTTATGGGGTTGCACTCGATCCCACGCTCAGAGACAAGGAAGCCAAGGAGCTGGCTGGCTGGTCCTCCGAAGACGCATTTCTCTGGGTTGAGCTTGATCTGAAAGCGGCGCAAGTTGGCAAAGATCTCCTTGAGGTCCTCCAAAAGGGTGCCACGCTTCTTTGTCTTCACCACAATGTCGTCCACATAGACGTGGGCGTTTCTGCCGAGGTGCTTCAGGAGGCACTTCTACATGCAGCGCTTAAACGTGGCGCCGGCATTCCTCAAGCCGAACGTCATGGTGATGTAGCAGAAGGCGCCGAATGATGTGATGAAGGAGGTCTTCAGGCGGTCGGCCGGGTCCAGCTTGATCTGGTGGTAGCCGGAGTAGGCGTCCAAGAAAGACAGCAGCTCGCAGCCGGCCGTGGAGTCGATAACTTGATCTATCCGGGGCAAGGCAAAGGGGTCCTTGGGGCAGGCTTTGTTGAGGCTAGTGTAGTCGATACACATGCGCCACTTGTTATTCTTCTTCAAGACGAGGACTGGGTTGGCAAGCTAGTCCGGGTAGAACACTTCCATGATGAAGCCGGCTGCCAGAAGCCGGGTGATCTCTTCACCAACAATCCTTCTCCTCTCTTCTGACAGGCGGCGGAGGGGTTGCTTGACCGGTTTTGCATCCGATCTCACATGTAGCTTGTGCTCGGAGAAATCCGTCGGAACACCCGGCATGTCCTTGGGAGACCATGTGAAGATGTCCCGATTCTCATGGAGGAAATTGACGAGCTTGCTTTCCTATTTGCTGTCGAGGTGAGACCCCACGACAGCAAATCTCTCCGGGTGCGCCGGATCCAAGGCGATCTTCTTGGTTTCCTTGGCCGGCTGGAAGGAGCCCTGGGTCTCCGCGTCCTTGGGGTCGGATGGCATGTCTGGCTGCTTGCTGGCCATGGCCACCACCCGGTCAAGGAGGCGCTTCTCTTCAGCGATGACGAGGGACTCGGCCAGCCGGCTGCTAGCGACGGCACACGTGAGCGACTTCTGGTAGTCGCCGGCAATGGTGATGATGCCCTTGGGACCTGGCATCTTCATCTTCAGGTAGGCGTAATGCGGCACCGCCATGAACTTGGCAAGTGCGGGCCGGCCCAAGAGCGCGTGGTAGGGGCTGTTCAGATCAACCACCTCAAACCAGATTGGTTTGCGGCGGAAGTGGAGCTTGTCGCCGAACAGGACGTCAATCTTGACCTTGCCGATTGGGGAGCAGGAAAGTCCGGGGAAGATGCCATGGAAAATGGTCCGGCTAGGCAGGAGCTATTTCTCCTTGATGCCCAGCTTCTCCATGGTGTCGCGGTAGAGGATGTTGATGCTGCTACTGCCGTCTATCAGGATCCGTGAGAAGCGGCAAGCTCGCCTCTCCGTTGAGAAGGTGGAGGGCATCACGGCTGGGTGGTCCTCACGGCTACAACTGATGGGCTTCTCGGACCAGTGCATGAATTGGGGGACCTCTGAGGCGACAGCGTTCACCTCGCGGTGCTGCTACCGCCGACTGTGCTTGTCATCGGCTTGGCTGGTGAAGACGACGTAGGTGGCGTTGGCTTCGGGGAACTCATCTTGGAGCATGCCGACTGGGCGAGATGCCGGCTGCTGAGGAGGCGGAGCCGCCAGACCGGCTGGCGGAGGCGGCAGGCCCTCACCCTTGGCAATTCTGGCGAGCTAGTTGCACTTCCGAGTGGTGTGGTTGGACGGCTTCGCGCCGCTGTGGAACTTGCACGGGGCATTGAGGGCTTGCTCGAAGGAGAAGGCGGGCAGCCAAGCACCCTTGCCGCCTTTCTGACGCTTGGGGCCGGGTTGTCCTTCCGGCTGCTGGTCTTCGACGGTTGGTACTTGCCAGCTGTTGGAAGCCGGCTGCTGGGCTTTGCGCTTGTTGTCGTTCGGCTATTGGCGCCGGTTGGTGTCACCAGCAGGAGCTTGAGGGGCCGACTGGATCACCTTCCCGGACGCGTCAACCCGAATCTCCGACTTCATGGAGGAGTCGGCCGTGGCATACTTGTCCGCCACGACCAGAAGCTCGTCCAATGTAGCTGGCTCATCGCACAGGAGCTTGTGCTTGAGCAGAGTGCCTTCTCTGCACCCGGCGGTGAAGTACTCGATGGCCTGTACCTCGTGCACCCCTTCGCAGGAGTTGCGCAGCTCGGCCCAGCGCGTCAGGTAGTCGCGGGTGGACTCGGTCGGCCCCTGAACGCACATGGAGAGCTGGCGAGGCTTGGGGGGCCGCTTGTAGGTGCTGGTGAAGTTGCAGATGAAGACATCGGCGAAGTCCAGCCAGCTGTTGACGCTGTTGGGCTTGAGGCTGTTCAGCCATGTCCGGGCCGTGCCCTGGAGCATGAGCGGAACGTACTTCATGACAACGCGCTTGTTGCCGTTTGCTATGCTGACTGCCGTCGAGTAGTCGGTCAGCCAGTCCTCCGGCTTCACGGAGCCGGTGTACTTGGGAGTGTCTCGAGGGAGCGAGAACCCTTTGGGGAAGGGCTCGTCGCGGATGTGGGGGCCGAAGCAGGCCGGGCCGATCGTGTCTTCCTCTTCTACGGCCAGGGACCGAGCAAGCCGCCGCTCGATCCGGTGGCGCGCATCGTTCTCTCCGACTCCTTCACGGGGGCCCAGCCGGCCTCCGAGAGTCGGATGATCCACAAGTGGCGGAGAGGCCATCCTCTCCCTGCGAGGGGGAGGCGGACGCTCATCCCGCCGGTGCTGCACCCGTGGGCGATCGTCATGGCTGCGCACAACCGTGAGGCGAGTGCACCGGCTGCGGCTAGCAGCCGGCTTTGGGTCTTGCTGACCGCGGTCTCCGCCTGCTGGGGACTGGGAGGTCGCTCCATGCTTACGGCGGGGGGGGATAGTTTTCGGCTTGCTTGCCGGCAGCCATCGTGCGGTGGTACGCGTCTTGCTGCGTGGTTGCAGCGTCGAGGAGCTCCTGGAGGCGCGCCATCTGGCTGCGCCGCTCGTCGCCCTCCAGGTTATCCAATTCATCTGCGGCCGCCTGGGCAGCGCGCAGGTTCTCCACTGAGGTGGCGTAGACCAGGCGTCCGACTCCCAGCATGCTGGCTATGGCCGCGCCACGTTGCCGAACGGTGCCGGCTCGGCTGGGCTCGCCAGTAGCCGGTGTGCCGCTCGCGATGTGGTCGATCTCGCGCTGGCAGGCCTCAGCGCGGCGCCTCATGGCCGCCATCTTGTTGGCGCTTTCAAGGAGCGTGACACGGAACGCCTCCAGTGTCGCCCCATCAGCCTTAGCTGCAACGGGGGTAGCCAGGCCCTGCATGGCCGCTCGCAGCGGGTCCTGGGCAGCCCCAGCGGAATCATCGCCGTGGCCAGTGACCAGCACCTCCGCGATGGTGCCGGCGTTGGTGTTGCTGGCGACAGGAGGGAGCGGATCGTCAATGACCACCACATTGGCGGGGAAACCTTTGGTGGAAGCCGCGTCGGAGTCGATGAGAATCTCGACGGGCTCGATGGAGGGGTCGGTGGAGCCGACGGACTCCGCGTCGGAGGCGGGCGCGTCGGAGATGCGGAGCTTGCCGAAGAGGTCGATGAGGCAGCTCGCGGGGCACGCCGCTCCCGCGTTGGTGGCGGGCTCGTCGGAGAGGCTGGCCTTGCCGAAGAGGTCGGCAAGGCAGCCCGCGGGGCAGGCTGCTCCCGCGTCAAGCGATGCGCTAACCGGCGCGTCGGGCTGGCTGATCAGGCCAGACGCGACGTGCTCGCCGGAGAGGAAGAGGGTTCCCGTCCAGAACATGTCTCCGGCCGACGCTGCGCTTTGCCCCACGGTGGGCGCCAACTGTCGGGGTATTCTTGCGACAGATGCCAGGGGGTGGCTTATCATGGATGGGAACAGGAGGACGTCGTCGGGCCCTGGAAGCGGGAATGGGTGAGAGCTCGAACGCACATGAGTCTTACCCAGGTTCGGCGCTCTCTGAGGAGATAACACCCCTAGTCCTGCTCTGCGGGGTCTCCGCATGATGACTATGATCAGATAGTGGCTACAAGTTTGCTCCTTGAGCTGTTGGCTAGAGGAAGAAGAGGGGCAAGGCTAGCTCTCTTGCTTCTCCTAGCTATGTGTGTATGAATGGCGTGGATGCTGAACCCTTTGCATGGGTGAGCCTGGGGGGTTTATATAGGCCTACCCCCTAGGGGTACAATGGTAATAGGGCCGGGTGTAGGACCCGGATGTGAGTGTCTATGGTCGCCGGGTTCTCCGCCGGCTGCTGGGGCCCGCCGCCTGGTGGGCCCCGCCGGCTGCCTAGGATTCGGCCGACAGGTAGGGCCTGCCGCCTGCAGGCCACGCTGATTGCCTTTTGCTGTAGCCTCGCCCTTGATGACGGGGGCCTTGTCGGGGGAGGCACGGCTACAGTCCCGCCGCTTGGCGTGCGCTCACTGTAGCCATACCCCGTCTCATCAGAGTAACGACGCGTTGACTCCGAGAGGAGGGAGGGGCCGGTTGCTATGTGCTGGTTCGCCACCGAAGCCGCCTTCTTGTGGAGCGCCATCTTCTGGTTCTCACGGACAGATAGGGCCCGCCGCCTGTGGGCCATACCGACCGCCCGTCGTGGGAGCATGACCCTTGCAGGCGAGGGCTACGTCACGGGCCGCGTGGCTACAGTGTCGCGCTTGGCAGAGGGGTTTTCGCTTGGTCAGCCCGCGGCGTATCCACGCTCCTCCAAGATTCGGGGGAACAGTTGGCCCTGTAGCCACGCCCCATCTTATCGTAATGAATGGGTGCAGACTCCGAGGGAAGGGAGGGCCGTCTGCTAGGATCCGGCCTCCCCCGAAGCCGCCTTCTGGGAGTGTGCCGCCATCTGGGAGCCGGCCTCTTGGGCCAGCCGGCCCAAGGAGCTGGCCATGCGTCCGGAAGGTGCTAGGGGCTTTGCTAGCCCTGATGTCTTGAAACGCTATATGGTGTTGATGAGGCTACCCGTGATCAATCCCTCCGACATCATTGCATAGACCTTGCCAGACCCATCTGTCGTCGACGTCACCACGACACCAAACAACGCCACCAGCCTGCGCGCGTCCATCAAATCGCGTCCAATGCCAAGACTCCACTACTCCATGCCGTCAAGACCCACCCTCTTCAATGCGGTAGATGCAACACCGCTTCACCTGTTGGCCCCTCCAGTGAACCTCTGCTCCAAAGCAATGCCCTTAGGAGGGAAAATGACACCACAATCTCTATCTCCATCCTATCCGGGAGACCCAGATCTAGGGTTTCCCCGGAACAGATTCCCCCTGGAGGAAGAGGGGCATGCCATCTGCACCTGGCAACGAATCCAAATGGTGCCCACCATCACAAACCTCTCACAGCGACGCCTTCAGAAAGGACACGACGGTTTGACCGCCATTGCCGCCCACCGCAGTTAGGGTTTTCACCCAAGAAGCAGTGAGGTGGGAAGAGGTAGGGCGGACCCGAACGATGTCTCTAAGAAGAAAATCGGCACCCGCGGGCGTCGTCGTCATGGCCAGCCGGAACCGACTAGGGGATCTCGATCCCCACCTCCCGCTCCACCCACAAACCGGTGACCGACTAGCTAGTCAGCATGGCCAAGTCCAGCGAGATTGGAGCGCATCCTTTTTTTAGGGGTAAACCAAACTTTATTGGAGCGCACTTAGACAGGACAGTAGGCATCGGACAAAACGGCGCCGTCAGCCACTGGGGCATCACTGCCACGGCCAGAACCCGCCGGTGGTCTGCCGGCCGCCTAAGCCGACCTCCGGCAGCCCTTCAGCCCCACTGCGCCATCGGACGGGGAAGCCTCACCAGGGGTTGCCGCCCCGGATCCATGGATCACGGCCGCTACACTAGCACCAAGCAGCCGAAGAAGTGTCCCACCGCCGCCTTTCCCAGAGCCATCCGGACTTTGCCGGAAGGCGCCTCATGCGGCGGCGGGAGGTGGAAAGTGCGGCGGGGGAAGGTGGCAGCGGAGGAGGGATCTGGCGGCGGCGCTAGATCTGGTATCAGGAGCGCGACATGCAGCTTGTATTTTCAGAGAATAATAATAACCCTGTTAAGCTGACGTGCCCCCGTGTAAAAGAACAAGAAGAAACAAAAAGAAATCCAGCTACAAGAAGAGCGTACCTTGGCAGCGTCCTCAAGGCCGACTCCAGCTTTAGCATCTTCTTGGACATTTCCATCTGTTATCTCCAAGAAAGCTCCCAAGCGGAAGCCAAACGTGAGGATGAGCACACGGCTTCCTTGAACGGCGTCGTCCTCTCAGCAGTCAGCACTCTTGGTAGCGGGAAGACTGTAGGACTAGTCGGCGTCAAGCTCCCCTGCATCCTAGGTGACATATGGACCAATGGAGGAGCCATCGACGACGAAGCCGCAATAGCTGAAAAGCTCGCCTCCAAGGTAGCTGAAACAGCCGACTGTGTGACGGTGACCATGACGCACGTACGTGGATGCACCTGCATCAACAATTTCATTAACGAGGTGTTCTGGTACAAAATGGTTGTCGCTTACCAAGCCAAACGACTGGACGAAGCCTTTATTAACTAATCAGACACCGGCAAAAGACTCAATCCCTCCCTTCCTCTCGAGTCGGCCGCAGCCACTAAGAAGGATGAGATTGATCCCCTCGCAACGGCCGCCGGTTCTTCTTCATCAACTAATCGACCGCCGGCAAAAGGTTCAATCCCACCCTTCCTATCGAGTCGGCCGATGCCACTCACGAAGGACGAGATTGAGCTCCTCGCAACGACAGTCAGTGCCTCTTCATCAACGCCCTAGACGCATTTGGTGCCCTATCAAGTGGATATTTTGTGGGCGCTCCCTCACGAACATATTGCCTCTCAACGGGGATAGAGCGGAAGGCCCATCACGACAACAGTCGGAATATCGCTCTAAAGAAAACACCAAGAGTGAGAAGGGACAATTATAGCTGTCAACACCTTAGCGGTTGGCGCGGTAGCAACTCCACTCCACTCATCACAACCACCAGAGTGCTTGGAGTCCGGAGCACCGGCTGGTTAGCAGTTGGCACCACGAGCCCCTCTGAACTGGCTATTCTCGGCGCGGCCAAATGCTAGTGAATTCTGGATGATTAGTCACGCCTAATGTCAACAACGTGCTTAGAGCATGGTTAATAGTAAGCTGCTCGCTATATGAATATGTCATGTCATTAGGAGTTAGCATTATTAATTACTTAAGCATGTACAATGGTGACATAAAAAGTAGCTTGCCGCATCTATATCATTTTTTTCTACCCAACGAAAGCTGCTACTAGTGGGCCTCATCAAAGAATAAAAAGAAGACTCTCAATACACATGCATTCCTACTTTTCACTTTAATTTTTTTAGCTTTATGCATCGAATCATATTTTTTCTCAAGCACCCGTCTCTTGCCGAGTATCCCGCTACACCATCCAAATCTACTTTTTCTTACATCCGATCTTACATGGCGTGCGGGGCATCACCCTAGAGCTATGCATTGGTCATGCCCTTATACAATAGTGCTGACTATAAGGTTATAACTTTGTCTCACTTTCTCTCTATCTCTTTCTTCCCATTAATTAAATGTTTTTACCTAAGAGCACGTGTAGAGGCGGGCTCTTGCGAGCCCACTCATTTACTTTTGCAATGTCTCTCTCCTTTACATAGACAAAAGTGTCATGTAAGCGGGTTTGTAGTCCAGTATTATACTTGCTCTTGCGCCAACAATCCAAATATACTTCCTCCGTCTGGGTTTATTAGGTCCCCTTTTATTTTAAGCCAAAATTCGATCATGGATTTAACTAATAAAATGTAGTTTTTAGGTCATAAAAACTATATCATAGAAAGTCTCTTACAAATACAAATCTAACAATATACTTTGTGTAGCATATCTTTTATATATTTTTAGTTAAATATTTGGTCAAAGTTAGACACAAAATGCAGGGGTTTGATAAACCCCGACGGAAATAATAGTACTCCTTTCCACGTCAACCATCTTCCTCAGCACCCAACCATGCCTCTTCTCCCCAAGGAGCCAGGGCGCCGACACGTGCTCGTGCGGGAAATTGACATGCGAGTCATGAATTAAGAAACTGGTGGTTCAATTCCCAGAGCAGTCAAAGCATCACACGGTCGCTTGGGATCCACCTCTGGCACTTTACTGCGCCGTGACTAGGTCGGCCTTGTCCGAGACGTGGATTCGCCACACTTCCTCTCCTGGATAGCCGCGGTCGGAGGAGAAATTTCTTGCACGTCGTCATCATCTTTAAAGACCCAGTAGACGATAAGCGCCGTGGTCATCTCCTCCTCACAAACCTCATAGGCTTCATCCTCAAATACGTCCACCAGCTGGGGGACCGGTGCGAATGGACCATCTTCGGGGAGAGGTGGCCTGGAGCGTGTGAGCCTTTGTGAACACATAGAAATAGGAGAACGTTTAAGTCTGTAAAGGGGACGTAAGATTTATGTTCGATGTAAAGAAAACGTAAATTTACGTTTCGAGTTGTATAAGAAAACAGAGAAGTGCTTCGGTAGACCCCCCCTCCCAGAAAAAAAACATAGAAGGGCATAATGGTCATACGGAAGAAACGTATACCCACCTCCTATCGTATAGTATAGACCGACGTACGTATACCCGCGCGCATGCAAAAACAAAAAAACAAAAGGCCGCCGCGCGTGTACGGAAAAAAAAAGAGACATCTGCACGATCTTCTCGCCCGCCCAGCGATCACGCTCCTCCCGTTCCATTTTTCCAACTGGCCGATCACCGCCGCGGCCGATCGCCGCCGCCTCAACCCCGTCCGACGCCGCATCTCACCGTCGTCGTCCGCCGCCGCCTCCGCCGCGACTGACCGCGCTGTCGTCCCCCGCCGCGGATCCGGCCCCTCGTCTTGCACGTCGCCGCCGGCTAGAATCAAGTCGTAGACCCCTGCCTGAAGACCCGTCGTCCTACGTCGGCGACGTCTACACTGCGGCCCAAGGTTGCATGATAGACGATGGAAGTGATGAGTTCATGTAGTGATTTAGGGTTTAGGGTTCATGTAAACATGCTGCCGCAGAGCCGCCTCCACGGACAACCGCATGATGTAGATAACTAGTGTTGCACTTGGGCATGATCCACTGTACAAAACTTAACAGACGATAAATTTTCAATGTTGTGCAGTTTTGCGAGTTAGGCGTGTTGACATGGACGAACAAACCGTATTCACGGGGGGTGAGAATGATACTGATAAGGTGACTCAGACTGATAACGATATTTTTAACGAAGATGATGACATCAGCGACAACGATTCGTGCTCGTCATATGATATCTTACCTCCGGAGAATTTTGATAATAATGAACATGGCGCGAATAGTGAAAACGTAAGTGGCGTATATTTTGATTTAATTTTTGAATTTGCAAAGTATGGCAAGGCTAACTATTTATCTATGTTTACAAATTTGCAGGAAGATGTGGATGTTAACAATGTGCAAAATAGTTTCCAGGAATCATTCGCAGATAACTTGAGCTAGGTTCGTTCATACATGTTGTACATCGCGCAATAGTATGAATTAAATGATAGTAATTGACATACTTTCATATGAATTTTGTAGGAGGAGTCAGATGGTCCTAGCGGTGATCACGATGAGGGAGAGATCGACATTGAGGAGTCTCGAAGGCAGCAGCAGATGCTGGAGACACATTGGAAGGTCATGGCTATGACCTTTCGGTCGCAAGGGCATGCATACATATTCTACAACAATCACGCCAAAGAGCACGGGTTTAGCATCAGGAAACAGAAGGTCAAACGAGGTGCTTCAGGAATGATACGGTACCGACGGTTTCTTTCCTCCAGGGCAGGGAGAAGGCAGAGTAAATTCATAACCATGGAGGGCCGCAAGCGCAGACTTAGACCGGAGACTCGTTGCGACTGCGGTGCACATATTGTGGTGAAGCTAGACAGAGAACGTGGCATTTGGTTCGTCGCGTCATTCGTGGATGATCACAACCACGCGATGGCTCGGGCCGACAAGGTTTGTTTTTTGTGGTCTCACAGACGGATTGGAGATGGCAAGAGGAGAGAGATATTGGCGATGGAAGCGGCCGGGATAAGAAAGCATATAATAATGGACAACTTCATCAGCAGGTATGGTTCGTACGATAAGTGCGGGCTTGTCAGGCGGGACATTTACAATCTGTGCTGCAGAGAGAAAATGAAGCTCATTGCAAAGGGTGATGCTGAGACGGCAGTTGGCATTATGAGGAGCAGGAAGGAGAAGGACCCTGAGTTTTTTTTTTTTGAGTATGTGCTTGATAAGGAAGGGCGACTGAAGAGTATGTTTTGGTGCGATGCACAGGCGCGGAGGGACTATCAGGACTACGGAGATGTGGTCGTGTTTGACAGCACATATAAGATGAACAGATATGGTATGCCGTTCATCCCCTTTGTCGAAATTAACAACCATCGTTGCACCACAGTGTTTGGTTGTGCCATTGTTTCTGACGAGACCGAAGGGACATACGTGTGGCTGCTGCAGACATTTATGAAGGCAAACTGTCAGGTGCAGCCAAAGTCAATAATCACAGACGATGATGCTGCAATGATCTGGGCTATTCGGACTGTCCTTTCAGATGTGTTCCATTGTCTTTGCTCATGGTATATCGAGAAAAATATGTGATAACCCACAAGTGTAGGGGATCGTTTGTAGCCTTCTTCGATAAATAAGAGTGTCGAACCCAACGAGGAGCTAAAGGTAGAACAAATATTCCCTCAAGTTCTATCAACCACCGATACAACTCTACGCACACTTGACGTTTGCTTTACCTAAAACAAGTATGAAACTATTTTGTAGGAGTGATGCTAGAACTACTTTGCAAGAATAAAACTACGAATAAATTGCAAGGTAATAAAAGTGGATAGCTTTTGTCAACAAGAAAGTCATTTGTCCCTAGGCAATCGATAACAAGTACCGGTAATCATTCTTGTAATTTTATATGAGGGAGAGGCATGAGCTAACATACTTTCTCTACTTGGATCATATGCACTTATGATTGGACCCCTAGCAAGCATCCACAACTACTAAAGATCATTAAGGTCGTGAAACCCAACCATAGCATTAAGTATCGAGTCCTTTTTACTCCCATATGCCATAACCCACTTATCCGCGTTTAGGCTGCTGTCACCCCCGCAACACCGACAATAAGCAAACCATGAACATATTGCAACACCCTACAACGAGGGTCCCTCACATTTGCGCGAGATAGAGGGCACCGTAGGACAGCACCATAATTAAAATATACAATCATACCAACCAAGATCACAATTAACCCATAGGACGAAACGGATCTACTCAAACATCATAGGATAGCCAAATATCATTGGGAAATAATATATGGAGTTGAGCACCATGTTTAAGTAGAGATTACAGTGGGGAGAAGGGGTGTTACACCGCTGCATAGAGGGGAAGAAAGTTGGTGTTGACGGTAGCAAGATTGTTGATGTAGATCGCAGTCACGATCCTTGCCCCGGCGGCACTCCGGCGCCACCGAGAGAGAGGGGGAGACAGCCCCCCTCCTTCTTCTTCTTCCTTAGCCTCCCCCCTAGATGGGAGGAGAGTTCCCCCTCTGGTCCATGGCCTCCATGGCGGCGGAGGGGCGGGAGCCCCTGCGAGATTGGATCTGTCTCTCTGTCCTCTTCTGTTTCGCGTTCCTCAGATCTGGCCAAAAACCGTTTCTTATATTCCCGGAGATCCGTAACTCCGATTGAGATGAGATTTTAACACGATTTTTTTCCGGATATAAGCTTCCTTGCGCCCGAAGTATAGCTCCAACCGACATTCGAGGAGGGCACAACCCACCACCACGCGCCAGGGGCCTGGGGCGCGCCCTGGTGTCTTGTGGTCACTGTGGGCCTCCGTTTGCATTGATTCCACCTCCCAAAATTCACAAATATTCCAAAATAATTCTTCGTAAAATTTTATTGCATTTGGACTTTGTTTGATATGGATATTCTGTGAAACAAAAAAAATGCAAAAAACAGGAACTGGCACTGGGCACTAGATCAGTAGGTTAGTTCAATAAATCATATAAAATGTTGCCAAAAATATGTGAAAGTTGTATAATATTGGCATGGAACAATAAAAAAGTATAGATATGATGGAGACGTATCAGCATCCCCAAGCTTAATTCCTACTCGTCCTCGAGTAGGTAAATGATAAAAAGGATAATTTTGGATGTGGAATGCTACCTAGCATAATCTTGATCATATAATTAATCATGGCATGAATATTAAGACATAAGTGGTTCAAAGCAATAGTCTATAATTTGACATAAAGACATCAATACTCAGGCATCCCAACAAACAATCATGTCTTTCAGAACATCAAGGCTAAAGAAAGCTATCCCTACAAAATCATATAGTCTTGTCATGCTCTGTCTTCTTAACACAAAGTATTTATCGTGCACAACCCCGATGACAAGCCGAGCAATTGGTTCATACTTTTTAGCGCGCTTCAGCTTTTTCAATCCTCACGCAATACATGAGTGCAAGCCATGGATATAGCACTATGGGTGGAATAGAGTATGATGATAGGGGTAAATATAAAGAAGACAAAAAAGTTAGAAAGTCTCACATCAACGCGGCTAACCAACGGGCTATGGAGATGCCCATCAATTGATATCAATGCGAGGAGTAGGGATTGCCATGCAACGAATGCACTAAGAGCTATAAGTGTATGAAAGCTCAATATGAAAACTAAGTGGGTGTGTATCTAACTCTACAATGAAAAATTCCCACTAGTATATGAAAGTGACAACATAGGAGACTCTCTATATGAAAAACATGGTGCTACTTTGAAGCACAAGTGTGGAACTAGCATGCCCCTTCTTCCTTCTTTCTTATATTTTTTTCTTTTTTTTCTTTTTCTTTCTTTTTTTCTCTTTTGGTCCGGAGTCTCATCCTGACTTGTAGGGGAATCATAGTCTCCATCATCCATTCCTTACTGGGACAATGCTCTAATAATGAATAATGATGGCGACCACACTTCTATTTACTTATAACTCAATATTACAACTCGATACCTAGAACAAAATATGACTCTATATGAATGCCTCTGGTAGTGTACCAGGATGTGTAATGATCTAGCATAACATGTATAAAAAATGATGAACGGTGGCTGAGCCACAACTACTATGTCAGCTATATGATCATGCAAAGCAATATGACAATGAATGCTCAAGTCATCAAAACGGAAGCGGTGGAAGTTGCATGGCAATATATCTCGGAATGGCTATGGAAAGGCCATAATAGGTAGGTATGGTGGCTGTTTTGAGAAAGATATAATAAGGCTTATGTGTGATAGAGCGTATCATATCACGGGGTTTGGATGCACCTGCAAAGTTTGCATCACATCTCGAGGTGAGAAAGGGGCAATGCACGGTACCGTAGAGGCTAGCAAATTGCGGAAAGGTAAGAGTGCATATAATCCATGGACTCACATTAGTCATAAAGAACTCATATACTTATTGCAAAAGTTTATTAGCCCTCGAAGCAAAGTACTACTATGCATGCCCCTAGGGGGATAGATTGGTAGGAAAAGACCATCGCTCATTCCCGACCGCCACTCATAAGAAAGACAATCAATAATAAATCATGCTCCAACTTCATAGCATAACGAGAGACTATACGTGCATGCTTCGGGAATCACAAACCTTAACACCAATATTCTTACTAACCACAACCGTTTACTAGTACCTCCCACATATTCCATCTCTATATCGCAAAACTATTGCAAGGAATCAAACATATCATATTCAGTGATCCACAAGTTTTATGTAGGATTTTATGACTAACCATGCAAATGACCAATTCCTGTTAACTCTCTAAATAGATATAAGTGAAGCAAGAGAGTTTAATTATTTCTACAAAAGATCATGCTCTAATAAGTATAAGTGAAGCAAAAGAGCATTCTACAAATAACGGTTTTCTATGTGAAGAGAAACAGGCAATCTAAACTTCAAATGATATAAGTGAAGCACATGAAGCATTCTATAAAGCCATACTCAAAAGATATAAGTGAAGTGCAATGAGCATTCTATAAATCAACCATGGACTATCTCATACCAGCATGGTGCATAAAAGAAAAATGAAAACTAAACACAAAAGACGCTCCAAGATTTACGCATATCACGTGAACGAAACGAAGACGAAAACATACCAATACTTGTTGAAGAAAGATGGGATGCCTTCCGGGGCATCCCCAAGCTTAGACACTTGAGTCTCCTTGAATATTTACTTGGGGTGCCTTGGGCATCCCCAAGCTTGAGCTCTTGCCTCTCCTCCTTCTTCTCATATCGAGACCTCCTCGATCTTTGATCACTTCATCCACACAAAACTCAACAGAAACCTCGTGAGATCCGTTAGTATAATAATGCAAATCACTACTTTAAGTACTATTGCAAACCAATTCATATTTTGTTTTTGCATTGTAGCTACTGTAATATAACTTTTCCATGGCTTAGACCACCGATAAAAATCGATAGTTTTATCAAAACAAGCAAAACAATGCATCAAAAACAGAATCTGTCTTAAACATGACAGTCTATAGTAATCTGAACATTCACCATACTTCTGTAACTCTAAATTTTTTAAAAAATTAGGAATTTTTTTTTGTATACCAATACTGTACAAAAAGTTTCAGAAGCTTTTCACGTTCCAGTAAAAAATCTAAAATCACGCACTACAGCCAAAGTTTCTGTTTCTGCACCACACATACCAACAAGCAATCTAATCATCCTAAAGGCAAATCTTGGCACATTATTTTTATAATACAATGGATTTGTACAAGGGGATAATTATTTTTGTTGAAAAGTTTCTGTAATTAAGATTCACAAAGTTTCCATGGGCATGAACAAAGTTCAAGGCTAGCTCCCACTTTCACAATGCTCGTCTCTCTCACTTTCACTTTTCTTTTTGTGAAGCTTTAAGTTCCCCTCTATATTTTTTTAAACTTTATAAAAGCACTCAAAAGAATAAAATGACTCTCTAAAACTTCCGGGTTGTCTCCCTAGCAGCGCTGTCTTTAAAGCCATTCAGCAAGGCATAAAGTGCTCAAGTAATGAATCCACCTGGATCCCAAGGTATATCAAAGCCAATTTTAATTAACAATGATTTGGCATTTAGTAGTGAGCACAAAGCAACATATATCATGCAATGACGAAGTCTAACTCTCTTCCTATGCATCGGCATGTCATACAAGAACAATTCATGCACATCAAGTAAAGGCCAATACATAGCATAAGTAGTTTCTTGCAATTTTTTCGTGTTGGAAACATAAAGAGGTGGAGATGTAGTTCCTCTCTCATAATAATTGCAAGTAGGAGCAGCAAGCACATGCATATTATATTCATCAAAATGATCATGTGCAACGGTGAAAGGCAACCCATCAATGTAATCCTTAATAAGAGCAAACTTCTTCGATATAGTGTAGTTGGGAGAATTCAAAAAGATAATAGGACTATCATGTGTGGGTGCAATAGCAACAATTTCATTCTTAACATAAGGAACTATAGCAAGTTCATCTCCATAATCATAATTCATATTGGCATCTTGGCCACAAGCAGAGCAAGCATCAAGTTCATCAAAAAGGGATATTTCAAACGAATCAACGGGATCATAGCAATTATCATAGCGTTCATCCTTCGGTAAGAACAAAGGGAAATTAAACAATGTATGAGTTGAAGAGTTACTCTCATTAGAAGGTGGGCACGGGTGATCAATCTGCTCTTCCTCCTTTTGTTCTTCGCTCTCATCATCATATTTTTCATCCAATGAGCTCACAATTTCATCAATTTCTTCTTCCATAGACTCCTGCAAAATATTAGTCTTTTCTTGGACAGCGGAGACTTTCTCAATAAATATATCAATATCGAAATTGTATTTATAATTATCATAGCAATATTTAAGGATAGCAAAATTTTCAGGTCTATAAACTGAATCATCAAAATCTTCAAACTTTTCAAACAAAGATTCAATTTCATAAGCACCCTTAAAAGCAACAAATTCTTCTTTTCGTTCCACATCATAATAATCATATCTACCATTAGCATAAGAAGCCAAGGTTTCCTTATCATTAAATTTGCATGAAAAGGGAAGGTGTGGAGCGTTCATCCTAGAGCAACAAGTATAATCATATCTAGAGCATAGATTCCAAGCATACCATTTCAACATATGAATTTGATCCCATAAAAGTTTTCCTTTTTTAGTCAAGCGATAATCCCTAAAGTATTCACGTTGATCCAATGTTACTCCCATTATCAAGTTGAATGGGGTTTTCTCAGGATTATCAAAGTAGTGCATAATATTTTTCACATCACGAGCATTGAGGGTTTTAGGAGGTTCCCCATCTCCATGAGTAGCAAGTACAACTATTTTTTTTGGTGTTTCGTGTTTCATATCCATAACTAAAGATAGAGGACAACTTAGAACAGAAAATAAAATCTACTTAGTGATAAAGCAAACAAGCACACACGAGAATATTCACCCCACGCTATTGCTCCCCGGCAACGGCACCAGAAAAAGGTCTTGATAACCCACAAGTGTAGGGGATCATTTGTAGCCTTCTTCGATAAATAAGAGTGTCGAACCCAACGAGGAGCTAAAGGTAGAACAAATATTCCCTCAAGTTCTATCGACCATCGATACAACTCTACGCACACTTGACATTTGCTTTACCTAAACCACGTATGAAACTATTTTGTAGGAGTGATGCTAGAACTACTTTGCAGGAATAAAACTACGAATAAATTGCAAGGTAATAAAAGTGGATAGCTTTTGTCAACAAGAAACTCATTTGTCCCTAGGCAATCGATAACAAGTACCGGTAATCATTCTTGTAATTTTATATGAGGGAGAGGCATGAGCTAACATACTTTCTCTACTTGGATCATATGCACTTATGATTGGACCCCTAGCAAGCATCCGCAACTACTAAAGATCATTAAGGTCGTGAAACCCAACCATAGCATTAAGTATCAAGTCCTCTTTACTCCCATACGCCATAACCCACTTATCCGCGTTTAGGCTGCTGTCACCCCCGCAACACCGACAATAAGCAAACCATGAACATATTGCAACACCATACAGCGAGGGTCCCTCACGTTTGCGCGAGACGGAGGGCACCGTAGGACAGCACCATAAATAAAATATACAATCATACCAACCAAGATCACGATTAACCCATAGGACAAAACGGATCTACTCAAACATCATAGGATAGCCAAATATCATTGGGAAATAATATATGGAGTTGAGCACCATGTTTAAGTAGAGATTACAACGGGGAGAAGGGGTGTTACACCGCTGCATAGAGGGGGAGAAAGTTGGTGTTGATGGTAGCAAGATTGATCGCCGTCACGATCCTTGCCCCGGCGGCACTCCGGCGCCACCGGGAGAGAGGGGGAGAGCGTCCCCCTCCTTCTTATTCTTCCTTGGCCTCCCCCGTAGATGGGAGGAGAGTTCCCCCTCTGGTCCATGGCCTTCATGGCGGCGGAGGGGCGGGAGCCCCTCCGAGATTGGATCTGTCTCTCTGTCCTCTCCTGTTTCGCGTTCCTCAGATCTGGCCGAAAACCGTTTCTTATATTCCCGGAGATCCGTAACTCCGATTGCACTGAGATTTTAACACATTTTTTTCCTGATATAAGCTTCCTTGCACCCGAAGTATAGCTCCAATCGACGTTCGAGGAGGGCACAACCCACCACCACGCGCCAGGGGCCTGGGGCATGCCCTGGTGTCTTGTGGTCACTGTGGGTCTCTGTTTGCGTTGATTCCACCTCCCAAAATTCACAAATATTCCAAAATAATTCTATGTAAAATTTTATTGCATTTGGACTTCGTTTGATATGGATATTGTGCGAAACAAAAAAACATGCAAAAACAAGAACTGGCACTTGGCACTGGATCAATAGGTTAGTCCAATAAATCATATAAAATGTTGCCAAAAATATGTGAAAGTTGTATAATATTGGCATGGAACAATTAAAAATTATAGATACGACGGAGATGTATCAATATGCAGAGGCACCTGCATTACAAGTCACTGGATGAGTTCAGATCGCTGCTGTATTATGCCACCTCTCAAGCCAACTTTGAGCAAAGATGGACCGCTTTCTATGATAAATGGAAGACGGATAGAACTGAAGAGTGGCTTAACAGGATGTATAGGAAGAGGAGACTTTTGGCAGCTTCATATCTTTCCGATGGTTTTTTCCTTGGTATGCGAAGTAACCAGAGGAGCGAAAGCCTCAACTCCTGCCTTCACCTTCACCTGGACTACGGTATGACAATAGTTGATTTGGTAGTGCATTATGAGAACTGTATAGTTCGCCTCCGTGAGAATGAGGCGTACGATGACTGCGAGGCACACCAGAAAGAACCACCGTCGGTTACTGAATATAAGGCCCTTGAGGAGCATGCTACCAAAGTATTCACACCTGCTAATTTCTACATCCTGCAAGATGATTTGCATAAGATGGGTCAGCTGGAGATATTTGAGACGCTCGTGGGAATTGAGCGTCAGACATTCATGGTGACATGGAAGGATAACCACAAGTTCAGGTACAATGTTGTTTATGAACCAGGTAACTCAGAAGAAACTATAACATGCAGTTGTCTTAGGAGGTTCGGAAAGGGCTGCCATGCGAACACATTCTCTTTGTTCTCCATCATCTGAACATAACTGAAATACCAAAGTGTTGTGTCCTTCATCAGTTGTCCAAAAATGCGAGAGATGGGTTGCCTGTGCAGCGGAAGAGTGATATGTTTGGATGGGGTTGGTCAGGGCCATTGGAGAGAGAACGGTATAGTCAAATAACCATAAAAACCGCAGAAGCTGCTCATGTTGCAGCAAATGATCCCTTCTTGTTCGACCAGTTGATGAAGTGTCTGGACAACATAATAGCGTAGAAAAAGATTTCAGAGGAGGAACTTATAGGAAGTAGAAGCTATGCTATGCTTATGAAGGAGGCAAGTCAGGCGCAACAAGTTGAACCTGGTATTGGTGATCCTGAGAAAGTTTTGAAGAAGGGTGGACCTAAGAAGGGGCGGTCAAAGGGGGGCCCCGACGTTACGAAGAATGGTAGGCCAAAAGGTTTTACAGAGAAAAAAGTGGTCCTTTGTGCAGTCTGTGTCATCTCCCAGGTCATAACAAGGCGACATGTCGTCTGAATGAGAAGTAAGCTGTTACCTTCTTATTTTTGTTATGTTGCTAATTTGATTTCACCGACTATATTTTCTCACCCATTTCTTTATATTTCATTCAGGAATCGGGTGTAGAGAAGCAGCTTGGTTTGTCGGAAGAAGAAAAGTGGTCGCACGAGTCATGTCTGAATAACCTATGTTGTTTTTCATTCATACGTGTGTGCCAGAAAACTTAATAAGTGATTTGTTTATGTTTGCTCAAAATATTTATGTGAACATATATGATATGACATATCATATTTATTGAATAAATTGCCATATTTTTTGTACTGCTATGTGAAAGAGTTCACAATTTTCAAATACTGTTCATTTTGTTTGGTTAATGATCATTACTATTTATGTGCGTTCCCCGCCTGACCGGCGTTGTGGAAAAAAAATGCCCGACCGACAGCTGCTGGACCGAACTTGGGATATTTTCTGACCCAAATCAAGCCTATGAGGGCGACTCGGGAGGTCCATAGGGCCCAACAAAGGCCCAACAGCTGGGTCCAACAGGGCAGGGAGGTCAAACAGTGGTAGCAGAGGAGTTCGACCTCTCTACCACGCCGGGCTGTTTAAGCCGGTCCTCGCCCCCGCCTGCTTCCGAGGTGGGACTAAAGAGCTGCGCCAGTGCACCGAGCGCGCAAGGGGAGGGTGCGTGGGCCAGGGCAGGGGGTGAGTCGGGGCCTTTCATATTGGGTCGAACTGGGCCGGGCGGTCACAGTGGATAAAACCAGCTTCCTCAGCGTTGCGTCGACCGCATGCACTGCCGGTGATTATTTAGTCCCACCTCGCTAACAAAAGGGTGCGCCGACCGGCTTAAATAGCCGCGTTGGTGTACGCTCCCGAGCTCCTCTGTTACCAGTGCCTTGTCAGCCCCATTGGGCCTCGCTTGTGGGCCCATTTGTGGGCCGAATCGACCGCCCGAGTCGCCTTTGGGATTGTTTGGGTTGGTTGTTGCTACTTCTTGAGCTTGCGTTGGTTTTTCCCTTGAAGAGGAAAGGGTGATGCAGCAAAGTAGAGATAAGTATTTCCCTCAGTTAGAGAACCAAGGTATCAATCCAGTAGGAGGTACAAGCAAGTCCCCAATCTATGCATCTACACAAACAATCAAACACTTGCACCCAACGCGATAAACGGGTTGTCAATCCCTTCACGGTCAACTGCAATGGTGAGGCCTGATAGAGATAGATATAAAAGATTACTAAAACATAAAACAAAAGAAAAGTAAATAAATTGCAGCGAGATATTTTTGGTTTATAGATCTGAAAATATATGATGGAAAATAGACCCGGGGACCATAGGTTTCACTAGAGGCTTCTCTCTTGAAGGCAACTAATACGGTGGGTGAACAAATTACTGTCGAGCAATTGATAGAAAAGTGCAAAGTTATGAAGATATACAAGGCAATGATTATGCATATAGGCATCACATCCGTTTCAAGTAGACCAAAACGATTCTGCATCTACTACTATTACTCCACACATCGACCGACTCCTGCCTGCATCTAGAGTATTAAGTTCATGAAGAACAGAGTAACGCATTAAGTAAGATGACATGATGTAGAGGGATAAACTCAAGAAATATGATGAAAACCGCATCTTGTTATCCTTGATGGCAACAATACAATACGTGCCTCGCTACCCCTACTTTGTCACTGGGTGAGGACACCGCAAGATTGAACCCAAAACTAAGCACCTCTCCCATTGCAAGAAATACCAATCTAGTTAGCCAAACCAAATCGATAATTCAAAGAGAAATACAAAGATATCAAATCATGCATATAATAATTCAGATAAGATTCAAATAATATTCATAGATAATCTGATCATAAATACACAATTCATCGGATCTCGACAAACACACCGCAAAAGAATATTACATCGGATAGATCTCCAAGAAGATCGAGGAGAACATGGTATTGAGAATCAAAGAGAGAGAAGAAGCCATCTAGCTACTAGCTATGGACCCGTAGGTCTGAGGTAAACTACTCACGCTTCATCGGAAGGGCAATAGGGTTGATGTAGATGCCCTCCGTGATCGAATCCCCCTCCGGCAGATTGCCGAAAAAGGCCCCAAGATGGGATCTCACAGGAACAGAGGCTTGCGGCGATGGAAAAGTATTTTTGTGGACGCTTCTGATGTTGGGGGAATATTTGGGAATTTATAGGCCAAAGATTAGGGTTGGAGGAGCCTCGAGGGACCCACAAGGCAGGGCCCCCCCTGGGGCACACCTGGCACCCTTGCCGTCGCCTCGGGACTCCTTTTACTTGATCTCCAAGTCCTACGTGTGTCTTCTGGTCCAAGAAAATTACCGTAAATTTTTATTCCGTTTGGACTCTGTTTGATATTCATTTTCTGCGAAACTCAAAATCAAGGAAAAAACAGAAACTGGCACTGGGCTCTGGGTTAATAGGTTAGTCCCAAAAATAATATAAAATAGCATATTAATGCCTATAAAACATCCAAAATAGATAATATAATAGCATGGAACAAAAAAAAAATTATAGACACGTTGGAGACGTATCAAGCATCCCCAGCTTAATTCCTGCTCGTCCTCGTGTAGGTAAATGATAAAAACAGAATTTCTGATGTGGAATGCTACCTAACATATTTATCCATGTAATTTTATTTATTGTGGCATGAATATTTAGATCCATAAGATTCAAAACAAAAGTTTAATATTGACATAAAAACAATAATACTTCAAGCATACTAATAAAGCAACCATGTCTTCTCAAAATAACATAGCCAAAGAAAGTTATCCCTACAAAATCATATAGTCTGGCTATGCTCCATCTTCATCACACAAAGTATTAAATCATGCACAACCCCGATGACTTGCCAAGCAATTTTTTCATACTTTTGATGTTCTCAAACTTTTTCAAATTTCATGCAATACATGAGCATGAGCCATGGATATAGCACTATAGGTGGAATAGAATATGGTGGTTGTGGAGAAGACAAAAATAAGGAGATAGTCTCACATCAACTAGGCGTATTAACGGGCTATGGAGATGCCCATCAATAGATATCAATGTGAGTGAGTAGGGATTGCCATGCAATGGATGCAGTAGAGCTATAAGTGTATGAAAGCTAAAAAAGAAACTAAGTGGGTGTGCATCCAACTCGCTTGCTCACGAAGACCTAGGGCAATTTGAGGAAGCCCATCATTGGAATATACAAGCCAAGTTCTATAATGAAAATTCCCACTAGTATATGAAAGTGACAATATAGGAGACTCTCTATCATGAAGATCATGGTGCTACTTTGAAGCACAAGTGTGGAAAAAGGATAGTAGCATTGCCCCTTCTCTCTTTTCTCTCATTTTTTTTATTTTGGGCTCTTTGGCCTCTCTTTTTTTCTTTTCTCTTTTTTTTTCGTATGGAGTCTCATCCCGACTTGTGGGGGAATCATAGTCTCCATCATCCTTTCCTCACATGGGACAATGCTCTAAAAATGATGATCATCACACTTTTATTTACTTACAACTCAAGAATTACACCTCGATATTTAGAACAAAATATGACTCTATATGAATGCCTCCAGCGGCGTACCGGGATGTGCAATGACTCAAGAGTGACATGTATAAAAATATATGAATGGTGGCCTTGCCACAAATATGATGTCAACTACATGATCATGAAAAGCAATATGACAATGATGGAGCGTGTCATAACACTACTAGGAAAAACCTTATACACAGAACCTTAGCAGTAGCGCTGGATAAAAAGAGGCGCTACTGCTAGGTAGCCGTAGTGAGTGTCAGGACAATGCGCTACTACTATCGTCTTAGCAGTAGCGCGGCACGATAAAAGAACGCTACTACTAAAACTGCCCCACCGTTCCCGCCACGCTAGGTTTAGCAGTAGCGTGCCTCCTATAACCGCGCTACTGCTACTTTAATAGTAGTAGCGCATTTCTTGTGCAGGGTGCTACTGCTAAGTTTGAACCTGGCCACATGGCGGGCCCCGCTTAGCAGTAGTGAGTCTCCCAGGGGCGCGCTACTGCTATCTTCTTAGCAGCAGCGCGTTTTAGGCCCAGCGCTACTGCTAAACAGCAGCCACCACCTTTTTCCTCCCTCCTCCCCCATCCTCTCTTCCTTCACTTTCCCCTAGCTCCCACCTCCTCTCTCCCTCACTTTGCTTCTTCTTCACTACTTCTCCCCCCATTACTCTCCTTCTTCTACCTCTCTTTCTCTCTCTTTATTGCTCCTAGCTAACTACACCACCTCCATTAATGCATCTCCTTTCTCTTTTTCCCTCCCCCTCCACTAGTTGAACTTATCTCTCCTTCCCAAACTAGCTAGGTAGATCTAGCATTTAGTGAAGTGACCTATGTACCTCCCTAACTACATCTAGCCTTGTCAAGAAGTAAGCTTTGTCCACTTTTGATCATTCCATAGGTGTGTGGCGACACCGATCGACATCATCATCACCGTGCTCTCGATCTCGAGATAGGTGATTAAAAATTTGTGCTTTTGCAAGAATGGAAATATGTGTATGTGTGTGATATGACATAATCGGGCGATATGATGGAAATTGTGTGTGTGGCATGAGTTGCCGCCGAATTGTGCTTGTGAGTTGCCTATGTTTTGCCGAAATGTCGATTTATTTCCGTTTCGGCGAATTTCGGGCAAACTCTATATGTCCTATTTTTAGGGAAGGTCATGCCGAATTTTTGTATGACTTTGATGCATGCATGCATTTTTATAATCAATTTGTTTATTATTACTGTGCAGGCGTTCATGATGGTCAGTGGAACGATGGTGGAAAGGTGGTTGCGGTCAGCGGTGCAGGACATGAAAGAAAATAACCGGACAGAGATTTTATGTCCGTGTCAAAGATGTAAAGGAGGAGTTTGGCTCGACCCCTATGAGGATGGTCGTGTGATGGCGCACCTACTCATGACTGGTTTCATGGATGGCTATACTCGGTGGATAATTGAAGATGAGGATGATGATGATGAGGACGCCGACGGGGCAGGCAATGATGGCACGGGGCAAGACGAAGAGATGACCGATAATGGCGGCGGGGAAGAGGCCGGACATGGCGGCGGAGAAGAGGCCGGACATGGCGGCGGAGAAGGGGCCGGACATGGCGGCGGGGAAAACATGGACTCCACGCGGCAGACTTCATCGGTACTAAGTTCAATCATGCGGGACCCTCATGTTCAAGAACTGCTTCACAAGGAGACGAGTATTGACAGAGCTGCTTCTAGAGAGGAGGCCAAGCTGCAACAACTGGTGGTAGACTCAAACACTCCATTGTATGATGGTTGCGATCCTGAGGTGAATCGCTTGAGTTTCATGCTCGAACTTCTGAAGACGAAGGCTAAAAACAAATGGACCGACAGTAGCCTCGATGAGCTTCTCAAGTACCTAAAGGATGTTCTTCCCGCGGGGAATCTATGTCCGACTAGTGTGGATGAGGTCAAGAAGATCGTGTGCCCTCTTGATCTGCCGCACATTAGATACCATGCATGCATCAACGATTGCATAATTTATCGGAAGGAGCACGCAGAACAAACCAGCTGTCCGGTGTGCAATGCTTCTCGATACAAGAATGCCGGGAAGAAATCTCCCCAGAAAGTTATATGGTACTTACCGATGACTCCCCGTCCGCAACGTTATTTTGTAGATCCCAAGGAAGCAAAGCTCATGCGTTGGCACACAGAGAGCAAAAAGACCGACGATGGAGATGATCCGAAGCGGAGACACATCGTGGATGGTAGCCAGTGGAGAGCGTTCAACGGCGAATATCGGTATTTCGCATATGATGCAAGGAACATCGTGCTCGGCGCGTGTACCAATGGCATGAATCCGTTTGGCAACCAGAACACCAACCATAGCACATGGCCCGTGTTTGTATGGATGTACAACATCCCCCCTGGTTGTGCATGAAGTCGAAGTACATACACATGAGCATGATGATCCAAGTGCCGAAACAATCAGGAAATAATATTAATCTGTATCTGGGGCTACTTCAAGAGGAGTTAGACACGTTATGGAAAACACCGGCCAAGACATGGGACGCCAGCAAAGGCGAGTATTTCTATATGAGAGCCGCGCTAACCACGATGGTGCACGACTATCTCGGTTACGGATATGTCGCAGGCCAGGTGTGCCATGGATATTGCGGATACACGTGGTGCATGGATGATACGATGTCTCAGCAGCTAACGTCAACGAAAGATGGCGGGTCTGGGAAAATCGTGTACATGGGGCATCGAAGATGGCTCGAGAAGGACGACCCATGGAGAAACCGTGGAGATCTATTCAATGGTGAGGCTGAGAATCGAGGACCTCCACGTAAGCGGAGCGGCGCCGAAATCGATGAGCTTTTGAAAAACTAGGAACAGTGCCCTGCACCGGGAAAGACGATGAAAAAGGCGCCAGAGCTGCTGCTGAAGGTATGGAAGACGAGGTCTCTTTTCTGGGACTTGGAGTACTGGCACAAACTCGGCACGCCTCATTGCCTTGATCAAATGCATATCTGTAAGAATGTCCTTGAGAGCTTGCTTGCGACATTGATGAACATGCCGGATAAGACCAAGGATGGGCCGAAGGCAAGAAAATACTTGAAAGATTTGAAAATCAGGGCAGATCTGCACATGCTGCCCCGTAAAAAGTCAGAGGAGACAAAGACGAAGACGGAGGCGCGGGAGAAGAAGGGCAAAAAAGTAAAGGAAGAGGATTATTGCCCCCTTCTTGCTTCACCTTAAGTCCGGCTGAGATCGATCAATTCTTCAAGTGCCTTACCAGAATCAAAGTTAGTTCCGGTTACTGTGGGAAGATAAGCAGATATCTAGACACGAAGAAGAAAAGGTTCAGCGGGATGAAGTCCCATGACTGTCATGTGATGATGACGCAGATACTACCTGTTGCCCTTAGAGGGATAATGGACAAGCACGTCCGTGACATGCTTATTGGTCTCTGCAACTTTTTCGACGTCATCTCTCGAAAGTCGATCAGTGTGAAGCAACTCCGAAGGCTACAGGAAGAGATCGTTGTGATACTAAATGAGCTTGAGATGTACTTCCCGCCCGTGTTCTTTGACGTCATGGTGCATCTGTGTGTCCATATTGTGGACGACATAATAGACCTGGGGCCGTCATTCCTGCACAACATGATGCCATTCGAGAGGATGAATGGGATCATCAAAGGATCCGTTCGTAACATGTCCTGTCCGGATGGAAGCATCGTCCAGGGCTATCTGACACAAGAGTGCATCTCTTTCTGCGAGAATTTTCTATATGGCGGAGACCGTCTGCCTGGTGTTGGTTTGCCTGTTAAGAAGCACGTTGGGAGGCTTGAAGGAGAAGGTCACTCCAACGGTCGTAGGGAACTGCATGTGGCCTTCTCAGATCGACGCAATGACTTTGACAGAGCAAACTTGGTAGTGCTACAACATCTAGACTAGGTAGATCCTTTCATGACACTGCACAAAGAAACCATCGGAAAGAAGTATCGTGACCAGGGGCTATGCAGGACGGACGCCGAAGTTACTAGAGAGCACAACTCCACTTTCCTGCATTGGTTCAAAGAGCATATTCTTGCTAATCCCCCGGAAGAGGGCTCTAAGGACGGATTGCTCATATACGCCTTAGCACATGGCCCCTCGCCCAACCTCGTGACCTATCAGGAATACGATATCAACGGATACACGTTCTACACAGAGGCCAAAGATATGAACAGTGATTTTCAGAACTCAGGGGTGACGATGGAATGCATGACCGGCAGCGACAACGGCGCAACTGAGAGATTTTATGGAAGGGTCGAGGAGATCTGGGAGCTTGACTACTATGGACTACACAGCACGACGATGTTCCGTGTCAGATGGGCTAAGAATGTCGAAAGAGAAAACCGGTATTTCACTACCATGACTATACCCAACGTAAGAGCGCTATCGTGAACGCCATCGCAAAAAATGAGCCATGGGTACATGCTAAGCACGTGACACAATGCTTCTTCATAACCGACCCGAACAATCCCAGCCGTGTTGTCGTGAGGAGAGGCAAAAGGAACATCATTGGAATGGATGGAGTCGCCAACGAGGAAGACTATGACCAGTACGGCAACCCAATGAGGGAAGATGACGATGACGATGAAGTATACGTCAAAAGAAGAATCAATACTACATTACCTAAGAAAGATCGTACTCCATGGAAAAGGAAAAGTCATAACGAGGGGCTCAATTATTCGTCAACGAACAAGAAGGGAAAGGAGCTCACTCAAAAACGATAACATCGACGCTGAGAAACCATTATCGATCAAATGATGTAATATATATGTTCCTATTTTGTGTACACACTTAACCGTTATGCATGGGTCAAATGATGTAATATATATGTTCCTATTTTGTATACATACTTAACCGTCAAATGATGCAATTAATATATATCACCTTAGTTATATACATTGTATCACCTTACCTTCGTTCCTGCTCTCGGAAAAAAAGGAAAAGAAAAGAAAAAGAAGAAAAGAAAAGAAAAAAATAAAGGAAAAGAAAATAGAAGAAACAAACAGGAAAACTGCTATAGCTACTGGTGATAGCAGTAGCACCTTTCTGGAAACGCGCTATAGCTATGTTAGATAGCAGTAGCGCTGTTTGCTAAAACACGCTATAGCTACTGGTGATAGCAATAGCGCTTTTTGCTGAAACGTGCTACTGCTATGTTGACTTAACCCCCCCCCCCCCCCCCCCCCCGCAGGCTTCCCGCCTCTGTTTCTTCCCCCAAATCCCTAGTCTCTCTTCTCCCCCCTCGTCACCGCCAGAGCCCGTGCCCTCGCCTCGCCCCTGCCTCGAGCGCCGCCGGAGCCCTGCCCTCGCCCTCACCGGAGTCTCTGCGTCCTCCTCGACATCGCCGGAGCCCTGCCCTCACCCTCGCCCTTGCCGCGCCCCTGCCTCGAGCGCCGCCCTCGCCCTCGCCGGAGTCTCTGCCTCCTCGTCGTCCTCTCCGGAGCCCTGCCCTCGCCCTCCCACGACCCCATCTCTCTCTCTACCATCTGTAAGCCCTCTCCCCTCCCCTCTTCTCTGCTCTCTGCTCTCTCTCTCTGTTAGTGGTAGTTAGTTAATTAGAATTAGTATGAACCCTAGGCTATTTTTAGTGGTAGTTAGTTAACTAGAATTAGTATGAACCCTAGTTAATTACGTAGTATGAACCCTAGTTAAAAAAAACCTAGGACAAATTAGTGGCTATTTTTTAGTGGTAGTTAGTATGAACCCTTGGTTTCAAACTATTGCTATTTTTTTAAAGCAATTGTTGCTATTTAAAAAAACAGAATTAGTATGATCCCTATAGTTAATTAGTTGGTATGAACCCTAGTTAAAAAAAGAATTAGTATGGGTTAAATGAATTCTAGGTATTTTAGGTGTTTTAGGTGTAGTTAACAGAATTCTAGGTATTTAATTTTTTTAGTTAAAGCAATTGTTGCTATTTAAATATAAAATATAATTGATTAACCCTAGGTGAATTAGTATTTACCCTAGTACAGAAATTTAGGTAGGCTAAATTTAGTTTCAAATATTGTGAAGAAAAAGGACTTCTTGCATTTTCTTCAAGTTCTATATTTTTCTTGCTGTTATATGCAAATTTGAAGTGGACATCTAATATGGGGACATGTGATGTTTGGAATTTGGACATGTGATTTTTTGGACATGTGATATTTGGAAAATCATGGTTATGTGCAGGGTAAATGATCCGAGTGGCCTATGTTTTGCCGGAATGTTGATTCATTTCCGTTCCGGTGAATTTCAGGCGCTCGATATGTCCACTTTTTAGCAAAGGTCATGCCAAAATTTCCCGTGAATTTTGGCATGACTTGTGCTAGAAAGTAGGCATATCGAGTGCCGGGATTTGCTGCGACAGGAATGAAACGGCATTCCGGCAAACCATAGACCTTTTTTTATGTCATTTGTCATTTTATTATAGTTTTAGAATTAAACGAGGAGACTTAATCGTAGGAAACATGTCAAACAATGAAGAAACCGGGCCTTCTGACCATGATGCAGACGAGATGGATTATGAGGGTGAACAACAGTACCTTGACTTTTTGTCTGCTAAGCACAGTCAAGGTTTGCAGGGCAGCCTCGATGATGGTACTGATGCCGACATTGACACCGACGACGCCGGCACCGATGGCGGTGCCGAGACCAGCGAGGAAGGTACCGGCGGGGAAGATACCGGCGGGGAAGGTACCGACGTCGAAGCCGCTACCGAAAAGAAGAAGCAGAGGATACGAAAACCTAACAAACTCGGCATCGGACGACTGGTGATCACAAAGATGGCCCCTGGAAAGTTTGAGCCATTAGAGCCGGAAGAACCTCGCAAGTGCTATGGGAACCAAGTCGGATGCATCCTACAGGAATGCGCGAGCATCAATGATGATGACTTAAGGGGTAAAGAACATTTAAGGTAGTTGCTCCCGACGAAGTTGCACAAGAGATTCAAGTTCCCCAACCGGGATGACAACATAGAACAACCGTGGGATGATCCGAAGATGAAAAAGATTAATAATCACGCCATGGGTGCCGGTGTACTAAGTATTGGGCCTTTAGTACCCCTTACTTGTGCACGGGCAGTTGTAGCCGTCCTCGCGGCAAGGCTTGCCGGGATCAGCTCGAGGTCGATTCAAGTTATCGAGGGAATCATCAAGTCAGAAATCTGAGGATCAGCAAATGAGTAAAGCTGAAATCCGAAGGCCAGCCTCCCCGGCAAGATCCTTGCCGGGATGGCCTTTGGCGCCTGGCAAGGCTTGGCGCCCGGCAAGGCTTGGCGTCCGGCAAGGCTCGGCGCCCGGCAAGGTTCAGCGCCTGGCGAGATTCTGCCACTGTGCCACCGCTTCGGCACAGTAACATGTCCGACATTCTGGGTCCTTCTCTGGATGCGTGGCGACGCGCCAGTGGAGGAGAGCTTAAGCGGTGCTGATGGGATGGCCCCTTTTTCCATCCCCAAGAAAGTGAGGACACCTAAACGGACACCTCACGGTGCATTAAATGCGCTTGTCCTAATCCGTCAGGGGTTAGGTATGATACCCTGTAGCTACTTTACACCTCAATGTATATACATTTTGCCACTGTGGAGACCCCTTTCAGCATATAAAAGGAGGCCCAAGGCAACTGCTACAGGGGAGGAGAGCTTCTGGCCCATTCTGCATGCGTAGATGCTCTTTGAACGTACTGTTCATTGCGAGCGCTCCTGAAGGCTGGGCTCAAGAACATCAATAAGAACACAAAGCAGGAGTAGGGTTTTACGCTGATCAGCGGCCCGAACCTGGGTAAAAACCTCACGCGTCGATCACCGGTTCTGCTCTTTGCGTGTACCTCTCCCCCCGCCGAATCATAAAGGGATCTCTCGGGATCCCATAGGTGTCGTGCCCCGACATCTTTGGTGCGCCAGGTAGGGGGATTGAAGGTTGCGTGAACCTGATCTGGTGGTCGACGCCCTAGTTCCTTCATTATGCCGCCCAAGAAGAAGAACATCGCGACAGCACAACCGTCCGGGTCTGTTTTGCCCGCGCCTTCGCAGACAGGCGATGGTGTGGGTGCAGAAGGAAGAGGACTGGAACCCCCGCGGCGTTCTGGTGATCCAAGCCAAGCGAGCGGTATCGTTCGTAGTGGCAG
The DNA here is from genome assembly GCA_011799875.1 of Thinopyrum elongatum. Lineage (NCBI taxonomy): Eukaryota > Viridiplantae > Streptophyta > Magnoliopsida > Poales > Poaceae > Thinopyrum > Thinopyrum elongatum. Next base: position 124,684,746 of record CM022301.1, read on the forward strand.
TGGTAACTTGCGCGCCGCTGGATCTAGAGATGGCGTTGTGTTGCCTACGGGTGGCACAACAAACTCTAGGGATCAGAGAGCGCCTGCGGGAGCTCCCGCGCCGCCGCGAGCCTCGCAACCTACCCAGGTTGTGCGAGACGAGCGACATCATGGCGCTGGTGGTTCGGGGCGTCCCTATGAAAAGGTTTCTGCGCGTAGATCCCAAGATGCGCGGGACCAGCATGCACACCGAGCTGCCGGCGAGGGTGGCGCGCGGTCGCGTGACCGTGGCGATGCTCCTTCTAACTTGGTTAGTAGTCAGAGCACCTCACGTACTTCGCACCTGTCGCCGCCACCTACGCCAGCGGAAGCCTTGGCACGTGCGCAGTTGCTCCTCGATTTTCCTCCCGCCCCGGAGAAGATGGAGGAGTGGCGGGCTACTATCCAGAGCCTTATCGGCTTCGCTAATAAGGATGGACCACAAGAGGCAGGGCCCTCTCAGCGGAAGCCCATCGATCCGATGCAAGCCGGTGGAGAGAAAACCGGAGGTGGTGCAACTACAGTGCACTCTCCTCCACGGCATCAGCGGCGGCCGACGGCTCGGCAAGTCGACCGCCATGAAGAAGTTTCCACGGCGTCGTCCGATCCGCGGATGCGCCGTGATCAGCGTCTGGTTCTCCAGGAACGAGGCAAGGAGGACGCTCGAACAACCATCGAGCGGCGACGGGAAGCGCGCTATCAGTCTGATAAGCGCGCGGGGCCAGTTGTCGACGAGCCCGCGCCAGGGAACATAGGAGACCTGCCTTACGAGGTGGGACCTCCAGCGTTTACCCGTGAGCTGCGGCAAGTCCAGTGGCCCAATCTCCGAACCTTCAAGCCAGAGGTCCCGGAGAAATATGACGGCAAGACCCATCCCTCGGAGTTCCTGAGCATCTACACCATTGCGGTGCAAGCTGCCGGGGGCCGAGATGACAAGATACTCGCCAACTACTTCCCGTTGGTGCTCAAACCCAACGTCAGGTCGTGGTTGATGCATCTGCCAGAGGATTCTATTTCTTGCTGGTTAGATCTGTGCCATCAGTTTGTTGGCGCCTTTGTTGGAGGCCACCAAGCTCCTGGCCAAGAAAGTGATTTGCACATCATCCCTCAGAAGGAGGGCGAGTCCCTGCGCAAGTTTATGCAGAGATTCAGCCGGGTGCAGTACAATATTCCTGATGTTCATCCTGCCGCTGTCATTAGCGCGTTCCATCAGAACGTGCGTAACCGCAGGATGCGGGAAGAGCTGGCGATGAACAAAGTCAGGAGTATTGCCGAGCTTTACACTTTGGCTGACAAGTGTGCTCGAGCTGAAGAGGGGAGAAAACACCCCGGGGAAGCTGTTGGTGCGACAGGCGACTCAGAAGAAGAAGATGCCGCGGCTCCGTCAAGGAAAGGCCGGCGGCGGAATAGGAAACGCGGAGGCAAGGACGTGCTTGCCGTCGAGGAATCCGGCAACCCTGGCGCCGCCAAGAAGGCCAAGGTTAGCGCCCCCGGCAAGGATCTTGCCGGGTGCCCTTCCTGTCAGGCCTTGGCGGCTGCCGACAAGTCGGAGAACTCCGGCAAGCAATATTGCAAGATCCATCGCACTAAGGGCCACGATCTCCAGGACTGCCGGCAAGTTGAGCAGCTTGCCGAGAAGCAGAAGGCCGAATACGAGAGGCGAGACAAAGAGAAGGCCCAAGACGGTGCTGAGGGGTCCGGCAAGAAACGCGGTGGCCGAGGGGGTCGCCGCGGCAAGGCCAAGGAGCAGAAGAATCGGCCCGCTCGGGGCCGAGATAAAGAAGGAGATGATGATGAGGAAGATGATGAATCTAGTGAGCAGGAATTCCAGAAGGCTACGGAGGCTATGTGCATTGATGGGGGTGCCTCTCTCCATTCTTCCCACCGCCAACTTAAACAGTGGGTGCGGGAGGTTAATGCGGCAGAGCCATCCCCCAATGCTTGTAGGCCTCTGAAGTGGTCCAGCACGCCTATCATCTTTGACGCCGAGGATCACCCCGATCGCACAACTGCGGTCGGGTGTTTGCCATTGTTGGTTTCCCCGACAATTCGCAACCTCAAGGTGACGAAGATGTTAGTTGACGGCGGGGCCGGCCTAAACTTAATATCACCAGACGTGCTCACAAAGCTTCAGATTCCCGACGAAGACCTCGAGGAAATGGGTACATTTCAAGGGGTCAACCCGGGAAGAACCCAGCCTAAGGGCAAGATCACGCTGCCGGTAACATTTGGCAGCGAGCTTAACTTCAGGACTGAAAAGGTGGTGTTTGATGTCGCCAAGATCCCCATGTCATACAATGGGATCCTTGGCCGGCCAGCGCTGGCTAAGTTCATGGCGGCATCACACTACGCATACAACGTCTTGAAGATGCCTGTGCCGTTGGGCGTCATCACTATCCATTCCGACAAGAGGGATGCGCTCATCTGTGCCGATCAACTTTACCGGGAAGCAGTTGCAGCACCTGCCATCGAGGCATCTGCTCCTGCCACTGAAACTCCCAGGGGGAAGAAGAAGACCGGCAGGAACCTTGGCGCGAACTCCGGCAAGCGCGCCTCCTCGGAGTGCCGCGCTTCCGTCGAGGACGTACCAGAGAGTTCCACCGGCAAGAACAAGAAGTCCAAGGCTGCCCCGCCGGAAACTAAGAAGGTGCCTGCCAGGGAGGACGGAACGGGGGGGACTTTCACTATAAGTTCCGCCCTAGATGACAAATAGGAAAGCGCGCTTGTTGCTTTCCTGCGGGCGAATGTCGACGTGTTTGCGTGGCAACCGTCTGACATCCCCGGCGTTCCCAGGAAAGTGATTGAGCACCACCTTGCTGTCTGTCCCCATGCGCGGCCCGTCAAGCAAAGGGTGAGGAAACAGGCCTTGGAGCGGCAAGAATTCATTGCCAAAGAAATTAAGAAGCTGGAGGCGGCAGGACTGGTCAAAGGAGTGCTTCATCCAACCTGGTTGGCTAATCCAGTCGTAGTACGGAAAGAGAACGGGAAATGGAGGCTTTGTATCAATTACACAGATATCAATAAAGCTTGTCCAAAAGATCCTTTTCCCTTGCCGCGCATCGACCAGATCGTGGATGCCACCGCTGGTTGTGATCTCCTGTCCTTCCTTGATGCCTATTCAGGGTATCATCAGATTTTTATGGCAAAGGAAGATGAAGAGAAGACCGCCTTTATCACCCCATGTGGTACGTATTGCTTTCTACGAATGCCTTTCGGGTTGAAAAGTGCTGGTTCAACATTTGCCAGAGTAATCCAGATTGGTTTTGAGCCACAACTCCATAGAAATATGGAGGCGTATATGGATGATATAGTGGTCAAAACTAAGGATAAAGCAACGCTCATTCAAGATTTAGAAGAAACATTCGCGAACTTGCGCAAGATCAACTTGAAGCTCAATCCTGAGAAGTGCGTGTTCGGTGTTCCTTCCGGCAAGCTCCTCGGATTCTTTGTATCTTGCCGGGGAATCGAAGCGAACCCCGACAAGATCAAAGCTATTGAGCAAATCGAAGCGCCAAAACGCGTCAAGGATGTGCATCGTCTTGCCGGCTGTGTTGCTGCTCTAAGCAGGTTTATTTCCAAATCTGCTGAGCGCGCCCTGCCCTTCTTCAAAATTTTGAAGAAGGCAGGTCCAATGAAATGGACTCCGGAAGCGGAGGCAGCGCTGCAAGATTTGAAGAAATACCTTTCTTCTCCGCCGACGCTAGTCGCACCTAAACCACAAGAGCCGTTGCTGCTGTATCTGGCGGCAACAAATCAAGTGGTTAGTGCTGCGCTGGTGGCGCAAAGGGAAGCTGATGAGGAGGCAACATCAGCGGCAGGACCGCCAAGTGACGCGGCAAGATCTTCCCCGGCAAGGGATGATCCCGGCAAGACAGGATCTGCGCAAACAGAAGAGCCCGTGCAGAAGAAAAAGGTCGTGCAACGCCTAGTTTATTTTGTTAGCTCCCTCTTACAAGGGGCTAGATCAAGATATTCTGGTGTGCAGAAGTTGCTTTTCGGCCTCCTTATGGCCTCAAGAAAGCTGCGCCATTATTTTCAAGCACATGAGATCACCGTCGTCACTCGCTTTCCGTTGCAACGGATTTTGCAAAATCCGGAGGCAACCGGCAGGATCATGGAGTGGGCGTTGGAGCTGTCCAGCTTTGGTCTTAAGTTTGAAAGTACTTCGACGATTCAGAGCAGGGCCTTGGCGGAGTTCATTGCAGAATGGACCCCGACGCCAGACGAAGAAGTTCGAGAAACAAGTCTCCCCGGCAAGGAAACCGATCAGCAATGGGTTATGTACTTTGACGGGGATTTTTCGCTGCAAGGCGCCGGTGCTGGTGTGCTGCTTGTCGCACCCACCAGAGAGCACCTCAAGTATGTAGTCCAAATGCTTTTTCCCCGGGAGAGTTCAACCAATAACACTGCAGAGTACGAAGGTTTGCTTGCCGGTCTCAGGATCGCAGCAGACATTGGTATCAAAAAGCTCATTATTAAAGGAGATTCACAGCTTGTCGTCAGGCAGGTCAACAAGAACTATCAAAGTCCGTTGATGCAAGCCTACGTAGATGAAGTGAGGAAATTGGAAGAGCGCTTTGACAGTCTCCAAATGGAGCACGTTCCTCGTGCCGAGAACAACGTTGCTGATGACCTGTCAAAGCGTGCTGCCCTCAAGTTGCCTGTGGAGCCAGGAACTTTTGTGCTCCAATTGACTCAACCATCCGTGGCGCCATCGACGCGGCAAGAAAAGAGAAGAAAGTTGAACTCTGGCCAGTACTTCCCGGCAGAGCTCCCCGGAGCCGCCGGCAAGGAAGTTGCCGGGATCAACACACTTGCCGGGGAACAACAGGCTCCGGCAGGGCCTCAGGCCCTTGCTGTCGAGACAAACGTTCCCCCGGCGGAGGAGATGCCTTTAGTCCTAGCCGTCGAGCCTCAGGCTCCAGCATGGGCGCAGCACATTGTCCATTTCCTTCAGACAGGTGAACTCCCTAAGGAACAGGAAGAAGCGGAGAGAGTAGCCCGTCGGTCTGTTATGTACAAATTCGTCGATGACGTCTTGTACAGAAAGAGACCAAACGGTGTGAAATTGAAGTGCATTCCTCGGGAGGATGGACTAGAGCTGTTGGCAGAGATACACGGGGGCATGTGTGGCTCTCACATAGGGTCAAGAGCGCTTGCCGGGAAAGCATTCCGGCAAGGTTTCTTTTGGCCCACCGCCCTCCAGGATGCGACTGCACTAGTAACCAGGTGTGAAGCGTGCCAGTTTCATTCGAAGAAATTACATCAGCCAGCCCAAGCTCTTCAAACAATCCCTCTCTCTTGGCCATTTTTGGTCTGGGGGCTCGACATACTGGGCCCCTTTCCCCGTGCTACCGGGGGCTTTGAGTACTTGTATGTTGCTATCGACAAGTTCACAATGTGGCCGGAGGTGGAAGCAGTGAGGAAGGTGACAGCGCAGTCGGCTGTCAAGTTCTTCAAAAGAATTGTTTGCCGTTTCGGTGTGCCTAACAGGATCATCACCGACAACGGCACGCAGTTCACAAGTCGCACCTTTATGCAGTACATCCAAGACCTTGGCGGCAAGATTTGTTTTGCCTCTGTTGCTCATCCGAGAAGCAACGGCCAAGCGGAGAGGGCCAATGCTGAAGTGCTGCGCGGTCTCAGGACCAGAACTTTTGACAGGCTGAAAAAGTGCGGAAGACGCTGGATTGATGAGTTGCCGGCGGTTCTTTGGTCAATCAGAACGACACCAAATCGAGCCACCGGCCAGACGCCCTTCGCTCTAGTGTATGGAGCGGAAGCAGTTCTCCCCACGGAACTCATATACGGATCTCCTCGAGTCCTCGCTTATGATGAGCTCGAGCAAGAGCAACTGCGGCAAGATGACGCTGTGCTCCTTGAGGAGAATCGTCTTCAGGCTGCTGTGCGAGCTGCACGCTACCAGCAAGCTTTGCGCCCCTATCATAGCGCAAAGTTCATGCCCGAAGCCTTCAGGAAGGCGACCTTGTTCTTCGACGGATTCAGTCCGCCAAGAATTCAAACAAGTTCACGCCAAAGTGGGAAGGCCCTTATCGAGTAGTACGAGTCAGCAGGCCTGGCGCTGTCCGCCTGGAGACCGAGGATGGCGTTCCAGTGAGTAATTCCTGGAATATCGAACATCTTCGCAAGTTCTATCCATAAGGCGCGGTTGCCGGGGGCTCCCGGCAACCACCCTTTTTGTACAAGTCTTGCCGGCAAGGCATGTGATCCTTTGTACAAAGCCAGGCGCAGACCCTGAGCACAGATGAATAAATTTAAGTGTTGTACATTTCCTTATTGATTCTCATGTTCACATTCATATATGCATGTTTGTCTAAGATGTTGTATGACACCTGATCCCGGTAAGTTCTAACGAACCGCCAAGGTTTCATCTCTTTATTTTCTCTTCTTTCTTTTTCTTAAAGACAGAAGGATTCCTCGCGTGCACATTTGCCGGGGGGGGGAAGGGAGACATGAATACCAGTTGGTGACGTTCGGAATCGACGCTTGCCGGAGGAAGGACAAAAACAGAAAGCTAAGTCCTAAAAACTCAGAGCAAGTTTTTCTTTTTAGTACCAAGTTAGTTCCTTGGACGATTCCGACCCTTGTATGGAAAATCTGCACGTGAAGGAACCCTTGTCGTAATCAGTTGCGCCCTTATTTTGTTTCGAGTACGCTCAACGATTTAAGCGGCTGCACTAAGAGCGCCAAGGAGTCTTGCCGGCCGCTGCGCCTCCAGCAGGCTGCTGAAGTCCCGCACCCAGCGCTCGCGGTAGGTTGCGCGCCGGCAAGTTTTTCAGAAGGCGTAGGGTGAACTCCATACATAAAGGAATCAGACAAGGAAAATAGCTAGCGTGAACCTAAACATAGTTAAATTATATTACATCCATAAGTTGCCGCAGTTCTAACTCGAGACTTAACTGTCTTTTACATGAGATGGTGGCGGCAAGAATCAAAGGGAAGCACTCAATCCCTGCGCTGGCCTTCGATCCTTTTGATGGAGTCCACCTTCTCAAGGATCGGCGCGATGTACTTCTCAAGCGCTTCAACATTTGCGTCCTTTGGCAGGTGGCCGAGTGCGCTGGAGAGGTCGATGCCGGGATTGCTGTGCACCACCTCGAGGAGCACCTTGCCAAGGACGGCCCGGCAAAGCCGGCGAGTCTCGTTCGCCAGTTGGGTTGCCCGGCTGGACTGGAGCGCCCTCAACGCGTTGATGATGCTTTCAAAGAACATCGTCAACCTGGTGCTTGGAGATATTCTTTCCTCGGAAGAATATCTGAAGTTCAACAAGCCCATGGATGACAGTTCCGCGGTAAGCTTCTCCGCGGTGGCGATGAGACGGCCAGTCCAGATCTCTACTCCCTTTTCATAAGCAGCCTGGGCAGCGGCAGCGCTCTTGAGCAGGTTCCTCTCTCCTTGGAGATCCTTGAGTAGAGCCTTCTCACGTGCCCTGCCGGCCTCGAGGGATTTCTGCAGCGTGGTCAGCTTCAACTCCAGAACCGCAATATTATCAGCCGCAGAGGAGAGCTGCTTGGTCTTGTCGGACAGGGCAACTTGCATCTCCGCCAAGGAGTGGAGGGTTTTTTCCCTGTCCCCCTTGAGCGTCGAGAGTTCCTTGCCGCGCTCTTCGAGATCTGTTTCCAGCCTCTGCACTTTGTCGCTCAGCTCGTTCTTGGCGGCCTCTGCAGCTTCGGCAGCATCGACGGCCTCCTTGAGCTTGCCGGCGTGGCTTGCAGTTAGAGCTTCGAGCGCCTCCTTGTGCTTCTGCTCCAGCTCCTGGGTCCGCCGCGCGACAAGATTTTCAATGTCTTCATCCTTGCTGCGAAGCTTGGCGGCGAGCGCCTGCTCACGAGCAGTGAGATCTTCCTCATGAGCGTCAAGAGCAACATGGCGCCCCGTCAGGAGGGCATCTTCGACGGCAATCCTTTGAACAGCTTCATCATGCGCCTTCTCCATGTCTGATTGCTTCAGGAGGATCTCATTCCATTGCTGGCTCGCTTGTTCTCGACCGGCAACTAGCTCTTGAAGGGCCTCAGCACGCCAGATTTGCATTTGTGCGACGCGCCTTTGAAAATCCGCTTCGGCTGCCTCGACAACTGCCATTCTGGAGTCCGCCTTCTCCTTTCGGGCACGATGGAGAGCCTGAAGTTTACGGAAGTTTTCGCCCATGGCCTGAAGGAGCCGATCCTCTTCAGACTTGTCACTGCTAGCACTGGGATCGTCAACAACTTCGAGCCCGGCAGCGGCAACAATTTCCTCAAAAATTTCTCCTTCGGCTGGTGCCTCGGTGATTGCCGTCCCTGGCAAGTTGATGAATAGGTTTTCGCCGACTTTGAGGTACTTGCTGGATGAGGGCTCGTCAGATGTTGATGGCTGGCCTTCAGTGGCCGCCTCACCAGTGACAGGGGGCTCCGCGGCCGATGCAGCGCCTGGCGCTCCTGCGGCAGGAATGCCGTCAGTATGGTCCCCAGCCTCCCTGTCGCCCTCTTCGGCAGGTTCTTCCGCGATTTCCGTTCGTGCCGTCTTGGCGGCCTCCCCATCAAGAGCATCACCGGCCCCGGCAACATCATCCTTGGTGGCCTCGCTGGCGGTGATCCTGTCCGCTTCGGCAGCAGCATCCCTGGCGGTCTCCTCGATGACGGCGTCGACATCTATATGTTCCATCTCAGAGAACTCTGAAGGGAGAAGGAGAAGGTCAGAACAAGATCGAATTTTTGATTTTGAAGTGATCAAAGATAAAGAAGTAAGGGGAAAGAATAACTAGCACTTTGAGGCGATCGAGTACCTGCGTCGGGCTGTCGAAAGGTGGCTTTGCCTCTCCCGGCAACTCCGGTTGCCGAGGGTGGGTTGCCGGAGTCCGTGCTTGTCGGCTCCTCCTCAATCCGGACGGGCTCGTCGGCAGGATCTCTTGCCGGAGATGTGCTTGTGGGCGGAGGCACAATGGGGCAATCCTCTCCTTGTTGCCGTTCTCCTCCTGCGAACCCGAAGATATCAACGACAAGAATGGAAGCTTCGGCACCAGCCAACAGAAAAAGGGACTATGAACTTACGCTGGGGGCTGCGCTGAGGACTAGGCTCCGGGCTCACGATGACGGTCTCTGGCACGCTAGTGGAGCCTGCCGGGGGCTCGTCGCCTGTAGAAGTCCTTGACCTCTTCGCCATCCTCTCCAGCAAGGTTTCTGTGTCACTGCAGAAGCAATGCAAGCAAGTCAGTAAAAATTGATGCAAGATTGGAAGGTAAAAGCTGTGGCAAAGTACTTACTCTTCTTCCTCTCGCTCCGGACTAAAGCCGGAGATGTCGAAGTCGACCTGCGTTGCGGTGTCTGAGTGGGGAGGCGGAGGAGGAGTCCTAGGCCGCTTGGCTGTGGCAGGCGCCGGGGCAGTTTCCGGTGCGGTGGTGCGAGACCCTCCTGCCACCCCAGCAGTGGCCGCTGGTGCGGGCCTCGCACGCCGTGCAGGCTGTTGACGGGCCCCCTGCCGCGGTCCGGTCTTGTCGGCCACTTTCTTGCCGGGGGCTTCCCCGCTCGAAGAAGGATGGCTTGCCGGGATGTCAGACGCAGCCTTCCGAAGAACACGTTTCGTCTTCTTCTTCGGAGGAGGGGGCTCTTCCCGCGTCTCTTCTTCTTCGACTGAGTCCTCGCCGGACTAGATTTCAGCGGCTGCACCGCTCTCTTCCCCGGCAACCTCGTCCTCCCCGGCAGGCCTCTCCTCCATTACCACCTCTGCCTCGCTGGCTTCCCACTCCGTGAAGCCAACGCTGCCGGCCTCCGCGGCAAGATTCGCTTCCTCCACTCTGGTAGCGATGTATGCTACCTCCTGATCCGTGGTGGCGCGAATAAGATCTGGTTCTTGCCGGATAGGCTTCTCCGTCAGATTGTCGAAGAATTTCTGCGCTTCTTCCTTGCTTGGCTCGACCCAGGTCGGGTCAAGGCCGTGGGCGTTGAACATCGGCAAGAAAGCAATGATCGACCCCAGCGCAGAGTTGTTACACGAGGGGACGATCCTTGCCGGCAGCCGGTGCTTGTCTTCGCGCTGGAATAACTTCTGGCGGAGGGCGCCAAGCTGCATAACGGTCAAGTTGTTGTTCAGCCCGGGGCGCAGCCTCATAACATCCGCTGCGTTCTTATACTCCCAGGCTGGCCTTCCCCTATTCTGCGGAGGGGCGATGCGGCGGCGGAGGAAGTCGAAGCCGATCATCTCCATTGTCAGCCCGGCAGCCTTCAAGCGAAGGATTCTGGTAGTGGCGATTGTGAGCTTCTCGTCTTCTGCGGCGAGATCACCCCAATCCTTGCCGTGGACCACCTTCTATCGCCGGGGATGACAAAAAGGATGAGGATCTGCTTCCTGGATCCAGCACCATTCGGCCCGCCACTCGTCCCACTTTTCGCGGTAAACTCCATCTGGGTATATCTCCTTGTTCCACGCCCTTGGAATCCAAGCAATAGATCCAGAGAGAGCCTCTCCTTTTTGGATTCGAGGATAGAAATAGTGGCGGAAGAGAGCGGAATTGGGGATCACGCCGGCAAAATTTTCACAAAGATGGGCAAAGATCGACATGCAAAATACGGCATTCGGCGTGAAGTCAAGAAGGCGGAAGCCGTACGTATACATGATGTCGTTGAAGAAATCGGAAAAATGTGGACAGAGCCCGCAATAAAAGTACGCGGTGAAGAAGGGGTATCTGTCCAATCCGCCTTTGGAATTAGCACTTGGGATGACCCGCGTGGCGGGGTGGGCCTGTGTTACCTTCGCCCACATGCATTGGTATCGTCCCTTCAAGGTTTCGGCGTCAAGCGTCGGAGGGAAGACAACGAGCCTCTTCCGCATCTTCACCAGCTCGCTTTCCGGAACTTCGGCTTTTGCCTCCTTGTCTGTGCCCTTGCCCTTGCTGGTCTTGGGCGGCAAGGCGGCTGTGGAGATGGAAGCAGGAAGATGGAACAAGCACGGGAATGGCGAGCAGAAGAGAAGGAAGATTTCGCTCTGAGCTCGAGCAGAGGAAGGCGATGGCAATAGCCAGATTGGGAAGAAGAGGGGGGTGAATGGGCCTGCGCCTCCACGACTTCTCCATTTTATGGGGAAGGAGCGGGGCCGCCTTGTTTATCCCCCAATATGAATGCGCCTCTGTGGGCGCGAAATAGTTTGCAGCCTTTTTGGCACGCTTCCCACATCGCGCGCTCCGTGCGCGTAGTGGGGGGGCACAGTAAAACAAGATCTTTGCGAGCAGTTGATTCCCTGCCACGCGTGCCCGTGCACTGTTTGGGCCTAGCCCAACAACGCCTCGCACTCGTGTGTGGCCCAGGCCCGGGGGCTCCTGTCGGTGTACTAAGTATTGGGCCTTTAGTACCCCTTACTTGTGCACGGGCAGTTGTAGCCGTCCTCGCGGCAAGGCGTGCCGGGATCAGCTCGAGGTTGATTCAAGTTATCGAGGGAATCATCAAGTCAGAAATCTGAGGATCAGCAAATGAGTAAAGCTGAAATCCGAAGGCCAGCCTCCCCGGCAAGATCCTTGCCGGGATGGCCTTTGGCGCCCGGCAAGGCTTGGCGCCCGGCAAGGCTTGGCGTCCGGCAAGGCTCGGCGCCCGGCAAGGTTCAGCGCCTGGCGAGATTCTGCCACTGTGCCACCGCTTCGGCACAGTAACGTGTCCAACATTCTGGGTCCTTCTCTGGATGCGTGGCGACGCGCCAGTGGAGGAGAGCTTAAGCGGTGCTAATGGGATGGCCCCTTTTTCCATCCCCAAGAAAGTGAGGACACCTAAACGGACACCTCACGGTGCATTAAATGCACTTGTCCTAATCCGTCAGGGGTTAGGTATGATACCCTGTAGCTACTTTACACCTCAATGTATATACATTTTGCCATTGTGGAGACCCCTTTCAGCATATAAAAGGAGGCCCAAGGCAACTGCTACAGGGGAGGAGAGCTTCTGGCCCATTCTGCATGCGTAGCTGCTCTTTGAACGTACTGTTCATTGCGAGCGCTCCTGAAGGCTGGGCTCAAGAACATCAATAAAACACAAAGCAGGAGTAGGGTTTTACGCTGATCAGCGGCCCGAACCTGGGTAAAAACCTCACGCGTCGATCACCGGTTCTGCTCTTTGTGTGTACCTCTCCCCCCGCCGAATCATAAAGGGATCTCTCGGGATCCCATAGGTGTCGTGCCCCGACAATGGGCATGTTCAGCAATGATTTGGCCTCCTGGAAAGGGAGGGTGAAATGAGCTATTGAGGCTGAGGAACCCCTGCCAAGATTCTGGAGGAAAATCTGACACTTGCGGAAGAGGAGTTCCAAAAGTTCAAGGACACTTGCGCTAATGAGGTAGCCAAGGCTACGGCTGCGAAATTCAAGAGCCTTCAGCAAAGGAACACGAGGAACCAACGCCTCGGAAGCCGTGGCTACCTTGGCAAAAGGCCCATATGGGATAAGGAGGACGCGGAACGTGAAGCCGCGGGTCTCCCAGACCCCTTCGTGAAGTTCACCAACCCCTTGGAGCGTGACTTCATCAGGGCCCGCTACAAGTGGGACAAGGAAAAGAAGGTTTTTACACGGACCCGATCACGAGGAAATTGATTAGAATACTGGTAATTATTCTTTTACCACCTTACATTTAGCTTCTAATCAAGTCAACTACACATTCGTAAACGGTTCACGTTCCTTCTACAGAAGAAGCAACATGAGCTTGTAGCCGAAAGCCAGTCTTTGTCGATGAGGCCCAAGTGGGACACCCTTCTCAATCGGGCCTTGAACAAACTTAAGGGACTCCCTTTGGACCAGCGGCCGCAATATGGACGTGTGCACTGCGCCGAAGACGGCGCCACATGGAAGGTCTTTTACAGTGAGGGCCCAGAGGCCAAGAAGCAGAAAAAGAAGTTTAGTCAGGTGGACATCGACGAGAAGGTGAAGCTTGCGTTCGAGAAAAAAGCAGCTGAGGACGCGAAAAAAGCAGCTGAGGAGAAAAATGAGTTGCTACAGCAGGCAGTCGCTGTAGCTGTAGATGCCTGCAGAAATGATTTTTCTACTAACTTGATCCTGGCTATCATCAACTGGACGAAGGAAAATCCAGACAAGACGGTAGATGATTTCCCCATGCCCAGTTTCGTCGGGAGCAACTCGGTGAACAACACAACCGCACCATCACCTGCTCACACAACCGCGCCCGCTCCCGCACCCGCACCCGCTCATAGCAGCCCGTCCTCAGTCTTTGGCGCACTAGGCGGGCCTTCGTCTTTGGCTGATCTCGACGCCCTCACGGTAATTACATGTCACACCAACATATATCTAGAATATTCCGTTTTCGTTGCCTTTCGGATGTTTTATGCCGCAGACATGTGTTTGCAGGCTGACAAAACCCCGTGCACCATACTCTACTTCATCAAAGGCCAGAAGGTGGACGTGGGAAAGGTGGTGATAGCGAAGCCCTTGGAACCCACATTTCACGGCCAGCCGATGTCCGGTGGGCACTTCAGGGTTACCTTGTCGAGTGTGAAATCGGGGCACGAGGATTTGCCTCCTCCAGTACGGCTAGGGGGAGAGGACGACGAGACCCCGCCGCGGCTTGGAAACTGCAAAGGTTGGGTGCTGCTATGGCTGAAGAATCTTCTTCGTCTGGAGCCGGCCGAGAGCACACCAATAACCACACATTAACAAGCAGGTATGAACACCACCACCCCGCCTACGCAATTACCAGCGCCTGTAGTGTCGGGTGAGAGCGGCGGACGACGTGAGGAAGGGGTTCCAATAGTGGCTGATGTAATCGCCCCCATAGAACAATGAATGGATGATGAGATGGACGAGGATGACCCTCTTTGGTTCCTCAATACAGGCGCCTATGACGGTGACTTAGATATGATGAGTCAGCCATATGACGACTCGGGCTATCAGCATGCTGATGAGGAGATGGATTATCTGCCCGGGCAGGAACATCCTAGCAGGAAGGGGCGAATCTACTGGGCAGGCTTTAACAGGCTTGAGCCTGCCCTCCGAAATTAAAATCCAGCCTATCCCAGCCCATCTCAGCCCAGTTTCAGCCCATCTTAGCCCAGTTTCTGCCCTGGTACTGAAGTTGAGCCTGCCCTTCGAATTCATTCTAGATTCGCCACTGCTAGCAGGGTTGATTGCAAGAACTCTCTCTTCATGCAATCCTCACAGGACACGCCTGAAGATGCCACCTCAACACAGGCTCAACTAGTCGAGGGTCATATAGTGCTTAGCCCAACAACACTGGGGCAGGGGTTAAGGAAGGGTCTGGAAGGTCAGCCCAAGAAAAAGGAGAGGAGGAGACCGGCGAAGAAAGACTCTGCTGCTTACAAACAAGCCAAAGCACATAGCAGCCAGACGGCGGATTTTGAAGAGCATGTACCCGTCAAAGGTGCCGCCTTGTTCCATGTCACAGGTGAGCTGATGCTACCGCCGAAACCGCTGGAGGCAATATCAGTGGATCTCAGGAGACTGCACGACCATGTGCTGTCGACTGAGAAAAGCCTACTAGCCTCGAAGGATCCAGGATATCCAACATACGTGGCTCGTGTTCCTGAGGGGAAGTTCTACGTCGACACACGGCCTGCGGAGGTGTTCTTCCTATGATTTGAGCATATCTTCGAGATGTTTCTGACAAGGCGGCTCGATTTTACATTCGTCCGCCTTTTTGTGCTACATATGAGCTCCGTCATGAAGAGAGAAGAAGTCTCGCAAATCTGTGTGGCGGATCCATACTACATGCACGAGTCCTTCTTGAGTCTCGGCGACTTTGAGCGTAAAACTGCTAGGGAGTACCTCGAAAACTTCATGGTACAGAATAAGGACCAGGAAATTGTCCTCCTGCCTTATCATCCAAAGTAAGTCAGTGCCAGACAACCCTTTCGTACATTTCAATCATTCCTTCTCGCTCATATGGAGAATAATTTGAGGTGTTTTTTCCCCCGCAGCAATGGGCGCGCCATCCTTATCGTTCTTTACCCGCGAGTCTCCCACGCCGTGTATTTCGACCCTACCAGAAACTACGAGAAGGACTACACCCACGTAATGAATATTCTAGATGATGCTCTCCAAGGCTTCAGCTTGAGGGGTGGCTACCTGTAGATCAGGAAACAAAGGAACAGGAAGACGGGTTTCTCGCATAAAACTAACTTCTGCTGCATCCATGTCCCAAAACCAAGCAAGAACGATGGATTCTACCTCCTCCATCTCATGATGGAGTTCAGAAGGGATCACCAAAAGCTTCGCATGACAAGCAGAAATGATGATCATATCCGCAAGTGGGTAGAATCTCATGGAGCAGCGGATTATAAAGTTAGAGATGACTTCTTTCGCATCCAGAGGGACATTGCGACGATCATCATGAAAGAAGTCGTCGAAGAGAAGGGGATGTTCCACCATGGCCCTATATCGCGAGTTGACGTCCGAACTCGCATAGGCATGCAACGTCAGGACCTCACGCCGTTCAAGAAGCTAGGGTGCATCCTCAATGATATGGAAGGATGGAAGTTCTAGTGATTTACGATGCCGATGATGATGATATGTGTCGGTTGAACTTGTATACTTTCTGTAGCGATGAAACTTTGTGATGTCCACGGTCCCTGCTGAACTTGCGTAACGCTACTTTGCTAGTTTTGGTATGATGACTTGCATACCTCTAGTTAATTAGTTTGCGTACGATGAAACTGCGTTGATTATTTATATGTTTACTATATGTTGCATCTAGTTGCTAACCCTTTCTTTTTCATGTTGCTCAAGTATATTTTGTTGCATATGATTGTACATTCTCTTGATGAAGATGCATCTCTAACAGGTACCTAGATTCTTGATGGCAAAGAAGCAGTGCTATGTCGTGTACAAAGGGAAGGTTCCGGGAGTGTACGACGAGTGGCCTGAGTGTCAGGCGCAAGTGGAAGGGGTCTCGGGTGCCAGCCATAAAGGTTTCAAAAGCAGACGAGAAGCGGAAGCTAGTTACTTGAGGTTCACGCTAGTGCGAGAGAGGACTCATAACCGCCGCCTCATGTACTGCATAGTTCCGCTCTCACTCATAGTGATAGCTCTTCTCGCATATGTCATTGTTTAGATGGATGACGATGTAGTTGCAAGTATTCGATACTTGTATCACTATTTTCGAGATGATGACGAGAGACCACTTTGTGTTGGATGATGGTTATGATGAGACTATTTGTATGTGTATGCTATGATTACATTTGTATGTGTATGATATGCTAGAGATTATTGTATAAAGCCTGTTCAAATACAAAACAAATATGCAGGAAAAAAATCAGAAACTAATAAAACTAGCAGTAGCGAGGGGAAAAAAGTTAGCAGCAGCGCGCTCTTACCAGTAGCGCATCTTACTTCAAAGCGCTGCAGCTATTAGCAGTAGCGCGTTCCTGTAAAGCTCGCTACTGCTAACCATGTGTAGCAATAGCGCGGGTCAACACGCGCTACTGCTACAAGTTAGCTATAGCGCCGTATCAGTAGCGCGAGCGCCCGCGCTACTGATACACCTAATACCCGCGCTACTGCTAGGCTTTTCCCTAGTAGTGTAATAAACGGAACGGTGGAAGTTGCATGGCAATATATCTCGGAATGGCTATGGAAATGCCATAATAGGTAGGTATGGTGGCTGTTTTGAGGAAGGTATATGGTGGGTGTAATGCACCGGCGAAAGTTGCGCGGTACTAGAGACGCTAGCAAAGGTGGAAGGGTGAGAGTGCATATAATCCATGGACTCAACATTAGTCATAAAGAACTCACATACTTATTGCAAAAGTCTATTAGCTATCGAAACAAAGTATTAGACGCATGCTCCTAGGGGGATAGATTGGTAGTAAAAGACCATCGCTCGTCCTCGACCGCCACTCATAAGGAAGACAATCAATAAATAAATCATGCTCCGACTTCATCACATAACGGTTCACCATACGTGCATGCTACGGGAATCACAAACTTTAACACAAGTATTTCTACCAATCCACAATTACTCACTAGCATGACTTTAATATCACCATCTTTATATGTCAAAACAATCATAAGGAATCAAACTTCTCATAGTATTCAATGCACTTAATATGAAAGTTTTTATTATATCCCTCTTGGATGCCCATTATATCAGGACTAAATTCATAACCTAAGAAAATTACCATGCTGTTTAGAGACTCTCAAAATAATATAAGTGAAGCAAGAGAGTTCAACAATTTCTATTAAAATAAAACCACCACCGTGCTCTAAAAAGATATAAGTGAAGTACTAGAGCATATTGCCTAGCTCAAAAGATATAAGTGAAGCACATAGAGTATTGTAATAAATTCAAGATTTAAGCGTGTCCCTCTCAAAAGGTGTGTACAGCAAGGATGATTGTGGCAAACTAAAAATCAAAGACTCATATCATACAAGACGCTCCAAGCAAAACACATATCATGTGGTGAATAAAAATATAGCCTCAAGTAAATTTACCGAAGGATTGAAGATGAAAGAGGGGATGCCTTCCGGGGCATCCCCAAGCTTAGGCTCTTGCCACTCCTTATTCCATAGTCCATCAAATCTTTACCCAAAACTTGAAAACTTCAGAACACAAAACTCAACAGAAAACTCATGAGATCCGTTAGTATAATAAAATAAAATCACCACTTTTGGTACTGTTGTGAACTCATTATTTATTTATATTGGTGTAATATCTACTGCATTCCAACTTCTCCATGGTTCATACCCCCCGATACTACCCATAGATTCATCAAAATAAGCAAACAACACAAAGAAAACATAATCTGTCAAAAACAGAACAGTCTGTGGAGATCCGAATTGTTCTAATACTTCTGTAACTCAAAAAAGCTGATACATGAGGACAAGATATGCAATTTGTAAATAAATCTTTTGTAAAAAATTCAGAGTTTTTTTTGTCTCTTCTGTGAATTATTAAAATTCTGCAACTGGATGCAAAAGTTTCTGTTTTTCAGCAAGATCAAATCAACTATCACCGTAAGCCATCCCAAAGGTCTTACTTGGCTCAAACACTAATTAAAATACCAAAACACAATTACTACAGAGGTAATAATGTGTATTTTCATAAAAACAGAAAAGAAAAATATTGGGTTGTCTCCCAACAAGCGCTTTCTTTATAGCCATTAAGATAGGCTTTGATAGTTTTAATGATGCTCACATGAAAGATAGCAATTGAAACACGAAGAGAGCATCATGTAGCATGTGAAGAACAAGTTTAAGTCTAACGTACTTCCTATGCATAGGCATTTTATAGGCAAAAGAATTATCAAGACAAGCAAAAGCTAGCATATGCAAGGAAGAAGAAAGAAACAATAGCAATCTCAACATAACGAGAGGCAATTTAATAACATGAAAATTTCTACAACCATATTTTCCTCTCTCATAATAATTATATGTAGGATCATAATCAAATTCAACAATATAGCTATCATATAAAATTTTCTCTACATGATCCACATGTATGCAAAGTTGACACTCTTCCAAAATAGTGGGATTATCATAAAATAAAGTCATGACCTCTCCAAGCCCACTTTTATCAAAAATTTCATCAGATTGATTATTCTCCAAAGTAGTGGAATAATTATTACCTAGAGTTGACACTCTTTCAAACCGACTTTCAATATTATTGCAAACATATTCATCATGAGGCTTAAATAAATTTTCAAGATCATAAGAAAAATCACCCCAATCATGATCATTGCAACAAGTAGTGGACATAGCAAAATTAGCATCCCCAAGCTTTGGGTTTTGCATATTATTAGCACAATTGACATCAATAGAATTTATAGTAACATCATTGCAATCATGCTTGTGATTCAAGGAACTATCAAGTATGGGTGCAATAGCAATAATCTCATGTTTAACATAAGGAACTATAGAAAATTCATCTCCATAAATATTGGCATCATGGACACAAGAATAGCAAGCATCATGTTCATCAAGGGATATTTCAATCAAATCAACAGAATCATAACTATCTATAGATTCATGCATATCATTATTTTCTTCCAAACCAGCGGACATTCTCTCAATAAATTCTTTAACATGTCCTACGTGTGTCTTTTGGTCCCAGAAAAATCACCCTGAAGTTTTATTCCATTTGGACTCCGTTTGATATTCCTTTTCTGCGAAACTCAAATCAAGGAAAATATAGAAACTGGCACTGGGCTCTGGGTTAATAGGTTAGTCCCAAAAATAATATAAAATGGCATATTAATGCATATAAAACATCCAAAATAGATAATATAATCGCATGGAACAATAAAAAAATTATAGATACGTTGGAGACGTATCAGTTGTATAGCCCCCTATGAGCCCAGGAGCGAAGGTTGGGCATTTTTTTTCTAACTCAATTTTTTTTCACATACAAGCGGGCGACCTCTAAGAGCCATCAGACGGTGGCGTCATCATCACATAATTATACAACATATACAATCTGAATATATCTAGTTGAAAAATCATCACCCATAATGATGCAAATAAGAGTGACATTGCAAAATCAATATTGTAGCTAGTACCGACCACGTCATGTTTATTTAGTTGCGAAACATGCAACATCATGCCACATTACAATAAAGAAATGTCTTAATATCAAAATTGTACCAAGTACCGACAACGACACATTTATTTAGTTGCGATAATATGCAAAATAATGTCGCATTACAAAAAATAAATGTCCTAATAGCCAACACCCCATCCTCCGACTCATTTCTTATCCATGATCTTGCGAATCTTCTCTTTCACAGTTTCCATCGTGTTGCATTCTGAAAAAAGTATTTCAACTAGAATGGGTCCCCTTGAAGAATTAACCTCAGCCTGGTCAAAGTCAAATATCCAATCATCTCCGTCCCATTTTTTTAGCGCATTTCACCATGAAAAGACCACAAGAGACTCTGCAAGAAACCGCGAGTCAAGTATTGATGGATCAGAGAAGTACATACAAATTCAACATTTGAACATACAAATTCAACATTTGAACATACCCGTCCTCTTGTAACGGCATATCGTACTCCCTTATTGGCCAGGAAGATACGTTGGGATGTTCCGTTTGTAAAATGGAGTTTACGTCATTCGTATCTTTAGCTATTTCTGCCCTCTGAAATATAAATGTGAAATCTATATTAAGTACGTATCAAATACTATATCTTGTTTTATGTAAAGTTGTAAGCTTAGTAGCTTTGTAATCTTTGAAAGAACTCTCTTGCTGCTTTTACCAGTAGAATTTAAAACTTGAAACTCTTTTTTCTTGTTGTGCATGACAACTGTTATCCAATGATTTTCTTCCACATGAAAAGGAAAGTATGCCTACAACAAAGTTTATTCATGTTGGTGTACACACCGATAGTTATGTAGTACGAAGGATCATACTAAAATGAAGTACCTTATCTTTGACGTAATACTCTTCAGTAACTCTAGACACCATTTTAGTTTGGTTTGTGAAATGCTCCAGAAAATGCTTCTTAGAGTTCTTAACCTTTCCATCAGCACGAAGAATAAGCTAGTGGGGGACCCAAGATGATAATATGTGATGATCAGCGCGAGGATTATGGGTCTGCATATGGTTGCAATAACAGTTGATGACCTGAAAATATCATAACAGCAATACTGCTATTAGAAAATTAATAAGAATGACATGTACAACTTAATAAATTAATGCTAATACTTACAGCGCCATGCAACCACTTTTTCGATGTGATGGCTTGAAGCATATCAGGTGTACATGTTTCCCCACCAATTCCCGTCATGTGGACGATATTTTTCCTACAAAGCTTCTCCGAGTCTGCTAGTGTCTGGATATAAACCTTCGCAGCCTCTATGTGTTCCTCATTAATGTAATCGGTACTAATTAGAGTGGCCCTTATACCAAATAGACCTACAATAGTAACAAACAATGAGTTAATAAAGTGTGCATGCAAGGACAAAAATATCTTCCAAGAAAATTTACCTAGCACTTACTTTTTTTAGATGTTTACGTCCACCATTATGCTGGTAGGGTGAATGATAGTATTTTGGCTGTTTTCGCTTGCGTTTCCCATCATGCTCCTTAGTGCCACTTTCTTTCACATTTTTCATATGGGTTTTCAGACTATCCATACTAATTTCCTCATATTTATCGGCGCTAGACCCGTCTGATACTGTATTTACATTCTTGGGGGTTGCAGTAACAGATGGAAACTCTTTCGTGTCTAACGTTGCTAATGATGCGGGTGAATTACCATTCTCCTCAAAAACGAAGGGTTCAACTTCATCACCTGTATCGGGTGTATTGTGATGCACACCTTTCTCACCTGCAAACTTCTTCCCGTTCCCATTGGTGAAGGATGCCTCCACCTTGTCCTCCATATCTTGTTTTGCAGGAGTTGATTTCACGTCTGTCCAATATTTTGGACCATACTTCCTCATCCACTCTTCACTTTGCTCCACAAACTCAACATCATCACAAAACCCTCTGTTTGGCTTGAAGACAACACCTTTCTTCTCCAGATGCTCCACTACTATCTGCAATAACACATCAAAATCATAAACTACATGCAAACATTATGAATAATCCCATGTAAATTGAAGTACACATCACTCATTACCTCAGCACATTTACCAGGGAGAAGACAAATTTCTTTTTGCATATCTTTGATGCATTTCATCACTTGATCTAATGTAGTGTCCCTGCTCGATGAAGCCTCATCTCTATTATCTTTCCATTTTCGGGCACGACCTGTTCGAGCTTCTGGCTCTAATTCTTCCTCTACAATTTTTCCTTCTTGAGCAATTAATGCATGTCTGTACTTCTCACTTATTAAGTCATCAATCTGTGACATGTTCAACGAATTTAAATTACTCAACATTTAAATAGTACCATAAGTGCATTCAGTACAAACCATAAATACTTACCCTCCCATTACCGTGGCCGTATGATGTGTCGTAGGCGTCATTCTTCTTAGCCTCAACTTCTGTCCAATTTAGCATCAATGGATATTCATGAGCCAGTGGATCGAATGTCTCATCATCTAGTGGCTGCACTTTCTCCCAAAACAAGTACTGCATGAACATGAAAAATATTAGCAATCTTTATTTTACAAACTATAGTTAGAAAGAAAAAATATAACATAAAATTTATCTGAATGAGGGCAACGTTTCCCACCGGCTGTGTAAATTTTATAACATCTGATACCATCTTTGTGATGCCATCAACGAAAACGCGTAAGGTAAACGTGTTCCAATTAAATGCTTTGATGGCCTCTACATCCTCCACTAACTTGTAAAAAACATTAGGAACTTCTTTCGTGGAGTGCGGTGCAAGAACCGTGCCAAGGAGAACCAACACAATTCTACGCAGGAAATCATCATCATACGTGCCACTGGTAATGATGTTCTCAATCAGCTGGTCTATCATTATTTCACCCGTTGTGGAATCTACAAAACGACTCGGCACCTTCACCTTTGCCTTTAACCCCCCTTTACCTAGCGCTTTCATGGCATCTTTGCCCTTGTTCTCTAGCCCAAAAATGTCAAACACATCTTTGGTGCGCAATGATATGGCACCATTTTTTGATGGCATAATGAACCTTTTTCTGTCCAAGGCATATGATTTAATTATGAATTTCAGCAAACACTTTCGCTTGAGCACACTAGGAATCATCAACATTTTTTCCAATCTAGTGCTTGCAAAACGCTTTTTTTGCCTAGAGTTTAGTTTGCTGACCAACAGACACCACTTCTCAACACAACAATTTATCTCTTTGTACTCGTCCATCACTATGAATAGAAGCAAAAAAAATATTAGCACTTGTACATGTCTACATGCCATACATGATGAATGCACCGTGTGTTTGAAAAACAAAAAACTTACCTCCTACCATTTGGCCCTAGGTGGCCGACGTGATGTACTTCTGCAGCTCGGGTGACCACTGCGCGATGGGGATCGCGGGACGGCCGCGGGGGATGATGGTGTGCTGGGGAACGGCGGATGGCGGCGTCAGAGACGGCGGACGGCATCCTGATGACGGCGACATGATGGGGCAGACGGGGGTGTCGACGATATGGAGCCAGATGGGGATGGCGTGCGTTATGGGGCAAGGTGGGGGCGTCGGCGTGATGGCACAGGGGGGCCTCGCGGGCAGGTGGCGGCGTGCATGAAGATCGCTAGGGTTGGGAGGGTGGCGTGTGTGACGTGGGCATATGGCGGCGTGCGTGATGGGGCAGGGTGGCAGCCGGATCAGGTACGAGGTATCCCAATCCCAATAGATCCTGTCGGGCCCCCGTCGCGTCGGTCTCCTCGGCCGCCCAGAATTCAATGATTGGCGTCGGTCTCCTCGGGCTCAGTAACGGCGCGCGTGGGCTAGCCCCTGGATGACGCGGGGTGGAGGAGGGGTGGGCAAACGGACACGACGCGGGTAGGACGATTGTTTAGTCCCACCTCGCCCGCCGAAGGAGCTCGAGACCGGCTTATATACCGGCGTTCATATGCCCAGGCATGGTCACATCCAATCCAGGGCAGAGCGGCGCAATTACAAATCCCGGGCATGCACTTTATATATATTTATAAAAAAGTAGATAAGATAGCTAGTAATAATGTCTTGTTAAAACAACAGGACATTATTACTAGCTATCTTTTTTTTTCGAGCTCCATCAAGTGAACATATTTTTTTTTCACGAAGACATTTTTTTCATCTTGACCAAATGGCTCCCAACTTTTTCCACGTACTCCAGGCACCATGGGGACCACGCACGGCAATTTTCGGTATTTTTCGACGTCTGATGCATTTTCTAGGGGTTTTCCAGCGAAAAAACCCTAAAACACTGCCCGGACGTGACGCAATATGCGTTCGGTTTCCGATTTCGTTCATATCTTGCATGGGGGCCTACATTGGGCATGCACACACCCTCGCAAAAATTGGTTTCATTTCATGCATGCGATAATGTAGCCCTAGTGCAACCAGCACCGTTCCGGTGTGCCGATAGGGCTACTATCAAAGACGTTTTTTTGCACCTCGACCGAATGACCCCTAACTTTTTCCATGTACTCTAGGCACCTTGGGGAGCATGCACGACAATTTTTGGTATTTTTCAATGTCCGATGCTCTTTCTAGGGTTTTCCCGGTGAAAAAACCCTAAAACACTGCCCGGACGTGACGCAACGTGCGTTCGGTGTCCGATTTCATCCATATCTTGTGTGGGGGCCTATATTGAGCATGCACACACCCTCGCAAAAATTGGTTTCATTTCATGCATGCGATAACGTAGCCCTAGTGCAACCAGCACCGTTCCGGTGTGCCGGTATTTCATGTGTTTGTTCCATGTTTTTACCAACTGAATCGAATTATCCCTAACTTATTTTTCACACATTCGGGCCTGGTGGTATGGCTAATCTCGCATAAGGTTTTCCATTTGCTTGATGAAATTAACGTATGTCCTTCGGCTAGGACGGAACGGTCCGTTTGGATGGACATTTTTTTTCGCCAACCGTTCTAGGAAAAATTTATTTCCTTTATTGCATATTAAAATTCGTAGAAATCTTAAAAATGAAAGCACAAATTTCATTTTGATTCAAACATTTCAAATTCCATTCATATTTTTAGGATATTTTACATAAACTTGAACGGAATTTAAAATTAAACATAAAAACAACCTATACAAACTACTCCTCGTCACTCTCCATGGCGAGGTCGATGACATCCACCATGCTGCCGTCGCCACCGTCGTCATCGTCGCCACCGTCATTGCCGACGTCCTCGCCACCAAGGGCTTCTTCCTCATCCCAATCTTCCTCCTCGCTCCGCTCCGCCGCAACCGCCGCCTCAACAGTCGCGAAGGCCGTCGGTTGCTCCTGGGCCTCCAGCGCCGCTGCCGCGGCGGCCTCTTTCGCTGACTGGGCCAGGATCGCGAGGAGCCCGGGCGTGTCCTCCGGGTCGCCGTCCTGCTGGAGTGCCGCCTTCTCCGGCGGGATTACAACCTTGTCCAGGGCTGGTGGGGCGGGGGTGGGAGCGGGGGCGGGGGCGTGCCCGCGCTGGCGGGAGGGCCTGGCTCCATTGGTGAGGTCACCGACTGGGAGCCCTCGGGCGGCACGCTTGAAGGCGCCGATGACGTCTTCGAACCGCTTGCCCCTCCAAAAATGGCAGCGGTTCCTCCTGTTGTAGCGCCCCCCGGGGTGCGCGTGAAGCTCTTCGTTGGTCACCGGCGGGCCCTGCGTGGGGAAGCCGTCCGCGGAGATCCTCCACGCCCGCGGCACCTTCGCCGCCGGCGGCACATAGAGGCTGAACCGAGTGAGGTCCTCCGTCTGCCCTAAGGTAAGGCTCGACGGCCAGACACCGCCCGGTGCCACGCTGTCGCTGTCCAAATTGCTGGACGACATCCCGTGCGGGTCGGTGGAGAGAACACCACGGGGAGAGAGAGAGAGGAGAGATGGACGGGAGGTGTGAGCAAACACACCGGCCAGGGCGGATTTAGAGCGGGCGGGGCGGGACGGGGCGGTGCACTAAAGCGCGGCAGGTGAGGCGCCGGGGCGCGACAGGCGAGGAGGTGGCAGCAGTGGCGCGGCAGGCGAGGAGGCGGCAGCGGTGGCGTGCGGCAGGCAGGCGCGACAGTGGTGGCGTGGTAGGCGAGGAGATGGCAGCGGTGGCGTGCGGCAGGCGAGGTGGCGGGGTTGTCGGGCGGCAACGGCGCGCGGCAGGACGGGGCGGCGCGAGGAAGGCGCGGTTGGGCGGCAGGCGATGGGACGGGGACAACACGGCAGCCCAGAAGGCGGGGGCATGGCAGGCGAGGTGGCGGTGCTGTCGGGCGGCAGCGGCGCGCGACGGGACGGGGCGGTGCGCGGAAGACGATACCATGACAGTCTCAGACGCGTTGACTGCGGGCTGCCGTGTTGATCACGAGCGGGTGGGATAGACCACGTCTGCATGCGCGCCACGATTGCAGGCGCATGCGGGCGGCCGGCCGGGACGGTTGGACTAATAAATATCTACGGGTGGGCAGGCAGGATGACCGGACGAAAAAAAACAAACCTGTATTCGTATACGTACACGCTTCGGGCGAGCGGGCGGGCGGTCTCTTTTTCAAATTATGCCCATCGTGCCCTTCGTTATGAAGGGGTATCGGACAATCCTAGCCGCCCTTGTGTTGGAGGGGGTCTACCGAAGCAGAAGTGAAGAAAACATAAATTTACATTTCTAGTCATTTTAGCATCAACTTCTTCGAGATAAGTTGGAGTTTAAACCAAACCAACATGTGGTCAGAGAAGCGATGTTTGGACAAGTCTAGTAGGCCGTGTTGGTCACGGGGTCCGCTCTTTGAGACCTATATGATGCAAAATAAATCCTAGAAATTTTTTGCATTGGAGCACCCCAAAAACTCTTCTTTTTTCATTCTTGTTGTTCGATCTCGTGTCTACCACCTCTCGGTATGTTCTGTAAGCCAAAAACTGGTATTCAAAGCCATGCCGGGATACGCCTAGTGACCGACATCGATGGTGGATGACAACAACATCAAGGAGAAGACGGGGCAGAGGGATCCGGGGTGGCTAAAGTACTTGCTATGCCCGGATCTTACTACCCTCTATTTGATTGGGAAAACTTCGTGGTTTGGCAAGCCTTGATGGAGTGTGCTCTTTGCGCCGCTAAGTGGTGGGATGCCGCGGAAAATGTGGGGGCTCTCGAGTTCGACGAGCCCGCCCTCGACCTCTCCAGTGGGTCACTCGGCGATTCTTCTGAGGAGTCTGAGTGCGAAAGCATCAAGTCGACCGCCAAAATTCTCATGGCGAACAACTCTGAGCACCACGCGCCCCCGGGGTTCACGGAGGCTCAGAGCTGCTGCGTGGGGGCGTCATACGGCAACATTGACGGCGGTGTCATGGGCCACGAACCATACGTGCCTCAAGCTCTCACCCGGGAACAGCGGGACGAGCTCCGTCGCAGGAGCGATCAGCTCCTCAACACCCCCATCACAGGGACGACACCCGAGGCGTTGGCCATGGAGTCGACTCGCCTGGCCACCTTGGCCGAGCATGATCCCCTCGAACGGCTTCAGAGGGAGCTGGATGAATGCGAATGCCGTCAACCCAGATCCAGTCGGCACAAGCATTGGCTCTACTCGAGTGACCAGCCTCGTAAGTATCAAGTTCTCAGTACTCCATTGCAAAATCTGGCAGCGGCCACTCAGATCGCAGATTCCGTCCAGCCCTCTGGCTCTTCGGACGGGGAAGGGATTCGGCAGATCTAGGCACTCCTGAAAATGGCACAGTCACAGAATGCGGCGGTGTCCCAGTCTAGAGGTCGGATCCACAGCGCGTCAGTGCGCGCGGAGACCGTTCAGTCAGCTCATAGCCCACTTAGCTCAGGCAGGTGCCGAGCCACTTCTTCCTCAAGACATCACCATGAAAATCGAAGGCACAATCGAGTTGCGTCGCCTCGACATCACGACGTCTACGATCGCACCCTAACGCCTCCACCACGAGATGACACGTACGGGTGCCAGCCCTACGACGGCAGGCGGACACACGGCGTTGACCGCAGGCCAAGTCCTACTCGTCCCATGAGAGATACTCAAGACCCGCTGTTCAACGCGAGATCAATTCTTGCTCAGAACCTGGTCGACAGAGGCCGGGCCCTACAGGAAGGCCAAGATCACGATGTACCGAGTGGTTCCGTACACTCAGGTCCTGATTGCTTCAGCCGTTACATACGAGCAGCTGAGATTCCCAACAACTTCAGGTTGGCCACGGGAATCAGCAAATTCACTAGCGAGTCCAAGCCTGAGATATGGCTGGAAGATTACCGAGTGGCATTCCAAATCGGCGGCGGTAACGGCAATGTGGCTATGAAACATTTGCCGCTGATGCTTGAAGGCTCCGCTCGGGCCTGGCTTACACAGCTCCCACCGGGTAGCATATTCTGTTGGGATGACTTGGCGAGAGTATTCGTCAATACTTTTGAAGGCACTTAGAAGAGACCGGGTGGCCTAGCCGAGCTGCAGCACTGCATGTAGAAGCAAAATGAGACTCTCCATGAGTTCATTCAGCAGTGGACCACCTTGCACAATACGGTGGAGAACGTCACCGAGCACCAGGCAATCTGCGCGTTCAAGGCCGGAGTTAGATATCGGGAGCTGAACATGAAGTTCGGTCGAACTGAGACCCTGACTCTTAGTCAGGCTATGGAGATAGCCAACCGGTATGCCAACAGTGAAGAGAAAGACCGACTGAGAAGCGGCAAAAGCCGAACAGGCGATGCTCATCTGTCGGACAACAAGGGCAAAAAGCACAAGCGGAAGTCCGAGGCTGGAGGGAACGCTGAGGCTGCAGCTCTGGCCGACTAGGGCAAAAGCAAAGGCTCCCAAAAGTAGAAGAAGGACTGGAAGGGGAAAAAGCAAGTCGCCCAGAAGAGTGACATCCTCGACCAACCCTGCCAGATCCATACGAAGAAAGACGAGGAGGGCAGTTTTATTTTTCCCAAGCACACCACTCGGGAGTGTCGACTCCTGAAGCAAGAGATGCGGCAAGATTCCTCTGGAGACAAGGATGAAGATGACGACGACAGAGGCAAGGGTACTTCCGGATACCCCAACGTCGAGAATGTCTTGATGATCTTCACCGACGTCGAGAGCAGGAGTCGTCTCAAAGTCATTAACCGAGAGGTCAACATGGCAGTTCCGACTATCACCAAATATCTCGACTAGGCCAAGACGCTAGTGACCTTCGATCAGTCGGACCACCCGGCCCACATACCGACCCCCGGGCGGCAGGCCTGGGTGGTAGATCCAGTCGTGGGTGGAGTCCAATTGCACAAAGTCCTAATGGACGGCGGCAGCGGGCTTAACATTATCTATGCCGACACGTTGGAGGCAATGGGCATTCCGATGACCCGGGTCAGCAAGAGCAACATGCAGTTCCACGGGGTAATCCCTGGGAAGGAGGCCAAATCACTCGGGCAGATGGCCCTTGATGTCGTATTCGGTGAAGAGAAGAACTTCTGAAAGGAGCGGCTGACTTTCGAAGTGGTAGACTTTCGGAGTGCTTACCACGCCATCCTAGGTAGGCCCGCCTACGCACATTTCATGGCCCTTCTATGTTATGTGTATCTTAAGCTTAAGATGCCCGGGCCGAAAGGCATGATCGCCATCACAGGCAAACGGAAGCTGGCCGAAGAGTGTCTTTAGAAGGGCTCCCAAATCGCTGATGAATAGATGGCAATGGCCGAGTTGGATGAATACAAGAAGGCGGTGGATTCGAGCGAGTTGCTGAAGTCCAAGAAGCCGACTATGGAGTCCGCTTTCCTGTCGGTGGGGGAGATGAAGCCAGTACATGTCCATCCTGAGGACCCGAGCGCTGCCCCGACCAACATCTCCACCACCATTGACAGGAAATAGGAAGTCGAGCTCATCCAGTTCCCCCGTGAGAACTGGGACATCTTTGCATGGAAACCTTCCGACATGCCGGGTGTTCCCAGGGAGCTGGCCAAGCACAGACTCCGTGTTGACTCGACGATGAAGCCTTTCAAAGAGCACCTTCGACGATCTTCCACTGAGAAGCGCAAGGCAATTGGCGAGGAGATAGCGCGACTCTTGGCCGCCGAATTCATCCGAGAGGTGTACCACTCCAAGTGGCTCGCCAACGTCGTCATGGTGTCGAAGAAAAATAACTCTCTCCGAATGTGTATCGATTTTAAGCACATCAATCGGGCCTGCCCGAAAGATCATTTCCCTCTCCCTCGCATAGATCAGATAGTAGATTCTACTGCTAGGTGTGAGCGGTTGTCGTTTCTAGATGCGTACTCCGGTTGTCACCAGATCCGAATGTATGGTCCTGATGAAATAAAAACAGCGTTCATCACCCCATTCGGGTGTTTTTGCTATATCACTATGCCATTCGGATTGAAAAATGCTGGGGCCACGTTTCAGCGTATGATTCAGAAGTGCCTGCAGAAACAGATCATTTGGAACATGGAGGCTTACATGGATGACATCGTGGTGAAGTCCAAGAAAGGTTTCGACCTCCTGACTGACCTCGCCGAGACCTTTGCGAATTTGCGCACTTTTGGAATCAAGCTCAACCCAGCTAAGTGTACGTTAGCCGTACCCGCAAGCAAATTACTCAGTTTCCTTGTTTCCGAACATGGAATCGATGCCAATGCTGAGAAGATCGGAGCCATCATCCGAATGAAGC
Organism: Thinopyrum elongatum; assembly: GCA_011799875.1. Classification (NCBI taxonomy): domain Eukaryota; kingdom Viridiplantae; phylum Streptophyta; class Magnoliopsida; order Poales; family Poaceae; genus Thinopyrum; species Thinopyrum elongatum. Next base: position 124,714,894 of record CM022301.1, read on the forward strand.
AAGCAGAGCGTCCCCACAACGTACATCGCCTCATAGGCTGCCTGGCAGCCCTGAGCAGATTCATCTCAAGGCTCGGTGAAAAGGCCCTGCCACTTTAGCGATTGATGAAGAAGTCTGACAGGTTCGAATGGACTCCCGAAGTGCAGGCTGCGTTCCAGGAACTTAAAGCCCTGCTTTCCACCCAGCTGGTGCTAGCTGCTCCAAGGAGCAAAGAGCCTTTGCTCCTTTACATCGCGGCCACAGGCCGAGTTGTTAGCACGGTTCTCACTATGGAATGGGAAGAACAAGGCAAAACCTTCAAGCTCCAATGACCAGTCTACTACATCTCCAAAGTCCTGACCCCTTCCAAGCAAAGAGATGCCACTGGCCGAGTGGCTAAGTGGGCCATCGAGCTCCTTCCGCTGGACATCAAGTTTGAAGCCAAGAAAGCCATCAAGTCGCAAGCCCTGGTAGATTTCCTCGATGAATGGATTGAGCAAGAGCAACCCATCCCGAGTGTTCCCGAACACTGGATGATGTTCTTTGACGGCTCCAAGATGCTCCACGGCTCCGGGGCCGGAGTGGTCTTGGTGTCTCCTAAAGGTGACCGACTCAGTAATGTGCTTCAGATTCACTTCGACTCCTCCAACAACAAAGTCGAATACGAAGGTCTCCTGTATGGGCTACGAATGGCAATTTCTCTAGGAATTCGCTGACTGATGGTCTATGGTGACTCGGATCTGGTGGTCAACCAAGTCATGAAAGAGTGGGATATCCGCAGTCCGGCGATGACTGGCTACTGCAACGCCGTCAGAAAACTGGAGAAGCACTTTGAAGGGCTGGAACTCCATCATGTGCCACGCCTCAAGAACCAAGCGGCTGATGATTTCGCCAAGATGGGTTCAAACCGGAAGACAGTACCCAAGAATGTGTTCCTGGAACACCTGCACTGGCCCATGATCAAGGAAGATCCTTTTGTGGAAGAGCCCCCACAACCAGTCGGTCCTTCCAATCTGACTGTTGTAGACATCCCTACGGTAATCGACCTGGTCCAAGAGATCCTTGTTATCACTCCCGAGTGGACTGAACCGTATCTGGCATACCTGCTCCGGCAGGACCTCCCAAAAGATGGAGATGAAGCTTGCTAGATCGTCCGTCGATCCAAGGCTTTCACCGTCATGGGAGACCAACTGTACAAGAAAAGCACGACCGGAGTCACTCAGCGATGCATATCACCAGAGGAAGGGAAAAATATTCTGCAAGAGATTCACTCGAGAACATGTGGACACCATGCATCCTCTCGGACCCTGGTTGCCAAAGCATTCAGAGCTAGGTTTTATTGGCCCTGAGCCAATGAGTCTGCTCGGGATATAGTGGATCAATGCGTCGGGTGCCAGTTTTACGCGAATCGGTCGCACAAGCTAGCATCCGCTTTGAAGACTATCCCCCTCACCTGGTCATTTGCCGTCTGGGGACTCGACATGGTCGGCCCTCTTTGGACCGGGGCAAGTGGCTTCACGCACCTGTTGGTAGCAGTGGACAAGTTCACCAAGTGGATCGAGGCCAAGCCCATAAAGAAGTTGGACTCGACCACTGCCATTTAGTTCATGAAAGAGATAATCTTCATATTCGGAGTCCCTCACAGCATCATCATCGACAATGCGTCTAACTTCGATTTGGACAAATTCTGTGAGTTTTGCTACACCCAAGGCACTCAGTCGATTACGCCTCGATGGCGCACCCACTGTTGAATGGGCAAGCCAAGCGAGCGAATGGGCTCATCCTCCAAGGATTGAAACCTCGCCTCATGCGCGACCTAACTCACGTGGCAGGGGCCTGGGTGACCGATCTACCGTCAGTCCTCTGGGGCCTACGGACGACCCCGAATCGGTCAACCAATCGCACCCCGTTCTTTATGGTGTATGGGTCTGATGCAGCTTTACCGAGTGACTTGCTCCATAATTCTCCCCGAGTGGATCTTTACTCGGAGGTCGAAGCTGAAGAGGCAAGGTAGGATGTCCTCGATCTTTTAGAGGAGGAGCATGAGCTAGCTCTTATAAGATCAATGTTGTACCAACAAGACTTGCGTCGCTACCACGACAGGCATGTCAGAGGGCGTGCCTTCCAGGAAGGAGACCTGGTCCTCCGAGTGGATCAGCAGAAGCCTCACAAGCTGGCACCCCCTTGGGAGGGGCCATTCACCATATCGAAGGTCCTACACAATGGAGCATATAGACTCTACAACTTCGCCAAAGAATCAGAAGAGCCCAGAGCTTGGAACATGGATCTGCTCCGCAAGTTTTACACTTAAAAAATAAAAGTATTGCTTTTCCCATATATCGTCTAGTTCGACCTACGGTCGCATTTTACTCAGGTGGGTAACTGCATTCGGAGACTAACACACCTCGAGTGGGTGAAGAGAGGAGAGAGCTTAGCTACGAACCAGCTTTCGCCTAAGTTAAAAATGCAATCCGAGTGGGATCTGCTCCACACTTGGGGGCTTAGCTGCGAACCAGCTTTCGCCTAAGTTAAAAATACAATCTAAGTGGGATCTGCTCTACACTTGGGGGATTAGCTACGAACCAGCTTTGGCCTAAGTTAAAAATACAATTCGAGTTGGATCTGCTCACACTCGGGGGCTTAGCTGCGAATCAGCTTTCTCCTAAATTAAAAATATGATCTGAGTGGGATCTGCTCCACACTTGGGAGCTTAGCTGCGAACCAGCTTTCGCTTAAGTTAAAAGTACAATATGAGTGGGATCTGCACGACACTCGGGGGCTTAGCTGCGAACCATCTTTCGCCTAAGTTAAAAATACAATCCGAGTGTGATCTGCTCCACACTCGGGGGCTTAGCTGCGAACCAGATTTCACGTAAGTTAAAAATACAATTCGAGTGGGATCTGCTCCACAATCGGGGGCTTAGCTGCGAACCAGCTTTCGCCTAAGTTAAAAATACAACCCGAGTGGGATCTGCTCCACATTCGGAGGCTTAGCCACGAACCAGCTTTCGCCTAAGTCAAACAAAACACAGGAAGCAAATAAAGACTGAAAGGTTCTCAAACCAAAGATTCGATCCATCTGAATGTTTCGAAAGCAAAACGAGCCCAAGGCTCGGCAAAGTATTTGATTACATCATCCACCCAACATTCTAGGGAAAATTTAACCAAATGTTTTAGGCCTCGGGCGGAGGGCTGGCTGGCTCGACAAAGGTCTCCAGGTCGATCCCATCGGTGATGCGTGTGGCGGCTTCGGCGAAGGTCTCCGTGAAATCCTCAAACTTGAGGTTTGTCGGTGTAATAAACAGGGGGGTGTTCACTACCCCTGGACACGCACCGGCAAGTCGCAGCCTCCAGGCGGGAAGGACATGGCAGAGGAGGAATCCACCCAAGAGTACATTCGAAGCCCGGTTCCCGGCAAGGTCTACTTGCCGGGAATGGGTCCACGCAACGCTGGCAAGGCAGAGCTGGCAAGACAAGACTCCAGGCGGATCGACCAGAAGATCAAGTCTACTACTGCCGGCGAGATCAGGGCCGGCAAGCTCAGGACTCGACAAGACTAAAGATAAGGCCCCGGCAAGGTTCTTGCCGGGATGACCAGCTGAACCCGGCAAGGCTTGCCGGGGGACAGCTAGTCTGGAGACAAGGCCCCGGCAAGGTTCTTGCCGGGATGACCAGCTGAGCCCGGCAAGGTTATGCCACTATGCTGCTGCTCCAGTGCGGCCGCCAGCATGGCACTCTGGACCCTTCTCCAGGCATGCGTGGCAGAGCACTGTGCCAAGCGGCGCTGATAGGATGGCCCCTTTTCCCATCCCCAAGAAGCTAAGGGACACCTAGATAGAGCATTTAATGCGCTTGTCCTGACCCGTCAGTGATGAACATGTAAATGCTGTAGCAGAGTACTTGCCGCGGCAAGGTACTTGCCCCGGCAAGTACTTGGCTGCGGCAAGATAGTGGCCGCGGCAAGGTACTTGCCCCGGCAAGTTACCTTGCACGGCAAACTATGGGTTGCGCCAAGTTGTGAGGTGCGGCAAGGTCTTGCCGCGGCAAGCGTTACTGTACCACTATGCTACTGTGCTGCTGCTCCAGTGCCTCTGCCAGCGTGGCGCTCTAGGTCCTTCCAAGCGTGCGTGGTAGAGCACTGTGTAGACGGCGGTGCGCTGTAGATAGCGGTGCAGCAGCAGGTGGGATAGGCTTTTCCCACGTCCATGACGTCCGGGTACATGTATCTGGACAGCAAAGGCATGGGCATTTAATGCCCTTGTCCCCTGCCGTCAGTGGTAGGTAGGACATGTCATCCTGGTAATAGTGGCCTTACTGTAGCAACTTTCCACTTCTACCTTTACTGTTTGCCACCTGTTGGTGACCCCTTTGTGCGTATAAAAGGAGGCCCATAGGCAACGAGAGGGGAGAGAGGAACTGGAAAAGGGAGAACTCCAGTATTGTATGCAGCTACTCGGTACTGTAGCGCTCCTGGAGCTAGAACAATCATACAGATAATAAACCAAAAAGCAGGAGTAGGGTTTTACGCATCTGTGCGGCCCGAACCTGGGTAAATCTCTCTCGTGCACTGTCGTGTTCTTCGCTAGATTTGCTCTTCGTGCGACCGTCTCTCCCTGCCGAACGTAAAGGGGTCCTTCCCTGGGTCCCATAGGTGATCGCGGATTCGTCCCCGACATCTTTGGCGCGCCAGGTAGGGGGTGAGGGGCTGCGCGAACCTGATCTGGGGAGGAACTGGAAAAGGGAGAACTCCAGTATTGTACGCAGCTACTCGGTACTGTAGTGCTCCTGGAGCAAGAACAATCATACAGATAATAAACCAAAAAGCAGGAGTAGGGTTTTACGCATCCGTGCGGCCCGAACCTGGGTAAATCTCTCTCGTGCACTGTCGTGTTCTTCGCTAGATTTGCTCTTCGTGCGACCGTCTCTCCCTGCCAAACGTAAAGGGGTCCGTCCCTGGGTCCCATGGGTGATCGCGGATTCGTCCCCGACATCTTTCAGGAGTAGGGTTTTACGCATCCGTGCGGCCCAAACCTGGGTAAATCTCTCTCGTGCACTGTCGTGTTCTTCGCTAGATTTGCTCTTCGTGCGACCGTCTCTCCCTGCCGAACGTAAAGGGGTCCTTCCCTGGGTCCCATAGGTGATCGCGGATTTGTCCCCGACATCTTTGGCGCGCCAGGTAGGGGGTGAGGGGCTGCGTGAACCTGATCTGGCGATCAGCGCGGCAGTTTCTTCATCATCTTCACCGCCATAGCGTCCAAGAAGAAGGGCCTGAACCTTCGCAAAAAGCTAAGTTTTAAAGCTTTAATTACTTTCTGCTGTTAAGTCTTATCCTGGACGATATTTTTGTGCATAACCTGTGCGCGAAGGAGCACTCCTGAAACATTCCGCGCTCCTGGTTGTTTTGGGTCCGCCCAACAATGCAGACGCAGCTGCGATTGTTTCTAAGGCGTTAAGCTCCCGAAGAGGCGGCGTTCTCGATAGGCTGCTGAACAGGACCCGATCCTAAGCGCCATCGACCGGAACGTGCGCATTCGGGGAGTATTCCGGCAAGCGTGGGGGGCTCACTGTGCAAAAATGCAGTCGTTTAAGGAGAAGGACTTAGCGAGTTTTATTCTAAGGTTCCTGCGTAAACCCGTATGCTGAGGAGCCTTCCCGGGGCTAGTCGCGCTCCTAGTTGCCTCGAGTCCACTCGGCAACCTGAGCAGCTGCGCCAGAGCCGGGAAGGTAAACCTTTTCGGGAGGTGGCGTTCCCGGCATGCTGCTAAGGATCCGTTCCTCAAAGCGCTGCTGACTGGATCGTGCGCACCGGAAAGTGTTCCGGCAAGCAAGGGAATATTCAGCAGGAGTCAAGATTGCAGTGAATCCGACATTAACCAGAAGCTAATCAACTTGTTGTGCTCAAACGCTGTTGTGGCATTTCATGCCCAGTCAGTGTTGCAGGAACACGCATGGAAGGCGAGCTCGGGGGCTGGCAACGCCCCAGAGAGTAACCCCCTGAAGAGCCTCCCCGGCAACAAGCTTGCCGGAAGCTGGCGTTGAGAACGTCAAGGTTCTCCGCCAGAGTCAAGAGCCTCCCCGGCAACAAGCTTGCCGGAAGCTGGCGTTGAGAACGTCAAGGTTCTCCGCCAGAGTCAAGAGCCTCCCCGGCAACAAGCTTGCCGGAAGCTGGCGTTGAGAACGTCAAGGTTCTCCGCCAGAGTCAAGAGCCTCCCCGGCAACAAGCTTGCCGGAAGCTGGCGTTGAGAACGTCAAGGTTCTCCGCCAGAGTCAAGAGCCTTCCCGGCAACCCCTTGCCGGAAGCTGGCGTCGAGAACGTCAAAGTTCTCCGCCAGAGTTAAGAGCCTCCCTTGCCGGGGGCTCCGACAACCACTCTTTGAGCAAGAAACAAGCTCGGGGGCTAGCGGCGCCCTAGCAGAAAAAGCTAAGTTGCACAGATTTTTTGGCAATTGCATTCATTTTACTGTCCTCACTCGCTTCTTACACCTACACGCGAAGGAGCCTTCTCGGGGCTAGTTGCGCTCCTAGTCGCCTCGAGTCCGCTCGGCGATGTGAGCAGCTGCACCAAAACCGGGAAGGTAAACCTTCCCGGGAGGCGGCGTTCCCGGTGAGCTGCTAAGGACCCGATCCCCAAGCGCCGCTGCCTGGAGCGTGCGCACCGGAAAGCTTTCCAGCAAGCGTGGGTCGTCTTGATTGATTCCTCGTTCTTGTATATCGACCTGCACGCGAAAGGACCTTGCTGTGGTTAGTCCGCGCTCTGGTTTCGCTTCGAGTCCGCTCGGCAAAATTAGCAGCTGCGTTCTGGCCCGGCAAGTCGCCTTGCCGGCGGCGGCGTTTCCAGCAGGCTGCTAAAGACCCGCACCTAGCGCTCGCGGCAAGCGTGCGCACCGGCAGGGTTTCCAGACAGCGTAGGGTACAAGATACGTGCAAGGACGGAATCAATCAAGGGGGAAGCATGTATTCATTTAGCATGAAGGAATATCTCTTGTGCCATAAAGCTTGGCCTAATCAAGGTAAATTGTTTCTTTATGCGTGCCATTCCAGCAACAGGGTTGCGACCTCCAGGCAGGAGGAACGGCAGGGAACAGATCTACATGTTGCCGGTGTGCGTCGTTGGGCCTAGCCCGGACAACCACTGTGCACGCCTGTCCGGCCCAGGCCCGGGGGCTCCTGTCGGTGTAATAAACAGGGGGGTGTTCACTACCCCTGGACACGCACCGGCAAGTCGCAGCCTCCAGGCGGGAAGGACATGGCAGAGGAGGAATCCACCCAAGAGTACATTCGAAGCCCGGTTCCCGGCAAGGTCTACTTGCCGGGAATGGGTCCACGCAACGCCGTCAAGGCAGAGCTGGCAAGACAAGACTCCAGGCGGATCGACCAGAAGATCAAGTCTACTACTGCCAGCGAGATCAGGGCCGGCAAGCTCAGGACTCGACAAGACTAAAGATAAGGCCCCGGCAAGGTTCTTGCCGGGATGACCAGCTGAACCCGGCAAGGCTTGCTGGGGGACAGCTAGACTGGAGACAAGGCCCCGGCAAGGTTCTTGCCGGGATGACCAGCTGAGCCCGGCAAGGTTCCTGCCCGGCAAGGTTATGCCACTATGCTGCTGCTCCAGTGCGGCCCCCAGCATGGCACTCTGGACCCTTCTCCAGGCATGCGTGGCAGAGCACTGTGCCAAGCGGCGCTGATAGGATGGCCCCTTTTCCCATCCCCAAGAAGCTAAGGGACACCTAGACAGAGCATTTAATGCGCTTGTCCTGACCCGTCAGTGATGAACATGTAAATGCTGTAGCAGAGTACTTGCCGCGGCAAGGTACTTGCCCCGGCAAGTACTTGGCTGCGGCAAGGTATTGGCTGCGACAAGGTACTTGCCCCGGCAAGTTACCTTGCACGGCAAACTATGGGTTGCGCCAAGCTGTCAGGTGCGGCAAGGTCTTGCCGCGGCAAGCGTTACTGTACCACTGTGCTACTGTGCTGCTGCTCCAGTGCCTCTGCCAGCGTGGCGCTCTGGGTCCTTCCAAGCGTGCGTGGCAGAGCACTGTGTAGACGGCGGTGCGCTGTAGATAGCGGTGCAGCAGCAGGTGGGATAGGCTTTTCCCACGTCCATGACGTCCGGGTACATGTATCTGGACAGCAAAGGCATGGGCATTTAATGCCCTTGTCCCCTGCCGTCAGTGGTAGGTAGGACATGTCATCCTGGTAATAGTGGCCTTACTGTAGCAACTTTCCACCTCTACCTTTACTGTTTGCCACCTGTTGGTGACCCCTTTGTGCGTATAAAAGAAGGCCCATAGGCAACGAGAGGGGGGAGAGGAACTGGAAAAGGGAGAACTCCAGTATTGTACGCAGCTACTCGGTACTGTAGCGCTCCTGGAGCTAGAACAATCATACAGATAATAAACCAAAAAGCAGGAGTAGGGTTTTACGCATCCGTGCGGCCCGAACCTGGGTAAATCTCTCTCGTGCACTGTCGTGTTCTTCGCTCGATTTGCTCTTCGTGCGACCGTCTCTCCCTACCGAACGTAAAGGGGTCCTTCCCTGGGTCCCATAGGTGATCGCGGATTCGTCCCCGACAAGGTTCTTGTTGTTCATCACTCAGAGGCCCTTCAGCTTCTCCTCGTCCATGTTCCTGTAATGAATGCGGACGAGAGGCAACGCCACATCAGCACCACTCCGAGAAGCCGACTTCTTCCAACTTATCACCCGGGTGGGGGCTTCGTTCAGCCTCGTCATGACAGACTCCAGGTCCATCTGAGTCTCCTCGCCCGGTTGCAGTTCCTTGCCAATCCGACCCAAGGCACCTTGAGTCTGAGTGATATAGCCCAACGCATTCTCCAAACGGTCTTCCAGCTGGAGGATAGCGAGGGCTGCGTTATCAGCGATGAGTGACCTGGAAGGTTCCAAATCCCTCTCAAGCCTCTCCAGCTCCAGCTCCTTGTTGTAGCAGTGCTCTGTTTGGAGGAAAGCAATCTATGAGCAAATGATCGAAGAAAACTCAGTCACATATGGATTCCACTCGGTCAAGGAAAAACTTACCAGCAAGCTTATCACTGAACTCCGTGCAGAACCCCTAAATATGTGACTCCAAGGCATTCTTCTTCTCTGTGAGCTGAACAACCTTCTCCTCTAGGGTCTGCTTCTCCTTCCCAAAGGCACTGGCTTGATCTTCACATTTCTTCTTCCACTCGGAAGATTCACCCTTGGCAGCAGGGATGGCATTCTTAAGGTCCTTGATCTCTTCGTCCTGTTTGCCGACTGAAGCCAGCTTCTCGTCGGCAAGCTTGGTTTGGTCCTAGCTTCCTTCTGGGCCAGTGCCAGATCCTTGTCCTTGTTCTCCAGGGCCGGCTTCATGGTTTCTAAAGAAATAGAAGTCCTGAGCCTGTTTAAGAGTTGGGTGTTCTCGCTACGAACATCTGTCGAAGCGGAGTGACTCAGATCAAAAGTGAAAAACAAGATGCAACCACCAGACGGAGGAAATAGCTTACCTTCCATGGCTTTCTTCTGTTTCTCCAGTCGAGCACTCTTGAGCTTCTCAGCTTCGAGGTCCAGTCGAAGGGATATCACCTCCTTCTCCATGGCAGCATAATGGGATGCCAACTCACAAGTCCTCTGCAACATACAAGAAACGGTCAGTCGAACAACAAAAATGAACAAGCTGGATTAGTACCAGATCTTGAAGTACCCTTGGCACCGAGTGGAACAAGCTGGATCAATACCAGATCTTGAAGTACCCTTGGGCTACCCACTCGGACATACACCCCTGGGAAGAACAAGCTGGATCAGTACCAGATCTTGAAGTACCTTTGGGCTACCCACTCGGACATACACCCCTGGGAGGAACAAGCTTGACCAGTACCAAATTCTCAAGTACCCCTTGGGCTACTGAGCCAGCCAAGTACCCCCGAGAGGAACAAGCTAGACCAGTACCAAATCCTGAAGTACCCTCTGATCTACCTATACTCGGCTGGCAACACACGCCGATCTACTTCATTCGGCTAACTTCCGAGTTAGCGCCGAAGGAAGTCCTACCTGTCATTGTTTTGGGAACCATGGTACCCAGACTTGTCTACCTGCGGCCAACGACGTGGCACCTTCGATGGCCTGGCACGGCCCACCTCCAAGACTATCAAGACAAGACCCTCGCGAGGGGCCAAGTCTCACGAGGCGGACGACGCCAAGACCTCCCAAGGGAGCGGCCTCCCCAGGCTGCCTCCTGAGGAGTGGAGATTTCTATGCAGGTACCCAACCTCATGAGGTTGCGATGATGCAAGCCATGATGACCAAGGCCAGGCGGGCGCCAGCGGGCGTAGAGGAGGCAGTTTCCTCTTTGGTGGTAAGGAGGCAAGCGCAGGCGTGGGTTCCCGAGGAATCTAGCAAAGGTTTCCATTCCAGTGCAACGAGACCAAGACCGCCAGCACTGCAGAATGGATGTCATCACTGAGCCCACCGCTGCGTCATGACCAGAGGCTTTGCAGGCGAAGACCACCTTTCATTAGGATAAGATGTACTACTTGTCCCCTTTCAAATTGGACACTGTGGGATCCCTTCCTGCCTACGTTTTGGGGGAAGAGGACCGAGGCCACTATAAGTATAGCTTAGCCACCACCATAGAGAGGGATCCGAGCCTCGTCAACTCATTCCCTCACCCCCAAACCTCGTGAGGTTGTTCATCCCTTGTACTAGTTCATCCTCAGCCCCTCGTGAGGCCAATCCACCACAAAGCAGGAGTAGGGTCTTACACCGCAAGGTGGCCCGAACCTGGGTAAACTGCCGTGTTCATCTTCTTCCTTGTTTGTGTGAATCGAGCTAGGCCTTGGGTCGACAGGCTGGCTGGCTGGTTAGGTTGAGTTCTTCGCACACGCCCCAGAGTTCGAACTTTCCTTGGGTCCGCTGAGCCCTGAATCCAACATTTGGCGCACCAGGTAGAGGCGTGTCGAGGTCCTTGCCCCTTCATCAACCACGTTCTGCCCTCACTCCGTCGCACCCATGGCGGAGGCTCCCCGAGCTTGCGCTGAGCGTTGGGCCACTCGCGCCACCCGGGTGGCGCCCCTCGGCCGTGGAGCTCATCATCACCCAATGCTCCCCGTGGCTAACGAAGTCGCTGGCGTCGCTGGCCGTTGGCGGCGTGGCCCGCCACCGCCCTCTCCCGCGCGACGCCGCAATCGTGCCACCGCGCGGTCCTCCGACCACGCTGCGGCGTCGTCCTTGCATGCTTGCCGGGGGCTGGTGAACATGCGGGCTGCGCTCCTCGTGGCGCGAGAGTTGCTGAGATGCCGGCTAGCGGAAGGTAGCCATGACGCCTTGCTTGGCCGGGTCGCTGAGCTGCTCGATGCTGCCTGCGATGGCGCAGAGCCCTTTCGTATCCTGCCTACGTCACGGGTGCCGCCAGGGGTTCGCACCTGCTCCCGCTGCGTCTGCTCGCCCTCCGGGAGGGAGTCCGGAGGGTCTCGCGGTGGTGATCTCGCACGCACCGCCGCCCACCCGACTCAAGATGCATTCCCCCGGAATATGTCCGGGATTGGCGGCCCCTCCAGGGGTCACAACAAAGGACCACCCCTTGGTCGACACGACCAGGCACCGGAGATGGTAGGCAGTATAGCAGAGGGACTAGAGGCTGGATTCAGGATGATGGCCCCTGGTGCCTCTGTGCCGCCGTCGCTGCGCTCGTTGTACGAACAAAGGGGGGCCCGCGCACGTTCCCCTCGTCGACCTGGACATCGGATCGCCGAGGCCACGCGAGACTGGGGCCCCTTACGAGCGAACCAAATGCCCCGCCAGCACCTTCGACAGCAACGGCCACCGGTTACAACCAATGTCTTTGGAACATATCGCGCTAACCTTGGATCGCAGGTAAATCGTGCCATGATGGCGCACCTCCGAGCCCCGGCCCCGCCCCGGGCAGGCCGGGCACGCCAAGAGGTCACGCGAGGACACACCCTGCGCGCGGTGAGGGAGCCCGGTGCCAAGCCTCCCCACGCGTCACGAGGCGTATGGCGCCACCACCGCGGTGGCACGTGCCATCCAGAAGTGGGTCCTTCTCCGGGGAAGGCACTGATGATCCCTCCTCGGCCGAGGGCCCGCGGCCACCTTACCATCATCTGCGTAGCCCCTTGCCCCTTGGTCCTGTCCTGGTTTCCGGATGTCCCAACGGTGGTCGAGGTATGCGCGGGGTAGGGTCCTCACCCAGGGGGCAAGAAGCGCCACTCAAGTCTCCACTCGTGACACTCTCATGTAATAATGAGTGGGGCTGTACACGCCCCGAAGTCTCCTGAGCGCTGCCCTTAAGCCTCACGGGGGCTCCCACCCATGTCTCAGTGGAAGCCCCATGCTCCGCGCTGGCGGGAAGACTAGAAGACTAGCATAGGTGCTCGACGTGGCTGTTTTTTGCCTTCTATTGTAGCCGAATCTGCTATTTCTTGGAATGAACTTGCAGCTCTTGCGTTTTTGTTGGAAATGGGGGGTTCCTGCTTCTTTCTTCTCCTAGCTGTTTTTCCTTTGCTTGGTTTCTGTTTTTGCGAAACATGGCGGGCACCCGTGGTTCGCTCCATCGCAGCCCGCGAGCGGGGGCTGGGCATGGTGCGCACGCTTAGGCCGCCCAGCGGCTCTAAAGACGCCCTAAGGGCCCAGGTCACAGGAGCTGTGGCCTTGCCCACGCGCACACCTCTCTGGATCCTCGTGCGGTGCTCTCGAGCGAACTGGCAGGCACGCATCGCCCGGGGCCCTCAACAGGCGCCCCCCTTTCGGACCTTGAATCGGGCACCGTGACCAGGCACGACGGTGACGGTCGCCCCTACTCAGGTGTCGCGAGTGCGCGAAAAGTAAAAAGAGGGGCGCCAACAGGGAGTGCAAATACCACTCAATACATCGCAGAAAAAGTTCTTCCAAAAATACTTTCGCATCCCCGCGGGGTCACGTTCAAAGTCTTGACAAGAAAATAGAGAAATACAAGCCTAGCGAGACGCGCTATCGTCATCTTTGCTGCCATCATCGTCATCGTCAGCTCCGCCCTCTTCGGCCGCGGGCGCGACCACGTCCTCGGCAGGGGCGAGTTCCGCGATCAAGTCGTCCACGTGATCTTCCACCCAGCTCGCCAGGTCGCCTTGGATTGCTCCGGGTACGGGGGCTTTAGCGGCATTGAAGTCAAAGTCAGGATTGGAGTGAAGAAGGTGGCTGAAGACGCGCGAGAACGCGCGCCCAAGAAGGTCGTGGCTCTTCTCCATGACAAGTTAGCGTGCCCTCGCGGCCCCACCTTCGAGGGAACCACGACCTGGGTGAAGAAGCTGAGGTAGCCGGCGTCGTCGACTTCGTGTGGGCGGGAGATGCTCTCGTCGCAGATGTTGCTTAGAGCCCAGTTGGCCCTGAGCCCGAGGGCCTTGAACATCAAGGAGCGTTCATGTTGCAGCACTCGGCGGTGACCCGCTTCGTCCGAGGCTTTCTCTACCAAGGAAGAAACGTCTTCTACCTGCTGATGAAGGAAGGACAGCTCGGCCTCAGCGGCATCCCGAGCTGCCCCAGCGGCCTTCTCGCGCTGCTCCACCGTAGCTAGCTTCTCCTTGAGGGCGTCGGCCTTGCCCTGCAGCTCGTCGCGCCGCGTGCGGAAGCGAGCCTCCTGGAGCTTCAGCTTCTGGTGATATTCCTCGACAAGGGTCTCGCGGACCCCTGCCACCTTCTCCTCGACGTCTCCCTGGATCTTTGCCTCCCGAGAAGCGAGGGCATCCTCAGCAGCAACCCCTTGGCACTCCATCACTTCCAGCCGCTCGCGTTCCACGCTTGGCTCTGTCGCTTCCAGTGCCAGCGTGTCCTCGAGCGTGCGGGGCCTTGCCTCACTCGCGGGCAGCCCGACCGCCGGGGCGGCGAGCACGGCCGTGTGTGCCCGGACTTGTTGCTCAAGGATGGCATTGGAGGCTTGGAGCTCCATCTTGCGCGCCTCCGCCGCTTCGCGCCGGCGATCTGCGGCTCGGGCCACCTCCAAGGCGCGGTCACGAGTCTCCCTCGCCGCAGCTAGGTGCCCCTCTGCCTCCGCTCGGGCATGCTCTCGCTGCAGGCGGCCAAAGTTGATGGCGACTTGTAGCTAGCGCCATTCGTGTGGCAGACGCAGGTGCTCCGCCTCGAGACGGGCGTCAACGTCACCGAGCTCCACCCCGAGTCGCCCCAGTGCGCTCGATGCCTCCTGAAGAAGGCCATGACAGACGGCGCTATGCCCGCGTGCGATCTCCAACGCTCGGCCTGGGCATTCCTCTGCGCCCCATTCAGTCGGAGACGCGCGCGAAGCCTCGCCCGCCTCGGAAAGGAGCCCGGGGGCTGGGGCTCCCTCGCCCGCTCCTGCGGCCCGAGATGGGGCCCGACGTGGACTCGCCTTGATACTTGGGGATGGCGCCGTCCCGCAGGGTGCCCGGCTGCCGGCGAGGATCAGTGGGGGAGCCCTCGGCACAGCCTCCATGCCCCAGAGGTCACTCCGGAAGAAGGACACCTGTAGTGCAGGCCTGCGGCCGCCCAGGGGTGGCCTTGGCTCGTGTACAGACGCCACCTCGCGCGCAGCCGCCTGGCTTGTGAGGCCTAGGGTCGCGACGGGACTGGTGGCCTCCGGAGGTCGCGCTCGGGACACGCTCGCCCCCGCAACGGAAGGGATCCTCAGGGGCAAAAGTCAGAAGAAGACGCAATATGCAAGAGTCAAGGGAAGGTGTGAGGTACTTACTCATCCACGGCTATCCACTTCTTCCTTTTCAGGGTCCTTGGGACAGGGTTGCAGCGGCTCCCGAGCCCCTTCCTCCTACGGGATGCCCCAAGATCCAGAGGGGGCTCGCTGGGGGCTGGCGCGTAGCCCTTCATGGCAGGGATAGCGGCTGCATCCGCGGGCAGTGCTCCTCCCTTGCTGCCCCTGGGGCCAGGGGCGGCCACCTCAAGAGCACATGGTGGTGCCTGCTCCACGGCGGCCACCTCAGGAGCACATGGTGGCGCCTGCTCCCCAGCGGCCACCTCAGGAGTGCTAGGCGGTGCCCGCTCCTGCCACAACCACCTTGGGAGCACGAACCTCGGGACCTCCGTGCGTGGGAGTCACCAAGAGAGGATTTTCGCGAGGCCCCTCGTGGCCCTCAGGGAGCAGCCCCCACTCGTCGAAGCGCGGCATCTTCTTGGCGAAGGCTCCCCCTGCGGGTGATCATAAAGAGGGAATCCGTCCGGAGGGAGCCCGGCGGGTTCTTCGCTGGTCAGGAGGCAGAGTACTTCGCGCAGGGTGCCGGAAGGAAGAGAGGGCCGCTAGAGCCTCATGTCGTCCACGGGGCCGGTAAAAGCCCACATCGGGCGGGAATGGCGCTGAAGCGGGGCGATACGTCGCCGGGTGAACTCCCTCACCACCATCACCGTCGTCACCCCCGCCTTCTTCAAATTGGCCAGCCTAGCCATGACTTGGGCGAGCCGCGGGTCGACCAGCTTTGCATGCGTCCACCCGGAGCTTGGCTTCGCAGGGGCGGAGGGGATCAAGAGCAGCGGGCTGCGCACGGTGGCGTCCACGTACACCCACTGCTTTCGGAATCCCCTCGCGTCCAGGCGGAGCGTGGAGTCGATGTCGGAGCCTGCGGTCGCCGCCATCACCTGAAGCGACGCACACCCCGAGCGTTGCTCGCCATTGACCAATTGGAGCGAGAAGAAGTGGTGGAGCAAGGCCACGGACGGGGCAATGCCCATGAAGGCCTCGCATAGGAATGCGAAGGCAGAGAGGAGGACGATGGATCCAGGATCCAGATGCATCCCGTGGATTTGGTAGTGCGAGAGCACGACGTTGAAGAAATCAGAGAACGGAGGCAGCATGCCGGCGAGAAGGGCGTGGAGATGAAGAGTGATCTCGGTGGCCTCCATGTCAACCAAAGCCCGGGAGGCAGGCCAGATTTTTGTTGCCTTCTACTCGTTGGAATTAGCAGCAATGGCGTGCCGAACCTTATCTAGCCCCTCCTGATTGATCACCGTGGACCGGTACAGCGCTGGCTCCGGCCCCGGTGAGGGCTCCATGGCCGCGGGGGGGCGGGGTCTTGCCCTTCTTCTTCCTGGGAGCCATGGCGGCGAGGTGGATTGGAGCTATCGCGGGATCTAGCAAGGAGGGCGCAGGTCCGCAAGGAAGAGGAGAAGCAGAAGGCAAGCGAATAGCGGGGCAATGATGGCTTGGGGGCGTGCGCCAGGCAGTTGTCAAGTCTGAGCAGTTGCCGAGGCGATGTGGGGAAGCGGAGACGCCCACGTCCCATCAAGCGCCATGCGTCAGCCTGGCCCGCAGGCAATTGGTGCCCGCGGCGCTTCGCCCTTGCCATTTGGCTTCGCCTCGAAGCCAATTCCGGGCTTGCCTTGGGCCCGGGGGCTACTGTCAGCGTTCTGGGAACCAGGGTACCCAGACTTGCCTGCCTGCGGCCCACGGCGTGGCACCTTCGACGGCCTGGCACGGCCCACCTCCAAGACTATCAAGACAAGACCCTTGCGAGGGGCCAAGCCTCGCGAGGCGGACGACGCCAAGACCTCCCAAGGGAGCGGCCTCCCCAGACTACCTCCTGAGGAGCAGATATTTCTATGCAGGTACCCAACCTCATGAGGCTGTGATGACGCAAGCCATGACGACCAAGGCCAGGCGGGCGCCAGCGGGCGCAGAGGAGGCAGTTTCCTATTTGGTGCTAAGGAGGCAAGCGCAGGCGTGGGTTCCCGAGGAATCTGGCAAAGGTTTCCATCCAGTGCAACAAGACCAAGACCGCCAGCACTGCAGAACGGATGTCATCGCCGAGCCCACCACTGCTTAACGACCAGAGGCTTTGCAGGCGAAGACCACCTTTCGTTAGGATAAGATGTACTACTTGTCCCCTTTCAAATTGGCCACTGTGGGATCCCTTCCCGCCTACGTTTTGGGGGAAGAGAACCAAGGCCACTATAAGTATAGGTTAGCCACCACCATAGAGAGGGATCCGAACCTCATCGACTCATTCCCTCACCCCAAACTCGTGAGGTTGTTCATCCCTTGTACTAGTTCATCCTCAGCCCCTCGTGAGGCCAATGCACCACAAAGTAGGAGTAGGGTCTTACACTGCAAGGTGGCCCGAACCTGGGTAAACTGTCATGTTCATCTTCTTCCTTGTTCGTGTGAATCGAGCTAGGCCTTGGGTTGATGGGATGGTTGGCTGGTTAGGTTGAGTTCTTCGCACATGCCCCAGAGTTCGAACCTTCCTTGGGTCTGCGGAGCCCTGAATCCAACACTACCTATTATCTCACCAGTGCACGGGTGTTGCCAAGTGTCTCGGACGCCTAGCGATAGTTCTAAAGACCACCACCGATTGCCCACAATCGACGGCAGTCTCGGGGACTACACCCAGTGGGTGCACTCAGCGTGCCCCCACTGGAAAGTGACTTGTTGATGAGCTAAAAAACTACAGACAGCCTCAGGGCAAAACACCACAAGCTCTAAGACTACCACCGACTGCTCCAGTGACGGTAGCCTTCGGGACTACACCCAGTGGGTGCACTCAGCGTGCGCCCACCGGAAAGTGACCACTCGGATACGCCACAGCTAGACTCCGAGTGAATACGACAAAAAACATACACAAAAAGTTCAAAGACTCCTGCCGACTGGATCTAGTCGACAAGAGCCTCGGGGACTACACCCAGTGGGTGCACTCAGTGTGCCCCCACTAGATCATGAACACCCAGTGGGTGTGCCCTATGCAAACCCACTGACAAAAATCCTACTAAGAGAAAAAGAAAAAACTTCGACTGGAAATCATACTCACAATGGTACTTACTCGAACGTTAGTATGCAGCACCACGCTAGCATCGTAAGCCTCCTTCAACCGGTGGCACATCAACCCCACCTAGATCAGAGCCTCCTTGCTCGCCCCCATCTGGTCTTCAGGGACATGGTACAGGGGGAAGGAGGTAGCTGGGGCCGATGGAGGTGCAGTCGCAGGCCTTGGGGCCAGAACCACCGCCGACCCACTCGGAGGAGCCTGAGTAGACCCAGTGGCCGGGACCACCGCGGTTGAAGGCGTCAGGCCACCCTGAGCCAGAGGACTCGGCCCCGCAGCCCTTGCGGCAGCCTTCGCTGGAGAAACACGGGCCACTTGGTGAGGGTAGGCGTCCGGCATGGACACGTCATGTTGGGAAATGTTGCATGGAAAACAAAAAAAATTCTACGCACATGCAATGATCTATCCATGGAGATGCATAGCAACGAGGGGGAGAGTGTGTCTACGTACCCTCATAGACCGTAAGCAGAAGCGTTTCACAACGCGGTTGATGTAGTCGAACTTCTTCGCGCTTCAACTAATCAAGTACCGAACGCACGACACATCCGTGTTCTGCGCACGTTCAGCTCGGTGACGTCCCTCGCCTTCTTGCTCTAGAAAGACGTCGAGGTAGTAGATGAGTTCCGTCAGCACGACGGCGTGGTGACGGTGATGGTGAAGTGATCTCCGCAGGGCTTTGCCTAAGCACTACGAAAATATGACCGGGGTGTAAACGGTGGAGGGGGGCACCGCACATGGCTAGGAAATTGTCTGGTCTGTGCTAGGCGCCCCCTCTCACATATATATAGGTGGGAGGGAGGGAGGAGCAGCCATAGGAGGCGCCCAAGTAGGAGGAATCCTACTTGGAGTCCTTCCCAAGCCACGCCCCCTGCCATATATAACCAAGGGGGGAAGGAAAGGGGGGGGGGGAGGGAAGGAAGTGGGAATCCTCATCCACACTTTCCTTTCCCTTCCCCCTTTCGTTCTCCTCCTTAGTCCGGCCTGATATGGGGGGCGCACCAGCCCCTTGTGGCTGGTGCGTTTTCCCCTTTGGCCCATAAGGCCCATATCTTTTGTCGGGGGTGCCCGGAACCCCCTTCGAGTGACCCGATAAGTACCCGGTACCCCCGAAACACTTCCGGTGTCCGAATACCAACATCCTATATATCAATCTTTACCTCTCGACCGTTTCGAGACTCCTCGTCATGTCCGTGATCTCATCCGGGACTCCGAACAACATTCGGTCACCAAATCACATAACTCATATAATACTATATCGTTATCGAACGTTAAGCGTGCGGACCCTACGGGTCCGAGAACTATGTAGACATGACCGAGTCACCTCTCCGGTCAATAACCAATAGCGTAACCTGGATGCCCATATTTGGTCCTACATATTCTACGAAGATCTTTATCGGTCGAACCGTTATGACAACATACGTAGTTCCCTTTGTCCATCGGTATGTTACTTGCCCGAGATTCGATCGTCGGTATCTCTATACCTAGTTCAATCTTGTTACCGGCAAGTCTCTTTACTCGTTCCGTAATACATCATCTTGCAGCTAACTCATTAGTCACTTTGCTTGCAAGGCTTCTTATGATGTGTATTACCGAGAGGGCCCAGAGATACCTCTCCGATACTCGGAGTGACAAATCCTAATCTTGATCTATGCCAACTCAACAAACACCTTCGGAGATACCTGTAGAGCATCTTTATAATCACCCAGTTACGTTGTGACGTTTGATAGCACAAAAGGTATTCCTCCGGTATCCGGGAGTTGCATAATCTCATAGTCGAAGGAACATGTATTTGACATGAAGAAAGCAATAGCAATAAATTGAACGATCATTATGCTAAGCTAACAGATGGGTCTTGTCCATCACATCATTCTCCTAATGATGTGATCCCATTATCAAATGACAACACATGTCCGTGGTTAGGAAACCTTAACCATCTTTGATCAACGAGCTAGTCTAGTAGAGGCTCACTAGGGACACGGTATTTGTTTATGTATTCACACATGTATTTAAGTTTTCGATCAATACAATTCTAGCATGAATAATAAACCTTTATCATGAATAAGGAAATATAAAATAACAACTTTATTATTGCCTCTAGGGCATATTTCCTTCAGTCTCCCACTTGCACTAGAGTCAATAATCTAGTTCACATCATCATGTGATTAACACCCATAGTTCACATCGCCATATGACCAATACCCAAAGAGTTTACTAGAGTCAATAATCTAGTTCACATCGCTATGTGATTAACACCCAAAGAGTGCTAAGGTGTGATCATGTTTTGCTTGTGAGAGAGGTTTAGTCAACGGGTCTGCCACATTCAGATCCGTATGTATTTCGCAAATTTCTATGTCTACAATGCTCTGCATGGAGCTACTCTAGCTAATTGCTTCCACTTTCAATACGTATCCAGATTGAGACTCAGAGTCATCTGGATCGGTGTAAAAGCTTGCATCGACGTAACTCTTTACGACAAACTCTTTATCAACTCCATAACCGAGAAATATTTCCTTAGTCCTCTAAAGATAATTTTGACCGCTGTCTAGTGATCCACTCCTGGATTACTTTGGTACATCCCTGCCAGCTTATGGCAAGGCACACATCATGTCTGGTACACAGCATAGGATACATGATAGAACCTATGGCTGAGGCATAGGGAATGACTTTCATTTTCTCTCTATCTTCTGCAGTGGTCGGGCTTTGAGTCTGACTCAACTTCACACCTTGTAACATAGGCAAGAACCCTTTTTTGACTGATCCATTTTGAACCTTTTCAAAACTTTGTCAAGGTATGTGCTTTGTGAAAGTCCTATTAAGCGTCTTGATCTATCTCTATAGATCTTGATGCCCAATATATAAGTAGCTTCACCGAGGTATTTCATTGAAAACCTCTTATTCAAATATCCTTTTATGCTATCCAGAAATTCTATATCATTTCCAATCAACAATATGTCATCTACATATAATATTAGAAATGCTACGGAGCTCCCACTCACTTTCTTGTAAATACAGGCTTCACCGAAAGTCTGTATAAAACCATATGCTTTGATCACCTCATCAAAGCGTATATTCCAACTCCGAGATGCTTGCACCAGTCCATAGATGGATCGCTGGAGCTTGCACACTTTGTTAGCACCTTTAGGATCGACAAAACCTTCTGGTTGCATCATATACAACTTTTCTTTAAGAAATCCATTAAGGAATGCAGTTTTGACATCCATTTGCCTGATTTCATAATCATAAAATGCGGCAATTGCTAACATGATTCGGACGGACTTAAGCATCGCTACGGGTGAGAAAGTCTCATCGTAGTCAACCCCTTGAACTTGTCGAAAACCTTTTGCGACAAGTCGAGCTTTGTAGACAGTAACATTATCATCAGCGTCAGTCTTCTTCTTGAAGATCCATTTATTCTCTATGGCTTGCCAATCATCGGGCAAGTCCACCAAAGTCCACACTTTGTTCTCATACATGGATCCTATCTCAGATTTCATGGCCTCAAGCCATCAGTCGGAATCTGGGCTCATCATAGCTTCTTCATAGTTCGTAGGTTCGCCATGGTCTAATAACATGACTTCCAGGACAGGATTACCGTACCACTCTAGTGCAGAACTTGCTTTGTTCGACCTATGAAGTCCAGTAGTAACTTGATCCATAGTTTCATGATCATCATCATTAGCTTCCTCTCTAGTTGGTGTAGGCATCATGGGAACGGATTTCTTTGATGTGCTACTCTCCAATTCGAGAGAAGGTACAATTACCTCATCAAGTTCTACTTTCCTCCCACTCACTTCTTTCAAGAGAAACTCCTTCTCTAGAAAGGACCCATTCTTAGCAACAAAGATCTTGCCTTTGGATCTATGGTAGAAGGCGTACCCAATAGTTTCTTTAGGGTATCCTATGAAGACGCACTTCTCCGATTTAGGTTTGAGCTTATCAGGCTAAAGCCTTTTGACATAAGCATCGCATCCCCAAACTTTAAGAAACAACAGCTTAGGTTTCTTGCCAAACCACAGTTCATACGGTGTCATCTCAACGGATTTAGACAATGCCCTATTTAACGTGAATGCAGCTGTCTCTAATGCATAAGCCCAAAACGATAGTGGTAAATCGGTAAGAGATATCATACATCGTACCATATCTAATAATGTACGGTTACGACGTTCGGACACACCATTATGCTGTGGTGTTCCAGGTGGCGTGAGTTTTGAAACAATTCCACATTGTTTTAAATGAATGCCAAACTCGTAACTCAAATATTCGCCTCCGTGATCAGATCGTAGAAACTTTATTTTCTTGTTACGATGATTCTCCACTTCACTCTGAAATTCTTTGAACTTTTCAAATGTTTCAGACTTGTGTTTCATTAAGTAGATATACCCATACCTACTCAAATCATCTGTGAAGGTAAGAAAATAACGATACCCGCCGCGTGCTTCAACACTCATCGGACCGCATACCTCGGTATGTATTATTTCCAATAAGTCATTAGCTCGCTCCATTGTTCCGGAGAACGGAGTTTTAGTCATCTTGCCCATAAGGCATGGTTCACAAGCATCAAATGATTCATAATCAAGTGATTCCAAAAGCCCATCTGAATGGAGTTTCTTCATGCGCTTTACACCAATATGACCTAAATGGTAGTGCCACAAATATGTTGCACTATCATTATCAACTTTGCATCTTTTGGCATCATTATTATGAATATGTGCATCACTACGATCGAGATTCAATAAACCATTTACATTGGGTGTATGACCATAGAAGGTTTTATTCATGTAAACAGAACAACAATTATTCTCCGACTTAAATGAATAACCGTATTGCAATAAACATGATCCAATCATATTCATGCTCAACGCAAACACCAAATAACATTTATTTAGGTTCAACACTAATCCCTAAGCTAGAGTGAGTGTGCGATGTTGATCATATCAACCTTGGAATCAATTCCAACACTCATCGTCACCTCACCCTTAACTAGTCTCTGTTTATTCTGCAACTTCCTATTTCGAGTTACTAATCTTAGCAACTGAACCGGTATCAAATACCAAGGGGCTACTACGAACACTAGTAAGGTACACATCAATAACCTGTATATCAAATATACCTTTGTTCACTTTTCCATCCTTCTTTTCCGCCAAATGTTTTGGGTAGTTCTACTTCTGGTGACGATTTCCTTTGCAGTAGAAGCACTCAGTTTCAGGCTCAGGTCCAACTTTGGGCTTCTTCATGGGAGCGGCAACTTGCTTGCCATTCTTCTTGAAGTTCCCTTTCTTTCCCTTGCCCTTTTTCTTGAAACTAGTGGTCTTATTAACCATCAACACTTGATGCTCTTTCTTGATTTCTACCTTCGCCAATTTCAGCATCGCGAAGAGCTCGGGAATCATTTTCGTCATCCCTTGCATATTATTGTTCATCACAAAGTTCTAGTACCTTGGTGATAGTGACTAGAGAACTCTGTCAATCATTATCTTTATCTAGAAGATTAACTCCCACTTGATTCAAGTGATTGTAGTACCCATACATTCTGAACGCATGCTCACTGGCTGAGCTATTCTCCTCCATCTTGTAGGCAAAGTACTTGTCAGAGGTCTCATACCTCTCGACACGGGCATGAGTCTGAAATACCAATTTCAGCTCTTGGAACATCGCATATGCTTCGTGGCATTCAAAACGTTTTTGAAGTCCCTGGTTCTAAGCCGTAAAGCATGGCGCACTAAACTATTAAGTAGCCATCATATCGAGCTTGCCAAACATTCATAATGTCTGCATCTGCTCCTGCAATAGGTCTGTCACCTAGCGGTGCATCAAGGACATAATTCTTCTGTGCAGCAATGAGGATAATCCTCAGATCACGGACCCAGTCTGCATCATTGCTACTATCATCTTTCAACTTATTTTTCTCTAGGAACATATCAAAAACAAAGGGGAGGTACAACATGAGCTATTGATCTACAACATAATTTGCAAATACTATCAGGACTAAGTTCATGATAAATTAAAGTTCAATTAATCAAATTACTTAAGAACTCCCACTTAAATAGACATCCCTCAAGTCATCTAAGTGATACATGATCCATATCAACTAACCCATGTCCGATCATCACGTGAGATGGGGTAGTCATCAATGGTGAACATCTCTATGTTGATCATATCTAATATATGACTCATGTTCGACCTTTCGGTCTCCAGTGTTCCGAGGCCATGTCTATACATGCTAGGCTCGTCAAGTTTAACCCAAGTATTCCGCGTGTGTAAATCTGGCTTACACCCATTGTATGTGAATGTAGAGTCTATCACACCCGATCATCATGTGGTGTCTCGAAATGATGAACTGTAGCAACGGTGCATACTCAGGGAGAACACTTTTACCTTGAAATTTAGTGAAGGGATCATCTTATAATGCTACCGCCGTTCTAAGCAAAATAAGATGCATAAAAGATAAACATCACATGCAATCAAAATATGTGACATGATATGGCCATCATCATCTTGTGCTTTTGATCTCCATCTCCAAAGCAACGTCATGATCTCCATCATCACTGGCTCGACACCTTGATCTCCATCGTTGCATCATGGTCGTTTCGCCAGCTATTGCTTCTACAACTATTGCTAACTCATAGCGATAAAGTAAAGCAATTACATGGCGTTTGCATTTCATACAATAAAGAGACAACCATAAGGCTCCTGCCGGTTGCCTGATATCTTACAAAACATGCTCATCTCATACAATAATGTATATCACATCATGTCTTGACCATATCACATCACAACATACCCTGCAAAAACAAGTTAGACGTCCTCTACTTTGTTGTTGCCAGTTTTACGTGGCTGCTACGGGTTTCTAGCAAGAACTGTTCTTACCTACGGCAAAAACCACAATGGTGTTTCGACAAGTTTGCTATTTTAACCTTCTTCAAGGACTGGCCATAGTCAAATTCGATTCAACTAAAGTAGGAGAAACAGACAACCGCCAGCCACCTTTATGCAAAACTAGTTGCATGTTAGTCGGTGGAACCGGTCTCATGTGCGGGGACATGTAAGGTTGGTCCGGGCCGCTTCATCCCACAATACCACCGAATCAAAATAGGACGTTGGTGGTAAGCAGTATGACTATCACCTCCCACAACTCTTTGTGTTCTACTCGTGCAAAACATCTACGCATAGACTTGGCTCATGATGCCACTATTGGGAAACGTTGCATGGAAAACAAAAAAAATTCTTCGCACACGCAATGATCTATCCATGGAGATGCATAGCAACGAGGGGGAGAGTGTGTCTATGTACCCTCGTAGACCATAAGCAGAAGCATTTCACAACGCGGTTGATGTAGTCGAACTTCTTCGCGCTTCAACCGATCAAGTACCGAACGCACGGCACCTCCGCGTTCTGCACACGTTCAGCTCGGTGACGTCCCTCACCTTCTTGATCCAGAAAGACATCGAGGTAGTAGATGAGTTCCATCAGCACGACGGCATGGTGACGGTGATGGTGAAGTGATCTCCATAGGGCTTCGCCTAAGCACTACGAAAATATGACCGGGGTGTAAACGGTGGAGGGGGGCGCCGCACACGGCTTGGCAATTGTCTGGCCTGTGCTAGGCGCCCCCCTCCCACATATATATAGGTGGGAGGGAGGGAGGAGCAGCCATAGGAGGCACCCAAGTAGGAGGAATCCTAGTTGGAGTCCCTCCCAAGCCGCGCCCCCTGCCATATATAACCGAGGGGGGAAGGAAAGAGGGGGGAGAGGGAAGGAAGTGGGAATCCTAATCCACACTTTCCTTTCCCTTCCCCCTTTCCTTCTCCTCCTTAGGCCGGCCTGATATGGGGGGGGGGGGGGTGCACCAGCCCCTTGTGGCTGGAGCATTTTCCCCTTTGCCCCATAAGGCCCATATCTTTTGCCGGGGGTGCCCAAACCCCTTCCAGTGACCCGATAAGTACCCGGTACCCCCCGAAACACTGCCGGTGTCCGAATACCGTTGTCCTATATATCAATCTTTACCTATCGACCATTTCGAGACTCCTCATCATGTCCGTGATCTCATCCGGGACTCCAAATAGCATTCGGTCACCAAATCACATAACTCATATAATGCTATATCGTCATCGAACGTTAAGCGTCCGGACCCTATGGGTTTGAGAACTATGTAGACATGACCGAGACACCTCTCCGGTCAATAACCAATTGCGGAACCTGGATGCCCATATTGGCTCCTACATATTCTATGAAGATCTTTATCGGTCGAACCGTTATGACAACATACGTAGTTCCCTTTGTGCATCGGCATGTTACTTGCCTGAGATTCGATCGTCGGTATCTCTATACCTAGTTCAATCTCGTTACCGACAAGTCTCTTTACTCGTTCTGTAATACATCATCTTGCAACTAACTCATTAGTCACTTTGCTTGCAAGGCTTCTTATGATGTGTATTACCGTGAGGGCCCAGAGATACCTCTCCGATACTCGGAGTGACAAATCCTAATCTTGATCTATGCCAACTCAACAAACACCTTCGGAGATACCTGTAGAGCATCTTTATAATCACCCATTTATGTTGTGACGTTTGATAGCACACAAGGTATTCCTCCGGTATCCGGGAGTTGCATAATCTCATAGTCGAAGGAACATGTATTTGACATGAAGAAAGTAATAGCAATAAACTGAACGATCATTATGCTAAGATAATGGATGGGTCTTGTCCATCACATCATTCTCCTAATGATGTGATCCCGTTATCAAATGACAACACATGCCCAAGGTTAGGAAACCTTAACCATCTTTGATCAACGAGCTAGTCTAGTAGAGGCTCACTAGGGACACGGTATTTGTTTATGTATTCACACATGTATTTAAGTTTCTGATCAATACAATTCTAGCATGAATAATAAACCTTTATCATAAATAAGGAAATATAAAATAACAACTTTATTATTGCCTCTAGGGCATATTTCCTTCACGTCAGCACTCGGTGCTCCCTCCCTGATGGCATCCGGATTGGGCGGGTTAGCCCTCTCTTCATCATCTAGCTGGATGATCTCAGGTGGAGCTGCATGAATATATGAACCAAGAAAATCATTAGAGTTCAGTCGGAGAAGACCTAACCATCCAAGTTAGTTGGCACAACGTACCTTTGGAGGTGGCAGCATCCGCCGCATCAGTGTCGCTTAGACCTGGCTTGCGGGCATGCGGGTCCGCTAAGGTTGTCGAGGTGTCGTTGCTACAAGGTTCAAACAACACTCGGTCATCAACCGGATCAGCACAAAACAAGCAAGGAGTCTGTAAAGACACTCATGTCGAAGCCACAAGTACCGCCACCCTGATTCGAGGCACCGCAACCTTCCGAGGCTTCACGGAGACCTACTTGGGCTGCTTCTCGGCCGAGCTCTTGGCCTCGGCACGCACACGCGCTTAGAGCAACGAGTCATCCGCCTCGGAGCAGTTGGCTGTGACGCCCCTTTTGCCTTGGCACTCGGATCATGCTGGGCCTTCGTGCAGGGTTCCTTGGGAGCTTCATAAGATGGAGAGGACTCGTCCTCCTCCCCATCCTTCGTACTCTCATCCTCGTCACTCTCCTCATCTTCGTCATCGTCATCATCGTCATTGTCTTCATGCCCCCTCCGAGTATCGGTGCTTAGAGCCACTCACTGCATCTTCAGGCAACCGGTCAACCAATGGGATGTTGGAGTTCATGCTCTGGAATTCCTGAAGAATGAGCACATCGAGACACTTGATCAGCTTAGCAGAAAATGATGTACCAATGAACCGAGTGGACTGAAGTCCCTTACCTCAACAGTCGGCGGGAGCTCTTTGGAGTAGGCCAGCACCAGCCGCGTCCCCCGTGGGTGTCCTGAGCACAGGTGATGGCCTTGATCTTGGCCCCCACATCCTTCTCGGTGATCTCCTCAGGGTGCACTCAGGTGGGATCACCCAAGCCCTCATATAACCACATGGGGTGAGCCCTGGCTTGCAGCGGCTGGATGCGCCGAGTGAAGAAAGCCTCCAGCAAATCCATGCCATTTACTCCAGCATTCGCAACACCAATCAACGCACTGGACAAGATGTCAACACCCGCCTTCTCCTCCTTCTCCATGGAAAGAGACACAGGGGCTCTTACTCTCTCGGACGAGTACGACAGAAGGCCCGACTGATTGTTGGTGCCAAGGACATCCCTGCAGTGGAACCAGGTTCCTTGCCACCCCTTGACAGAGTTGGGAAAGCTCATCTTTGGGAAGGACCTCCCAACGTGACTTGGATGCCCATGCCCCCGCATATCTGGGTGACATTGGTCTTCTCGCCAGTCGATGAGTCCTTCTTGACGGTTATAGACCTACAGGTGAAGATGTACTTAAAGAGGCCTCAGTGGGGATGGCAGCCCAGGAAGTTTTCGCAGAGAGAGATGAAAGCCGAGAGATAAATGATGGCATTGGGAGGAAGATGATGGAGTTGCGCGCCAAAATAATCAAAGAACATCCGAAAGAAAGGGTGGGGAGGCATAGAGAAGCCCCGCGCGATGTGGGTGACTAGAAGGACGTGCTTGTCCTCCTGCGGCGCAGGCTCGACCTCACCCGCGCTCGGGTAACGCCACCCGTCGTGCGGGATGAGCCCTTCCTCCACGAGCTCCTCCAGCCGCCGAGCCGAGACGCGCGACGGGATCCAGTTCCCCGCCGCACCTCCAGCAGCCGCGCTGGAGCCGGAAGAGGAGGCCTTCCCGGCCTTCTTCACTTTCTCCGCCTTGGCCGTGGAATCCCTCGCCATCGCTGCGCACTCGAGGCAAGAGAGGAAGCGGGGGAGTCGGAGCAAGATGAAGGGGATCCGAGGCCCCAACCTCTGTCTCCAAATCTTTTATATCGCCAGACGAATCTCCAACCGGCTCTCCTACCGCAGACCTCTGGATCGACGGCCCGCGCGAGGGGACTTTGTGCAGAGCGGGCGCGGCATGTGGCGGAAGTCGTGCGTGAAAATCGAGGAGCCACGCCCCCACTTTCCCCACTAGCGCACGACGTTACCGCTTCTGTGCGCGAACGCACCAATTCATATCCCGAGATTTCCGGGACGAATCAATCCGATTGATTACCTACGATCCCTTTCCTAAAGGGCGCATGTCAGTCCGACTGACCACCCTCCGCGGGGACCCGTGCACTCGGCCACGCTAAACACTCGACTGAAGTATTCTTCAGGATCGTTATGTGACGAGCTTGACGCCCCTCCACGGGTTCACTTGGCCCTCTCGGTAGGCTGCAAGGCGCATGACTCATAAACCTAGACTCATAGAAGGCCTGCCCTGGCGTTCCCCTAGTATAAGGAGTGGCATCTCTTCGGAGAGTCAGACCATGCGCCGGCATCGCCACTCGAGTTGTAATGGCATGCTCTCACTCGGGCCCCTAGTCCATCTCCTCCGAGAGAAAAAAACGAATGCCACCAGGTTTTTCTCGACGATCAACAACACCTAGTCATCTAGGTAAACCTGTAGTTCGGAATCCATTGTGTTTTTGTCCAAGCAACAACAAGCCACGACTTGGAAACATATTCTGAATGCTCCCGCAGCACTCGGATTTAACCAAGGGATCAGTTTGTTTGTCCTACAAAATCCCAACCAATTCAAGGGCTAATGATGTGGTCACCTATTACAGGTAGGGTCAAGGGCCCATCATTTGGGACCCACATGGGGCCCATCACCATCAAAGGTAGGCCCCTGGATCATGCCAACATTCGGATGCATACACCAGGAAGTTCACTCGGATAGCTTGACAGCACTCGGACGATCACACGTCACTCGGCTGATGGGCCACCACTCGGAAATAGAGGGCAGGGGAACATCGTGGGAGTTGCAACGGTCGAGGAATCCTAAGTCATCCACTAAATAGAGTTATAGCTACCGTTACCTGTAACTGCTGCTGTAGAGGTTCACTACACTAGTAACTGACTCATTCAGTGTCATTTATTACCTCGGCAGCTGTCGGTGTTCTGGGAACCAGGGTACCCAGACTTGCCTGCCTACGGCCCATGGCCTGGCTCCCTCGATGACCTGGTATGGCCCACCTACGAAGACCATCAAGGCAAGACCCTCGCAAGGGGCCAAGCCTCGCGAGGCAGACAACGCCAAGACCTCCTGAGGGAGCGGCCTTCCCAGGCTGCCTCCTGAGGAGCAGAGATACCTATGAAGGTTCCCAACCTCCTGAGGTTGTGATGACGCAAGCTGTGACGACCAAGGCCAGGCGGGCGCCAGCGGGCGTAGAGAAGATAGTTTCCTCTTTGGTGCTAAGGAGGCAAACGCAGGCGTGGGTTCCCGAGGAATCAGGCAAAGGTTTTCATTCCGGTGCAATGAGACCAAGACCGCCAGGAGGGCAGGATAGATGTCATCGCCGAGCCCACCATGGCGTCACGACCAGAAGCTTTGTAGGCGAAGACCACCTTTCGTCAAGATAAGATGTACTACTTGTCCCCTTTCAAATTGGCCGTTGTGGAATCCCTTCCCGCCTATGTTTTGGGGGAATAGGACCAAGGCCACTATATATATAGGTTAGGCACCACCGTGGACGGAGAGAGATCACTCAACTCACTCTCACCCCAGAGCAGACCTCGCGAGGTTGTTCATCCCTTGTACTTGTTCATCCTCAGCCCCTCATGAGGCAAATCCACCACAAAGCAGGAGTAGAGTCTTACACCGCAAGGTGGCCCGAACCTAGGTAAACTGCCATGTTCATCTTCTTCCTCGTTCATCAAGCTAGGCTGTAGGGCGACGGGTTGGTTGGTTGGATAGGTTGAGTTCTTCGCACACGCCCCAGAGTTCGAACCTTTCTTGGGTCTACGGAGCTCTGAATCTGACATTTGGCGCGCCAGGTAGGGGCGTGTCGAAGCTCGGCCTCTCTCATCAGCCGCGCGCCGCTCGCACTGCACGCCTCCCATGGCGGACGCCGCTCCACCCGCCAAGCCGCTGGGTGCGCTCAGAGCCGCCGTGGGCCACCGGGCTTTCTCCCCCGCTCTACGGCAGGTGCGGTGGCCGCTGAGGTTCAGGCCGATGCTGCCTCCATGGTACGACAGCACGGGGAACCCCGCGGTGTTCCTTCGCCAGTACGAGCTAAGCATCGAGGCAGAAAACGGCGACGAGAAGGTCATGGCGAACTGGCTCCCCATGGCTCTCATGCGCGTACCACGCTCCTGGATGCTTAGCCTGCTGGAGTCGTCGGTGGCCTCCTGGGAGGAGCTACGCAATCAGTTCATCACGCGCTTCGCGGCACCGGTGCCCCACGTCGTTGCAGCTATCCTCGGAGGGTTGCAGGCGCCGGCCTTAAGCCGCCACATCAAGCAGCCCTTCCGATGGATGGAGGCCGCCCAACCATAGCAGGGGCTCCTTCAGGCCGGGCGGCGCTTGAAACTGACATCACCTTCGACTCTAGGGATCACCCCAAGACTACGATTGGCGCCGGTGTGCTCCCCTTGCTGTGCACGCCCACCATCAGCAGTATCGCGGTTACCAGGACCCTCATCAACGGCGGCGCTGGCCTCAACATCCTCTCCGTGGAAGTCTTCGACCTACTCGAGGTGCCTTACGACCGGCTCGCCCCCACCAGGCCCTTATCAGGGGTGCTCGACGGCTCCATCGTTCCCCTGGGGCAGATCCGCCTCCCCGTCACCTTCGGCACGCGCAGCAACTACCGCACCGAGCTCATCGACTTCAACGTCACCCGCATCGGCCTCCCGTACAACACCATCCTTGGGTATCTAGCCCTTGCCAAGTTCATGGCGGCGATGCACCCCGGCTACAACGTCATCAAGATGCCTGGGAACAGCAGCATCCTCACTGTGGTGGGAGACACCAAGGATGCACTCCTGGCCCTCAAGCTCGCTTTCAAGGCTGCGGCGGCCACGCGGCCAGACGCGGAGGGCACTCTAGAGATTCCGAAGGCCGCGCCCGCGAAGAAGAAGTAGTTGTTTTCTCAGGACCGGGCTGAGACAAAGCAAGTGCGAGTCGACACCGAGGGCTCGGGCCTCACCTTCACCATAGGCGCCGGCCTCCCCCAGACCAAGAAGAGGCGTTGTTCGGCTTCCTCCATGCGAACAAGGATGTGTTTGCATGGGAGGTGATGGACCTGATTGGCGTCCCGCGAGACGTGATTGAGCACCATTTGATGGTGTGCCCCGACGCGCGCCCGGTGAAATAAAAGGCGTGGCGACAAGCCCCGGAGAAGCAATCGTTCATCGTCCAGGAGGTCGACAAGCTGTAAGAAGCCAGGGTCATCTGGGAAGTGCGGCACCCGGATTGGTTGGCCAACCCAGTCATCGTCCCCAAGAAGGGGGAAAGGAGCGCATGTGAGTCGACTTCACGAGCCTCAACAAAGCTTGACCTCAAGACCCTTTCCCTCTTTCGCGCATTGACCAGATCGTTGACTCCACCGCCGAGTGCGACCTACTGTGTTTCCTAGATGCCTTCTCGGGCTACCACCAGATCAAGATGGTGGGGCAAGACGTCAAGAAAACAGCCTTCCTTTCCCTGTGCGGGGTGTACTGCTACACTTGCATGCCGTTCGGGTTGCGCAACACCAACGTGACCTTCCAGCGATTGATGCACATCGCCCTGGGCGGGCAGCTTGGGAGGAATGCCGAGGCGTACGTCGATGACATAGTGGTCAAGTCGCGGGAGGCAAGAACCCTCGTCAAAGATCTGGAGGAAACGTTCACCAACCTACGCAAGGTGAACCTACGGCTCAATCCGGAGAAGTGTGAGTTCGGCGTCCCGTCTGACAAGCTGCTGGGCTTCTTGGTGTCACACAGAGGAATCAAGGCTAACCCAGAGAAGATCAAGGCAATAGAAAGAATGAGCCCGCCGCAGACCCTCAAGGAAATGTAGAAGCTCGCGGGCTGCGTGACTTCATTGGGACGCTTCATCTCCAAGCTCGGCGAGCGCGCCCTCCCATTTTTTAAGTTGATGAAGAAGAAAGGCCCGTTCAAATGGACTCCGGAGGCTGAGGAAGCCTTTCAAGACCTCAAGAGGTATCTCACTAGCCCTCCAGTGATCGTGGCGCCTCGACCTCTTAAGCCCCTAGTACTTTCCCTGGCCGCCACACCCCACTCGGCTAGCGCGACACTCATGGCGGTCAGGAAGAGCGCGCGGGCGTAGGCGCATGGTGCAGCACCCCGCCTACAGCGACACCATCGCCACCTCAGGACGGTGCTCCTGAGGCCTCAATTACCCCATCGAATGGAGAGGCTCCTGAGGTCCCTATGCCTCAAGAAGGGCCGGACGCCATCGACGCCTCCTCCCTCATCGAGCATCCCATGTACTTCGTCAGCACGGTGCCGCGTGACGCACGCGCACACTACCCCATGCCGCAGAAGCTCCTGCTCGCACTCCTCATTGCCTCTAGGAAACTACGACACTACTTCCAAGGCCACCCTATCAAAGTCATCTCCGCATACCCCCTGGAGAAGGTACTCCACAGCCCCAATGCCGCGGGGACGGTTGCCGAGTGGAACATCGAGCTGCAGGCGTTCTAGCTGGAGTTCAGCACCACCAGGGTCATCAAGGGTGCGACCCTCGCTGACTTTGTGGCAGAATGGACTGACGCCCCCGACCGAGGGGTGGGTGAAGACCGCTCCCTCATGCCCGGAGATGAGGCGCCGGATGGCTGGGTCATGTACTTCGATGACGCGTTCGCACGCTGGGGCGCGGGGGCTGGAGCCGTACTCATCTCGCCTACCTAGGACAAGCTCTACTACTCCGTGCAGCTCTGCTTCCAACATGGTGAGAAAGTCTCCAACAACATCACGGAAATACGAAGGCCTGATCGCAGGCCTCAGGGCCGCGGCAGCCCTGGGGGTCAAGCGTCTCACCATCAAGGGCGATTCTCAGCTCCTCGTCAACTTCTCCAACAAGGAGTACACGCCCAAGGACGAGCACATGGAAGCGTACCTGGAGGAGGTACGCAAAATTGAAAAACGGTTCTTGGGTTTGGAGTTGCAGCATGTCCTGCGTAGCATGAACAAGGAGGCAGACGACATTGCCAAGAGAGCATCACGACGCGAGCCCTAGTAACCTGGCGTCTTCGAGGAGTGGCTCTTCAAGCCATCGGCAGCCCCCTCCATTGCGAGCCTGGCGTTGCTCCGGGAGGAACTGCCCCTGGCCCCCTCCTCAGGCGCTCCGGCCTGCGGTACAACCTCCGAAGCCCGCCTGCTCCTGGCCCTTGAACCTCAGGAGGGGTGCTAGACCGAGAAGTTCAAGGCGTACCTGCTCTAAGGCACCCTGCCAGAGAAGGAGGAAGACGCAGAACGCGTGGCCCGTCAGGCCACCGCTTACTGCTTGCAGGATGGCGAGCTCTACCGAAGGCGCCCAAACGACACTTCCCTGCAGTGCATCTCCAAGGAGCAGGGATGCGAACTGTTGGCTGACATCCGCGGTGGGGATTGTGGGCATCACTCTTCATCGTGTACCCTCGTGGGCAAGGCGTTCCGCAGCGGTTTCTACTGGCCCACGGCGCTTAACGATGCCACTGAGCTGGTGAGATCCTGTGAAGCCTGTCAATTCCATGCCAAGCAGATCCACCAGCCCGCCCAGGGCCTCCAGACCATTCCGCTCTCGTGGCCGTTCATGGTCTGGGGGCTGGATATCTTGGGCCCGTTCGCCCGAGCGGCAGGGGGCTACCACTACCTCTACGTCGCCGTCGACAAGTTCTCCAAGTGGGCGGAGGTGGAGCCCGTGCGCACCATCCCAGCGGGCTCGGCCGTCAAGTTCATCAAAGGCCTCGTGAGCCGATTCGGAGTCCCCAACCATATCATCACCGACAATGGCTCTCAGTTCATGAGCAATCTCTTCAAAACATATTGTGCTAACCTTGGAACGCAGATATGCTACGCTTCAGTGGCGCACCCGCGGAGCAACGGCCAAGCCGAGCGCGCCAACGGGGAAGTCCTGAGGGGCCTCAAGATGAGGAAATTCAAGAAGAAACTCGAGGCCTGCGGCAGGGGTTGGCTCGATGAGCTTCAGTCCGTGTTGTGGTCCATCCGCACCACCGCGACTAAGCCCACCGGCGAGACCCCGTTCTTCCTCGTCTACGGGGCTTAGGCAGTCCTCCCGCATGAGGTCTGACATCGCTCCCCGCGGGTCTTGGCATTTGACGAGGCACGCAAGGACGCCTCACAGGGGATGGACCTCGTGCTCGGGGAGGAGGGCCGCCGCCAAGCCTCGCTCCGTGCCACGAGGTACTAGCAGGCGCTGCGGCGGTATCACTGCCGTAGCATCCGCTCCAGGACCCTCGAGGTGGGTGACCTCGTCCTGAGGCGGGTGCTCTCCAGGGAGGGGCTTCACAAGCTCTCGCCTATGTGGGAGGCCCCGTTCAGGATCGCCCGTGTCTCCAGGCCTGGCGCCGCGCGCCTGGAGACACAGGACGGGGTCCCCATCCAGAATGCCTGGAACATCCAGCACCTCCGGAAATTCTATCCGTGACCAGCAAGCACCATGCGCCTCTCAAGTCTCCGCCCGTGACACTCTCACGTAATAATGAGTGGGGTTGTACACGCCCTGGAGTCTCCTGAATGCTGCCCCTAGGCCTCACGGGGGCTCCCACCCACGTCCTAGTGGAGGCCCCATGCTCCGCGCTGGTTGGAAGACCAGAAGACTAGTCTAGGTGCCGGATGCGGCTGTTCTTTTGCTTGCTTTTTGTAGTTGACTTGTCACTTCTTGGAATGAAATTTGAAGTTCTCACGTCTTTATTTGAAAGGGTTGGGAATTTTTCTCCTCGCAGCACTCACTCTTTCAGGGCTCGTTTTAGGGAGAGTGACAGTTGCCCGTCACTCTTCCTCGCAAATCTCGCACGTGGGGGCTGGGCACGGTGTGTACGCTTGGGCCCACCCGCGAACGCACCTCACCAAAGCCTTGGTGTCTTGGCCTTTGGCATCTTAATCCTTGCGTGACGCCCTCAAACGAGCCAACGGGCACGTATGCCCTCCTGAGTCTGTGCCTTCGGGCATTGCGACGCGGCGTACAGTGACCCACGCTCGGGGGCTCGCGCGGGGCACGGCACCTCCAGAGGTCCCCTAACCCCGCGGCTACCGGCTGCCTCCCGAGGCCTGAGGAGGCTCCAAAGAAGCATGCTTCCCGCGGCGTGGGAATCTACCACAAGCACACTAAGCTAAGTCATCCCAATCATGATCAGCAAGAACCCGTCAATTAGCAGCAACACGGATGTCAGGACGCAATATAAAAACAATAATATAGCGGCGCAAGCGCCATGGTTCATTACATGCCCCAGCAGGGCTTTCTACTGTTTGATGCAGGCAAAAGAAAGAAGCAAAAGAGGCCACGCGACCACCGCCGCTCCCGAGACCCGGCTCCAACAACGCCCGCGCTCAGTTGGAGTCCTCCTTCTTCACTGGGGTGCGGCGGCGAGGCGGCTCGCTGCCCTCCCCGATCCGGGCTCGGCGGCGTGGCGGCTCGTCGTAGTCGCCATCGCTCGTGCTCTCCCCAGAGGAGGGGCCGCTGCTGCTGGAGGCATCGCAACCATCGCCAAGGACAAGTTCACCGCCAGAGGTGCCACCGCCCCTCCGACCGTCGTGCCTGAAGTGGAGGGTGCACCTCCCCTGCAGTCCGTGTGCGTGAGTGAATGACTGCCACCCACAATTCAGGAACACGTTGCCAGCGGGGGTGACCTCGACCTCCACCCAAGAGGCCCTGCTGCAGCAACCATCGTCTTGCAGCCAGAGGCCGCCAGGTCCCCCGGCCAGCAGCGCGCCCGTGAAGAAGCGCGGGAGCTGGAACCAGATGCCGGCGGGACTCTCCGCCCACACAACAAACTCTGAGGACGCGTTGGCTGAATGGGATGGTGGGCACGATGGCCGAATGAATGTCGCATGCCTTCCTCCTTGGCCACGGCCACCCCAGCCGCAGGAGCCCCCGCCGTGGGAGGGAGCACCCCCACGACTGCCGGGGGCGGGGCCTGCCTTCGAGGGGGTGCGCCCACGCCCTCGGGGAGCCACCGCTGTTGTTGCGGTGTGCTTGCGGGGACGGCCGCGGCCCCTCTTGGGCGGCGATTAGCCTGGCCCCTCCATGGGGGCCTTTCCTTTCTCGACGGCCGAGAACCTCCTCACTGGCGCCATGGAAGCTCTGGTAAGATGGCGGCGAGACGAAGAAGAAGAAGGGCAGGCGGCGAGAAGACGAAGATGAGCTGGGGGCTCCGCCCCCTCTCCCATTTATAGGTGGGGGAAGGCTAACCGGTGGCCTCCCATGCTCCGAGCAATGATGGCCTATCTGCATGCATCAGGCAGTTGTCAAGTCGCGTGGTTGCCGAGGCGGCATGGGGAAGTGGAGACGACCACGTCCCATCAAGCACCATGCGTTGACCTGGCTCACAGGCGGTTGGGGCCCGCGGCGCTCCGCCCTTGCCTCTTGGCTTCGCCTCGAAGCCAAGTCCGAGCGCGCCTTGGGCCCGGGGGCTACTGTCGGCGTTCTGGGAACCAGGGTACCCAGACTTGCCTGCTTGCGGCCCATGGCGTGGCTCCCTCGACGGCCTGGTACGGCCCACCTACGAAGACCATCAAAGCAAGACCCTTGCGAGGGGCCAAGCCTCGCGAGGCAGACAACACCAAGACCTCCTGAAGGAGCGGCCTCCCCAGGCTGCCTCCTGAGGAGCAGAGATTCCTATGCAGGTGCCCAACATCTTGAGGTTGTGATGACGCAAGCCGTGATGACCAAGGCCAGGCGGGCGCCAGCGGGCGCAGAGAAGACAGTTTCCTCTTTGGTGCTAAGGAGGCAAGTGCAGGCGTGGGTTCCCCAGGAATCAGGCAAAGGTTTCCATTCCGGTGCATCGAGACCAAGACCGCCAGGACGACAGGACGGATGTCATCGCCGAGCCCACCATGGCGTCACGACCAGAAGCTTTGCAGGCGAAGACCACCTTTCGTCAGGATAAGATGTACTACTTGTCCCCTTTCAAATTGGCCGTTGTGGAATCCCTTCCCGCCTATGTTTTGGGGGAAGAGGACCAAGGCCACTATATATATAGGTTAGCCACCACCGTGGACGGAGAGAGATCACTCAACTCACTCTCACCCCAGAGCAGACCTCGCGAGGTTGTTCATCCCTTGTACTTGTTCATCCTCAGCCCCTCGTGAGGCAAATCCACCACAAAGCAGGAGTAGGGTCTTACACCGCAAGGTGGCCCGAACCTGGGTAAATTGCCGTGTTCATCTTCTTCCTCGTTCATCGAGCTAGGCTGTAGGGCGATGGGTCGGTTGGTTCGATAGGTTTAGTTCTTCGCACAAGCCCAAGAGTTCGAACCTTTCTTGGGTCTGCGAAGCCCTGAATCCGACAGCGGCGTGGGAGACATGGGGCTGCAGCGCACTCTATATAAGCCGCACCCCTCTCCATAGCCAGGAACGATCAATCTTTGTAACTATACCCATCAAATCAAAGCAAGCCTCAGGGCACGAGACGTAGGGCTTTTACCTCCGCTGAGAGGGGCCTGAACTTGTTAAACACCGAGTGTTACACCTGCACTATAGCTAGGTTCTGCCCCTTATTTGTACCCCTAGTACTCATTGTTAGGATTGTAACCCCGACACACCCTCCATGTTACATGCAAATTGTGACTGTTATTGAGCAGTGCGCCAATTTGACCTGTCCCACCATCAACGACCTTGTAGGACGCTTCAAGGCACAAGATTAACGAGTGCGGAACAGCTTTGGTGATGCTTATGGTGATGACCAAGTAAATAGTTGCACATATAGAGCATCACATTGTGAATAACTGAAATAAACAAGGCATACTATGAACAACCAAAGGTAGCAATTAAAACTGGACATATGGTAACTACAATCAACCGAATAACCAAAAACCGTTAAAAGAGGCATATGCTAGCTACAACAGGCTTAACAGCAAGCAAGTATAGTTAGTCATAGTGGTATTGCTGAAATTGCATAGAACGCAGCTTGTGCTTAAACACCAAATTGTATAATTAAACATCACAATGTGAAAAAAGAGGGGCCATATTACATACAACATGCTTAAAAGGAAACAAATATGGTCATTGAACTAGTATTGATGAATTTGTACTCTACAGTAAATAGTTGCACATATAGAGCACCACATTATGAAGAACTGAAATAAACAAGGCAAACTACAAACAACCAAAGATAGCAATTGAAACTGGACATATTCTAATTACAATCAACCGGACAACCAAAAACCATTAAAAGAGGCATATGCTCGTTACAACAGGCTTAAGAACAAGTAAGTATAGTCATTCATAGTGGTATTGTTGAAATTGCATAGAACATAGCTTGTGCTTAAACATTAAATTGTATAATTGAACATCACAATGTGAAAAAGAGGGGGCGTATTACCTACAAGAGGCTTAACTGGAAACAAATATGGTCGTTGACCTGGTATTGATGAAATTGTATTGTACAGTAGATAGTTGCACATATAGAGCATCACATTGTGAATAACTGAAATAAACAAGGCGTAATGCAAGCAAACAAATATAGCAATTAAAACTAGAGATATTCTCACTACAAAAGGGGGCTTGACAAAACAAATCATTGGTTTCCCCCTGTGAAGAGGCACGACAAAACAAATCATGGGTTTCCTCACTTGTCACAGATGGGCTCCTTCCCATTGGAAGTGCATGAAATCTGGGTGCACCCCATATTGTCGCAGATGGGCTCCATTCCCTGGGAAGAGCACGGCTGTAGGGTGCCCTCCCTGATATTGTGGATGGGCTCTTTACCTTGGAAGAGTCGGAGAGGGTGCCCTCCTCGTGGTCACCGTCGATGAGGTCTGACTTGGCAACTGAGGATTCCAAGCCAGCATTACAGAACATGTCCTTCAGAAATGAAAAAAGGGGCTCGATGGTGATGATGGATGGAAAATTCTTGACAGCGAGCCACAGGAGATCAGCGGCAGGGCCATGGATGTGATTGACAGTGGTTGAACCCGAGGGGTTGGGGGTGGGGCACTTAACTTCTGACATAGCTGATAGCATGCAAGTGCACATGGTTTAGTCGTAGCCTTTACGAAGTAAGAGTATAGATCCCACAGGGAGCACAAAAATCAATCCCTGATCCTTTGCAAGGTGCAAATAATGTGCCTAGAAATTGTAAGTGATCCAGAACAGTAGTAATAAAAATAATAATAAGGTTGCAAGTGTAAAGGTGAATAAATCATCTGAAATAAATAACAAGTAAAATAACTAGACTCGAGACAAATGGTTAAAAGAGTTACAGGGGTCCGCAATCCCCACTGGTGTGCATCTACGGCAGTGCCTAAACACAAAGCTACTTTGGATTCCTAAGCCACTTTACAGGTCTCTCATTGTGGGCGGAGCCGGTACAGACACGTGCATACACGTGGTGTCTCCATATCTCATAGACCACCACTGATCTTCCCCACTCCGGTTATCAAATAGTTATTTAGGGGAAAGAGGTCCCCGTGGACGCAACAAAAATGGTCTCCGTTTTACACCCTGTTGCAACCATCCACTACGAAGGGAGAAGGGGCCTATCACATCACCCAATTCCACAACCACACAGTTGGCCAACAATAATAACCTTCCGTCCAAAGTTGACATATGTTGGATGGTCGACTTCACCCAATGCTAAGAATATTATCAACATAAACATGCAAAGATGATATTAAATCCTAATATCAAACATCCTATTACACACTAGGGTTTGTAAATGCATCAAGTGCCCCCTTAGTGGTTTTGGAGTATTGAAGATAAATAGGTTGAAGAACTAATGTGTTTGTGAGTGTACACAAGAAATATAGTCCCTGAAGATTTGGTTTAACACATGGAAGACGACCCCCTAAAAATGTATTTCTTCAAGTGAAAATTTTGATGATGAAATTGGTATGACCTTTGAAGAAATTGATGTGAAGACTTTGAAGCTGGAAGACTTTTGTTTTCATAGTTTCTTTTTTCTTATTTGAATCATAGGAAAAACCGTACTATTAAAGGGGGTCTAGGTGAATCATCTTTCACATTTCCAAAGTGATGCTCAAACCTACTCATACACAAGCTGCTTCCAGTGAAGCCTTTGGAAATCTCCGGAACAGCTGACGCATTTGCTTGGTCATGCTGGGGAGTTAGGATTTCGCCAGTGCGATCTGCCTACCGTGAGGAAA
This sequence comes from Thinopyrum elongatum, assembly GCA_011799875.1. NCBI lineage: Eukaryota > Viridiplantae > Streptophyta > Magnoliopsida > Poales > Poaceae > Thinopyrum > Thinopyrum elongatum. The sequence continues at coordinate 124,755,762 of CM022301.1, forward strand.
TTGAGTGCCCCGATGAATTTGAGAGTTCAAATTCCGACCGTTGCTGTGCCACGGGCCAGTTGTCGAGTGGATCCCTTTCCTGACAACGGTTGAACCAGAGAAGGGCATTTATGACATTTCATGTTGGGTTGCCCCTGGCTATAAATAGGCACCCCCCACAACCACTTGTTGGTTGGCTGCTCCGAGAGAACTTGATACTTGTCATTTGAGAGCAACCCTTCCTCTGACGACTTTGAGAGAATCCTAAGTGAGGAAAAACCTAGAGCCAAAGTGATTGAGCATCACTGAAGAGATTGATCTGTGTGATCCGATGCCTGTTACCTTTGAAGACTGTCATTCTTCCAGACTGTTAGGCGTCAAGTTCTGAGTACTCTAAGAGTCATTGTGGTGTGCTGGTGAATAAGTCCGTGAAGGTTTTGGAAGTCTACCTTGAAGACTTACCACGAGTGATTTGGCGAGGACTAAGTGACCTTAGCTCAAGAGGAATACGGTGAGGACTGTGTGTCCTCTGAGTTCATCTCAGCCGCCTCAACCAGACATACAGTTGATACAACAACTGGAACTGGTCTACCAAATCAATGTGTCTTCATCGAGCGTACCTGGTTTCGAATTACTCGCCCTCCCTTACATTATTCCGCTACTGAAGAATTTGTGATCCATCTTCTGATGAATTTGAAGTGAAGAATTTCATCATGCTATCTTTCATTTCTTCAGTTCATATTCTTCATGCTTGTATGCTTGTCTGATTGCATGTTCTTCACCCTTATGTATCTTGTATGCATGTACTCTGATTTTGTGATGATTTAGTTCCCTCGCGTTTCTATTTCTTCATTATGATCTTCGTCAAATTAATCAGAGTTTGACGAATTTCTAAAAATCTCCCATTCACCCCCCTCTGGGAGTAAACCTGCGCTTTCAGGGTTCATCCATACCCCGGGAACAACGAGTCTACTCACACATGGGGACGACAATCATCATGATAATAGTGATGGAATACATGGGTGAATGAATTAACCGATACATCGAGGGATCCACTAGGGTTCTTGATGTTATAGATGATAAGGATGCGGGTGCTGATGATGATGAGGAAGTTGGTGGTGATGAAGATGATGATAATGACTTCATTCCCCTAGCGGGGAGAGGGATCCCCTCCTTCTCCTGGATGGTCCTTCCTCCGGATGGGTTCCGGAGGCTAGGGTTCTGCCTTCATGTTGAGTTTTTAGAGTCTATCCACGTATGATCCATGATCCGCTTCGACGGGGTGAAAATGGCTGATCTCCTAGAGGCGGTGGCGTGCCAAATGACCGCTCATGCGAGCGCGCGCGGTCGCATGGAACACCGTCGTTCGCTCTGGAAGTGCGACGACGACAGTTTCTTTGGCCTTCTTCCTTGATCTTTTATGGAAAGTGTTTATCACCTTTAATACGTGATTCCACTACCATTTTTGGGGATTTTCTCCATTAAATTAATATTGCTCAAAAAGCCTTTACCTAAGGGATTATCAACAAAAAGAAGGAGCGAACACGGTAAAATTCCACAAAGCCTACCTATAGTAGGCACAAAAATATCAGTAAAAAGGTCTCATAATTTGGACTCATCAACTCCCCCAACCTTAAAGTTTTGCTCGTCCCCGAGCAAATACCACAGCTTGTAATGAGGAGGTCATCTTGGTTATGAGCTGCGAATGGATCAAATGAACGGGTCCAAGGTAAACCTCAGAATTTTCATCATATGATTAATTACACCATGCACCATCACATCCTAATTTCCATCAAATGAGTACGAAGGCTTCCACACCTTATTATCAATCGTTAATGAGACTCCTTCTAACTTTAAGTGATACCTTATTCTCCTATTTCAATCGGACAAACCTTAGTACAATACATCTTGCTTTTTCTTTTTCTTCACTCCCCTTTTTATTTCATGAATTGCCAAGCATGCCCCATATCACTTGAGGTTTTCGCCCTTTTAGAGATGTGATATGAAGGGTATGATTAATCATCCAAGTTCAACTAATGGGAATTACATAAGTTTTCTTGAATCAATAATGTTTTGTTTTTATGCACAAGAACTTATCCACATTTCACAATTGGTTCACTGTTTTTAAGAAACCTGATGACCCACAAGTATAGGGGATCAATCGTAGTCCTTCCGATAAGTAAGAGTGTCGAACCCAACGAGGAGAAGAAGGAAATGACAAGTGGTTTTCAGTAAGGTATTTTCTGCAAGCACTGAAATAGTACGTAACAGATAGTTTGATAGCAAGATAATTTGTAACGAGCAAGTAATGGTAACGGTAAATAATATGCATCAAGGTATCCCAATCCTTTTGTGGCAAAGGACAGGCCAAAACGGTCTCTTATGATAAGCAAAGCATTCTTGAGGGTACACGGGAATTTCATCATGTTGGTTTGATTCGTGTTCGCTACTTTGATAATTTGATATGTGGGTGGACCGGTGCTTAGGTGTTGTTCTTACTTGAACAAACCTCCTACTTATGATTAACCCCCTCGAAAGTATCCGCAACTACGAGAAAAGTATTAAGATAAAATCTAACCATAGCATTAAACTTTTGGATCCAAATCGGTCCCTTACGAAGTAGCGCATAAACTAGGGTTTAAGCTTCTGTCACTCTAGCAACCCATCATCTAATAACTACGCCACAATGAATTCCCTTAGGCCCAAATATGGTGAAGTCCCATGTAGTCGACGTTCACATGACACCAATAAGGGAATCACAACATACATATCATCAAAATATCGAACACATATCAAGTTCACATGATTACTTGCAACATGACTTCTCCCGTGACCTCAAGAACAAAAGTAACTACTCACAAATAATAATCATGCTCAAGATCAGAGGGGTATTAAATAACATAATGGATCTGAACATATGATCTTCCACCAAATAAACCATATAGTAATCAACTACAAGATGTAATCAACACTACTAGTCACCCACAAGTACCAATCTAAGGTTCTGGTACAAAGATTGAACACAAGAGATGAAGTAGGGTTTGAGAGGAGATGGTGCTGTTGAAGATGTTGATGGAGAAGGCCCTCCCAAAGATAAGAGAGTTGTTGGTGATGACGATGGCGATGATTTCCCCGCTCCGCGAGGGAAGTTCCCCCGACGGAATCGCTCCGCCGGAGGGCAAAAGTGCTCCCACCCAAGTTCCGCCTCGAGACGGCGGTGCTTCGTCCTGAAAGTCCTCTCCTTATTTTTTCTAGGTCAAAATTACTTATATACCGGAAGAGCGGCATCGGAGGTGGGCCGACGAGGGCACAACCCACCAGGGCGCGCCGAGGTGGGTTGTGCCCACCTGGTGGGCGCCCTCTGGTAGTTATTTGCTCCAGTATTCTTCATATATTGCAAAAAAAAAATCTCCATAATTTTTCAGCTCATATGGAGATGTGCAGAATAGGTAACTCTGACGTAGCTATTTCAGGTCTAGAATTCCAGCTGCCGGTATTCTCCCTCTTTGTGTAAACCTTGCATGTTATGAGAGAAAAGGCATTAGAATTACTCCTAAAAGCATTATTATGCATAAAAACATTATAAATAACAGTAGGAAAACATGATGCAAAATGGACGTATCAACTCCCCAATCTTAGACCTCACTTGTCCTCAAGCGAAAAACCGAAATCGAGAAACATGTCCACATGCTTTGAGAGATTGGTGTCGATAAAAACAAAATACGGACATAGAAGCATCATGCATATTATTATAACAACAAGAAACTCTAACATAAAACTTTATCAAATAACTTCCCATGAGCAAGTAACAATTCATCACAACATCGAAGTATATAGCATAAACCTTATTGAAAGCTAACAAACTATGTTCTCAGTCAACTTTGCAACCACAATTCATATTATTTTCAGGAAGGGTCACGTATCGGAGCCTTTAGGCAAGTCCACTTACTCAAGCATCATTTAATCTTTTATGATTGCTAACACTCACAGCGTACCCATGAACAAAAAGTTTCAACCGGACACATAGAAAGATAGGGGCTTATAGTTTCGCCTCCCAACGTATTCACCTCAAGGGTGATGTCAACAATAATAACTCATGCCCACTCATATCCAACTGGATATATGTGCCTTGATCTTTCCTCACCACATGATGCGTGCAAAAAGAGAAAATAAAAAAGGAATAGGGAAGAAAACTTTGACTCTACATAAAAGTGAATGCATAAAAGTGAAAGATAGGCCCTTCGCAGAGGGAAGCATAGGTTGTCATGCGCTTATTTGTTTGTATGCCAAATCCCTTAATGCAAAAGAACGTCACGTTATATTGCCCCTTATGATAGCAACCTTTATTATGCAGTCTGTCGCTTTTATTACTTTGCCATCACAAGTTCATACAACGCTCAATTTTCTCTTACACTAAATGATCCAACACATTTAAAAGCAATTTTTATTGCCTTATTGCACCGATGACAACTTACTTGAAGGATCTTACTCAATCCATAGGTAGGTATGGTGGACTCTCAAAATAAGATTTGGATTTAGGGTTTTTGGATGGACATGTAGTATCTCTACTTAGTGCGGAATTTTTGGCTAGAAAAGAAATTGGGCAAGCACCACATGTTAAAGGATCTATGACAATATAACTTCTATGTGAATATGAACAAACATAAATCATTATGTTGTCTTCCTTGTCCAACGCCAACTATTTTGACACAAAATATTTAATGGGGGCTCACAATCATAAAAGATGTCCAAGATAGTGTATTTGCATGTGAATCTTCTCTTCCCTTATTAGTTCTTTCATGAATTGCATCATTGACTAATGCTATGTTTGTTAATCTCCAACAAATTTTACCACTTATATTTTCCTTATGTGATGTCATTACTTACCATAAGATTAGCATATGATCTTTTTCATTTATTTTCCTTCCTTTTTATTGGAACAAAAGAGTAAAGAAACAAAACTCAAACTACTCTTTATTATATATCTCGCACACAATTAAATAGATAGATCACTAAGCAAGCACTCGAAAAGAAAGGATCGAACTAAACTTTTATTCAACTAAATCATAGGGTAACTAAAGATCGAACTAAAATAGATGAAAGCAAAGATAGTGGTGATGATACGATGCTGGGGCACCTCCCCCAAGCTTGGCACAAGCCAAGGGGAGTGCCCATACCATGGTCTCAAGTCTCTTTTGTTGGAGAAGATGATGAAGGTGGTGGTGAAGTAGTAGCGGGCTTATCCTTTTTCTCCAGCTTGCGTCAGAGGGTAAAATTATCTATCCTCAACTCATCGTTCTCCATCTCAAGCTTTATTATCCTCTTGCATAATGCCTCCTTGCTTTCTTGCTTGAAACGAGGAGGAACAGGTTCATCTTCATCCTCCTCATCGGTGAACCATATATAAGGATAGGTGTCCTTGAAGATATCTTTGTCCAAAGGCTCATAAGAAACAGGGCAATCCTCTTCTCGAGATGACATATTTTCTGATTTGCCAGAAAAACAGCAAGAAAGAAGAACAGAAGATTTCTCCATGATACGGTTTTCAATACGTTCGGGGGGTATATAAAGATTTTTTTTATCTTGGGAAACAAGCAAACGGGAGGAAAACGGAGTCGGGAAGGTTCCCGAGGTGGGCACAACCCACCTGGGCGCGTGAGGGGGCCCTGGCGCGCCCTGGTGTCTTGTGCCCCCTCGGGTGCCTTCCTGGTTGTTTCTTATTTTCCTAATTTTTTAAATATTCTAAACTGACAGAAAATATTTTTGCGGATTTTTTGGAGTTCGTTTACTTACCGTATCACGTAGCTCCTCTTTTTAGGGATTCTGGAGTGTTCCAAAAGGTTTCCTTTATGTGTTCCTCCGGTGTCATGGTTTGAATAATATTGCTTTCAACATTGATAGGCGTACCTGAGATATAGTGTTTAATTCTTTGCCCATTGACCACCTTCGTGTTAGTACCTTCGGCATTATTTATTTTGATAGCTCTAGAGCGATAAACCTCCTCGATGATATATGGTCCTTCCCATTTAGAGAAGAGTTTTCCTGCAAAGAATCAGAAACGAGAGTTGTACAGAAGAACATATTCTCCAACTTTAAACTCCCGCTTTTGTATTCTTTTGTCATGCCATCTTTTAACTTTTTCTTTAAATAATTTGGCATTTTCATAGGCTTGGGTTCTCCATTCATCTAGTGAGCTAATATCAAATAACCTCTTTTCATCTGCAAGTTTGAAATCATAATTGAGTTCTTTAATTGCCCAGTATGCTTTATGTTCTAACTCAAGAGGCAAATGACAAGCTTTTCCATAAACCATTTTATAGGGAGACATACCCATAGGATTTTCATATGCTGTTCTGTAGGCCCAAAGTGCATCATCCAATTTCTTAGACCAATTCTTTCGGGACCTATTAACAGTTTTTTGTAATATAAGTTTTATTTCTCTATTGCTAAGTTCAACTTGACCACTAGATTGAGGATGATAGGGAGATGCAATTCTATGGTTGACATCATATTTAGCAAGCATTTTACGAAAAGCGCCATGAATAAAGTGTGAACCACCATCAGTCATTAAATATCTAGGGACTCCAAACCTCTGGAAAATAACTTCTTTAAGCATTTTAATGGAAGTGTTATGATCACCACTACTAGTTGGAATAGCTTCCACCCACTTAGTAACATAATCAACAACAACCAAAATATGTGTATACCCATTAGAATAAGGAAAAGGTCCCATATAATCAAAACCCCAAACATCACATGGTTCAACAGCAAGTGAATAATTCATGGGCATTTCTCAACTCTTACCGATATTACCAATTCGTTGACATTCATCACAAGATAAAACAAACTTACGGGCATCCTTGAAGAGAGTAGCCAATTAAAACCAGATTGTAATACTTTGTGAGCATCTAATAATACCATCTACTCCTTCTTTATAAAGATGTGGGTCATCCCAAAAGTAATGTCTTAAATCATAGAAGAATTTTTTCTTTTGTTGGTATGTGAAACTAGGTGGTAAGTATTTGCCAACAATATAATTAGCATAGTCAGCATACCAAGGAGTGTTATGAGAAACATTTATTGCAGCTAGTTATTCATCAAGAAAGCTATCATCTATAGGTAGTGGGTCATCAAGAATATTTTCTAACCTATACAAGTTATCTGCTACGGGGTTCTTAGCTCCTTTTCTACCAGTTATATGTAAATCAAATTCTTGTAGCAAGAGAACCCACCTAATCAGTCTAGGTTTAGCATCTTTCTTTCCCATAAGGTATTTAATACCATCATGATCAGTGTGAACAATAACTTTAGAATCAACAATGTAAGATCTGAATTTATCACAGGCAAACACAAACTGCTAAAAATTCTTTTTCAGTAGTAGCATAATTTCTTTGGGCACTGTCTAGAGTTTTGCTAGCATAATGGATAACATTTAATTTCTTATCAACTCTTTGTCCTAAAACAACACCAACAGCGTAATCACTAGCATCACACATAATTTCAAAAGGCAAGTTCCAATCAGGTGGTTGAACAATAGGTGCAGAAGTTAAGGCTTTCTTAAGTGTTGCAAATGCTTCTACACAATCATCATAAAAAACAAATGGAACATCCTGTTTTAAAAGATTTGTAAGAGGCCTAGAAATTTTAGAGAGGTCTTTAATGAACCTCCTATAGAAACCAGCATGACCGCGAAAACTACGAATACCTTTAATATCTTTAGGACATGGCATTTTCTCAATTGCATCAAATTTAGCTTGGTCCACCTCAATACCTCGTTCAGAAATTTTATGCCCCAAAACAATACCTTCATTAACCATAAAGTGGCACTTCTCCCAATTCAAGAAAAAAGATTAGTTTGCTCACATCTCTACAAAACTTGATCAAGGTTGCTCAAGCAATCATCAAAAGAAGTTCCATAAATAGAAAAATCATCCATGAAAACCTCAACAATCTTTTCAAAACAATCAGAGAATATAGCCATCATACATCTTTGAAAGGTAGCAGGTGCATTGCATAAACCAAAAGGCATATGTCTATAAGCATAAGTTCCAAAAGGGCAGTAAAGGTGGTTTTCTCTTGATCAGGTTGTGAAACAGGTATTTGAGAAAAGCCAGAATATCCATCGAGAAAACAAAAGTGTGTGTGCTTTGATAATCTTTCCAGCATTTGATCAATAAAAGGCAAAGGGTAATGATCTTTTCTAGTTGCTTTATTTAATTTTCTAAAATCAATTACCATTCTATAGCCAGTAACAATTCTTTGGGGAATGAGTTTATTTTTATCATTAGGAACAACGGTAATACCTCCCTTCTTAGGGACACAATGAACGGGGCTTACCCATCTACTATCAGCTATAGGATAGATTATACCTGCTTCCAGAAGCTTTAATATTTCAGTTCTTACCACTTCTTTCGTCTTAGGATTCAAGCATCGTTGATGATCAACAACAGGTTTAGCATCAGGTTCCATATTAATCTTGTGCTGACAGAGAGTGGGACTAATGCCCTTAAGATCATCAAGTGTATATCCAATAGCAGCTCAGTGCTTCTTCAGAATTTTCAATAGTCTTTCTTCTTCATGTTCTGAAAGGTTAGCACTAATAATAGCAGGATATATCTTCTTCTCATCAAGATAAGCATATTTCAAAGTGTCAGGCAATTGTTTTAATTCGAACATAGGATCACCTTTACGTGAAGGAGGACCTCGTAGAGTTTCAATAGGCAAATTGTGTTTTAGCAGAGGTCTTTGTTCAAAGAAAAATTTATCTATTTCATTTCTTTCATGCATATGCATATCATTTTCATGGTCTAGCAAATATTGTTCTAGTGGATCAGTAGGGGGCACGGCAATAGAAGCAAGACCAATTATTTCATCCTTACTAGGTAATTCTTTCTTATGCGGTTGTCTATTAAACTTGGAAAAATTAAACTCATGAGACTCATCACCAAAGCTAACACTGACAGCTTGTTTATTACAATCTATAGTGGCATTGACAGTGTTCAAGAAAGGTCTACCAAACATAGTGGGACAGAAGTCATCTTGTGGGGAACCAAGAACTAGAAAATCAGTGGGGTATTTTATTTTCCCACACAAGACTTCAACATCTCTAACAATCCCAAGTGGTGTGATGGTGTCTCTATTAGCAAGTTTAATAGTGACATCTATGTCTTCTATTTCAGCGGGTGCTATGTCATTCATAATTTCTTGGTATAAGGTAAAGGGAATAGCACTCATGCTAGAACCTAAGTCACATAAACCATGATAACAATGATCTCCTATTTCAACTGAGAAAACAGGCATGCCAACAACAGGTCTATGTTATCTTTTTCATCGGGTTTGGCAATTCTAGCAGCTTCATCACAGAAGTAAATAACATGCCCATCAATATTTTCTACCAAGATATCTTTAACCATAGCAACACTAGGTTCTACTTTAATTTCTTCAGTAGTTTTAGGTGCTCTAATATTGCTTTTGCGAACCACAGTTGAAACCTTAGCATGTTCCTTTATCCTAACAGGAAAAGGTGGTTTTTCAATATAAGCAGTAGGAACAACTAGATCAACATTGTAAATAATAATTTCTTCTTTAGCTATAACCGGTTCTTTAATTTCTTCTTTAATAGGTGGGTGATATTTGAACCTCCTTGGGGAGATCAACATGAGTAGCAAATGATTCATAGAAAGAGGCTACTATCTCAGAGTCAAGTCCATATTTAGTGCTAAACTTGTGAAAAGCATCGGTATTCATAAAAGATTTAACACAATCAAATTCAAGCTTAATACCTGACTCCTTACCTTCATCGAGTTCCCAATCTTCAGAGTTGCGTTTAATTCTTTCTAAAAGATCCCACCTGAATTCAATAGTCTTCTTCATAAAAGAACCATTACAAGAAGTATCGAGCATGGATTGATCATCACGAGAAACTCGAGCATAAAAATTCTGACTGATAATTTCTCTCGAGAGCTCATGATTGGGGCATGAATATAACATTGACTTAAGCCTCCCCCAAGCTAAAGTGATACTATCTCCTTCATGAGGCCAAAAATTATATATATAATTCCGATCACAATGAACTCATTGGTACATCGAGGTGCTATACAAACGGTTTTTAACCCCTTTCCGCGACGGCGTTCTGAACCGTCGCCTAGTGAGTGACTGCGATAGGGGGGTCCTTCCCACACGACCCAGAAACCATCGAGGATAGGCCCTCCTGGCACACATGCTCGGCAAAATGAGGTCCTGTGCGACGGGCGAGCGATCAAATACGATTATACAGGCCCAATCGGTTCCGGTCATAAGTACATCCCACACAGTCAGTCCCAAACAAACATTTCTGTTTGTTATGTACATTCCACACAGTCAAACCAAGGAATACATTTCCGTTCTTATGTACATCCCACACAGTCAATCCAGGGAAAACGTTTCCGTTCGTATGTACATCTCCCACAGTCAATCCAGGGAAAAGGTTTTCGTTCGTATATACATCCCACACAGTTTTATGTATAGGCTCGTGTGTGATAGGTGTAACTATCACACACACTCTGCCTCGGTTAACCGTTTACTTTTATTCAACTACATCACACACGATTTGATGAAGAAAACTGCATGGCATTGGGCTATCCATCACAAGCGCTTTTACTGCTAGAACCGTTTGCAAAGCTCCATGACCCATTTAGCTGGTTTATTAGTTTACAATTAATAATTCCAGTATTACGCAAATTCACATTTCATATCGAGCAGCTGTTTGCGAATTTCATATCAGGCACATAAATATATTTTAACATCACAGTACGATAGCTACCCGAAAATAGCACAGTACAGCATATAGCTAGTTCAGCTTCATAAGAACAATATTAGAACAATATATTCATTTCCCTAATCGAGATCATCGAGGCTCGTCTTATCCACCTCTGCTTTCAGTTAAATAAGAACATGTTTTGCACTGGCCAACTAGGAAAGTGCCTCCTCTTTCGCCAACACCATCTTAGCAAAGTCTGATTTAAAAAATCTAAGCTCATTCTCCACCTTCCTCTTTTTATCCCGCATCTTCAAATATTCTTCAGCGTTGACAACACTTTCTCTAAGCCTACCTCTGTTCTCTTCCTCATACATGCTCCAGAGCTTTGCTGGCACATCTTCAAAGACTGTGGCCACTCTTGATCAACCCACTCCAGGTAAGAACACTTCCGTTCATCCTATAATATTTAAAACAAGATCAGTAACAATTGTAGGGGAAATGGGTTTATAGCAACATAGAAAATCAATAATACTTATTTTGAAAAATTGAAGAAATAGTTTAATTATGACATATCTTCTCAAAAAGATCAATGTGCAAATGAATTAATTGCTACTGAGACAAAAACCAAATTCTTAAACATCAGAAGCTATAATTAACTACAACAACGCTACAAGTTCTTACTCATGTACTATAAATAACAAATTGAACATTTTATGAGGAAGCTAAATATAACTACAACAGCATAGCGACAGTGTTTGGATGACAGCAAATTGATACTAACAGGTGTGTACATGCATAAATTTAGTAACATAGAACTAATAGCACTAAGGCCGTCCACTATGTATGCCAAAACCGGTGTAAAGACAACTGTTGCTACATTTCGCACCGGTGCACTGCACTGGCGAGCCGATGCAGCAGAAAAAAATTCAGGGACCCGGACTCCGGAGCACCTAGTTGCTCCGATACCCAGTTCCTTCGTGCCATAAAGATTTAGTATTTTACTGCTTGTCTGCTCGGATCTGTGGACCAAAGTTGGCTGCACAAACTACTGAAGCGGTGCCAAATAATTTTCTAATGGCACCGCTGATGAGATGGCAACATTTTTAGATACTAGGTACAAACTGTGACACTGTCTTAACATCCAGAATAACATAGCACAGTGACAGTGTCTGAATCACATCTAACAAATGATTTGTAACAACGAAAGTGGGGCTAACCTTCTCTGCACATGCCAGAAACTTCCTCCCACTGTCCACAGATTCAAACGTAACTAGCTTCACGCATGGAGATTGATGGTGACAACGAGCAGATAGATCTGCAGCCACCCTGCTCCATTCGTTGCAACTGATGGTCCTAGGGAGCTACAAGAGGAAGAAATGACTCAAATCGACCGCCGGGTTAAAATCCTTCATTCCAAGTCATAGCCCGAGAGAGAGAAGAGAGGCATACCCGGGTGGTGAAGGAGTCGTCGTTGGAGGATGAACCGGTGGAGAGGTCATTAACCGCTGGAGAGGTCATTGAAGAAGACCATGGCGACCCCGGCGGTAGGATGCGAGACGGCGAGAGCGAGGAAGCGGCTATAGCTTAGGAAGGAAGGAAGAAGGAAACAAGGGAAATGTGACTTGTGGTCGGGGAGAAAAGGGGGTGGGGAAGGGGGGCGGGGGTAGATATTTTGGCAGTAGGCCAAAAAATTTGAAATGTGGAGGGAAACTTTGTGCGCAGTGCCGCCAGACACCATTCACTTTGAACGATTGTGTGCATCGCAAATGATTCTTCTGCTTTACGCGCATGGGATGAGTTTGATAATTCAAATTTTGGTGGAAATTTCCCTGGGTACTGTCCTCATCCATGTCATTGCATAATTTAACATCGCTTGCTAATTTGGGCACACAAAAGAGCGTACAGCACATAGACCACACTTACTGAATCGAGCAATTTTAGTATTTAAACAGAGCCAGTTGACCTAAACATTGCTCTAACAAAAGACCAGCATTAAAAACAAAGACTAAGTATGCATAATTTTAACAAAGCCGCCGCCGCGCCGGCCAATGCATCGTTGGTGTGAGATGAGACGTTGATGAATTGTCTTGGAGACATGCCGCCGTTGGTGGACTCCGCGTCCCCCCTCCTGAAGTCGACCACATCCTCGTCCTCGGCGCCACCCTCAAGGTTGTAGTACTCGTAGTAGTGGCTGCGCCAGAGCTCGCGTTGGTACTCCACCACCGATTCCTCGATGGAAAGACTCTTCTCTACCTCGACCTCGGCCACGCGCAACTCCTCCTCCCGGTGCTCCTTGATCTCTGCCGCCTCCTGCATCTCTAGCTCCCGCTCGGCGATCTCATGAGGAAGCAGGTGCTCCATGGCCACCGCCGTTTTTTTGGACCTGGGTTGCATGCTGGATTCCGAGGTGGCCTGGAATATCTTGGCATGTGCGTCCTCGATCTTGGCGTGGATGGCCTCAACCTGGGCCAGGGCGACATCGGCGGCACGGATGGTAGCTCGAGCGCTCTCGGTGTTTGCAGCCACCGTCGCAGCAGCTGCTGCAGCTGTCTCGGCTACTGCAGCTGCCTTGTCGGCTACCGAAACGCCCTCTCGGCGGATCCAGCCACGCTCAATGCGAATGCGGCGGCACTCTCGGCGTAGGCGGCCGCGCTCTTGGCACAGGCGGCGGCGCTCGGGGAGGAAGCCGCCACCGTACGGGCCTTCATGAAGCGTTTCCATGGTGTCATCTTTGCAAGAAGGGGTCGCGGGAATGGGGATCGGGATTCGGGGATTCGAGGGTTGCCGGCACTAGAGCAGACAAGCCTGCGAAGCTTAAGGAGGAAGACTTTAATAGACCCACGAATTTTCATCGCAAACGGTTCGTACAAAAAACTGTGTGTGATGTTGTTGATATTTTTTATTAGCTGTGAAAGACGAATTTGGAGTAAAGTGGCAACGGATGGTGTTTTAAATGTATGAGAAAATTTGTAGTACTAATACAACTGTCATGTCAAATTTTTGAAAATTTCAAGGGTCATTTGACCTTTTAAGACATTTAAGTCATTTTCTAGCCATTTAATGACCGTAATTCAAATTTGAACTACATGTACATGCAACAGCTAACCATAATGGTTTGAAAAGTCATATTTGTGTACTTGTGCGTGAGTTAATTCCATGTGCAGTAAATTGGAAGGAATTTTCAAACATATTGGTCTTACGGCTATGACACAATTAAGCATGGAGTGCCATGGCATTTAAATTCCAAAAAAAAAGATCAGAAACACATGAAACCTTGCTTGATGTAATGTCATGCCACCAAGATGATGTGGTAAAAAAATTGGCATCTTTGACGAAAGTTTGGACACACACCCCTCACAAACCGAAGCAACTCACTAGAAGGCTCGTGGTTCCGAGAGAGAACAATACATGTTTGATGACGAACGGGCGATAGCTTCCTCTTACGGGCTTCGAAAATTTTCTACAGTTAACGTGCACTAATACAACTGTCGTGTCAAAATTTGGAAAATTTCAGGGGTCATTTGACCTTTTAAAGACATTTGAGTGATTTTCTAGCCATTTAATGACCGTAATCCAAATTTGAACTACATCTACATGCAACGGCTAACCATAACGGTTTGAAAAATCATACTTGTGTACTTGTGTGCAAGTTAATTCCATGTGCAGTAAATTGGAAGGAATTTTCAAACATATTGGTCTCACGCCCTGGACACATGCATGGAGTGCCATGGCATTTAAATTCCAAAAAATTAAGAAAAGATCAGAAACACATGAAACCTTGCTTGATGTAATGTCATGCCACCAAGATGATGTGGTTAAAAAAATTGGCATGTTTGACGAAAGTTTGGACACACACCCCTCACAAACCGGAGCAACTCACTAGAAGGCTCGTGGTTCCGAGAGGGAACAATGCATGTTTGATGACGAACGGGAGATAGCGTCCCCTTACGGCCTTCAAATTTTTTCTACATTTAACGTGCACTAATACAACTGTCATGTGAAAATTTGGAAAATTCTAGGGGTCATTTGACCTTTAAAAGACATTTAAGTGATTTTCTAGCCATTTAATGACAGTAATTCAAATTTGAACTACATCTACATGCAACAGCTAACCATAACGGTTTCAAAAATCATATTTGTGTACTTGTGTGCGAGTTAATTCCATGTGCAGTAAATTAGAAGGAATTTTCAAACATAGTGGTGTCACGGCATGGGCACATGCATGGAGTGCCATGGCATTTAAATTCCAAAAAAATAAAAAATGATCAAAAAACATGAAACCTTGCTTGATGTAATGTCATGCCACCAAGATGATGTGGTATAAAAATTGGCCCGTTTGACGAAAGTTTGGACACACACCCCTCACAAACCGGAGCAACTCACTAGAAGGCTCGTGGTTTCGAGAGGGAACAATGCATGTTTGATGACGAACATGAGATAGCTTCCTCTTATGGCCTTCAAATTTTTTCTACATTTAACGTGCACTAATACAACTTTCATGTGAAAATTTGGAAAATTATAGGTGTCATTTGACCTTTAAAAGACATTTAAGTGATTTTCTAGCCATTTAATGACCGTAATTCAAATTTGAACTACATATACATGCAACGGCTAACCATAACGGTTTGAAAAATCATATTTTTGTGTACTTGTGTGCGATTTAATTCCATGTGCAGTAAATTGGAAGGAATTTTCAAACATATTGGTGTCATGGCCTGGACACACATGCATGGAGCGCCATGGCATTCAAATTCCAAAAAATTAAAAAAATGATCCGAAACACATGAAACCTTGCTTGGCATAATGTCATGCCACCAAGATGATGTGGTAAAAAAAGTGGCCTATTTGACAAAAGTTTGGACACACACCCCTCACAAACCGGAGCAACTCACTAGAAGGCTCATGGTTTCGAGAGGGAACAATGCATGTTTGCTGATGAATGGGTGATAGATTCCTCTTATGGGCTTCAAAAAAATTCTACAGTTAACGTGCACTAATACAACTATCATGTCAAAAATTGGAAAATTTCAGGGGTCATTTGACCTTTTTAAGACATTTAAGTTATTTTCTAGCCATTTAATGACCGTAATCCAAATTTGAACTACATCTACATGCAGCGGCAAACCATAACAGTTTGAAAAAAAATATGTGTGTACTTGTGTGCGAGTTAATTCCATGTGTAGTAAATTGGAACGAATTTTCAAACATATTGGTGTCACGGCTTGGACACATGCATGGAGTGCCATGGCATTTAAATTCCAAAAAATTAAAAAATCATTAGACGATGTAAATATCTGGTGTTCAAAAAAGAAAATGTAAAGATCTGGCAAGACAACCGCCCCCCACACGATTGACACTCTATTTCACGCCTCGAGGTTTGAAGGTGAGTGGCGTGGGTTATTAATCAGACACGGTTCTGTATTGGAAACTGTGAGCTATTAAGTTCACACATGGATTTTGCTGCGGGAATCATGTGTAATTGAAACTACAGTACTCGTAAATTCCGGCGACCGGCGTGTGTACTTTTCCTGTCGATCTAGATTCTGGCCGCCAATAAACACCACCTTGCTCATGGCATCCCGCCTGCATTCTCATCTACATCCTTACCTTGGTCGCTCTCTCTCTCTCTCTCAAATCTCGGCCATGGCACCACCGATCTGCCCACACACCGACGAGGAGGTGCCATCCCCCGAGGACGCTCAGTCGAAGAGCAGCGACGAGGAGGACCCTACGCGCCGCCGGACGAGGTTGCGCCGGACCCCCCAACTTTGTAGTGGTTTTGGGGCCAGTACAATCATTGTCTGTGGAAGTCGCTATGGCCGGCTGAGAAAGCCAGGCAAGTGGCGTTCAAGAAGGAGATGGTGGAGGAGGAAGCCAGGTACCAGGCGGACTGTGAAGCCCGTGATGCCGCCTGGAAAAAGGAGGCGGTGGAGCTTTGGGGGCGGGCGTGTCGTCATGCGGAGGAGGTGTACAAAGACGGGTACTTCGCGAGGAAGGTCAAAGGGGCTAGGCGCCTCATCGCTATGTGGAGGTGGGCCAATAAGCTCCAGCGTGCCACCGACGAGGAGCTCTGGTGGGCGCCCAATGAAATGGCAAGATCATTCGCGCTCGTCCGCCAGCAAGAGGCAGATCGGTACGTCAAGCGCTGCGAGGCGGAGGAGGCGGGGTACTGCCTCCGTGCTGGGAAGACGCCGTGCACCAGGGAGCTGCTGGCGAGGGGCTGCCGAAATAGTGCCCCCAGGAGGGATTGTTAGTTTTAGTATTGTTCGTTTTCAATTTTATGCATTGTACCTAGTAGTTAAGTATCATCACGTATATGTGATGATATTATATATATTCTGTGATGAACTAATGAACAATTAATATATATTATGAATTCCATTTTCTATCTATTTTTGTATACTAATTTCTATCTAGCTGTTATCATCCACATATACAGAATGGAAAGCATATATACACACATTGAAACAGAACATATAAGAACGGAAAACAGAGTACACACATTGAAACAGAGCAATAAACAGAGCAATATTATGATTGCTGTGAATACATAGCGATCCACGTCGAAACGACTCAACAAAATAAAATGCGTCCATGAGACCATGACCAGCAGCCCTTGCCTACGGTACCTCTTGGCTCTGCCTGAACTCGTGCAGGCGTTCGTCTAAGCGGTCGACACACTTGCGGTACATCTGGAGCGCGATCTCGAGCTCCAAGTTGGCTATTTCATCGGAGATCACCAGGTCGAGGATGCGACGGCCATGTTCCTCTGCTGCACCCAGGTGGACACCTGGGCCAAGGAGTTGGTCGAGCCTAGCGACTAGCGCGTTGGCATCGAGCGGGCCGCGGACAAGGCGAACGGTGTGACCCATGCGAATGGCGCGGCGGGCATCTGGTGCAAGTACGGCGCGGCCAGCCTCTGGTGCAAGTACGGCGCAGAGGACCTCTGCCCACTCCTGGCGAGGAATGGGGGTACTAACGGGACGTGTACCCAGCTGCGACGCCCTGTCGACAGCAGGCAAGCGCCGATGGATCCACTCTTGCTGTGCAGCGCGCCGCGCCTCTCGCTCTGCGGCACTCCAACGGTCTTGCCATGCGGCGAGCCGTAGCCTATCAATGCGGACGCGCCTAGCTTGCTCTGCGGTGCGCCATCGATCTTGTTGTGCGGCGAGCTACAGCCTCTTGGTGCCGACATGCCTATCTTAATCCGCGGCGCTGAAGCGCCATGCGCCAAGGGTCTGCTCAACCCTGGCGATGACGCGCATCATGGCGTCGTCCATCGTGTTGCCGGGTAGCGCCTCAGCCTCGACGGGCCGTGGCACCTTCTCGTTTTCCTTGTCGACGAGGTTGATGGCAGAGGCGACGCTTTGGTGGGTTGCATGCTTGGAAAAGGTGGATGTGCTACAGGCTGCGCTTGTTGCCTCCTTGCGTCGCGCGCCGCCTAGGTTTATGTGCAGTATCACTGGGTGGCGGGAAACCGATGAGGAAATGGCGGGAAATGGTGGCGTGTTCATAAAACTCCATCAATTAATGGAAACTTAGCATAGAAGGAACATCGAGCTAGCACAAGAAGTAGATGATGATCAGATGATCGTTTATCCTAGTTAATTATGCATGTAATAGTTTACTTTGGTGTGTGGAAATGTCATGTGTGTACTAGCCACCTATGTAATTGGATGTTTGCCGCGTATTACACACATCTTGTTTATGTGAAACGTTTCTATTCTCTTGGTTCAACACAAACAGTTTATCGGAATGAACTATATGCCCTCCATTGCACACACCTTGATCTGGCTAAATCATTTCTGTTGTGTTGCCTAATAAAAAACAGTTCTTCTGAGTGAACCGTATGCCGTATATCGCACACACCTTGATCTGGCCAACCATTTCTTTTGTGTTGCCTAATCACAAACAGTTCATCCGAGTGAACTATATGCCGTATATCACACACACCTTCATCTGGCTGCCCGTTTCTGTTGTTCCGCATCATCACAAACAGTTTATCCGAGTGAACTGTATGTCGTATATCACATACGCCTTCATCTGGCTGCCCGTTTCTTTTGTTCTACCTCATCACAAATAGTTAATTCAACTGAACCGTATGCCCCGCATCGCACACGCATTTAAAATCTGAATCGTGTTTGATGTATCCTTCATCGCAAATGTTTTGCATCTTTTTTGACGGTTTTTTTACATCACCATCTGCGATTAATGCATCGCACATAGTTTCGTCATAGGGTCTCTGATCGTAGTGTCGCGTTAGCAGCATCCTGCAGTAGTGACTAGATGCATAGGATAATTTTTTGGTGAAATTTCAATTTCAATCGATTCCAGTTCCAAGATCCAATATCATTGCATAGCCTATACCATGCCAATGCTTTTCCCTTCAAAGATAAAGGGAAAACATTCTTCTTAGCTTCATCTCCGGGCAAACCTGCAAGCTTAAATAATCCAGAAATTTCATCCACATATATCAAGTGCATATCAGGATGTTTGGTTCCATCTCCTACATAAGGATTAATTAGCATATGTTCTATCATACCCGAAGGAATTTCATAACCAATATTTTCAGTAGGTGCAGTAGGTTGAGGGGTAGTTAATTGTGGTTCCGGTCGAGGTGAAGATACCCCGAACAAACCCCTCAAAGGATGATTCTCCATAGTAACAAGTGACAATAAATTTCAGCACTTAGTAATATTTTTTGCTTACCAATTTCCACTTACCAAGAGCACTTCACTCCCCGGCAACGGCACCAGAAAAGAGACTTGATGACCCACAAGTATAGGGGATCAATCATAGTCCTTTCGATAAGTAAGAGTGTTGAACCCATCGAGGAGCAGAAGGAAATGACAAGTGGTTTTCAGCAAGGTATTTTCTGCAAGCACTGAAATAGTAGGTAACAGATAGTTTGATAGCAAGATAATTTGTAATGAGGAAGTAACGGTAAAAGTAAATAATATGCAACAAGGTAGCCCAATCCTTTTGTGGCAAAGGACAGGCCAAAATGGTCTCTTATGATAAGCAAAGCGTTCTTGAGGGTACACGGGAATTTCATCATGTTGGTTTGATTTGTGTTCGCTACTTTGATAATTTGATATGTGGGTGGACCGGTGCTTAGGTGTTGTTCTTACTTGAACAAACCTCCTACTTATGATTAACCCCCTCGCAAGCATCCGCAACTATGAGAAAAGTATTAAGATAAAATCTAACCATAGCATTAAAGTTTTGTATCCAAATCGGTCCCTTAGGAAGTAGCGCATAAACTAGGGTTTAAGCTTCTGTCACTCTAGCAACCCATCATCTAATAACTACTCCACAATGCATTCCCTTAGGCCCAAATATGGTGAAGTGCCATGTAGTCGACGTTCACATGACACCACTAAGGGAATCACAACATACATATCATCAAAATATCGAACACATATCAAGTTCACATGATTACTTGCAACATGACTTCTCCCGTGACCTCAAGAACAAAAGTAACTACTCACAAATAATAATCATGCTCAAGATCAGAGGGGTATTAAATAGCATAATGGATCTGAACGTATGATCTTCCACCAAATAAACCATATAGTAATCAACTGAAAGATGTAATCAACACTACTAGTCACCCACAAGTACCAATCTAAGGTTCCGGTACAAAGATTGAACACAAGAGATGAACTAGGGTTTGAGAGGAGATGGTGCTATTGAAGATGTTGATGGAGATGGCCCTCCCAAAGATGGGAGAGTTGTTGGTAATAACGATGGCGATGATTTCCCCCTCCGGGAGGGAAGTTCCCCCGGCGGAATCGCTCCGCCGGAGGGCAAAAGTGCTCCTGCCCAAGTTCCACCTCGAGACGGCGGTGCTTCATCCCAAAAGCCTCTCCTTATTTTTTTCTAGGTCAAAATAACTTATATACTAGAAGAGGGGCACCGGAGGTGTGCCGAGGAGGGCACAACCCACCAGGGCGCGCCTGGGCTCCCTGGCGCGCCCAGGTGGGTTGTGCCCACCTGGTGCGCCCCCTCTGGTAGTTATTTGCTCCAATATTCTTCATGTATTGCAAAACGATTCTCCGTAAATTTTTAGCTCATTTGGAGATGTGCAGAATAGGTAACTCTGACGTAGCTTTTTTAGGTCTAGAATTCCAGCTGCCGGTATTCTCCATCTTTATGTAAACCTTAAATATTATGAGAGAAATGGCATTAGAATTACTCCTAAAAGCATTATTATTCATAAAACATTATAAATAACAGTAGGAAAACATGATGCAAAATGGACGTATGAAAACCTCACAAATTAGTCACCAAATAAACTGAAATCCGTTCCAATGCATCACATCAAGTTGTCCACTTCTCATTCCTGATTGATACTAGAGATGTGGAAGACTTATAATCATCATCTAAAAGCAAAGATGTGTAGCACACAAGGGTGTATAACCATACTAGCAAACTCATCAAGATCATTATGGACTATTCATCAAACCATCCATGACTCAATGGATAAGACTCTTCCCTCTTCACCAAAAGGTATGATAGTACTTTTAATACTCGAACAAAATGAACTCTTTTAAACAAAGTTGAACTGAAAATAATAATGATAAGGGAAACAAGAAAGGGCTTCAAAATCCCCCCAAGCTTAACATGCTAACACTACAAAAAAACACACATCCGTGACATTTTGGGCCGAACGAATTTTTTTCTGTCATGCTTATGACACTTCTATGACGATAATTGTGACAAAACCCGGTATCATCATAGATGTGGTGGGCTCCTACTTCTATGACAAAAAATCATGACAGAAAATGGGCTTTTCATCCTGGGCGGGCCAGAGACGCAGCTGCATGACATTCTTTGGGCCGTCCATGACGGAAAAAATCATGGTAGAAGCGAGGGCGAGGAAAATATCGGGGAGTTCCCGGTTACGGTGGGTGGTCGGGGCCGAGCGATGCACGGAGGGATTACGCATTTCTCTCGTACACGGACGCACGTGGGTGCGAGGCGTTGGGCTCTAACTGAACCCGAGCGAGGCATTCACTTACTGAACTGGAGCGATTGCACTGGCTACACGTTACTGAACCCGAGCGATCGGTCGATCCATGGCTGTTAACTGAACCCAATCGAGGGATTCCTTCGCTACTACTGCTAACTGAAGCCGATCAAACCTGCTGCCTCTTGATGAACAGTGACCCTTGTTGGGGGTTGGATGAACAGTTCCCGGTGGGGGTTGGATGAACAGGACCCCGTGGTAGTAGTAGGCCGTTGCCGCTGGATGAACAGGATCTCGATCAAAGAAGCCGGTGGAGGGTGGATGAACAGGACCCCATGGAGGCTCCATGAACAGTAGCTAGTGGAGGGTTGATTAATAGGACCTCGTGGAGGGCTGGTTGAACAGTAGCCGGTGGAGGCTGGATGAACAGGACCCCCGTGGATGAACAGTAGCTTGTGGAGGCTGGAGGAAGTCGACGATGGATGAACAGTAGCAGGTGGAGGCTGGAGGAAGTTGACTGTGTGGATGAACAGTAGCAGGTGGAGGCTGCAGGAAGTCGACGGTGGATGAATCATAGTAGGTGGAGGCTAGAGCGAGACAGTAGACGGTGGATGAACAGTAGCCCGCGTAGTCCCATTTTGTGATACGCCACACCCCACCCGATGAACAGGACCCCATTTCGACCGTAGGCGCTCTAACACAAGTCTGTTTCCTTTGTTTTGCGGTACGCCGCACCCCTCCCAATCAACAGCACCCCATTTTGACCATAGGCACTCGAACAGTAGGCCGTTTCCTCTGTTCTGGGGTACGCCAGACCCTTCCTGATGAATAGGACCCCGATTCGACCGTACGCGGTCGAACAGAAGGCCGTTTTCCTCCGTTCTGTGGTACGCCAGACCCCGTTCCGGCTGTTTCGTCCAAGCCGGTTGGCTCCCGATGAACAGGACATGTTCCAACCCAGTGGCTTGGCTCTCGATGAACAGGACGCGTTCGACCCAGTGGCTTCGCTCCCGATGAACAGGACGCTGTTTCCTCAGTTCCGACCCAGCCGGTTAGCTGCCGATGAACATGACAATGTCGCTGCCGCCCGTTGACTCTTCGTGTACACGAGCCCTGGTCGTACAAATGCACGAGTAGGTGTTCGAGGCCCCGCCCGTATGTACGTACGTGGCCGTATTTTTTGGCATCTGGCTATACGTACGTGTACACGGTTTTGACTAGACTGCCTGAACTGCTACGTCGGGGGCTCTACTACTACACGTGCCGCTGCTTGCTTGGCCACGATTCATCGTTGCAGAGAGACCGATCGACCAGTATGTACGTACACATTCACGACCAGAATGACAACGCTATGTACGCTTCGACCAGGTGGGTCCCGACTATCAGGGAGGATAAGGAGGCACTTCCTTGCGTGCGAAGTTATTGATGGTGGGTCCCAGTGGTCACGGGGAGAATCATTTTTTTGGCCGTAATATTGATGCACTTCCTTGCGTGCGAAGATGTAGCAGGTAGGTCCCAGCGGTCAGGGGGAAATGTTTTTTCGCAAAATACAGAGTCCCTTCGGTGGGTCCCCGCTGTCAGGTGGAGGAATAATTATTTTACGCGTAATAAGGAGGCACTTCCTTGCTGCGGCTGTGGACCCAGCTGTCAGCCTCTCCATGTACAGTCCTCTTCTGATGGAAGTCATTCCTTGACCATGTTGACCACGCCATGCTGAGAGCACCAAGGCGGTGGACGATGGCGAGGCCTAGGAAGGGGACGACATGGAGCCGGGGAAGACGCGGCAGTGGATGCCCACGTGGAGAGGAGTACGAGGGTTGACTGGTTCGGCTGCGGTGTGAGGCTGCCGTCGTCGCAGAATAACACGGGTTGTGGGTGAGTAGAGGGATGGCCTGGCCAGCAGTGGGAGTAGGGTGGGGCGGTGAGGCCTGCGCAGCAGCACAACCAGCCACTGGAGGCAGGAGCAGGAGGTCTCGCCGGCGCTGGTTTGGGCGGCTGATGCAAGAAGAGCAGCGATTGAAGAAGCAGCAGGACCGTTCGATTAAAATCCAATGGTCACTGCTGCTTGAATCATTTGTTGACTAAGTTGACAAAGCCCTGCATACGCGTTAACTTAGTAGGCCCACAGGTCAGCCTCCGAACCGGTGCGCCCCAGATGTCAGTGGGAGGAATCATTTTTTTCACTTAATAAGGAGGCAGTTGCTTGCATGCGGCCATGGACCATGGGGGTCCCTATTGTCAGCCTCTCCATGTACATCCCTATTTCGATGGCTGTCGTTTGTTGAATGTTGAGCACGCCGCGCCTAGAGCACCAACGCGGTGGACGACGGTGAGGCCTAGGAATGGAATGACCCGGAGCCGGTGAAGACACAGCAGTGGATGCCCACACTGAGGAGAGTATGACGGTTGACTGATTCGGCTGCGGCGTGAGGCTGCCGTCACCGGAGAATAACAGGAGGTGCGGGTGGGTAGAGGGATGGCCAGGCCAGCGGAGGGAGTAGGGTGGGCCGGTGAAGCCTGTGCGGCATCATAGCCGGCCACAAGAGGAGGGAGCGGGCAGTCCCGCCGGCGCTGGTTTAGGCAGCTGGAGCAGGAAGATCAGAGATTGAAGAAGCACGTCGGCCGTTGGATGGACATCCAACAATCACTGCTGCTAGAATCATGTGTTGACTGACAAAGCCTTGCGTAAACAAGTCAGCCTCGAAATCTGTGGCGTGTACAGCCCATTTGCTATTATTTTTATAATTTACAGCCCATTTGCTAATTCATATGGAATTTATTGCAGCCCATTTTCCATTTTTAGAATTGCTGCCACTTTTCTGGTCAGTGCCAGGGTTAAAAATTTGAACTAAAAAATATGCAAAATTTTAAAAATTCGCATATTTTTGCTGGGGAACAAAATATTCTTAATCCAAAAATTAGTAGCCATACTAAAACAAATTTAAAAATAAAGTAGTACTATGTCATGTTAAAATCCAATGAAATATAAAATATCAGTGAAGAACAAAAACAAAAAACAAAACTAATTACCCATTTGCTATATTTTTTTTGGAATTTGCAACCCCTTTCATATTACTTTTAAGATATACTGCCCATACTCTTTGGCCAGGCCGGAATGCATCCATCCTCGACTTGAAAGATTTGCAGCCCAGTAAGTCGGCGAAAACAAATAGGCCTAGCTTCGGTATTCTTCAAAAGGAAATAGTGGGCTACCTATTTTCCCAAAGAAAAAACTGCTGGGCTGGTCATATTGTTAAACGGGCCACAAAGACCGCACAACCTAGTTTATAGCCAGCTCCTCTGAACAAATCCTCAAAAAAAAAATTGTGCAATTTTGTCGTTAATTGACTATACGTTGACAATGATGTGGGTCCCGGATATTAGCAGGGTGGATTGATACGTCCATTTTGCATCATGCTTTTATATCAATATTTATTGCATTATGGGCTGTTATTACACATTATATCACAATACTTATGCCTTTTCTCTCTTATTTTACAAGGTTTACATGAAGAGGGAGAATGCCGGCAGCTGGGCTGGAAAAGGAGCAAATATTAGAGACCTATTCTGCACAACTTCAAAAGTCCTGAACTTTCACGGAGAGTCATTTTGGAATTAATAAAAAAATATTGGGCAAAGAAAGCACCAGAGGGGGGCCACCTGCCATCCACAAGGGTGGAGGGCGCGCCCTCCGATCTTGTGGGCCACCTGGCAGGCCCCCGATGCCCATCTTCTGCTATATGATGTCTTTTGCCCTGGAAAAAATAAGGAGGAAGATTTCGGGATGAAGCGGCACCGTCTCGAGGCGGAACTTAGGCAGAACCAAT
Source organism: Thinopyrum elongatum (assembly GCA_011799875.1). Classification (NCBI taxonomy): domain Eukaryota; kingdom Viridiplantae; phylum Streptophyta; class Magnoliopsida; order Poales; family Poaceae; genus Thinopyrum; species Thinopyrum elongatum. The sequence goes on from CM022301.1 coordinate 124,781,278, forward strand.
CTAGGGCTTCGGCGGAGCTGTTCTGCTGGAGAAACTTCTATCCGGGAGGGGGAAATCGAAGCCATCGTCATCACCAACAATCCTCTCATCGAGAGGGTGTCAATCTCCATCAACATCTTCACTAGCACCATCTCCTCTCAAACCCTAGTTCATCTCTTGTATCCAATCTTTGTCTCAGAACCTCAGATTGGTACCTGTGGGTTGCTAGTAGTGTTGATTACTCCTTGTAGTTGACGCTAGTTGGTTTATTCGGTGGAAGATCATATGTTCAGATCCTTAATGATAATTAATACTCCTATGATTATGAACATGAATATTCTTTGTGAGTAGTTCGTTTGTTCTAGAGGACATGGGAGAAGTCTTGTTATAAGTAATCATGTGAATTTGGTATTCGTTCAATATTTTGATGAGATGTATGTTGTCTTTCCTCTAGTGGTGTTATGTGAACGTCGACTACATGACACTTCACCATGATCGGGGGCCTAGGGGAAGGCATTGGGAAGTAATAAGTAGATGATGGGTTGCTAGAGTGACAGAAGCTTAAACCCTAGTTTATGCGTTGCTTCGTAAGGGGCTGATTTGGATTCATATGTTTCATGCTATGGTTAGATTTATCTTAATTCTTGTTTAATAGTTGCGGATGCTTGTGAGAGGGGTTAATCATAAGTGGGAGGCTTGTCCAAGGAAGGGCAGCACCCAAGCACCGGTCCACCCACATATCAAATTATCAAAGTAACGAACGCGAATCATATGAGCATGATGAAAACTAGCTTGACAACAATTCCCATGTGTCCTCGGGAGCGCTTTGCTTTATATAAGAGTTCGTCTAGGCTTGTCCTTTGCTATAAAAAGGATTGGGCCACCTTGCTGCACCTTAGTTACTTTTGTTACTTGTTACCCGTTACGAATTATCTTATCACACAACTATCCGTTACCGATAATTTCAGTGCTTGCAGAGAATACCTTGCTGAAAACCGCTTGTCATTTCCTTCTGCTCCTCGTTGGGTTCGACACTCTTACTTATCGAAAGGACTACGATAGATCCCCTATACTTGTGGGTCATCAAGACTCTTTTCTGGCGCCGTTGCCGGGGCGTGAAGCGCCTTTGGTAAGTGATTTTTGGTATGCTGAAATTTACTGTCACTTGTTACTATGGAAAGTAATCCTTTGAGGGGCTTGTTCGGGGTATCTTCACCCCGACCGGAAGATCAAAGAGTTGCCCCTCAACCTACTGCACCTAGTGAAAATATTTATTATGAAATTCCTTTGGGTATGATAGAGAAACTGCTAGCTCATCCTTATACAGGAGATTTAACACTACATCCTGATATGCATCTAATCTATGTGGATGAAGTTTGTGGATTATTTAAGCTTGCAGGTTTGCCCGAGGATGATGTCAAGAAGAAGGTCTTCCCTTTATCTTTGAAGGAGAAGGCATTGACATGGTATAGGCTATGTGATGATATTGGATCATGGAACTACAACCGATTGAAATCAGAATTTCATCAGAAGTTTTATCCTATGCATCTGGTTCATCGTGATCGGAATTATATATATAATTTTTGGCCTCGTGAAGGAGAAAGTATCACTCAAGCTTGGGGGAGACTTAAGTCAATGTTATATTCATGCCCCAATCATGAGCTCTCAAGAGAAATTATTATTCATAATTTTTATGCTCGGCTTTCTCATAATGATCGATCCATGCTCGATACTTCTTGTACTGGTTCTTTTATGAAGAAGACTATTGAATTCAAATGGGATTTATTGGAAAGAATTAAACGTAACTCTGAAGATTGGGAACTCGATGATGGTAAGGAGTCAGGTATAAACCTTAAGTTTGATTGTGTTAAATCTTTTATGGATACCGATGTTTTTCGTGATTTTAGCACTAAATATGGACTTGACTCTGAGATAGTAGCTTCTTTCTGTGAATATTTTGCTACTCATGTTCATCTCCCTAAGGAGAAGTGGTTTAAATATCATCCTCCCATTGAAGTTAAAGTAGTGGAACCTATTAAAGTTGAAGAAGAAATTATTACTTATAATGTTGATCCTATTGTTCCTACTGCTTATATTGAGAAACCACCTTTTCCTGTTAGAATAAAGGATCATGCTAAAGCTTCAACTGTGGTTCGTAAGAGTTATGCTAGAACACCTACACCCCCTGAACAAATTAAAGTTGAACCTAGTATTGCTATGGTTAAAGATCTCTTGGTTGATAATATTGATGGGCATGTTATTTATTTCTGTCATGAATCTGCTAGAATTGCTAAACCTGACAGTAAAGATAAACATAGACCCATTGTTGGCATGCCTGTTGTTTTAGTTAAAATAGGAGATCATTGTTATCATGGCTTATGTGATGTGGGTGCTAGTGTGAGTGCAATTCCGTTTACTTTATATAAAGAAATTATGAATGATATTGCACCTGCTGAGATAGAAGATATTGATGTTACTATTAAGCTTCCAATGGAGATACTATTTCACCAATTGGGATTGTTAGAGATGTTGAAGTCTTGTGTGGGAACATAAAATACCCTACTGATTTTCTTGTTCTTGCTTCCCCACAAGATGACTTTTGTCCCATTATATTTGGTAGACCTTTCTTGAATGTTGTTAATGCTAAGATAGATTGTGAGAAATATATTGTTACTGTCGGTTTAGGGGATATGTCTCATGATTTTAATTTCTCTAAATTTCGTAGACAACCCCATGATAAAGAATTGCCTAGTAAGGATGAAATTATTGGTCTTGCTTCTATTGCCATGCCTCCTACTGATCCTTTAGAACAATATTTGCTAGACCATGAAAATGATATGTTTATGAATGAAAGAAGGGAAATAGATGAAATATTCTTTAATCAAGGGCCTATTTTGAAACACAACTTGCCTGTTGAAATCCTTGGGGATCCTCCTCCACCCAAGGGAGATCCCGTGTTTGAGCTTAAACAATTACCTGATACTTTGAAATATGCTTATCTTGATGAAAAGAAGATATATGCTGTTATTATTAGTGCTAACCTTTCAAAGCATGAAGAAAAGAAATTATTAAAAACTCTGAAGAAGCACCGTGCCGCTATTGGATATACTCTTGATGATCTTAAGGGCATTAGTCCCACTCTATGTCAGCACAAAATTAATTTGGAGCCTGATGCTAAACCAGTTGTTGATCACCAACGACGGTTAAATCCTAAGATGAAAGAAGTGGTAAGAAATGAAATACTAAAGATTCTGGAGGTATGTATAATTTATCCTATTGTTGATAGTAAGTGGGTAATTCCTGTTCATTGTGTCCCTAAGAAGGGAGGTATTACTGTCGTTCCTAATGATAAGAATGAATTGATTCCACAAAGAATTGTTACATGTTATAGAATGGTAATTGATTTTCATAAATTAAATAAAGCTACTAGAAAAGATCATTACCCTCTACCTTTTATTGATCAAGTGCTAGAAAGACTATCCAAACATAGACATTTTTGCTTTCTAGATGGTTATTCGGGTTTTTCTCAAATACCTATGTTAAAAGATGATCAGGAAAAGACCATGTTTACTTGCCCTTTCGGTACCTTTGCTTATAGACGTATGCCTTTTGGTTTATGCAATGCACCTGCTACCTTTCAAAGATGTATGACTGCTATATTCTCTGATTTTTGTGAAAAGATTGTTGAGGTTTTCATGGATGATTTCTCCGTTTACGGAACTTCTTTTGATGATTGCTTAAGCAACCTTGATCGAGTTTTGCAGAGATGTGAAGAAACTAATCTTGTCTTGAATTGGGAGAAGTGCCACTTTATGGTTAATGAACGTATTGTCTTGGGGCATAAAATTTCTGAAAGAGGTATTGAAGTTGATAAAGCTAAAGTAGATGCTATTGAAAAGATGCCGTGTCCTAAAGATATCAAAGGTATAAGAAGTTTCCTTGGTCATGCTGGTTTCTATAGGAGGTTTATTAAAAACTTCTCTAAAATTTCTAGGCCTCTCACTATTCTCTTGCAAAAAGATGTTCCTTTTGTTTTTGATGATGATTGTGTAGAAGCATTTGAAATACTTCAGAAAGCCTTGATTTTTGCACCTATTGTTCAGCCACCTGATTGGAATTTACCCTTTGAAATTATGTGTGATGCTAGTGATTATGCTGTTGGTGCTGTTCTAGGGCAAAGAGTTGATAAGAAATTGAATGTTATTCATTATGCTAGTAAAACTCTAGACAGTGCCCAGAGAAATTATGCTACTACTGAAAAAGAATTTTTAGCAGTTGTCTTTGCTTGTGATAAGTTCAGGTCTTAAATTGTTGATTCCAAAGTAACTGTTCACACTGATCATGCTGCTATTAAATATCTTATGGAAAAGAAAGATGATAAAGCTAGACTTATTAGATGGGTTCTTGTTACAAGAATTTGATTTGCATATTATTGATAGAAAGGGAGCTGAGAACCCCGTTGCAAACAACTTGTCTAGGTTAGAAAATGTTCTTGATGACCCATTGCCTATTGATGATAGCTTTCCTCATGAACAATTAGCTATCATAAATGCTTCTCGTAATACTCCATGGTATGCTGATTATGCTAATTACATTGTCGCTAAATTTATACCACCTAGTTTCACATACCAGCAAAAGAAAAAGTTTTTCTATGATTTAAGACATTACTTTTGGGATGGCCCACACCTTTATAAAGAAGGAGTAGACGGTGTTATTAGACGTTGTGTACCTGAGCATGAACAGGAACAGATCCTACGCAAGTGCCACTCCGAGTCTTACGGAGGACACCACGCTGGAGATAGAACTGCACATAAGGTATTGCAATCCGGTTTTTATTGGCCTACTCTCTTCAAGGATGCTCGTAAGTTTGTCTTGTCTTGTGATGAATGCGAGAGAATTGGTAATATTAGTAGACGTCAGAAAATGCCTATGAATTATTCACTTGTTATTGAACCATTTGATGTTTGGGGCTTTGATTATATGGGACCTTTTCCTTCCTCTAATGGGTATACACATATTTTAGTTGCTATTGATTACGTTACTAAGTGGGTAGAAGCTATTCCAACTAGTAGTGCTGATCATAACACTTCTATTAAAATGCTTAAAGAAGTTATTTTTCCAAGGTTTGGAGTCCCTAGATATTTGATGACTGATGGTGGTTCACATTTTATTCATGGTGCTTTCCGTAAATTGCTTGCTAAGTATGATGTTAACCATAGAATTGCATCTCCATATCATCCTCAGTCTAGTGGTCAAATAGAATTGAGCAATAGAGAGATTAAATTGATTTTGCGAAAGACTGTTAATAGATCTAGAAAGAATTGGTCTAAGAAACTCGATGATGCATTATGGGCTTATAGAACTGCTTATAAAAACCCTATGGGTATATATCCATATAAAATGGTTTATGGAAAGGCTTGTCACTTACCTCTTGAACTAGAACACAAAGCTTATTGGGCAATCAAAGAGCTCAACTATGATTTCAAACTTGCCGGTGAGAAAAGGTTATTTGACATAAGCTCTCTTGATGAATGGAGAACCCAAGCCTATGAGAATGCCAAGTTGTTTAAATAAAAAGTTAAAAGATGGCTTGACAAAAGGATACAAAAGCGTGAGTTTAATGTAGGTGATCATGTTTTGCTATACAACTCTCATTTAAGATTTTTTGCAGGAAAGCTTCTCCAAATGGGAAGGTCCTTACATTATCGAGGAGGTCTATCGTTCTGGTGCCATAAAAATCAACAACGCCAAAGGTACAAACCCGAAGGTGGTAAACAGTCAAAGAATCAAACATTATATCTCAGGTACTCCCATAAATGTTGAGACCAATATAATTGACACCGTAACACCGGAGGAGTACATAAGGGACACTTTCCAGAATGTTACAGACTTCGAAAAGGAATAGGTATGTGGTACGGTAAATAAACCGACTCCAAAACATTTCCAATGATAATTTTTCTCCATTTTGGAATATTTAAAAAATTAGGAAAATTAAAAGTAGTCCGAAAGAAACACGAGGCGACCACAAGGGTGGAGGGCGCGCCCTACCCCCCTGGGCGCGCCCCCCTACCTTGTGGCCACCTCGTGTGCCCTCCGGACTTCGTTTTCTTGCACAATACTTCTTTTGGTCGGTAAAAATTCATTATATAATCTCCCGAAGGTTTTGACCACCGTACCACGGCAAAATCCCCCGTTTTAGTTTTGAGCTATTTTCTACCAGAGTTTTCAAGGCCAGGCATCATGTCGTCCTCCTCCTCCAACAATGCGGACGGCGATGCTTGGTTGATGCAGATGGAACTTAGAAGGGAGAATGCCGAGGGAGCCACGATGGAGGAGGAGGAAGGAGATTCACTTGAGGAACAACCTCCGGCATCGGAGAGAGGTACTCTGGCGGGCATCTCCACTATTCTGGATCCCCATCAAGCAATAGGGACAACAAACAACCATGAAGACCAAGAGGTTCGAGAAGGGCTTCCCCCTAGGAGGCCCTTACACATGTTACATCAGAACAACTTTTATAATTTGGTTCATAATTACGGAGTGGAGAACACCCCTCGTACACATATACCCTCCAATTGGGACATATCCCGTCCAACTGAAAGCAATGCAGGAAAAGGTTCTTGGTGGCCTGAAAATAAGCATCTTTTGGAGGAAATCCAGAAGAATACAAATATGCTCCAACGTGTGCTCCAAGAACTGCAAGTCCTGAAAGGTGCCTTAATGAAGCTAACGGATACTTCAACAACTTCATCATCACCACCTCCGAACAAAGAGACATAAATACATGGGTATGGGCACTCCCCTTGGTAACTGCCAAGCTTGGGGGAGGTGCCCCGGTATCGTATCACCATCACACCTTTACTTTTATCGTTTTTCTTAGTTCAATCCGTTTGGTTATATGTTGATCTAGTAGAATAAAGTTTTAGTATGATCTAGCTTTGAGTTTTGCTTTATGTTCCCTCTTTGTAATCGAGTCCATGAGTTATATATAATAAAGAGTAGTTTTGAGTTAAGGGCTTTGCTCTCTTGCTATGATCTTGAGGGAATAAATAAAAGAAAGGAATAAAAAGATCATATATTGATCTTATGGAGAGTAATGACTTCACATATAAAGAGTATGATGAATAAATTTGTTGAGAGTTGACGAACATAGTTTTAGTCATTGTTGCAATTAATAGGAAGTAATAAAGAAAGAGAGGTTTCACATATAAATATACTATCTTGGACATCTTTTGTAATTGTGAGCACTCATTAAAATATGACATGCTAAAAGGTTGATGTTGGACAAGGAAGACAACATAATGGGTTATGTTTTCTTATATCCGAATAGAAGTTATATTGTCATGGATCCTCCAACATGTTGAGCTTGCCTTTCCCTCTCATGCTAGCCAAATCCTTTGCACCAAGTAGAGATACTACTTGTGCATCCAAACATCCTTAAACCCAGTTTTGCCATGAGAGTCCACCATACCTACCTATGGATTGAGTAAGATCCTTCAAGTAAGTTGTCATCAGTGCAAGCAATAAAAATTGCTCTCTAAATATGTATGATCTATTAGTGTGAAGAAAATAAGCTTTATACGAACTTGTGATATGAAAGAAATAAAAGCGACGGACTGCATAATAAAAGTCTTTATCACAAGCGGCAATATAAAGTGACATTCTTTTGCATTAAGATTTTGTGCATCCAACTATAAAAAGCATGACAACCTCTGCTTCCCTCTGTGAAGGGCCTATCTTTTACTATTATCTTCTATCCTTATACAAGAGTCATGGTGATCTTCACCTTTCCTTTTTACACTTTTTCCTTTGGCAAGCACTATGTGTTGGAGAAAGATCCAGATATATATATCCACTCGGATTTTGGTTATCATAAAGTATTATTGTTGACATTACCCTTGAGGTAAATGGTTGGGAGGTGAAACTATAAGCCCCTATCTTTCTCTGTGTCCGATGGAAGCTTTGAACCCATAAGTATCGCGTGAGTGTTAGCAATTGTGAAAGACTAAATGAGAGTTGAGTATGTGGACTTGCTGAAAAGCTCTTATATTGACTCTTTCCGATCTTATGACAAATTGCAATTGCCTCAATGACTGAGATCATAGTTTGTTAGTTTTCAATAAAGTTTCTAATTCATACTTTACTTTGTGAATGAATTGTTACTTTAGCATAAGAAAATTATATGACGTTATATGTTGCTGTTCTAAAGATGATCATGATGCCCTCATGTCCGTATTTTATTTTATCGACACCTCTATCTCTAAACATGTGGACATATTTTTCGATTTCGGCTTTCGCTTGAGGACAAGCGAGGTCTAAGCTTGGGGGAGTTGATACGTCCATTTTGCATCATGCTTTTATATCAATATTTATTGCATTATGGGCTATTATTACATATTATATCACAATACTTATGCCTTTTCTCTCTTATTTTACAAGGTTTACATGAAGAGGGAGAATGCCGGCAGCTGGAATTCTGGGTTGGAAAAGGAGCAAATATTAGAGACCTATTCTGCACAACTCCAAAAGTCCTGAAACTTCACGGAGAGTCATTTTGGAATTAATAAAAAATATTGAGCGAAGAAAGCACCAGAGGGGGGCCACCTGCCATCCACAAGGGTGGAGGGCGCGCCCTCCGGTCTTGTGGGCCGCCTGGCAGGCCCCCGACACCCATCTTCTGCTATATGATGCCTTTTGCCCTAGAAAAAATAAGGGGAAGCTTTCAGGATGAAGCACCGTCGTCTTGAGGCGGAACTTGGGCAGAACCAATCTAGGGCTCCGGCGGAGCTGTTTTGCCGGAGAAAGTTCCCTCTGGGAGGGGGAAATCGAAGCCATCGTCATCACCAACGATCCTCTCATCGAGAGGGGGTCAATCTGCATCAACATCTTCACCAGCACCTTCTCCTCTCAAATCCTAGTTCATCTCTTGTATCCGATCTTTGTCTCAGAACGTCAGATTGGTACCTGTGGGTTGCTAGTAGAGTTGATTACTCCTTGTAGTTGATGCTAGTTGGTTTATTCGGTGGAAGATCATATGTTCAGATCCTTAATGATAATTAATACTCCTCTGATTAAGAACATGAATATGCTTTGTGAGTAGTTACATTTGTTCCTGAGGACATGGGAGAAGTCTTGTTATAAGTAATCATGTGAATTTGGTATTCGTTCGATATTTTGATGAGATGTATGTTGTCTTTCCTCTAGTGGTGTTATGTGAATGTCAACTACATGACACTACATCATGATGTGGGCCTAGGGGAAGGCATTGGGAAGTAGTAAGTAGATGATGGGTTGCTAGAGTGACAAAAGCTTAAACCCTAGTTTATGCGTTGCTTCGTAAGGGGCTGATTTGGATCCATATGTTTCATGCTATGGTTAGATTTATCTTAATTCTTCTTTCGTAGTTGCGGATGCTTGCGAGAGGGGTTAATCATAAGTGGGAGTCTTGTCCAAGGATGGGCAGCACCCAAGCACCGGTCCACCAGCATATCAAATTATCAAAGTAACGAACGCGAATCATATGAGCATGATGAAAACTAGCTTGACAACAATTCCCATGTGTCCTCGGGAGCGCTTTGCTTTATATAAGAGTTCGTCCAGGCTTGTCCTTTGCTATAAAAAGGATTGGGCCACCTTGTTGCACCTTAGTTACTTTTGTTACTTGTTACCCGTTATGAATTATCTTATCACACAACTATCTGTTACCGATAATTTCAGTGCTTGTAGAGAATACCTTGCTGAAAACTGCTTGTCATTTCCTTCTGCTCCTCGTTGGGTTCGACACTCTTACTTATCGAAAGGACTACGATAGATCCCCTATACTTGTGGGTCATCATGGATTAGAGTAGAAAAATGAGGGGTGCATCTGAGTAGTAAAAGAGGCGCTTGCTTGTGTTCGGGAGTGGACCTGGTGGGTCCGTACTGTCATACTAACAACTACAGTCCTCTCCTGATTCACTATGTTGACAGGGCTGGACGGCGGCACCGCGGCGAGCACAACAAGGCGGAGGACGACGGCGAGGCCTCGGACAGGAATGAACAGGAGCCAGGGAACATGCGGCAGTATGACCATAGGCGGAGGGGAGTACGAGGGTTCACTGGTTCTGGTGCGGGGTAGGCTGCCATCACCGGAGATGAATAGGATGTCGGGGGGAGTAAAGGGATGGCCTGGCTAGGATTTTAGGGTACGACAGGGCGGCAATGCATGCACGGCAGCGCAACCAGCCGTAGAAGGCGGGAACAGGCGCTCCCGCCGGCGCAGGTTTGGTTTTGGCGACTGGACCGGCCAGACCCAAAAACTCATTATGCTGGATTATAATAATTAATTTTATATGGCTAAAACTTATTGTAAAATGCTGCAGAGCACCTTTTTCTTCTTGAGGTTTTTTTTAGACAATTTTCTTCTTGAGGTGTGAAGCCGAGCACATTCAGAAGCCCTGAGATAAAGTGGTGTCACCAATGTGTTGGGCTGGGTTGGGCATTCTTCTCGAAAAATAATAATGGACCAGAACTATTTACGACGTTGACTACGATTTGCATGGGTCCCCTGGTTGCAGGAAGAAAATGGTGGGAGAAAAAGATTGGTCGCTATATTTTCCTAAGAATAATATCGACTGAATGTAACGACACTCTCATAGGAAATAATATCCTCCTGTTAAAATTTGACTTTTCAAATCATAAATTTAAAGAACTGGTGCATGAGCATTTAGCTTTATTTATTTACTTATTTATGTTTAGGGGACCATGAGCATGTACCTGGGCCGAATTCATGTGAGAGCCTCCATTCCAGTTAATTATGGGCTCCTCTATTGGGCCTTCATCAGTGGGCTGCATGTTATCGACAAGTGGAAAATGTGTTCCATAGCAAAAATAGTATGCGCTATGTACGGGGCACTAAAGGATCGGACCATGCAACGACTTCCAAAACATTGTGTTTGTCATTCTAACAACACATTTATTCAAGCAACAGACGAAATATACTACTGATTGTACATTGAAAATAGCAGCAGCAGCAACCAGGGATGGGTGTGCGACAGAACCAGTAAGCAGGCCGGAAGAGTAAAGACGCAGCTCTCTCTTCCAAACCAAACATCAGCCAACATTACAAAAGGGATACCAAAAAAGAACAAGTGTATGCATCAAACTAAATAAAGATCCTACTACACCAAGTGTACGCATCTAACTAACTAGCTCAGTTAGACGTTACTATTTATTTAGCTGTGGAGATTGGCTAACGGCTTGAACCAGATGGGTGCCTGACGGGGGAAACTCCAGCCAATAGGTCAAACTCTGATACTTGTGACCCCCTCTCCTACTTTGGGCTGCAGAGCGTGGCGGCACATATCAGGGTATGGTGCATGGAGAGACACATGGTACGCTGTGTACACACAGTTTGCTTGATGAACGAAACCGCGCTGCCATCATGATCCTTGCCGTCAGTTATCTCCTGGTTAATCGGATAATTCAGTCTGAGGAATAGAGAGCGTGTACCAAGGCTACTTACCAGCCTCCAGTCAAAAATTCCTGAAGGCCCAGAGAAGCTGGGATCCTGCTCAAAGACCATGCAGTGACTGCGATTGTATTCCACGAAACAACACGTCCGGTACATGCGAACAATCATCAATCGTTCGCCGTTGTCTGATCGAGCCAGGAACCACCTGCAACTGCCATGCCGCTTTTCTTTGAAAGGTTCTGGGATTAGGAAGGGTAGGGACACCAGGCGGCCTACAACATCATATCAAGTTGGAGTCAAATAAAAAAGGGCTCGTACTGTAGTCAATCTTAAGAACAACATGTTATGAGCATGAATATTTTTTCAGTAAATGCTGATAGTAATATAAGCAAGCCATCATGATATCATAGGAAAGTAACATACTACTATAACAGCCTTTTGTAGTGATGACTGGAGTAGGCCAGCAATACGTCCAGCCATAGAAGGAGTCCACAGCGTAAATGAAGCCCTTGTGTTCAATGGCATCAGAGAACCATGGAGGATGGATGATCCTGTGATGGACGTGCAGATTTATCCACATACCATAGTGACCTGTCAGATAGGCGAGACAGCGGTTGAAGAATATAATTAGCCTGAAGTCTTTATAATTCGCAGATCTTGTGGGCACTTGGCAGATTACAACCTTGAGCAAATCAAACTTGGTATCATGTTGGCTACTGTAAGATTCTGAGTATTCTGGGTCGCGGTGCTAAAGCAGTGCAGTGTTAATCGAAGGAAGGGGGATCAATCACCGGGTGTAGACCTCCATGAGCATCCAGCTGCCACGACCGTCGACAAGCACCATCCAAGACGTGTTCATGCTGACCCAGTACATACCGTTAATGTAGTTGAGGGTGACGGGGATCGGATCGCAGTCGAGGGGGTTGATGCTCGCCACCCTATGATCGTTATGCTGCGTGACATGCTGTTTCTGAAGATCGGGCGGCATCAACAAGCAGGGAGCTGGCTTAAAAAGCTCCGGCCTGAGGGCTTTGAGTAAACGGTACAGCCCCGACGAGCACGCGGCGAGCGGCATGGTACTGAGATTGTCCACACGCAAAACAATGAGCTTGATTACCTCTGTGGGGAGCGAATTCCAGCCACTCTTTCGGCGGATGCTGCTCGGTTCTGCCATTGTTAGTGCTTGGGTTTCGGAAGAGGGGGGAGGCGCCTAGCGGGGAAGGAAGATTGGACGATTATGTGCGGACAAGGATGGAGAAGCGAATACGTGCTGTGGGAAGTGGACAGGTGATGATGACAACAGCATGCTGCTTGACTTACGAGACACATCCCAGCAGCGTAGGGTCATATCGATGCCGGACAACTTGCTTGAGTGATCACAGTACTAGTACAATAAACTACAGTACCTACTACTATGTCCTAGTTTGCATTTAGTGGAGTAGGACTCTACTCTACTACTAGCACCGGAGGAGTAGTATATTCTAAAATAGTTACAAACTTCAATGCCCGAGCATGGAATGACTACGAACCGCCATCGGTGCTAACTCCAATCCCCAGCAAACATTCGCTGGGAGACATGGCAGTTGCAAACGCCCGCGACGCAGTTACAGTACGTGTGTAAGGGAGGCGGTTTTGTCAAATACTATGGCTTAAAAACAGGCCACCGTCAGATGGAAATCTGATTGTTATGTGGGATTCGCCAGGATTGGGCTCGTGGCGAACAATCACCAGATATCATTACTAAAAAAATGTTAAAACACCCGGAGCTATAACTTGCACCGGCTGACCACTAACAATGATACTAACATAGTTGTAAAATGGTCAAAGATCGTGTCTACGTGGTGTTTGGAAATATATGCAAACTAGCAAGATGCCCGTGCATTGCACGGAACACCAAGATGCATTTTTTTGCAAGACACCTGTTGTGATTGACCCATGCAGGAGTAATCCCATGTGTAAAAACTAATGATATCTCAAGAATTTCATCAGAAAATGGTATCTCGAGAATTTCATCGAAAAAATGATATCTTGAGAAAGATGAGAGATAAGGTGAGGAGGAGTGGGGCATGGTGGTGACTGGTGGTCGGACTGGGCGGAGGCATGGGGATGGACGGCGCCGGCAGCGGCCACCATGCCGGATTGTTCTAGAGACTTCCTTTTTTAATTGCTCAGCAATGAGGTTGTGGGAGATAAGGATGAACGAGGCAAGGCCTTATTTGCAAATGTGGAGAGGGGTGTGGGTATCTTTTTACAAAATTGCCATAGTTTCCTTCCTATCCGTCAGATATAGATCGGACAGCCTATATTGCAGGATGGCAGGCACACCATCATCACCAACTCTGTTTTTAGTCTAGGGAGTACTAGTAAGGACACCATCTACTGCTTCATGTGCTACTCCTGCGCTCCATTCGGCGGGCGCAACGTCCCCTACAGCCACTCCCTCCTGCACTCCATTCAGCGGGCGCAACGTCCCTACAGCCACTCCCGTTTCATGGACGGCCTGGTCGATGCCTGCAAAGTGTCCTGCGTCTATAAGAGTTTCGGCTGTGAGAGGTACATCGACCAACACTCGCTGGCGGAGCATAGTTCCAGATGCGCGCACGTGCCCTGCTACTGCTATGAGTGCACGCCGCCGTTTGAGGGCTTGTCGGCGAGCCTCGTGCATCACCTCACGGCACAGTCCATCAATCACTAATGGCCCACGGCGGTGAACATCAAGTACGAGACGTGCTACCCGTTCGCCGTGCCGGAGTCGCTGGAGGATCACCGCCGCCTGCTAGTCGCGGAGGAGGACGACAGCATCTTCCTCTTGGCCGTGGGCACCGGCAAGGCCCGCGCAGGCCGCCGCCCCATCTCTGTAGTGTGCGTCAGGGGCAACGCCGCTGACGCTCACATGAGGCCGTTGTACAGGTGCGTGCTCACTGTTACTGCCCCTCCGAAGTACGAGGGCGCCCACGCCACCTCCCTCACACTGACTGGGACTGTGCCGAGCTGCTCCGTTCCCAGCAATGTGGACATGGAAGACGCCTGGTATGATTTTCACCCAAGATGATGCACGGGGACTCCAAGGAGGTTCACCTGGTCATATGCATTACCAAGTTAACTATTCATCATTAGTCTTCGCTCAATGTAAGCCGTTGTCTAAGCATGTGGAGACTTCTTATTTATATAGTATACAACCTTCCATGCATGATCTTGCTCTATTAGAGTATCGCGCTTGAATAAAAATGTATCCATTTATGATTTAGTCTAGAATCTTCCATGTATGCTTTTGCTCCATTAGAGTTCTCGCTTGCCATTTATGAGATTAATTGAGAATTTTTACTACAGTAATGGTGAAAGACTTATGATGAACCATTTCTTACATCTCCTCTGCCCCCTTCCAAGTCATCCTGATTTACATTCATGGTGGTCTAGAAAAAATAAAAAAAATCAATACTCAAAAACTAATTCTTAAAGATCATTTCTTGCAAAGCACAATAAGTGTTATTTCTTCACAAGTTTTGGATGCATGTTGAACAGTTGAACGCTTTTGTTTGCAAAAGATACTTTTTTATCAATTTAGCCTACATTTTCTATTCATCTAGATGTTTGTGAGCTATAGAGAAGAAATAATATCCGAAGAAACCTATCGATACTCGTTACACATGAGATGACCCCCACATACTTTGCAAAATAAACAACTCCCCAATCAATGCATTGCACTGTTCCGTGCAACGCACGGGCACCTTACTATATATAGTACGACCATAAATTTAACCAACATTATATATAGTACGATAAATGCTCATGCATGTCACCAAAAATTATATCATTGAAAACTATGTTCAAATACGAATCCAACGATATAGTTTTTGTTGACATGCACTAACATTTTGTCAGTTAAATCTTCAGTCAAATTACATGGTGGACTAATAAACCACGACAGAGGTAGTACTAGTGTAGAGGGCGGCGCTGCAAGGGAGTCTCACCCCGCTCGTGGCGCGGCAGTAAAGCCGTCATATCACAAAACCCCACCACTCCCAGTAATAAGTGGCCTGGTAAAATAAACGGACAAGCAACCATCACATCCCTCTCTCTTTTTTGCATTTCATCTCTTTGCATTTACTTTGTCCGGTTCATCTCGCACACTCGATCCCTAGCTACTACTCCTAGTATCCCTAGCTACTACTCCTAGGGCCAGTTCTTTTGGCGGCTTAAAAAATAAGCCGTCTCTTCCCCAGCTTTTCCCATAAGACTAGTCAAAGTGGAGAGTAACATAAGGCGCCTCACTCATTCATTTGGGCTTCTAAACTACTACCTCCGTCCTGGTTTATTAGTCACCATTGTAATTTCTGCTCAATTTTAACCAAAGATTTAACTGATAAAATGTTAGTGCATGTCAACAAAAGTTATATAATTTTTGGTGACATGCATAAACATTTCATTAGTTAAATTTATGGTCAAAATTTGACACAGATTACAATGGGGACCAATAAACCAGGACGGAGGTAGTAGTTATGGGATTACTAATCTAGAAGCCTAAAAGAACTTGCGGCTGGTACTCCTAGTAGTAGTACTCAAGTTGGAATTCCAATTGCACGGCACAACTTGTTAGGCAAAAAATTCGATACAGGGTGTACGAAGCGGTTTGGGAATTTGCATGCCTTCCCGACCAGTGAGATACTCCGTACGAAGTACGATAGAGAAATAACAACAGAGAAGGAAGCTAAAAGTAAACAATCAAACGAGCATTTTTGCATTTCTTTTGCATTGAATCGTTTCACAAGCTTGACTAGTGCGGTTTTTCTACTTTTACAAAAATTGCATCGTAATGTTAAAACGTGCATTTGCACGTACATAAGTAATAGTTGTAGCACAGTCTGCAAGCATATATAGAGAGAGACGTGTAGTGTGATATATAGTTAAGTTTGTGCTATATGCACGTACTTACAAAATGTTTACGGATACACACGGTTTCCAAACTTTTCCTTTTACATACTTAATTAAGGACGCTGATAATTCCCGAACGTTCGGGGTTTATCATTTGCATCCCAAAACTAATGAGATCGCCTTACGAAACTAAATTATTCCTAATAAAGGCCACGACGCTCGCTGGAGCGCTTGTGGCGCGCCACGAGTGCCCTTGTACGCGGCCGTTTCCCAACGCACCGACACAACGCCTCTTCCTCAGCCTCACAACTCGCGAGGTGCTGATTGGCGGCTTGCCGACGAGCGAGTGCGATCTCACCGGTGTGGTGATCCGGCGCCAACAGGTACTCCTCCTCGCTGGAAGTGTGCACCCGGTCCACGTACCGCCAAGCGTAGATGAGGCGCTTGGGCCCGACTGCACTCAGGGCTTTGGCACGGGCGTCCTTCGCCACCCTCACGGCCCTCGCACGAGCCTTCTGCCAAAGAGCCAGTTGCCTGACTCTCTCAGATGCGACATATGCCTGCCAGGCAGCATGCCTCGCGGCGCGCTTCTCTTCCTCGGCCTTCTTCTCCGCCTCTATTTTGGCGCGCTCTATCAGAGGCAAAGCCTCCCACAAGGCGACCTCCATTTCTTTCCAAAGGTCCTCATGGCTGGGGGGCTCGGCGGGCCGCGCGACATTCTCCTCGTAGCGGGGAGCCGACACGTCTTCCGACGCGTGTGCTGGCGAGTTGGGAACACCGGTGCGACCACCTCGACGCGTCGCGGCGAGGAGCGGAACACCGACGCATCCTCCTCGACTAGTGGCGGCGAGGAACGGAACGGTGACGCGCGACCCTCCACACGGTGCAGTTACCAGCGCCTAGGGCTTGGGAGGGGCGATGCCATGGTGGTCGACATGAGAGGGAGGGGGAGGAGATAGCGATGAACATGAGCGTTCTTCCAAATGCCGTGGGAGGCGCAGTATTTATAGCGAGCAATGGCACACCTACGTAAAATATGTTGCGTGATTTACATAACAGCTACGTGGGCATATTTGTTGGAGTAAATTACGGGGGAGGGAAGGGGTGGAAATATTGCTGGTCACAACGGATTGGACGAGCGTGGGGGGAGGAGAGTCATGCATGCAGATTTTTTCCACACGGGGTGGAGTGGTGGGACTGCCGGAGGGACAAGGAGAGTCTAGCAGGCAGATTTTTTTTCACTCATGGAGAGGAAAAGATTTGGAGACGAACGGGCTTCCTGCAGGTATGGGGAACGATGCATAATAAGTCATCTTACATGCAATGAACTGACCATTGCATGCCGGGCTAGGTATAGTCTCAAGTCATTAAAAAATACATGCCCCACACATGTTCAGATTTTAAGGTGCACTAAATTATTGCATGCGATGATTAAGGCTGGCCATAGTGGTGGTATCTTATCTGGTATCATGCACACGGGAATAGCAAACATGCTGATGTGGCAAAGAATTAAAGAAGAGAGGGGGGTTAGAGTAACATAGGTAGATACTTTCCACTATGAGTAGCCTAAAGAGAATATTGACTAATGCATGTAAAAATCTTTGTCATTTACTAGTGTTCATGCATGCATGCAATGCGATAATGCATTGGTAAACACATTTTTTTGTGAAGAACGAGAGCATTAATTGAGTACTTTTGTAGACTACAAAAACTATTCCACCGCCTCTATCTTGGTAAGAGTAGGTGAATTTTTTGAATCGAGCCCTTTAAACTAGAAGGGAGGTAGTAGTACTCTAATAGCTAACCTTGTTGTGATGACTAGATAGGACATGGCACGCACCTGGACGGAGGAACTAGTCTGCATTGTGCATATAAGTTTTGTCTGAAGTCAATGTACCTCTACTTTGACCAAACTTATAGAAAAATGTATCAACATTCACAATGTCAAATCAATATTTTTATACTCATTATGAAATGTAGTTTCATAAAATATATATTTGGTATTGTAGATATTGGTATTTTTAGTATCAATTTGGTCAAACTTTGCAAACTTTGACTTGACACAAATCTTACGCGGAGTAAAAAGGACTAGAGGGAGTATCATGCATGCGGAGTAGGAAAAAAATTGCTCATTTATAGCCGTCCGAAGTCTGAAAGGGCGCGACCGCGCGAGAGAGGCGAAGGTCCGATTTGAGTACAAAAATATTGATGAGTGCGCGTATGGGAGCTTATTTAGTTTTATATATGGTTGGTCAAACTTAAAAGAACACCGTACTAGTACACGTAAACATTAGACTGAGGCAGCGCTTATACTACCACATTAGTCAGCACAACATCGATACGGAATCCTATCCAAGCGCGTGCACTGCGGCCGCGCGGTCGTTCGAATGGTGCGTCACCGTGTCGCGCTCGAAGGACATCCACCGAACCTTTTTGTGTGTGTGAAAACAATCCCCGAATATTACTCTACTTTTTTTCCTGGAAAAGTTCTTCACGCTACAATATTTCCATATATTTGAATTTAGCTTTAGTTCGTGCTTATTTGGATTTGGACGTTTTAGGTGCGCCCTAGACATTTTTTTAATACTGATTCTGTGTGTGTGACTGAGAGAGAACGCGTGTATGTGTCCATATGTGTGTTGTGGCGGAAGGGCAATGTGGAGACGGTGTGCTTGTGATAGAGACATAGAGAGGTGTGAATGTGCAAATGATCATGCATGAGTGAGACATAGAGAGATGCCGATATGTTGTGTATACATGAGGGAACGGTCTTCTATTTGTACTTGTGTGTGTGTGTGTGTGAGAGAGAGAGAGGAGCATCCGTAACACAACAACCATCTCTCTCGATTCGTCCGTCCCTCGCACGATCGCATGTAACACATGCATCAATGCACACATTTTGACACCCTCACCTGGCCCCTGCCCGCCTCAAGGCCCGCACATCGCTCTCTATCTCGCACGCACAATCTCTTCATGAAAACCCTATTTAGCATGTAGTTTTTCGTCACATACACACACATTCTCTCCATAGGTTTGATTTCTCTCAATATCTGACACACACACACACACACTGCACACACACACTCCCCCTCCCCCGAGCACACAATTCATCCCCATCCAAGATTACATGGCGACCACTCTCGCTTGTGCTTCTCTGCACCCCAGCATGCACACCACTGACGGTGTCCTGGACTAGGGGGTACTCACCATGTCGTCTCCTGACCAGTGGGTTGGGCCGAGGACCCCCATGGCAGTTCACTAATGGGCCAGTTCGGACAGCCGATGACATATACGAGGAAGATTCCACAAGACTTGGTGATCAAGACAAGGACTCCTCTCCACCAACGTAGCCGACTAGGACCCTTGTTATCCTAGGCCTCCGGTACATTATATAAGCCGAGGCCAGGCTCGTTGATAGATAGATTATCATGACATTACTCATCATACCCCTTGGGTTTAGACCACAACATATGATCTCGAGATAGATCAACTCTGTACCTTGATACTTCATCAATATAAACGAGAGCAGGACGTAGGGTTTTACCTCCATAGAGAGGGCCCGAACCTGGGTAAAACACCGTGTTCATCGTCTCTGTTACCATCGATCCTAGATCCACAGCTCGGGACCCCCTACCCCGAGGTCTGCCGGTTTTGACACCGACAATGGTGCTTTCATTGAGAGTTCCGTTGTGTGATCGGCAATGGATCAATGGCTCGCCTACAAGATCAACTGCGACGTCGGCAAATTCACCGCCAGCTCGATTGGTCACCTTAGTTCGACCGAGGACTGCGCTCCACCTCATATTGTCATGATCGGACGAGGGCCTTCATCAACATCAACTCCGATCTCTATCAAGATCGTGGAGGAATCATCCATATAGCTCGGGGGCCCAACTTCAACATTGTCCTCGAGTGACCATGCTGTTTTTCTATACAGCGGATTCGTATTCGCGGTGGCCGCTTCCTCGAGTGTCTCTTTGACGATTTCTTTGGTGGCATCGTGCGGAATTGTGTATATAACAACCCTGTAAAATTTCGTCGTATTCCGATGGAGGAATCTCCGGCGATCTATGATATACCGGACCCAGTCAAATCTGGACGGGAATCTGGATGAGTTTAGGGCGTAGAGTCCAGCATCTAGCTCGGATGTCCTTTGGAAGATCCAACCATTGATCGACTGCGGAATTCCTGTATCTACCACCTCTCAAAATTTCAGCTCGATCCGACCGTTCAAACTCCGGGAAACCTCTGATGAGCGCATCAATTTTCTGCACGAATACGAATCCGACCCGAGTTCATATTTCTTCATGAACGGGATATTGGACAACCTTTTTGGAGGAATCTCTTTCTAGGGTATTGTGTTTTGTTTCCGAACACATGCTCACAAATTTTGCTCCTTTTCGGAGGTAACCTTCACCGTTGCGCCAGTGTCAAACCAGCCTGACAACGTTGTTGCACGGCTGCCGACCTACGCCAGACGGGTCGTCGCTTCATCGAGCTGAACTCAAACTCTTCGGATCATTATCTCGGCAAGCCGAACAAGAGTTTGGCATCATGATGGGTAAATCATCACCAACATTGTCGCCCCACGAATTATACAGAACGGGCACACCGGCGTCGCCACACTATTGCTTCTTCAAGCCTGGATGTGACCTCTGCGTCCGAAGATCGGGAGTCAATTCCGGCCGGACTCGCCTCTCTTATCCTGTATCCAGCTTCAATCCTGGATGCGACTTCGGCGTCCGAACATCAGGAGTCAACCCTGGCCGGACTCGCCCCTCGCACCATAGTACCGGAGGACGATTCTGAAGAAATCCCAAATAATAATCCGGCTGACCAAGCCGATGTCCACCACGCCGACTTGCTTCGACACCTCGGCCGGCATGGGGCTACAAACGTCATACTACCGACCTGCCCCGTCACCTCGGCTAGACCGGGGGCTTCTCCATCTCTTCATCAACCTACTCCGGTGACTTCGGCGTCACCAGCCGACCAGCTTCGTCACGTTAGCTGGACTGGGGGCTTCGCCTCACCACATCGACCGTGCGGCATCACCACCTCATCAAGCCAAACTCCTCGCTCGGTTACCTCGGGCTTGGGGGCTGGAACCTTGGCTAGGCTGTGGACTACGTCTTTGTCCCGCCACGAGCTCAGACCTCGTCAACAATACCGAGCACATCAACCAGCTAAGTCGTCTCCATGCTCAGTTTTTTCTTTAAAAAAATTTATCTTATTTTATTTCTTGTTCGTGTTGAACCAAACATTATATTTGTGTTAAACAAAAAAGTTGTTCGTTCAAACGTTGATTGTTAAACACTTCTTTTTTCTGCCGAGCTCTTCGTCACCTCGGTCATGAGGGTTTTTCTCACCTCGGCTGGACTTGGGGGCTTCGCCTCACCGCATCGACCGTACGGCGTCGCCACTTCATCAAGCCGAGCTCTTCGCTCGGGCACCTCGAAATCGGCTTGGGGGCTGGGACCTCGACCCGCTGCAAGCTCGGCCCACGTCATCAATGCCGAACACATTAACCAGCTAAGTCACTTTCATGCTCAAAGTTTTTAAACTTTTAATTTGTGTTCGGTTTGACCATGCTCGCATACGTTGTTTGAAACTCTACCCATGTTAACTGAGGGCTCTTAAAATTTATATGAGCCATTTTATAATAAATGTGTTTTCTTCTCAGTCATTGCAAAGTCTTTTTCTACTACTCCTTTCTCGACTCGAGTGTGTGGTCAATAGCCGGATAGCCTGGCTTCTCTCTAAAGCCGCTCGAGTTTAGTTCGCTAAACTGGCCTGAGAAGCACTTCGCCTTCGGGATAGGAGGTTGAAGCCGAAGGCTGACCCGCTTGAAGTCTTGAGATCGGATGTGTTAAGTTAAAACACGACGGAAGCACAAACTAATTTTAAGACCAATGTTCGGATTGGCACCAAAAACTTGATTTAGTTCGGACGTAAAGTTTTTACTGAAGTTTTTTGGTTTTCCAAGCCTATTGCACTTTAACCTATTTGTATGTTTCCAGCATAAGTCTCGCAATGCAACGCCGGACACCTTTAGAGATTCGGCAAAAACATTCTCGGATATTGCTATATATGCATCAGTATCGAACTGTGTCTTCGGTCAATAGTTGGGTTGCCCGGCTCCTGTGCTTGCCTCCTATGTTCCGCTTTATTCGGCTAGGTGTGCAAAGGGAGAACCACTGCAATTGTGCTTCCAGCTCGAATGGTTAAGCACCTCAGTGGAGAAAGCCGAAAACTGACTGTCACAATGGGCGTAAACTGGTCAGCGATCCGATGACGGTGTCACACTATAGATCGATACCGATTACCCCGTGTTAAACGATGGGCCTTTCATAATATTGGCCGAAGTGTTAATGGCTAGACTTCGGTCGATGCCGAACACTAACCGGGGGCTCGTAGCTAGCTTTCCCAGTTTAAAGCTCCTATGACTAAGTGAAAGTTATAAAGCCCGCATATCTGATTGCCTCGTTTCCGCTAACACAACCACCTTCGGGCACCGAGACGTCGGCTAAGGGTTGTTTTGTTATTGCGAAAACACCCTGCGTAGCATCTACAAGGGGGTGGAAGCCAATGATGGGCCACTTTCAACTGATAAACGGTCGCAACGGAGTCAAAATAAACATATATCATCAGTGTTTGTATTCAGTATACAAGCGCTGCCTTCCATAATTATCGTAATAAAGCCATAAATATGCATCAATTTGACTTAAGATTTTGGCCAAGCTGGGTTGCCTGGCTCCTGTGCTTACCCCTACGTTCCCGATTGTTCGGCTAAGCGGTAAAGGGAGCACCTCTGTGATCATTACTACCGGGTCGTCCGGGTTAGTACCTCAGACTGGGTGAAGCCGAAAGTTAGCCATCTTAAAGAATATAATTGGTCGGCAACGATGGAAGTGAAAATTTTGGTTCATTATGGACCACAGAGTTCGGAAACTTTCTCCCAACTAAATCCTCAGTATTTTCCTCCCACATTGATTGGAGTTGAGGTTTCATGATCATGATCAACATGACAGCCTGGGAAAAGGAACCTGTAATGGAACTATTTTTCCCAGAAGATGTTTTATAACATATCTCTCTGCGTACCTTTGTTTATAAAACCGTATGGCCGGATTGCCTTGTTTGTCATAAATCTTTGCCCTTATAAAGGCTTTATAAAGTAGGACGAACACTCTTCAGCTGCTGGCCGAAGAGGTTGAAGCCGATGGTCGGTCAACAAAGTTTTGTACAATGCGGATCCGAGCATTAGTGATGTAAAGTACTTGGATACATAGAATCATTACACATAAATTGTGATATACTCCGGACATTGATCCTTAATTCGGCCACCCGTGCCCACATTAAGGCTCGGGGGCTACTGGGCTTCGCGCTTCTCATTTACAAATGTTAAAGGGGCACATCGATCCCCTGATCTGGTGTTGCCACCCGACCATTGGCTCGGGGGCTACTGCATCGACGATTCAATGCAGACTGTTTACAAAGCGCGAAATAGTTCCCGAGGAGATTATGATCCTCAGGTTGGTCGGCCGCACCCAACCTGAGTCTCGAGGAATATGCACACCACATTTCTATTCCTAAGTATGTTACAGAGCTAGGAGTTGATCCTCAGGCCGATTTTGTGAATCGACTTGAGTCTCAGGGGCTACTGGGATCACCGGTTTTATGCCATCCTTCAGGTGCATCTCAGGTTTTAGACCGACACACACCTTGAGGGCTGCTGGCTATATATCTCGGCAGAGAATAAATTGCACCAATTGAAAATATTCACAAATATCAGCCCGCAGTCAGGGTGGTGCACCACCTCGGAAGCAGTCCGGCATAAAGCTCGAGCGCCAGTGGCTGGCTCCATAGAGGGCATTTCCGGCATTAAGCTCGGCTGAATTCGTTCAATCTTTTGACGACCGAGGTAGTTATGACACCTCGGATGCTGACCATCGTTAGAACTCGGATGTAGTCCGGCGTTGGAGCTCGGAAGCAGTCCGGCATAAAGCTTGGATTCGAATGGCTCGTTCCATAGAAGACTACTCCGGCATTTAAGCTCGGATGAACTCATTCAAATTTTCAGAGGCCAGGGTAATCTATGATACCTTGGATTCAGTTCGGCGTTGGAGCTCGGACGCAAGAGGATACCTTGAATGACGAATAGTGTTGGAGTTCGGTTGTGAAGAGGCGCCTCGGATTTAGTTCGGCCTTAGAGCTCGGATGCAAGAGGGCGCCGTCGCACGGGAAACACTTCAAACCCCAGGTGTGGCGTAAAAAGCTTACAAGGCATTGATAAAGGCCGATAACTTAAAAAGACTCCTCGGATACCCGACGTATGAACTCTTCGGATACACCTCGGCGATCCTCAAGATCGGAGATGGGAAGATTTGTTGAACCAGTTTTCAAGACCGACGACCGAAGATGAAGAACAGTTCGGAAGAATCGAGGAGCGTCCCCAACTTGAAGACCGGTTCAGGGGGCTACTAACGGTGTCCTGGACTAGGGGGTACTCACCATGTCGTCTCCCGACCAGTGGATTGGGCCGAGGACCCCCGTGGCGGTTCACTAATGGGCCAGTTTGGACAGCCGATGACATATACAAGGAAGATTCCACAAGACTTGGTGATCAAAACAAGGACTCCTCTCCACCAACGTAGTCGACTAGGACTCTTGTTATCCTAGGCCTCCGGTACATTATATAAGCCGAGGCCAGGCTCATTGATAGATAGATTATCATGACATTACTCATCATACCCCTTGGGTTTAGACCACAACATATGATCTCGAGGTAGATCAACTCTGTACCTTGATACTTCATCAATATAAACGAGAGCAGGACGTAGGGTTTTACCTCCATAGTGAGGGCCTGAACCTGGGTAAAACACTGTGTTCATCGTCTGTGTTACCATCGATCCTAGATCCATAGCTCGGGACCCCCTACCCCGAGGTCTGCCGGTTTTGACACTGACAACCACCACAATCTTCAAAGAGGGCATCGAGGAGATCGAAGACGGTGACCACACTACACTAGAGCATGCGGGGCCATTTGGAAGCAGGATGATGTGACGACGGCTGACTGACTCCTCCCCCCTCTCTCTCCCGCACAAAATTATCAATCCCTCAACCCACGAGATCCTTCCCCTCTTGTCCATGTTTTTCTAGCTCTCTCATCAAACCCGTTGTCTCTTCTCCTTCCACATGAACAAATCCGGAAGCACACGCATCTCACGTATATTACATGTCTCCATCTTTCTCACAGACCTAACTTCTTCCTCTCTCTCTCTCTCTCGTTAGGTTTGTCTCCTACTCTCTCGCCCACATACATACAATCTTTCCCGCCCTATTTGCTCCATCTTTGCAAGCTCTCTCTACATGTTTCATTCACACATTGGGATGTGTTCAAAATGTTGCTTTATAATGGATCATGTAGAGTTATTGTTGGTTTTGTTGCATCCTACAAAGTAATAACTATGAAATGCATTTAGATTTTCATTTGACTGGGATTATGTGAGTTTGAGCATATTGTGAAGTACTATAGACCTCATATACATCTTGGAATTCAACAATGATTCTAACTATTGAATTTTATAAACCATTACATTTGAAGTCAGTAGCCTAATATATTTATTTCACGATTACAACAAATGATTAATTCCACTACAAACTAAGAAAACAAATGTGTACTCCCTCCGTTTTTATTTAAGTCCGCGTATTAGCACTGGTCAAAGTCAAGTTTTGTAAACTCTCACAAAGTTTATAACAAAAAATATTAACATATACAATAACAAATAAATACCATTAGATTCATTATTGAATGTACTTTCACATCATACATATTTGTTATGGTAAATATTTATATTTTTCTATAAACTTGGTCAAACTTTAGGAAATTTGACTTCGGTCAAACCGAATATGCAAAGTTAATAAAAATGGAGGGAGTACTAGTAGTTACTAGTACTACTCGCTAGTTGCTTAGCCCAATCACCCAACACGCCAAACAGGGAGTTCAGTGTTACAAAATTTTGAGGTCGGCGGGAAAATCTCCCGCGACCCTGATTCGAGCAGTGCGAAGTTACCATCATACCCTTCGGAACAGGCCTACGGATGCTGGTGGGTAGGGGGCTGTTTTGGTAATTTCAGGTTCACCCTACCCAGCCAACCCCACCCCGGCACCCAGAGTAGTACACCTAAATACTCCCCATTTTCTATCCCCACCGCAAAATAGACTTCTCCATGGCACCGCAGCCTTCGTGCTCCTCCCCTTCTACATCAGCACACTCGTCCACCACAGCGCATCTGCCTCATCGACGACGTCGTACGCCGCACTGGAGCCAGTCCACCGTCATCGTCGTACACGGAGCCTCTTCCCCGGCACCGTCTTCCACGGTCTCGGATCTGCTTCCCGGAAGCCGACGCCAAGCGCAGAAGCACCACCATCGTGGACAATGAACTGACTCCCATTGCCAACCATGATGCACAGAGGCTGTCGCGACCATCGTACTCCTCCTCGATTGGTAATGTGCATATTGAATCTCTTAGCAGTGCATGTGCAGTTCCAATTTTGTTCATACCTACCCTTCAAATTTCCTGGTTGCTATTGTTCCGGTTAAAGTAATTGGTTATAGCTTGCATTGTCCAATAGAATATCACCTAGTAATTGTGCGTCGCTCCTGTATTGCGCTGTGCTTGGGTAGGTTCTTCATCTGCAACCAGTAGTGTGGCAAATGATGGAAAGTTTTTAGAACTAGCAAGATGCCCATGTGTTGCATGGAACATCAAGATGCATTTGTATGAGTAGTTTATCTTGTGGGAGAAAAGGATGAACGAGAGAAGGCCTTATTTGCAAATGTGGAGAGGGGTGTGGGTATCTTTTTGCAAAATTTCCATAGTTTCCTTCCTATCCGTCAGATATAAATCGGACGGCCTATATTGCAGGATGGCAGGCACACCATCATCACCAACTCTGTTTTTTATAAGAGTAGAGATAAATATAAATATAAAATAAATATATAATATAATATATATATATAAGAGTAGAGAATAGAGTAGAGATAGCAGGGACGTCGGGAAAGGATCGCGCGCGCGCGGGAAAAAGCTACCGGGCACGCGCTAGTTTTGGCGCGCGGCGTCCGGCGCGCTTTATAAAATCCAACGCCCTCCCACCGCTCTGTGCCTCGCCACCGCTCTCTCCCCGCTCTTTCTGACCTCACCGCCGCCGCGCCACCATGCCGTCGTGCCGCCAGGAAACTTGGGGCTACCGCGGCGTCCGCGCGCGCCCCTCCGGCGGCTTCTCCGCCGAGATCCGGTTCCGCGAGATGTGCCTCGGCCTCGGCACTTTCGAAACCACCCACGAGGCCGCCCGCGCGTACGACGCGGCGGCATGGCACCTCCGGCGGCCTCTTAGGGACATGAACTTCCCCAACGTGCCGACGCGGGAGCGGGCGCAGGAGCTCGCGCCTCTCCCGCGGCTTATCACCGACAAGGATCGTCACAACAACTGGAGGCGGGAGCACCGTCTCGGCATCGCCGAGATGGACGAGGAAGCCATGGCACTATGGCGCCAATGCTTCCCGCAGGACATCACCAACGAGCGCGAGTTCTACGCGCAAAGGAGGGTGGAGAGGGAGAAGAGGAGGGCGGAGCGAGCCGCCTATAGCGAGGACAGGCGTACGCAGAAGGCGGCCGCTCAATTCAACATCAAGCTAGGAGCAGCGTCGCCCTGGGACTCTGACGACGATCAGTATCTTGACGCCTACATTGAGACGTCGGAGGAGGACATCACCGAGGCGGAGTTACACGATGAGGAGTAGTTGAACTATCTATTTTTTTTATCTATCTATGCTATATCTATGCTGAGAACTATCTATGTATCTATCTATGCCAGTATCGACTCGGAGTCGAATGTGTATCGAGTCAGAGTAGAAAGGAGAAAAAATATAGTGCGTCTGCTGGAGCGGCGCGCACGCGCAATTTTTTGCAGCGGCCGCTGGAGCTAGCACTCCGCGGCCCGCAAAAACTGGCTATTCCAGCGCTGTAAATGCTTTTTTAACGCACCTTCTGTTGGAGGTGCTCTAACATGGCAGATGAGTTCTTTAATGTTGCCCACAAGATGTGTGAGTATTACTATATTTTTCTTGCCATGTTGAGATTTTAAAACTACGAGTGCGAACATGCAGAGGAGCAATGAAGACCAAACACGGGATATTAGGGACATCTTCAAGGAACGTGGCAAGTTAAAGAGAAGCTGCACCGAACCTGTAAAACGAGCTTTGGTAAGTAACACCCTTTCAATTACTTTCGTTTAGCCTCGTGTTCTTCGATGTGTATATGTTGTAATTTCTATTTCTCTTAGCCTCGTGTTCTTCGATGTGTAATAAGAAGAGTCTTAATCGTCCTAATGCTTTCGTTTTTAGCTTGATGTAGGAAGTGGGTGTTCTCACCTTGGAGTCTGTTTTTATATTTCTCCTTTTGAATTCACTTCTCCAAGTCCTGTTTATCTGGCTTCTACTAAATGGATATGGGTTGATCTGACTATTGATCTAAAAAGAAGTAACTTCATGTCAGGATGCAGTTCCTGCGAGGAGGGAAGTATGGTAAACCTCGAGATCATGTTTCCAAAATGAGGATGGATTACACACAAGGTGCCCGTTCCCTAATGATGCTGGATTAGACACAAGGTGCAAATTCCCAGATGATGCTGGATTACACACAAGCCAGGTGGAGTCGTCAATGGTTCGTGTCCTCATGGATCTAGTAAAGGCTGAAAGAAAGCGTGCAGCAGACCTTGAGAATGCAGCTGAGTTCCTGAAGAAGCAAAAAGAGCAATCAGATGCTCTCTTCTCCCAAGGCAAAGAAGAGATGGAAGAAGCCAGAAAGAAGCTAGCAGAGGCAGAGCAGGCTAGGCGTCTCCTGCTATCTAAAACTGTTGTCAATACAAATTTTCCTTCATAATAGCTAGGTTCAAATGTTTATCCAGTCAGCATGCCTGTTGTGATGTCTGTGCATCTACTGATGTGGCACAAAATAATTTTTTTTCGAGTCATGTAATAATAGCAATTACTTTCCAAACAATAACAGACGAAGAATTGCACATGGTATAGTTCGCACGCAAGCCCAACATTCCAAGTTCAACTTCCACATCAAACTCATGTTCACAGATATCTGCACATTCATAGATAATGTCCACAACCATGATTCACTTCAAAGCCAGAAAAAATGTGAGGAGAGTTATAAATAAAGAAAAATCTCTAGTTCCTACTACCAGTGTGAGCACAACAAGTCAAGACCATACATAATTAATTATATTTTGGACATTTTTTGACTAAACGCGAATAACTTCTGGAAGCAGGTATAATTTCTAATGCCAGCTGCGGCTGGGGTCCACGATGTTTTGAGCCAAACCGGGCAACACACCGGGTGTCTGCTGGCGACGCGGTGGTCGTAGCATTCATGGGTTCGGAGCGGCGGTGGCTCCCGTGGTCTACTATTCCTTGGTGTCGGCGGTGGCCGCAGACGTGTTGGCCACCTCCGCCAGCATGCCGCGGTTCCGCCAATGTTTGCGTCAGATGGTGCGGCCAACCATGGTGCACTAGACGCCATGGTCCCCTGTGTGCTGGCGTGCAACAACTAGCCACTCCTCTGCGAGCAGGCTTGGAGCATCGAGTTGATGCACCAGGGGCCAGCTTGGAGCGGCAACTTGCTCCTCCGCTTGCCCGCCTGCAGCCTCGCCCATGGTACTGATGGCTTGGGGCGGGGAGGGAGGTGGCGTAGCGAGTTGCCTGGCTCGTCGGGGCACCCAGCCGGCTTTTATGCCGGAGAACTCGTCTTCCTGCTCACCAGATGCTATGGAGAGTGTGTAGAAAATGGTGCAAGGAGGATATGGGGAGCGGCGGTGTGGTGCGGTTCTTGCCAGGCGTCTGGCCTCGTTTAAATAGCGGGCGGGCGAGAGGAGCCAACCGGCGTTGTGTTCTAAAATGCCGGCCGGTTCGTGGAAGGACGTGTTGTCGGCAGATTCAATGGAGGCAGGCGGGGCAGTCTGAAGCCGGTTGCATGCGGCGAGGAGGCGTGTTCAACCTGGCCTGCAGCGAGTGGGGTCCTCTTGTCCGGCGCGCCGGTTCAATGCCTGCACTATGAGAGGTCACGTCCGTGTCAGAGCAATCACTCCCTCCGGTCCTTTTTTGTTTGGGTATAACAAAATCTCATTTTCCATTCACATTTTACAAGTAAAATTCATGGACAAACTTTGACCCAAAATACGATGGGGACTAGTAAACCAGGACGGAGGTATTAATTATTAATTCCATTTTCGCTCCATACCAATCGTTCTAAAAACTAGTATAACGCGCCATTGGAAATCGGAACTCTTACCCCACTAAAAAAATGATATTTTAAACGTGGCTACTCGATCAGTGGCGACTGGCGAGCCACCGCCTCCAGGTCGTTCACCTGTGGTCCCGACCATCAACTCCTATGGATCAAATTATCACACGAGCTGACTATTCCTACAAAGGTGCGCTCCACCACGTACCCGATACCCGCGCATGAAGCAATCGTGCACCTAGGGTTTTAGGGTTTATTTGTTTACGGTGCCTTTATGTAACTCTCATGTGTGCGAGACAGCGAGACACCAACTGCATGCGTGCGCCTCTTCTCTTCGTATATGTACTCCACCGTTTGTCTGGTGTCCAAAGAATTATACAGTAGTAATAACTAGCAATGTGCCAATGCGTTGCCACACGTTCAAAGTAGATTAATACATATTCACCGATTTGATAGAAAAGAGTCTAGTTTTGAAATACGTATATCACTAAAAATATGTTATGTTTCACTCAAAATATATTCCTTTGGTAGTTTTGATGAGATAAGGGAGGAATGTGGTTGGTTTCAAGATTCGAGAAGTGGTATATTGTTGCAAAAAGCCCATGTGTGTGTGTGTGTGGTGTGTGTGTGAGAGAGAGGGAGAGAGGAGGAGGATGGAGTGCATGTGTGACAAAGACACAAAGAGTGTGTGTGCGAGAGGTATCACCATAAAATGAGGCGATAGTGTGTGTGTGCACGATCGAGAGGGCGTGTCTCAAGAAGGGATGAAAAATCTACATAGATACAACGAGCGCGAGAGAGACATGTACGAGATAGTGGAAGCAAGAGTGTGCGGATGTATAAACCTATCTGGAGGCTAGTCAATCAATGTTTGTGAGAGAAATATGAGTCGGGGGTGCGAAAGCGAGAGTTTTGTGTGTGTGAGATAGACGGTAGTCAGGAGGGGGAGTGGAAGCAGGAGTTGTGTGTGTGTGTGAGAGAGAGAGAGATAGAAAGGGGGAGAGTTTGTCTGATCAGTAAACAAATGAATAATGTCAGTTTTATAACTGAGATGAAGACGGAAAGGAGACCCCAACAAACATTGTGTGTGCGGGAGAGAGTAATTTTAGTGGTAGGAGTCATATCTAGAAAGATATAGGGTGCATGAGAGAACCCTAGAGAGAAAGACAAAGTGAAAGACGAGTGAGAGTGTGTGTGTGGCGGTGAAAAAGAAAGCTTAGGTACCTAGTGACACCAGAGAATGATAGATACGTGAGAGATAATGAAAACCGTGTAATGTATAATGATAGGGAGAGTGTGACACTTCCCAAGGGAGACGTCGAGAGACCATGTTTGCGAAAATAGGAGAAACATGAAGTGAGCGTGCGGGTGAGCTGGACAAAAGAGAGTGATAGCTACATGAAGGAGCACGTGAGAGAGATGGGCGTGAAAGGAGATTCAAATATTTAGTTGCGTGTATAGAAAATGTCAACATAAAAGGGATTCAAATATTTGAATTCGAGATGATGATACATGTAATTCATACTCGAACCAAAGTTGATCTATCAAACATGCATACTCATATGAATTCACGCGCATCTATGTTATTTAATAACTAGATATTACTGATCCATACATTTGAGTAGAACATAATTTGGTTTAAATTTTTTGAATTCAACCTTATGATTTTGAGATCATTGTATTTGTAAATCATATTATATATATAAAGGAGAAGAATTCTTTGTTGTGCTTTTGAAAGTATATATAAAAAAAATGATGTATATAGAATTTTATTCGATTCGAAAATGGATCCTGCCAAAAAAAAAGAATACAAAATGGATTGGAATTGAGTTGGCATGGTAAACGTGCAAGCTTTTTCTCAAAAATTTGAACGAAGCGGCCAAACTCGCAGTAACCGCCTGAAACCAAAATATGGGAGATGGAAATTACTGCCTGTCCCTGACATGCAACGCATGTCGGCTCGATTTCAATAGGTCTTGATAGGGGCAGGTTTGTAATTTCACTCAAACGTGACATAACTGCCTCTCACCCGGATTCATACACGGTGGGCGCCAAAACACAGTGTCTCCTCGGCCAAAATCGCCTCTCACCCTGATTCATACATGGTGGGCGCCAAAACAAACTCTCCTCGACCGAAATCTCCGTCGGCAAATATTTGGTGTATGCGAGATTACCGTCCTATCCCCAGCAGTCCAATATTCTTGTGATGTCTGAAATTTTAAACGGGGTATAAGTTGGTAACCTTCCCCGCATTTGAGACAAGCGCGTCCCAAAGACATGGTCCCCCCTACCTCTCTCCCTCCATTTCCCCATTCGTACTCCGCGGGCGCCAAAACACCCTCTCCACCCCAGCCTCCTCCGTCCGCCACCCCATCCATCGCCGTCCTCCTCCACCATGCCGGAGCTGATACCCCGACGCCGTCGTGCATTACAAGAGATCGACCTCTCTCATCCACGGCTTCGGACCAGGATCCTTGCATCCCGTCCTCTCGCTTCATCCCCGCCGTTGTCCACCATGCCGGCGCCGCTCCTATGACTGTCTCGTCCACCGCGCCAGGATATTTCCCCGTCGCCACTGTCTACCCTCCTAGATCTGCTTCCACGCCGCCGACAGCCACCGCTACCGTAGCACCGTCAAATTCTCAGCAGATGCACCGTCAAATTCTCAGCAGATGCATACATGGCGCCGCACCAGAGGCAGTACTCTTTCGTATCTACTCAACTCGTTTATCGCAGCAACAAAATAGATCGCCACTGCTTTACTGTGATTTCTTATCCATCACTTAGGATCTTACTTGTTAGTTGAAAGCAAGCATTGGTTGCGAAGTTGCCTTTGTCCGGTTTGCACCTTCAGATCCGCCATGGCACGCTCAACACTATACTCGCAATGCTTATGGTTTCCCCCTTTTATATTCCACACTAGTTAAATGACAGTAGACTAAATTTCAAAATTGGGTCAGTCAATTTTTGAGAGCTCGCCGGAGTTCGCCGGAGGGATGGATGGGGCTCGGGTGGGGATGGTGGTTGTGGGGGGCGATGGCCTGGCGGTGGTGGGGTCTCACCTAACGAAAAAAACTCGACGCGGGTGGGGGTGGCGGAGGAACACAGGCGGTGGGGGCGGTTCAGGGGAGGGCGGGGGGGGGGGGGGGGTCGGGGCCAGTGGTTCGGCCGGCGGCCCGTGCGGTGTTCTGTAGGGGAAGAATCAGAGACGAGGAAGAAGAAGGGTTAGGAGACGTAGGATCTTCATGAAACCGCCTGAAATGGTCGACTGACCCAAATGACGAAAGTCATGCGACTTGCATGCAGACATTCCTTTATATTCAGTACCATCATTGTAGCTGCTTAGCACTGCTCCTCAATCCATCAAGCTAAACAACGTGCCACTCATAATTCGAAACTTGTTGCTCAAATACGAATCTGATATGTTGCTGATATTACTAAAAAAGATAACATTTAATTGGTCAGCTAATGTTCCTACTTTACTTTCGAAAAGCACGTGCACCACATATAGAGAGACAACATGCAGTTCCATTCTTAATGTGCTCTGGTTCATCATGTGTGGGCACTGCGCAACGAACATTTTATTATCCAAAATCTGCTTGCTCTTCTTTAGCATGTTCCTCTTCTGTTCTTCTTTAATAAGTACTCTCTCCGTTCCTAAATACAAGTCTTTGTATAGATTCCACCATGGACTACATATGGAGAAAACTGAGTGAATCTACACTCTAAAATGTATCTGTATACATCTGTATGTGATCCATAGTGGAAATCTCTACAAAGACTTATATTTTGGAACGGAGGGAGTATGATAGTAGTGCAGTATCTTCCTTGTAGTGAAGAGGAGCAGGAACATTTGCAGTGTAGAGGTCTATTCGGTCGGTTGTGATGGACACTTTCAACTCTTCGGGCCTCTTTGATTCGTAGGATTTTGTAAACATAGGAATAGGAATTGTAGTGGCCTGCCCACTTGAATCCTATAAGATTAGCAAGGAAATGTGGGGAGCTGTGTTGCCTTTGAGAGTTACACTGATATTAATAGTACCACACCTTCAGTTGAAGAGAGCTGGTATCCGAAGCCTTTCTAGCCGTACCGGCAATAGTAGCCCATATTTTCCAGCAAGTTCCACTTTCCTGATTTTACTTGTGATGCTTACGGTTTTCCCGTTATATCTACACTATGATCTGTGTAGTTGCTTTGTGTCGCACTAGCAGTAGTCCACTCTTGAAGCTAAACAACACACCAATCATAAGTCCAAAGCTTAATTCTTCAAATACGAATTGTGATATGATACTGATATTAGTTAACAGACACACATTTAATTGGTCAGCTAATGCTCCCACTTGATTTTCCAAATGCATGTGGCTACATATAGAGAGACAGCATGGAATTGCATTTCTTTGGGCGCTGTGATTCATAATGAGTGGGCAACCAACATTGTATGGAAAGAAGCAGAACCTCAAGAATATGCTTGCTCTTCTGTTCTTTATCATGTTCCTCTTTTTTTTATTCTGTATTTAGTACGTACAGTATGTTCCTTGTCAGGATGGGGAGCAGGGACATCTGCAGTTAACAGCTGATAGAGCTGGCCTGTACGTGATCGATAGGCTTTCAATTAGTAGCGGCAATACAACACCGTATTTTCCAGCCAGTTCCACTTTCCCGATTTATATATGCTGGTTATGGTGTACCCCTTTTATGTACAGTACGATCTGCCTAGTTGCTGTGTGCTCTTGTTATCATGGTTTGGCAATAAACTCTCTATACAGTATATTATGAACCTATCATCTGCCAACTATCCTTACTTCTGGAGCCTATTTTTTGTGTACTTGTGCCAGATTATATTAATGCACGCACCATATTACAGCACACACGGGCTCTCTCATCAGAATCCAGTGATAGCACACAAGGGTTTACAGGGAGCCCCTATATTACAATATCCTCTGCATTACAAAGATAATCTCACTACTATTTATGTTTTCATGCTTCTTAGATATTGTACGTAATCAGAATGAATATGAGAATGCGCGCATCAGAAGAATATTGTGGAACACTGCAATGACTAACAAAATTGGCACCAAGGCATTGAGTTCCATTCTGGATGCAATGAAACTCATACGCTCCCCACCTACAGATTCTTGTTCAGAATATGATCCTAATGACTATTCTGACCTCGAGGAGTCGAAGGGAGATGGCCTATCCCGTTCACCCATCAAGGTGCATGTTCTAATTTGGCAAGGTTTTATTGATTGTGCGTATCTTGCATAAGGTGTCTTGCATTTCTTCTACTTTGTTGCACCGCCATCTGCTTAGTTTACTCATCATATATATCAAGATGCCATGCCCATCCATTATCAATACATATTCCATTTGTCATCATACCATGTTTTTTCACTCAAATGATGTTCTTGTGCATCAGATATCAAAAAGGAAGAGGGTGATTGCCGAACCTGAAGGTGCACCAACAAAGTCCTTGAAAAACGTGGTGGTGCCGGAGAAATCAGATAGCACCCCACTTATATTGGCTCTACAACCAGTGACACAAAACGTAGGACCGATTCCAGCAGATTGTACCCATACTTCACTGGCCACACCACTAGCCCCACCACATAGGACCTGCACTCCAGCAAAAGGTATGCCGATTTCAGTTGCCATAGGACCAGCCGTACCACAGAAAAATCCCACTCCAGCAAAAAGTACAGCAAGTCCACCAGCTGAAGACCTATCCCAACTACAGAGATGGCCAATTCCTACAGATTGAAACCCCATTCTAGTTATTCCTAGTTTAAAAGACAATGCTTTCAATGTCGTTAGGGACTACGTGCATATATTCCCATCATGGGAAGATTATAGTGAAGATAAACACCATTTTCACATCTTCCTGTCCCACTTACGTGTAAGTGCTATTATTCATGGTGATTATTTTCCTGTTTTCTACTGATTAAACACATCAATTATTTACATTACATTGTTGTAAGTAGGCGAGGGTCAATCTGGATAGTCATGACAAGAAAAGCTTGCTTGCGCTTTTCAAGGAAGCATTGCAGCAGTATCGGTGTTACCTGAGGAAATCACACTTTGATGGCAAGTCTATAAACGAATTTCCGGTGAAGTCTCCTGTGCTAAATTTAGAAGACATTGAATGGAAAAACCTTGGTATGCACTGTTCTTGTTCCCAGGATGAGGTACTGTCTATGATATCACATGACAATTTGAACTTCTACTTTTCCGCATGTGCCTTATGGATCTCTTTTGCAGGAAATCTGCTCAAAGAAGAATTCCGGTTTGAAAAGGACGACAGGATATCGCAAATATGCTACCCGCTGCTTTGCTCTTGTTAGTACCAGTTGTCATGTATCACTGTACTTGCATTCATACCTAGTTCATTATGTGACAGCAGTATGCATGATAGCTTGCTTATCAATTGTTCGCTCCAAATTATCAGATCTGTATTAATGGTTACATTAATGTAGAATATACCCAATGCCAATGAAAAAGTTTAGCTCTGCATTGTTCTTGTAAGTACCTGCTGTCCTTCATTAGTGTACTTATATTGACAGCTAGTTGTTCATGTACCATCACTCTGCAGCTTATTTTCCTTTGCCCTCCATTTTCTACACATCAGATCTATATTTACTCTTACCATAAGGTTGGATAACACCAATGGTACTGAAGAAGTTTAGCTCTGCATTGCTCTTGGCTGTACCTTTTGGCTGTATCGCTGTACTTACATTTATAGCTACTTGGTTATGTAGCATCACTCTTCATCTTATCTTAAATATTCTCCATTTTTTCTTATATTATCACATCTATATTTACTCTTAACAAAATGTAGAATAAAGGCAATGCTTATGAAGAAGATTCTGTGGTAAACTTCTTGAATTGCCCCCCCCCCCCATCAGCATGGACAAGGGCTTCATAGGGTCGGTCTTCACCACTAATGTAAGTTTGTCCTTCTCAAGCCTTCAAACTTTGTTGTGTATATTTGGTTAGGCATGACTGCAATAGCTATTTATTTTAGGTGTTTGCGTCAAATTGCATGTTTAAAGTTTATTATGAAGTTCATAAACAAAAGATTGTCCTTCTCAATTTAAGTTTTCAGTTGTACAACCAAGTTCCTTCTTCATACCATGTAAATTAAACTATACAGAGCAAGTGATCTTATCTTGCACTGCATGTATGCTTCTGTTCTTGATCCGTAATCCAGTGGTGTGGTGAAACTACCCACTACAGCACAATGTCATATTCTGCAATGTCTTAACTATGAACAATGTCATATCATTCTACTATTATTTAAAATGTCTCTTTATTTGCCAATCTGAAATGGGATAAATTGACAGCACACTAACCATTGATACTTATGAGTTCTTGATCTGTAATCCAGTGGTGTCGTGAAGCTGCCAACTCCTTCACAATGTCATTTCCTGCCATGTCTTAACCTGAACAATACCATATTGTGTTAATGCTATTTTAAACTGTGTCAATTTATTCGCCAATAAGAAATGTGCTGAATTGTCAGCACTGATACTTATATGTCCAAAACCTGTCATCTGTCTGCTTGTTTCTCTTTTAGAGTGAGGAGGATATAAGCGTCAAACAAGCGCAGTCTCATCAGCTTGCTTAGCTGCTTGCGCTGCAGCTCCTGAGCATGGCTAAACTTTCTTGAACTCTATTGAAGTGCTGTCGGTTTTGTATATTATTTTGTCAGCGCATTTATTTGCGCTGGTGCCGATCTTTGATGCCCAGTGTATGTAATCTGCTATCTGCTTGTGCTTTATTATCATAGTGGCGAACTTTGATGCCCAGTGGATGTAATATGCCGTAATTTCTTTATTGTATAGTCTAGGTTTTTTCTTATTCACGATGCTGCAGTTATTTTACTATATATATATATCCTGTCTTCGCTCAATGAAAAGTAAACCGGCCAAACCATAAAATTACGGTACATAATCGGGCCGTCATGCAAATCACTATGTATGGGCCACATCATGGGCCCAGTCATCTTGGTCCATTAACAGGCCTAAATGTAAACTGGCCCACTAGTAGTTTCGGGCCTTTAATAGGCCGACTAAATCGCCGGCCCTATTTTGGCGAGAAAATTCAATGGGCTTTTAGTAGGCTGAAAAGTAGGTTGGGCCTGAAATGTGCCGAACAGCTCACGGGCCGACAGCAGGCCGAAATAGACCCCGGCCCATGATTGTGCCAATCACATCACGGGCCGTTAACAGGCCAAAATTGTCTCGGTCCTTGTTTGGCCCAATCAGATTATCGGCTGTGAGCAGGCCAGATGCAAAGCGGGCCATACTTACGCCAACTATATGACGGGCTTTTAACAGGCCAAAATAAATATAGGGCCGAAATGTCAAACGGGCCTTTAACAGGCCGAAACTAACATCTGGCCATACTATTAAATGGGCCTTTAGCAAACAAAAATCCTAACCGGGCCTCAAGTGGGCCCAAAAGCACAGCGTCTAGTTGACGGGACGAATTTAATATGGGCCATAATTTAGCCCAAAGAATGAAAGGCTCTTAAATGGCCGGATCTGGTATGGGCCGTAATATGGCCCAGAACATGGTAGGCTATTAACGGGCTGGATCTCATATGGGCCCTTATTAGGCCCAGAACGTGGCAGGCTGTTAGTGGACCGGATCAAATATGGGCCGGCATTTGGCCCAAAACATGGCAGCCTGTTAACGGGCCGGCCCACTAGTGTCTTCAAAATATTGTGGGCCTTTAGCTGGGCCGGCCCATTATGGTCTGCAAAATCTTATGGGCCTTTAGCTAGGCTGACCCATTATGGTCTGCAAAATCTTGTGGGCCTTTAGTTGGGCCAGCCCATTTAATCTTTATGGGCCACTTTTGGGCCGGTCCATGTGTCAACATATCATAGGCGCATCTCGCCCATTGGATGAGTGACATCTGTGCCAACGCGGAGCTGACACGTGGTTCCGTCGGCCAATGAAAATTTTACACATGGAAAATCGCCATTGGTCGTGGCTGTTATCGGGTTATCGGATCCAAAACCGGACACGATAGCTTAACGGCGACCCGTTACGGTGGATGCCATGTGTCGGTTACCCTTGACGAAAGCACTTCCATGACGTGGCATTTATCGTCATGGAAGTGGACACTTCCATGATGATAATTTTGGTATTGTCATGGAACACTTCTATGACAGCACAGGTATGACTATCTTGATTCTGTCATAAAATCATCATGGATGTACATGCCTGACAAAAAACATGACCTACTGTGACAAACACGTATCATCACAGAAGTGGTTTTTTTTTGTAGTGTAAGCTGGTTGGATTCATTTAGTCTCCTTTTTATTGGTACCGGTGTTCTCTTCTGAAGGTGGAGCGGTGAAACCGGTTAGGGCATCAATCATAAGCTTATTGGTAACCTCCAAATCCGTGATGCGAGAATGGTACATGCGAAGGGTTGCATCCTGGTTGGTGATGATCCTTAAGCTTGTGTCAAGACCCTCGGTCTTGACAACCAAGGCAACCTCCATCTCCCTGATCTTATTAGCCATAGCATTAGTCTTAACTATTGAATTATTGACTTGTACATGGGGTGGAGTTGGTTGCACCGGGGCGGTGTTATGCCTTTTCGTAGGAGGTCCAACTCGCATGCGGGTGCCAATGGTGTCATCCCACATGCACTTTGATCAATCTTGCTGGATTCTTCTAACGGATCATGGATAGTGCAGTTACTGAAACCGCACTTTCCCATGACAGCGGGAGTCTCCTTGACCAAATTGATCTTGTCCTCGTTGATGATGATCTTGATGGCATTGATGGGGATGGCCGTCGGTTTCTTGCCCTTCTCTTCATCTTCCTCTTCTTCCTCCTATAAAGGAGGTTCCTCCGAATCTTCTTCGGAGGAGGTCCAATCGCAGCAGTGACGGAGGCTCTCCCTTATGCTTGCTGGAGAATGGCCCTCTTGCTCCAAGTCCTCTTCTTCTTGTGAAGAGGTTTGCCTCTCATCCCACGAATGAGCCATGGCTACCTGCACTTCAAAACTCAAGAAGACTTTGCCTAGATTGGTTTGGGAGTTTTGATAGAGGAGGGAGCAATAGTTCTCTATATAAGAGGCTAATGATGCAAGTTTTGATGAGATAAGGAAGTTAAAAAGGGTAGGAAACAAACCAAATAAGATCAGGAAAAATCCTGTTGGAACTCGAAAAGAAATCACGATTGACGGCCTTCCAAATGACCGCGACTGATCATTTGAGTGGTAGTTTGACCTTTTTCCGACGAGCTATTTGCAGACAGAACATATGACGGCCTAAAAACAGGTGCGTTCGGGCGTCCGTCTAATTCCCTTACCACTAGTGCAGCGAGCTGCTATACAAACAGTTTTTACCCCCTTTCCGCGATGGAGTTTTAAACCATCGCCTTGTCTGTGTATGCGATAGGGGGTCCTTCCCACACGACATAAAAATCGTCGGGGATAGGCCCTCAGGTCACACACACGGGGCAAAAAGATCTCATGTGCGGTCGGGCGAGCCATATCAGACAATTATACATGCCCAATTGTTTCCGTTCGTGGGTACATCCCACACAGTGAATCGAAGACATACGTTTCCATTCGTATGTACATCCCACATAGTAAATCCAAGAAATACATTTAAGTTCGTACATACATCCCACACAGTCAATCCAAGAAATACGTTTCTGTTCGTATGTACATCCCACACGGTGAATCCCAGGGAAAAATATTCGTTTGCATGCACACCACACACAATTTTCCCCGTCAAATCGTCTGTGAAAGCGTTGCCATTGCAGACAATACTAACAATTTTATCGTTTGCATTATTGAATGCATCATGCACGGTGCCTAGAAGAAACTGTGTGGCATAGGCTGTCCATCACACACACTTTTTATGTGGAAAATGTTTGCGCAAGGTGGCCTAACACAAACAGTTTTCTAGAGGAAGTCGTGTGTGATTGTTCATTGATCCAACATGTTTACTTCCTAGAAACTGCGTGGGTTGTCTGAGGTCATCGCCCACGGTGTTGTCTCAATAACTATTTGCAATAGAAAAACCAAATAAGCAGGCTAATGAGCCTATTATTATTAATCCATTTATTAATCAAATTGACATTTCATATTGAGCACACAATATATTTCATTTTCGTATTATGGAACCCGAATTTCATAATTGATATACATCAGAGTACAACATCATATAGCTTCAGCACTCAGTTACACCATATAAGCATATAGCTAGCTACCCCATTACACAACTGCACCAACACCAAGTTTTGCATGCAACATCTATAACCTTTGGAAATTAGCATCATAGACGGTAGATAGATAGATGAATCTCATATGGAAAATTGCTGAAGCGGAAGGCGAATATTGAGCCTTCAATGATGTTGAAGGTCCTTGCAACTTTAGGCCAGTGCCAGTGGATGATTGACCGTCCATCCTTCATCCTATTGAGGAAGATTGAAATATTGTATCGTGGGTGTTGTATGAATACCTTCCTTGCCTCCTAGCCATATAGGTGGTTTGAGAGGTAATCATCAGTGAACTACTTTGGAAAGGCCTGAAAACAAAGATATGCATAAATATCTTCTCTAAATTTGGAAATGGCGCAAAGGAATAAAAAAGAACACCCACACTTCTTAATCGATCAAGTCCAATAATTAAATAGAGCTAGCTAACCTAAACATTACTCTAACAAAAGACCCACGCTCTAAACAAAGACTACTACTCTGGCTGGCGCTCGTCGATCTCCGCCGCCTCCTCTATGTCCAGCTCGCACCCGACGATCTCCTGGGGAAGGGGCTCCATGGCATCCATTGCACCATACTCGAAAAGCATATTGCCATCCATGTCTGCCATCTCTTTGTAAAAGGCCGCCACGAGCTGGGCATGGGTGGCCGCGGTCTGGGCTTAGAAGGGCTCCATTGCGGCAAGAGGTGCCGCGAATGAATGGACAGTTGCTCGAACGCTCTCGGCGGTTGCCGACTCTTTAGCTGTGGGTTGGCGACCATTGTTGGAGAAGCTTCATGCGATTTGTGCGGTGACCGCCAGGAGCTGGGCGTAGGCGGCCTCGACATGGTCGTGAGTGCCCTCCATCAGGGCTAAGTGGGCCGCTATAGAACGGACAGCTGTTGTGCCACTCTCGCCATTTGCTATCCCCGTTGCAGATGTTGCTGCTGCCATCTGAATTGCAACAATGGCCGCTTGGGTTGCCATGGCCACAGACTGCGGCCGCGCTCATGCAGGTTGGTAGCACGCTCATGGTGGTTGCGGCCACGCTCTTGCCAGAGTGGGCCGCCGAAGTTGCCCTCACGATGCGGGTCCATGTCCCCATCTTTGACCAGTGACGATTGAACAGTGAATGATATTTGGGGAGCTAGTGTGCTTGATGCTCCGGCTGTGGACTGTAGCCGATGAACCTTCTCGCGTAAGCCATATACTATGACGGTGCTCCAAGATATTTTGAACTGCATCTCACACGGTTGGTGATAACAAACTATGTGGGATGTACTTGATTTTTTGTCTTGATTTGAAATACACTAGACCATGATGGCGCATGTTGACGTAGACTTGCATAAATAATCAAACATATTGACAAAAGAAACTTTGTAACATAATAAAAATAATTAAGTAACCCTTGTTTTGTTTCATCTGCATGCTACATTCATTGTGTACCAGTAGTTAAATCCAGGCAATTAGCTAGGATTGGCAAGTGGAAGTGCACCGGGAATCCACGCAAAAAAAAGAAGTGCATCGATAAAGCTGAAAAGGGACCGGGCGATATGAATATGCAGGTGAAAGCAATTATAGTTGTGAGAAAAACTAATAGGAAATTCGTTAACCCTTTTTATTTGACCATAAAAATCCATTAACTTAATAGGGTAACAAACTTTAAAGTTGCAATGTGGAGTTCGGAAATGTTATGTCGGCAAAATAATCTGCAAGAATAATATTAAGTGTGGGAAAATCAACTTAAAGGGTTATGTGGCACTATTGCATGCCAATATGTCATGAAAGAATAATCTTACATAGACAGCATTGTAAGCTATATAGAGTCCACTATCAGAAGACCCGTTCAGTAATATGGTGGAGGCGTATTTCCGTAGATAAATAATGATCATCGATGTCACTATTTAGGTCACATTGAAA
This sequence comes from Thinopyrum elongatum, assembly GCA_011799875.1. Classification (NCBI taxonomy): domain Eukaryota; kingdom Viridiplantae; phylum Streptophyta; class Magnoliopsida; order Poales; family Poaceae; genus Thinopyrum; species Thinopyrum elongatum. Next base: position 124,825,042 of record CM022301.1, read on the forward strand.
ATGAGAAATCTTAATATATCTACCCTCATGATGCACGCGTATCATTATCTCCAGACTCCATGGAGGGAAAAGGAAAAGGGACTGACACAAAATACATAACAGCAAGGAAATTTAATGGTGGCTAGTGAATCACATAAAACTATAGGTTCTGTTTTTGTTTAATTTCCTGTAGCAACAAGAAGAACAGAATAAAAATAATCTTTTGTATACAACAGGAAGGCTTAGCGATCAACAACCTGAGAAATAAATCTTACATGTACTTGAGGTTCTTGAGATAACAAACTGAATTAGGGTGCTGCTACCTAGATGCCTTCTCACCAAGTAAATGGGCCAAAAATTGAATTGTTCTGCCATAGCATGTTCATGAATAACAAACACGACCGCTTCGATTACTGTCGAGACATTAGCGGCAGCTCACCCAGACTTGCCACCCCACATATGAAATTGGTCGCCACTGCCTCCTTGTCGTTCTCTTGTGGTCAGAAATTCTGCACGATACAGAGAGAAGTGGAAAAAGAAATGGAAGATTGGCCAGAATTCAGCTTTGGAGAGCCATAACTGATCTAGGAGGTATCATAGGAGTAGTGGAGACATCGAACACGACGATGGAAGACCGGGTGATGGCATATAAATAGGAGCAGGAGGGAGGCAAGGGGACTGCAACTGACCTCCAACATCAGCATAGGAGTGGCACACCTCCACTACCATTAATGGCAGCTTAACTCGATAATTCGACAGGGCACTTCTGAACGGAGCACCAGAACGATCGGAAAAGGAATATCCAATATGTGAAACTGAATGTGCACGGTATATGAAAATTTTTACTGACTGACCTGAAAATTTGTTTTGTGAAGTAGGAACTCAACCATAGGAGTACCTTGTACCAAAAAAATACATCTGAAATGAAAGGGGAACAGAAACATAGATGCTCGCTGGTCAGTGGTCACCACTCACCAGGGAAAGAACGGAGCGCGAACACACAACAACTGCAAAAATTGATAGAACCAGAGGGATAATCCTAATGCTTTGTTGCTATTAAATTCAGAATCAGTGTTAGCAGCTTCCGTCATGAACTGAATCTGGTGGGCAGGGTTGAATTTCACGATATACCTTAGTCGTTGGCCTTCACCCAGCAGACGGCTATTAAATGCATCGATGGCAGGGGCATCAAACTGCAATCAGGACGTGAGAGTTCTTCGTCATGCCTTGTCTCTCCTGACCGTCAACCTTCACGGACGTCTTTATGAAAAGGCAGCTGTCGCCGCCTCCGGGGTTGCAAGTGTAGCACTTCCCCTTCGCATTTCCTTGCGCATCGGCGACATCTCGCAAAAGTGGCGGCACACCAAGGATTCAGCCTCGGTCACAAGAGGAGAAGGATTGGGAGGGTCGGGGTTTGGGGATGAGTGGAAACGATGGCTGAAAGGGTAGCAGCGTTCCAGACGATAGGAGATCGAGGGAGGCGGCGTACCGCGTACCTAGGTTTACCCGCATCGCCGCGCTCCGTACCTTTTTCTCCGAAGCAGTCGCTGTTTGCGGGGAAGCCAGGGAGGTTGCTAGAGGACCATTAGGCCCATATTAACCCGGGACGCCCAAAAAAGCTACCAGAGCAGCGGCCCGGCATGGTTAGAGATTGTTATTAGTGAAAGAGCCGGATTAGGAGCGATTCATTGCAAATCTGACGACTGGAAATGCTAAAAAGTGTCGATCCGATGGCTGGGAGCGTTGATGGCCCGAGAGGGCTGGGAGGGTGCTTAGTTTTAATGTATCTAAATAATGGGGTCACAGTGGCAAAGGAGGGTGTTTGAATTGCTAGAACTTTTATCTGCAGTGAACATGCAACTATAGGAGTGTCGTCTAAAAAATTGGAATTATTCAAGGTTCGTTTGGACATTTTTATACATTAACTGAGTTTTCTTGGCATTTAAGGTGCATAATTCAAAATTAAACTACATGCAAATGCTTCGGTGCACCAAAATGGTTTGTAAAATCATATATGTGTCCATGGGTGGATGGTTAGGTGCCATGCAAGAAATGGGAATGAATTTCAAACACCAAGACACCGTGGCTCGCTGGCAAATGTTGAGATACTTGGTTTTGAAATTCTAGTAAATCCAAAACTCGTCTGAGATTCATGAAACTTGGCATGCTATCATGGAATGGCACCAACATGCTTTGGTAAAAACTTTGTCCCATTTGGGGTAGGTTTTTTTGTATAAGCTTCTCACAAACTAGAGCTTCTCACAAGAAACCTCATGATTTCGGTAGGGAACGTGTCGCCTTTTTGGACGAAATGATATCATAGGATTGAAAGTATGTCTAGAGGGGGGATTAGACTATTTGACCAAATAAAAATCTAACCTTTTTGCAATTTTAGTTGTGGGCAGATTTTAGCAATTAGCACAAGTCAAGCAATCAACCAACACATGCAATTCTAAGAGTGTAGCAGTGGAAAGTAAAACATTGCATATGAAGGTAAAGGGAAGGGTTTGGAGAGTGTGAAAGCAATGGAGACATGAAGATTTTTGGCGTGGTTCCGATAGGTGGTGCTATCGTACATCCACGTTGATGGAGACTCCAACCCACGAAGGGTAACGGTTGCGTGAGTCCATGGAGGGCTCCACCCACGAAGGGTCCATGAAGAAGCAACCTTGTCTATCCCACCATGGCCATCACCCACGAAGGTCTTGCCTCACTCAGGTAGATCTTCACGAAGTAGGCGATCACCTTGCCCTTAGAAACTTCTTGGTTCAACTCCACAACTTGACGGAGGCTCCCAAGCGACACCAAACCAGTCTAGGAGACACCACTCTCCAAAAGGTAATAGATGGTGTGTTGATGATGAACTCCTTGATCTTGTGCTTCAAATGATAGTCTCCCCAACACTCAACTCTCTCTCACATATTTGGATATGGTGGATGATACGTCTCCAACATATCTATAATATTTGCTTGTTCCATGCTGTTATATTATCATTCTTGGATCCTTTGCAATCATTTTATAGCAACTTTATACCATTTTTGGGACTAACCTATTGACATAGTGCCCAGTGCCAGTTGCTATTTTTTGCTTGTTTTTTTACTTCGCAGAAAATCAATACCAAACGGAGTCCAAACACAACGAAATTTTTTGAAGATTTTTTCTGGACCAGAAGGAACAACTTGGGCCAAAGAAGTACCAGAGGGGTGCCCTGAGGGGGGCACAACCCACCTGGGCATGCCTGAGGGCCCAGGCGCGCCCTGGTGGGTTGTGCCCACCTCGGTGGCCTCCCGCACCGCCTCTTCGATCTATAAATACCCCAATATTCCAAAAACCCTAGAGGAGTCAACGAAACACAATTCCAGTCGCCGCAAGTTCCAGAAACACAAGATCCAATCTACACACCATCAGGGAGGGGTTCATCATCCTCATTGGTGCCTCTCCGATGATGCGTGAGTAGTTCATTGTAGACCTTCGGGTCCGTAGTTAGTAGCTATATGGCTTCCTCTCTCTCTTTTGATTCTCAATACAATGGTCTCTTGGAGATATATTTGATGTAACTCTTTTGGCGGTGTGTTTGTTGGGATCCGATGAACTTTGAGTTATGATCAGATCTATTTTTTATCCATGAAAGTTATTTGAGTTTCTTTGATCTCTTATATGCATGATTACTTATAGCCTCGTATTTCTTCTTCAAATCTTTGGTTTAGTTAGGCCGACTAGATCGATTTTTCTTGCCATGGGAAGAGGTGCTTTGTGATGGGTTCGATCTTACGGTGCTCAATCCCAGTGACAGAAGGGGACATGACACATATGTATCATTGCTATTAAGGATAATAAGATGGGGTCTATTCCTACATGAATAGATCTTGTCTACATCATGTCATCGTTCTTATTGCATTACTCCGTTTCTCCATGAACTTAATACACTAGATGCATGCTGGATAGCGGTCGATGTGTGGAGTAATAGTAGTAGATGCAGGCAGGAGTCGGTCTTCTAATCTTGGACGTGATGCCTATATAATGATCATTGCCTGGATATCATCATGATTATTTGAAGTTCTATCAATTGCCCAACAGTAATTTGTTTACCCACCGTATGCTATTTTTCTCGAGAAAAGCCACTAGTGAAATATACGGCCCTCGGGTCTATTCTTCTTCATATTTGCTTTCCGATCTATTATTTGCCACTTTTGTTTTCAGATCTATTATTCCAAAAACCCAAAAATACCTTACTGCACTTTTTTGTTACTTCTTTTATTTCGCGTTTATTCGTGATCTATTTATCCAATCTATCATAATTTTTATCCCTTCAACTTGACAATTTCTGGCACCGTTACCCGTTGAGGGATTGACAACCCCTCCTAATCGTTCGGTTGCAAGTATTTGTTCTTTGTGTGCAGGTACCGTTTACATAGTGTTGCTTGGTTCTCCTACTGGATTGATACCTTGGTTTCATAACTGAGGGAAATACCTACCGTAGTTGTGCTACATCATCCCTTCCACTTTGGGGAAATACCGACGTAGTTCAAGCAACATCAAAAGAAATTTCTGGCACCGTTGCCGGGGAGACATCATCAACATCTATCAGGTTCCTAATCACAAATCTCATCTCCGTGCAATTTACATTATTTGCCATTTGCCTCTCGTTTTCATCTCCCCCACTTCACAAAAATTTGTCGTTTTATTCGCCCTCTTTTTCGTTCATCGTTTTCTCGTCAGATCTGTTTTTCTGTGCAATCTTGTTTGCGTAGTCACGATGACTCAAGAGAACACCAAGTTGTGTGATTTTTCCAATACCAACAGTAATGATTTTATTAGCACTCCGATTGCTCTGCCCGCCACTAGTGCGGAATCTTGTGACATTAATGCCGCTTTGTTGAATCTTGTTATGAAAGATCAGTTTTCCGATACTCCTAATGAGGATGTCGCGTCCCATCTTAACACATTCGTAGAATTATGCGATATGAAAAAGAAAAAAGATGTGGACAATGATATTGTGAAGTTGAAGTTATTTCCGTTTTCTTTACGAGATCGTGCAAAAATTTTGTTTTCTTCTTTGCTTCGCAATAGTATCAATTCTTGGGATAAGTGCAAGGATGCTTGTATCACTAAGTATTTTCCGCCCGCGAAAATTATTTCCCTTAGAACTCAGATCATGAATTTTAAGCAACTTGAGCATGAACATGTTGCACAATCTTGGGAAAGAATGAAATTGATGCTAAGAAATTGTCCTACTAATGGTTTAAATCTTTGGATGATCATACAAATTTTTTATGTGGGATTGAATTTTGTCTCTAGAAATCTTTTAGATTCCGCCGCGGGTGGTAATTTTATGGAAATTACTTTGGGTGAAGCTACTAAATTTCTTGATAATATTATGGCAAATTATTCACAATGGCATACCAAAAGAGCTCCTAGTAGTAAAAAAGTTAATTCGGTTGAAGAAATAAATTCTTTGAGTGAAAAAGTTGATGCTCTTATGAAATTGGTTGCTAATAAAAGTGCTCCTATTGATCTTAATGATGTTCCTTTGTCTACTTTGATTGAGCAAAATAGTGATGCCGTAGATGTGAATTTTGTCTCGTGAAACAATTTTAATAACAATGCTTATAGAGGTAATTTTAATCCTAGGCCTTTTCCTGGAAATTCCTCTAATAACTATGGTGGTTCCTATGGTAATCCTTCTTATAATAATAATAGGAACACCTCTGATCTTGAGAATAATATTAAAGAATTTATCAATGCTCAAAAAGTTTTCAATAATACGATAGAAGAAAAGTTGAATAAGATTGATGATATGTCTAGAAGCATTGATAGAATTTCTCATGATGTAGAAAATCTCAAGTTGAAAGCTTTTGTGCCTAAGTTTGAAGAATCAATTAAAGCTTTATATGCTTCTATGGATGAAAGCAAGAAAAGAACCGCTATGCTTAGAGCTAAAAGAGAATTTTTAGAAAGAGCGTTTTCTAGTGATTGCTTTCATAAAAATGATGAAGATGTTAAAGTGATTGGTGTTTATTCTATTGATTCCTTGTTTAGTAAAATTAAAATTTATGATAAAGGGACTGAAGAAGAGTCAACTTTAGCTAGAAGGCGTCCCGATAATTTGGAGGGTGGAAATCTTGTTGAAAATTTTGATAAAAGTGGGTTTGGAGAGGTCAAAACTTTAACTAGTGATGCGCCCACTCTTTTGGATTACAAATCTTTAATTATGATAGTTTCTTTTTGATTGATTGTATTTCTTTGTTGCAATCCATGATAAATTCACCCCATGCCTATGAACAAAATAAAGCTTTTACTAAACATATTGTTGATGCGATGATGAAAGCTTTTGAAGAAAAATTGGAATTAGAGATCTCAATTCCTAGAACATTACATGATGAATGGGAACCCACCATCAAAGTCAAGATAAAAAATTACGAGTGTTTTGCTTTATGTGATTTGGGTGCTAGCGTTTCCACAATTCCGAAATCTTTATCTGATGTTCTTGGTCTTACCAATATTGAAGAGTGTTCTTTAAACTTACACTTGGCGGATTCCACTATTAAAAAGCCTTTGGGAAGAATTAATGATGTTATTATTCTTGAAAATAGGAATTATGTGCCCATAGATTTTATTGTTCTTGATATTGATTGCAATCCGTCTTGCCCAATTATACTTGGTACACCATTTTTATGTACTATTGGTGTCGTGATTGATATGAAAGAAGGCAATATTAAATTTCAATTTCCACTAAGGAAGGGTATGGAACACTTACCTAGAACAAGAATCAAGCCACCATATGAATCAATCATGAGGGCATCCTATGGATCTAGAAATAAAGATGACAATATTTGAATCTATGCATTATGCCTAGCTAAGGGCGTAAAACGATAGCGCTTGTTGGGAGGCAACCCAATGAATAAAATTTATTTTTTCATTTTTCTTTCTGTTCTTGAGTGTTTGCACAATTATTCCTCTGTTATGATTGTGTTTTTTATGTTTTAATTAGTGTTTGTTCCAAGTAAAGCCTTTGGGATAGCTTTGGTGATAGTTAATTTGATCTTATTGGAAAACAGAAACTTTTGCGTCCAGTAAAATAATTGTGTAAAATCACATAAGAAACTAAAAATTCCGAATTTTTTACACAAGATTGATATACAGATTGCCTCTGTTGTCCTAATTGTTCAGAATTTTTGGAGTTACAAAACTATGATAACAATTCGCATCTTTATAGACTGTTCTGTTTTTGACAGATTCTGTTTTCTTTGCATTGTGTGCTTATTTTGATGAATCTATGGTTTGTATTGGGGGGTATAAGCCATGGTAAAGTTAGAATACAGTATATATAATGCAATAACAAAATTTGAATGGGTTTTCTACAGTACTTAGATTAAAGATTAGTTTTCTTATACTAACGGATCTCACGAAGGTTTTGTTGAGTTTTGTGTGATTGAAGTTTTCAAGTTTTGGGTGAGATCACGATGGATGAAGGAATAAGGAGTAAGAAGGGCCTAAGCTTGGGGATGCCCCATTGCACCCCAAGCCATTATCCAAAGAGAAACAAGCAACTAAGCTTGGGGATGCCCCCGAGTGGCATCCCCTCTTTCTTCTAACGACCATCGGTATTTTACTTGGAGCTATATTTTTATTCGTCACATATCATGAGTTTTGGTTGGATCGTCTTGTGTTATATGCGTCTTTGCTTGTTTTTCTTTTTAGTTTGTGTCATCTATCCTTGCTGAACACACCTATTTGAGAGAGCCAAAATTATGCTATGATTTGTTAGAATTGCTCTATATGCTTCACTTAAAATTTTTTTAAGCAATGGAATTGCTCTAGTACTTCACTTATATCTTTTTTGAGCACGGTGTGCTTTAATATTTTTGAAGAAATGCTCTCATGCTTCACTTAGATTTATATGAGAGTTAGTAATTTTGATGAAATTCTCTCATGCTTCACTTATATTATTTTGAGAGAAGAAAAATTTATGCTCATGTTCTTCACTTAGATTTGTTTGAGCTATCAAAAGCAACATATGAAATTAGTCCCAAAGTGATAGATATTCAAGAGGGATATAATAAAAACTTTCATGAAGATCATTGGACAAAATAAACTTGATTCTTTGTAATAGTTTTGTGATATGATGATATAATATGTGAGTCATGTTGATGAGTAATTGTGCTTTAGTAAGAATATTGGTGTTAAGGTTTGTGATTCCCTATGCAAGCACGAAAGTCAATAGTTATGCAATGAAGTTATATCCTACTTGTGGTGCATTATTCGGTGTTAGTTATGCTTAATGCTCTCTTATGAGATTTTTCGTTCCTTGGTTGGATGCTTCTCAATCTTTTTGCTAGCCTTCACTTGTACTAAGTAGGAATACTACTTGTGCATCCAAAATCATTAAACCCAGTTTTGCCATATGAGTCCACAATACCTACCTATATGCGGTATTTTCGTGCCGTTCTAAGCAAATTTGTGTGTGCCATCTCTAATTTTCAAAATAAATTTCCTTTTTGTGTGCTCGTACCGCTCATGAAATGGTAGGGGGTGGCTGATATTTTTCCATGCCAGGTGTGTTATTCTCAAGATGAGTGTTTATTCACCTGTCATTGCACGAGAGTACGGCAAAGGTATTAGGGATGCCCAGTCCCGAAATGAAAAATGAATTTACTTTATGTTGTCAAATAATAAATTCCTTGGAAAGTGTTGGTATGGATGGTACCCGTGGATACGGCTAGCCGTGGAATGTGAAAGTATGGTGGAAAAATGAATAAACTTTATTTTCTGTTTGGGAACCGCCTATGATATATCTAGCATGGAAAGTATTGGGAACTACTTGATCGTTTTCGTTGACAGGAAAAGCATGCCACCCAAAATGTTTTATTTCTATCTTGTTTTTCACTTTGAGCTCTGGCACCTCTACAAATCCCTACTTCCCTCTGCGAAGGGCCTTTCTATTTACTTTATGCAATTTTTATTTTATTTGAGTCTCCATCTTCTCTTATAAAGCACCAACTAAGGGGCACTATGATCGTACTTGAGCATTGGGTATAGATAATATGCGAGTGTGTTTCATGAATGGATCAATGATTGAGCATAATGGTCTAGGGATAACTTGCTTTAGTGTTGATATTTTGAAAGACATGGTTGCTTGTTGATATGCTTGAGTATTGGAATCTTCATGTCAAAACTAGACTATTGCTTTGAATCATATAAAAGTCCAAATGTCCATGCTACAAAGAAAAGAAAATGTGATGAACATGTTAGGCAGCATTCCACATCAAAAATTCTGTTTTTATCATTTACCTACTCGAGGACGAGTAGAAATTAAGCTTGGGAATGCTGATACGTCTCCAACGTATCTATAATTTTTGCTTGTTCCATGCTGTTATATTATCATTCTTGGATCTCTTACAATCATTTTATAGCAACTTTATATCATTTTTTGGGACTAACCTATTGACATAGTGCCCAGTGCCAGTTGCTATTTTTTGCTTTTTTTTTACTTCGCAGAAAATTAATACCAAACGGAGTCCAAACGCAGCGAAACTTTTTGAAGATTTTTTCTGGACCAGAAGGAACAACTTGGGCCAAAGAAGTACCAGAGGGGGCACAACCCACCTGGGTGCGCCTGGGGGCCCACGCGCGCCCTGGTGGGTTGTGCCCACCTCGGTGGCCTCCCGCACCGCCTCTTTGCTCTATAAATACTCCAATATTCCAAAAACCCTAGGGGAGTCGACAAAACACAATTCTAGCCGCCGCAAGTTCCAGAAACACCAGATCCAATCTACACACCATCACGGAGGGGTTCATCATCCTCATTGGTGCCTCTCCGATGATGCGTGAGTAGTTCATTGTAGACCTTCGGGTCCGTAGTTAGTAGCTAGATGGCTTCCTCTCTCTCTTTTGATTCTCAATACAATGGTCTCTTGGGGATCTATTTGATGTAACTCTTTTTGCGGTGTGTTTGTTGGGATCTGATGAACTTTGAGTTTATGATAGATCTATTTTTTTCCATGAAAGTTATTTGAGTTTCTTTGATCTCTTATATGCATGATTACTTATAGCCTCGTATTTCTTCTTCGAATCTTTGGTTTAGTTAGGCCGACTAGATCAATTTTTCTTGCCATGGGAAGAGGTGCTTTGTGATAGGTTCGATCTTACGGTGCTCAATCCCAATGACCGAAGGGGACATGACACGTATGTATCATTGCTATTAAGGATAACAAGATGGGGTCTATTCCTACATGAATAGATCTTGTCTACATCATGTCATCGTTCTTATTGCATTACTCCGTTTCTCCATGAACTTAATACACTAGATGCATGCTGGATAGTGGTCGATGTGTGGAGTAATAGTAGTAGATGCAGGCAGGAGTCGGTCTACTAATCTTGGACGTGATGCCTATATAATGATCATTGCCTGGATATCGTCATGATTATTTGAAGTTCTATCAATTGCCCAACAGTAATTTGTTTACCCACCGTATGCTATTTTTCTCGAGAAAAGCCACTAGTGAAATCTACGGACCCGGGTCTATTCTTCTTCATATTTGCTTGCCGATCTATTATTTGCCACTTTTATTTTCAGATCTATTATTCCAAAAACTCAAAAATACCTTGCTGCACTTTTTTGTTACTTCTTTTATTTCGCGTTTATTCGTGATCTATTTATCCAATCTATCATAATTTTTATCCCGTCAACTTGACAATTACTGGCACCATTACCCGTTGAGGGATTGACAACCCCTCCTAATCGTCGGGTTGCAAGTATTTGTTCTTTGTGTGCAGGTACCATTTACATAGTGTTGCTTGGTTCTCCTACTGGATTGATACCTTGGTTTCATAACTGAGGGAAATACCTACCGTAGCTGTGCTGCATCATCCCTTCCTCTTTGGGGAAATACTGACGTAGTTCAAGCAACATCAGTGGAAGGATGATTTGAGTGGAAAGCAACTTGGGGAAAGCTAGAAATCAAGATTCTTGTGGTAGGATTGGAATATCTTGATCTCAACACATGAGTAGGTGGTTCTCTCTCAAAAAAAGTATGGTGGAAGTGTAGGCACGTTCTGATGGCTCTCTCTCATATGGAGAGGGGGTGGAGGGGTATATATAGCCTCCACACAAAATCCAACCGTTACACACATTTGACCCATCTCGATGAGACCGAATAGCTAAACTCGGTGGGACTGATTTGTTCAAGATGTGAATGTTAGGAATCTCAGTGGGACCGACTGGAACAACTTGGTGGGACCGATGTGCTAGGGCTTTAGGGCAAACCTCATCTCTGTGGTGCCGATTGCATCAACTCGGTGAGACCGAAGTGAAGCAATATTGCAACAGAGAATTGGTCAAGACATCTCGGTGAGACCGATTGCAATTTCGGTGAGACCGAAATAATTGCGACTGATAACATGGAGTTGGCAAGGCCATCTCGGTGAGACCGAGATCCGTATCGGTGTTACCGAACTGTTAGGTTTTCTGGCTGTGGCTATGTCATATGAACTCGGTGGCGCCGGATATAAAGAATCGGTGGGGCCGAGTTGGAGTTTAGGGTTTTGACATATTTGGATGGAGAAAGTGGTTGAGTGTTTAGGAGCAATATCACTAAGCATTTGAGCAAGCAAGCCATTTAGCAACACCTCATCCCATTTTAATAGTATTGGCTTTCCTATGGACTCAATGTGATCTTGGATCACTAAAACAAAGATGGAGGGTCTTGAGCTTTTGCCAATATATGTCCTTAGCATTTTGAGGGGTCCACATCTCTAGTCCATGCCATGCCATTCATTGAACTTCCTGAAATATTCATCTTGAGTGGATATTAGTTCAATGAGCTATATGTTGTTATGAATTACCAAAACCACCCGGGGATTAGCTGCACTTTCAATCTCCCCCTTTTTGGTAATTGATGACAACATATAGATCGAAGCTTCGACAAATGATAAAGTGAATGAAATACATCGTCGCTTTGAGAAGTATGTGATAAGAAAGAGCTCCCCCTAAATTTGTGCATTACTTAAAATTTGCATTTGAATGCAAATGCACAATCAATTAGGATCATGGGTCACTCTTCCATGTCACATACATCTTGGTGGAGCGCACAAAATGATAAGAGTAAAATAACATGCATGCATCACCAAAGATACAAGTGATTGATCATACACAAACAATCATACAGATAGGCATCTAAGCACACATTAAGCATAGTATGATCAAACACATGATCACACAAGGTATCTCACGAGCATAACACAAATGTAGCATCAAGTAGCATCGACCAAATGAAAGTAGCAAGGCAAATAAGAACCAACAAAGAAGCAAAAGACTCTCTCTCTCTCTCTCAAAGCCTATGACCTATACACTTTCTCCCCCTTTGGCAACAAGTTACCAAAAAGTTTGAAAACCTATAGTGCTATACGACACTCTAGGCACGATCTGCGGGAGCTCCTGAAGGCGTCTTCTGGCTTGTTGCTCCAGTGTGTGTAGATGGAGTTGAGAGAACTGCGTCTGCAAATGCTTCAGCTGAAGTCTGTTGAGCAGGAGGGGTTGACACTGGTGGTGGCACTATGGCAGTGGCGGCAGGAGCAGAGTGAGCAGGCCTCATGTCTGCAACTGGCTCAGCATTAGATCTCTGTGCCCTTGGCACTGTCTGGAATCTGTCAGTAGTAGGTCTATCATCTCTGTCCTCAGCCTCATCTCACAACTTCTCAACAATGTTTTGAATCTCAGTTACCTTGACATCAAGATTATACATCTTGTCTTCAACAATCCACTCTAGGCTCTCCTGATTCTTAGTCAAGTTGGCCAGACTCTTCTCTATCCTCAGAGTTGCTTCTAGCAATTATGTGAGTTGATCTTGCTTGGTCTTGATATTTACAATTGATGCATCTGGAGCACTTGCTGCTTTTGCTGCTTTGGCAGCCTTTGCCTTCTCAGCCCTCTCCTGGGCCTCAACTGATGTTGGATGTGAAGCATCCATCACCACTTCATTGTCCTCAAATTCTGGCCTAAGAGGTAGATGCTCTCTGTCAAGTAGATATGTGCCAGTTCCAACCTTGGAATTGATCAACATCTGAATATGTGGTGCATATCCACATGACCTCTTTTGGTCTGCAGCTGTCCTCTTGATTGTCTCAACTATCAGACTCATAAACTTGAACTTCTGTGGTATGTCAAATAGATGCAGCAGGTTGATGAAATGGACACGGATCATTCTCTCATCTCCGGACTTGGGCAACAAGGTATGCCTCAAGATGTAGTTGGTGGTGGTCAAACCAGCAAGCAAGTAATATATAGAACCAAACTTGTGAGGCTCAAGTGCTTTGTCTGGAATTGGCTTGTACATGTGAGCCATAGTGTTATGATCCATCCTTGGTTTGCCATAAACATCTATGTCATTCTCTCCTTCTTCTAGGGCATTGATGAGATCAGCCCACTCTGAGATCGATGACTGGTACCTGGTTCCCTCAGTCATCCACACAATCTTCCCATATGGATAGAAGTGTGCAGTGGAGTAGAATTGCATCACCATTTCATCACCACTTGGTGAGCCCTTGTCCAACAAAGTCATCAACTCCAGTCAACCTGAAGCTCTCATGAACATGGGGGAAGTAGTCCTCATTGGCATCTATGTACTTCCAATACACCCACTTCATATCACTCACAATTGGCTTCTTGTCAAGCAAAACTGTCTCATAGAAGTCTTGCCGTTCTTTCATGTAGAAACGATAATCAACAGTAGTCCTCCTCCTTGTCCTCATCATCATCCCTTATCATGGATGGTCTGCCAATTACTCTGGCAATGGTTTTCTTGACTCTCTCCTTTCTCTTCTTCTTCCCATATGTAGTTTATCCTTCCTCTCTTGCCTCAAGAGTGAACTCCATAGTCTCTTGTGGAATAGTTGACCTTCTGGCTTTAGACATGGGAGCTCTCTTAGCAGGAGGTTTCTTTTGAAGTCCTGGCTTGGTGGCAGCAGCTGCAGCATACTCTTTCTTCAGCACCTTCATCTTTGAGGTCACTTCTTTCTCAATAACAAAATCTTCATCCTCACTGTATGAGGTTCTCTTCCTTCTTTATCTGCTGGCAGCTTTAGGCAGATTGCTAGGAGTGCTTCTACTGCCTTCATCATAGCTTCCACTTGGGCTTGTGCCCTCACTGAGATTAACTTGCTCCTATGACTTGTCCTGGCTGTCACTAGCTTCAGAAATCTTTGAAAACTGACCCTGTGAATAGATGGATATGGGCAGAGTAGATGAGCATCACAAAAAGCAGTTTGTTTTGCAAAAAAATGAGTCAAAATCTTAGTTTTACTTTTCTGCAGAAAGCATTTTGGAGCTACCGATATGACAATCTCGGTGACACCGAAGCACTTAACAGAGTCCAAACATACAACATCGGCCAGACCAAGTTGCAGTTTGGTGACTCCGAGATGCTAAGGTTTCACAGAGAAATCGCTTTCGGTCACACCGATCGTACGCTTCGGTCAGACCGAGTTGTACCCAGTGCAATGGCTAGGGCCAATCGGTGGGACCGAAAACTCCATTTCGGTCGGTCCGAGATGAACTCGGTGGAAACCTAACCGTAAGATTTTTCATCGAATCTAGTCTAAAGGAATTTATGTGTGGATAGAAGGTTCTCATTCATGGCAAGAATCCAGGCATTGACTTTGTGCAAAGAATCAGAAGGGGAAATAGGCACAAAGTGGTCGAACCATACCCTAACTCAGTGATGGTTCGCTACGGTGGCAACGGTGGAGAGGAATCCCGTTGACGATGGTGGAGACCTGTGGCGACGGCGCACATGCGGAGACGGCGATGATCCGGAGACCAAGGGGCGGCAGTGCTGGGGCGCGGGCTCATTCGGTTTGATGGATTTTTCAACCATACGGGTACGCAGAGTATATATACCCAGACACTGTCGGTGGCACCGAATGGAATGTCTCGGTGGCACCGAGATGCAAAACTGCGTGTAGTTACTGCAACTTGGTGAGACCGAGTCGTTCTAATCGGTAGCACCGAGATGATAACCTAGATCAATCTAGTGGTTTTGGTGGGACCGAATATGAGTGTGTTGGTCTGATCGAAATTCACAAGAAGGTTTTGGAAGGCAGCCCTTGACGGATCGGTGGCTCCGAGTGCTCCTCACCCGGAGGGTCCGAAAAAGACTTGTTCAAAATTTTGTGATGTAGCATGAATAGAGTTTGAGGAGAGAAAAAGCATAGATAGCTAGAGAAGGTTCTTAGGCATTCTTGTCCATCCATTTGGCCAATAAAAACCAAGCAATCAAAACCACAAATGGATGTCCTCGAATGGAGAAATTATGCAACCAACATGCTCACACAATAAAATAGCAAATGAAATATGTGACAAAGCATGCACAAACACTTCTAGCATCTATCAAGCAATTGGCGGTGACTAGGTCATCTATATATGAGTATATTGACTGAGGAGTCAAATGAGAGCATTTGATCGTAGGTCATACTCATCATTTAAGCACAAGTGGGGTTACCACTTTTACATAAAGCATTGATGTGTTCACACCATTAGAGTTGCCTTAGCTCAATTATTAGAGCAAAGCTCCCCATAGATGTTATATCCCCCCTAAGAGGGATGAACTAACCTTGGGTTTTGTCGATGATGACTTCATGTAGATGTTGAAGATGTGGATGCTCAATGTTGATGTAGTTCTTTTGGAGCAATCCATTGGAGTGTTGCACTTTCAATACCTACATGGGTTAGTCCCACAAGGAACATACAAGGATATCCGTAGACATAGAGTGAATTACACAAATGATGATGTCCATGAACGCATTTGGTTACCTTGTCCCTTGTCTTACCAACAAGAGGGTTTGTGACTCCATGAACTAGTGCAAGATATGGAAGTTGATTGCACAAGTCCTTGCCAAAATGAATATGAGTGAAGTATGTTGGTGGAGTCACCCTCAAGAACACTCTAGTTCTTCTTCTTTGGGATCCACATCAACTTGATGGGAATCCTTGGAGTTGTAGTCGTACTTGATGAAGTAGAACTTGATGTAATCTTGGGAACCCACTTGACCATGGCTTAGGAGCTTCTTCAAATGAGTCAATCTCTTCTTGAAGCTTGTCCTTGCCCTTTAGCTTGTGGTCTTGTGGTGGAAGATTGTTTTGAGCTTGTGTTCCCTTGAAAGAAGTGGGGTCATACTTCTCTTGTTGAGGAACAAACTTCGTCTTGGGGTATTGATCTTCTTCCCACTCAACTCCATTGCATTGAACTTTTGTTCAAAACCAACACCTTGATTCTTCCGGTGCCTTCCTTGCTTGCGTACAATTTCCTCAAATTGCTTACTTCCGGCAAGGCTCTTGTAAACACCTTTCTCTATAATTCCCTTCAATAAGCTATGTTCTTGCTCAAGTGTAACTTGGCTAAGAGAATCATTAGTGGAATCAAGAGAACTACTAGAAGCAACAATATTAGATTTAACATGGTTATTGTTACTACTAGAGGAAGAATCTTTCTTGCTCTTATTGCTAGATTTTACTTGTGGCATATAAGTAGATAAGAGGAGGCATTTGGCAAGATAAGAAGAACTCTTCTTTCGAAGATCATCATTAAAAGCTTTTAGGAACTCATGCTCTTGCTCTAAATTTTGCTTCTTGAAGCGTAGCTTCTCATGAGTCCTTTGGAGCTCTCTATGATCCTCTAGAGTTGTTTCATGAGCTAACTTAAGAGTGTTTAGTTCTTTAGTTAGATGCTCAATCTCCTTCTTATCATTGTCATTCATTTCATCTTGATTAGCATGATTACTAGCAAGTTCATCATAGTTTTCATCACTAGTGTTGTCAACAAGTAAATCATCATCACCTAGCAAATCATCTTCATCACTATTGAAATCAACATACTCGGGGTGTGATACCTTAGGGCCTTTATCCATGAAGCATCTTCTAATTCCTTCATTTGGTGAGTCAAATATGTCGTAGGAGTTGGATGACACAAGTGCAAGACCGGCAACACCTTCATCTTGAGTATATTCGGAGTCGGACTGGCTTCTCTCGGAGTAGTTGTCGGAGTTGGAACCGGATACCCATTCACCAACTTGAGCTTGATGTCTTCGTCTTGTGTAGCTCTTTGATGACTTGTCCTTCTTTTCCGAATCCTTGTTTCTACGAGAGGGTATTCGTTCATAACGATCATCTCTACGAACGTTTGTCACCTTTGTGGACGAAACGACATTCGTTGCCTCTTCTAGCCTTGAATTTTTTTCTAGATACAACATAGACCAACAAGAGTGTTGTGTTAAAATTTGGAATTATTCGATGTTCGTTTGGACATTTTTATACATTAGCTGAGTTTTCTAGGCATTTTATGTGCATAATTCAAATTTAAACAATAGGCACATGCTCCAGTGCAGCAAAATGGGTTAATAAAATCATATATGTGTCCTTGGGTTCATGCTTAGGGCCCATGCAATAAATGGGAATGAATTTCAAACACCTCGACATCGTGGCTCGGTGGCAAACATTGAGATACTTGGTTTTTAAATTCTTGTAAATCCAAAACTCGTATGAAATTCATGAAACTTGGCATGCTATCATGGAATGGCACCAACATGTTGTGGTAATTTTTTTGTCCCATTTGGAGCAGGTTTTGGTATACGCTCCTCACCAACCAGAGCTTCTCACAAGAAGCCTCGTGGTTCCGTTAGGAACGTGTGTCACCTTCGTGGACAAAACGACATTTGTTGCCTCTTTTGGACTTGAATTTTTTTCTAGATACAACATAGACCAACAGGAGTGTCTTGTTAAAATTTGGAATTATTCGGGGTTCGTTTGGACATTTTTATACATAAACTGAGTTTTCTAGGCATTTTCTATGCGTAATTCAAATTTGAACTACAAGCACATGCTCCAGTGCAGCAAAATGGGTTGAAAAATTATATGTCTGTCCTTGGGTGCATGCTTAGGTCCCATGCAAGAAATGGGAATGAACTTCATACACCTTGCCATCGTGGCTCGGCCGCAAACATTGAGATACTTGGTTTTAAAATTCTAGTAAATCCAAAACTTGTATGAAATTTATCAAACTTGGCATGCTATCATGGAATGGCACCAACATCCTGTGGTATTTTTCGTGTCCAATTTGAGAGAAGGCGCATGAATTAACAACCAACAAAGGCATTTTGAAACAAATAGCTGCCACGATATCATCTGAAACGTTTGTATAATTTTAGTCATAGGCGTTCCGCTAACCATTCATGGGACACCACACGTCACACTTTTAGTGGCTAGGAGGTGCCGTGCAGGCAATTGCTTGACTAGTCGGGATGCGTGCGAGTGCAGTCCACTGCGCAGGCTGACTAGGTGGTGTGCAACCAGTCCTCCGTTGTGCAGGCTCACCAGGAAGCGTGTGAGCTATACACTGCGCATGCTCACTTGGAAGCGAGCCCTTTGACTTCCATTACCGCCCGCCTCACCCCAACCTCTCCATTAATGGCGCCCAAGCTGCTGTTTAATACAGGCGGCCTTACTCTTCGCCTTCCATTGCCCTCTCGCAGACCTCCACCAATGCCATGGCGCAGAAGGATCATTTGCCACTAGTCTTCTAGTTTGGTGAAGTCGACTCTGAGCCGGCGGAGATAGAAAATAAGGAGGAATGGGACCTCATGGACATGGCCATGAACGAGCTGGCCGCGGTGGATGCTGCCTCCGCGTCCGTCCCAGCTCCCATCCACGCACCCGCACCAGTGACCATCCCCGTGGCATTGACGGGCTTGTCGCCGAGCACTATCGTGGTGCTGGAAGCCGCGGGCATCGGCGAGGTCCACGTGGACCCGCGCGGGCTCATGTACATGCCAACACCAGTGCCCCCACCTCTGCCCGTGCGCGCCGCTGCACCCACCGTGGCGCTGGTCCCCGTGCGTTTGCTTGCACCCGTCGCGCCCGTGGCCTTGAGCGCGCCCCCCCCAGCGTCATGGGACGCCGTCGTTGACCGCTACCTCGCAGCGCCGTGAGTCACCGTCCTCTCACGCCCCGCCCGTCGATCGCGCGATGACAGGGTCTTTGATGTCCAAGTCAAGAACATTCTGGGCTATGATACGTCCATTTTGCATCATGTTTTCCTACTGTTTTATAGAGTTTTCAATCAATATAACACTTTGTGGAGTAATTCTAATGCCTTTTCTCTCATAATATGAAAGGTTTACACGAAGAGGGAGATTGGTGCAGCTGGAATTCTGGACCTGAAAAAGCTATATCAGAGATACCTATTCTGCACATCTGCAAATGAGCTGAAACTTTACGGAGATTTATTTTGGAATATATAAAAATTATTGGAGAAAAGAAATATCAGAGGGGGCCACCCAGGTGCCCACTAGGCACCAGGGTGCGCCTACCCCTCCGAGCGCGCCCTAGTGGGTAGTGGGGCCCCTGGCCAGCCTCCGGTGCCCATCTTCTAGTAAATAAGCCCATTTGCCCTAGAAAAAAATAAGAGGAGGACTTTCGAGATGCAGCGCCACCGTCTCAAGGTGGAACTTGGGCAGGAGCACTTTTGCTCTTCGGCGGAGAGATTCCACTGGGGATACTTCCCTCCGGGAGGGGGAAATCGAAGTTATCGTCATCACCAACCACCCTTTCATCATGGGAGGGCCAATCTTCATCAACATCTTCAACAGCACCATCTCATCTCAAACCCTAGTTCATCTCTTGTATTCAATCTTTGTATCAAAACCTTAGATTGGTACCTGTGGGTTGCTAGTGGTGTTGATTACATCTTGTAGTTGATGCTAGTTGGTTTATTTGGTGGAAGATCATATGTTCAAATCTATTATGCTATTCAATATCCCTCTGGTCTTGAGCATGAATATGTTTTTTGAGTAGTTACTTTTGTTCTTTAGGACATGGGAGAAGTCTTGTCATAAGTAATCATGTGAATTTTGTATTCGTTCGATATTTTGATGATATGTATGTTGTTGATTCCCTTAGTGGTGTTATGTGAACATCGACTACATGACACTTCACCATCTTTGGGCCTAATGGAATGCATTGTGGAGTACTTATTAGATGATGGGTTGCTAGAGTGACAGAAGCTTAAACCCTAGTTTATGCGCTATTCTGTAAGGGGCTCATTTGGATCCATATGTTTAATGCAATGGTTAGATTCTATCTTAATTCTTCTTTCATAGTTGCGCATCCTTGCGAGAGGGGTTAATCATAAGTGGGAGGCTTGTTCAAGTAAGAACAGCACCCAAGCACCTCACCCACATATCTAATTATCAAAGTAGCGAACGAATCAAACAAACATGATGAAAGTGACTAGATGAAATTCCCGTGTGTCCTCAAGAACGCTTTGCTTATTATAAGAGACTGTTCCGGCCTGTCCTTTTCTACAAAAAGAATTGGGCTACCTTGCTGCACCTTTGTTACCATTACTATTACTTGCTTGTTAAAATTTGCCTTGCTATAAAACTATCTGTTACCGACAATTTCACTGCCTGCAGAAAATACCTTGCTGAAAACCGCTTGTCATTTCCTTTTGGTCCTCATTGGTTTCGACACTCTTACTTTTGGAAAGGACTACGATTGATCCCCTATACTTCTGGGTCATCAGGCTGGCTTGAAGACTTGAACAACGGCGTCCCGGAGGACGACAACGACCAGGCCGGTGTAGCACGCCGCCTCCGCTGCTGCCGCAATTAGTTTTTTTGGGTTTAATATTGTATCTCGATTGTATGAATGTAAAGCCACAGTGTGACTGAATGAAACCTATGGTTTGAACAAACCTGCATTTTTCTCTCTTAAAGTCATACATATCAAAGGATTTTTTAAAACATTAATGTTTATTAAATTTAAAACACTCATTGCAAACGTTTTAGATGGAACACCCATATGCAAAGAGAGAGCTATGGTCCTTCCCCAGCAAGCCAATGGAATATTTGCCGCACAGGATTTGTGCATCTCTTCATCGCAAACATTTTAGATAGAACACCCATATGCAAAGTGAGAGCTATGGTCCTTTCCCAGTAAGCCAAGGGAAAATATTACGCGTAGGATTTGTGCATCTCTTCATCGCAAATAGTTCAGATTGAACATGTATGCAAAGCGAGAGGTTTTGTTCCTTCACCACTAATCCGAGAGAAAATCTGGCGCGTAGGATTTGTACATCCCTTCATCGCAAACGATTTTTTATGATGACCCGTGTGCAACCACGTACAGACAATTTGGTAAGATTTTCATCGGTCATATTGGGCATATTGCCATTTGTCAAACTGGAAATATTGGCATTTTTTGATCTTTTTTCGATCTAGTAACATTGCCATTTGTCAACCTTGTAACACTGCCATTTGTCAAAATTAATTTTGCAACAGAAATTCAGTAAGCATAGATTTCATTCATAGATTAAGCAGTCGTTCTTTATACAATCAGTTCAACTCGACAACTGAACCGAACAAAATTTTCCCCAATTGTTGCCAACCATGTACTGAAATAGCTAGTTCAACTATATATACTAGCTAATTTTAAGTACATAGTACAGTTCAACAATATCTATAGTCAGATGAACTAAACAAAATAGCCCCTAAATACTACTACTACAGAGGGGTTTGTACTAATTCTAGTAGCATCTCCTCTGCCGACCGCGCTCAGTAAGAGACAGAGGAGGAGGAGCCTACCTACGAGCTGGAGAACTAGAATCCGGTGCCTGCCGCTGCTGCACCTTTAGCGACGCCCACCTTGAACACCCTCTGTCGCTCCAGATGACCCCTCTCGAAGCGGTAGGACTCGTCGTAGATCTCCGCATTCTGCATCTCTACGGCGGCGTGTGTTGCGGCCACGGCGGCGGTAAAACTCTTTGCATGCTCGACCAGGCGCTCCTCCTCCTCCTGTATTAACTCGA
Organism: Thinopyrum elongatum; assembly: GCA_011799875.1. Taxonomy (NCBI): domain Eukaryota; kingdom Viridiplantae; phylum Streptophyta; class Magnoliopsida; order Poales; family Poaceae; genus Thinopyrum; species Thinopyrum elongatum. The sequence continues at coordinate 124,846,878 of CM022301.1, forward strand.
TGTAGCGCGCAAGGTCACTGACGCACATGCGGGGCTCCACCTCCACCTCCCGCCTTTAGGCGGTGGTGGCGGAGCGGGTGATGAGCCCAGCGGTCAACAGTGGGGTGGCGGCCACGACGACCTCCTCCCGCCTTCGGGCCGTGGTGGCGGAGCGAGTGATGGCCACGGCGATCGACAGTGGGATGGTGGCCACGACATCCACCTCGCACCTTCAGGTTGCGGTGGCGGAGCGGGCGATAGCCCTGGCTTTCAACGGTGGGGTGGCGGCAATGACGACTGGCAACAGCTGCCGACGGGCAGCGGCGACGGAGCGTGTGGTGGGTGTTGTGCGCACACCCAACAGGGACGCCACGCGCAGTACACGATTCTACTTCTTGAGCTTGCGTTGATTTTTCCCTTGAAGAGGAAAGGGTGATGCAACAAAGTAGAGTTGGTATTTCCCTCAATTAAGAACCAAGATATAATTCCAGTAGGAGGCACAAGCAAGTCTCCAATCTATGCACCTGCACAAACTAACAAACGCTTGCACTCAACGCGAGAAAGGGGTTGTCAATCCCTTCACGGTCTCGAACGAGAGTCAGATCTAATAGAGATAGGTATAAAAGATAAATAAAAAGGCAAACTAAAATAAATCTAAATAAATTGCAGCAAGGTATTTTTGGGTTTTTTGGTTTATAGATCTGAAAATATATGATGGAAAATAGACCCGGGGGCCATAGGTTTCACTAGAGGCTTCTCTCTTGAAGATAGCATACGGTGGGTGAACAAATTACTGTTGAGCAATTGATAGAAAAGCGCAAAGTTATGATGATATCTGAGGCAATGATCATGAATATAGGCATCATGTCCGTGACAAGTAGACCGAAATGATTCTGCATCTACTACTATTACTCCACACATCGACCGACTCCTGCCTGCATCTAGAATATTAAGTTCATAAGAATAGAGCAGCACTTTAAGTAAGATGACATGATGTAGAGGGATAAACTCAAGCAATATGATATAAGCCCCATCTTTTTATCCTCGATGGCAACAATACAATACGTGCCTCAATACCCCTTCTGTCACTAGGTGAGGACACCGCAAGGTTGAACCCAAAACTAAGCACCTCTCCCATTGCAAGAAAAACCAATCTAGTTGGCCAAACCAAACCGATAGTTCAAAGAGAAATACAAAGATATCTTAATCATGCATAAAAGAGTTCAGCGAAGACTCAAATAATATTCATAGATAATCTGATCATAAATCCACAATTCATCGGATCTCAACAAACACATCGCAAAAAAGTATTACATCGAATAGATCTCCAAGAACATTGAGGAGAACATTGTATTGAAGATAAAATAGAGAGAAGAAGCCATCTAGCTACTAGCTATGGACCTGTAGGTCTGTGGTAAACTACTCACGCATCATCGGTAGGGCAGCAAGGTTGATGTAGAGGCCCTCCGTGATCGAATCCCCCTCCGGCAGATCGCCGGAAAAGGCCCCAAGATGGGATCTCACGGGAACAGAGGCTTGCGGCGGTGGAAAAGTATTTTGGTGGACGCTTCTGGTGGTTTGGGAATATTTGGGAATTTATAGTGCAAGAATTAGGGTTGGAGGACTCCCGAGTGGCCCACAAGCCCTCAGGGCGCGCCTAGCAGTCTTGTGTCCTCCTCGGGCATCTTCTGACCCCCTCTCCAAGCTCCATGGATGTCTTCTGGTCCAAGAAAAATCATCGTAAAGTTCTATTATGTTTGGACTCTGTTTGATATTCCTTTTCTGTAAAACTCAAAAACAAGAAAAAAACAGAAACTGGCACTAGGCTCTAGGTTAATAGGTTAGTCCCAAAAATAATACAAAATAGCATATTAATGCATATAAAACATCCAAAATAGATAATATAATAGCATGGAACAATAAAAAATTATAGATACATTGGAGACGTATCAAGCATCCCCAAGCTTAATTCCTGCTCGTCCTCGAGTAGGTAAATGATAAAAATAGAATTTTTGATGTGGAATGCTACCTAACATATTTATCAATGTAATCTTCTTTATTGTGGAATGAATATTCAGATCCATAAGATTCAAAAAAAAGTTTAATATTGACATAAAAACAATAATACTTCAAGCATACTAATAAAGCAATCATGTCTTCTCAAAATAACATGGCCAAAGAAAGTTATCCCTACAAAATCATATAGTCTGGCTATGCTCCATCTTCATCACACAAAATATTTCATCATGCACAACCCCGATGACAAGCCAAGCAATTATTTCATACTTTTGGTGTTCTCAAACTTTTTCAAATTTCACGCAATGCATGAGCGTGAGCAAAGGATATAGCACTATAGGTGGAATAGAATATGGTGGTTGTGGAGAAGACAAAAAGAAGGAGAAAGTCTCACATCAACTAGGCAAATTAATGGGCTATGGAGATGCCCATCAATCGATATCAATGCAAGTGAGTAGGGATTGCCATGCAATGGATGCACTAGAGCTATAAGTGTATGAAAGCTCAAAAACAAACTAAGTGGGTGTGCATCCAACTTGCTTGCTCATGAAGACCTGGGGCAATTATGAGGAAGCCCATCATTGGAATATACAAGCCAAGTTCTATAATGAAAAATTCCCACTAGTATATGAAAGTGACAAAATAGGAAACTCTCTATCATGAAGATCATGGTGCTACTTTGAAGCACAAGTGTGGAAAAAGGATAGTAACAGTGTCCCTTCTCTCTTTTCTCTCATTTTTTTTCTTTTCTCTTTTTTTGTTTGGGCTTCTTTGGCCTCTTTTATCTTTTTATAAAGTCCGGAGACCCATCCCAACTTGTGAGGGAATCATAGCTTCCATCATCCTTTCCTCACATGGGACAATGCTCTAATAATGATGATCATCACACTTTTATTTACTTACAACTCAAAAATTACAACTCGATACTAGAACAAGATATGACTCTATATGAATGCCTCTGGCGGTGTACCGGGATGTGCTATGATCAAGAGTGACATGTATAAAAATATGAACGGTGGCCTTGCCACAAATACTATGCCAACTACATGATCATGCAAAGCAATATGACAATGATGGTGCGTGTCATAATAAACGGAATGGTGAAAGTTGCATGGCAATATATCTCGGAATGGCTATGGAAATGCCATAATAGGTAGGTATGGTGGCTGTTTTGAGGAAAATATATGGTGGGTTTAATGCACCAGCGAAAGTTGCACGGTACTAGAGAGGCTAGCAATGATGGAAGGGTGAGAGTGCGTATAATCCATGGACTCAACATTAGTCATAAAGAACTCACATACTTATTGCAAAAAATTATTAGTCATCGAAAAAAAGTACTACAAGCATGCTCCTAGGGGGATAGATTGGTAGGAAAAGACCATCGCTCGTCCCCGACCGCCACTCATAAGAAAGACAATCAAAAAATAACGGGCCATTTGCATTTCTGTCCCTAACTCGAACCACCTACTTAGATTTGCCCCTAATTTCAAAGCCTGCTCAAAATTGCCCCTCTACCGTTAGGTGCTGTTACAGATATGCCCTTCTACGCTGTTACCGTCCGGTCAAAGGGCTTTGACCGTCCTGAAAAAATAGCAAAAAAATCTAAAATTTTGTGGGATCAAAGATACTCATGTGCGCAAGGTGCATACAGATTTTTGTGCTATTTGGACATTCCAAGCGCTTGTGGCGAGGAAAAACAGTTAATCTATATACTTGTTAACAGTAAATTTGAAATAAAATAGCAAGAAAATTCAAAAAAAAATGAAATTTTTTGGTATCAAAGAGGCATGGGTGCACAAGGTGCTTGCAAGTTTTTGTTCTCAAATGACATGCGAGGAGCTCTAGCAAAAAAAATAGTCATTTTTTTGAAAGTTTTTTCCCGAGCCAATTTTTTTTTCTCCACGAGCTCCTACAGTGTCCAAACAGAACAAAAAATAGCACGCACCTTGCTGACCCAAGCCTCTTTGATGCCAATTTTTTTCATATTTGTTTGAATTTTCTTGCTATTTTTTGAATTTACTGTTCACAGGCATACATATTTACTGTTTTTTCTTTGCCACGAGCTCCTGGAATGTCCAAACAACACGAAAGTTTGCACGCATGCTGTGAACCTGAGTATCTTTGATCCCAGAAAATTTTAGATTTTTTAGATTTTTTTTTTGCTATTTTTTTAGGACGGTCAAAGCCCTTTGACCGGCTTTGACCGGATTGTAATGGCGCAGAAGGGCATTTCTATAAGTACACATAACGGCAGAGGGGCAAATTTGAGCAGGCTTAAAAATTAGGGGCAAATATGAGTAGTGGATTCTAGTTAGGGACACAGATGTAAAAGACCCAAAAATAAATCATGCTCCGACTTCATCACATAACGGTTCACCATACGTGCATGCTACGGGAATCACAAACTTTAACACAAGTATTTCTACCAATCCACAATTACTCACTAGCATGACTCTAATATCACCATCTTTATATCTCAAAACAAATGCAAGGAATCAAACTTCTTATCTTATTCAATGCTCTTTATATGAAAGTTTTTATTATATCCCTCTTGGATGCCCATCATATTAGGACTAAATTCATAACCTAAGCAAATTACCATGTTGTTTAAGACTCTCAAAATAATATAAGTGAAGCATGAGAGTTCAACAATTTCTATAAAATAAAGCACCGCCGTGCTCTAAAAAGATATAAGTGAAGCACTAGAGCAAACTGCCTAGCTCAAAAGATATAAGTGAAGCACATAGAGTATTCCAATAAATTCACGATTAATGTGTGTTCCTCTCAAAAGGTCTGTACAGAAAGGATGATTGTGGCAAACTAAAAAGCAAAGACTCATATCATAGAAGACGCTCCAAGCAAAACACATATCATGTGGTGAATAAAAATATAGCCTCAAGTGAATTTACCGATGGATTGAAGACAAAAGAGGGGATGCCATCCGGGGCATCCCCAAGCTTAGATGCTTGGTTGTCCTTGAATATTACCTTGGGGTGCCTTGGGAATCCCCAAGCTTAGGCTCTTGCCACTCCTTATTCCGTTGTCCATCAAATCTTTACCCAAAACTTGAAAACTTCACAACACAAAACTCAACAGAAAACTCATAAGATCCGTTAGTATAATAAAATAAATCACAAATTTAGGTACTGTTGTGAACTCATTATTTATTTATATTGGTGTAATATATACTGCATTCCAACTTCTCCATGGTTCATACCCCCCGATACTACCCATAGATTCATCAAAATAAGCAAACAACACATAGAAAACAGAATCTGTCAAAAACAGAATAGTCTGTAGTAATCTGGAAATTTCGTATACTTCTGTAACTCCAAAAATTCTAAAAAATTAGGAAATTTGTATATCAATCTTGTGTATGAAATTCAGATCAAAAGCACATTTCTGTGATTTTTTAAATTTCTGGCAATGAGTGCAAAAGTTTCTGTTTTTCAGCAAGATCAAATCAACTATCACCGTAGACCATCCCAAAGGTCTTACTTGGCTCAAACACTAATTAAAAAACCAAAACATAGTTACTACAGAGGTAATAATGTGTAATCTCATAAAAACAGAAAATAAAAATATTGGGTTGTCTCCCAACAAGCGCTTTTCTTTAAAGCCTTTTAGCTAGGTGTTGATAATTTTGATGATGCTCACATGAATGACGAAAAATTGAAGCACAAAGAGAGCATCATAATGCATGTGAAAAACAAGTTTAAGTCTAACATACTTCCTATGCATAGGAATTTTATAGGGAAAAGATTTATCAAGACAAGCAAAAACTAGCATATGCAAGGAAGAAGAAAGAAACAATAGCAATCTCAACATAACGAGAGGTAATTTAGTAACATGAAAAATTCTACAACCATATTTTCCTCTCTCATAATAATTACATGTATGATCATAATCAAATTCAACAATATAGCTATCACATAACCTATTCTCTACATGATCCTCATGCATGCAAAGTTGACACTCTTCCAAAATAGTGGGATTAACATAGAATAAAGTCATTACTTCTCCAAGCCCACTTTTATCGAAAATTTCATAAGATTGATCAAACTCCAAAGTAGTGGGATCATTATTTCCGAAAGTTGACACTCTTCCAAACCCACTTTCAATATTATTGCACACATTGTTATCATGAGGCTTAAATAAATTTTCAAGATCATAAGAAGCATTATCACCCCAATCATGATCATTGCAATAAGTAGTGGACATACAAAAACTAGCATCCCAAAGCTTAGGATTTTGCATATTATTACCACAATTGACATTAATAGAATTTATAATAACATCATTGCAATCATGCTTTTCATTCAAGGAGCTATCATGAATCACTTCATAAATTTCATCACAATTTTCAGATTCACGAATTTCAAGCAAAACTTCATAAAGACAATCTAGTGCATGCAACTCACTAGCAATTGGTTCATCATAATTGGATCTCTTAAAAAGATTAGCCAGTGGATGAGGATCCATAAACTTTTTTATTTCTGATTTTCAATAAATACACAATTATTCCAAGCGAACAAGCAAACAAACCAAGTAAGACATAAAAGGCAAATGAAAAGAAGGCAAATATTTTTTGTTTTTTTCTGAAAACTTTTTAGAAGTGGGGGAGAGGAAAACGAGAGGCAAATGGAAAATAATGTAATTCAAGAGACGAGAGTTTATGATGGGTACTTGGTAGGCTTGATGTAGAACCCCCCCGACAACGGCGCCAGAAATTCTTCCCGCTACTTCTTGAGCTTGCGTTGATTTTTTCCTTGAAGAGGAAAGGGTGATGCAGCGAAGTAGAGATAAGTATTTCCCTCAGTTAAGAACCAATGTATCAATCCAGTAGGAGGCACAAGCAAGTCTCCAACAAACACTTGCACTCAACGTGAGAAAGGGGTTGTCAATCCCTTCACGGTCTCGAACAAGAGTGAGATCTAATAGAGATAGGTATAAAAGATAAATAAAAGGCAAACTAAAATAAATCTAAATAAATTGCAGCAAGTTATTTTGGGTTTTTTCGGTTTATAGATCTGAAAATATATGATGGAAAATAGACCCGGGGGCCATAGGTTTCACTAGAGGCTTCTCTCTTGAAGATAGCATACGGTGGGTGAACAAATTACTGTTGAGCAATTGATAGAAAAGCGCAAAGTTATGACGATATCTAAGGTAATGATCATGAATATAGGCATCACATCCATGACAAGTAGACCAAAACGATTCTGCATCTACTACTATTACTCCTCACATCGACTGACTCCTGCCTACTTTAAGTTCATAAGAACAGAGCAACGCTTTAAGTAAGATGACATGATGTAGAGGGATAAACTCAAGCAATATGATATAAACCCCATCTTTTTATCCTCGATGGCAACAATACAATACGTGCCTCACTACCCCTTCTGTCACTGGGTGAGGACACCACAAGATTGAACCCAAAACGAAGCACCTCTCCCATTGCAAAAAAAAAATCAATCTAGTTGGCCAAACCTAACCGATAGTTCAAAGAGAAATACAAAGATATCTTAATCATGCATAAAAGAGTTCAGAGAAGACTCAAATAATATTCATAGATAATCTGATCATAAATCCACAATTCATCGGATCTCAATAAACACACCGCAAAAAAGTATTACATCGAATAGATCTCCAAGAACATCAAGGAGAACATTGTATTGAAGATCAAAGAGAGAGAAGAAGCCATCTAGCTACTAGCTATGGACCCGTAGGTCTGTGGTAAACTACTCACGCATCATTGGTAGGGCAGCAAGGTTGATGTAGAGGCCCTCCGTGATCGAATCCCCCTCCGGCAGATCACCAAAAAAGGCCCCAAGATGGGATCTCACAAGAACAGAGGCTTGCGGCAGTGGAAAAGTATTTTGGTGGACGCTTCTGGTGGTTTGGGAATATTTGTGAATTTATAGCGCAAGAATTAGGGTTGGAGGACTGCCGAGGGGCCCACAAGCCCTTATGGCGACCCACCCCTAGGGCGCGCCTAGCAGGCTTGTGGCCTCCTCGGGCATCTTCTGACCCCCTCTCCAAGCTCGGTGGATATCTTCTGGTCCAGGAAAAATCATCATAAAGTTTTATTCCGTTTGGAATCCGTTTGATATTCCTTTTCTGTAAAACTCAAAAACAAGAAAAAACAGAAACTAGCACTGGGCTCTAGGTTAATAGGTTAGTCTCACAAATAATATAAAATAGCATATTAATGCATATAAAACATCCAAAACAGATAATATAGCATGGAACAATAGAAAATTATAGATACCTTGGAAATGTAGAACACGACACCGGGACTGCGCCGCCGCCGCGGTCTAGCCTCCCAGCTAGAGCTGTCCTCTGATGACGGCGGAGTGGCTAAGCGACGACGATGGACTGGTGCCATTGGCGATTGTGGGAGAAGTAGACGAGATAAGCTTGGGAGAGGGAGGGGAAAATGTGACGCGTGACTCGCCGGCCGTGAGGGTTTATATAGCAAGTCGGTAAGCATTGGGATTTTGAGGGATTTCACTGAGTTAGGGGGGAAGCTTGCGTAGGTGTGCGCGGGAACCTGCACGGTTGCGCGGAAACGGGCTCACCGATGATTCATTGACGCCACTTTCAGCCACCATTTGGCAAAAGAACGCCTATGTGGTGCTCAATCTTGCGCTCGAAGCCTTCTACGGCAGCGGGGTGACAAGACATGCGAGAGTAGGACAAAATGACACGTACACATATGGTTAATAAAAAACATTTGCAATTTAATTACCTAGCACATGGCCGCTATCTACGCAGCGTCGCGAACGGTTGTTCGACCACCATGTGATGTGGAACGCGACATAGTTTCACATCATGCCGCCGGCTCGAAACTGCTGACCAGCTTGTAGACGACCATTTCCTGTGTGTTCAACTGCTTTATGCGTGTGGTTGCTCACGGTTGACGCGGCCACGGCGCGCTCTGCTCGTGTCCCTCCGCGCACTCTGCTCTGATATGTCTCCAACTTATCTATTATATATTAAGTAGTCATGCCATGTTTACAATAATTCTATATGGTTTTGGTATGATTTGAATGGAACTAACCCAGACTGACACAATTTTCAGCAGAATTACCATGGTGTTGTTTTTTATGCAGAAATAAAAGTTCTCGGAATTGGACGAAACTATTTGGAGAATTATTATGGAACAAAAGAAAAATATTGGAGCAAAGATCCATTGGATGGGGGCCCCCTGCTGCCCACTAGGCACCAGGGCGCGCCACCCCCCTCTAGCGTGCCATGGTGGGTAGTGGGCCCCCTCAAAGCCCATCTTAGCGTGATTCCAACGCTGAAAAATCCTATATAGTCAGAAACCCCCGAAAGTTAACCTAGATGAGAAGTCCCGCCGCCGCAAGCTCCTGTATCCACGAAAACTCAATCGGGAGCCTGTTTTGGCACCCTGCCGGAGGGGAAAATCATCACCGGAGGCCATCTTCATCATCCCAGCGGCCACCATGATGAGGAGGGAGTAGTCCACCCTCAGGGCTGAGGGTTTGTACCAGTAGCTATGTGTTTGATCTCTCTCTCTCGTGTTCTTGATTTGGCACGATCTTGATGTACCGCGAGCTTTGTTAATATAGTTGGATCTTATGGTGTTTCTCCCTCTCTATCTTGTTGTGATGAATTGAGTTTTACCTTTGAGGTTTCACTATTATCGGATTGAATACTTTTATGGATTTGGGAACACTTGATGTATGTCTTGCATATGAATACCCGTGGTCACAATGGGGTATCATATTGATTCACTTGATGTATGTTTTGGCACTCAACTCGCGGATTCCCGAGGTGACATTGGGGTAATCGATGCATAGGGGTTGATGCACGATTTCGTCCTTGTTTCTCTGATAGAAATCTTGGGGCACTCTTTGAAGTTCTTTGTGTTGGATTGAATATTATGAATCTGAAATTGTTTGATGCATATTGTATAATCAACTCAAGGATACTTGTGGTGGTGACATTGGAGTATCTAGGTGACATTAGAGTTGGTTGATGTGTGTCAACCGGTGTTATTTTAGTATGAACTCTAGGGCTATTTGTGACACTTATAGGAATAGCTCAACAGATTGATCGGAAAGGATAACTTTGAGGTGGTTTCATACCCTACAAACAATTTCATCTTATGTTCTCCACTAGATAAGAACTTTGGAGTGACTCTTTGTCGCACGTTGAGGGATTATTATACAATTCAATTATATTAGCATTGTTGAGAGATTGCACTAGTGAAAGTATGAACCCTAGGCCTTGTTTCTAAGCATTGCAATACCATTTGCTCTCTGTTTTATCACTTGCTACCTTGTTGTTTTTTTATTTTAAGAATACAAAAACCTATATCTACTATCCATACTACACTTGTATCACCATCTCTTCGCCGAACTAGTGCACCTATACAATTTGCCATTGTATTGGGCGTGTTGGGGACACAAGATATTTCTTGTATTTGATTCCAGGGTTGTTTTAGCACTAGTTTGGTTTATAAAAGAAAACTACAAAAAAATGGAATTGAGGTTGCCTCATATTATTCATCTTTATCATGTCTTTCTCGAAAATGATGGAGCGGAAAATTGTGTTCAATTGATAGAAGAAGAATTCAATAAAATGTTTGGCATAGAATCCATGAATGGTAAGCATGATTGCAATGTTGTAAGTATGAATTCTATGAACGTCCAAAATACTAATGATGATTGCACTAGTCATGACAAAAATGTTTCTTATAAGCATGTCCATTTTTGTGGAGTGCATAAAGTTTGTGAAGACATGCCTTATAGGGATGATAGATTTTGTAAGAAGCATAAACATGATAAAACCAATCGGTGGCTTAAAGTGATAGATGAATTTGCTATAAAATTATGCTCTCTTCATCCCATTACTTGTGAACTTTGCAATAGGATTGGTCATCTTAATTTCCAATGCAAACTTTTTCATGATCGAACCATGTCCAAATATAGCAATAACTAGATCACCCTTGAACTTTATAATGAACTTTGTTTATTTTTGGGGTGTGAAGAATTGTCACATAAAATAGTTGGTTTGAAGCATTCATATTCACAGACCATGTTGAAACTACTTTGGAAGAAATCTATATGTTTTGTATGGTAAATTGCCATGAGAATGTTTATATTGCCAACTATAGAAAGATTGGAAAACCAATAGAATATAAAAGGGATACTAATAAAAGGGTAAATATTTCCACTTTCCCTCATATTGTGTCTCATGATGAAATAGGTGATGAGAAGGAGCTCCCTATTCAACTAATCTCATCAATAAGAAGCTCGGAAAAATTGATTAAACCCACACATGATGTGGCGAAGAAGAAGAAAAGAAGAAAAAGTAGAGGTAAAAAGGTATCCCTCCCAAATAATGTTGCTCCAATTATTGTTGTGCCTCATGAGAATGAATCAAAAATAATTCTGGAAGATGATACACTTGATGATGATATTGCTTCTTTGTCTTGTGGCACAATTTCCGAAGAAACTAATGAGGACGATTTTTGTTATGCATATTACTCATTGTGATGATTATGATTGGGAAAACAATGATACTTCTTATAATCTTCAAAATCTTTTTCACACCAACTTAGAAAATTATGATGATAATAATTGTTATACTGTTGGTGCTATTCATACTATTAATGATGAGAGTGATTATGCTTACGATATGCAAAGCCACAAGCTTGGGGATGCTATGTTTGATGAGAATGACATGTTTGAGAATTTATTTGCTGGAATTAATGTTTGTCCCAAGCTTGGGGATGTTATGCTTAATGAAGATGATCTTTTTAGTCCCCCTACTTTGAATGATCAAATTTGTTATGATGAATGCATGCCTCCTATTTATGATGATTGCAATATTTATCAAAGTGGGTATGGAAGAGTGTCAACTTTAGATATTAATTGTCCCACTATTTTGGAGGGTGTTGAATATTTTGATAATGATAAAAGTGGATTTGGAGAGGTCATGACTTTATTTAGTAATGATTCCACTATCTTGGAAGAGGTTTCAATTGATTATGATGAGAACAAAGTGCCACGTATGAGATCGTGCTGATGATACTATATTATAGAAGTGGTTAGTGATGATTATATTATACAACATTCATAATTATGATTACCCTTTTTCTGAATATTACTCTTTTAATGTGGAAACAATTTATAGTATTCGAGTTTCATATGATACCCCCACTATTATGAATGAGAATAAAATTGCTTATGAGGAAAGTAATAAATTTTCTATGCTTGTGGATCATGAAAAGAATGCTTTATGTGATAGGTATATTGATGAATCCATTCATGATGCTACCGAAAATTATTATGAGAGAGGAACATATGATTCATGTTCTCTTGTTATGTTTTAATTCTTTACTTCTATGTGAGCATCATTGAAATCATCATGCCTAGCTAAAAAGGCATTAAAGAAAAGCGTTTGTTGGGAGACAACCCAACATTTACCCCTAATGTTTTTGTGTGTTTACATGATTAATATACTGTAGTAATCATGTTTTATAGCTTTTGTTTCAACAAAGTACCAAGTAAAGCCATTGGGACATTGTGGATGATAGTTGACTTGATTCTGTGCAAAAGCAGAAACTTTTGCGCCCAGTAACAAAATTTTAAAAAATAACTCAAGCGTAGAAACATTCTGAATTTTTTTGAAAATATTTATATACAAATTTTCTATGTTGTCCTAATTTTTCAGAAGTTTTGGAGTTACAGAAGTATGGTCATTATTCAGATCATTACATACTGTTCTGTTTTTGACATATTCTGTTTTCAATGCATAATTCGCTTGTTTTATAGTTTCTATGTCTTATATTGCTCAATATAAATTGTAGAAAATATAGGGTACAATAGGCATTCTGTGAGAACAATTATGAATCTTTTCTTGACATCACCAAAGTGAATGATTTATTTTATCATACTAACCCATCTCACGAAGTTCCGTTAAGTTTTGTGTGATTGAAGTTTTCAAATTTTGGGTGAGATATCGATATGAGGAGAATAAGGAGTGGCAAGACCCTAACCTTGAGGACGACCAAGGCACCCCAAGGCAATATTAAAGTAATACCCAAGTGTCCAAGCTTGGGGATGCCCCGGAAGGCTTGGGGATGCCCCGGAAGGCATCCCCTCTTTCGTCTCCAACATTATCGGTAACCTCACTTGGAGCTATATTTTTATTCATCACATGATATGAGTTTTGCTTGGAGCATCATTTTATTTTATTAGGATTTGCTTGCTGTTATTTAGATTAATGTTTTGCATCTTTTATTTCAATAAAAATGTCAAGTATAGCCTTTACCATGCTTATTTTGCAAGTCTATAGGTTAATGTTTTGAAAACAGAAAGTTTGCTGTTATGTCTTGAATATTTATGAATATTCAGAACATGATAAAATCTTGAAATTTTTACACGGTGAGATGTGATAAATTTTCTACAGTGTGGTATTTTTTCAGAATTTTTGGATTTAGGAAAGTATGGATATTTATTTCTCCTTTACAGACTATTCTGTTTAGATAGATTGCTGTTATGTTTGCATTGTTTGCATATGTTTGCTTGTTTAATGATTCTACTTGAGGATGGAAGTATTAAATATGTAGAGGCATTTAGTATGAAATGTTAAATAATAATTTTAGTGATTTTCTATAGTAGAGAATGATAAGGTTATGCATTGATTTATACTAACTTATCTCACGAGTTCTTGTTGAGTTTTGTGTGGATGACGTTTTCGAGATTTAGGGAAACCGCGATATGAGAGGAATGAAGGAGACACAATAGCTCAAGCTTGGGGATGCCGAAGGCATCCCAAGATAATATTCCAAGAAGTCTCAAGCATCTAAGCTTGGGGATGCCCTGGTAGGCACCCCACCTTTCTTCATCAACAATTATCGGTTAGCCTCGGTTGAGCCTAAATTTTTGCTTCTTAACATGACGTGTGCTATTCTTGGAATGTCATTTTATTTTGTTTTGCTTACTGTTTTAATAAAATACTTAGATCTGAAATTTTTTAAATGAGAGAGAGTCCTCAAATAGCTAACCATTCACTTAACTATTCATTTTATCTTCACTTATATCTTTTACCGAAAAAGGCTTTCGCCCCGCTTTATAAATAAAGCAACCACCGAGCACAAGGTCCAACAAAGTACCAACAGAAGAACACACACACACACACCGCCACCGCAGGCAGGGTATAACAGACAACCGCACAAACACCAAATGGGTTCAGCTGTGGGCATAGCACAACAAGCCCAACACACACACGCACATCAGGGACGCACACACACACGCGGCGGCGACGAGGCGGGGAAGATCTAATCTGGCTCCGGTGGAGGAGGGGGAAGCGGCGGAGCCATCCGGAGAGCCATCGTGCGAAGCTGGGTGATGATGGAGTTGATGGAGTCTCTCTCCCTGGGACGGCTAAGCGGCCACCAAAGCTGCAAGTAACCACACCATTTGTGTGACATCCTGGTTTTTGCTCCTTTTCTTTTTCTGGATTTCATTGCCATTTGATTTGAATTTGGAGTTTTGAATCAACTCGGTTGGACTTAATCACTTGGGCATGTCCTTGATTTTCACCCAAGTGACTCACCTCTCTCTCAAACACATCATTTCTTCTCTGATATATCCCTCAATGGCCATAGGAATATTTTTCATAAATGAAAAATATTCATTTCTTCTCTGAAAATCACTTCAGTCACATATGCTCCAAAGCAACCCTCATTTTTCTTGCCCACAAAAATCTGAGAAAATTCCTGAATATTCTTTGGACCTTAGCACACCTCCCTGTGCAAAAATATTTCATAGTTATTTGGAATATTTTTGCTACAGAAAATATTTTCTGTTCTGGCCAGAAAATGCAGTTTCTACAGGAAGTGCATTTTTCCTTGATCCAATGAAGCTGAAATTTTTAGAGCTTCATTACCCTCCTAAGAAAACCTTAACCACCAAAGATTAGCCCTAAACTCCTTCTAGATATCTCCCTATTAACCTCACAAGTTTCTGTCCAGAAACTTGCCAGGAAGATACACCCATGCACAGTCGACCTGTGAGCAACTCAAGACCTTGGATCAACCCAAACCATCAAGGACTACATGCCAGACATGAAATTAGTGCACGTCGTGGCACGATGCCAAAGTTCACGCGGTGACCATGCGTGTGCATGATGCCAGGATGCTTGTCGATGCGCTCTGGACGCCGTCGACGGCTCTGTTTCGCTCGTGCCCGCTTCCCCGCTCGCCGCACCTTGCCAAACCTCGCCACCATCATCGTCTCGATGCCCTTAACTCCCCCTGGCACTCGCTGACGCCGGAGCTCGCCGCAGCGAGCACGGGCACGACGCAGCCAAGTGTACAGTGCGCCTGTGCCCACTGTGCTCGTCGCCACTCGAGCCCTGTGCTCGTCTCCTCCCTCCCACAGTGGCCGCGTGAGCTACGGCTTCTTCTCCCCCTCTCATTGACACCTCTCGTCGCCGGGTGCCGTCTCTAGAGAACTCCGGCAGAGCCCCGAGCCCCCTCCTCCCTCGCCTATAAATACAGCCCCTACCCAGCCTCTTCGAGCACCACAACACACTCACACAACCACCACGACGCAGTAGGTAGCCACAGCCCGGCCGGGCAGGCCTCTGGCTGCCGTTCCCGACCGAAGTTCACCGGCGATCCCCTCTGCTGCTTCCCACCTCTCGAGAGCCGCTCGAGCTCGACCAACTCCTCTGGCGTGTCTCTGGTGATCCATTGTTGCGCGCTGGTGCAGTTGGAGCCCCTGGAAACACCCTGCCTCGCCGGAATCGCCATCTCCGACGAGCTCCCTCCGCTGATGTCTCTGGAGAAGACCACCACGACCCGCTCCGTCCACCCCTAGCCACGTTTCGGGTACGTACAGGCTCGCCGTAGTCTTGCGCATCCATCCCCCCTCCACGGCGGCAGCCGACCTCTCCTCGCCGGAGAAACGCCGGTGAATCGCCGCCCCACCTCTGTTTCCCTCCCTCTCTCTCCAAACCTGACAGCAGGGGCCCACTGTCAGCCACTTAGCCGCGGCTGAAGCGGTATGAGTGGTGGCGCCCCGTGGGATTACGTCTTCGACGTCACCCCCCTTTGTTTTCTTTTTGTTTGAATTTAATTCAAATATTGACCAGAAACTTTGACCAACCACAACTTTTAAACCATAAGTCCAAATGAATTGATTCTTTTTGCATTGTATTTGTATTGAAATATTCTAGCAGCACACAAAATTTGAGATTTTTCTCTACTGCCTATAATTTCTGGTGATTTTCAGAAGTGTTCTTGATGTTTTCTTTTTGCTGTTTTAATTATTTTTCAGAAGAAGAAGCTTGCCTAGAGGAGAACCAGGAGGAGTGTGACCCTCCTCTGTGCTAAGGCAAGCCACACAAATATTTGCATGGTGTATTTTCAATATTTATGATTTTTTAACTTGAATATGATTTATTTCATGCATTTAATCATTTAATGAACATTGCTTATGTTAGTTTACTTTGTCATGATTGAAATGCTTAGTTGACAGTAGTGTTTGAATGCATGGACTAGTATGAGGCAGTAGAAGTATTTTTGGAAGAATGGTTATGATTTGGTTATGATCGGTATCATTTTCATATATGAGGTATTGATTTTAATATGTTAATGGCATAACTAACAATGATGAGATTTAAAACCAGGGAAGTTGAAAACCAGTGAGTTAAAGTGATTAGTAGTGCAAGTAGGATGATTCTATGATGTTGATCCGTTTACTTTAGAGCAATATGGATATAGTGCATGTTAGATAGTTGCATGTTCATGGCATACTATGACTCGAGTGCTTTTATTTCAAGTTAAGCCTGATAATAATTCAACTTGAATATAATGTTAATCGGGTCATGGTG
The DNA here is from genome assembly GCA_011799875.1 of Thinopyrum elongatum. Classification (NCBI taxonomy): domain Eukaryota; kingdom Viridiplantae; phylum Streptophyta; class Magnoliopsida; order Poales; family Poaceae; genus Thinopyrum; species Thinopyrum elongatum. The sequence continues at coordinate 124,863,753 of CM022301.1, forward strand.
CCACTGAATCGAGCTTCCCAGTGCAACCACATTTGCCTTTATGGGAAGGCCTTTATTCGGTCCGTTGTCATGCCTCTGGTCGGTGCCTCCAACGAGGGAAGGTTATGGGTGTGCAGTACCCTGGCTCGGTAAGCAGACATAACCTTGTGTGCCCGTTGTTGTTATGGTACCTTGTCCCCATTTGGGACCATTGATTTGTTTTGCCACGATGGTGGCCGTTGGATGTCTTTGGTAGACATCGGGGCCACCCATGACTTAGCCCAGAGGGGACTTGGTCGGAGTGGCCGAGAGGGTGTCATGGCAATGGGAGGATTCTATCGGAATGCCGTTGGTCCACCCGAATGGGAGTGCGAGGCCATGGGTTCTGTAGTGTGGGTACAGTGTACTAACCTCTGCAGAGTGTTTATTAAATCTATGGATAGCTGCGTCCTCGGTTACGGACACAGCTCGTAAGTAGGTCACACCATGGATCAACATGATTAAGTTAATCTTGCACACTAACGTTATATGGTTGGCACTGGTTATGTGATGAGATTGTGGAGACCATGAAGATGGTCGTGGTTGTGGAAACCAAAGTGTTGGTTTCGTTTGTATTCCGGGAGTGATCACCATTTGATGATGTTGGTTACGAGGTAACCCATTTGGTAAGAGAGTCCGAGGGACTCGGTGCACAAGTTTGATTCACTGCATGAGTAGTATGTTGAAGTATTGCATTTAACCTGCTTAATTGTCATAATATTGTTTGCCATTATGCTTATACTTGTTGTGAGCTTGCAAGTACATTCAATGTACTGACCTGGCGTGTCATGCCAGATTTCAGGAAAGTCTTATCGGATTGGAGTGCTTCCCGTGTCTAGATCGTGTCCACATTAGTGTCCCTGTGCTATGGAGTTCCGCTTCATCGTTGTTCCGCTGCCGCGTAGTTGTCGTGATCGAGGCCCCTTCATGTTCATTAAATAATGTACATACTGTTCAGCCGCACCGTGTGTGCGGCTTGGCCTCGCTACTTGATGTAATATCGAACTTACGTTTCCGCTAGCATCAATAAAGCGGTTGTATTCTGTACCATGTTGTTGTCTGTTGCCAGAAGACAAGATCTCTGGGCTGGCAATGCAAGGTAAACCGGTTGCTCTGAGCCGGGGTGCCACAATTTGAACAGAGCGTCAGTAGCGCGATGAAGACGTATACGCTGAATCACAAGCTTATTCCTAACAGTCCACAGCGTCCAGGCTAGTACCCCAATGGTTAGCCACCTAATGAGGCGGGACGTGGGGGGTAACGCCTGGAGTTCGGCGAGGAGAGCGGGGAGGTTGTTGTGGTCCCAGCTTCCACCCACTATTTCGCGGAAACAGCTCCAGAGGAACTGCGCGGACACGTAGGTGAAGAAGATATGATTCGAATCCTCTTAAGTCCCGCAGAGCGGGCATAGCCCGTCACCAGGGCCGTTGCGCTTCAGTACATCCATGCTGGACGGGAGGCGGCCGTGGATCCATTGGCACAAGAATATCCTTATCTTCGAGGGGAGCCGGATCTCCCAGATGGTCATGAGAGCCTTGGGTCCCGGGGAGGAAGCGATAGCCTGGTATAGGGATTTAGTGAAGAATTGACCAGATGGCTCTAGCCGCCACACGGTGCGGTCATCCCCTATGTCCAGGTCCGGCTCGTGCAGCGCGATGTGGGCAAGCAAGTCCTGCCAATATGCGTTTTCCGCCGGGCTGAACGGTCGCCGGAATGGTAGGTGCCCTAAGTCAATAAGGGCCACCTCAACGGAGATCCTAGGTTCGTCTGCAATGGCGAACAAGTCAGGAAAGCATGCCGCGAAGGGGGCGTCACCAGCCCAACGATCGAACCAAAACAGCGTGGACGTGCCAGAGCCAACCGCAATCGAAGTCCCGATGCGAAGGACTGGGGGTAGCTGAATGATGGACTGCCAGAACTGAGAGCCTCCGGATCGCTGGCAGAAGGCGAGCGGCTAGCCACAGAGGTATTTCTGCTGAATGATGTGGAGCCACAGGCCACCCTCTCCGTTCGCAATCCGCCAAAGCCACCTAGTCAGGAGGGTAATGTTCATGCGTTTGGAGGACATGATCCCGAGGCCACCCTGACCGTGAGGCTTATAGATCTCAGTCCACCGAACCATGTGGTACTTCTACTTATCACCCTCGCCAGCCCACAAGAAGCGCCCCTGGACTCTGCCAATCTCATGATGCAGCGTCTCTGGCAGGCTGTAAAAGCTCATAATGAATAGGAGCAGGCCCAATCATGGTGATCTATGTCATCTTCCGCATACTTTCTAAGGGGTACGCCATTAGTGTGGCCCCTATTGCTGACCGGATCACTCACCCTGATCTGTCAGCATTTATTCAGGGCCGCTATATCCTTGACGGAGTTCTCGTTTTTCACGAAGCCCTCTACGAGGTACATGCCAAACACCTCAAGGTGGTCTTCCTGAAACTTAACTTCCATAAGGCATATGACACGGGTTGCTGGGCCTTCCTTCGGGAAGTATTGCTTCGGAAGGGCTTCGACGACCGATGGGTGACCCGCGTGATGCAAATGGTCTCCTCGGGTCGGTCCGCGGTCAACATCAACGGCGAGATTGGCCGATACTTCCCCACCTACTGTGGAGTGAGACAGGGCGGTCCCTTCTCCCCGTTCCTCTTCAACATGGTTGTTGACGCCCTCACAGCCATCTTAGATAAAGCCAAGGCAGCGGGGCATATCCAGGGCATAGTCCCGCATCTGGTAAGAGGGAATGGGATCTCTCTCCTCCAATATGCGGATGACACCATTATCATGGTGGAAGGCTCTGATAATGACATCACGAACTTGAAGTTCCTCTTGCTCTGCTTCCAGCAGATGTCCGGTCTTAGGATTAACTTCGATAAGAGTGCCGTGATGGTGTTGGGATAGTCCCAGGACGAACGCCAGAGCATCGCGGACCGTCTGAACTGTCAACTCGGGAGCTTCCTCACGACATATTTGGGGATTCCCATTAGTGACTCGAGGCTCACGGTGGCAGAGCTGCGACCCACGGTGAGCAAGCTCCAGCATCACTTATATCTTTTTGGAGTAGTTTGTCATTTACTCTTGTGCTTCGCTTATATCCTATGAGTAAATTCTTGAATGAATTGGATATCATGAAGTTGAAATTATATGTTCATATCATGCCTAGTAGTAGCTTCACATTGGGTTTAGAAAGTGAAATCTATTGAAGCTTGACAATCACAATATTGGTCACACAAGCAATTCATGAATGATTAGTATAAGGAAGAGAACTTTCACATACAAATATATTATCTTGGACATCTTTTATGATTGTGAATACCCATTAATTATTTTCAAACTTGAGCAAATTAGTTGAAGTTGGACAAGGGAGACAACATAACACTGGTACAACGAGGTGCTATACAAACGGTTTTTAACCCCTTTCCACGACGGCATTTGGAACCGTTGCCTAGTGAGTGTGTGCGATAGGGGGGTCCTTCCCACACGACCCAGAAACCGTCGGGGATAGGCCCTCCGGCCACACACGCTCGGCAAAATGAGGTCGTGTGTGACGGGCGAGCGATCAAATACGATTATATGTATAGTTGTATTAAAAAAATACAATTATATAGGCAAAATCATTTCCAGCCGTAAGTACATCCCACACAGTCAGTCCCGGCTAAATGTTTCCGGTCGTATGTACATTCCACACAGTCAATCCAAGGAATACATCTCCGTTAGTATGTACATCCCACACAGTCAATCCAAGAAGTATGTTTTGGTTCGTATATACATCCCACACAGTCACTCCAAGGAAAACCTTTCCGTTCACATGTACATCACACACAATTTTCCCCATTAAATCGTTTGTGATAGCGTTGCCATTGTAGATGATATTAACAATTTTACCGTTTGCGTTATTGAATGCATCACACACGGTGCGTAGAAGATACTGTGTGGCATAGGCTGTCCATCACACACACTTTTTATGTGGTAAATGTTTGCGCAAGGTGGCCTAACGCAAACAGATTTCAAGAGGAAGTCGTGTGTGATTGTTCATTGATCCAACACGGTTTATTCCTAGAAACTGTGTGCATTGCCTGAGGTCATTGCCCACGGTGTTTTCTCAATAACCGTTTGCAATAGAAAACCCAATTAGCAGCCTAATTGGCCATTAGTAGGCTAATTATCCTATTATTAATAATCCATTTATTAATCTAATTGACATTTCATATTAAGCACACAATATATTTCATTTTCATCTTAAGGAAGCAGGATTTCATAATTGAAATACATCAGAGTACAACATCATATAGCTTTAGCACTCAGCTACCCCATTACACAACTGCACCAGCACGAAGTTTCACATGCAACCTTTATAATGTTTCTAAATTAGCATCATAGATGGTACATAGTCAGATGAATCTCATCTAGAAAACTTCTGAAGCGGAAGGCGAATATTGAGAATTCATTGATGTTGAAGGTCTTTGCAACTTTAGGCAAGTGCCTGTGGATGATTGATCGTCCATCCGTCGTCCTCTTCAGGAACACTTCAATATTGAACCGTGGGTGTTGTATGAATACCTTCCTCGCCTCATGACCATACAGGTGGTTTGAGAGGTAATCATCAGTGAACTACTTTGGAAAGGCCTGAAAACAAGGATGTGCAAAAATATCTTCTCTAGATTGGAAATGGGGCAAAGGAATAAAAAAGCCAAGGTATAATAGTTAGTACCATCCTATAGTGAACTGATGTCTTCTTCATTGTGCAGACAAAGATCTTGTTGTTTTTTGTCACTAATTTCTTTATACTAACAATCTTTCTGAGTTTCTTTACTTGACTGATATTCATGGACAACTCATTTCCCCATATGCAAAAAGGGTCGAATAGTGGGTCAAAACCTCTGACAGCAGGACCTACATGTGCAAGAACAAATTGTTAAAAGCCTAAATATTAGAATGGTTCCTGCAATTGCACAATAATGTGCTATTAGACAAAGGACCATGCATGTGCAAACCTCGATTGTAAACCTCACTGCTTCCCATTGTTTCCCTGCAACACATATAAGGTAGTTAGTGATCAGGTTAAGTGAGGGTTCGCATGCTATCAGTAAAATATGTTGATGAAAAATAAGCACATTGCAGATTCATCAGATTAATTCGAGCCACATGGAAAACCCATTTATCCAAACCAAGCATGATTAAGAACTAGGAAATATAGCAATTGTATATGTTTCTCATGTATTAAGTGCATCCAAATTCGATTTATTCCTCACATGCACAACAATACAAAATTCTACCTACGACAATTGGACATCGCATTGCAGAATTGAACCAAGTAGTTAACTAAACACTACAACAAATGAACCAAACATTAACTGAGCACCACACTGCACAATATAACATACTCCTAATAGAAGATCAGACAGTTAACCAAACCAAGCATGCTTAACAACTTGGAAATATAGCAATTGTATTTGTTTCTCATGTATTTAGCACAGCCAAATTCGATTTATTTCTCACATGGTATACAATAACAAAATGCACCCACAATAATTGAACATCGCATTGCAGAATTGAACCAAACACTTAACTAAACACCACAATAAATGAACCAAACGTTAACTGAGCACCACATTGCACAATAAATAACATACTAGAAGATCAGCCAGTTAACCAAACCAAGCATGCTTGACAACTTGGAAATATATCAATTGTATTTGTTTCTCATGTATTTTGTAAAGATAAATTCGATTTATTTCTCACATGGAAGACAATACAAAATTGCACCCTAAAGAATTGAACATCACATTTGCAGAATTGAACCAAATAGTTAACTGATCATGACAACTAATTAACCAAACAGTTAATACGTGAGCACCACATTGCACGACATATAGAACATATACACTAGAGCAACAGATTGCATGGTAAAAGTAGATAGGACAATTCACTAGAATTTGTTAAGGAAAGGCAGGAGCAGCACATGCAACGGGTAAACCAAGCATGCTTAACCGGCGTGGCTAGCAAACTGAACATAGGTCCTTATAGTGAGCTAATAAGACAAGCTACTCCTCATCATCAGAGATATCGATGACGATTGGCTCCTTGGACATGGAAGAGGGCGAGGCCGCCACATCGTGGGTGCCCTCATCGTAGTGGTGAGTTGCCTGAGCCGCTCCGGGCACCAACCTGCTGGCTCTCGAGTTGAGGTAAGCACGGGCACGTCGAGAAAACACCTCGTAGTCTTTGTCGAAGGCACCGACGGTGGCCTCGAGAAAACGCCATGAACTATCGTTTAAAGTAGCCAACCGCATCGCGGCGTCGGCGCGCGAGGCGTCGACTGTGGCCTCGACGGTGAGGTGCTCCTCTAAGATCTGGGGGTCGGCATGAATGGCAGCCATCGTGACCTCATCCGCGCGTGCGGCCGCGATTTGCTTCTCCGCTGCCAAATGCTCCTTGAGCTCCTGGCTATACTGCGTGCACCATGGCTTAGGGCGGCGCTTATTTGGGGGAGGGTCGGTTATTTGGGTGGAAGGTGTCATGTTGGTGGTTGGGGCATGTGGGATGTGGAAGGAGGAGGAGGATGGGGGTCGGGTGTGGATTACCTGCCTTGATCGACGAGGCCGAGCAGCATGAAGGAGGGTCGCCGGCGAGGAGGTGGCGCTGCAAGAAAGGAGTGAAGGTTTCAACTTGGAAAGGAAGGCGGAAACAGGGGAAATATGGCTTTTGCAAAGGGGGAGGAGGCGGGGAGGTAGATATTTCCGTGGAAGCCAAAAATTTGGATCGGTGCAGCGAAAAAACTGGCGCACAAAGTGTCATCAGACACGTTCCCTTATTCAGCACTGTGTACAATATGTGAATATCAAAAATGATTCATATGGCTTACCCCGTGTGTGATGAGTTTGAACGTGCAAATTTTGGTTCAAATTTCCCTGGTTACAGTGGTCATCCACGTCATTGCATAATTTGGATACACAAAGGAGACTACAACACACCCACACTTCTTAATCGAGCAAGTTCAGCAATTAAACAGAGCTAGCTGAACTAAACATTACTCTAGCAAATTAAAGACCGACACTCTTAATTAAACAAAACAAAGAGTACTACTCCGGCTGGTGCTCGTCGATCTCTGCCGCGTCCTCCATGTCCAGCTCATGCCCGACGATCTCCTGGGGAAGGGGCTCCATGGCATCCATCGCACCATACTGGGCAAGCATCTCACCATCCGCGTCCGCCATCTCCTTGGAAAAGGCCGCCATGAGCTAGGCGTGGGCGGCCGCGATCTGGGCTTGGACGGGCATGGTGGCTGCGGCCGCACTCTCACCGGAGTGGGCCGCCGAAGTTGCCCTCACGACGCGGGTCCACGTCCATATCTTTCACCGGCGACGATTGAACAGTGAAATGATATTTCGGGAGCGAGCTAGTGTGCTTGACACATCGGCTGTGGACTGTAACCGATGCACCTTCTCGCGTAAGCCATATGCATACTATACTCCGACGGTGCTCCAAGATATTTTGTGCTGCATCTCACACGGTTGGTGATAATAAACTGTGTGCGATCTACTTGATTTTTCGTTTTGATTTGAATTACATAATGGGGTCACAGTGGAAAAGGAGGGTGTTTGAATTGTTAGAACTTTTATCTGCAGTGAACATGCAACTATAGGTGTGTCGTGAAAAAAATTGGAATTATTCAGGGTTCGTTTGGACATTTTTATACATTAACTTGGTTTTCTAGGCATTTCAGGAGCACAATTCAAAATGAAACTACATGCACATGCTCCGATGCACCAAAATGGGTTGTAAAATCATATATGTGCCCATGGGTTGATGCTTATGTCCCATGCAAGAAATGGCGATGAATTTCAAACACCACGACACCATGGCTCTCCGGCAAACGTTGAGGTACTTGCTTTTGTAATTCTAGTAAATCCAAAACTCGTCTGAAATTCATGAACCTTGGCATGCTATCGTGGAATGGCATCAACATGCTGGGGTAAAAAATATTGTCCCATTTGGGGTAGGTTATGGTATAAGCTTCTCACAAACCAGAGCTTCTAACAAGAAGCCTCATGGTTCCGGTAGGGTAATGTGTCACCTTTGTGGACAAAACGATATTCGTCGCCTCTTCTTGCTTTCAATTTTTTTTCTGGTGTCAACATAGAACAACTGGAGTGTCATGTTAAATTTTGGAATTTTTCGGGGTTTGTTTGGACATTTTTATACATTAACTGAGTTTTCTAGGCATTTATGTGCATAATTCAAATTTGAACTACATGCACATGCTCCAGTGCATAAAAATGGATTCAAAAAATCAAATGTGTGTCCTTGGTTGCATGCTTAGGTCACATGCAAGAACTGAGAATGAATGTCAAACACCTTGACACTATCGCTCGACCGCTAACATTGAGGTACATGGTTTGAAAATTCTAGTAAATCAAAAACTCGAATGAAATTCATGAAACTTGACATGATATCATGGAACGGCATCAACATGCCGTGGTAAAAATATTGTCCCATTTGGGGCAGGTTTGGGTATAAGCTTCTCACAAACCAGAGCTTCTCACAACAAGCCTGATGGTTTCGGTAGGGAACGTGTCACCTTTGTGGACGAAATGATATCCGTTGCCTCTTCTTGCTTACAAATTTTTTCTAGTGTCAACATAGAGCAACAGGAGTGTTGTGTTAATTTTTGGGATTTTTCGTGGTTCGCTTGGACATTTTTATACATTAACTGAGTTTTCTATGCATTTATGTGTATAATTCAAATTTGAACTACATGCACATGCTCCAGTGCATATAAATGGGTTCAAAATTCAAATGTGTGTCCTTGCTTGCATGCTTAGGTCCCATGCAAGAAATGGGAATGAATGTCAAACACCTTGCCACCGTCGCTCGGCTGCTAACATTGAGATACATGGTTTTTAAATTCTAGTAAATTGAAAACGCGTCTGAAATTTATGAAACTTGACATGCTATCATGGAACGACATCAACATGCCGTGATAAAAATATTGTCCCATTTGGGGCAGGTTGTGGTATAAGCTTCTCACAAACCAGAGCTTCTCACAACAAGCTTCATGGTTACGGTAGGGAATGTTTCACCTTTCTGGACGAAACGATATCCGTTGCCTCTTCTTGCTTTCAAATTTTTTTCTAGTGTCAACATAGAACAACATGAGTGTTGTGTTAATTTTTGGAATTTTTGGGGTTCGTTTGGACATTTTTATACATTAACTGAGTTTTCTATGCATTTATGTGCATAATTCAAATTTGAACTACTAGCACATGCTCCAATGCATATAAATTAGTTGAAAATTCAAATCTGTGTCCTTGGTTGCATGCTTAGGTCCCTGGAAGAAATGGGAATGAATGTCAAACACCTTGCCACCGTCGCTCGGCCGCAAACATTGAGATACATAGTTTTTAAATTCTAGTAAATCCAAAACTCGCCTGAAATTCATGAAACTTGGCATGCTATAATGGAACGGCATCAACATGGTGTGGTAAAAAAAATTTCCCATTTGGGGCAGGTTTGGGTATAAGCTTCTCACATACCAGAGCTTCTGACAACAAGCCTCATGGTTTCGGTAGGGAATGTGCCTCCTTGGTGGATGAAATGATATTCGTTGCCTCCTCCTGTTTTCAAATTTTTTCCTAGTGGCAACATAGAGCCACAGGAGTGTCGTGTGAAAATTTTCAATCTTGGGGTTCGTTTGGACATTTTTATACATTAACTGAGTTTTTTAGGCATTTTACGAGCATAATTCAAATTTGAACTACATGCACATGCTCTAGTGCAGAAAAATGGGTTGACATATCAAATGTGTGTCCTTGGGTGCATGCTTAGGTCCCATGCAAGAAATGGGAATGAATTTCAAACACCAGGGCACTGTTGATTGCCGGCAAAACATTGAGATACTTTGTTTTTAAATTCTAGTAAATCCAAAACTCGTCTGAAATTCATGAAACTTGGCATGCTATCATGGAATGGCACCTGACATGCTGTGGTATTTTTCGTGTCCATTTTGAGAGAAGGCGCACTGGAATAACAACCAACAAAGGCATTTTGAAACAAATAGCTGCCACTTTAACATCTTAAATGTTTTATATAATTTAAATCGTGTGCATTCTGTTAACCATTCACGTGACGCCACGCGTCACTCTTTTAATGGCTAGGAGGTGCCGTGCGGACAGCTGCTTGACTGAACGGGAGGCGTGCTAGCGCAGTCCGCTGCGCAGACTGACCGAGAGGCGTGCAAGATGTCCTCCAATGTGCAGGCTCACCGAAAAGCGTGCGAGCTGTACGCTGCGCAGGCTCACTAGGAAGCGAGCCCTTTGACTTCCATGGCCGCCCGCCTTGCTCACATCCTCTCCATTAATGGCGCCTGAGCCGCTGTTTAATACAGGCGGCCTTACTGTTCACCTCCCATTCCCCTCCAACAGACCTCCACCAACGCCATGGCATAGAAGGATCATCTGCCACTAGTCTTCTAGTTTGGTGAAGTCGACTCCAAGCCGGACGAGGTTGAAAATAAGGAGGAATGGGGCCTCCTGGACATGGCCCTGAACGAGCTGGTAGCAGCGGTTCCTGCCCCCGCGCCTGTCCCAGCTCCCATCCCCGCACCCGCGCCAGCGACCATCCCCGTAGCATTGACGGGCTGGTTGCCGAGCACTATCATAGAGCTGGAAGCCGCGGGCGTCAGCGAGGTCTCCGCGGACCCGCATGAGCTCATGTACATGCCAACGCCAGTTCCCGTGCCCATGCGCGCCCCTGCACCCACCGCGGCGCCGGTCCTCGTTCGTTTGCCTGCCCCCGCTGCGCCCCTGCGTGCGCCCCCCTCAGCGGCATGGGATGCTACCGTCGACCGCTACCTCGCAGCGCCGCGAGTTGTCGTCCTCCCGCGGCCTGCCCGTTGATCGCGCGATGACATGATGTTTGATTTCCAAGTGAAGAACATTTTGTGCTACCTTGAAGACTTCAACAATGGCGGACCGGAGGTCGACAACGACAACGCCGGCGCGACACGCCGCCGGCGGATTTTTTTTGGGTTTAGTACTGTATCTCGAGCATATGAATATAAATTCGTAGTGTGACTGAATGAAAGATATGGTTTGAACGAACTTGCATTTTTCTCTGAATGTACAGACTTATCAAACGATTTTCTTTAAAAAAATGTCAATGGTTTTTAAATATAAAACACTCATCGCAAACGGTTTAGATAGAACACCCGTATGCAAATCGACAGCTTCCCCAGGAAGCCAAGGGAAAATGTGTCAAGCAGGATTTGTGCAGCTCGTGATCGCAAACGTTTTAGATAGAAAACCCGTATGCAAACTGACAGCTTCCCCAGTAAGCCAAGGGAAAATGTGCCAAGCAGGATTTGTGCAGCTCTTCATCGCAAACGTTTTAGATAGAACACCCGTATGCAAAGTGAGAGCTATGGTCTTCCCCAGTAAGCCAATGGAAAATTCGCCGTGCAGGATTTGTGCATCTCTTCAATGCAAACGGTTCAAATTGAATACGGTATGCAAAGCGAGACTTCGCCGCTAAGCCAAGAGAAAATCTGGCACGCAGGATTTGTACATCCCTTCAACGCAAACAATTTTTTCGGATGACCCGTGTGCAACCACGTACAGACAATTTGGTAAGATTTGCATCTGTCATATTGGGTATATTGCCATTTGTCAAACTGGAAAGATTGACATTTGTTGATCTAGTAACACTGCCCTTTGTCAACCTTGTAACACTGCCATTTGTCAAAATATGCAGCAAAAAATCACTAGCACTATCTAATTTTTGCAACTAAAATTCAGTAATTAAGCATAGATTCCATTCATAGATTAAGCAATCGTTATTTATACAAACAGTTCAACTCGACAAATGAACCAACCAAACTTTTCCCCAATTGTTGCCAACCATGTACTGAAATAGCTAGTTCAACTATATATACTAGCTAATTTAAAGTACGTTGTACAGTTCCACCACATATATAGACAGATGAACTGAACTAAATAGCCCCTACATACTACTACTACGGAGGGGCTTTGTACTTCTTCCGGCAGCCTCTCCTCTGCCGAGCGCGCTCAGTAAGGGGCAGAGGAGGAGGAGCCTACCGACGAGCTGGACAACTGCAATACGGTGCCTGTCGCTGCTGCACCTTTAGCGACGTTCACCTCGAACACCCTCTGCTGCTCCAGACGACCCCTCTCGAAGCAGCAGGACTCCTTGTAGATGTCCTGATTCATCTCCTCTGCGATGGCGTGTGCTACGGCCACGGCGGCGGTAAGGCTCTTTGCATGCTCGACGAGGCGCTCCTCGTCCTCCTGTAGGAACTCGATGTAGCGCGCAAGGTCGCTGACGCACGTGTGGGCCTCCACCTCTGCCTCCCGCCTTCGGGCGGCGGTGGCTGAGCGGGTGATGACCCCGGGGGTCGATGGTGGGCTGGTGGCCACGGCGGCCGATGATGGGGTGGTGGCCACGACCACCACCTCATGCCTTCGGGCCGCGGTGGTGGAGCAGGTGATGGCCATAGTGGCCGACGGAGGGGTGGCGGCCACGACGGCGACCTCCCGCCTTCGGGCTGCGATGGGAGAGCAGGCGATGGCCCTGGCTTTCGACGGTGGTGTGGCGGCCACGGTGGCAGACGGTGGGGTGGCGGCAACAGCGGCCGGCAACAGCTGCCGATGGGCAGCGGCGGTGGAGCGTGTGGTGGGTGTTCCGCGCACACCCAACAGGGACACCACGTGCACTACACTATGCCCGGGACTGAGCCACGGCCGCGGTGTAGCCTCCCAGCTGGAGCTGTCTTCTAATGACGGCGGAGTGGCTGGGCGACAACGACGGACCAATGCCATTGGCGATGTGGGAGAAGCAGACAAGATAAGCTACAGGAAGGGAGGGGAAAATGCGACGCATGACTCGCCGGCCGTGAGGGTTTATATAGCAGGCGGGTAAGCATTGGGATTTTGGGGGATTTCACCGAGTCGGGCGGGAAGCTTGCGCGGTTGTGCGGGAACAGGCTCACCGACGATTCATTGGTGCCACTTCGAGCCACCATTTGACCAAAAGAACGCCCTCGCGCGCTACTCAAGCTTGCGCTCGAAGCCGTCTGCCGCAGCGGGGTGACAAGATGTGCGAGAGGAGGACGAAAGGACACATACACATATGGTTAATAAAAGAAATGTTTGCGATTTAATTACCTACTACCCCCGTCCTGGTTTATAAGTTGTCTTTGTATTTTTGTGCCAAATTTTGACTAGAGATTTAACTAATAAAATATGAATGCATGTCGCCAAAGATTATATCGTCGGATTCGTATTTGAACATAGTTTCTGATTATATATTTTTTATAACATGCATTAACATTTTGTTAGTTAAATTTAAGGTCAAAATATGGCACAGAATATAAAGGGGACTAATAGACCAAGACGGAGGTAGTAGCACATGGCCGCTCTCTACGCAGCGTCGCAACTGCCGGCCGGCTTGTAGACGACCATTCCCTGCGTGTTCAACTGCTCTATGCGTGTGGTTGCTGGTGGTTGAGGCGGCCGTGGCGCGCTCTGCTCATGTCCCGCCATGCGCGCTCTGCTCTCACGTCCCTCCGGGTGCTCTGCCCTCACCCCTCCACGCGCGCTGCCAGTGTTTGGGGCCGGCGCACGATCACGTACGTTCATGCTGCCATTATGCATGCGGTTGCGCCGGGCGCGGCGCCACGATGCAGTTACCCGCTGCAAAAACTTCCTTGCGGACGCGCCGAGAGGCCAGGTCGCCCGGCCCCCATTTATTTCTGCGGCCATTTACCTTCATCTCTCGTGCCACATGACACAATAAGCACACCCATGACGACACATACAAAGAGGACATCCAGCGGTTCCAATGGCACTCCCCGTGGCTCCAATGGCGCTCCCAGCGGCCGACGATGACAACGGGGGCAGTTCACCATGCATCACGTAGTGGACACCCATGTGAGGGGGAAGGCCCTCTCGGTGGTGTACACAAATGATCCGGTCTCGGTGGAGAGCTCCATCCAAACTATGGAGCAGTTGCTTGCTGAGGACAAGTACCAAGTGGTCGGCTTCGACCATGAGTTCACCAGCGGTCATGCCGGGCATGATCAGAAGGTTGCCGTCTCCCAGTTGTGTGTGCAACATGACGTCCTCGTCTACCACTACCACCTGGCCACAAGGCCTTGCGAGCGTTTCTCCAGGTTTATCAACAGCTCCGACTACAGTTTTGCTACGGTGGACACCACCAACGATCTAAAAGCGCTCAAGGTTTCGGGCTTGACCTGCCAGAATCTTGTCAACATCTATGACCACCACAAGGTCTGGGGCAGCGACAACAACAAACAGAACTCCCTGGTTGACCTCGCCTCGGCCATCATTGACCCCTACTACATGAAGATGAAGGATGAGAGCAAGAAGTACAATAACGCCTGGCACAGTGTCTGGCGTCAGAGACTGGATGAAGAACACGTCAAGTACGCGGCCAAGGACGCGTACACAAGCTACGAGATGTACAGGCGGATCGTTGACATGAGGAAGTGTCTTCTTCATGCCCCAGACAAGGGATCGAGCCACAGAGCAGTGGCGGGAGCGTCACAAGAAGTAAATGACTAGACGATCGTTTCTCCTAGTTTAGAATGCATGCAATTGTTTATTGAGGTGTGTGTGAATGATCTGTATAGTCACTTATGTAATTGGATGTTTATTTCAGTTATATATATATATATATATATATATATATATATATATATATATGTTATTCTTCTGTAGACAGAGCAAATCACATGGCTTATTAGCAGCAATCGTCTGTGTTATTATTGGTCTTCGCACACATTTCTTATTACGGACCTGTTTGCCGCGTATCACACACATCTTGTTCAGTTGAACTGTTTCTGTTGTCTTGGCTCATCGTAAATAGTTCATCCGAGTGAACTGTATGCCCTCCATCGCACACACCTTGATCTGCCTGACCGTTTCTATTGTGTTGCCTAATCACACACAGTTCATCCTAGTGAACTGTATGCCGTATATCGCACACACCCTCATCTAGCTGCCCATTTCCGTTGTTCTGCCTCATCGCAAATAGTTCTGCTGGATTAACCGTTTGCCATGCATCGCACACGCAACTCTAATCTGAATCGTGTTTGATGTCACCACCATCGCAAATGTTTTGTATCTTTTTTCACGGTTTTATTACATCACCGTTTGTGTTTAATGCATCGCACACAGTTTCGTAGAAGGGTCTCTGATTGGACTGTCGCGTTTGAACCAACCTGCAGTAGTGTAATGAGTTATGTTTGGGTATATTTGCATAGAAGTTATATTGTTATGGATCCTCCAACATGTGGTGTTTGCTTAGGATCTTTTGCTAGCCAAAAATTCGTACTAAGTAGAGATACTACTTGTACATCCAAAAACCCTTGTCGGGGGGATGAACCCCAGGCTGGCAATGGAACACGGATCCTTTTCAAAAACATTGGGGCCGGCATCGCCCCTCAATCCGGCTCGCGCCTGGCCAGGTTCCTCAACCCGGCCAAGCTTCGCAACCCGACCAAGACCACGACACGGCCAGGCCTGCTGGCGCATGCCGGCCGGTCCCGATGAGACAAGACTTCTCCAACAAGTAAGCGCAGCCACGGTGCGCCCCTCAACCCGGCAATGGGTCAGCTCCCGTCCTATCCGGGGAATACGACAGAACAAGTCCCCACGAATAGATGAGCATGGCTATAGTGGCCCACCAACCCCGCTGACTGGCAGGAGCATGGCAACAGTGGCCCACCTACTCTGATGACCGGGGTCGGCATGGCTACAGTGCATCCCTCGTCCTGCTGACACAAGCCGATGGCGACCAGGCGACGCGCCACTATAGCCAAGCCGGCTCAACCACTCCGTGACGCACGACAAGATGGAGAACAGTGCCCTCTGGCGCGCGGGGCCTGCACCCGGAGAACCTGGCGTACCCTGGTACCCGGCGAGCCCCAGCACCGGCTTCCCAGGCGCTGACTTCCCGGCCCCGCGGCCATGTAACTTTACCATTGTAACCCTGGGGGGTTGACCTATAAAACCCCCCAGGAGGCCTCCATGCAAAGGGGGACCCTTAGTAGAATACTAACACATACCAGGGAGAGGGAGCAGCCTAGGCACTGGCCTATCTTCCTTCCTACTAGAACAGCTCAAGGAGCAAGCCTGTATCCACATCATATAAACCACACTCGGCAAGACTAGGGGTGATATCTCTCTGGAGAGCCCCGAACCTGGGTATGTCTTGCATCCCTCGCTCTCTCATACCGACCTCGCCTCTGGAGCCCACCGGTGCCCTCGAGCCTGTCCCTCTCTTTAGCCATCTTTTGGCATCTGCCGTGTGCCCACCACGACAGTTGGCACCCATCGTGGGGCAGCTCGAGGTCCCGGCCGGAGACATGTTCCAGACGGGGCCCTTCACCGACTCCGATGAGCACATCGCTCACTGCGAGTTCCTCGCGCCCGGCGCGCCGTTGGCCGACGCCATCGACCTGCTCACTGCCTCCTTCGCCGTGCTACGCCCCTCCGACGTGTCCGCGGCTGATGAGTACCCCAGTAGGGTGCTCGACGTCACCGACTCGCCCGTTCCCCTCGGCGACGACATCTCCACCGAGGTGGCGGATCTCTGCACCAGGGCAGAGGAGCTCATCATTGGCTCCGACTCCGGCTCATCCAGCGCCACGCGGAAGGGTACCCAGGCCACAGCTGCGCGCGCCGATGGGTCCGACCCACTGCGCACCACGGTGCAGAACCTCAGCGTTCCCATCGCCACCGACATCAACGCCACCAATGCCGCAGAGGCACGGGCCTGGCTCGAGGAGGAACGTAAGTGCCTGCTGGATGAGACTACGGCGCTCGCTGCTATGCAGCGCCGGTTGGAGTCCGCCCAGCGGGAGCGCGAGGCCGCATGCAGCTTCACGCTGGCCGCGGTTGAACCCAGCCGAATTGCCGAAGTGTGGAACCGTGGCACCGCCATCGGCCGCACGCTGGGGGAACACGGCGTCTTCCCCGCGCCTGACCGAGGCCCACTCCGGCCAGACAAGAACCCGGCGCAACCGCGCCGCGACGGTCAGTGACGGCTTGGGCGATGAGCCGACTACCGGAGACCAGCACCAGCAAGACCCTTCCCCGCCATCCGACCGGCGTGGCAACCCGGCTTCGGCCAACCCGGGCCCCCGTGGCCCAGTCGCAAGCCGGCTGGGTCCACGCGCCATCGACGACACTGACGCTCGACACCGCCTCAATCAGCTCGCCCTCTCCCTCAAGCTGGGAAGACAACGCTGCCGGGCTGGCTTGTTTTGGGTCACGCATCCGGGATGAGCCCTTCCACAAAGGGTCACGCTCCCCCGCGACACCCCCAAGTACAACGGCAACCATCAAGCCGGAGGACTGGCTCATCGACTACACCACCGCCATCGGCATCGCGGGCGGCAACCGCCGCCTTGCCGTGCGCTACGCCCCACTCATGCTCCTGGGTTCGGCCCGGACATGGCTCAATAGTCTGCCAGCCGGCAGCATCAACACGTGGGTTGACTTCGAGCAGGCCTTCGTGCGCAACTTCACCGGCACCTACAAGCGTCCCAGCCATCCCAGCCAGCTCGCCATGTGCGTGCAGGGGCCGACTGAAACCGGCCGCGAGTACCTCGCATGATAGACTGAGCTCCGGAACAGCTGTGAGGGCATCCATGAGGTCCAGGCCATTCAGTACTTCATGAGCGGCTGTCGGGATGGCACCCTCCTCAAGCACAAGCTCCTGTGCTCTGAGCCAACCACCATGGCCGCACTCATGGTCATCGCGGACAAGTACGCCAACGCCGACTCCGCCATGAAGATCCAAGTGGTCCTGGATGAAGCTGGCAAAGCGTTGCCGCAGCCACCCGCCAAACCGGCCGGCGAGAGTAGCCGCCAGCAGAAGAACCAACAGAACAACAAGCGCAAGGCCGATCAACAGGCCCCCCGCTATGACAGCCATCTCGTCACGGCCACCGAGCAGGCGCCTGCGGCCGAGCCGGCCGACAAGCAGGCAAGATAGCGTGGCAACCCGCCATGAGCTTCGAGGAGATGCTCGATGCTCCCTGCAAGCACCACAGCGGTGCAAGGCTGTCCACGCACACACTCCGGCAGTGCGCCATCACCAAGCGCATCATGAGGGGCGACATCCCACCGACTCCGGCTCCGGCTCCGGACGTGGGGCAGCCGGCTCCGCCTCCTCCGCCCCCGCCCCTGGCAAATGGCGCGATGCGCGATGACGTTTTCCCCAACCAGAATGCAAGCTACGTCGTGTTCACCAGCCTCCGTGACGACAAGCGTAGCGAGCACCTGCTCCGGCAGGAAGTAAACACCATTGTCCCGGCCGTGCCGGAATACATGCACTGGTCGGAGCGCTCAATCAACTGGACCCGGGGGGACCACCCGGTTGTCATGCCCAACCCGGGTAGTCGCTGCCAGGCGCACCTGCAAGTTCTCACGAGTCCTCATCGACAGCAGCAGCAGCATCAACATCCTCTTTCGCGACACCATGACCAAGCTTGGCCTTGAGGCCAAGGACCTAGAGCCATCCCGGACGGTGTTCCACAGCATCGTGTCGGGTCTCTCCTGCTCCTCCATCGGCCGGATTCGGCTCGACGTCCTCTTCGGCACGAGCGATCATTTCCGGCGCGAGCCAATCTGGTTCGAGGTGGTGGACCTGTGCAGCGCGTACCATGCGCTGCTAGGCCGGCCCGCGCTCGCCAAATTCATGGCTGTCCCCCACTACGCCTACCTAAAGATGAAGCTGCCAGGCCCCAAGGGCCTCATCACCATCATTGGCGACTACCAAAAATCCCTAGAGTGCGCTCAAGCCGGCGCCAGATTGGCCGAGTCGCTGGTCATAGCCGAGGAGCGGCACCAGCTTGACCGGATCGTTGCGCTAGCCAAGGAGACGCCGGCTGTGCCGACTTCAGCCAAGGAGTCGACTGGCGAGGCCTCGTTCCAACCATCGAAGGAGACCAAGAAGGTCAAGCTGAACCCGGAAGACCCCAGCTGCAGCAAGTAAGTCGTCGTGGGCACCCGCCTCGACGGCAAATAGGAAGGCAAGCTCGTCGACTTCCTTCGTGAGAATCGGGATATCTTTGCATGGACCCCAAAGGACATGTTGGGAATTCTGAGGAAGTACGCCGAGCACAAACTACACGTCCGCAAGGACGCCAAGCCTGTTCGTCAACCCTTACGCCGCTTTTCTGAAGAGAAGAGAAGAACCATTGGTGAAGAGGTCGCCAAGCTACTCGCGGCCGGCTTCATCATGGAAATGTTTCACCTCGAGTGGCTAGCCAACCCGGTCCTCGTCCTGAAGAAGAACAACACCTGGCACATGTGCATAGACTACACCAGCCTGAACAAGGCCTGCCCCAAGGATCCTTTCGCTCTCCCGCGGATAGATCAAGTCATCGACTCCACCACCGGCTGTGAGCTCCTGTGCTTCCTGGATGCTTACTCCGGCGATCATCAGATCAAGCTGGACCCGGCCGACGCCCTAAAGACGTCCTTCATCACGCCCTTCGAGGTATATTGCTACATCACCATGTCGTTTGGCTTGAAGAATGCTGGCGCCACCTTCCAGCGCTGCATGCAGAAATGCCTGCTGGCGCAACTCGGCCGCAACATCCACGTCTACGTGGATGACATCGTGGTGAAGACCAAGCAGCACCTCACACTCCTTGACGATCTGAAGGAGACCTTTGCCAATCTGCATGAGTACCAGATTAAGCTCAACCCGGAGAAGTGCGTCTTCGGCGTGCCGGCCGGGAAGCTGCTCGGCTTCCTCGTCTCGGAGCGCGGCATTGAGGCGAACCCGGAGAAGATCAAGGCCATTGAGCGCATGCGCAAGCCAACCCGGCTGTGAGATGTCCAGAAGTTCACCGGCTGCTTGGCCTCGGTCAACCGGTTTCTCAGCCAGCTGGGCGAGAGGGCCTTGCCCCTATATCAGCTGATGAAGAAGGCGTCGCCGTTCTAGTGGAACAACCAGGCAGACGAAGCATTCCGGGATCTCAAGCGCATGCTCTCCACCATACCTGTCCTGGCCGCGCCGGCCGATAAGGAGCCTTTGTTGCTATACATTGCCGCCACCTCGTGGTCGGTCAGCACGGTGCTGGTGGTCGAGCGACCAGAGAAGGGCAAGATCCAGTCTGTCCAACACCCGGTCTACTACCTAATCGAGGTGCTTTCCGCCTCCAAGCAGAACTACCCGCACTACCAGAAGATGTGTTACAGCGTGTACTTTACCGCCAAGATGCTGAAGCAGTACTTTCAAGAGCACGTCATCACTGTGGTCAGCACGGCCCCCATCAGCAAGATCATGGGCTGCCGGGATGCCTCTGGCCAGGTTGCCAAGTGGGCCATCGAGCTGGCCAGGCACACCATCCTCTACGAGCCCGCACCACGATCAAGTCCTAGGCCCTGGCCGACTTCCTTGTCGACTGGAAAGAGACCAAGTACCTGCCACCGTTGCCGGATTCAACACACTGGCGCATGCACTTCGACGGCTCCAAGGTGCGCTCCGGCTTGGGGGCCGGCATCGTGCTGTCCTCCCCAAAGGGCGACCGGCTATGGTACGCGCTCCAGATCCACTTCACCGCCTCCAACAACGTCGCCGAATACGAGGCCCTTATGCACGGCCTCCGGCTTGTCAAGGAACTCGGCATCCGATGCATCCTGTGCTACGACGACTCGGATCTGGTGGTGCAGCAGTGTTCCGACGAGTGGGACGCCTGGGATGCCAACATGGCCAACTACCGTTTCCTGGTCCAGCAGCTCTCCAGCAACTTCGATGGCTGCGAGTTCGTCCATGTCCCACGTGCGGAAAATGAAGCCGCCGACATGTTAGCCAAGATTGCTCATCCCGGCAGGCCATACTGTCTGGTGTCTCCCTCGAGCACTTGCGCAAGCCGTCTGTCAAGCCATCTCTGGATTCTGAGTCCATCTCCATCCCGGACGACCCTACAGCGCCCCTCCCCAACCCGGACCCGGGGGCTGCAACTCCAAGCTCGGGGGTAGCCGCCCACAAACCAGTCCCGGGGGCTGCGGATCCCGGCCCGGGTGCTGCCTCCTCCAACCCGGCAACCAACGAACCCTGCCCGGGGGCTGCCCAACCCGGCTCGAGGGCTGCCTCCACCAATCCGGCCATCGCTGTCTCCAACCCGGGGGCAGCTCAACCCGGCTCAGGGGCTGCCGCCCCAGAACCCGTCTTGGTGGCCGTCCTCACCATAGTGACGGCTCCATCATGGGCCCAGCCAATCCTAGCATTCCTGGAGAGCAAAGTACTCCCCATGGACGAGATCGAGGCCCGGCAAGTGCAATGTTGGGCGTCCGCCTATAGCATCGTCAACAATGAGCTCATCAAGCGCAGCGCGACAGGCGTGTTCCAGCGTTGTGTCGAGCAAGACAAGGGCATAGAGATCCTCCTCGACATACATCACGGCGAGTGCGGGCACCATGCAGCCTCCAGGTCCCTGGTGGACAAGGCTTTTCGCCATGGTTTCTACTGGGCCACGGCCCTGAAAGACGCCGAGTCACTCGTCCTCAAGTGCGAAGGTTGCCAATGCTTCAGCAAGCGCAACCACCAGCCGGCTTCGGCCCTACAGACCATCCCGATCACCTGGCCCTTCGCGGTCTAGGGGCTCAACATGGAGGGCCCCTTCAAGACCGCTCGGGGCGGCATGATGCATTTGCTGGTGGCGGTCGACAAGTTCACCAAGTGGATCGAGGCGCGGCCGATCAAGAAGCTGGACGGGCCAACGGCCGTCCGGTTCGTCAAAGACATCGCGGCAAGCTACGGCATCTCGCACAGCATCATCACCGATAACAGCACCAACTTTGCCAAGGGCGCTCTAGCGCAATACTGCTCCGTCTCCGGCATCCGGCTTGACCTGGCCTCCGTGGCTCATCCTCAATCCAACGGCCAGGTCGAGCGGGCCAACGGCCTCATCCTATCTGGCATCGAACCACGGCTCGTGGAGCCCCTCATCCATTCACTCGGCAACTGGCTTGACAAGCTGCCGGCCGTTCTCTGGAGTCTCGCGACGACGCTGAACCGGTCGACCGGGTTCACCCCGTTCTTCCTCGTCTACGGAGCAGAAGCCGTCATCCCGACTGACATCGAGTTCGAGTCACCACGAGTCATGATGTACACAGAATCTCAAGCCAAGGAAGCCCGCGAAGACAGCATCGACCTACTCGAGGAAGCACACCTTTTGGCCCTTAGCCGATCCGCCATCTATCAGCAAAGCCTGAGGCATTACCACGGCAAAAAGATCAAGCCCCTTGCGTCCCACGAGGGAGACCTCGTCCTTCGGCTTGTCCAGCAGCAAGCCGGCCAGCACAAGTTGGCCTCCCCATGGGAGGGCCCCTTCATCGTCAGCAAAGCCCTGTGTGACTGCAACGCCTACTACCTCATCGACGCCCGCAAGCTGAACAAGCGCAAGAGAGATACCGCCGGCGAAGAGACAAGCCGGCCCTGGAATGCAGAGTTCCTCCACCCATTTTTACAGTTAGCTATATGCACGTATGTATCGCTACCTATTGTAATTCTATAAAAGACAATGGGACCCTCGAACGACACTCGGGGGCTACCCTTTCCAATCAAGCTATTGTGTTTTACACATCCTTGTAAATTTTCTTAAACCTCCACCGCCGGGTTGGTACGACCAACCTGGGGGCTTGGGGGCTGGCTGGCTTGGCCAGAACCCGCCATCCTCCTTAGCACATCCCGGCGTGATCGGGTAGCCAAGGCCCTCCACTTCGCCCTACGCCACAATTCGGCTTCGGCTGTTGGCCAGCAAGAACCATGGGCCAAAGCACCTACATGCCACGAAACACTAAGTTGGATCTGCCGGATTGGCCAACCCGGCCTCACCGCATTAAGTTGCCACAAGACCGACTGCTCGCCAGCCGGCTTCACCGTCTGCCGCCAGCCGGCCCAGTGGGTGTTACGTTTGCGCTCAACGTTCGAAGGGCCTAAGTACTGCGTGCTCTTTCCAAGGACCGAACTCCTTTTCACAGATCAGAACCTGGCTGTTCGACTAGGGGGGGAGGCCCAAAGAAGGAGCAAGCAAGGAAAAAGGCTTAGTGAACAAAGAGCAAAAACATAAACACCCGCAAAAATATTTACATTGCCAAATGGGCCCAAGGCCAGAGTTCATTATATTCATCAATACACCCCGGTGGGTGGGTGGACCTGCTACTTAACTAAAGTACGAGAAATATAAATCGGGCGGCTTCAGGCGATTCCCGCGCCGGGTTGCGCAGCTGCCGGCTCCTTCGTGGTGGCCTCCGGGTCCACCGAGGTGCCGGTATCATCCAACTCGGCCTTGTCGTCCGCGTAGGTGTCCGTCTCCTCGGAGCTGCCCAACGGATCATCGAGCAGCAAGCCGAAGTTGTCAGGCGGCACCACCTCGCCGTCTTTGGTCCGCTCTACCTAGAACTTGTCATGCAATGCAAACGAGGCCAGGTAGCTGGCCCGGGCGGCGATCCGGCCCGCCTCCGCCTGCAGCTGGGGCTCCGCGCCGGCTCGCTGGGCCGCCAGCTAGTCCAGTGCCAGATCTGGATACCAGGACATGACAAACCTCAGCGCCAAGTTGGCGCTGGCACGGGCGACAGAGACGAGCCACGCGTGAAGCCATGCCGGTCCGGCTTCCTGCCACCGCGCCAGCCGCGTGATGCTGTTGGGCGCAACGGCATTGGGCCAGAGGGCCGCCGTCATCCCCACGCCAGCTTCGGACACCCGTGCCATCTGTGTACCCAGGACCTGCAGGCGGGCCTTGGCGGCATGCATAATCTCCGGGAAACTCCAGGCAATGTTCAGGTCAAGCCCGGCACCCGCGTCCACCTGGGTCGACCGGTGAGCAAGCACGGCCCCGTCCGCCGTCCCCTGCGTCTCCGGGAAGTACCCTGCCAAGAAGAAAAAGAAGACTGTCAGCAACAAAAATAAACAAGCCGGCTTCACAACCCGGCGAAGTCAACAAAGAAACACTTACTGGTAAAGGCCTCATCCAGGTGCAGCGCTTCGAGCAACATACCATGCCGCTCCAAGTCCCCGGCACGGTCGTGCGCTTCGAGCGCCTTCTCCAGCTCGGTGCACTTGTCGACGGCCACCTTCAGCTCGACATCCTTAGCGGCGGCCGCCTTCTCTTTCTCCTCCTTGAGCCGGAGGAGCTCCACCAGGTGGGACTCCGCCGCTCCGACGGCCTCCCCCTTCAGGCGCTCCACCTCAGCTTGGAGCCGGCTCTTGTCGCCGGCCAGCTGGTCGCGCTGCTGGCCGGCTTTGGCGAGCGCCTGCTAGGCCTCCGCCGCCTTGGCCACCTCCGCCTTCAGGCGCTCCACTTCGGCCTAGAGCTGGCTCTTGTCGGCCGCCAGCTGGTCATGCTGCTGGCCGGTTTTGACAAGCGCCCGCTAGGCCTCTGCCACCTTGGCGGCTTCAGCCCTCAGCTGCTCCACCTCAACCCGGAGCCGGCCGACGTCGGCAAATGCCAGGTCACGCTGCTGGCTGGCTCTGGCCAGCCGGGTTCTCAAGACCGGCACCTCGGGCATGGCGGCTGCACGGCAAAGGTTCAAAATCAAGACGACAAAAGAAAAAACAAGAACACTTTAAGATTCGACCCAACTACTACGTAGTTGGCCCGAATCTTGGGGGCTACACCCAGTGGGTGCTCTAGCGTGCCCCCACTAGGAGCACGCAGGACGTACGTTCAGTAAGGCAGAGCGCCTCCTCCTTGGCAGCAAGCTGTGCCATGATCTGCTGCTGCCTCTCTAGAAGCCGGTTGTAGACGCCGACCCGGAAGGCATCCAGTTGCTACGAAAAAGCAAGAATCAACACAAGGCCAGGCATTTGAAGATTCGACCCAACTACTATGTACATGGCCGGAATCTCGGGGGATACACCCAGTGGGTGCGCTGGCGCGCCCCCATTGACCGGCTACAAAGGAAAAACTGGAGGAAGAAAGACTCACAAACACGGAGCGCTCCAGCTCCCGCACCCGCTCCATCTCGGCCTGAGCGAAGGCCTGAACCCGCTCCGCGCGCCCGCGAAGATGCTGGCGCACGGCGGCCATTGACGCCTCCTCCGGCGTCACCAGCCCGAAGACGATCCGGCTGGGCTAGCGCGGGCCTGCTGCGACCCGGCGGCAGCACGGCGTCCCGGCGCTGCTGGCGGCTGCCTAATCACCAAGGCATGCTCGCCCCCCGCCGTCTCCTCCGCGGCAGGCCCCGACTCCGGCACGCCGGTCGGCGTCACCTGCGGCACCGCGTCCGGCATCGCCTGTGGCGCCATGTCTGGCGCCACCTGCGGCGTCCCCTCCAGGGCAGCCCCGTCTTCGCCTCCTTCCGCCTCCACCAGCTCGACCACGTCGGTCCGTGGTGGGGTGTCATCGTCGATCTCCATGACCTCCCGGCCGTCCACCGCCATCTCCACCCGGCCGTCCGGGTCGCGCCCCTCCTCCGTCGGCGGCACAAAAACCATCCCCGCTGGCATCTTTGGCCAGGCCGGCTCCTCGACGGCCCGCTCCCTCGCCTCCGCGGCCCTGGCCCAGGCCCGGGCTAACGCCGCCTCCATCTCCTCCACGGCCCTGTTCTGATCCCACCAGGCCATGCCCTCGGCGTTATCCGGGTCCAGGCTAAGGTCCTCCTCGGCCGACCCCTCGGGCAAGTCGATGGCGCTGGTCCGGGTCTTCTGGAACATGAAGCCACCCCTAGACACGGCATCTGTCGCCGCTAGTGCCAGCGCCAGTGGCGACCTGGATCACAACAAGAGTGGCATAAGAAGAGAACAACTCAGCAGTACGCCGCGGTCAGCAAGAAACATACCCAATCACCGTCGGGATGGCCCGTCTCGTCGGCGCCGCCAGGACAGCGCAGTGCCTCTTTTTGGTGGCCGGCTGGCCGCCTGCGGCCGGATCTGCCGTGCACTTCACGGACAGCTTCTTTGGCGCCACGTCCTCCTTCCCGTGTGGCTGGCTTGCAGCGACCAGCACGCGGGATGACCCGGCGTCGGCCGTCTTCTTCTGCCGCCTTGAGGGGTCGACGTTGCCGTCTCCGCCCCTCGATGGCGCTGCACCACCAGCTTGCGTCAGAACCTCTGCGTCGTCATCATCCGACCAGTCTCACAAGTGATTTGGGCGCTAAGACTTACCCGCTCGGCGGGTCATGTCAGCTGTCACGTCGGCTGGCTCCAGGCTCTCGGCGAAGGACTCTTCCCCCTTCGGTAGGGCCCGCTCGACGGCAAGTACCTGCATCCTCATCCTGTCACACGTTGGACGGATTGCGTTCAGTAGCACCTCCTGCGTCGCATCCGGACGAAGAAGGAGATGGCACATAGTGAAATATGGAGACCAAGGACTCACCGCGGGTGCCGGGTACTCGGCGTTGTAGGGCGCCTTGCCGAAATGCCAATCCAGAGCCAACCCGGCCTTGGAGATGGCATTCACCTGCTCGGCGACCTGCTCCAGGCCCAGCCTCCTGGACGACATCCGAGTAGGGTCCTGGCGGTCACCCATCAGCCCGATGATGTGCGCCCGGCGCTGGAGCGGCAGAACCCGGTGCGCGATGAAAGCGGCAAAAAGATCTGTCCCCTTAAGGACCTCCTGCGCCGTCATCTCCCGAATCCGGTCGCACAGATTCAGTATCCCCTGCGGTTGGTTCTTGGGCATGTAGCCCCAGTTCATTTTGGCAAGCGGCTGCTCGTTAGTGAACGGGGGCAAGTTGACGGCGTCGCCTCCTTCGCCGACGCGGAGAACATAGAAAAAGGTATTCTGCCACTTCTTGGCAGAATCCTCGATGGGCATCTTGGGGAACACCCCGTTCGGCCAGACCGTGACGACGATGGCCCCGCAGTCTGACATAACCCCGGCCTCTGGGCCCTGCTGCTTGAGGAAGAAGAGGTGGCTCCAGAGCTCCACGTCTGGCTCCACCCCCAGATACCCCTCGCAAAGGGTGACGAAGCCCGAGAGCTGCAGCACGGCGTTGGCACCTAGGTGGTGCGGCTGCAGCCCAAAGAAGGAGAGGAAGGCACGGAAGAAGGCGCTCGCAGGAAGGCCGAGCCCGCGCTTGAAGTGGCTATAGAAAACCATGCGCTCACCGTCCTACGGCTGCGGCTCCACCTCCCCTCCGGGCGCGCGTGCGGCCACCTCCGCCGCTGGCAGCAGGTGTCGGGTGTCGCGAAGATACTGAATATCATCGTCAGTGATGTTGGATCCCTCCCACGAGCCTTTCGGCGGTGCCATCCGCGATGCTCGGCATGGGTGCGAGGCGCATTGGCAAGAAGGAGCCAGTGTGGCAGGCGGGCGATTCATGCGGCGCCTAGTTCCCTGGTGGGCGGTGAGCTCAGGAAATGGGTGAAGGAAGAAGAAGAGGTGGGGGGCGCGTGCGTGAATGATTTCCACCGCCCCCTCCCCTCGATTTATAACCACGGGCAGAACATGGGGAAGTGGGATCGGTTGGGCCCACCCCTCCCACTTCCCCGCATTGAGTGGGCACGATCTACGCATGAATTAACTGCATCGAGAAGGGCAACCGTCCGCGGCCGCCACATTAAATCCCCGCACGGGGGCCGAGGGCGCGGAGTGGCGGGCCCCAGCCCGCTGTTGCGTCCCGTCACGCGCGTGGCCTGTCAGGGCCTCTTCGGATACTATTCGCCATGTGGCGCCCGCACCGAAACCAAGGGGTCGCGTCCCTTCCCCTCCAAGATTCGGCGGACTCTTCGGTTTCCCGCCCTTGCCGGGATGCCGCGATCCGGCTTCCGGAAGCCGGCACACAGTGGGTGTTGCCAGACCCGGCGGTCACAAGCTTCATCAACATCGGCCGCCTCCTCAGGGGGTGAAACTGCGAAGGCCCCCCTGCTTGAAGACGGCGAGCCTTCACAGCTTCGGGGACTACTGTCGGGGCGATGAACCCCAGGCAGGCAACGGAACCCGGATCCTTTTCAAAAACATCGGGTCCGGCATCGCCCCTCAATCTGGCTCACGCCTGGTCGGGTTCCTCAACCCGGCCAAGCTCCGCAACCCGGCCAAGACCACGACACGGCCAGGCCTGCTGGCGCATGCCGGCCGGTCCCGACGAGCCAAGACTTCTCCAACAAGTAAGCGCAGCCACGGTGCGCCCCTCAACTCGGCCACGGGTCAGCTCCCGTCCCATTCGGGGCGTATGACGAAACAAGTCCCCACGAAGAGATGAGCATGGTTACAGTGGCCCACCAACCCTGCTGACCGGCAGGACCGTGGCAACAGTGGCCCACCTACTCCGCTGACCGGGGCCGGCATGGCTATAGTGCATCCCTCGTCCTGCTGACGCAAGCCGATGGCGACCAAGCAACGCGCCACTATAGCCGAGCCAGCTCAACCACTCCGTGACGCACGACAAGATGGAGAACAGTGCCCTCTGGCGCACGGGGCCCGCGCCCGGAGAACCCGGCGTACCCGGGTACCCGGCGGGCCCCAACACCGGCTTCCCAAGTGCTAACATCCCGGCCCCGTGGCCATGTAACTTTACCATTGTAACCCTGGGGGGTTGACCTATAAAACCCCCCAGGAGGCCTCCATGCGAAGGTGGGACCATTAGTAGAATACACACACATACTAGGGAGAGGGAGCAGCCTAGGCACTGGCCTATCTTCCTTCCTCCCAGAACAGCTCTAGAAGCAAGCCTGTATCCACTTCGTATAAACCACACTTTGCAGGACTAGGGGTGTTATCTCTCCGGAGAGCCCCGAACCTGGGTATGCCTTGCGTCCCTCGTTCGTTCACACCGACCTCCCCTCTGGATCCCACCAGTGCCCTCAAGCCTGTCCCACTCTTTAGCCATCCTTTGGCATCTGCCGTGCGCCGACCACGACAACCCTTAAACCCAGTTGCTTGCCATGAGTGTCCACCATACCTACCTATGTATTGAATAAGATCCTTCAAGCAAGTTGTCATCGATGCAAAAAGCAATAAAAATTGCTCCTAAAATATAAGTGATCTTTTATTGCAAAGGAAAATAAGCGTTGTGCGAACTTGTGATGGTAAACAAATAAAAGCGACGGACTGCATAATGAAGGTTGCTATCATAAGGGGCAATATAACATGACGTTCCTTTGCATTAAGAGCTTGCACATCCAAAAATAAAAAGTGCATGACAACCTCTCACTACTAGGGAAAAGCTTATAGGTAGAGGCGTAGCAGTAGCGAGTGTGAGTGAAGCACGCTACTGGTAATTACCAGCAGCGAGGGCCAGGAAAGAGCGCTACTGTTACATACTTACCAGTAGTGCGGTGGAGCAGAAACGCGCTGCTGGTAAGTGGTCAACGCAGTACCCACCAGGGAACTTATAGTAGCAGTGTGTGTTTATGCAGCCGCGCTAGTGCTAAATACTTAGCAATAGCACGTGTCGGTGGCCCGCCGCTAAAACTATTCTTGCACCGTGCCACATGGTGGGCCCCACTTAGCAGCAGCGCGCCACTTGGTACCTCGCTACTGCTCAGGCGCAGCAGCCACTTCTCCTCCCCCTTCCTCTCTCCCTCACTTTCTCACTCACTTTCTTCTCCCCCATTACTACTACCTAGCGTTCTTCTCTCTTTCTTCTCCTACTCTCTGCAACTTAGCTTAAATAATCTCCATTTGTTCCTATATTATCACATCTATATTTACTCTTAACAAAATATAGAATAAAGGCAATGCTTATGAAGACGACCATGTGGTAAAGTTCTTGAATTGCCCCCCCCCCCTATCAACATGGAAAAGGATTTATAGAGCCGGCCTTCATTACTAACGTAAGTTTGTCCTTCTCAAGCCTTCAAACTTTGTTGTGTATATTTGGGTAGCAATGACTGCAACTGTTATTTATTTTTGTCATTTGCATCAAATTGCATGTTTAAAGTTTATTTTGAAGAAGTTCATAAACATAAGTTTCTCCTTCTCAATTTTAGTTTTTAGTTGTACAACCTAGTTCCTTATTCAGACCATGTAAATTAAACTAAACATAGCGAGTGATCTTCTTTAGCACTGCATGTATGCTTGTGTTGTTGATCTATAATCCAGTGTGGTGAAACTACCAACTCCAGAACAATGTCATATCCTGCTATGTCTTAACTATGAACAATGCATATTATGTTCATGTTATTTAAATCGTGTCTCTTTATTTACCAATTTGAAGTGGGATAAATTGATAGTACACTCACCATCAATGCTTATACATTCTTTGGCAGTGCATGTATGCTTGTGTTCTTGATCTGTAATCCATTGGTGTGGTGAAGCTGGCCAGTCCTGCACAATGTCATTTCCTGCCATGTCTTAACTATGAACAATGTTAATGCTATTTTAAACCATGTCTCTTTATTTGCCACTAAGAAATGGGATGAATTGACAACACTGATGCTTATGCGTGCAAAGCCTGTTATCTGTCTGCTTTTTTATCTTTCAGGTTGATATCACTAACACCAAGAAGAACTACCTCAATGATAGTGAGAGGAACGCATTGCTTGTCCCTCTAACATATATTGCAGGGAAGAAGGCAACACATCTTGGGGATAGCTATACAATGCCAAAGTCATGTCTTGATTTAGTGTCGAAGGTACTCGCTAATAGCAGTGACACAAGCTCGATGAAGTCGCCGCTTGAATCTATTCAACTTCTTCAGTCTCAGATTCAAGCAGAACGACATGCTTCAGCTCAACTCCTACTGGAACTCTCATCTCTATGGAAGAATTAACCAGAAGTACAAGATGTCTATTGATGCTATGCAGCTAGAGTTGGATATAAGCATCAAACAAGCGCAGTCTCATCAGCTTGCTCAGCTGCTTGCGCTGCAGCTCCCAGGCAGGGCTAACCATTCTTGAACTGTGTTGAAGTGTTGTCGGTCCTGTATATTATTTTTGGCGGCTTGTTTATTTGCACTGGTGGTGACCTTTGATGCCCAGTGTATGCAATCTGCCATCTGGTTGCGCTTTATTATCACTGGCAGCGAACTTTTATGCCTAGTGCATGTAATATGCAGTAATTTCTTTGTTGTATAGTCTAGGTTTATTCTTTGTCATGATGTTATAATTTATTTTCTGTATATGCCATCGTCTCCCTCTGAAAAGGCCGTAAGCTTTGACGGAGCGCAATGGGCCTGAACGTTCGGTTTATATAAAAAATTATGGTACTAAAATTGGTTGGCCCGCCAATCGCTATAAATGGGCCGAAACGTGGGCCTACAGCCATCTCTGGCCAATAACAGGCCTAGATGTAAACTCACCAACTATTAGTTTCGAGCCTTTAACAGGCCGAGCCTAAGTTGGGCCAGAAAATAAAATGGGCTTTTAACAGTTTGAAAAGTAGATTGGGCCTGAATTGTGATGTCAGCCCATGATTGGCCCAACCACAAGATGGGCCGTTAACATGCCAAAATATGTGTCGGGCCAAAGTTGGCCCAATAACATGATGGGTTGTAAGCAGGCCGGATGCAAAGCGAGCCATAATTAGGCCCAATTATATCACAGGCCTTTAACGTGCCAACAGTCAGGTTGGGCTAAAATGTATCAACGAAGACTATGGGCCGTTAGGAGGCCGAAAGTCACTTTAGACCAGAAATAGGCCCATATGTAGCACGGGCCGTTAAATGGCCGAAAGTGAAACTGGGCCGACAATGGCCCATATGTACCAAGGGCTGCTAACAGGCCGAAAGTAATATCAGGCCGAACTATTACATGGGCCTTTAAGAGGCCGTATTTCAAATGGCCCCCAATGGGGTCGAAAGCACAGTGCCTGTCTACAGGCCATATCTTATATGGGCCGTCATTTGGCCCAAAATATGTCAGTTAGTTAACGGGCCGGATCTGATATGGGTTGTCATTTGGCCTAAAACATGGCAGACTGTTAACAGGCCGGATCTGATATGTGCCATAATTTGGCCCAAAACATGGCAGACATTAAACGGGTCGGATCTGATGTGGGCCGTAGTTTGGCCCAAATGATGGCGGGCTGTTAACGGGCCGGCCAAGTAGTGTATGACAAAATCTTGTGGGACTTTGGCTGGGCCGGCCTTTTTACCTTAAATGGTCTACGGTTGGGCCATGCCACATGTCGACGTATCATAGGCACGTTCTATCCATTGTATGGATGACATTTGTCCCAGCGCTGAGCTGACACGTGGAACTCCAGCGAACGAGAAACTTACACGTGGAAAATTGCCATTGGTCTGGGCTGTTAGCGAGTTATCGGATCCAAAACCGGACTCGATAGTTATGGCGACCCATTACGGTAGATGCCACATGTCGGTTACCCTTGACGAAAATAGTTCCATGACGCGACATTTATCGTCAAGTGGACACTTCTGTGATGATAATTTCAATATGGTCATGGAACACTTCTACGACAGCACAGGTATGACTATCTTGTTTCTGTCATAAAATCGTCATAGATGTACATGCATGACAGAAAACATGACCTACTATGACAAAGACGTATCATCACAGAAGGTTTTTTTAGTGTAGTCTCCTCTTCAGAGGTGTGTGATTTGCTTGCTTCACGTATATCAACGAGATAACATGACCCGTTGTGCAGGTTCTTGCTGATGATGAAAGGCCCTTCACATGGTGGCGAAAACTTATGCATATATGTCTGTTCTTATATCAGACGGAGCACCAAGTCACCTTCCTAGAAAGTACAACTTCTGACTCTACGGCTGTGATAGCGACGTAGGTCTTGCTGATAAAGCGTTGATCGAGATGCTGCAAGATCGCGTTCCTCCTCCAAAGCATCCAGGGAGTTTTGTCAAGCAATCTCATTGTTTGCTTCAACATATGCTGCTACGCAGGGGGAATCATGACGAATATCGCTTGGAAGCACGGCCTCTGCACCGTAGACCAGGAAAAATGGCGTATAGCTTGTTAACCTGTTGGGAGTAGTTCAGATGCTCCATAACACTGTTGGCAATTCTTCAACCTAGCAGCCAGGCGTACGCTCAAGAGGGGCCATAAGTTTTTGCTTGATTCCTCGCAACAACTCCTGATTAGCATGGTATGCATGTCCATTAGACTGTGGATGCGCAACTGAAGCGAGATCAAACCGGATATGCTCACATTGACAAAACTGCTTCATAGCTCCCTTTAACAGATTTGTACCATTACCAGTGATGATAATGTGCGGATATCCAAAACGAAAGATCAACTTCTTCAAAAACTTGACTGCTGCTTTTTTAGACTATACACAGTAGGGCAATGCCCCACTGTAATTTTTATTAAAAGAATAAAATACAGTAGTTGTCATACAATGCAAATAGTCTTGAGGAAACCCCAAAATAAAAGAAAAGAAGAAAGGAAAAAAACTAAAAAACTAGCTAAAACAAAAAAGAAGAAAAGGAAAAGAATAAAGACAAGGACCTAATTATAAATTACATCAGATTACATGGTCTAGCCAACTATTGAAAGGGCAGCATACTTCTCTTTGATTATGTATCTCAGCCAGTTGAGCTCCATAAGACAGATTGCTTTCCCATTATGAAAGGATGGTTGTATCTGTTGAAAAATCAGGTTATTTCTTGAGATTCAAATGGTCCAGGATGCTAGGATGATAATTTCCATGAAGGAAGGCAAGCCTAGCTTATTTCTCATATCTTCCATAGCTTCCCATATAGAAGTGGGGATGTCCATGTTTAGGCAGACAAAATCCCAACACCTGGCTGTAAAAGGGCATTCCCAAAATAGATGAAATAATGTTTCTTCATGCATGGTGGCAGCTCATTAGAGCACAATTATATGTTTCCAAGAAGAAAGTTTTCCTCCTGAGCAGATTCCTTGTATTAACTCTATCATGAAGTATCGTCCAAAAGAAAATTTTATGCTTTGGTTGACATGAGCTTTTCCAAATCCACTGAAAATGTGGTGGAACAGTTTTCACTCCAATTAAAACATTGTATGCTTTCTCAGTGGAGAACTTTGGAGAGCCCCAAATATAGCTCCAGGTATCAATGGCATTAATATGCTGTGATAATCTTAGTTCTTCACATATATCCTCTAGTTGCTGGAACTGCTGATAGGCTTGAATTGTCAAAGGAAGGTGGAAGAGATCTTCCAAATATTCACTCTGTAGAGCAGTATGAACTATGATATCAGTGTCCCTTGCAAAAGAGAATAGGTGTGGAAATGTGTGATGTAAACATCTAGAATGCCATAAGTCAGTACAAAATGCAACAGTTTTTCCATCCCCCAAATTGCATTTTGCCATGGATTTGTAGAGATCAATTAATTTCAGATTTGCTCTTCACCAGAATGAACCTTGCATCTGAATTCCTGGGATCTATCCATTGTCATAGTATGCTTCCAAAATAATGTTGACCCATGGAATATTTTGTCTGTTGTAGAATTTGTGTAAAATTTTTAGCAGGAGTGCTTTATTTTGAACATTAAAATCTTTGACTCCCAATCCTCCTTGGTTTTTTGGCCTGCAAACCACTTGCCATTTCACTAGGGCAAGTCTGTGATCTTCAAAATCTGGGCCTCTCCAAAGGCGATGTCTGAGATATTTGATAATCTGTTTCTTAATAGTTTCAGGCAAGTCCAAACAACACATGAAGAAAATTTGGAGGGAGGCTAGGATAGACTTCACTAACAGCAGTCTCCCTGCTTGAGTCATAAATGTGGCCACGTAACTTGACTGATGTTGCCGCATCACAACTGCTGATTGGTTCTACTTCAACCCACTTGGTAAATTTATCAACTTCAACCAAGAGATGCATCTTTTTGTCTATAGATGGCTTGAAAGTACCAACCATATCTAGCCCCCAGACTGCAAATGTCCAAGTTCTTGGGATCATCCATAACTTGTGAGCCAGCACATGAGCTTGACGTGCAAATTTCTGGCAGCCATCACACTTCTTACGATATCTTCGGCATCTGCGTGAGCTGTGAGCCAGTAAAACCCATGCCGAAAAGCTTTAGCCACTAAGGACCTTGAGCCGGCATGGTGGCACAATTGCTGGAGTGAATCTCATTGAGAAATTCATGGCCCTCCTCATCAGAAACGCAACGCCGGAAAACGTCTGTAATACTTCTCCTGTTTAACTCACCATTGACAATAGTCATGGACTTGGACCATCTGATAATCTATCGGGCGACGATTTCCTCGGTGGGAAGCTCACCACGAGTAAGATAAGCCAGATAAGGAATTGTGTAGTCTGGTATTGTGCGAACAGCAGCTACTAACTATGCTTCTGGATCAGGAATAGTGAGGTCTTCCTCTGTTGGTAGTTTAACTGATGGGTTATGTAAAACATCAAGGAAAACATTTAGGGGAACCAGCTTGCGCTGAGATCCCAGACGAGAGAGTGCATCTGCAGCCTCGTTGTGCAGGTGATCCCAGACCTGGTAACCCTTGAAGTGTCCTGCGACGACTGTCACCGCATGCCGATAAGCTGCCATGAGCGGGTCCTTAGAATCCTAAGTCACAGAGACTTGTTGAGTGACCAAGTCTGAGTCGCCCAGAGATCTGACCCGGCTAAGGTTCATCTCTTTAGCTATAGGGAGCCCATGAAGCAAAGCTTCATACTCAGCTACTTTGTTAGTGCAAGGAAACATGTGCCTCAAAATGTAACAGAATTTATGACCTCGCGGAGATGCGAGGACTACTCCAGCCCTGAGCCTTCAAAGTGTATTGTCCGGACTCTCTTCAGGAACTTGCAACTTAGTCCAATCATTGATAAAATTAACATGATCTTGAGACTTAATCGCAGTTCGAGGCACGTATTTCAGACGATGTGGGCCAAGCTCAATGGCCCACTTGGCAACCCGGCCTGTCACTTCCCTGTTTTGGATGATATCTCCTAGAGGAGCGGAACTGGCCATAGTGATGGGATGCTCTTGCAGATAATGCTTTAACTTCCGGCTGGCCATAAATATACAAAAAAAATGAGTTTCTGCCAATGTGGGTAGCGCCGTTTTGATTCTGTCAACACCTCGCTCACGTAATAAGCTGGCCGCTGGACTGGATATTCGTTGCCTTCCTCTTTGCATTCCACAACAACTGCCACACTTACTGCCTCATTATTAGCATCAATGTACAGGAGCATCGGCTCTTTTTCATGAGGAGCTACAAGGACAGGTGGCTCAGACAATTGCTTCTTAAGGAGCTCAAAGGCTTTATTTGCTTCATCACCCCAGACAAACTAATCAGACTTCTTGAACAACTAATACAAAGGGATAGCTCTCCCCAAGCTGGCTGATGAACTGGCTCAAAGCCGCGGCCCTACCAGTTAACCTCTACACATGTTGTCCGACTTAGCGAGAGTAGTGATGGCTTTAATTTTTTCTGGGTTGGCTTCAATTCCTTGCTCAGATACCAGAAAACCTAGTAGCTTGCCTGCAGGCACGCCATAAATGCACTTGGCCAGGTTGAGCTTCATATGATAAACACAAAAGTGGTCTAAGGTCTCTTTGAGGTCGGCCAGTAAAGTCTCTCTCTTCGCAGACTTGACCACAATGTCATCAATATAAGCATCGACATTACGACTGATCTGTTTGTGAAAACAGTTCTAGACAGTGTGCTGATAAGTTGCCCCAGCACTTTTGAGCCCGAACGGCATAGAGGTATAGCAGAAAGCTCCAAACGGGGTGATGAATGTTGATTTCTCCTGGTGTTCCTCTGCCATCTTGATCTGGTGATAACCTGAGTAAGCATCCAGGAAACACAAGCACTCACAACGAGCAGTAGAATCGATGATTTGATCGATGCGAGGAAGAGCAAAAGGATCCATGGGGCAGGCTTTGTTCAAGTCTGCATAATCGACACACATCCACCAAGTTCCGTTCTTCTTTAAGACAAGCACTGGGTTAGCCAACCACTCAGGGTGAAAGACTCCCACAATGAACCCGGTAGCTAGGAGCCGGGACACTTCTTCTCCAATGGCTTTGCGTCTCTCCTCATTAAAACGACGGAGGTATTGTCGGACGGGTTTCATCTTGGGATCAACATTTAGGTGGTGCTCAGCGAGTTCTCTCGGTACACCTGGCATATCAGAAGGTTACCATGCGAAGATGTCCTGATTCTCACGGATGAACTCAATAAGCACTCTTTCTTATTTTGGATCCATGGTCACCCCAATGGTAAACTGCTGAGACGAGTCACCTGGGGTGAAATCAACTTCTTTAGTATCCTTGGCCAACTAGATATTGAGTAGAGGGTCAGACTCTGTAGTGGGCTTCTTCAATGAAGTCATGTATATCGGGTTAACATTGGCTGTGTAAAATTTCAACTTCTCGGCTACACAAGCCGACTCGGCATAAGCTGCATCACCTTCGTCACACTCCAGAGCGATTTTCGTATCTTCATTGACTGTGATTGTCCCTTCAGGACCCGATATCTTCAGTTTCAAGTAGACATAACAAGGCCGTGCCATGAACCGGGCATAGGCTGGGCGTCCAAATAGTGCGTGGTATGGGCTTATGATTTTGACCACTTCAAACGTCAGGAACTCTGACCTAAAATTATACTCCGTGCCAAAAGTAAACTTCCAGCTTGATCTTTCCAATAGGATATGTGCTACTTGTGATCTGCGTTGGTATTTCCCCGAAGAGGAGTGGATGATGCAGTACTAAAGAGATAAGTATTTCCCTCAGTTAAGAAACCAAGGTTATCAATCCAGTAGGAGAACCAACCAACACTATGTAAACAGCACCTGCACACAAACAACAAATACTCGCAACCCAATGCGTAGAGGGGTTGTCAATCCCTCAATGGTCAAGAGAAAGATTACATTGTATAGGTTTTGATAAATAAATCTAACAAAAAAATACAAAATAAAATAAATAAAAGAAAATTGCAGCAATGTATTTTTGGTTTAATATATGATAGAAAATAGACCCGGGGCCCATAGTTTTCATTAGAGGCTTCTCTCGAGAAAATAGCATACGGTGGGTAAACACATTACTGTTGGGCAATTGATAGAAAAGCAAATAATTATGACCATATCCAAGGCAATTATCATGTATATAGGCATCATGTGCAAGATTAGTAGACCGACTCATGCTTGCATCTACTACTATTACTCCACACATCGACCGCTATCCAGCATGCACTACTGCAGGAATGGCTAGTAGTGGCGGGTGCAAAATGGCCAGCAGTGGCGGGCTAGGCTCCCAGGCCCGCCCGCCATCGTCCTCCTACCACTGCTATAATCCCACCAGTGGCGGGCACTCGCCCGCCACTGGTAGTTTATCTATAGTGGCGGGCAAAGAGTTTTGCCCGCCAGTGCTCCACTTCGAAGCAGTGGCGGGCATATTTCAGCGCCCGCCACTGGTTATTAGTCAAACAAATTAAAATTTTCACAGCGGCGGTACCATTTATGCTATCATGGTTGAGTTTTTCATACAACACATATCAGAATACATTGATAAGAATAAAAGATGACAAAATGTTGCTGTATACATTAACCACTAGCTCTAATTGTTGTCAATCATGAATAGAAATGGGCCAACTAATTATTCATACATTAACCACCAGTTAATTATTCTTGATAATGACAAAGGACTGGACTAGAACCTACTCCTTTCTTTTAGGATAAATTGTACAAAATAAGAATGCCCCTGCATCTCCAAGGTGGATCACAGAGATCCATTGGTCTCCAATTTCTGGTCTGCACTCATTCAATATTTGCCGCCATTCAAGAATTTTGAGGCGTCCATCTCGTGGGTGTGCAATGGAGTAGGTGCCTTTGAAATTAGTCTTCTGATGGCAAATAATTGTCATCTCACCTATAGCATTCATCGGTGCAAGCACAACAACTCTTGGGAGCTTGTGTTGAAGAGCAACATAGTAACATGGTAAGCATTGTAGTTTATTTAAGATGGACTGGCACAATAACAGTACAAAATCATACCATGCATTTTTTATGAATGTTGGTATTTCTCAGCTTGTGGACTAGTGGCACGCATGGTGTAGTATTTGGATCAGCTCCGTAAGTGCCCTTAAACGACTCAACATCGTTAATAAAGGACACAAGATAATTCTTCTCCTCCCAAGTAAGCTCGGATCCAGCAGTGTAATAGGTCTCGTCTACTATATTCCATATTTGACGTCGAGATAGAAAGTAAGCAATATATTTTTATTAAAATGTTAAGTTAGGAGTGAATAAAAAATATGTTAAGATAGATTACTTAACAAACGTGTTTAAGTAACTCACATGAAGGAAAAATAGAAATCATGTCTATTTCCACCCAAATGTCTTGATCAAAATGAGGAAATGTGTCCTGAGGGATGCCAATATCAAAGGTTATAATCATACCCTCCTCAAATCCGTAAGCCTTGCATATTTTTTTTCAATTAGAGCAACCGAAATATGTGTGATCTATGCGATTGTAGATCTTAGCTTCAAAACCGAAACCATGTTTCGTCTTCAGATAGAAAGCCCTTTGACTATGGTCCTCTCTCTCTTTGACATGCAGCTTGTCTAGGACATAAGGCCTTGCATAGCAGGGGATGCACTAGTCGGGTTTAGAAAAAAAACAAATTACATGTTAAAACAAAAATCTTGACACATGTTTAGTTAAAAAGGAAATATGTGTAGTAGGGGCACTCGGGGAATTACCGTATAATATTCGTAGTCCTCTTTAAGCGTAACCGAGAAGTACCTATCGTCCTGTATATGAGGAAACTGATCGCACATACCCCCGTTGTCGGAATAGTAGGGGCACTCGGGGATCCCATTGAGCTCATCCTCACTCATTTCCTGTGTTCATAGATGGATCATTAAAAATCAACAAAAAAATAACATGCGTGCGATCACACATTACCAACACTGCGTTTGCCGCCTTGGCGAGGTCATGCCATTGTATCTTAACCATGTTGGGTTTTGATCCAGCGGGTGCCCACTATCTATAAATTGAAGACAATATAAATCACGAACATAAAAAATACGTACAGAAGCATCGATCATAGAAAATTCATTGAAAGCAATTATATAACAAGATATATCATCGGTTGATGTGTTGTATGAAAAAATCGGCATGACCTTTGCTAGTAATTCAACATATTGAGTGCTAAAATTTGGCGACATGGAACTTAATCAATGTTTCCCAAAACATTGGCACTCCTTATGTACACCTGCGTCATGAATAACTAGTATATACTTTTAGTTCTACATGTACACTATCTACCTCCCTCCGTCTAGAATTACTTGTCGCAGAAATGGATAAAAATGGATGTATTTAGAACTAAAATGCATCTAGATACATCCATTTCTCCGACAAGTATTTCCGGACGGAGGGAGTAATTAGTATTAAGTTTTTCTAGTATAAATAATATGTTATGCCCTAAATATCTACATCTTCAATTTACATCTACAACAAACTATATCTATGGCCAAAAAATGTACATCTAGTACTAACATTTTTTAGTACAAAGCAACAACAATCTATGTATACAATAAAAGAGAAAGATGTGGTTTACCGGGGTGGATGGAGAAGATTGGGAGGGTTGAGGACGATGCCAGCGGATGTTGAGGACGGTGGGGATGCAGCGGACGTTGGAGTTGGCGGATGGCAAGGGCGGCGGAAGGCGAGGGCGGCGGTGATGGTGGGGACGTTTGTGGCTGCGGCGGACGGCAATGATGTTGGATGCAGCGGCGGCGGACGGTGAAGGTGATGGGGACGACAAGGACAAGGGGGCGACACCGACCTGGTACGTGCTGGAGGGCGAGCACGACGATGGCGATGTCCAAGTCCGGCACGACGATGGCAACGGCGGTGGCGAACGAGAGAGAAGGGGTGAAACATATGTGGATATGTTAGAGATGTGAACGGTTGCGCATGTGCGGTTTGGAAACCCCAAACTATCGCTTATGAATAGTGACACGCAAGGCGGCGCACCCGCCAAAACAAAGTCAAGGTGGCGGGCGTAGAATACTGCCCGCCACACAACGTTAGGAACCCGCCGATGCAAGTTTTCTTAATTTTCGAACACACTTAGCACGGGTTGGAAAAAGATAGGTGTGGCGGGCGGTAGTGTGTAACCACCACAACTATCTGGCGGAGCAGTGGCGGGCAGCAGGTCCTGCCTGCCACTGAAGGTCTTTAACCAGTGGGGTCCTTGGAACCAATTCACCTATGGCGGGTGAGCCGCAATGCTCGGCACTGCTGCGAAAAGAGCAGTGGCGGGTGCTTTTTATTACACGCCAGTGCTACTTCTCCATAGTAGCAGTGGTGGGTGCCATAGTGTGCCACCACTCATTAGGGTTCACCTATAAGCCCTTTCCCAATAGTTATGCATCTAGTGTATTAAGTTCATGGAAAAACGGAGTAATGCATTAAGAACGATGACATGATGTAGACAATATAAACTCACGTACGAATAAACCCCATCTTGTTACCCTTAATAGCAACGATACATGCGTGTCATGTCTCTTTTTGTCACTGAGATTGAGCACCGCAAGATCAAACGCATCCCAAAGCACCTCTTCCCATGGCAAGATAAATCAATCCAGTTGGCCAAACCAAACCAATAAATTGGAGAAGAAATACGAGGCTATAACAATCATGCATAAAAGAGTTCAGAGAAGACTCAAATAATATTCATGGATAGATGTGACCATAAACTCACAATTCATAGGATCCCAACAAACACACCGCAAAAAAGAGTTACATCAAATAGATCTCCAAGAGCATCAAAGAGAACATTGTATTGAAGATCAAAAAGAGAGAAGAAGCCATCTAGCTACTAACTACGGACTCGTAGGTATTTGGTAAACTACTCATGCATCATCGAAGGGGCAACAAGGATGATGAAGAACCCCTCCGTGATCGTTGACCCCTCCGGTAGAGTGCTGGAAAAGGCCTCTAGATTGGATCTTGTGGTTCTTGAACTTGCGGCGGCGGAAAAAGTATTTCGTCTACTCCCCTAGGGTTTTTGGGATTTTAGAGTATTTATAGAGTCGAAGGTAGGTCAAGGCGGTGCTCGTGGGCCGCATGAACCTCTTCTCATGGCCTCCAGAAGCTTCCAGAGTCTCTTCTTGCCAGAAAAAAATCTCGAAAAAGTTTCATGGCATTTGCACTTCGTTTGGTATTGATATTCTACAAAGTAAAAAACAAGCAAAAAACAGCAGCTAGCACTGGGCACTAAGTGTGACGCCCCCGGCTCAATCGTGCACTAATCATACAC
Source organism: Thinopyrum elongatum (assembly GCA_011799875.1). Taxonomy (NCBI): domain Eukaryota; kingdom Viridiplantae; phylum Streptophyta; class Magnoliopsida; order Poales; family Poaceae; genus Thinopyrum; species Thinopyrum elongatum. The sequence goes on from CM022301.1 coordinate 124,905,898, forward strand.
GCAAATGCACACAATCAAGCCTAAGGACTCATGGGAAGATATCACAACACAACTCTAAAACATAAATAAAGTCATACAAGCTTTATATTACAAGCCAGGGGCCTCGAGGGCTCGAATACATAAGCTTGCGTACAAGCGTCAGCGGAAGCATCAGATATCTGAGTACATATATGAAACAGAAAGGCCTTTAGAAAGGCGGGGCAAAATAAAACACTACGATCAAAAGGCGTAGGCCTCCTGCCTGGGACCCTCCGAACCTACTCCTGGTCGTCAGCCAGCTCGTAGAAGTAACACCCTTGAGGTGGTAGTAGTAACGATCATCGGCGAGGACAGCTGTCTCAGGGGCTCCGTCATCTGGTCGCGACAAACTGATATGGGGAGAAAAGGAAAGCAAAGCAACCGTGAGTACTCAGAAGTACTCAGCAAGCAAGGATCTACACTACATATGCAACATTTTCAAAGAGAGGCTGTATATGTGGACTGGGCTGCAGAAATGCCAGAATATAGATAAGGCCTAGTCCTATCGAAGACTAGCATCTTCAGTGGTCTTGCAGCAATAGAAGAGAGTATAACAGTACAATACAATGTAGCAGTATCATTAAGTCTCAACCTCACCCAGAGATCCTTTCTCGACTCCCTGCGAGAAAGCAATCCCAGAGCCATACAGTCATCAACCTCGTCCTGAGATCCCTTCTCGACTCCCTGCGAGAAGCAATCCCAGAGCCATAGTATCCAAGTATCCAGTTCTAAATTGTATCAATCAGGATACAACTCCGAGTGTCCTTTACCGTAGGACCGGCTATTGATAGAAGTTTTATTCCCTGCAGGGGTGCACCAACTTACCCAACACGTTCGGTTAACTCCGGCCAGACACACTTTCCTGGGTCATGCCCGGCCTCGGCCAAACGATACATCGCAACCCTACCTACAGCTCAGCAGAGAGGTCCCCGTCGGTCTACATCCTAAGCGCAAGGGGGTCTTGGCCATCGCCCCTCGCCCTCCGGGTCGTTGCGCACAGGGTGGATACCAGCATCGCCTCGGGTGGCCGACACGATCCGACCGTGTCGCCATGCTGAACTGGACGTCTGACAGAGCTTTCGGCTGATGCATACGATGCAGAACGCCCATACTATGCCCACGTGATGGTTAGTGCTATCAGGCCAGAGGCCTGCTCGGATCAAATATCCAAATCGTTAGTACCTTGGGCTTGCGGTAACGAGCAGAGACTCACGAAAGATGTGACCCCGTCGCCCCGTCTCGAGGACTTGCAGCAAGGGCCATGAATGCCCGGCCACGCCTCGTATTCATCACTCGGGCGCCATCCAGGCAACCCGTCTTCACATCACACGTGGGTACCCCTCAGGGTCGACCCGCCTTTCCAAGTAACAATAGTACAGTCCAAGTATCCGTGTGTCCATAACATCAGGGGAATCCGAGGTATCACCCTCGTTGGATTCCTACTCGATGTATCCGTCAAGGTGAACTCGGAGGAATCACCCTCGATGGGTTCACACTTGATGTGTTGCATGACAGCGTCGTCACCGGAAGTGGTGAAGGAGGAATCACCCTCGATGACCACGACCGAATACCTACTCTACAGAGTTAACATCAGAAGTGCTACAAGAGGTTTCACCCTCGGCACTCGATAGTAACGCTGCAGTGTCGTTACAACTAAGCGGTGGTGATGTGCGGTGTCGGGGCCTGGTCTTCAATCCCGTTGATCGGGTCTTCTTGATAATCCAGCGGGGTAGTCGGGATAAGTGGGGTCACTAATAGGTCTCTACCCAGCCTAAACTAAGCAGTTTAGGATATGCAGGTAATTATCAACAGCAGGTTACAATAAACAGGCTATGCATCAGAATAGGTAAAGCAGTAGCAGCAGCAATTCTAATGCAAGCATGAGAAATTAGAATGGGCGATATCGGGATGCTCAAGGGGGGGGGGCTTGCCTGGTTGCTTTGCGGCAAAGGCAAGGTCGTCAATGGTGTCTTCGGTCTCCGGAGCTGCGTCGGTCTCGGGGACGACATCGGGGTCTAACAAGAGAGAAGAGGGGGAGGACACAATAAATACAGAGCAAACAAGTGCAGCACAAAGCATAACATGGCAATACGTGGTGACAGAGGTGATCTAACGTATGGTTGCACGTCACCTGGGAAGGGGGAATCCATCCGGGAAGGTTTTCCCGGTTCCGGACATTTGTCACACAGAAGACCGGAGAGGAACGGTTCCATGTTCGAATAGTTAGGGACGTGCGACGGATGAACGGACCGCGTATTCGGATTCGTCTCGTCGTTCTGAGCAATTTTCATGTACAAAGTTTTTCGATATGAGTTACGGTTTATTTAATACGATTTTCTAAAGATTTTAGAAATTTCTGGAATTTATTTAATCATTTAAATTTGAATTATCCAAAACAGTGTTATGCTGACATCATCATGACGTCAGCATGACGTCAGCAGTCAACCTGACATGTGGGGTCCACCTGTCATTGACTGATTAGTTAATTAGGGTTTAACTAATTAATTACTATTTAATTAAACTAATTAATTAATTAGATTAACCTAATCAGGATTAATTAAACTAATTAATTCACTAATTAATTAATTAATTATTATTATTTTTAATAATTCATTTTATTTTTATTTATTTATTTATTATTATTTTTAAATTGTTTTAGGGCTGGGCCCATCTGTCATTGGGCCAGGGGGGGCACTGGCCCAGTCGTCAGCGGCGCAGGGGCTTTGGCCCCACCTGTCTGTGGCCCGAGAGGCCACAGCGGGCGAGGGCGCGGGCGCGTGCGCGCGTGCCCGAGGCCACCAGGGGGCGCGGCGAGGCGCGCGCAGCCGTGGCCGGAGGAGGCGGCAGGCGATGGCGCGGGGAGGGGCTGGCAGGAGCGGGCCGCAGCGGCGGTTGCGGGGAGCATGCGAGCGAGCGAGGCTGGGCGTGGCGGGATGCGGGCGACGGTCGCGACGCGGGCGAGTGGCAGGGAAGGCGGGGGCCGGGCGAGGCGGCGGTAGCGGGCAGAGGCGGGCGGCCTCGGTTGGTGAGCGCGGCCATAGGGCGTGCGGGGCGGCTGCGGTGCGGGCCGCAGCAGGAGGCGGCAGCCAGCGGCGGGGTGTGCATGCGTGCGATGTGGCGTGCGTGCCGGACCGCGCGCTCGGGCGGAGCGGGGACGACGATGTGCGAAAGAGAGGGAGAGGGGACGGAGGAGGAGCTCACGGCCGTTGCCGGGGTGCGTCGGCGAGGCTCGAGGGAGCCGAGTCGGGGAGGCAGTCGGGGAGAAGAGGGTCGAGGAGGCGCCGGCGTAGGCGACGGGGACGAGGGCGGCGAGCACGGCGTCGGCGCCAGGCGTCCTGGGCGCGGGGCAGTGGCGACGGCGACGGGCGCCGGGGCGGCGGTGTCCAGATCGGGACGGAGGGGAGTGGGGGAACGAGGGGGAATGGGTGAGGATTAGGGTTAGGGGGTGACTGGGGCGGCCTTGTAGGCCAGTGGGGGGGGAGCGCGGGAGTGGGCCGGCCTAGCTGGGCCGAGGCCCAATTGGGCCGAGAGGGGGGGGGTTTGTTTTATTTTATTTTTTTGTTTTAGCTTTCCTGTTTTCTCTTTTCCTTTTCTTTTCTTATCTACTGTTTTGCTAATTGTTAGGCCACTAATTGACTTTTACAAAATGTGTGACTTAGCCCATACAACAAAGTGCAATATTAGTCACTGCTAGAAATTGGTTTGGCATCCATATCTTTTTATTTGGATTTTACTTAATTGAAAAAGGGTTAAATAGTGCTATTTTTCTACTGTTTATTGTTGTTTGAATCGTTTTACAATTCCAATAAATGTTGCCATCACTTTTATAAATGCTTTGGGAATACTTGCAACATGATGCACATTTTAGTTTTCAGGTTTGGGCAACTCTTATTTTCCACTTTAATTTTAATTTGAATTTTTAGTTAGGAACTGAATGCAAAATGGATGCAGATGATGATTAGGCACTGATAATTATGATGACATGGCATAATCAAAAGGGTGATTACTGTAGTTAACCACTGGGGGTGTTACATGTCTCCTCCACTAACTAGAATTCTCGTCCCGAGAATTAAGAGGTAGAAGGGAAAAGTTCGGGGTATTCCGCACGAAGATTATCCTCGCATTCCCAAGTGGCTTCATCTTCAGTATGATTTGACCACTGCACTTTGAGGAACTTGGTAACCTTCTGACGGGTCCAACGTTCAGCTTCATCGAGAATGCGGATTGGATGCTGCTTATAAGAAAGATCATCTTGCAATTCGAGCACCTCGTGATCCACTGCTCGGTGCGGAGATTCCTTGAAGCATTTACGAAGTTGCGACATATGGAATACGTCGTGGATATGAGAGAATTGCGGCGGCAACTCAAATTTATATGCCACCTGACCACGCCTAGCAATTATGCGGAAAGGACCAATGTAGCGTGCAGCTAGCTTGCCCTTGATTCCAAAACGGTGAGTGCCCTTCATAGGAGTGACACGAAGATAAGCTTCATCACCAGGTTGATAAGTCAAACCCCATCGTTTGCGATCATAGTTGCTCTTCTGGCGGTCCTGAGCCCCCTTGAGATTTTCTCGGACAATTCGGACTTGCTCTTCAGCGTGTTGAATAATATCCGGACCCACGAGTGGTCGTTCCCCAGTTTCTGACCAATTCATAGGGGTTCGACACTTACGTCCATAGAGTACTTCGAAGGGGGCCATCTTCAAACTGGCTTGATAGCTGTTGTTGTAAGAGAATTCGGCATATGGAAGAGATTCTTCCCACTTCTTACCGAAAGAAATAACACAAGCCCGAAGCATGTCTTCAAGCACCTGATTGACTCGCTTGACTTGGCCTTGGGATTGGGGGTGATAAGCTGAACTCCAGGTAATATGAGTTCCCATAGCTTCTTGGAAACTTTCCCAGAACTTGGAAGTGAAAAGGCCGCCACGGTCCGAACTGATCTCCTTCGGAATACCGTGGAGTGATACAATTCTGGAGATATATAATTCTGCTAACTGACTAGCAGTGATAGTTTTCTTGACGGCAGAAAGTGTGCAACCTTAGAGAGTTGGTCGACGACGACAAGAATAGCATCGTGACCCTTCTATGACCTGGGAAGTCCTGTAATGAAATCCATCTGAACCTTATCCCATTTCCATAGAGGAATAGGCAACGGTTGCAGAATTCCAGCAGGCTTCTGATGTTCTGCTTTAACGCGACGACACACATCACATTCAGCAACATATCGAGCAATGTCCTGCTTCATTTTAGATCACCAGTACCTTTGACGGAGATCACGATACATCTTGGTGCTACCCGGATGAGTAGAGAGCGGGGTATCATGTGCCTCCTTCATGACCTTGTCAGTCATAAGTTCAAAGCGAGGTACCACAATGCGGTTTCTGAAATACAAGGTTCCATCTTCAGACAGCGAGAAATCCCTATACTTTTCAAGGTGAAGATTTTTCTTCATCAGATCAACTTCAGCATCCTTAGCTTGCGCATTCTTAACTGCTTTCTCGAGATCTGGTTGTATCACAAGGTTATTAAGAGAACCCTGTGGGACAATATGGAGATTCAGCTTGCACAGTTCTTCAAAAAGACGAGGTTGAGCTCGCCTAACCATGAGGTTGTCGCAATAGGACTTGCGGCTTAAGGCATCAGCCATCACGTTAGCCTTGCCAGGGGTATAGGATATACCCAAATCATAGTCCGCAATGGCCTCCATCCATCTTTGCTGACGGAGGTTTAGAGATGGTTGAGTAAACAAGTACTTCAGACTTTTATGATCCGTGTAGATCTCGCAACGATTACCGAGAAGGTAATGTCGCCACAACTGCAATGCATAGATCACAACAGCTAGTTCTAGATCATGTACCGGATAATTTTCTTCATGTGGGCGCAACTGACGAGAGCCATAGGCAATCACTTTACGCTCTTGCATTAGGACACAGCCTAATCCTTCACGGGATGCGTCACAATAAATCACAAAGTCTTTGCGGGTATCTGGAGGAGATAGTACTGGGGCAGATGTCAGCTTGTCTTTGAGTGCCTGGAAACTTTCCTGACATTTTTCTGTCCATTCAAACTTAACTCCCTTGTGAAGCAGATCAGTCAAAGGTTTAGCAATCTTTGAGAAATTCCCGACAAAACGACGGCAATAACTTGCAAGACCGAGAAAACTTCTGACTTGCTTGACATTCTTCGGTGGAGTCCATTCAAGAATAGCCTGAACTCGTTCTGGGTTAACGGCAATGCCATCTTTCGAAATCACATGGCCAAGGTACGTTACTTCGGAAAGCCAGAATTCACATTTGGAATACTTGGCATACAGCTGGTGTTCTCGGAGCCTTTCCAGTACAAGACGGAGGTGTTCAACATGTTCTTCCTTATTCTTCGAATATACCAGAATATCATCTAGATATACCATGACGAACTTGTCGAGATAATCCATGAAGATATAATTCATCAGACAGGAGAATGTGGCTTGAGCATTGGTTAAGCCAAATGACATTACAGTGTACTCATAAGAGCCATAGCGAGTAACAAATGCAGTCTTCGGAATATCCTCTTCGCGAACACGGATCTGATGGTATCCCAATCTCAAATCAAGCTTAGAGAATACTGAGGAACCGGTAAGTTGATCATACAAATCATTGATCCGGGGAAGCGGATATTTGTTCTGGATTGTGGCTTGGTTAATGGGCCGATAATCCTGAACCAATCGGTTAGTTCCATCCTTCTTCTTAACGAAGAGTGAAGGTGCTCCCCAAGCAGAGGAACTGGGGCGGATGAAACCCTTCTTAAGTGACTTGTCGATTTCCTCCTTAAGTTCAAGAAGGTGGTGCGGAGGCATTTTATAAGGACGCTTCGCAATAGGAGTTGTGCCTGGTTTCAAATCGATGACAAACTCAATAGCTCTAGCAGGGGGTATTCCTGGAAGTTCTTCTAGAAATACATCTTGGAAATGACGAACGACTGAAACGTTCTCGATGCCTTCAAGAGGTGAAGCATTCAATGCATTTAGAACATATAGCTGGCTCTCAACATCCTGAGCTATTCGGGCTGAGTATTTGATCACCTGACCAGAAGGGTGTGTGAGCTGGACTGTCTTAGTAGCACAGTCAATCAAAGCATTATGGGCTGTCAACCAGTCCATACCCAGAATAATGTCTATGTTGGAGGTCTTGAGAGCAATGAGTGAAACGGGGAACATCAATCCTCCGATCACAATGTGGTTACCGTGGCTTACCATGGTAGTTTGCCAATTAGCCCCAGGTTACTAGATTACTAATGGGGTGGACATCTCCTCGAAAGGTATATCATGGCTTCGCGCAAAACTTTCGGACATGAAGGAGTGCGATGCTCCAGAATCAAAGAGGACTGAAGCTGGGATTGAATTCACTAGAAGGGTGCCCATCACAATTTTGGGGTCCTATCAAGCTTCTTCCATGTTAACTTGGTTGACATGGACCCGAACTATAGCAGACGGCCTGGCATTAGAGCTTCTGAGACGACGGTTCCGACAGCTCTTCTTGCAACCAACGGGAGGACGTGGTGCATCCTGATGAAAAGCCTTAGCATCAGGCGGTCCATCATGAATCGATAGCTGTCTCGGCGGTGAAGGCAAACGAGGTGCAACATATGACGGCCTTGGTGTTGGAGCAGGTCGGTGGTAAACATTGTGTGGAATCCAGACTCGACGTTTCTGAACAGGTCGACCCGAAGACGAACCAACATCACGAGTGTGCTTGAGCGACTCCTGGTATTTAGTTAGAGCTGTTTCAATTTGGAAAGATTTGCTGACAAGCGTTGCGAAGTCTACAAAATCAAGGACAGCAAGTGCGAGGTTTATATCCGTATGCAGTCCTTCACAGAATTTCTCCTGCTTGCGGGTGTCAGTGCAGACGTCATCTTCAGCATAGCGGGACAATTCAAGAAATTTCCTCTGGTATTCATCCACAGTCATTTCGCCCTGTGAGAGTTTGCAGAACTCCTGCTTCTTTTGGTCCATCAGACCTTGAGGAATGTACCATGCACGAAAAGCTGACTGAAATTCCTGCCAAGTGGTTATTGTTTTAGCAGGCAACATACCCTTGTGGCTTTCCCACCATTGAGCAGCTGATCCCCTCAGGTGATACGTCGCATAGGTGACGTAACTGTCAGGGATAACATTGGCCGACTTCATCTGGAAGGCAATGTCACGGAGCCAATCATCAGCATCCATTGGATCAGTCGAGCCGTGAAAAGTGGACGGATTGAGGCGCACGAATTACGACAGAGTTATTGGAGCAGATTGTTGCTGAGTATTCTGGTTTGGGAACTGAGCCAACATCCCGGTCATAACCTGATGGTTCAGTTCAAATTGCTGCATCATTGCGGCAATATAAGGTGGAGGTGGAGGATCGTCAGCCATCCTGCCAAATCAACAGGGGTAGTTTAGCAAGAAAAACTGCATGTGTATGGAATGATTCATGAAGTATCACGTACAACAGAAGGAAGTGCAATAGATACTTCAGCATATTCGCACCAGACATTCAAATCCGCACATAGCCTCGATTACAATCCGGCATTACGACAGTTGAAAAGGGAGGGCTAGACATCTAGGCGGCGCGCAGGCACGCGGTAGGGAATTACACAACGAGACATAGCAAAGGCTACATCAACGTCGGAGAAAACTATTGGGGCGAGGAATCTGCAAGTGAAACACAGGGTGCCCTCGATAAAAGGATCCTGCAAGCATAACCTGGCCCACAATCTTGAAGAAAGGGGGGAAATTTCAGAACACCGGGTGGATGTGATCACGAGAACCTAATGTTGGAGTTAGTAAAATTTTTAACCCGAATAGAAGAGAGATCAGAGTCCCAGAGTAAAGGTCGAGGAGTAAAAGATCCTAATACCACCGAATTGGCGACGTGGGCCCGTAGGCCACACAGCCAAGTTAGTAAATCAGTTTTCGGTTACTAGACTCAACTTCGGCCAAGGAGTTGGAAAGGGGGATTCCTATAGTCAGTCGGCTCTGATACCAACTTGTGACGCCCCTGGCTCAATCGTGCACTAATCATACACGCAAATGCACACGATCAAGCCTAAGGACTCACGGGAAGATATCACAACACAACTCTAAAACATAAATAAAGTCATACAAGCTTTATATTACAAGCCAGGGGCCTCGAGGGCTCGAATACATAAGCTTGCGTACAAGCGTCAGCGGAAGCATCAGATATCTGAGTACAGATATGAAACAGAAACAGAAAGGCCTTTAGAAAGGCGGGGCAAAATAAAACACTACGATCGAAAGGCGTAGGCCTCCTGCCTGGGACCCTCCGAACCTACTCCTGGTCGTCAGCCAGCTCGTAGAAGTAACACCCTCGAGGTGGTAGTAGTAACGATCGTCGGCGGGGACAGCTGTCTCAGGGGCTCCGTCATCTGGTCGCGACAAACTGATATGGGGAGAAAAGGAAAACAAAGCAACCGTGAGTACTCAGAAGTACTCAGCAAGCAAGGATCTACACTACATATGCAACATTTTCAAAGAGAGGCTGTATATGTGGACTGGGCTGCAGAAATGCCAGAATAGAGAGAAGGCCTAGTCCTATCAAAGACTAGCATCTTCAGCGGTCTTGCAGCAATAGAAGAGAGTAGAACAGTACAATACAATGTAGCAGTATCATTAAGTCTCAACCTCACCTAGAGATCCTTTCTCGACTCCTTGCGAGAAAGCAATCCCAGAGCCATACAGTCATCAACCTCGTCCTGAGATCCCTTCTCGACTCCCTGCGAGAAGCAATCCCAGAGCCATAGTATCCAAGTATCCAGTTCTAAATTGTATCAATCAGGATACAACTCCGAGTGTCCTTTACCGTAGGACCGGCTATCGATAGAAGTTTTCTTCCCTGCAGGGGTGCACCAACTTACCCAACACGTTCGATTAACTCCGGCCGGACACACTTTCCTGGGTCATGCCCGGACTCGGCCAAATGATACATCACAACCTTACCTACAGCTCAGCAGAGAGGTCCCCGCCGGTCTACATCCTAAGCGCAAGGGGGTCTTGGCCATCGCCCCTCGCCCTCCGGGTCGTTGCGCACAGGGTGGATACCAGCATCGCCTCAGGTGGCCGACATGATCCGACCGTGGCGCCATGCTGAACTGGACGTCTGACAGAGCTTTCGGCTGATGCATACGATGCAGAACGCAAATACTATGCCCACGTGATGGTTAGTGCTATCAGGCCAGAGGCCTGCTCGGATCAAATATCCAAATCGTTAGTACCTTCGGCTTGCGGTAACGAGCAGAGACTCACGAAAGATGTGACCCCGTCACCCCGTCTCGAGGACTTGCGGCAAGGGCCATGAATGCCCGGCCACGCCTCGTATTCATCACTCGGGCGCCATCCAGGCAACCCGTCTTCACATCACACGCGGGTACCCCTCAGGGTCGACCCGCCTTTCCAAGTAACAATAGTACAGTCCAAGTATCCATGTGTCCATAACATCAGGGGAATCCGAGGTATCACCCTCGTTGGATTCCTACTCGATGTATCCGTCAAGGTGAACTCGGAGGCATCACCCTCGATGGGTTCACACTTGATGTGTTGCACGACAGCGTCATTACCGGAAGTGGTGAAGGAGGAATCACCCTCGATGACCACGACCGAATAGCTACTCTACAGAGTTAACATCAGAAGTGCTACAAGAGGTTTCACCCTCGGCACTCGATAGTAACGTTGTAGTGTCGTTACAACTAAGGGGTGGTGATGTGCGGTGTCGGGGCCTCGTCTTCAATCCCGTTGATCGGGTCTTCTTGATAATCCAGCGGGGCAGTCGGGATAAGTGGGGTCACTGATAGGTCTCTACCCAGCCTAAACTAAGCGGTTTAGGATATGCAGGTAATTATCAACAGCAGGTTACAATAAACAGGCTATGCATCAGAATAGGTAAAGCAGTAGCAGCAATTCTAATGCAAGCATGAGAAATTAGAAGGGCAGATCGGATGCAAGGGGGGGGGGGGCTGCTGGTGCCTTTGCGACAAAGGCAAGGTCGTCAATGGTGTCTTCGGTCTTCGGAGCTGCGTCGGTCTCGGGGACGACGTCGGGGTCTAACGAGAGAGAAGAGGGGGAGGAAACAATAAATACAAAGCAAACAAGTGCAGCACAAAGCATAACATGGCAATACGCGGTGACAGAGGTGATCTAACGTATGGTTGCACGTCACCGGGGAAGGGGGAATCCATCCGGGAAGGTTTTCCCGGTTCCGGACATTTGTCAGACAGATGACCGGAGAGGAACGGTTCCATGTTCGGATAGTTAGGGACGTGCGACGGACGAACGGACCGCGTTTTCGGATTTGTGTCGTCGTTCTGAGCAATTTTCATGTACAAAGTTTTTCGATCTGAGTTACGGTTTATTTAATATGATTTTCTAAAGATTTTAGCAATTTCTGGAATTTATTTAATCATTTAAATTCGAATTATCCAAAACAGTGTTATGCTGACATCATCATGACATCAGCAGTCAGCCTGACATGTGGGGTCCACCTGTCATTGACTGATTAGTTAATTAGGGTTTAACTAATTAATCACTATTTAATTAAACTATTTAATTAATTAGATTAACCTAATCAGGATTAATTAAACTAATTAATTCATGAATTAATTAATTAATTAAATATTAATTTTAATAATTCATTTTTTTTAAATCATTTTAGGGCTGGGCCCATCTGTCATTGGGCCAGGGGGGGCACTGGCCCAGTCGTCAGCGGCGCAAGGGCTTCGGCCCCACCTGTCTGTGGCCCGAGAGGCCACAGTGGGCGAGGGCGCGGGCGCGTGCGCGCGTGCCCGAGGCCACAGTGGGCGAGGGCGCGGGTGCGTGCGCGCGTGCCCGAGGCCACCAGGGGGCGCGGCGAGGCGCGCGCAGCCGTGGCCGGAGGAGGCGGCAGGCGATGGCGCGGGGAGGGGCTGGCAGGAGCGGGCCGCAGCGGCGGTTGCGGGGAGCATGCAAGCGAGCGAGCCCGGGCGTGGCGGGATGCGGGCGACGGTCGCGACGCGGGCGAGTGGCGGGGAAGGCGGGGGCCGGGCGAGGCGGCGGTAGCGGGCAGAGGCGGGCGGCCTCGGGTGGAGGGCGCGGCCATAGGGCGTGCGGGGCGGCTGCGGTGCGGGCCGCAGCAGGAGGCGGCAGCCAGCGGCGGGGCGTGCATGCGCGCGATGTGGCGAGCGTGCCGGACTGCGCGCTCGGGCGGAGCGGGGACGGCGATGTGCGAAAGAGAGGGAGAGGGGACAGAGGAGGAGCTCACGACCGTTGCCGGGGTGCGTCGGCGAGGCTCGAGGGAGCCGAGTCGGGGAGGAGAGGGTTGAGGAGGCGCCGGCGTAGGCGACGGGGACGAGGGCGGCGAGCACGGCGTCGGCGCCGGGCGTCCTGGGCGCGGGGCAGTGGCGACGGCGACGGGCACCGGGGCGGCGGCGTCCAGATCGGGTTGGAGGGGAGTGGGGGAACAAGGGGGAATGGGTGAGGATTAGGGTTAGGGGGTGACTGGGGCGGCCTTGTAGGCCAGTGGGGGGGGAGCGCGGGAGTGGGCCGGCCTGGCTGGGCCGAGGCCCAGTTGGGCCGAGGAGGGGGGGGGTTTATTTTATTTTTTTGTTTTAGCTTTCCTGTTTTCTCTTTTCCTTTTCTGTTCTTATCTACTGTTTTGCTAATTGTTAGGCCACTAATTGACTTTTACAAAATGTGTGACTTAGCCCATACAACAAAGTGCAATATTAGTCACTGCTAGAAATTGGTTTGGCGTCCATATCTTTTTATTTGGATTTTACTTAATTGAAAAAGGGTTAAATAGTGCTATTTTCCTACTGTTTCTTGTTGTTTGAATCCTTTTACAATTCCAATAAATGTTGCCATCACTTTTATAAATGCTTTGGGAATACTTGCAACATGATGCACATTTTAGTTTTCAGGTTTGGGCAACTCTTATTTTCCACTTTAATTTTAATTTGAATTTTTAGTTAGGAACTGAATGCAAAATGGATGCAGATGATGATTAGGCACTGATAATTATGATGACATGGCATAATCAAAAGGGTGATTACTGTAGTTAACCACTGGGGGTGTTACACTAAGTTAATAGGTTAGTCCCAAAAAATGATATAAAGTTGCTAGTAAATGTATATAAAACATCCAAGATTGATAATGTAACAACATGGAACATTCAAAAATTATAGATACGTTGGAGACGTATCAGCATCCCCAAGCTTCATTCCTGCTCATCCTCGAGTAGGTAAATGATAAAAACATAATTTTTGATGTGGAATGCTGCCTATCATGTTGATCACATATTCTTTTCTTTTGTAGCATGGACATTTTGACTTTAAATGATTCAAAGCAATAGTCTATAATTTGACATGAAGACCTCCTAGGAACGATTCCATGAAGTCGGGAAGTTCATGGAATTGTTCCTAGGAATCGGGAAGTCAGGAAGTCCCAGGAACGATTCCATGAAATACCGTTGAAGAGGGTTGGAGCTATTTCTCGAACAGATTCATCCGCTTGAAGGTATCATAGTACAGGATGTTGATGCTACTTCCACCATCCATCACTTCTTTCGTGAGCTTGTGGCCACCGACCTGCGGTGCCACTACCAAAGCGAGGCAACCCGGATTTTCAACTCGGGGAGGATGGTCCTCTCTACTCCAGGTAACTGGCTGTTCTGACCAGTTCAAATATTCAGGGATGGCCAGCACAACCATGTTGACAGCTCGCTTTTGGACTTTGCGATCACGCTTGCAAGAATTGGTCATGAAGACATGATATTGCCTCCTGTTCAGCTCCTTAGGATTGCTCTCGAGCCCAGATGGATTTTCCTATTGCTCATTTCCTTAGGCAGAATGCTGATTATTGCCACCACCAGTCCCCTGAAAACCAGAATTAGGTGCTCCAGACCCCTGAAAGCCGTCACTGGGGTAGTGCCCTTGTGAGCCGGCTCCTTGGAAACCGGCTCCCGACCCGCCGGCTCTAGAATTTCTTGGTTATCCACCATTGCCCCCACCATTATGATGTTGATAGGCCTAGTTTCTAAACTCCTGCATGATGAAACAGTTTTCCCAGGAATCATTTGCTGTCTTGTCAGGAAAACTGTGTATAGGGCACGGGGCTTTAAGGGCTTCCTCGTAGTTGCGAGGTCGATTCCCGTTGTAGGATCGCCCAGAATTTTTATTCTGACGCTGATTTTTGAAGCTAGTATTGGTATTAGCGACGAACTCTGAACTTCCATCACCAGACTTGAACTTGTTGCCATGATTTCTATTGTGCCCCTGACCACCATTGTGACCATTGTTCTGCTGCTCCTTGCCAGGATTCTTTTTACCCTTGCTGGATTTCTCGTCATCTGAGGTAGGATTCTTAGTGTTATCAGACTCAGCATACTGGATTAAGACATCCATGAGATCACCCATATCTTTCACCTTCCGTTTGAGATGGCCAAGTTTCTGAACGAGGGGCTGAAGGTGACAGTTCTTTTCCAAGATCAAGACGGATTGAGCAGCTGATATGCTATCAGAGGAGTGAATAATCTCCGCCACCCGGCGAGACTAGTGATGGGCTGACTCGTCATCATGCTGGATGCAATGCTCCACATCGACAATCATCATTGGGCGCTTGCAGGTTCCTTGGAAGTTTTTGATGAAACACTCCTTCAGTTCCTCCCAAGTGATGATGGAGTTAGGGGCATATTCTTCAACCACGTGCGCGCTGGTCCTTCCAGCATCATGGTCAAATACTTTGCGTACACCGCATCACTGACGTTTAACATCTCCATGCCTAGTTCATAGCTTCAAATCCATGCCTCGAGCTCGAGATCGGCTGTGTAATTTGGGACCTTGCGAGGACCTTTTAAGTCAGTCAGCATACGCTCATTGCGTAGGGCGGGTGACAAGCATGGTATTCCAATGGTTCGGCTAGCAATACCAGCTCGTCGGGATGTAGGCTGGCCTGTGGCAGGCGGGGGTTGCATGACTCCTGTATTTCTTGCCTCTGCTTCCTGCATTGCTCGGGCTGCATCGACAATTGCCTATGCATCTCAGACTGTAGACCGAGGCGGGTCGTGCTGCTGCTGCCCACGTTGCCGACGTGCGCTACTAGAAACCTCTCGCGACTCAGTGTGTTGGCTTCTGCTGTGACTTGGGCGAGGGGTGGAGTGAAGCCGCTCCTGGCTGTAGGAGTAGTTCGCCTGCTGTGTGACTGCAGTCTTCAACATCTCGATAGCATTCCTGGCTTCAATCTGCACTGGGATATTTCTGGTAATTGGAATTGCCACAAGGTTTTGAGTTGCAGCCAACACATTATCCATCGGGTTGGACTAATGGCTTCCCGGGGTTTGAAAATGAGATGGCTCTGTTGGGCATGGTTGAGTTGGCGCATACTGATGATACGGTTGTTGCTGTGTCGGGGCCATATTTGGGGGCACGACCTGCGTCAACTGGGGTATGGCATGGTGCAGTTACAAACCCAGATCTGTAATAAAACAGAGAGCCTAAGGACAGAGGCATGGCGCCTCTCCGTCACCACGCTTCTGAGGAGGTTCACAGGAGACGTTATGAAACTCGCCTGCCCCCTGACTTTGAGGGAAGACTTTTGTTCAACACGCCCGCACCAGGAGCTGGTACGAGCACCCTCGCAGAACCAGTCATACCCAAATTGAGCCTGGTCGTACGTCAAGACGGCAATGGCGAGCCACCTTCAGCTTAGCCTCGTCAGCCAGTGCCACACCCGCCACCCGTTCGGACAACTCCGAATCGCTTCATGACGCCAGCGGGTCACTTCTCCAACACTGTGGATAACCTGGTGGCGGCGGCTGCCAACCTCGCTGCGCTCCCGATCACAGGGAATACCCCGGTGGAGAGAGAGGATTTGCACGCCATTGAGCTATAAAAAATTGCGGTTGCTCAACAGGCGAACTATTCTTACAGTCAGCAACGCCTCCACTCCCCCCCACATCCAAGTCGAAGCAGGAGCCGTCATGCTGAGTCACCGTCCGTCTCGAGCAACGCCCAGCGGCTATGCGAGCAGCAGCGTGTCCCGCCCCGGCAGGGGGCTTTGGATGCCCAGGAGATTGTTGACATGACTCGGGCATGACAGGAGGCAGAAGCAGCCCATGCGGTGGCTCATCAGTCACCTCCCGTGACCCCCTTAGCCTCGCAAGGTGTTGGGTCGTGCACACGAACCATCGGGATACCATGCCTGGTACCGGCTTTGTGCAACGAGCGTCTGCCTAAGGATTTCAGGGGTCCTCAGAAGGTTTCCAACTACATGCCTGACCTCGAGCCGGTGACTTGGATTGAGAGTTATGAAATTGCTATGGACATGTTGGACATCAGCGATGCAGTTTGTGCCAAGTATTTGACTATGATGCTGGAAGGGCCGACTCGTACCTGGCTGAAGAACTTGCCCCCTAACTCCATCAACACTTGGGCGGAGTTGAAGGCGCATTTTATGAAACACTTCCAGGGAACCTGCAAGTGTCCTATGACCATTGTTGATCTACAACACTGTGTCCAACGCGAAGGCGAGTCAGCTCATCATTCATCTCACCGGGTCGCGAACATCATCCACTCTTTGGATGGCATATTGGCAGCTCAAGCCGTTTTGATCCTGGAGAAGAACTGCCATTTTGACCCCCTCGTTCAGAAGCTCGGTCGGCTCAAGCGGACGGTTACGGACATGGGCAAACTCATGGATGTCTTGACCCGGTATGCAGAGTCAGACACCACGAAGGACCCTAACCCAGATGATGATCAGACCAGCAAAGGAAAGAAGAATGATGGCGCCAAAGGTCAGCAGTAGGGAAACCCGGGGTTCAACAGCAACCATGGTGGTCAAGGCAACGGTGGCAAGTGCAAAAACCCATAGGGCGGATCAGATCTTGTTGCTAACACCAACACTGGTTTCAAGGGCCAGAGGCGGAATAATTCTGGGAGGCCGTTCAATGCCAATAAAGCTCATAATTTTGAGGAAGCCCTCAAAGGTCCGTGTCCAAAGCACAGTACCCCAGATAGGCCGGCAAGCCACTCTTGGGAAAATTGTCATATTATGCAGGCTTATCGCAATCAGGTCCACCAGAACCATCAGGGTGGTGGTGGTGGCAACCTTGGGAAACCAGCGGCTGGCAGCTCAAATTTCCCAGGAGCCGGCTCGTCGGGTAACTATCAAAACCCGGGTTATCAGGGCTTGGGTGGCTCAGGATCCGAATATTAGGGGTCTAGCAATAATGGTGGAAATCAACATTCTGGCTAAGGTACTCAGCACCAGGGCAACCAGACAGGTTTTCAGAGCAATCCTAAGTAGTTGAATAGTGGGCAGTATCACGTCTTTACCACTAGTACCTGCAAGCGGGACAGCAAGGTTCAGAAACAAGATGTTAATTTGGTTGATCCGGCGGTTCCTCAGTATTTGAATTGGTCAGAGCAACCAGTCACTTGGAGTAGGGCTGATCATCCACCCCGGGTTGAAAATCCCGGTGGCCTGGCTTTGGTGGTGGCACCTCAAGTTGGTGGATATAAGCTCACAAAGGTACTAATGGATGGAGGAAGTAGCATCAACATCTTGTATTATGACACCTGCAGGCGTATGAACTTGTCAGAGAAGCAACTCTCACCTTCTTCAACTATTTTTCATGGGATCATTCCCGGGAAGTCTGCCTACCCCATCAGGCGCATCAAGCTAGAGGTTGCTTTCGGTGATGAATATAATTACAGAACAGAGTTTCTGACATTTGAGGTGGTCAAGATCAAGAGTCCTTATCATGCCTTGTTCGGGCGGCCGACTTATGCTCGTTTCATGGCTCGGCCCTGTTATGTGTATCTCAAGCTCAAGATGCCTGGGCTGAAGGGTACTATCAAAGTCATTGGGGACAGAAAGATTGCTCGTGAGTGTGAAGAAGGGGACGTGGCTTATGCTGAGTCAGCCCACTACAAAAAAAAGACATTTTGGCCTGAATAATTTTTTTTTCTGTCATGCTTATGACACTTCTATGAGGATAATTGTGACAAAACCACGTATCATCATAGATGTGGAGGGCTCCTACTTCTATGACAAAAAATCATGACAGAAAATGGCCTTTTCATCCTGGGCGGGCCGGGCACGCACCTACATGACATTCTTTGGGCCGTCCATGACGGAAAAAATCATGGTAGAAGCGAGGGCGAGGAAAATTTCGGGGAGTTCCCGGTTACGGTGGGTGGTCGGGGCCGAGCGATGCACGGAGGGATTGCGCGTTTCTCTCGTACACCTACGCGCATGGGTGCGAGGCATTGGGCTCTAACTGAACCCGAGCGAGGCATTCGCTTACTGAACCCGAGCGATTGCACTAGCTACATTACTGAACCCGAGCGATCGATCCCTGGCTGTTAACTGAACCCGAGCGATTCCTTCGCTACTGCTGCTAACTGAAGCCGATCGAGAACCTGCTGCTGCCTCTTGATGAACAGTGATTGTTGTTGGGGGTTGGATGAACAGTTCCCGGTGGGGTTTGGATGAACAGGACCCCGTGGTAGTAGAGGTTGTTGCCGCTGGGTGAACAGGACCCAGATCGAGAGGATGCCGCCACACACCACCCGATCCAGCCGGTTGGGGGTGGATGAACAGGACCCCGTGGAGGGCTGGTTGAACAGTAGCCGGTGGAGGTTGGATGAACAGGACCCCATGGATGAACAGTGGCTGGTGGAGGCTGGAGGAAGTCAACGATGGATGAACAGTATCACCATGGAGGCTGGAGCGAGGCAGTAGACGGTGGATGAACAGTAGCTCGTGGAGTACTGTTTTGCGGTCCGCCACACCCCTCCCGATGAACTGGGCCCCGTTTCGACCGTAGGCGCTCCAACACAACTCCGTTTCCTCCGTTTTGCGGTATGCCACACCCCTCCCGATCAACAACACCCCGTTTCGACCGTAGGAGCTCAAACACAAGTCCGTTTCCTCCGTTCTGTGGCACGCCAGACCCTTCCTGATGAACAGGACCCCATTTCGACCGTACGCGGTCGAACAGAAGGCCATTTTCCTCCGTTTTGTGGTACGCCAGACCCCATTCTGGCTGTTCCATCCAAGCCGGTTGGCTCCCGATGAACAGGATGACGTCGATGTACGCGTTAGAGACCCCGCCCGTATGTACGTACGTAGCCGTATTTACTATCTTGTAGCATGGCTGTACGTACGTGTACACGATATAGACGGGACTGCGTGACATGCTACGTCGGCGCCTCTACTTCAACACGTGTCGCTCCTTCCTCGGCCATGGCACGTCGCTGCAGAGAGACCGATCGACTGCTATGTACGTACACGTTCGCGGCCAGACAGATAATGCTACCTTCGCTTTAACCTGGTGGGTCCCAGCTGTCAGGGGGTAAGAAGGCAGTTCCTTCCATGTGAAGATAAAGCCGGTGGGTCCCAGCTGTCAGGGGGAAAGTTTTTTCGTGAAATACAGAGGCCCTTCCGGTGGGTCCTAGCTGTCAGGGGGGAACGTTTTTTCGTGAAATACAGAGGCCCTTCCGGTGGGTCCGAGCTGTCAGGTGGAGGAATCATTATTTTGCACGTATTAAGGAGGCACTTCCTTGCGTGCAACCATGGACCCAGCTGTCAGCCTCTCCACTTACAGTCCTCTTCTGATGGTTGTCGTTTGTTGACCGTGTTGATGACGCCGTACCGTCTGAGAGCACCAAGGTGGTGGACGATGGCGCTATCTAGGAAGGGAATGACCCGGAGCCGGGGAATACGCAGTAGTGGATGCCCATGCGGAGGGGGGTACGAGGGTTGACTGGTTCAGCTGCGGTTTGAGGCTGCCATCACCGGAGAATAACAGGGGGTGTGGGTGAGTAGAGGGAAGGCCTGGCTAGCGGTGGGAGTAGGGTGGGGCGGTGAGGCCTACGCGGCAGCACAGCCGGCCACTGGAGGTAGGAGCATGCGGTTCCGCCGGCGCTGGTTTGGGTGGCTGGTGCAAGAAGATCAGAGATTGAAGAAGCAGCATGACCGTTCGATTAAAGTCCAACGGTCACTGCTGCTAGAATCGTTTGTTGACTAAGTTGACAAAGCCCTGCGTCCGCGTCAACTTAGTAGGCCCACAGGTCAGCCTTCGCACCGGTGCACCCCAGATGTCAGTGGGAGGAATCATTTTTTTCGCGTAATAAGGAGGCAGTTGCTTGCGTGCAGCCATGGACCATGGGGGTCCCTACTGTCAGCCTCTCCACGTACATCCTTATTCCAATGGTTATCGTTTGTTGAATGTTAACCACGTTGCGTACGCCGCGCTTAGAGCACCAACGCGGTGGACGACGGTGAGGCCTAGGAATGGAACAACCCGGAGCCGGCGAAGACATAGAAGTGGATGCCGATGCTGAGGGGAGTATGACGGTTGACTGGTTCGGCTGCGGCGTGAGGCTGCTGTCACAGGAGAATAACAGGAGGTGCTGGTGGGTAGAGGGATGGCCAGGCCAGCGGAGGGAGTAGTGTGGGCCAGTGAAGCCTGCGCGACATCACATCCGGCCACAAGAGGAGGTAGCCGGCAGTCCCACCGGCGCTGGATTAGGCGGCTGGAGCAGGAAGATCAGAGATTGAAGAAGCACGTCGGCCGTTGGATGGACATCCAATAGTCACTGCTGCTAGAATCGTGTGTTGACTATAAGTTGACAAAGCCTTGCGTAAACAAGTCAGCCTCGAAATCTGTGGCGTGTACAGCCCATTCGCTATTATTTTTATAATTTACAGCCCATTTGCTAATTCATATGGAATTTATTGCAGCCCATTTTTGATTTTTAGAATTGCTGCCCATTTTCTGGTGAGTACCAGGGTTAAAAATTTGAACTAAAAAATATGCAAAATATTAAAAATTCGCATATTTTTGCTGGGGAACAAAATATTTTTAATCCAAAAATTAGTAGCCATACTAAAACTAATTTAAAAATAAAGTAATAATATGTTTTGTTAAAATCCAATGAAATATAGAATATCAGTGAAGAACAAAAACAAAAAACAAAACGAACTGCCCATTTGCTATATTTTTTTGGAATTTGCAACCACTTTCATATTACTTTTAAGATTTACTGCCCATACTCTCTGGCCAGACTGGAATGCATCCCTCCTCGTCTTCAAAGATTTGTAGCCTAGTAAGTCGGAGAAAACAAATAGGCCTAGCTCGGGTATTCTTCAAAAAGAAATAGTGGGCTACCTATTTTCCCAAAGAAAAAACTGCTGGGCTGGTCATGTTGTTAGACGGGCCACAGAGACCGCACAACCCAGTTCATATCCTGCTCCTCTGAACAAATCCTAAAAAAAAAGCGTTGTGCAATTCTGTCGTAAATTGACTATACGTTGACAATGATGTGCGTCCCAGATATCAGCAGGGTGGATTAGAGTACAAAAATTGAGGGGTGCATCTGAGTAGTAAAGAGGCGCTTGCTTGTGTTCGGGAGTGGATCTGGTGGGTCCGTACTGTCATACTCACAACTACAGTCCTCTCCCAATTCACTATGTTGACAGGGCCGGACGGTGGCGCCACTGCGAGCGCACCAAGGCGGAGGACGACGGCAAGGCCTCGGACGGGAATGAACAAGAGCCGGGGAACATGCGGCAGTATGGACGTAGGCGGAGGGGAGTACGAGGGTTCACTGGTTCTGGTGCGGGGTAGGCTGCCGTCGCCGGAGAAGAATAGGATGTCGGGGGAGTAAAGGGATGGCCTGGCCAGCATTTCAGTGTACGACAGGGTGGCAATGCGTGCACGGCAGCGCAACTAGCCGTAGAAGGCGGGAACAGGCGGGCACATTCAGAAGCCCTGGGATAAAGTGGTGTTGCTAGTGTGTTGGGCTGGGTTGGGCATTCTTATCGAAAAATAATAATGGACCAGAACTATTTCTGACGTTGACTACGATTTGCATGGGTCCGTTGGTTCCAGGAAGAAAATGGTGGGAGAAAAAAGACTGGTCGCTATCTTTGCCTAAGAATAATATCGACTGAATGTAATGACACTCTCATAGGAAATAATATCCTCCTGTTAAAATTTGACTTTTCAAATTGTAAATTTATAGAACTGGTGCATGAGCATTTGGCTTTATTTATTTATTTATGTTTAGGGGACCATGAGCATGTACCTGGGTCGGATTCATGTGAGAGCCTCCCTTCCAGTTAATTATGGGCTCCTCTATTGGGCCTTCATCACTGGGCTGCATGTGATCGACAAGTGGAAAGTGTGTTCCGTACCAAAAATAGTATGCGCTACGTATGGGGCACTAAAGGATCGGACCGTGCAACGACTTCCAAAACATTGTGTTTGTCGTTCTAACAACACATTTATTCAACCAACAGACGAAATATATTACTCATTGTACATTGAAAACAGCAGCAGCAACAACCAGGCCTGGGGTGCAACAGAAGCAGTAAGCAGGCCAGAAGAGTAAAGACACAGCTCTCTCTTCCAAACCAAACATCAGCCAACATTACAAAAGGGCTACCAAAAAAGAACAAGTGTATGCATCAAACTAAATAATGATCCTACTACATCAAGTGTACGCATCTAACTAACTAGCTCAGTTAGACGTTACTATTTATTAAGCTGTGCAGATTGGCTGACAGCTTGAACCAGATGGGTCCCTGACTGGGGAAACTCCAGCCAAAAGGTCGAAGTCTGATACTTGCGACCCTCTCTCCTACTTTGGGCTGCAGAGCGTGGCGGCACATATCAGGGTATGGTGCATGGAGAGACGCATGGTATGCTATGTAGATGCTATTTCTTGAGCTTGCGTTGGTTTTTCCCTTGAAGAGGAAAGGGTGATGCAGCAAAGTAGAGATAAATATTTCCCTCAGTTTGAGAACCAAGGTATCAATCCAGTAGGAGACAACGCACAAATCACCGAATACCTGCACAAACAATCAAACAACTTGCACCCAACGCGATAAAGGGGTTGTCAATCCCTTCACGGTTATTTGCAAAAGTGAGATCTGATAGAGATAGATAAATGATAAAGTAAATATTTTTGGTATTTTTGTTTTATAGATCGGAAAGTAAAAGATTGCAAAATAGTAGATCGGAAACTTGTATGATGAAAAGTAGAAGATTATATGATGGAAAATAGACCCGGGGGCCATAGGTTTCACTAGAGGCTTCTCTCAAGATAGAAAATATTACGGTGGGTGAACAAATTACTGCCGAGCAATTGATAGAAAAGCGCAAAGTTATGACGATATCTAAGGCAATGATCATGGATATAGGCATCATGTCCGTGTCAAGTAGACCGAAACGATTCTGCATCTACTACTATTACTCCACACATCGACCGCTATCCAGCATGCATCTAGAGTATTAAGTTCATAAAGAGCGGAGTAACGCATTAAGTAAGATGACATGATGTAGAGGAATTAACTCAAGCAATATGATGAAAACCCCATCTTTTTATCCTCAATGGCAACAATACAATACGTGCCTTGCTGCCCCTACTATCACTGGGAAAGGACACCGCAAGATTGAACCCAAATCTAAGCACTTCTCCCATTGCAAGAAAAACCAATCTAGTTGGCCAAACCAAACCGATAGTTCAAAGAGAATTACAAAGATATCAAATCATGCATATAAGAATTCAGTGAAGATTCAAATAATATTCATAGATAAGCTATTCATAAATCCACAATTCATCGGATCTCGGCAAACACACCGCAAAAAAGTATTACATCGAATAGATCTCCAAGAACATCGAGGAGAACATGGTATTGAGAATCAAAGAGAGAAAAGAAGCCATCTAGATACTAGCTTGGACCCGTAGGTCTGTGGTAAACTACTCACGCTTCATCTGAAGGGAAATGGTGTTGATGTAGAAGCCCTCTGTGATCGAATCCCCCTCCGGTAGGGTGCCGGAAAAGGTCCCTAGATGGGATCTCACGGGTACAGAAGGTTGCGGTAGTGGAAAAGTCTTTTCGTAGATGACTCTATTGGTTTGGGGATATATGGGTATATATAGGCGAAAGAATTAGGTCAGGAGGTGCACAAGGGGCCCACAAGGGTGGGGGCATGCCCTCCATCCTTGTGGCCGCCTCGTGGCTCCTCCGACTTCATCTCCAAGTCTCCTAGTTTCCTTCTGATCCAAGAAAAATCATCGTGAAAGTTTTATTCCGTTTGGACTCCGTTTGGTATTCCTTTTCTGCGAAACTCAAAAACAAGGAAAAAACAGAAACTGACACTGGCACTGGCACTGGGCTCTAGGTTAATAGTTTAGTCCCAAAAATAATATAAAATAGCATTTTAATGCATATAAAACATCCAAAACAGATAATATAATAGCATGGAACAATAAAAAATTATAGATACGTTGGAGACGTATCAGTACACACAGTTTTGCCTGATGAACGAAACCGTGCTGCCATCATGATTCTTGCCGTCGGTTATCTCCTGGTTAATCGGATAATTCAGTCTGAGAAATAGAGAGCGTGTACCAAGGCTACTTATAGGCATCCAGTAAAAAATTCCTGAAGGCCCAGAGAAGCTGGGATCCTGCTCAAAGACCTTGCAGTGACTGTGATTGTATTCCGCGAAACAACACGTCCGGTACGTGCGAACGATCATCAATTGTTCGCTGTCATCTGATCGAGCCAGGAACCACGTGCAACTGGCATGCCGCTTTTCATTGAAAGGTTCTGGGATTAGGAAGGGTAGGGACACCAGGCAGCCTACATCATCATATCAAGTTGGAGTCAAATAAAAAAGGGCTCGTACTGTAGTCAATCTTAAGAACAGCATGTTATGAGCATGAATATTTTTTCAGTAAATATTGACAGTAATATAAGCAAGCCATCATGATATCATAGGAAAGTAACATACTGCTGTAACAGCTGTTTGTAGCGATGACTAGAGTAGGCCAGCAATACGTCCAACCAAAGAAGGAGTACACAGCGTAAATGAAGCCCTTGTGTTCAATAGCATCAGAGAACCATGGAGGATGTATGATCCTGCGATGGACGTGCAGATTTATCCACTTACCGCAGTGACCTGTTAGATAGGCGAGACCGCAGTTGAAGAACGCAATTAGCCTGAAGTCTTTATAATTCGCAGATCTTGTGGGCACTTGGCAGATTACAACCTTGAGCAAATCAAACTTGGTATCATGTTGGCTACTGTAAGATTCGGAGTATTCTGGGCCGCGGTGCCAAAGCAGCGCAGTGTTAATCGAAGGAAGGGGATCAATCGCCGGGTGTAGACCTCCATGAGCATCCAGCTGCCGTGACCGTCGACGAGCACCATGCAAGACGTGTTCATGCTGACCCAGTACATACCATTAATGTAGTTGAGGGTGACGGCGATCGGATCACAGTCGAGGGGGTTGATGCTCGCCACCCTACGATCGTTATGCTGCGTGACATGCCGTTTCTGAAGATCAGGCGGCATCAGCAAGCAGGGAGCTGGATTAAAAAGCTCCGGCCTAAGGGCCTTGAGTAAACGGTACAGCGCTGACGAGCACGCGGCGAGTGGCATGGTATTGAGATTGTCCACACGCGAAACAATGAGCTTGATTGCCTCTGTGGGGAGCGAATTCCAGCCACTCTTTTGGCGGACGCTGCTTGGTTTTGCCATTGTTAGTGTTTGGGTTTCAGAAGGGGGGAGGCGCCTAATGGGGATGGAAGATTCGACGAGTATGTGCGGACGAGGATGGAGAAGTGAATATGTGCTGCGGGAAGTGGACAGGTGATGATGACAATGTAGAAGCAACACGCCGCTTGACTTACGAGACACATCCCAGCAGCGTAGGGTCATATCGATGCCAGACAACTTGCTTGAGTGATCATAGTACTAGTACAATAAACTACAGTACCTACTACTATGCCCGAGTAGTATAGTGGAGTAGGACTCTGCTCTACTACTAGCACCAGAGGAATAGTATTATATTGTAAAATAGTTACAAACTTCAATGCCCGAGCGTGGAACGACTATGAACCGCCATCGGTGCTAACTCGAATCCCCAGCAAACGTTTGCTGGGAGACATGGCAGTTGCAAATGCCTGCGACGCAGTTATAGTACGTGAGTAAGGGTGGCGGTTTTATCAAATACTATGGCTTAAAAACAGGCCACCGTCGGATGGAAATCTAACGATTATGTGGGATTTGCCAGGATTGAGCTCGTGGCGAACAATCGCCAGATATCATTACTAAAAAAGAGGGTAAAACACCCGGGGCTAGAACTTACACTGGCTGACCACTAACAATGATACTAACATAGTTGTAAAATGGTCAGGGAACATGTCTACGTGGTGTTTGGAATTATATGCAAACTAGCAAGATGCTCGTGAATTGCACGGAACATCAAGATGCATTTTTTTACAAAACACCTGTCGTGATTGACCCATGCAGGAGTAATCCCATGTGTGAAAACTAATGATATCTCGAGAATTTCATAAAAAAAATGGCATCTTGGGAATTTCATCGAAAAAATGATATCTCGAGAAAGATGAGAGATAAGGTGCGGAGGAGTGGGGCGCGGTGGTGATTGGTGGTTGGACATAGCGAAGGCATGGGGATGGATGACGCCGGCAGTGGCCACCATGCCAGATTGTTCCAGGGGCTTCCTTTTTTAATTACTTAAAATGAAGTTGTGGGAGAAAAGGATGAACGAGAGAGGTGCGGGTATCCTTTTGTAAAATTGCCATAGTTTGCTTTCTATCTGTCAGATATAGATCAGACGGTCTGTATTGCAAGATGGCAGGCACACCATCATCACCAACTCGGTTTTTTATAAGAACTAGCAAGATGCCCATGCGTTGCACGGAACATCAAGATGCATTTGTATGAGTAGTTTATCTTGTGGGAGAAAAGGATGAACGAGGGAAGGCCTTATTTGCAAATGTGGAGAGGGGTGTGGGTATCTTTTTGCAAAATTGCCATAGTTTCCTTCCTATCCGTCACATATAAATCGGATGGCCTATATTGCAGGATGGCTGGCACACCATCATCACCAACTTTGTTTTTATAAGAGTAGAGAAAAGTAGAGAGTAGAGAGTAGAGACTAGTAAAAGAAACGGAGGGAGTACTAGTAAGTACACCATCTACCGCTTCGTGTGCTACTCCTGCGCTCCATGCGGCAGGCGCAACATCCCCTACAGCCACTCCCGTTTCATGGACGGCCTGGTTGATGCCTGCAAGGTGCCCTGCGTCTAAAAGAGTTTCGGCTGTGAGAGGTATGTCGACCAGCACTCGCTGGCGGAGCATAGTTCCAGATGCGAGCACATTCCCTGCTACTGCTATGAGTGCACGCCGCCGTTTGAGGGCTCGCCGGCGAGCCTCGTGCATCACCTCACGGCACCGTCCGGCAATCACTACTGGCCCGTGGTGAACATCAAGTACGAGACATGCTACCCATTCGCCGTGCCGGAGTCGCTGGAGGATCACTGCCGCCTGCTAGTCGCGGAGGAGGACGGCAGCGTCTTCCTCTTAGCCGTGGGCACCGGCAAGGCCCGCGCAGGCCGCCGCCCCATCTCTGTAGTGTGCGTTAGGGGCAACGCCGCTGACGCTGACACAAGGCCGCTGTACTGGTGCATGCTCACTGTTACTGCCCCTTCGGCGTACGAGGTCGAACTCGACGCCTCCCTCACGCTGAATGGGACTGTGCCGAGCTGCTCCGTTCCCGGCAATGTGGACATGAAAGAGGCCTGGTATGATTCTCACCCCAAAATGATGCACGGGGACTCCAAGGAGGTTCACCTGGGCATATGCATTACCAAGTTAACTGTTCATCATTAGTATTCGCTCAATGTAAGCCGCTGTCTAAGCATGTGGACACTTCTTATTTATATAGTATAGAACCTTCCATGCATGATCTTGCTCTATTAGAGTATCACGCTTGAATAAAAGTGTATCCATTTATGGTTTAGTCTAGAATCTTCCATGTATTCTTTTGCTCCATTATTAGAGTTCTCGCTTGCCATTTATGAGATTAATTGTGAATTTTTACTACAGTAATGGTGAAAGACTTATGATGAACAATTTCTTACATCTCCTCTGCCCCCTACCAAGTCATCCTGATTTACATTCATGGTGGTCTAGAAAAAATAAACAAAATCGATACTCAAAAAATAATTCTTAAAGATCATTTCTTGCAAAACACAATAAGTGTTATTTCTTCAAAAGTTTTGGATGCAGGTTGAACAGTTGAACGCTTTTGTTTGCAAAAGATACTTTTGTATCTATTTAGCCTACATTTACTATTCACCTGGATGCTCTTGAGCTCTAGAGAAGAAATAATATCCAAAGAAACCTCACAAGACAAGACAAACTTGTGCAGTTCTATCTCCAGCATGGTGTCCTCCGTAGGCCTCAGAGTGACACTTGCGTAGGATCTGTTCCTATTCACGCTCAGGTACACAACGTCTAATAACACCATCTACTCCTTCTTTATAAAGGTGTGGGTCATCCCAAAAGTAATGTCTTAAATCATAGAAAAACTTTTTCTTTTGTTGGTATGTAAAACTAGGTGGTATAAATTTAGCAACAATGTAATTAGCATAGTCTGCATACCATGGAGTACTGCGAGAAGCATTTATAACAGCTAATTATTCATCAGGAAAGCTATCATCAATAGGTAGTGGGTCATCAAGAATATTTTGTAACCTAGACAAGTTGTCTGCTATGGGGTTCTCAGGTCCCTTTCTATCAATAATATGTAAATCAAATTCTTGTAGCAAGAGAACCCACCTAATGAGTCTAGGTTTAGCATCTTTCTTTTCCATAAGATATTTAATAGCAGCATGATCAGCGTGAAAAGTTACTTTAGAATCAACAATATAAGATCTGAACTTGTCACAAGCAAATACAACTGCTGAAAATTCCTTTTTAGTAGTAGCATAATTTCTTTGAGCACTGTCTAGAGTTTTACTAGCATAATGGATAACATTTAATTTCTTATCAACTCTTTGTCCTAGAACAGCACCAACAGCATAATCACTAGCATCACACATAATTTCAAAGGGTAGGTTCCAATCAGGTGGTTGGACAATAGGTGCAGAAATCAAGGCTTTCTTAAGGATTTCAAATGCTTCTACACAATCATCATAAAAAACAAATGGAACATCTTTTTGCAAGAGGTTAGTAAGAGGCCTAGAAATTTTAGAGAAGTCTTTAATAAATCTCCTATAGAAACCAGCAAGACCAAGGAAACTTCTTATACCTTTGATATCTTTAGGACACAACAATGTTTCAATAGCATCAACTTTATCAACTTCAATACCTATTTCGGAGATTTTATGCCCCAAGACAATACCTTCATTAACCATAAAGTGGCACTTCTCCCAATTCAAGACAAGATTAGTTTCTTCACATCTCTTCAAAACTTGATCAAGGTTGCTTAAGCAATCATCAAAGGAAGTTCCGTAAACGAAGAAATCATCCATGAAAACCTCAACAATCTTTTCACACAAGTTAGAGAATATAGCAGTCATACATCTTTGAAAGGTAGCAGGTGCATTGCATAGACCAAAAGGAATCCGTCTATAAGCCAAGGTACCAAAAGGGCATGTAAACGTGGTTTTTTTCTTGATCCTCTTATGACACAGGTATTTGGGAAAAACCAGAATAACCATCTAGAAAGCATAAATGTGTATGTTTTGATAGTCTTTCTAGCATTTGATCAATAAATGGCAAAGGATAATGATCTTTCCTAGTAGCTTTATTCAATTACCATTCTATAACCTATGACAAATCTTTGCAGAATCAATTCATTTTTATCATTAGGAACAACAGTAATACCTCCCTTCTTAGGGACACATTGAACATGACTTACCCATCTACTATCAGCAATAGGATAAAATATACCTGCTTCTAGAAGCTTTAGTATTTCATTTCTTACCACTTCTTTCATCTTAGGATTCAACCGTCGTTTGGTGACCACCAAATGGTTTAGCATCAGGTTCCATATTAATTTTATGCTGCCATAGAGTGGGACTAATGCCCTTAAGATCATCAAGAGTATATCCAATAGTTGCATGGTGCTTCCTCAGAGTTTTCAATAATTTCTTTTCTTCATGCTCTGAAAGGTTAGCACTAATAATAACAGGATATATCTTCTTTTCATCGAGATAAGCATATTTCAAAGTATCAGGTAATTGTTTAAGATCGAACACATGATCACTCTTGGGTGGTAGAGGATCTCCAAGAGTCTCAACAGGCAAATTGTGTTTCAAAACAGGCATTTGTTTAAAGAATATCTCATCTATTTCATTTCTTTCATTCATGAACATGTCATTTTCATGGTCTAGCAAATATTGTTCTAAAGGATCAGTAGGAGGCATGGCAATAGAAGCAAGACCAATAATTTCATCTTTACTAGGGAGTTCTTTATCACGAGGTTGTCTAATTTTTTTGGAGAAATTAAACTCATGAGGCACATCCACGAAACTCACACTAACAGTTTCTTTCTCACAATCTATCTTAGCATTAACAGTGTTCAAGAAAGGTCAACCAAATATAATGGGACAAAAATCATCTTCTGGGGAACCAAGAACAAGAAAATCAATAGGGTATTTTATTTTCCCACACAAGACTTCAATATCTCTAACGATCCCAATTGGTGAGATAGTATCTCTATTAGCAAGCTTAATAGTAACATTAATATCCTCTATTTCAGCAGGTGCAATATCGTTCATAATCTATTGATATAAAGTAAAAGGGATTGCACTCACACTAGTACCCAAATCACATAAGCCATGATAACAATGATCTCCTATTTTAACAAAGACAACAGGCATGCCAACAATAGGTCTATGTTTATCTTTATCATCGGGTTTAGCAATTCTAGCAGCTTCATCACAGAAATAAATAGCATGCCCATCAATATTATCGACCAAGAGATCTTTAACCATAGCAATACTAGATTCAACTTTAATTTGTTCAGGGGGTGTAGGTGTTCTAGCATAACTCTTACAGACTAGAGCTGAAGCTTTAGCATGTTCTTTTATCCTAACAGGAAAAGGTGGTTTCTCAATATAAGCAGTAGGAATAACTGGATCAACATTATAAGTAATGGTTTCTTCTTCAGATTTAATGGGTTCTACTATTTTTACTTTAATGGGAGGATGATAGTTAAACCACTTCTCCTTAGGGAGATCAACATGAGTAGCAACTGATTCACAGAAAGAAGCTACTATCTTCGAATCAAGTCCATATTTAGTGCTAAATTCAAGAAAAGCATCGGTGTCCATAAAAGATTTAACACAATCAAACTTAAGGTTTATACCTGACTCTTTACCTTCGTCGAGCTCCCAATATTCAGAGTTGCATTTAATTCTTTCCAAGAGATCCCATTTGAATTCAATAGTCTTCTTCATAAAAGAACCAGTACAAGAAGTATCGAGCATGGATTGATCATTATGAGAAAGCCGAGCATAAAAATTTTGAAAATATTTTCTCTTGAGAAATCATGATTGGGGCATGAATATAACACTGACTTAAGCCTCCCCCAGGCTTGAGCGATACTTTCTCCTTCACGAGGCCAAAAATTATATATATAATTCCGATCACGATGAACCAGATGCATAGGATAAAACTTCTGATGAAATTCCAATTTCAATCGGTTGTAATTCCAAGCTCCAATATCATCACATAGCCTATACCATATCAATGCCTTTCCATTCAAAGATACCCGGAAGACCTTCTTCTTGACTTCATCCTCGGGCAAACCTGCAAGCTTAAATAATCCACAAACTTCATCCACATAGATTAGATGCAAATCAGGATGTAGAGTTCCATCTCCTGCATACGGCTTAGCTAGCAGTTTCTCTATCATACCCGAAGGATTTTCATAATAAATATTTTTAGTAGGTGCAGTAGGTTGAGGAGCAACTCTTTGCTCTTCCGGTCAAGGTGAAGATACCCCGAACAAGCCCCCAAAAGGGTGATTTTCCGTAGTGTCATGTGACAGTAAATTTCAGCATGTAATATAAATGTTTCCTTACCAATTCTACTTACCAAAGGCGCTTCACTCCCCGGCAACGGCACCAGAAAAGAGTCTTGATGACCCACAAGTATAGGGGATCAATCTTAGTCCTTTCGATAAGTAAGAGTGTCGAACCCAACGAGGAGCAGAAGGAAATGACAAGCGGTTTTTAGCAAGGTATTTTCTGCAGGCATTGAAATTATCGGTAACAGATAGTTTTGTGATAAGATAAGTCGTAACGGGTAGCAAGTAACAAGTGTAACAAAGGTGCAGCATGGTGGCCCAATCCTTTTTGTAGCAAAGGATAATCCTGGACGAACTCTTATATAAAGCAAAGCGCTCCCGAGGACACATGGGAATTATTGTCAAGTTAGTTTTCATCATGCTCATATGATTCATGTTCGTTACTTTGATAATTTGATATGTGGGTGGACCAGTGCTTGGGTGTTGTCCTTACTTGGAAAAGCCTCCCACTTATATTAACCTCTCTCGCAAGCATCCGCAACTACTAAAGAAGAATTAAGATAAATCTAACCATAGCATGAAACATGTGGATCCAAACCAGCCCCTTACGAAGCAACGCATAAACTAGGGTTTAAGCTTCTGTCACTCTAGCAACCCATCATCTACTTATTACTTACCAATTCCTTCCCCTAGGCCCAAGTCATGGTGAAGTGTCATGTAGTCGACGTTCACATAACACCACTAGAGGAAAGACAACATACATCTCATCAAAATATCGAACGAATACCAAATTCACATGATTACTTATAACAAGACTTCTCCCATGTCCTCAGGAACAAACGTAACTACTCACAAAGCATGTTCATGTTCAAGATCAGAGGGGTATTAATTATCATTAAGGATATGAACATATGATCTTCCACCAAATAAACCAACTATCATCAACTACAAGGAGTAATCAACACTACTAGCAACCCACAGGTACCGATCTGAGGTTTTGAGACAAAGATTGAATACAAGAGATGAACTAGGGTTTGAGAGGAGATGGTGCTAGTGAAGATGTTGATGAAGATTGACCCTCCCTCGATGAGAGGATCGTTGGTGATGATGATGGCTTCGATTTCCCCCTACGGGAGGGAAGTTTCCCTTGCAGAATCACTTTGCCGGAGCCCTAGATTGCTCCTGCCCAAGTTCCACCTCGAGACGGCGGCGCTTCATCCCGAAAGCTTCCTTCTTAATTTTTCTAGGTCAAAACCTTTCATATAGCAGAAGAGGGGCACCAAAGAATGGACAGGGGGCCCACAAGCCCTGGGGCGCACCCTCTGGTAGTTTCTTCACACAATAATTTTTATATATTCCAAAATAATTCTCCATAAATTTTCAGGACTTTTGGAGTTGTGGATAATAGGTGTCTCAGATTTGCTCCTTTCCGGTCCAGAATTCCAGTTGCCGGCATTCTCCCTCTCTGTGTAAACCTTGTAAAATAAGAGAGAAAAGGCATAAGTATTGCACCATAATGTGAAATAACAACCCATAATGCAATAAATATCAACATAAAAGCATGATGCAAAATGGACGTATCAGGGTGGATGACGGCAAGGCAGGAGCGGGACAAAACACAGAGTTTTCTTTGACACCTACCTGAAAATGAAGTAAATCTATAAGGGCTCCTTAGAATTGGAGGATTCTAAAAACGCAGGGACAGGAAAAACACAGGAATAGGATAGGAATGCACGTGCAAAACAGAGCATTTGCAAACACAGTGTTTCTATCAACCTTGGTGTTTGGTTCACATGAAATGGAAGAACACGGGAATGGAGATACATGGTCAAATTGAAGTCAAACCACATGAAAATGTAAAGTTAGAATCTTATTATTCCAGTAATGCACTTAGTCCTGTTCTTCATGCATATTAATTTGAAAAGGACGTCAAAGTGGATATTAAAATTCCTACATTTTTTCTTTGAAAGAGACACCGAAGGAAAAAATCCTCCAGTTTTGCTTTGCTCCATTCCTTCTAACCAAATGCATGAATAGTAGTACCATAGGAAAGTTTCCAATTCCTTTGCTTTCCTTCACTTTTTCTTAGAACCAGTGGCGATTCTAGTAGGCAGTCTTCAACAGGCTGAAGCCTGCCCTCGAAAAATGTTTTTGTACTACTACTATTTTGGACCAAGCCAGCTAGCTCAACTCCAAGGCCCATCTACACTTCCAAGACTACTAGCTCGCTGCTTGTTATATGGGAGAAACTATTCATATTTCTCATTACTACATGTTCTCAGTGTGTCTTCTTGCAGGCATGAAATGAATATTTTTTGAAAAGAAAGCTTAAGTTTTTGAATATATACTACATGTGCTCTATTGTACTCTGAATTTTTTTGAGCTTATATGGACAACATAAGTAGGTCCATTATTCTGGTTAAAAGATTATGCCTTAAAAAAATTAATTCAGTAATAGTACATGTTCCCGTTGTAATCTGAAATTTTGTCAGCTTATTTGGTCCACATGAATATCATATAACCGCTATCTTGCTAAACCGATTCAAATTGTGGTTCAAAAGAGCATTTAGTTTTCTCCTTGTTAACTTTGTGACCACGATTCATTTCTTTCTATATTTGCAACTGCTTTGAACCAAAGGATCCCTGAGGGATCGACATGAATGTAGAGTAAAATAGTGATGCGACGAGTGTACAACCTCTTTGGCGTAGCCTTGTCGACCTCAACATCATTGGGTTGGACGCGGAGGATGGTGATGCTGGTGTGACTGTTGGAGGCAGTGAAGAAGATCTGAGGCCTCTGGAGACGGCGCCGAGGGTATTGCTTCACTGTGCTGGACGGTTCCATCATTGGAGCAGCTCCGGTGAGGTGTACGACGGCGAGGCTGAAGCAGGACAAGATAGACAACGTTAATCTGCAATAGATTATGTAAAATACATCACCAAAAAGTGCTAGATGTAAAATGCATCAGCTGCACCACGGCCGCTCCAACAGATGTTGTAAATACTATTGACTCTGAACTTAACTGAAGAAACTGAACTTTAAAGTCGAAACTGAAATTTTACTGTCGAAACTGAATTTTACGGACGAAACTGATTGAACTAGTAGTAGAGCACTACAATAGAAGTTTAGTATGCTCGAGCACAAGTAGCAGAGAAGCGGTGATCTAAATCAGCAACCGCTCAAGCATGGAACGCACTAGCAGAGAGGAGCTCGTGCAGCAGCACCGCGAGCGAGAGCTAAAGCAGCAACTCTTGTAGCTGTCGTAGGTTGTGTAGCAGCAGCAGCAGCAGTGCGAGTGAGAGCAAGAGTAGAGCAGAGCAGCAGGACGAACGAGAGCAAGAGCGGAGCAACAGCGCAACCGACAGCAAGAGAAGAGCAAAGCAGCAACACAAATGAAAGCAAGAGCAGAGCAGCAGCGTGATCGATAGCAAGAGCAGAGCCGCAGCGCGAGCGAGAGCCGGAGTAGTAGCAGTAGCAGTGCGAGTGAGAGCCGGAGCAGCAACAGCTAGTGCTGGTATGGACGTCACCACCAAGGACGCAATGACATGGGGAGAGAGACGTTGTGGAGGAAGTGGCTGGTCACGGCGCCATCGATGGAGACCTGCCATGGCTGCTCGGTATCGAGCACCAGCAGCCCCATGATATCGAATAAAAGATAAAATGCAGCGGTGAGTGCAGAACCTCCTTGGTGGCGCCGAGTAGGCCTCGGCTTCATTGGAGGAATTGGTGAGGGTGATGCGGTTACAGTCGGGCAAGTGAAGACGGCGCTGTGGGGATGAAGGTGGAGCGATAGACGAGGCGAACATCGGGGCAACTCCTTGGAGGTGGATGACAGGGCGGCTGAACCGGCGGGATGACGAGATCGAGTCTTCATCCGGTGCAGTGGATGAGGGACGTCGAACTGTTGCTGTGGACAATGTCATCGGGTAAGAGGCTCCGGCTAGGCGGCGGTCGGGAGGCCGACGGAGGAGCATGGGGTTTCGCTGGTTTTGGCGGCCTCAGTGTACGAATGGGGGGAACGAAAGGGAAGGTAGGGGGAGCCATGGCTTAGGGACGCGCTTGTCTGAAATGTGGGGTAAGTTATGAACGTACCCCACCAGTTTTAACCACACGACGTTGAGGCGACATTTCTGGCTGAGGGGTAGAAGGGGGATTTCGCGTGTCTGGGCTGTGCGACCGATTTTGGATGAGGATGGAGTTTTTGCACGCGTTGAAATTTCGGGATAACAATGCACGGCGCAGGTTGAAGAGGCGAGTGTTTCGCAGCAGAAGAGACAAGAGATACTCTAGCTTGGAAATTTCGGGATAACAAGGCACGGATTCCATGTTCGGCAGAACAAACTTAATGTGTACAAAAAAAAGACAATTGATACAAGACAAAAGAGAGTCATGTCCCCTTTTACTATATTGCTACAATGCCATTGAAAAACTAAAAGAAAAAACTAAAAAAATTAGGAGAACAAGATTAGCGTGTACAGTACCAAATCAATTCGCACTTCCCTCAACAACAACAAAAAACAAATCAATTTGCACCGTAAGAAAGAGTCATGTTCCGTTTTATATGATTACAAATGCCAGGATTTCGAATTTCAATTTTTGAATCCACGTTATGTTGAATTCGAATATATCGTTAGGTGATCTTGCGGTATATAATGGATGCAGTACTACATTTTGATCTTCCATCTTATACGAACATTTTACTCCATCCTATGAATATATTGTCATCTACCATATGCACTAAATTTGAATCAATTTTCCCTATTTGAATACGATTGTTGTCAACTTATACCATCATTTAAATATTATCTTGATAACAGAAAACATGCATATAGTAGTAATCATATTTAAATATGAACTACATGTACCATACGATCTCCAATTCAAATATTTGTATCCATTTTATGTTCAATTCAAATCACAGTACATTGGTCTAGGTAGCGAGATGTTCGGAATAATGTAAAGCCTATTTTCATATGTATAATGTGTTTAACACACACACAACAATGCATCCCCCCCTACCCACACACACAACATTTAGATGTTAGCTTTGAAAGCCACACATTAATTATCTCAAATTCGAATAGTTATGTCCATGCACGGATGCAATGTGGTCAGACGATGCCTGCCATTGGTATCGCAAATTCAAATCGATTTGGCCTTGTTCAATGTGAATATAGTATATAGCACGTTTGATTCCAAACCACACCAGGCATATCTGCATTATATAAATGCATGCATGAGTTACAAACATCATGAGATCTTATTCAAATATTTGAATCCACTTTTATACTGATTATTGTCTCTGTGATTCTTTTACACGCACACACACACACTCCTCCTTGCTTCGTGGATACCAATAAATTTCCTATCGTGCATGCATATATGCACACACACACACACACACACTCCGCACCACTCTGCATCCTCTACATCACGCACACATGTTCTTGTTCTTTAGGTCGGTCTCCCATGATCTCCCTACGTCTCAACACACACCGATCGATATACCCCTCTAACTAGCCAGGCCTGCCTACGACACACAAACATGTACACACATAGTCCCTCCCCTCCTCTCACCATCCATGCTTCCCGCCCTAACTCTGAGGCATGCGAGCACTGTCGTTCCCTCTGTTGTTATCCATCTTGCACTCATACAGT
Source organism: Thinopyrum elongatum (assembly GCA_011799875.1). NCBI lineage: Eukaryota > Viridiplantae > Streptophyta > Magnoliopsida > Poales > Poaceae > Thinopyrum > Thinopyrum elongatum. The sequence goes on from CM022301.1 coordinate 124,943,458, forward strand.
GTCACAAGAAAGCTGCACCCATCCCCCCTACCACACACACCTCTCCCTCTCTTCATCAATCCGGGTGTTCTTTATCTCTGACACATGCCTGCATGTGCACCAATCGATTTCCCTCCATGTGTAGCCAGGTCTCTCGCTATTTCCCCACACAAAATGTCCGATCTATATCTCTAGTTAAGTCTCCCCCTCTTTACCCACGTACACATCGACCGAACCACGACCTCTCTACATAGGACCGCCTACCACACACACATTAATTGCCCCTCCCCGTCTCATCATCCATGCCTTTCACTTTTTCTATCGACCAGACAAGCGTGCCCACGCACGTTATCATCCCCTCTCTTAATTATCGATCTCGCACTTGTACTCCTTCCTTGTCTTCTCCTAGTTGGCCTCTTGCATCATCTTCCAACATGCACCCCCTCTTTCCTAGCACTTGTACGCTCGTAAAGTTCTTCCCTCTATCCGTGTCTATCGATATGTCACGTAAATGATCCCTCCCCCTCTCTTCTCGTATATCACCCCCCTCCACATACATATACTATGTATTCAGGCCTCTCTTTGATAGAAACATATGTATAGAGGCATGTCGGACACACCATCTCCCTCTCTATCTCTAACACACTCACTAGGTGGAGCTGTGGATGACATGTATGAAGAGAAGAGGTGCACGCACACACTGCCTCCCTCACACACACACGCGGGTACACGGTGGAGCATATTTCTCTAAGGAGAGCTAGCCCTCGTGATAATTTGACACATGTTGAAAGACTTGTTAGATGACGTGACACTAGTACTTTGAGCATGTTTAATAGTATAGCCAACAACCGGCTATATGGAGTTGCCATGTCATATATAGTCAACCTAATAGCCAATGTGTATAGTATAGCTAGTTGCTAAGCAGTACTACTTTATTAATGCATGGCCCACTGTACACTCTCACAATGTTTCTTGGAATCTATTAATCTACAGCCCGCTTCCCTTCTCTCTCCTCTTCTCTCTCATCCAACTCAACACAAATATAATTGTTTAATCATTATAGTCTGCTGACTATAACTTATTATACTTGCTCTTCCGCTACGTGCAAAGCAAGTAGGAAACAAAATACGAGCAAGTTTTTGTTTCGAGAGATGTCTCTCTTTTTCAGTCAATATATTTTTGAATAAAATGATGGGGGAGGGGCATCAATGAAGCCATGTGGCACATGTGGAGGTGTTGTTTGCCAGCTTCTTGCGTGGATTGATCACACTGACGTGTTAATGCTTCCAGAAGAACGTAGACACTGTTGGGTACAATGAGGTTACTGTAGATGAGAATCCCAGCCATTCCGAGGCACTTAGACCGTTGGATCAACATCAATGATTGGCTAATATCACGTCACATGTGAAATTGAGAATTTCTAAATTGATTATAGAAATAGCCAGCAGCGGGCTACTCATTTTTTGCTCCGAGAGGTTGTGGGTGTCTGGCTCCGCCATGATGGCCTCTGAGAACGCAGGCCCATGTACGCGTCTGAGAAACGTATGTAATGAGAATTTCTGGCGACCAATCTCATTAAGGAGCCAAAGCAAGTGTTACCCTTTACAAATTAAGTTGGGCGGTAAACTTACAGCCCGTTACGCTAGCTTTGCCCCAACACACGGTCTGTTCGGCCCGCCGCTCACCGAAGGGACATGCATCGGCTTGGTGCGTCACTCACACGTGCGACCGCATGTAAGCAGTAGCACCAACACACGGTCGGTCCAGCCCGCTGCTTACCGAAGGGGCGTGCACCGGCTTGGAACATCACTTACATGTGCGATCGCATGTTAGGAGTAGCATGAATAGATGGTATGTCTGGCCCGCCGCTCAATGAAGCGACGCGCATCGGCTTTGTACATCACTTATGTTTGACCACATGTGAGCAGTAGCAAACTGACAGGCCAAGCTCCCCCACCTACCACACGCCAAAAGCCCGGCCTTTTATTGTAGATCCCTTTAAAAAAATGAAGATCGCGCATAGGAGTAGACCATGGCAGTTGCGAACACTCGTGCGGCAGTTTCATGGGTTGGGTTGGGGCGTGGTGTGGCAGTTTTGTAAAATGCCATGGCACTTCTTTTTCTACTGCTGTTTTCGTCCAATAACTGGCATCGTCGGATACAGATCTTATGGTTATTGGGGCGTTCACTTGGAATAGCCTCGTGGCGAGCTATTGACTAGTCTTTTTTTCACACGCATTACATCGACACATATCATCTCTCTCTGTAGCGCCCAAGATACGATTCTATCCCAATCACATGATGAATTCATGATTGGGGCACAACCGCATTTCGAGCGCCTAGCAAGGTGGATATCATTACAACATACCATTTACTGAATAGATGAGAATACCAGATAAAGGCTTACACTCGCCACAAGCTATAGCATGAATACAAGAATACATCAATACATAGCAATCATCATACATAAGAGCAGGATCCGACTACGGATGAAAACAAACGAAAAAGAAAACGACATCCACCCTGCTAATCCTAGGTTCCTGGTCGGGATCCCATCCTAAGATCGACGAAGAGGAAGAAGAACTTCAAAAGAACAAGCATGCATCGCTCTCACGTCAGATCATCGCATTACCTGTACCTGCAAATGTTGTTGTAGTAATCTGTGAGCCACGAGGACTCAGCAATCCCATTACCATGGGTATCAACACTAGCAAAGCTTAATGGGTATGGAATGAATAAGTGGTGAGGTTGCAGCAAGCACTAAGCATTATATGGTGGCTAACTTACGATTACAAGAATAAGAAGAGTAACGATGCATAACGGTCGCAAACTAGTAATGATCAATAAGTGATCCTGAACTACTTACGAGTCAAACATAACCCCACCGTGTTCTCTTCCTGAACTCCCTCGAAAAGAGACGGTCACGGTTACTCACGCGATTGGTGTATTTTATTTTGGCGTTTAGTGTCAAGTTCTCTACAACAGGATATTATAAATTTCCAACTCGCCACATAAAAGCGGGCACGGCTTCCGAAAAGATTTAACCCTGCAGGGGTGCTCCAAGTGGTCCATTATAAATTACCACACGCATTCGATGGAACATCCTCACACCATGAAGAACATGATGCTTACGATAAGGAATTCTGATGAACCTGCCTCTCGTCAAAGGTAAAACTAAACCAGCAAGACCGCCCGATGTGCCGACAAATCCCGATATGAGCGGCGTATCTCATTCTCAGGGCACGACCGGATAAGCGACGCGTACAGGTTCCTAATACCCCAAGTTGCCCAGGGGCGGCCCCGCACTTGCTCTAGTTTGGACCAGCACCATCAGCACTGGCCCCCTATATTATGTGGAATTAAGAATCCTCGGGTTCATGAGACCTTATGCATTAATTAATTAATTCAGTATTATTATTATGGCAAATTTTAAAACCAAAGTTGGGCCTTGTTGGAAGAGTCTTATCCTAAGCGATTGGTCAGGGGGTTCCCATACACCCACATGTGTTAGGAGCACTCGTCAAGGAACATAACACCGGTATGACGGAAACTAGGGTGGCATGAGTGGAACAAAACACCGGGAAAAAGGCCGAGCCTTCCACCCTTTACCAAGTATATAGATGCATTAATTAAATAAGAGATATTGTGATATCACATGATATCCATGTCCCCACATGGAACAACCTGCAACTGCACCTGCAACTAGCAATGCTATAAGAGGGGCTGAGCAAGCGGTAACATAGCCAAACAACGATTTGCTAGGTAGGTGGAAAAGGTTAGAGGCTTATCATGGAAATTTGGGAGGCTTGACAAACAAGTGGTAGGTAACGTGACATAGCGATAGCATCGAGACAACTAGCAAAGCAAAGATAGTAATGATATCCAAGGTAATGGTCATCTTGCCTGAAATCCAGCTCGGAAGAAGATTGAGTCCATGAAGTAGACGAACCAACGTAGTCGAACGAATCCTCACAATCGCAACGAAACCAGGAACTATCGAGAAGAAGCGCAACTGAAAAGAAGCAAACAACATGGTAAAAACGCAAGCATAAACATGACATGATGCACAATCAAGTATGATGCATGTCCGGTTTAATGAGTCGTGGCATGGCAAAGTGCAACAAACAATACTACAAGTTAAGTGGAGCTCATTATGCAACGAGTTGCATATTGATGAAACACCACATTCAATCATTTAGTTCACTCTCGTTTAAGTACATGACAAGATTAAATGTTGGTTAACATGGCAAAAGATGAATCACAAGTAAACTACCCATCTAGGCAAGTTTAAATGAGGCCGGAAACAACAAACAACAATTCCGAAAAAATCCCCATATGCAATTTTTGAATTTGGTACTGTTCTGCCTAAAACATAATTTTAAAGTTGTTAAACATGCAAAGTAATGTCACCATGTTAATCTAGACATTTTTCTACCCCATTTACATATAAAGTTTATTTAATTCAGAGCTACAATTAATTAGTTACAAATAAAACCATTTTAACATGTTATTTACGCAAATTAATGCAAACAATAATTTTAAACATTTTTACAATGGATGAAAGTTGGATATTATGAAACTACGTGAAATTTTAAGCATTTTACATATATAGCATGTTTAATTCCGATGCACGGTTTGTGAGATATGATATGCATGATCAATAGGGGCAAACTGTAAATATGCAATTCAGAGGATAATTGCAAAAAAATCGCAGTAGCTGATAATCCACAAGTATAGGGGATCGCAATAGTTTTCGAGGGTAGAGTATTCAACCAAATTTATAGATACTCCCTTCGCAGAGGGAAGCAGTGATTTGCAGCGGTGCCAGAGCTCAGATTTTTTAAAAAGAGATAAATGAAAATTTTGAGAAAATGCACCCTTCCTGTTTACTTCGCGACCATTAGTTATCGATATCTGCCATTAGTGGCGGTTCCCAAGCGATAAAAGTAAAGGTTTACTCCACCTCCACCAACAAACACACTCCATGGCTAGCCGAATCCACGGGTACCGTCCATACCAACATCAGTCCTGGCAAAGTTTTGTTTAATTATTTGCAATTTGATTTTGGGACTGGGAATCCCTATTACCATCCCTCTCGTGCAAGGACGAGTGAATAAACACTCATCATGAGAATAACCCGCTTAGCATGGAAGATACCGACTGCCTCATGTCGCTCTATGAACAATCCAGGCACACAAAAACGGATGTTTATTTGAAGTATTTAGAGGTGGCACATGCAAATTTACTTAGAACGGCAGGGTAATACCGCATATAGGTAGATATATGGTGGACTCATCTGGAACAACTTGGGTTTTAGGATTTTGATGCACAAGCAGTATTCCCGCTTAGTACAGGCAAAGGCTAGCAAATAGGTTGAGAAGCGGCCAGCTAGAGAGCGAAAACGGTCATGAACATGCATTATGCATAAGTAACATTGATACTAGCATGAGTAGGATATGAACACCATGCACATAAATATCATAGAGGCTATGTTGGTTTTGATTCAACTACATGCATGAACATGTGCCAAGTCAAGCCACTTGAAACATTCAGAGGAGGATACCATGTCATCATACCACATCACAATCATTTTAATGCATGTCAACATCCAAGATAAATCAGTATCCACTCCTAGCTACTTAAGCATGGCATGAGAAACTATAATCTCTAATTGTCATTGCAAACATATTTCATCATAATAGGCTGGATCATGGATACTAGGTTAAACATATTTACAAAAACAGAACAAGTTGAGTTCATACCCGTTTCTCTCTGCCACAGCCAGTTCATCAAATACCGTCATCATTGCCTTTCACTTGCATGACCGAATGATATGAAAATAATAATAGTGCAAGAGTGATGCGGACTAAGCTGGAATCTGCAAACATTTTATTCAAAAAGGAGAAGACAAGGTAATATGGGCTCTTTATTAGATCAATATCAATGCATATGAGAGCCACTCAACAATTTCATCGTCGTCTTATCGTCGGTATGACTCAATAAAAAGAAAAGAATTTCAGAGAAACACACTGAAATATTTTTAGAGTTTTTAGTTTTCTCTTGAAGAAAGCAACTTAAAGAAAGAAAAATAAAAATGAGAAAAACTATTTACATGGGAGAGCTCCCAACAAGGAAAAGAAGAACAAGGAAATCTTTTTGGGTTTTCTTTTTAACATTACAACTAAATTAGACTAGAAAGAAAAACCGAAAAGAAGCAAGAAATGTTTTTGGGTTTTCTCAAAGTTTTTCAAACACACAAGAAGAAAGCGAGAAAATAAATATAGCATGGATAATACAATGAAAAAGTGTGGACACCGACAACTGGAATGAAATGTGTGAACATGAAGGAAATGTCGGTGGGCAGACGTACTCCCCCAAGCTTAGGCTTTTGGCCTAGCTTGGTGATCACCGTTTGTAAGCCTGCGTAATAATCGGAGTGATAGCTCACGGAGGCTCTTGGTGCAGCCTCCTCAGCCTGCCGAGCAGCCACAACCTCTGCGTTGTGTGCGCGGGCCTCGCTCTCAAGAACATAATATCTTCTCTTGCTGTGATAATCAAAGAGAGCAGGCGCAGGCAAAAAGGTGTCCACAACGGAATCTTTATTGAACAACAGGTTATATGTATAATCATTGATTTCATCTTAAGGAACTTATGGCGCTTCATGGCCTCAAAGTCTAAGTACTGAGTGGGAAGGATGGGATCATTAGGCCAAAGTGATACACCAAACTCCTCTGCTAAACATGAAGCATAAATCCCACCATAAAAATATCCACTACCAGCGTTGTGTTGCAATCTGCGTGCAACAATCGCTCCAAGGTTATAACATTTAACACTGATGAGAGTAGTGTGTATGAGGCTCAAGTAAGGAGCACAAAGTGTACTACAGTCTTGTTTGCCTACGATGTATTTTCCATTAAACAGTGCAAAGTATTGAATTGATGGGAAATGAATACTTTTTATTCTACCTTGTGTCACCCCTCTATTTTCACCATAGCAAAGACTAGTCAAAAATGACTCATACTCAGACTTGGTGGTTCGTCCAACAAACCCCAAAATGGAATTTTACACACACCACTAAACGCGTCTAGAGGCATGGTAATTAAACGGTCATAAAGTTTAAAGGAGACTCTAGACTCACGAGGATGAAATTTAAACTCTTTAGTAAACTATACTGTGAGACTGAGATACTGGTTGCACTTATCTTCAATGTAGGGACCGAGCTCGGCATTGTGAACATATTCCTGAAATTCTTCTTTAATACCTGCCATTATCATGAAATTGTCATGCGGCCATAAGCATGATTTGGTGGTGGCATCCCGTATTGAACTTGCACTTGGTTCAACATAAGATTGACGGGTTAAGCCCCTACTAGAAGATGCCTCCGAGGACCTCCGCCTCAAAGAACTCCTTCCAAAGAAGTTCATCATATTTGCGTACAATTTTCTGGAAAAAAAATTAGGTCACAAAAATTTTGTCAACAAAAATTCACAAGATTGATAGCAACTACTCATAGGGAAGCATAGAGGCTATATTGAGCATTCAAACTACTTAGAACTCTAAGAATTCAACATGCAAGCTCATCTACAGCAGCACCAAGAGTAGCTAATTTTTCAAAATATAATCCACTAAAGCAAAAACTAATTGGAGCAATGGAGGAGTCAAATGCCAAGTAGCAATCCCCCAAAACAGTTTTGAAAATGGAGCTTCGAGCAAAGAGATCAAAATCCGCGGGTTTGAGAGCAAGAACACGAGAGAGAGAGCAATAGTGATTTTTTTCTAGAGGTAGGTTTTGACATAGGCTAAAGAGATAAGTGAGGGGGACCACATGGGGACCACAACCCACCCGGGCGCGCCTGGGGCTGCTGGCGCGCCCAGGTGGGTTGTTGTTGGATTCAGGGCTCCGCAGACCCAAGAAGGTTCAAACTCTGGGGCGTGTGCGAAGATCTCAACCTATCAAGCCTACCACCTCGTCACCCCACAGCCTAGCCTAGCCAGACTTGCGTGAGCAAGGAAGAGGAGGAACATGGCAGTTTACCGAGGTTCGGGCCACCTTGCGGTGTAAAACCCTACTCCTGCTTTGCGGTGGATTGGCCTCATGAGGGGTTGTGGATGAACTAGTACAGAGGATGAACAACCTCGCGAGGGCTCGGGGGTGAGAATGAGTCGACCCCTTCTATGGTGGTGGCTAACCTATCTTTATAAAGGCCTCGGTCCTCTTCCCCCAAAACGTAGGCGGGAAGGGATCCCACAGTGGCCAATTTGAAAGGGGACAAGTAGTACATCTTATCCTGATGAAAGGTGATCTTCGCCTGCAAAGCTTCTGGTCATGATGCAGCGGTGGGCTCGGCGATGACCTTCGTCCTGCCGTGCTGGTGGTCTTGGTCTTGTAGCACTGGAATGGAAACCTTTAGTAGATTCCTCGGGAACCCATGCCTGTCCTTGCGTCCTTAGCACCAACGAGGAAATTGCCTTCTCTGCGCCCACTGGCGCCCGCCTGGCCTTGGTCGTCATGGCTTGCATCATCGCAGCCTCATGAGGCTGGTACCTGCATAGAAATCTCCGCTCCTCGGGAGGCAGCCTGGGGAGGCCGCTCCCTCCGGAGGTCTTGGTGTCATCCGCCTCGCGAGGCCAGGGGCCCGCAAGGGTCTTGTCTTGGCGGTCTTGTAGATGGGCCGTACCAGGCCATGTTGGGAGCTACGCCATGGGCCGCAGGCAGTCAAGTCTGGGTACCCTGGTTCCCAAAACGCCGACAGTTGTGCCCACCTGGTGCACCCCACTCTAATGTTATTTACTCGGGGGTGAGAATGAGTCAACCCCTTCTATGGTGGTGGCTAACCTATCTTTATAGTGGCCTCGGTCCTCTTCCCCAAAACGTAGTCGGGAAGGGATCCCACAGTGGCCAATTTGAAAGGGGACAAGTAGGACATCTTATCCTGACGAAAGGTGGTCTTCGCCTGAAAAGCTTCTGGTCATGACGCAGTGGTGGGCTCGGCGATGACCTTCATCCTGCCGTGCTGGTGGTCTTGGTCTTGTAGCACCGAAATGTAAACCTTTGGTAGATTCCTCGGGAACCCACGCCTGTCCTTGCCTCCTTAGCACCGAAGAGGAAACTGCCTTCTCTGCGCCCACTGGCGCCCGCCTAGCCTTGGTCATCATGGCTTACGTCATCGTAGCCTCATGAGGTTAGTACCTGCATAGAAATCGCCGCTCCTTGGGTGGCAGCCTGGGGAGGCCGCTCCCTCCGGAGGTCTTGGTGTCGTCCACCTCATGAGGCTAGGGGCCCCGCAAGGGTCTTGTCTTGGCGGTCTTGTAGATGGGCCGTACCAGGCCGTGGAGGGAGCCATGCCATGTGCTGCAGGCAGGCAAGTCTGGGTACTCTGGTTCCCAGAACGCTGACAGTAGCCCTCAGGCCCAAGGCGTGCTCGAGCTTGGCTTCGAGGCAAAGCCAAAGGGAAAGGGCAAAGGGTCGCGAGTCCCAATCGCCTGCTGGCCAAGTTGACGCGTGGCGCTTAACGGGACGTGGGCATCTCCACCTCCCCACATCGCCTCGGCAACCGCCTGGCTTGACAACTGCCTGGCGCATGCAGCGGGGCCATCATTGCTTAGAACGTGAGAGGTTGCCGGCCAGCCTTCCTTCGCCTATAAATGGGGAACGGGGTAGAGCCCCTAGCCCATCTTCTTCTTCTTGCCGCCCACTCCTTCTTCTTCGTTGTCCCGCCGTCTTGCCGAAGCATCCATAGCGCCGGTGAGGAGGTTCTCTGCCGAGGAGAAGGGCAAGGCCCGACGGGTGGAACCGGAGCTGCTTCCGCCGAAGAAAAGGCATGCCCGCCCCCGCAAGGCCACCGCAGCGCCCACGGCTGCCCAACTCTGGTGCGAGCGTGCCCCACCAAGTTTCCCCGTCTACGCGGACGCTCTTGCGCAGGGCCCCGCTTGTGGGAGCAGCCATGGAAGTCACGGGGGACGAAGCCGAGAAGGAGAATGAGCGACGGTCGCGCGACCACCCTACCCACAGGCCCACGCCGGCGGCACGGCCCGCGAGTTCGTGGTGTGCCGGCGATGCCGTCATGTACATGGATCCGGCTCCCATGGTCCCTGGCAAGGGAGATACCGTCGAGGGGGCCCGTTGAGTTGTGGCTGCAGCATGGCGGCTGTTGCAGCCAAGCCTCGCAGGCGGAGGTTGAGGTCGTCTCCTCCGGTGACGTCTTCATGACCCGGGGATGGGGAGCGATCGCCCGTGCCTACAACTCGGAGGGGAGGCATGCCCTCCACTTTGAGTATGACGGGGCGTCGGCACTCATCTTCAAGATCTTCGGAGAGGATGGCAAACGTCTGGAGTGCTGCCCCAGGGGAGGCGACCGGACTGGCGAACCCCTTGCTGGCCGGCGAAGCAGCGAGGCCCCTGGCGGTGAACTTGCCCTTGGCCTTGTCCGCGATTCCACCAGTAGCAGCGGCTCTTCCTCGGGACCAAGCTCGAGCGACGACGACTACTACGAGCCACCGCGTCGCCGCGCCCGGGCCTAGGATGAGGATGCGACGCCAGAGCCTGCACCTCCTGAGTAGCGACCCTCGTTGGTCTTTTCTTTTGCTTCACTCCCTGTATCAGAACCATGAAGGGCCTCGAGGGGGCGTGTAAGAACCACGGCGCTTGCGCCTTTATTTTAACGTTTTCGGCTCATGCTCTTGGTTATACTCGCGTTCCTCGCTTAGGCATCGGTCCCCTTTTTTATCTCGCGATAGCGTGTTGCTCTGCATCGGCAGGACCCAGTCCCCAGGTGGGCTTCAGCCGTCGCTGGTATGCCAGGTCGCGATGCCGTGTACAAGGCCAAGAGGTGAGCGGCCCGAGGTCCGGTAAGAGCCCCCGAGCGCAATGCTCAGGAGGTCCCCCTTGGTGCCCAAGCGACTATCGAAAGATTAAAAAAAGGGGGGGCCCTTGCCCGAGCGAGGCCGTGAAAGGATGAAACGTTAGCGGCAGAGCTCATGCTGGTGTGTGCAGGATAACTTAGCTTGGCGAGGTTGCGTTCCATGGTGATTCCTTCGCCGCGGAGGCAAGCTTCCCTGGGGCTCCCGACCTTGTGCATGTCCCCTGCTCTGCAACGGATTAGAACAAGCCCCTGCTAGAGGCGCGTGAGGGGATTGATGCCTGCCATATTCCAGGAAGTGGTCGAGTGAACGCTAGCGTGAATGGATCATGCCCGTTTCCCTGATTTCCCCCGCGAGCCTGGCGATTTCCCCTCCCTTTGCTCATCATAATGCTCTACGTCCTCAGGACCCAGCCCTGGAGCAGAGCTCAACCGCCGCTTGTATGCCAGGTCGTGATGCTGTGGTCAAGGCCAGGGGGTGAGGGCTCGAGAGCCAGTAGGAGCTCCTGAGGCACGATGCTCAGGGGCCCCCCTTTAACGTGCAAGCGATTTGCGCAAAAGAGGAATGGCTCGCCTCGCGGAAGTGCTCGGCAAAGGCCATACCCGTCGTTATATGGAATTTTAGGGCAACTATTACTTAGCCTTTGCAAAATGCTGAAGCTGGAGCATCCTAATCGCGAAGTCTTGTCTCCTGAGGCCCCTGTGGGTTAGTTAGTCATGAAACACAAGGGGCAACGTGTGCTTGCTGGTCTGCTCATGGTCGTTCCGTGAGAAGATGAAGGCACTAAGGACCTGGTGAGGTGACGTACACGGGGCCGGCCCGTGAGCCAGAGCTCAGTCTCTTAGATTTATCAGCACTGCAGGGACGGACCCAAGCATAGGCGCCATGCTGGTAGCCCCCTCACACGGGACGTTCAAGAGGAGAGCTGCCAATGCGCGGGACTCGCAGAGGTGATTCCAGAGGTGACTGATCGTTGGCGCAACGTTAACAACCATAATAGCTCAAGCAGGCATAACTGGTCCAGAATACATAAATCGAAATGACGAAGCTACGAGGGCGGGCCTCAACAGCCTTAGGATAATGCAGCCCAAGGGGCACCCTCAGTTGAACAAACCAAAAAGTCACCTGGCACCGGTGTTGCAGAAGAGTCGGGGTAGCTGAAGATGCGCGCTGCAGAGATCGCTCCTCATGAGCCGGTCGGCTCTTGAGGCCCGGGAGGCTCTGGAGGTCTGGGGGGCTCGCGAGGGTCTGGCACCTCCTCCATAAAGACCGCCTGACGCCTGGCCTCGTGGGCTGCCAAGGCACCCTGCATGAAGCGCTGGTGCAGGGCGGCCACGTCCAGCAGGCCGAAGGGCATGCCGATGTAACTGCAGGGGTAGCCCCCACTCTGACCGACGCGGGATGGCCAGAAGAGGTCCTGCGAAGCGACCCTGTTGAGGCCAGGGATGTTGATGCACACTCGTAGCTCACCACCTATGTCAGGGGGCGGGGCTGCACCCGGTGGTGTGGAGCGACGCTCGCCACGCATGGCTCACGCCTCCTGAAGCTCTTCGATTGCCTTGGTGATGAACTCTCGGGCGCCTGGCGCCTCGTGCCTGGCGCCTTGCTCATGGACGTGCACATTGAAGCACGCCTCCACGTGGTGCCCGAACACCTCCCTTGTCACGTTGGTTAGGTCAGAGGCCCTATAGATGAGAGCCCCCGAGCCCGTCCTAAGGGGGGCGCCGGACACGCCTCCCTATGCAAGAGGGAAGGACGCCCCAGCAGAGGACGCGGGGCCTGAGGTGCGATCGCCAGGCGCCCCGGCCTCCTGACGGCCCTTGGGGAGGAGCTGCTTCTTCTTCTTCTTCTTGGGGATGGCCTAAGGAGGCAGGATGGTGCCCTCGTCATCAGAGTTCTCGACCGCAGCGGCTTGGTAAGCTCGCTCGAGGGAGCACACCGCATCTTTTTCATCGCAGGCGACCGTGATGATGCCGCCACTTCCTGGCATCTTGAGGACATTGTAGCCGTGGTGAGTTGCTGCCATGAACTTGGCGAGGGCTGGATACCCGATGATGGCATTGTACGGGAGGCCGATGTGGGTGACGTCGAAGTCGATGAGCTCAGTGTGGTAGTTGCTACGGCTGCCAAAGGTGACTGGGAGGCGCACCTGCCCCAGGGGAACGGTGGAGCCATCAATGACTCCTGAGAAAGGCTTGGTCGGGAGGAACTGATCGTAGGGCACTTGGAGCGTTTCGAACGTCTCAACGAAGAGAACGTTGAGCCCCGCACCACCATCGATGAGGGTCTTGGTGACGAGGACGTTGATGATGGTGGGCGTGCAGAGCATCGGGAGCGCGCTAGTGGCGGCTGAGCACTTGAGTTGGTCCATGGAGTCGAAGGTGATGGCATGCTTGGACTGTAGGGTAACGCAGCAGAAAACAAAAATCTCCCGACCTACGCACCAGCCCAGGACCACTATGGAGACTGCATACAAGGTTTGATCATTTTCATTACCGACTCGTAGCGCAGCAGAAGTAGAGTCGATGACGATCGGCGGTGCAAATCCCCGCAGCTAGGATTTACAACCTCCCAACCGCGAGGATGTACTCCCTCATCTGCCCCTTGGACAGCCCTCCGGGAGGCGGTCGAACAGTCCCCCGGACGGTGTCGCGGACAGCCCTTCATGAGGACCTTCAAAACTCGGATGGTCACTCGGACAGCCCTTCGGGAGGACTCACAGAACTCAGACCATCACTTGGACAGCCCTTCGGGAGGCACGGTGTCATCTATCCGGTAGGGCTTCGCCGTCCAGAACTAGTTCCTGCCGGAAACCAGACAGCCTTTCGGCTCTACGAAACTATTTCGCGGGGAGGGAGAGAAGAAGCCAGATCATTGCAATGGCATGTATGTGAGAATGAGTGAGTGTGGAGGGCTGCCCCTCCACCTCTATTTATAGGATAGCCAAGGGGTAAAGATGTCATACCAAAAACCCCAAAGTACCCCCACTTTATGCCTTTTCATAAAAGAATAAAGATAAAAGGGGTGCTTTCGGAGTAATGGGCCACGGGTAGCCTAACCCGAGTCCCTGAGCTGTTCAAGACATTGGGCTGGCTACGCCCACGAACGTCCAAGATGACGCGCCGCCTTCTGAAGGCCGGCTGGCCCGAGCAGCCGGCTGCCTGAAGACGGCCGAGCTCCAGAAGACGGCATCAAGACAGGCCGACTCCTCCCAGGCGGCCTCCAGAGAGGCCGGCTCCTGGCGGTTGGCCCACGGCGCCCTCAGAGTTTGCACCTCCATTAAAGAGACGAGACAGGGTGAGGCTACAGTGTAGCCCATCCCCCCTGTATCCAGGGCAGGACGTGGCCACGATGCTCCATACGGGCGGAGATCTCCGCCCGGCACGGCACTGTTGCCACTCCGCCCTTGACGTCACCCCTGACAGGCAGAACCCTATTTCCACGATGGCCTGTCAGTACGGCCTGCAGGCGGCGGGCCCTACCAGACAGTGAGAGCCCAGAGGACGGCGGGAGTCTGACCAGTCGGACCTGAGGGAGGCCGGCCTCAAGCAGGCGGCCATCTCCTTCCTCGAGGTCCGCGCGCCATTAACCAGATGGGACACGGAGTGGCTACAGTGATCTCCCGCCAGCGGATGGGATGGTAGCCACGCTCCCCTGACCAAGCCTGCGTCACAAACGTCACGGCCACGTACCGGACCAGTCGGCGGGGTCCACCCGGCGGCGGGCCCTAGCAGCCGGCGGAGAAACCGGTGGCCAGAGACACTGACGGCCGGGCCCTACGCCCGACCAGATTACCATTGTACCCCTGGGGGGGTAGGCCTATATAAGCCCCCCCCGGGGCACCCATGCAAGGGGTTCAGAAACCAGTTAGACCTAGACTTACTCAGAAGGAGGAGGAACCCGGCCCTGCTTTCTTCTACCTCTGGCATACAGCTCCAGGAGCACCATTGTACTCACTAGTGCCTTAGTGATCATGCGGAGACCCCCAGAGCAGGACTAGGGGTGTTATTTCCCCGGAGAGCCCCGAACCTGGGTAAAGCGCGCCGGCGATCGTGTCTACGCCACATCCCGCTTCCAGGCACCGGCGACGTTCTTCTAGCTCCCACCATGATAAGCCATCCCTTGGCATATGTCGCACCCAACACCCGACATTTGGCGCCCACCGTGGGGCTAGGTGCACCGTCGTCCGGAGATCTGTTCTGGACGGGAACCTTGTTCCTTCCCGGCGAGCGCAGCCAACCCGGCACGCCAGACGGCGTTTGCGCCGACGCGCTACGCGGCGTGGAGGTCGTCTGCGCGGCAAGTTGCCTCGCCGATCTTGTTGGCGGCATCCGCCTTCCCGACGAGCCCGTATCTGACGTGGGCGCGGATGACCCCGGGAGCCGCCTCGTCAACCTCCTCGACCAGCTCCACGTCGGCAGCGAGCCTGCTGCGGACTTGGAGTCGGTTGGTTCCTCCGACCCGATGCTTGTCGATTCCGACACGGCGTCGCTCGACACATTCCCCGCCAGTGTGGTGGTCTACGACGAGCCGCTCCCTCGCGCGGACGGTGGCGGAGGCACCGTCACGGAGGTGCTTGTCATCGGGCATGGCGAGCACTCTGGCGGAAGTGGCCAGGACCCGCTACAGGCGGCAATGCGGGACCTGTCTGCGCCCGTAGCACCCGGTGCGAATGGCGAAACACTGGAAGCGTGCCGTGTCGCGCTCCTCGACAGCGCCAACAAGTTGGCGGCCATGAGACGCCTCACCGAGGCTTACCACCGCGAGGTCGACCACGCCGTCTGTGGCACGCCGGCTGCTGGCAAGCCCAGCCGCGCGGGCACGGTCCGACAGCGTGGTGCAGCCATCGCCAGCATGTTGGGGGCCGACCGCCCAGTCTACGCCACGCCGATGGAGAACCTGCGCGCCGCCCAGGCGGCGGCAGAAGAACTGGACCACCTAGAGGGCGACGAGCGGCGCTGGATGACGGAGCGCGTCCAGCAGCTCATCGATGCGGCCGCCGCGCAGCAAGAAGCTGGCCGCCGCATGATGGAACCCGGCTTACCGGCCGGGAACCTCCCCCCTCGCTGAGAGCACGGCGCAACCTCCCGGACGCCGACAAATGGCGCCCACGATGAAAGAGACCCAGAGCCGGCTGCTAGCCGCAGCCGCACTCACATCTCCATTGAGCGCGACCAAGACGGCCGCCCACGAGCAGTGGAACGGCAGGATGGTCGTCCGCCTCCCCCGCGCAGGGAAAGGCACACCTCCCTGCCGCCTGTCGACCACCCGACACTCG
Organism: Thinopyrum elongatum; assembly: GCA_011799875.1. Classification (NCBI taxonomy): domain Eukaryota; kingdom Viridiplantae; phylum Streptophyta; class Magnoliopsida; order Poales; family Poaceae; genus Thinopyrum; species Thinopyrum elongatum. The sequence continues at coordinate 124,959,575 of CM022301.1, forward strand.
GCGACCGCCTTGGCCGCCGAGAAGGAGTCGGGGAGAACGATGCCCGCCACCGAATCGACCGCCTCAACCGGTCCCTGGCGCTAGAAGAAGAAGACGCATTGGGTCCGACTTGAATTGGCCCCCGCATCCGTGACGAGCCCTTCCCCAAAGGGTTCACTCTCCCAAGAGATACGCCCAAGTACAACGGCTCTGTGAAGCCGGAAGATTGGCTGGTCGACTACTCCACAGCCGTCAGCATAGCGAACGGCAACAAGCATGTCGCTGTGAAGTATGTTCCGCTCATGCTCCAGGGCACGGCCCGGACGTGGCTGAACAGCCTCAAGCCCTACAGCGTCAACAGCTGGCTGGACTTCACCAAAGTTTTCATCCGCAACTTCACCAGCACCTACAAGCGGCCTCCCAAGCCTCGCCAGCTCTCTCTGTGCGTCCAAGGCTCGAGCGAGTCCACCCGCGAGTACTTGACACGGTGGGCCGAGCTACGCAACTCCTGCGAGGGGGTTCATGAGGTGCAAGCCATCGAATACTTCACCGCCGGGTGTCGAGAGGGCACCCTGCTCAAGCATCGGCTCCTCTGCGACGAGCCGGCCACCCTCGACGAGTTGCTGATCATAGCGGACAAGTACGCCACGGCCGACTCCTCCATGAAGGCGGAGATTCAAGTTGATGCATCCGGCAAAGTGGCTCCTCAAGCTCCTCGAGCCCGGGCTGGTGACGCCAGTCGACGGCAGCAGCAAAACGACAACAAGTGCAAGGCGCCACAACCGGCTTCTACGAGCCGGCAGGTGGCGACAGTCGAAGACCAGCAGCCGGAAGGGCAGCCTCCTCCCAAGCGCCAGAAGGGCGGCAAGCCCAACTGGTTGCCCGCCTTCTCATACGAGCAGACTCTCGATGCACCTTGCAAGTTTCACAGCGGCGCGAAGCCGTCCAACCACGCCACTCGGAAGTGCCACTGGCTCACCAGGATCACCAAGGGCGACGGACTCCTGCCTCCTCCGCCTGCCGGCCCGCCGCCTCCTCTTCCCCAGCAGCCGGTGGTTCGGCCAGTCGGAGCGATCCAAGACGAGTTCCCTGAAGAGCACGAAGCTTACGTCGTCTTCACCAGCGCGACTGACGACAGGCGCAGCCAGCGTCAGCAGCACCGAGAAGTGAACGATGTCGCTTCTAAAGCTCCGGAATTCATGCACTGGTCAGAGAGGCCGATCAGTTGGAGCCAATCTGACCACCCGGAGGTGATGCCTGCTCCGGGCTCTTATGCCCTGGTGCTGGATGCCACCTTCGCAACGGAAAGGCGGGCTGCTCGTTTCTCCCGAGTTCTGATAGATGGCGGCAGCAGCATCAACATCCTCTACCGTGACACCATGGAGAAGTTGGACATTAAAGAGAAACAGCTCCAGCCCAGCCGGACTGTCTTCCATGGCATTGTGCCTGGCCTGTCCTGCTCGCCGATCGGCAAGATCAAGATAGATGTCCTTTTCGGGGACAAGGATCACTTCCGCCGAGAGCCAATCGGGTTCGAGGTGGTTGATCTTGAAAGCCCCTACCACGCGTTGCTTGGCCGGCCCGCCCTGGCCAAGTTCATGGCGGTCCCCCACTACGCCTACCTCAAGATGAAGATGCCGAGCACCAAGGGCATTATCACCATAGCTGGCAACTACCAGAAGTCTGTCGCCTGTGCCACTGCCAGCAGCCGGCTGGCCGAGTCCCTTGTGATTGCTGCCGAGAAGCGGCTCCTTGACTGGGTTGTGGCAATGGCAGGCAAGCAACCGGAAATGTCGCCACAACCTAAGGAGTCAGAAGCTGAGGGCTCGTTCAAGCCGGCCAAGGAAACAAAGAAGATACCCCTGGACCCGGAGCACCCGGAGAGGTACACTGTCGTTGGTGCAAACCTTGACAGCAAATAGGAAAGCGAGCTCGTCGATTTCCTCCATGAGAATCGGGACATCTTTGCATGGTCCCCTAAAGACATGCCGGGTGTTCCGACGGATTTCGCCGAGCACAAGCTACATGTTTGACCTGGTGCCAAGCCAGTCAGGCAGCCCTTGCGCCGCCTGTCAGAAGAAAAGAGAGGAGTCATTGGAGAAGAAATAGCTCGGCTTCTAGCAGCAGGCTTCATTATGGAAGTGTTCTTCCCAGAATGGTTATCCAACCCCGTCCTTGTGCTGAAAAAGAATAAAAAGTGGCGCATGTGTATTGATTATACCAGCCTTAACAAAGCTTGCCCCAAAGATCCATTTGCTCTGCCAAGAATTGACCAAGTAATAGACTCCACAGCCGGATGCGAGCTGTTGAGTTTTTTGGATGCATACTCAGGGTACCACCAGATCAAACTAAGCCCAGCCGACAGGCTGAAGACCGCCTTCATCACACCGTTCGGAGCCTTCTGCTACCTGACTATGACGTTCGGCTTGAGAAATGCCGGCGCCACGTTTCAGCGTTGCATGCAGAAATGTCTCCTGAAGCAACTCGGCAAGAACGCCCATGTCTATGTGGACGATGTTGTGGTGAAGACAGAGAAGCGTGGCACCCTGCTAGAGGACCTTAAGGAAACCTTTGAAAACTTGCGACGTTTTCAAATCAAGCTCAACCCAGAGAAATGTGTCTTTGGAGTACCAGCCGGCCAGCTTCTTGGCTTCCTGGTCTCAGAGCGCGGCATCGAGTGCAACCCTGCGAAGATCAAAGCCATCGAGAGGATGGAGGCACCCACCCGACTGCTGGATGTGCAAAAATTCACCGGCTGCTTGGCATCCATCAGTCGTTTCATCAGTCGGTTGGGCGAGAAGGCTCTTCCCCTATACCAACTCATGAAGAAAACCACTTTTTTCGAGTGGAATGACAAGGCGGACGAAGCTTTTCTCCAGATGTTGACCAATCCGACCGCTAAAGAGCCAATGCTTCTCTACATCGCCGCCACTAGCCGGGTGGTTAGCACAGTCATAGTTGTGGAACGCAAAGAAGACGGCAAAGCATTGCCAGTCCAGAGGTCGGTGTATTACCTGAGTGAAGTATTGTCTGCCTCCAAGCAGAACTACCCTCACTATCAGAAGATGTGCTACGGCGTGCATTTGGCCGCCAAGAAGCTGAAGCCATACTTTCAAGAACATCCAATCACGGTTGTTTCCACCGCCCTGCTTGCGGAGATCATAGGCAGCAGAGATGCATCGGGCCGAGTGGCCAAGTGGGCCATCGAGCTGGCCCCCTACACCATCTTCTACCAGCCTCGCACCGCCATCAAATCCCAGGCGCTGGCCGACTTCCTCGTCGACTGGGTCGAGACCCAGTACCTGCCGCCAGCTCCAGACTCCACCCATTGGCGAATGCACTTTGATGGCTCGAAGATGCGCACCGGTCTAGGAGTCGGCATCGTCCTCACCTCTCCCAAAGGCGACAAGCTAAGATACATGCTGCAAATCCACTTCGCCGCCTCCAACAACATGGCCGAGTACGAAGCACTCTTACACGGGCTCCGGCTTGCCAAGGAACTCGGCATTCGCCGGATCCTGTGCTACGGTGACTCCGACTTGGTGGTCCAGCAGTCGTCAGGCGACTGGGACGCCAAAGATGCAAACATGGCGAGCTACCGCTTCCTCGCCCAGCAACTCAGTGGATACTTTGGAGGGTGCGAGTTCCTCCATGTGCCAAGAAACGACAACGAGCAAGCCGATGCCTTGGCACGGATCGGCTCCACCCGGCAAGCAATACCAGCCGGCGTCGCCCTACAACGCCTCCTCAAGCCGTCTATCAAGCCGTCACCAGAATCAGACTCCATCTTCGTGCCGACTCCCCCCAAGGGAGACGGATTCGACTGGAGGATCCCTGCAGCAGTCGCACCCGGCCCGGGGACTTCACAACCCGGCCCGGGGCTGCTGCAGCCGTTTCGGAGACTTCACCAAGCGACCTGGGGACTGCATCAGTCGCACCCGGCCCGGGGACTCCACAACCCGGCCCGGGGGCTGCAGCAGTCGGCCCGGGGACTTCAACAACGCAGCAAGACACCGTTGGCTCCACCCTGCCACCTCCCAACCCAACCGCCCTAGTATCAGTGGCCGTGATGACGGTGGATGAAGTCGAAGCACCATCATGGGCGCAGCCCATCTTCAACTTTCTGGTAAACAAGGAGCTGCCGACCGATGAAATCTCGGCCCGACAAGTGCAACGTCGGGCAGCAGGATACACCATTGTTAACAGAGAACTTGTGAGGCATAGTGTCACTGGTGTGTACCAGCGCGGCGTGGAGCCAGAGAAAGGCCAAGCAATCCTCAAAGATATCCACCAAGGCGAGTGTGGTCACCACGCGGCTTCAAGATCACTTGTTGCCAAAGCTTTCCGCCACGGTTTTTTCTGGCCAACTGCTCTAGAAGACGCCAAAGACTTGGTCCAGAAATGTAAGGGGTGCCAGAAGTTCCGCTCCAAGCCACATTTGCCGGCTTCGGCACTCAAGACCATCCCCATCGCCTGGCCCTTTGCCGTCTGGGGGCTGGACATGGTCGGACCATTCAAGACAGCCCGCGGCGGCATGACTCATCTACTTGTCGCTGTGGACAAGTTCACCAAGTGGATAGAAGCCAAACCAATCAAGAAGTTGAATGGTCCAACCGCTGTGACTTTCATTGCAGATATCACCACCCGGTATGGTATACCACACAGCATCATCACCGACAACGGCACAAACTTTGCCAAGGGTGCCTTGGCTCGCTTTTGCGCGACGCAGGGCATCCGACTGGACTTAGCGTTCATCGCCCATCCGCAGTCAAACGGCCAGGTGGAGTGAGCAAACGGCCTCATCTTGTCCGGCATCAAGCCCCGGCTGGTCGAGCCTCTGGAGCGATCGGCCGGCTGTTGGCTCGATGAGCTGCCGGCCGTCCTCTGGAGCCTGCGTACAACTCCAAACAAGTCAACCGGCTTCACGCCCTTCTTCCTCGTCTACGGTGCCGAAGCCGTCATCCCGACGGACATAGAATTTGACTCCCCTCGAGTCACCATGTACACTGAGGAGGAGGCAAAAGAAGCACGAGAAGACGGCGTCGATCTGCTGGAAGAGGGCCGGCTGTTGGCACTCAGCCGGTCCGCCATGTACCAGCAGAGTCTGCGCCGATACTACAATCGGAAGGTCAAGCCAAGATCTTTCCAAGAGGGAGACCTTGTGCTCCGGCTGATCCAGCGAACAGCCGGCCAGCACAAGCTCTCGGCACCTTGGGAAGGCCCCTTCATCATCAGCAAAGTTTTGGGCAACGACTCCTACCTGATCGATGCTCAGAAGCCCAGAGCACGCAAGAGAGACGACTCTGGCAAGGAGACAGAGCGGCCGTGGAATGCAAACCTCCTTCGAAAATTTTACAGTTGATACAGTATGTACCACGCTACCTTTTGTATTAAGTACGGAGACTCCGGGTCCTCCGAGAAGAACTCAGGGACTACCCTCTTTTATCTGTGTAATGAATATTACGCCTATGAATGTGTCATTTCTTTATTCCGCCTGGCACCGGGTTCGACCAGTCGGCCCGGGGGCTCGTCGCCTTGTACTATGTGGCGCTTCCTGCAGCCGGACAAGTAGTGCGTTGGCTCCTCAACTTTCTCCTGCCAAAACCACAGCTCGCAGAGCGACTGTCCGGTGGGCAGGGGTTAAAGGCAGAAAAGGTGTCCGCATGAAAAATGGCTAAGGACCCAAAGCACGCACATAGTTCAGGCCGGCTTCCGCCTCATTGACCGGCTGCGGAGCAGCCGGGCGGCCGGCTTCTACTTATCTTACTAACTCTCTAGTCGGCTAAGTACTTGCTCTCCCGAAAGTGGCTAAGTACTTGACCCAGCCGCAGTCTGCAGAGCGGCTGTTTGGCTGGCAAGACAGCAGCCAAGGGAGGGCGGCAAAGGAAAAAAGCCAAGGAGCAGTAAGCAAGAAAAGTCAGATCTCGGCGAGAGCGCAGCTTATGTAGGAGAGCATCTACATATCTATAGGCCCTTGGCCAGCATTCAACAGAGTTTGAAATACACCCTGTGGGTGGAACTGTGTGAATTTAACAAAGTTGGCGAGACTGATAAAACAGGAAAAACAAAGACAAGACGGCGGCCTAGGCAGCGGCAGAGGGGTCCGACTGGTTGGCGGAGTCGGTAGTGCCGGCTGGTGGAGCGGACGGCTGGTCAGTCTCCGCTTGGTCGTTTCCAGTAGCAATCGGCGCACTCGAGCGTGGCTCGTTGTTTGAGGCGCGATCAAGCTGAGACTGGCCGTCCGCCCCGACCTCCGGCATATCTTCTTCGCTCTCCTCGTCCTCCTCACCTTCCCCCTCGTCGCTGGAGTCGATCATCTCGGCCGAGTCTTCATCGTCCTCCGGGTTCAGCCCGAACCACTCCGGTGGCGCCTCGGCACCGTCCTCAGCCAGCTCGGGAACAAAGATGCTGGTGTTGGTGTACTCGGCGATCGCCGCTGCCCGTCTGACAAGATCGCGCTCCACCGCCACCAGCTCCTCTTGGGCCTCTTTGCCGAAACATGGTCAACTGGGCTAGATTTAGCCCAGGGTACCACGCCTTGATGAATTCCAAGGCCCGGCGCGCGCCAGCTCGGGCTGAGGAACCTTCCAAGCTTCGAGTCGGCCAGCCGCCACCTCCAGCCAGTCGGCAGTCCGACTGGGAGTGCGCGGAGCCGGCATGTCCGGCCAAAGGGCGGAGATCGCTTGGGCCTCGACACGCTGAAGACGGCGCAGCATCCGATGAGCCGGCCGAAGACGGACCTGGATGCTGAGAAGCCGTTCGCTAAGGGTCCGAGTGGCGTCAACGGCGATCATCGCGCCTTCCGCCCTCCGCCCTTCGCCCTTCGCGATCGGCCTCGATGGCCTGATTGGCAGCACCAGAGTGACCAGGGAAGAAGTCTGCTCAAACAGAAAGCAAAAAAGCAAAAAGCCAAAATTAGAAACAAGAAGCCGGCCTGATCAGAAGCCGGCAGCTCGAAGGAAGAATAAAGAAGGAAGCTCACCGTCAACCATGTCTTCAATCTCGCCGAAAACGGCAGTCAGCATCACCTCCTTACCAGTCCAGGCGAAGCGTTCGGTCTCGAACTCAGCAAGGAGACCGGCCTCCCTGTCCTCTGCCTCCCTCTGGGTCTTCTTGAGAAGCTCCGCCTGTTCTGCCAGTTGTGTGACCAGCCGGTCACGCTCTTCGGCCAGCTTGCTACAATCCGCCTCCTTGACACGCAGCATGGTGTTGGCTTTGCCCAGCTGCTGCTGTAGGGTGGCGTTGGCCTCTGCAAGAAGGGAGAAAGAAAAAGATACTGACAGTCAGCAGGAAAGAAGTACAGTTGCCGGGGAGATCCGGCCCGGCTGCTCAGCAGTCGGCCCGAATCTCGGGGACTACAGCCCGCGGGTGCGCCAGCGCGCCCCGGCAGAGAAAGAAAACAAAGACTTACGCCAGCTTTCCGACAGGTCGGCGGTCCATTGAGTTAACTCCTGGACGTTGGAGTTGAAGATGGTCGCACGGAGGTTGTGATAATCCTACAATAAAGACATCAGACGATGTTAGTACTCGGAGCTTGCCAATTAAAAGTTCCGGGCCGCCTGCTCAGCAGCCAGCCCGAAACTTGGGGACTACACCCAGTGGGTGCACTGGCGCGCCCCCACGAGAGAAGTATAAAAGTTAAAGATGGAGAAGCGAGAAGCATACCCGGACGGCCGCTCGCGACTCCAAGAACGCATTATCGCAATGCTTAAGAGCGTCGGCCTCGGCTCGGAACTTGGCCTGGACGTCCAGGATCGCCCGGTTCAGAGGGCCCGTCCCGCCTACCCGCACCCAACCAGCGGGCGCGGCGCTGGTCGCCTCGGCGTCCGAGATCGAAGAGCTCGCGGTGCCGACTTCCTGCGGGCGTGGTGCCGAGGCCGCCTTCGCAGGCCGGCGGCGTGTTGGTATGCGAACCTCGGGAGTCGGGTCTGTCCCCACCTTGCCTTCGGTTGGCGGCGCTGGCGGTTAAGCCTGCCGTGTGTCCTGTGCTCCCCCTGACGATGATGATGGAGGCACGACCACGTTCGGCATGACGACATCACCGTCCTCCCTCTCCATGATCGGGTGCTCATCGCCGGCATCCCTTGTCGGCGCCACATACTCTGGTGGTGGTGGCGCGGAGCTCAGGGGGACGACGAATAACACCGACTGGCGGCGCGCGGCCTCTTCGGCCCGATCCTTCACCGCGGCGGCATCCTCGGCCTCCGCTAGCTTCTCCAACGCTGCGGCTTCCGCCTTGTCCGCCCCCGCCTTCTCCCTGCGAGCGGCCTCCAGCTCCTCGCGCGCCTCCCGCGTGTTCCGAACCTGCGCCTCCCGGAGGTCGGCGGCCGAATCGATTCGCCGGGTGGTGGTGGAAGTCTCCGCCGACCCAATGACAGACGCGGCATCGGACCGCTCGAGAGAAAGGGGAGATCTACGTTGCGCAAGTCAAAGAGAAATTAGAAGAATATTGGCATAAAGGAAGGGAAGAGTACATGGGGAAGTCGGTACTCACGCGGAAACCATCCGCGGCTCCTTCACTGCCTTGCGGAAGCGGACGGCCTTCGCGGCCGCCTCGTCCCACTTGGTCGCCGCTGCCGAGCCCTTGGGCCTCTTCGGTCGGCTGCCGAACTGGCTCGGCGCGGCCCGGCGCTTCTGCACACCGCCTCGGGCAACCGGCGCGGCAGACGAGCTCACGCCCTGCTGATCAGGCCCCGGCTGGCGGCGCGGGGCGACCTCTTCCGCGTCGTCGTCCGGCCAGTCCTCGAGGCCGGCCCCGAGCCGCCTGCCTCGCCGCCCCCTCCCACGGTGTCGTCGTCCAAGGCGGCCGCCCCCAAGTCGGGGTCGTCCACATCGCTCTCCGCCTGGTCGGGGAGAAATCGACGCTTCGGCCCCGCGGCGCCGGCCGCCGGCTGGAGGTGGGGGCTCTGTTCGAAAAGCCGATTGATCGAGTCGGCCAAACAGAACTCGGCAACGGAAAAAGAGAAGGGGAGGAAACTTACCATAGGCGGGGGGTCGGCGCGTGAGTAAGGCTCCTTGCCGAACCGCCACTCCTCCGTGAGCTTGCAGTTCGCAAGATAGTTCACCATATGAGCCACCTCAGCGTGAGGCATCTCCTTGGTGCACAGCCGGCTTGGGTCCCGATGCCCACTCATCTGACAGATCTAATGAGGGCGGCCCTGGAGCGGGAGCACCCGCCGTGCCACAAAGGCGGCCAACAAGTCGGGCCCGGTCAGGCCCTCCGACTGTGTCAGCACCCGGAGCCGCGCGATGGCGGCGGCTCCAGAGGGCGACAGCGTCTTGGCCCGATACGACCAGGTGGGCCGCCTCCTCGCCAGCGGGCCGGCTACGTAAGCCGGCAGGTTGACCCAGTCGCCCTCCGTGAAGATGCTCTTCACATAGAAGTACGACCGCTGCCACATCTTCACCGACTGGATCAGCGTGATGGCAGGAAATGGATTGTCGGCTGCCGGTCTCCGCACCGTGATGAAGGCGCCGCATTGATCCGGCACGCCCGCGGTGACGGTGCCGAGCTTGGTGCAGAAGAATTCCCCCCAGAGCTCGATGGTGGGGAGCCCGCCGAGGAAACCTTCGCACAGAGTGACGAAGGCAGACAGCAGCACCACCGTGTTCGGGGTGAGGTGGTGCGGCTGGAGGTCGTAGAATTCGAGGAAGGCCCGGAAGAAGCCGCTCGCCGGCAGGCCGAGGCCGCGCAGGCAGTGCGAGCGGAAGACGACCCGCTCGCCCTCCTCCGGCGCCGGCGAGATCTCCCGCTCCGGCGCGAGGCGGACCTTCACGTAATCCTTGCCGGGCAGCCGCCGCGTCTGGCGGAGAAACTCGATGTGATCTTTGTGGACGATGAAGCCATCCCAAGCACCGGAGCGCGCCATGGAGGCGAGGTTGACGGAGAAAGCGCGGCAACGAGCTACGACGGCACCTCAGCTGGGCGTGGAGATGCGGCAGCAGCAGAGGAGGAAGAAGATGAAAATGGGGGAGAAGGGCGCGCATGCTCTGCCGCTCCCCCTCCTCCCTCTACTTATAACCCCCGGGCTACGAAGCCGAGGGGGCGTGGCGTGGGGTCATGGGATTAACTGCGCCCGCAACCCCACGACCCCACGTTTATTTCGCAAAGTTACTGCACTGTAACTCCCTCGGGAATCGCAACCGCTCGCCTCAGCCGCGGCGGATCCGCCTGCGCGCCGAGGCCTGGTAGTGGCGGGCCCGGCCTGCTGTCACCTCCCATCGTGAGCGTGGGCTGGCAGGCAGGCCCGGCTCGCTAGCGCGACGTGGCGTACTTGCAGCGGGCGGCGGGCCTAGAGGCTTGGCAAGCACGCCACTTGGTTCCTGCCCTGATGTTTCGAAATCATCACCCAGAGCCGCCCAGGCGCGTCCGACCCCCCGACAAGGCGGCGTGCCGGGGGTTGGATTCAGGAAGAGCACTCTGAGAAGGAAACTGTTGAGGCTTCTCGACTAATCGGCCGCGACGCCTCATCAGCTTCGGGGACTACTGTCATAGTAATGGGCCACGGGTAGCCAAACCCGAGTCCCTGAGCTGTTCAAGACATTGGGCCGGCTACGCCCACGAACGTCCAAGATGACGCGCCGCCTTCTGATGGCCGGCTGGCCCGAGTAGCCGGCTGCCTGAAGACGGCCGAGCTCCAGAAGGCGGCATCAAGACAGGTCGACTCCTCCCAGGCGGCCTCCAGAGAGGCCGGCTCCTGGCGGTTGGCCCACGGCGCCCTCAGAGTTTGCACCTCCATTAAAGAGACGAGACAGGGTGAGGCTACAGTGTAGCCCATCCCCCCTGTATCTAGGGCAGGACGTGGCCATGATGCTCCGTACGAGCGGAGATCTCCGCCCGGCACAGCACTGTTGCCACTCCGCCCTTGACGTCACCCCTGACAGGCAGAACCCTGTTTCCACGATGGCCTGTCAGTACGGCCTGCAGGCGGCGGGCCCTACCAGACAGTGAGAGCCCAGAGGACGGCAGGAGTCTGACCAGTCGGACCTGAGGGAGGCCGGCCTCAAGCAGGCGGCCATCTCCTTCCTCGGGGTCCGCGCGCCATTAACCAGATGGGACACGGAGTGGCTACAGTGATCTCCCACCAGCGGATGGGACGGTAGCCACGCTCCCCTGACCAAGCCTGCGTCACCAACGTCACGGCCACGTACCGGACCAGTCAGCGGGGTCCACCCGGCGGCGGGCCCCAGCAGCCGGCGGAGAAGCCGGCGGCCAGAGACACTGACGGCCGGGCCCTACGCCCGACCAGATTACCATTGTACCCCTGGGGGGGTAGGCCTATATAATCCCCCCCCGGGGCACCCATGCAAGGGGTTCAGAAACCAGTTAGACCTAGACTCACTCAGAGGGAGGAGGGAGCCGGCCCTGCTTTCTTCTACCTCTGGCATACAGCTCCAGGAGCACCATTGTACTCACTAGTGCCTTAGTGATCATGCGGAGACCCCGCAGAGCAGGACTAGGGGTGTTATCTCCCCGGAGAGCCCCGAACCTGGGTAAAGCGCGCCGGCGACCGTGTCTACGCCACGTCCCGCTTCCAGGCACCGGCGACGTTCTACTAGCTCCCACCATGATAAGCCATCCCTTGGCATATGTCGCACCCAACACCCGACAGGTGCCATGTGGAGCTCCAAGGAGCTCCACCAAGCTTGGCCAGCCATACTTGGGCCCCCCCCCACATGGGGGTGCCTTGGCTCCTAAGTCCTTCTAGAAGGCCTTTTGGAAATATCCCAAAAGGTGGCTTTCCATAAAAATTCCAAAAAGCATTTTCACTATTCATGACGACATTTTTCAGCGTCCGTTCGAACTGAAAATATTTATGTGGGCTTAGAACATTTCCAGTACCCACTAAAATAATTTTCAACGCATTCTGGAACAATTCCAGTTTAGTGATTTCATCTGCGAAAAGCATCTGAAGCGGTTTCGGCAGCTCCGGAACATTTCCGGTTTTCATCTCCGAAAATTCCAGAAAGTTTCCAGAATGATTCTGGCGCCCTCCAAGAATTATCAGGCATGTCCCGAAACCAATTTGACTTTATGGTATCCTCTGAAACAACTTTTCAGTATCAACGGAACTCATCCGGTGACCTCTCTCGTCGGAACTTTTCCGCTGTCTCCGGAAAACTTTTTCCGAAAACTTTCTCTCAGACTCCGTGTCTAGTATTCAGCAGATAGATGACCCTTAAGCATGTGACCCTATAGGTTCGGTGAAGTATAGACATGACCCGGAACCCCTTCCGATCAATGATCAACATCGGAGCTGTGGACACCCATATTGACCCCTATACCCACACGAATGAATATTCGAGTGAACCTCCAGTTGCAGTGTGCTATTCCTTTTACTTCACGATATGTTACAAATACCCGAGGTGAGACATGTTGGCATTCCCGTGGATCAACAACTTGTCCACTATGCTAGTTACCTCGTTACCGGTATTTGTTCTCTTTTCTCGTTCCTGTGTTCCGGCATTCCCGTGATCAAATCACAAAGTGTCTGGCCAGACGATGATGGATACCGTAACACCGAGAGGGCCCAGAGATATCTCTCCATCGTCAGAGGAGCAAATCCCAATCTCAAGCTATCAAGTTACTTGACACACTTTTCCATGAACCCGTAAGCCGCCGTAATAGCCACCCAGTTACGGATGACGTTTAACAAACCCCAAAGTTCATGAATCAAGCATGAAGAAACTCGATACTCTCATGGTCTGAGGAATCATGCAAACGTTAACCATCTCTGTGTTATTAACCATTAACTTGTGACGAAAGTATCCCATAGCATAACATCAATTCGGGTCGATTCAACACAAATGTTCTTCTAACATTGTGCCCTCAAAGTTGCTGGCATAGTCATGCCCATGATCAGGAAAACAGAACCATCATGCAACACTTGAGCTAGTCTCAGAGGCCAGACTAGGAATACATTTTACCATTTATTATTCCACACGTGCATATGAGTCTTCCTCCGAGCCTCGTGGTTATTGCAGACTCGAGAACCATAGCAGTTATAGCATGGAACATAAACCTAATTATGAGCATGGAGATAAATAATAAAACTTATTATTGCCTCTAGGGCATATCTCCTACAGACTCCCACTTGCACTGGAGTCAATAATCTAGTTAATGCTAATGCACTTCACACCTGTGGCACACCAGTGTAAATATGCTTCGCTTGTGGTATAGCCTGATGTCCAACGGATCTGACGATTTCAGCTCCGTGTGTATCTTTGCGTATCCTCGCGTTTTCATGCTTTCACAAAATTCATATTTTGCGTGGACTTGGCTTCGTATGTATGTGAATCACAGGTCGAACCTGGATTCCTCAGACTGAGTTATGGAGCAACTACCTGTAGTAGTGTCCCATTGACAAAAGCCATCTTGGAACCATACTAATTTCATGAATGAACTATATGATTCAACATCTTCTTTGTCGCTTTTAAAAGCGGCAACATACTTTGCCTCTGTTATAGAATTCGCCACAGTAACTTGTTTGGAACAATTTCCAACTACCGTGCCACCATATTGTGTATTGCACAAAACCCTTAACTTAAATCGAAAATCGCTTGGAGCATGGATGAAGACTGTATCGATGTAACCTTTTACAACGAACTCTTCATGATCTCCGCTTGCGAGAAAACATGTCATCAGTGCTACTATAGTACTCAATGACCCTTTTTCACTGTTGTCCCATGATCAGTACTTTTGATCACTTTGGTATCTATACTCGCAAAAACTTTGGGAGTATTGGATATATCTGGTTGTTTTTACATACCATGGAATACATGATTAATCCAAACACAAGAGTGTGTGGAATCTCCATCATGTATTTTGCTTATCAGTGTTTTGGGACACCGAGTCTTGCAAAAACTCTTTCCATGTGACTTCGGCAAGAATCACTCCTTAACATTTTTAATGCTAAAAGGTTTTAGCATCTTGTCAATATGTATCTTTGCTCAGCCCCATTAGGTAAATCTATCTTCATAGATCATCATGCCTAATATAAAGGCTATTTAGCCCAAGCACTTCATCGAAAAACTATTTTCAATTGAAGTCCTAATTCGTGTCAAGAAATTTATTTCCAATTAACAATGTGTCAAGCACACAACGTTTTTTAGAAATTATATTATGCTCCCACTTACTTTCTTGAATCATAAGCATCTTCGTTACCCATTGATGAAGTCAAACCCCTTTGACTATTTCATCAAAACACGAAGATTCCAACTCCATTTTGCTCTCTTCTGTCCATTGCTGGAACTCTGAAGTTTGCATACTTACTAGCATCCTCTGGAATGACAAAACACCTTGGACTGTAACACATGCAAGTCCTTGGTTTCATTTCCATCAGATGGAAATCCTATTGTCATCCATGTTTCATATCTCATGATTGAAATATGTATTAATTGCTTGTTCAACCCGAACCGACTTTAAGCATCGCTACGATGAAACAACCTCATCGTAGTCAACTCCTTGAACTTGTTTATTGCAACAAGTCGAGCTTTATGGATAAAACATTTTTATCCGTATCAGTTTTAAGTTCCATAAATATTCGATAGACTCTAAGTCTTTCGAAAGGTGTATCAAGGTTTTAATCTTGAATCACTTATATGGAAGCTAACTCGGGTTGTATTGGCATTTAGCCAATTCCGGAGTCAGGGCCCATCAACGCTTCCCTGTGTATCGTAGGTATACTGTTGTCTAACAACAATATCTCGTTTGCGCACCTGAGAGGTTTGCACGAGCCTTGCCTACGTGGTTCAGCTGCAAGTTCGACCGAAGTCCATACATTTTATTGTAGAGACTTCCGTATCAGTCACAGTAGGAAACTCTGGAATTTCTTCCAAAGTCTCTTTCCTTTGATCTGATGACGAAGATACTGTTTATCTCGTCGAGTTGCACTATTCTCCCACTCACCTTTTTGAAAGAACCATTTTCTTCAAAAAGCATACCGTTCTTTGTGGCAAACCTATTTGCCTCGGTATAGTGAGGGAGGAATACCCAATTACTTGGGATAACCTACAAAGTAGCACTTGTCTGATTTGGAATAGGTTTGTAACCTTTTACACAAGCCCCATATTCCAAATGTTAAGAAAAGATATAACATGGTTGGGCGTACCATACCATGGTGTCATTTCAACAGACCCGATGGAGCTCTTTTCAGTGTAAAAGCCGCAGTCTCTAAAGCATCACTTTAAAAGGGATAATGGCAAATTTATTTATGTCATCTTTGATCTTACCATGTCATGAATGGTTCGATTACATCTCTACGGACTTTCCACTTGCAGTGGTGTTCCGGGAGGTGCAAGTTATGAAACCCCTTTCACAACTCATCAGACATTCGCTAAACTTGTAACTCAAATCTTCCTTTCTGCAATCGAATTGTAGAAACATAATTTTCTTGTTACAATAATTTCTTATTCATTTTGAAAACCTTTTGAATAATTTCAAAAGATCCAGACTTATGTCTCATCAAGTAAATATCCATATATCTACTTGAGTCTTTTCTGAAGATAGATAAATCCACTACTAACAACATTTATCGGACTACACACATCAAAATGTATGATCACCAATAAGTTTGTTATTCGTTCTTTTTGGCCTGTGAACGGTATTTCAGTCACTTCACTTTTCAGAGGAAAGTTTGCAAGTGTCAGATGGTTCAAAATCAAACGACTTCAAAATCCATCATAATGGAATTTTCCATGCGGGTTTCTCCAATGTGACCAAATGCAGTGCCACACTTGTGTGGTATTCTTTTAGTCTTGCGACATTTAGCGTCAGTGTTATGGATGTATCATATTACCATCAATATTCATAACATACGTCCCATCTAGGATGGAAGCATGGCCCTTCATGTTATTCATAATACTGAACAACAATTGTTGTTTTTATGAACTCTTTTGCAACAAACATTGTGCAATGGGTTAGAGTGTATGAAACTCTAAAATGAATTATGAAAGTAAATCCAGAGGTAATATATTATTATCAACATTCATAACATACATCTCATTCATAATGAAAGTATGGCCCTTATGTTATTCATAACACCGAACATCAAAAGTTCTCTTATGAACAACCTTCTTGCAAGATACCTTATGCAATGGGCTAGAGTGTGTAAAACTATAAATGAATTATGAAAATAAATACAGACGGTAATACACCAATGGAAGGTATAGTAACATCTACTATGTTCCCTGTGTATACCTAAACCTCATTCCTGGCTAGTCTTTCAGGCCATAGTAGTTCTTACATCGAGTTGCAACAGAATGCAATCGAGCGGGTATCTTTGTGATTAACTCACAATACCCAAGAATTAGTGATTAACATGTTTAACCATAATTCCCAAGAACTATATCTTTGGCCAGCCTTCTATACATCAAAAACTTGTATGACATTCATACATGAGCTGGATATTCCAGTCTTCTTTCTTTTTGCCTTTATACTTCTAACAGTTTAACTTTTAGCATTTCTCCTACTCTCAGAAGAAGCACCCAACTTAAGAGTGGCGTTAGCCCCGGACTTCCTAGGTGTGTTATGACACTAACACCCTTCGGACACTTCCTTTCTCTTTAAGGTGTTGTTTTATTCACCTTTCATCATATGACAGGCGTTCTTCTGGATCCCTCTTTTATCAGTCTAATGCATAGTAAACTTCTTTACTAATAGTTTGCAAACAAACATTGCTTTGGATATCTCATATCTTTTAGCCTTTGTTTGTCTCTGAAAAATGATTTTCAGATTCCATGAATATCACATAACTATCCAAACTTTTGAAGTTCGGGTCTCATGGAAGCAAACATATTGTACTTGACTGAAACGGAATTCTAGCTTTTGGATCGAAGGATGAGAGTCACATGATCCATAGCATAAGAGAGAGAATACCGAAAGTATGCGATAGGACAAAGTCCTTCTTGGCACTCTTGAGGACAATCCTCACATTACGTTACCAACCGTAAAGTTTTAACCAGATATTTAACAGCTTATTCAATTTTAACAGGGAAGGTGGAAACGCGAGCCATTATTCTACAACTATTATGCAAAACACACTTTAGACAGTGTTCAAAATTAATTGCACTAAGAATTAAACAAGTTAATTCAACAGTGCGCTCCCACTCAAATCAATATCTCTCATAATTGATTGTGAGTGATTCAAGATCCGCATATCAATTCAACGCCATTGACGGGTTCATCACTGATGACGTGAATTTCAATCGGTAGGCCAACTTGCCAATCACATCTCTATGTGACTCTTGTCCATCTTTCGATGCGTGTGTTCCGAGCTCAGGACTGTCCTGCCTGAACGTCAAGACAACCAAGTGATCACGCAGTGAGGTCTGACCTTCACCCGCCTTACACCTCGCTAATCATTCGTGCTCATGTGTACATGGCGCACCCCAAAAAGATACGTGTTGTAGACGGTGCTACACTTGGGAGAACACTAACTACTTGATATTTTTGTGAGAGATCACCCTAATAAAAAGCGACTACCGCGCAATCAAGAAGGGTGCATCATAAGGGATAAACATCTCAGGCAATTCATAATAGCATGATATGGTATAGCCCTTTCTGACGGAGAAGTCTTTCATTTCTTGGTCTTCGGCATTCGCGTCGGTGTTCACCTTCGTGAAGATTGCCACCACCTTGTCGATGCACCAGATAATATTGCTATCTCTATAGCTGATAAAATAATGCATTACACAAGGTCGACATGCAGGTCATTTAAAGTGCAATCATATGGCTCCAGCCATCATGCCAAATCATGACACGCAGGTCACGTTAATTAATTTACATCATATAGACATCTCATACATAATCAAATTATTATGAGCACTGCTATACCACATCATATGCACATGCAAACCCTCCTGGAAAACCAAGTTAGACGCCTCTAATCGGTTCATGCAAAAACTTGTTTTACGTGGCTTCTAAGGTTTTGAAACAAACCAAAGCTACCAACGTCCATCATCAAGTATGATAATTCAAGCGCTAGATTAACTTCACGGGGTGTATGAAACACGAGATAATAAAATCTCGAGCCCCATACTGAACTTCGTCATACGCATGACCCCCATGCAGATCATATCTGCATTGCCCTTTCGTCTGCGAAATTTCATCTTTCTTTTTAACTACGGTGGAATTCAATGAACTGTTAGCACTTCATTGATCAATCAGGATCGCGGATTGCCAGAACATTGAAACTCCACCATGCTGTTATCAAGATCAGAAATATGCAAATTCCAAGGAAGCAACAAGAATATCGGGTAATAGATTTCATCTGCTACCCGCACAAATAATTTTCAGTAATAGAACTCATCTACTACCTAATTATATTGTGCAACACCCATACATCTCCATGTATTCTAGATCGCAACCTGCATCTACGCATAGCATGGCTCATGATGCCACTGTAGGGTAACACAGTAGAAAACAAAAATTTCCCGACCTACGCACCAGCCCAGGACCACTATGGAGACTGCATACAAGGTTTGATCATTTTCGTTACCGACTCGTAGCGCAACAGAAGTAGAGTCGATGACGATCGGCGGTGCAGATCCCCGCAGCTAGGATTTACAACCTCCCAACCGCGAGGATGTACTACCTCATCTGCCCCTTGGACAGCCCTCTGGGAGGCGGTCGAACAGTCCCCCGGACGGTGTCGCGGACAGCCCTTCAGGAGGACCTTCAAAACTCGGACGGTCACTCGGACAGCCCTTCGGGAGGACTCATAGAACTCGGACCGTCACTTGGACAGCCCTTCGGGAGGCACTCACGAACAGCCCCTCAGGCACTAAGATCGAAACTACGACCTCTCTACAGAATTGCACACATACGGTGTCATCTATCCGGCAGGGCTTCGCCGTCCAGAACTAGTTCCTGCCGGAACCCAGACAGCCTTTCGGCTCTACGAAACTATTTCACGGGGAGGGAGAGAAGAAGCCAGATCATTGCAATGGCATGTATGTGAGAATGAGTGAGTGTGGAGGGCAGCCCCTCCACCTCTATTTATAGGATAGCCAAGGGGTAAAGATGTCATACAAAAAACCCCAAAGTACCCCCACTTTATGCCTTTTCATAAAAGAATAAAGATAAAAGGGGTGCCATGTGGAGCTCCAAGGAGCTCCACCAAGCTTGGCCGGCCATACTTGGGCCCCCCCACATGGGGGTGCCTTGGCTCCTAAGTCCTTCTAGAAGGCCTTTTGGAAATATCCCAAAAGGTGGCTTTCCATAAAAATTCCAAAAAGCACTTTCACTATTCATGACGACATTTTTCAGCGTCCGTTCGAACTGAAAATATTTATGTGGGCTTAGAACATTTCCAGTACCCACTAAAATAATTTTCAACGCGTTCTGGAACAATTCCAGTTTAGTGATTTCATCTGCGAAAAGCATCTGAAGCGGTTTCGGTAGCTCCGGAACATTTCCGGTTTTCATCTCCGAAAATTCCAGAAAGTTTCCAGAATGATTCTGGCACCCTCCAAGAATTATCAGGCATGTCCCAAAACCAATTTGACTTTATGGTATCCTCTGAAACAACTTTTCAGTATCAACGGAACTCATCCGGTGACCTCTCTCGTCGGAACTTTTCCGCTGTCTCCGGAAAACTTTTTCCGAAAACTTTCTCTCAGACTCCCTGTCTAGTATTCAGCAGATAGATGACCCTTAAGCGTGTGACCCTATAGGTTCGGTGAAGTATAGACATGACCCGGAACCCCTTCCGATCAATGATCAACATAGGAGCTGTGGACACCCATATTGACCCCTATACCCACACGAATGAATATTCGAGTGAACCTCCAGTTGCAGTGTGCTATTCCTTTTACTTCACGATATGTTACAAATACCCGAGGTGAGACATGTTGGCATTCCCGTGGATCAACAACTTGTCCACTATGCTAGTTACCTCGTTACCGGTATTTGTTCTCTTTTCTCGTTCCTGTGTTCCGGCATTCCCGTGATCAAATCACAAAGTGTCTGGCCAGACGATGATGGATACCGTAACACCGAGAGGGCCCAGAGATATCTCTCCATCGTCAGAGGAGCAAATCCCAATCTCGAGCTATCAAGTTACTTGACACACTTTTCCATAAACCCGTAAGCCGCCGTAATAGCCACCCAGTTACGGATGACGTTTAACAAACCCCAAAGTTCATGAATCAAGCATGAAGAAACTTGATACTCTCATGGTCTGAGGAATCATGCAAACGTTAACCATCTCTGTGTTATTAACCATTAACTTGTGACGAAAGTATCCCATAGCATAACATCAATTCGGGTCGATTCAACACAAATGTTCTTCTAACATTGTGCCCTCAAAGTTGCCGGCATAGTCATGCCCATGATCAGGAAAACAGAACCATCATGCAACACTTGAGCTAGTCTCAGAGGCCAGACTAGGAATACATTTTACTGTTTATTATTCCACACGTGCATATGAGTCTTCCTCCGAGCCTCGTGGTTATTGCAGACTCGAGAACCATAGCAGTTATAGCATGGAACATAAACCTAATTATGAGCATGGAGATAAATAATAACATTTATTATTGCCTCTAGGGCATATTTCCTACATGGACCACCTGAGGGGACGCGACGCCTCAAGCTTGGGGAGGGCCGCGTTCACCTCACGAGCGAACTGCTTGAAGATGCGATGGGAGGCGGGGGCCTGAGCACCACCCAGGATGCAAGCGATCACACGAGGCTCTTGGAAGCCCCCAGCCCCATCGTCTTGCCGGTTGTCGTCGTTTCTCCTTGGTAGTGGCGGCAGCGGAGGAAGGCCGGCGTTGCCCTGAGGGCAGTCCTCATGAGGCTGATCACGCCAGGGGCCGTCACGAGGCTGGCCTTGCCAGCGGTCCTCACGGGGTTGGTCACGCCAGTCCTGGCGGTGGTCACGGCTGTCCCAACGGCCTCCACCGTGACCTCCTCCATGGCTGTAGTCGCGGTCGTTGTGCTCGGGGCGGCGGCCGAGGCGCCCGTCTTGGATTGCCTGAGCTCTTGGCAGTCGTTGGTGTTGTGGCTGTGGACGTTGTGGAAGACGCAGAACGGGCGGTTGCCCCTGGAGGATTCGTTGTGGTCACAGACGCGCTTCATCTCAGGTTCAGCCGCAAGCACAGCGGGGCCCTTGCGTTTTGCCTCCTTAGCCTTGGCTTTCTTGTCTTCAAGGTAAGCCTCCGGAAGCTCCAGGAGGGAGAGGCGACCTTCCTCTGCCCTTGCGCACCTGCTCGCCATGTTGAACATCTCCAGGGCCGAACACAAGTCCTCGTGGATGGCGAGCTCCTCCTTCATCTTGACATCCCGGACACCATCAGAGAATGCCGAAATGATGGCCTCGTCCGACATCATTGGGATCTTGAGGTGAACGTTCGTGAAGCAATGTATGTACTTGTGCAAGGTCTCGCCCGGCTGCTGCTTCACGTGCCGCATGTCACCTGCTGCAGGAGCGCGGTCACGAGTGCCCTAGAAGTTGGCGACGAAGCGCTCGCGAAGCTCGTCCCATGAGGAGACCGACCCCACCGATAGGCTCAGGAGCCAAGAACGCGCGCCATCCTTGAGGGCCATGGGGAACCAATTCGCCATGACCTTGTCGTTGCCGTTCGCTGCTTCGATGCTCAATTCATAGAGCTGGAGGAATTCCGCGGGGTCGCGGGTGCCGTCGTAGCGTGGAGGCAGATCCGGCTTGAACTTGCCAGGCCGGACGACACGGCGCAGCTCCGGGGTGAAAGCACGACAGCCTGCCGCGCTCATAGGTGCGGGCCGCATGTGTGGAGCTTGGTCTTGACGCCCGTGCACCGCGACCTCCAGCGGCACGCGGTTTTGGTGCTGGCGCTGCGGCGCCGTGAGCGCGCGCGCATCGGCCTGCGGCCGCTGCACCACCTGGCAGCTTGCTTCATCTCTTGTCGGTACCCCGCGCCACGGGTCGCATGGGGGCGCATTGCGCCTGGGCTCCGGGTCCACGTCGCGCCGAGGAGGAGGAGGAGGCACACCGTGCACCACATCGCCCGCCTGGGATGGCGGGGGAGGCAGCGAGCGGGACGGCGCAGGGGCCTCACCGGCAGCATTGACAAGCTCAGCGATGTGACCGAGCCAGTCATTGGCGGGGTGGTAGCGCAGGAGCTCACGCGCCATGAGCAGCACAGCCTGCGTGTTCACCGGCCAACGGCGGGCATGGGAGGACGATGTCGTGGCCGGAGTAGGCGACGATGTGGTGGTGCGGCCATCACGCTGCACGGAAGGCGGGAGTGACGAGTCCTACTGCTCGCGAGCAGTAGGGTCAGTGGCAGCGTTGGCCACCGGGAAGGTAGAGCGGCGAGGAGCGCCGTTGCCCACGGGTGCCGTCTGGGTGACACGAGCGGCCAGGCGCTCGGCACGGACACGACGAGCGTCGGCCATGGGAGCGATGGAACGGAGGCGGAACAAACAGTGGAAGAAGGACTTCGAGACGCCCCTACCTGGCGCGCCAAATCTCGGATTCAGGGCTCTGCACACCCAAGAAGGTTTGAACTCTGGGGCGTGTGCGAAGAACTCAACCTATCAAGCCTACCAGCTCATCGCCCCACAGCCTAGCCTAGCCAGACTCGCATGAGCAAGGAAGAGGATGAACACGGCAATTTACCCAAGTTCGGGCCACCTTGCGGTGTAAAACCCTACTCCTGCTTTGTGGTGGATTGGCCTCATGAGGGGCTGAGGATGAACTAGTACAGAGGATGAACAACCTCGCGAGGGCTCGGGGGTGAGAATGAGTCGACCCCTTCTATGGTGGTGGCTAACCTATCTTTATAAAGTCCTCGGTCCTCTTCCCCCAAAACGTAGGCGGGAAGGGATCCCACAGTGGCCAATTTGAAAGGGGACAAGTAGTACATCTTATCCTGACGAAAGGTGATCTTTGCCTGCAAAGCTTCTGGTCATGACGCAGCGGTGGGCTCGGCGATGACCTTCGTCCTGTCGTGCTGTAGGTCTTGGTCTTGTAGCACTGGAATGGAAACCTTTAGTAGATTCCTCGGGAACCCATGCATGTCCTTGCGTCCTTAGCACCAATGATGAAACTGCCTTCTCTGCGCCCACTGGCGCCCGCCTGGCCTTGGTCATCATGGCTTGCATCATCGCAGCCTCATGAGGCTGGTACCTGCATAGAAATCTCCGCTCCTCGGGAGGCAGCCTGGGGAGGCCGCTCCCTCCGGAGGTCTTGGTGTCATCCGCCTCGCGAGGCCAGGGGCCCGCAAGGGTCTTGTCTTGGCGGTCTTGTAGATGGGCCGTACCAGGCCGTGTAGGGAGCTACGCCATGGGCCGCAGGCAGTCAAGTCTGGGTACCCTGGTTCCCAAAACGCCGACAGTTGTGCCCACCTGGTGCACCCCCCTCTGATGTTATTTGCACTAAAAATTCAGAAATATACAGAAAAAAATTGTATTAAATTTTCAGGACATTCTGAGAACTTTTATTTTTGGGTCATTTTTTGTTGCACGGGAAATTAAGAAAATAGACAAAACATGGCATTTTATTTTATTTAACTAAGAAAAACAGAAAATAAAAGTTGGGAGCAGAAGGTTGTGCTTACTAAATTCATCAACTTCATACCTCTAAAAAATGATCCATTAATAAGGTTGATCAAGTCTTATTAACAACCACCTTCGATTAGCATGAAACCGAAAAACTTTCGTAAAACACTAAGTTACCTCAACGGGGATATGCATGTCCCCAACAATACGCATTTCATATTTCTTTTTGGCAGTACGTAGAGGTAGTTGAAAACTTCCAATAGTGAGTGTCGGAGATTTTTCAATAACATTAATACCATTCACTTGGAATTGTTTCTTTGGAAAGTGCACCGTGTGTTCATTACATTGATATGAAAAGTGACCTTGCTTTTGTTGCAATCAATAACAGCCCCTGCAGTATTCAAGAAGGGTCTACTAAGTATAATTGACATGTTGTTGTCCTCGGGCATCTCAAGTATAACAAAGTCTATTAAAATAGTAACATTTGCAACAACAACGGGCACATCCTCACAAATACCGATAGATATGGCAATTGATTTGTCAGCTATTTGCGGAGATATTTCAGTAGGTGTGAGTTTATTCAAATCAAGTCTTTTATATAAAGAGAAAGGCATAACACTAACACCAGCACCTAAATCACACAAAGCAGTTTTGACATAATTTATTTTGATGGAGCAAGGTATAGTTGGTATTCCCGGATCTCCAAGTTTTTTAGGTACTCCATCCTTAAAAGAATAATTAGCAAGCATGTTGGAGATTTCAGCTTCCGGTATTTTTCTTTTATTAGAGATGATGTCTTTCATATATTTCGCATAAGGGGCCATCTTTAATATATCAGTCAAGCTAGTGCGCAAAAAGACTGGCATAAGCATTTCAGCAAAGCGTTCAAATTCTTCATCATCCTTTTTCTTAGTTGACTTAGTTGGAAAGGGCATGGGATTTTGAACCCATGGTTCTCTTTCCCTTCCATGTTTTCTAGCAACAAAGTCTCTTTTATAATATCTTTTATTTTTAGGTTGTGGGTTATCAAGATCGACAGCTGGTTCTATTTCAACATCATTATCTGGTTGTTTATCACTGTCTGGTTGAGTGTCTTCATGAACAACATCATTATCTTTTTCATTATCACTAGATGAATGTTCATTACCAGATTGAGTTTCAGCGTCAGAAATAGAAACATCATTATCATTATCAGGAGGTTTTTCCATCTCAGGTTCACTAGAAGCATGCAAAGTCCTATCATTTTTCTTTTTCTTCTTCTTTTTAGAAGGACTAGGTGCATCAGTGTTAATTCTTTGGGAGTCTTGTTAAATTCTTTTAGGGTGTCCCTCAGGATAAAGTGGTTCCTGAGTCATTTTACCTCCTCTAGTTGCTACTTTAACAGCAAAGTCATTTATATTATTATTCATTTCATGTAGCAACTCTCTTTGAGACTTAGCAACTTGTTCTAGTTGAGTTTGAACCATAGAGGCATGTTTTCCTACACCTATAACATCATTGGAGATTCTAAATAACAAGTCACTCAAGCGAGCAATCATATCAGAATTATATTTCAACTGTTTCATAACATTTTCATTGAAGTGATATTGCTTTCTAATGTAATTATCAAACTCATAAAGGCATTGACTAGGATGCATATTATAAGGATTATCCCTTTTATTAAATTTCATTAAAGAATTTACCTCTACCACCTTTGCTGGTGGTGTGTCAAGTCAGTGTATTTCTTCAATAGGATGAAAATTTTAAACATCCTCTGCTTTAATACCTTTTTCCTTCATGCTTTTCTTTGCCTCTTGCATATCTTCAGGACTGAGATATAAGATAATCCTCTTCCTCAGAGTGGGTTCAGGAAGTGGTACAGGAAGAGTCCAGTCATCATAATTTTTCAATATATTATTCAATAATTCCTCAGCTTGTCCAAAAGTTCATTTCTTGAAAACCCAACAAGCACAACTATCTAGGAAATCCGTAGAAGCATCGGTTAGTCCATTATAGAAGATATCAAGTATTTCATTTTTCTTAAGAGGATGATCAGGCAAAGCAATAAGCAATTGGAGAAGCCTCTCCTAAGCTTGTGGGAGACTCTCTTCTTCAATTTGCACAAAGTTAAATATTTCCTGTAAGGTAGCTTGTTTCTTATGAGCAGGAAAATATTTTTCAGAGAAGTAATAAATCATATCCTGGGGACTACGCACACAACCAGGAGCAAGAGTATTGTAACATATCTTAGCATCACCCTTTAATGAGAACGGAAATAATTTGAGAATATAGTAGTAGCGAATCTTCTCATCATGAGCAAATAGGGTGGCTATATCATTTAATTTAGTAAGGTGTGCCACAACAGTTTCAGTTTCATAACCTTGGAAAGGATCAGATTCAACCAAAGTAATCAACTTTGGGTCGACAGAGAATTCATAATCCTTATCATCAACAAAGATAGGTGAAGTAGCAAACCTAGGATCACATTTTATTCTAGCATTCAAAGATTTCTCTTTCAGTTTGCATAATAATTTCTTAAGATCATCTCTATCATTGCAAGCAAGAAAATCTCTAGCTGTCTCCTGGTCCATAACATAACTTTCAGGTATCTTAGGCAATTCATATCTAGGAGAGCTAGGTCTAATAGGTGTTTCAAGATTTTCAGTTTCAAGTACTTCATTAGTTTCAACAATTTCATAAGTTTCAGCATTCTCAATATCTTTAGCTCTAGCAATTTGTTCATCAAGAAAATCACCTAGTGGCACACCATCATCAAGCAAGGTACTAGCACCATCATGAGTAGTATTCACAGAAGTAGCATCATCAATAACTTGCGACATGTCAGGATTTATAGCATGCGGCGGTGTTGCAAGTCTACTCAAAATAGAAGGCGAATCAAATGCAGAGTGTGATGGCAGTTCCTTACCTCCCCTCGTCTTAGAGGGAAAAATCTTAGTCTTGGTATCCTTCAGATTCTTCATAGTGATAAATTGATAATAATACCAAGTGACTCAACAAATATAGGTATGCTCCCCGGCAACGGCGCCAGAAAAAAGGTCTTGATAACCCACAACTATAGGGGATCGCAATAGTTTTCGAGGGTAGAGTATTCAACTCAAATTTACAGATTCAACACAAGGGGAGCCAAAGAATATTTGCAAGTATTAGCAGCTGAGTTGTCAATTCAACCACACCTGGAGATTAATTATCTGTAGCAATATGATCAGTAGCAAAGTAATATGATAGTTTTGATAGAAGTAGTAACAGTAACGGTAACGGTATCAGTGATAGCAATAATTTTGTAGCAAGTGTAACAGTGACAACAGCAGTAGTAACTTAGCAAGAACAATATATGGAAAATTTGTAGGCATTGGATCGGTGAATTCGGTGGATGATATTCATCATATAACAGTCATAACCTAGGGCGATACGGCACTAGCTCCAGTTCATAAATATAATGTAGGCATGTATTCCGTAAATAGTCATACGTGCTTATGGAAAGAACTTGCATGACATCTTTTGTCCTACCCTCCCGTGGCAGGGGGGTCCATAAGGAAACTAAGGGATATTAAGGCCTCCTTTTAATAGAGAACCGGAACAAAGCATTAGCACATAGTGAATACATGAACTCCTCACACTACAGTCATCACCGGAAAGTATCCCGAATACTGTCACTCCAAGGTTTACGGATCATAACACGTAATAGGTGACTATAACTTCCAAGATCGGATCTAGAACATAAACATAATGGTGATAACATAAACGGTTCAGATCTGAAATCATAGCATCCGGGCCTAAAGTGACAAGCATTAAGCATGGCAAAGTCATAGCAACATCAATCTCAAAACATAATGGGTACTAGGGATCAAGCCCTAACAAAACTAACTCGATTAGATGATGAATCTCATCCAACTCCCTCCTCGGGCAGCGAGCCTATGAAGGAATTACTCACTCCTGGTGGGGAGCATCATGGAATTGGCAATGGAGAAGGGTTGGTGATGACGAAGATCGAAGATTCCCCTTTGCAGAGCCCCAAATGGGCTCCAGATCTGGCCTCCCGATGAAGAACAGTAGGTGGCGGCGGCTCCATCTCGTGAAACGCGATAATTCTTTCTCCCTGATTTTTTCTTTGAAAATGTGATTTTATAGCGTCGGAGATAGGGTCTACGGGGCCACCAGGTGGGGACAACCCACCTGGGTGTGCCAGGAGGGGGGCGCGCCCTAGTGGGTTGTGCTCACCCAGGGGGCCCCTCCGGTGGTTCTTGGCTCCGGTATTTTTCTTTTATTCCATAAAAAATCTCCAAAAAGTTTCGTTCCATTTTGAGAACTTTTATTTCTGCACAAAAAACAACACCATGGTAGTTCTGCTGAAAACAGCATCAGTCCGGGTTAGTTTCATTCAAATCATGCAAATTAGAGTCCAAAACAAGAGTAAAAGTGTTAGGAAAAGTAGATACGCGGAGACGTATCAAGGGAGCATAGAGGCTATATTGAGCATTCAAACTACTTAGAACTCTAAGAACTCAACAGGCAAGCTCATCTACAACAGCACCAAGAGTAGCTAACTATTCAAAAATATAATCCACTAAAGCAAAAACTAACTGGAGCAATGGAGGAGTCACATATGTGGCGCCCTGCCTGATTACCATCATAGCCAAATGGTCGCCATGCATACCAGCCCAGGAAATCACTCTGGCATGCGCATTTACAAGAAGTATCATGAACACAGGCATTTCTATTAATGGATATATAGTTCTTACATGATATCTTACAAGAGTGATGGCAGCGGAAAAGCTCTATCTAAGGCAGCATGGTCTTGGTGCGGCTCCAATCCACAGGGATCTGACTGGGTTACTCTTCTAGCCCGCGAACGCTCTGGCTCCTCGACAGCGGATCCTTATGTGAACCTGGCCACATTGAAGGCCCCTGAGTACTTTTGAATGTACTCGCAAGCAAACCAAACTAACATATACACCAAGCAAAGCAATCCATGGCATTCAATCATGCCTTTGTTATTAGAGCAACATTAATTATCATGGCATAACATCCCTATCTAGCAATATTACTTATCATGTTATACAAAGATTATCCAGTGTGATACTACCAAAGTAAAGTAAAGCATGATCAGTGAATAACTCATACTCCGAACATTCTCATGATCCAATCCGAGTCTGATCCAAATCCAATCCAAATCATGTGGTCATCCAACCACTCATCTTATAGCCATCCCATGGCTAACATATCATATTCCTGACATCATCCGATGTCTGTGCATCTCCACTGTAAGTCTGATAAACTTACTCTCTTACGGGTTGTCCCACAACCCTCGGAATACTCAGAGTCGCTGAGTACTTCCGATCATAAGACGAGTTCTTCCATCATTATTATCATTGTTACGGTTGACCACCTAGTGAGGTCTGGACGGACTATCCAATACCGTGGACACGGCCATTCGAATAGATTTTTCAATCTGCAGAGGTTGCACACTT
The DNA here is from genome assembly GCA_011799875.1 of Thinopyrum elongatum. Taxonomy (NCBI): domain Eukaryota; kingdom Viridiplantae; phylum Streptophyta; class Magnoliopsida; order Poales; family Poaceae; genus Thinopyrum; species Thinopyrum elongatum. The sequence continues at coordinate 124,988,504 of CM022301.1, forward strand.
TACCCACACCATGGAGCACCTGGCCTCGTGATCCCATTCAGGTGGACCAGTGTCGCTCCAACGAAACCTGCCTAACCTGTGACTCCTTCACCGTACCACCGACAATCATTCTCCCCTGGAGTCAAGCCCTGGGTGGCCCCTATGTCACCCCGTGACACCTGCCACCGTCGTGGCCAAACAAACTGTCCCAAACAGGGACGCCGGCAAATATCTCAACTGGGCTCACAAGGTTGTCGTCGCGTACCGGGCCAGGACAGCGCGCGCGCATAACCTTCCCTATTTGGTGGTACTGGTAAAAGTGCACGCGATCAGACCAAGTCAAGGCCGTCCCATACCAGCAAATGTGGTTGCACAGGTAAGTTCGGACAGGTGACTCGGGATCAACTGACTAGGTTTAGCTTTAGCCAGTACTTAGCAAGCATGGATATTCATCATGAATAGCTTAACATGGTGGTAACTATGTATGAGGTAACAACTGCGGAAACATAACAACCTATCTTCATATAACATCATAATGAGTCGTTAGTGAAACAATATTTAAATGGCAAGTTATCACTTAACAAGTTCTAGCTGTAAGTTACGACCATCGGAACCCTTGCATAAAAGCGGCAAAGAAACCAGTAGCCACCAGAACGGTCTTTACAACTCAGATCTGGGACATTACCGGAATAACTCAACCCCGGCTAAAGACGACCGGAAAGCAGCTTAGAGCATGAGACGGTGTTGATAGAAAGAATGTAGCAGTTCCCTAAGACAGCCGAAAAACAGCTCAGAGCATACGGTCACTACTACGGAAAGAAATTCAACAACTGTCCGAGACGGCCGCAAAATAGCTCAAAACACGGCCAGTTGTTGAAAAGAGAACATAAAGTCGGCATCCACCCCGAACGGCCGAAAGCAGCTCAGACACAAGCGTGGTGCCGTCATTGAAGAAAGTGCAAGCAAGGGTTCGTCAGAGTCACATACCGCTCACCACTACACACACAAGCATAAGTATAATAATTTGAACACGCAAGAATAACACAAAGCAATGCTTTAGGGCATATATAAGATGGACGGCTTGCCTGGGGGTGAAAGAATACTTCGGAAGAAGTGCAATCACGTCGCGGAAGGATTTGCCGAAACGGATTCTCTCTCAGAGGGCTGATAGAAGGGCCAGGGTAAAATGGTCATTTTTAGAATGTGCAAACATTATGATAATGGTACCATCGGTACGGGCTCGACGAACTGAGAAAGTGAGCGTTGGTTTCACCTGAATCGGAGTTACGAGTGAAAAGTTACAAAGGTTTCTCTGCCAGGGACCTATCTGCAAAAATAACATTTTCAACAGGGTCCCTGATAGCTCGGCCGGTTGCGCACTTCCGTGGATTACGCTTTCCTTCGGACAAAATGGAAAGACGCCGAGGGCGCCTCCACTTAATCCGACGTGGACAGGGCCGCGGTCGCCGACGTGTGGGCCCCGCACCACCCTCTCTCTCCTGCTCCTCCTTTCTTCTTCTTCCTCCTTCTCCTCCTGTTCTCTCGACGCGGTGACAGGAGATCGGCTCCGGCGGGGTCTCGGCGCTCCGCCGAGCCCCTCGGCCAGGCGACGGCACGGGCGTGGCCGCCGGCGACTACCGCATCCGGTGGTGGGAGGCGCGGGCACCGGGGATGGCTGGGAGTGGGGCGGCGACGGGAGGCAGAGGGTGGCACCGGCGTCGGTCGATGGCGCAGCTCCGGTGCACGGGAAGGCAGGGCGATGGTGGGGATGAATCTGCTGCAGCTCACCGCGTCCACTGGTGGGCTTCCCGCGGCTCGGGAGTGGCCGGAGGTGACGCTGCGGTGGCGGCAGAGCCGCGGCGGCTCGGCCAAATTAGGGCGGAGGGAACAGCCAGAGCTCGACCGCGTGAGCTAGGGTGGTTGTAGGAGGGTTGTGGAGGGGTGACGGAGCTGCTGGGGTGGTGTGGTGCTCGTGGAGGGGCTCGGCCGTGGCTTTTATAGCCGGCCGAGGCGAGTGGGTGAGGACGGCCGTCGTGGCATCCTCATCCCTGCACTAGAGCTCCCGCGAGGTGGCGAGCTACGGGTGGTGCCGACCTGACGATCAACAGAAGGAGGGGACGGCTCGGGAGGGAAGAGGCCAACGGAGGAAGACGTCGGCGACGAGTCACAGGCGGAACAGAGCTTCGGCGAGGCTTGCCGTGGCGTGATGAGGAAGGGAGAGGAGAGGAGAAGGACCTGGAGAGGGAAACATGGACACCGCGGAGACGATGGACATGGCCAGACAAGCAGGGACTGACCAGAGGTGGCCGGCCGTGGTGGACAGTGCGCATAGCGCCATTCCTGCATGGAGTTCACGTGGTCACCACGCGCACCGGCTGTTCTGGCGCGTGTCTTCTTGCCAAACCTTGTCTAACACATCCCTCGTTGCTCAAATAGATGAGGGAAGCTGCTAGACTCAGCTGGGTGGCTCTGAGGTGGGTGAAACTTGCAGAAAAAGATTCTGACAACAAGGTGTTTGTAGAGATTTCTGGAGAGATCACTGACTGAAATGAGCTGGTTCTTGGCATGGAGCAATGATCTACCAAGGTTACTACCCTGGTAAATTTTGGGGCCATTTGGATAAGATTTGAGGACACTTGCTATAGAATGGACCCCACTGGTCAGAAATGCAAACTTTGATGTGGCACTCACATACTAGCTTGCATTGAGCTGAAACTTGGAGGAGGTGAGTGATTTGAACATATGAAGCCACTGTAAAAGTTTCATACCATTTGGGTACACCAAAATGGTACTTGCTTCACAGAGGTTCCAAATGGACAGAAACTTGAGAAAATTGCTGGGGAAGAATGGATATAGGGATTGAGCTGGTTATTGGTTTCCATGAGTGATTTGTCAATGTTAACCACCATGAAAAATTTCAGCTCAAATGGATCAAGGGTTCAAGCACTTCCTTTGCAAACTGGAAATCTAGACAGAATTTGCAAATGGATGCTGTGCTCAAACTTTGAACTATGGAACTTGGGTTCTTGATGGAAATGGTGAATATATGGATAGGAGAAGCTCCACAATTTATTTGGGATTCTTCCTGGCTACCAAAATGGTAGTTTCTTTAGAAACTGCCCAAAATGCAATATTGGCATTAAATAGGAAAATGCAATTTCCCTTATTTAATTATGGCCAATATTTTTATGGGAGCTCAATTTGGTCGTAAAGAATATCTCCACAAATTTTCATGAACTTTGGATATGGATAGATATTTTCCTGGATTTAATTCTTTAACTGGCAGAGAAAGGAATTAATTATAAATGACAAATATTGCAAATGACTTGGCAATATTTTTGCATATCCAGGGTTTATAGATAAAGGATGATCACTGGGAGAAGTTTGGGAGGCAAAGACCAAAGGAAATTGGGGTTCCTTTGTAACGGAAGAGATTAGGGTTTCCCTTCCGGCAACTCGGAAGGTAGGGTTTCGGTGGCAAAACCCTGAGAATATATCTTGGGTGGCAAGGTTGGACTGGAGAGAATCTCTGGTTGGATAGGAAAGGCAAGACTACATGACCAGCTTCATATACCCAAGAGCTAGAGAAATCCGATATCACCAAGAAAAAAAGACGGGAGTCAAATCCCGCGAAGGAAAAAATAAACAGGAGCAAATACCAGGGTGTTACAAACCTACCCCCTTAAGAAAATCTCGTCCTCGAGATTTTCGAGCTTACCTCCCGAGGAAGGGGTACTTACCTGTGTGTGACTTGGATCCATCAGCTGTCTCTTGTCTTCGTTGGTTCACTGACCTTTTAACTGCCTCTTCTGATGGACCAGGTGTTGTCTCTGCACACAACTTTTCTTGAATCCTTCTCTTTCCTGTCAGGTGTACCTTTTTCCTTGGTAGTGGTGCTGCTGGGTGGGGTAGCAGGAATACCAACAGACAGCTCGATTTCCAGGCTTGTAAGTAACTACTTCTGGTTTTATTACGATACTTTGTATCCTGACTGTCATGGGCAAGACATCCTTTCCTAGTACCAGGGCTCACATGCTCATATGGCCTCGAGTGAGTGGGAGTGGCTTTCTTTTTGCTATGTCAGAATACTCAGTATGGCTGCGGGTTCCGTACTGACATTTCCTTTTGTCTTCGGCATTCTGACTTTGCCCTTAGGTGATCCACAATTCAAGGAACAACGTGACCGAGCTATTGTTGCTATATTCCCAACTGAAATGTCAGGCGTGATCACAAAGTAATCATAGACAGTAATCTCTTATTCCAATGATATCATGACGCCTACGAGTTGTTGGTGCTGATGTGCTTTGAGCCATTCTATCTGAATGTCTTGTTTCAAACTCTGTCGCTTATGGAGATGGCTATGTTATATATAGCCTCTGTAGTCCTTGCTATGACCACTGAGCTGAGCATAGTACCTCTATCATCCGGTGTATCTTTCGGAGCATAACCTCCTATCTTAGTTGATGGCCCATATTCATAATGAGTGCGGCAAGCTCACTTGTAACCGCAGGTAGTGCATTGTTGTGGCCGCATATGCAAGAGTCTGGCAAGGATTGGTAATAATACCTTTGCTGTGAAACTGTATCTTGCTGACCGTCACGGAGGTTGTTTGTCCACAACTTCTTGATTCTTGAGGATTCCTTTGATGGACCTGGAATGACCTGCCAATATGGCCTGTTGATTGTTTTCCCGGTTTGTCGGGCTTGTTCTCACAACTTACTCTTGCATATCTCGTAGGTGTTACTGTATTCTTATCCTCTTTGAACTATGGGGCCAATGCTTCTCTAAACATAGTCATTCCCGTGTACGAGTGGCTCGCATGAACTGATCCACTGGACTGCATGCTCACAACATATGCAGGTGTAGGATAAATCCTTTCATAACCATTGAGTTCTGAGGCAGATGTGGGTCCAGACTGGTTCGTGCTTCTGACAAGCTTGTTGTGGGCACAATGGTGTGTTGAAGAAGGTTGAATTCCTTATGCTCAAAGCTTCTGCTAGGGTAGTGTGCTGAAGAAGGCTGGGTATCGTAACTCAAAAGCTTTCCCTCATGTGTCTTGCTGAGGAAGGTCAAGTGTCTTATGCTGGAAGCTTTCCGCGGTAGCACGCTGTGGAAAATGGGGGTGCCGTACCCCACAAGATTTTCTCACCAAGTGGCGTACCGAGGAAGATTGGCAGTCTGGTGTCATAAGTTCTTCTCGGTAGCTTGCGGAGGAAGGCAGGGTTCCTTATACCAGAAGCCTTTCACGGTGTACGCAGTCAGATCAATGGCCGAGTCTGGCTGCCTTCCGGAGTATCCAGAATTTTACTCATAGCGGAGTCAAAACTAAGTATAGGCCATACCTTGACTGAAGATTTTCTGTTGTCATGCACATCGCTTTTTCTTCTGCTGGTCTGATCATTGCTGCTGTAAAGGCGGCATGACTGATGCAGACCTCAGGTTGATAATTAAGGCGGAATACCCTTTGCATTCAAACCAAGTGTTGCCGATAATAAGCAATTGATGGATAATTCCATTTTGGTTCAGCTAAGCTTCCAAGCATGTTAAATTCTCATTGATTCTGGCAACCATGAACTTATCCATATTCCTTACAAACCTTGTTCACAGTGCCCAGAAAATTTTGTATTTGCACCGGTGAACTTCAAGATTTGCTTTGAAATTTTGTACCAACATACCAGAGTTTGTTCCTGCTCTTGGCACCTTCACATTATTGAAATATGTCTTCTGAGGGTAATAAATGATTCTTCGGTCCATTGAGGAAAGACTCAGTTCACCTCGCCGACTGAGATAATCCATGTATCGCGGACGGAATAATTTGTCCTTACTGGTGTTCATCCTTGATAACTCATCTGACGGCTCCTTAGGCGTGATCTGTTCTGAGGCAAACTCTCTCACGTATATTCTGGCCTTGTCTGTTGCACATAGATTCTGCTTCTGACCCATTCTTCATTCTTGAAAAGTCCGGTAATAATGTTCTGAATATCAGGCAGTTGGCTTGGCATGACTCTTTCTAAATTTGGATTATTGGGTATTATCCCAGTTGCATGCTGAGCTTCTTGACGGCACTTGCGGATGAATCCAGTCGGAGCGAAGAAACGGAATCGACAAAAGAAACAAGAACCACGAAAACCAAAAAGCAAATAAAGCTCAAATTTTGCGGACCTTACACACGTGGCCGAAGATTCACTAGTATAACTAGTATGGCACACTCGATGCACCTCTAAGGACTTAGAAGCAAAACCACACAATGCTCCTGGTAGCACTGGTGTCAAGCTTCTACTACTTCCTTAGGGGACATCAAACTCGATGCACGACCATAGCCAAAGTGGCTTAGTCAATGATCCTAGGGTTGTTGGGGAGAGATAGAATTTAAAGGCGTTTCCCAAAGGAACTAAAGTTAAGAAGAGAAATGCCATGGTTAGCAAGCAGGGTAAGGATATCTGGTTTACGTAGAGGTTCAGGGCTCACGGGTCGTTGCCGGATGCGGACATTTCACACCGGAGGCAAAGGCCACGAGAGTCGGGGTCTGATGGAGCCAAAAACCTATGGGGTTGCCTTATGATCAATAGTAGCCGTGCCGATTGGCAAAGATGGCTGAAATCCATCTGGGCTTTCTACTGAACACAAGACAATGAAGTCTAGCTAGGGTAACCTACAGTTAGCCTAGCTGCTCTGATACCATCCGTTGTGGCGCCCTGCCTGATTACCACCGTAGCCAGACGGTCGCCACGCATACCAGCCCAGGAAATCACTCTGGCATGCGCATTTACAACAAGTATCATGAACACAGGCATTTCTATTAATGGATATATAGTTCTTACATGATATCTTACAAGAGTGATGGCAGCGAAAAAGCTCTATCTAAGGCAGCATGGTCTTGGTGCGGCTCCAATCCACAGGGATCTGACTGGGTTACTCTTCTAGCCCGCGAATGCTCTGGCTCCTCGACGGCGGATCCTTATGTGAACCTGGCCACATTGAAGGCCACTGAGTACTTTTGAATGTACTCGCAAGCAAACCAAACTAACATATACACCAAGAAAAGCAATCCATGGCATTCAAGCATGCCTTTGTTATTAGAGCAACATTAATTATCGTGGCATAACATCCCTATCTAGCAATATTACTTATCATGTTATAATAGGATTATCTAGTGTGATACTACCAAAGTAAAGTAAAGCATGACCAGTGAATAACTCATACTCCAAACATTCTCATAATCCAATTCGAGTCTGATCCAAATCCAATCCAAATCATGTGGTCATCCAACCACTCATCTTATAGCCATCCCATGGCTAACATATCATATTCCTGACATCATCTGATGTCTGTGCATCTCCACTGTAAGTCTGATAAACTTACTCTCTTACGGGTTGTCCCACAACCCTCGGAATACTCATGAGTCACTGAGTACTTCCGATCATAAGACGAGTTCTTCCATCATTATTATCATTGTTACAGTTGAACACCTAGTGAGGTCTGGACGGACTTTCCAATACCGTGGATGCGGCTATTCAAATAGATTTTTCACTTTGCAGAGGTTGCACACTTTACCCACACCATGGAGCACCTGGCCTCGTGACCCCATTCGGGTGGACAAGTGTCGCTCCAATGAAACCTGCCTAACCCATGAATCCTTCATCGTACCACCAGCAATCATTCTCCCCCGGAGTCAAGCCTTGGGTGGCCCCTGTGTCACCCCGTGACACCTGCCACCATCGTGGCCAAACAAACTGTCCCAAATGGGGACGCCGGCAAATATCTCAACTGGGCTCACAAGGTTATCGCCGCCTACCGGGCCAGGGCAGTGCGCACGGATAACCTTCCCTGTTTGGTGGTACCGGTAAAAGAGCACGCGATCAGACCAACTCAAGGCCGTCCGATACCGGCAAATGTGGTTGCACGGGTAAGTCCGGACAGGTGACTCTGGATCAACCGACTAGGTTTAGCTTTATCCAGTACTTAGCAAGCATGGATATTCATCATGAATAGCTTAACATGGTGGTAACTATGTATGAGGTAACAACTGCGGAAACATAACAACCTATCTCCATATAACATCATAATGAGTCGTTAGTGAAGCAATATTTAAATGGCATGTTATCACTTAACAAGTTCTAGCTGTAAGTAACGACCATCGGAACCCTTGCATAAAACCGGCAAAGAAACCAGTAGCCACCAGAACGGTCTTTACAACTTAGATCTGGGACATTACCGGAATAATTCAACCCCGGCTCAAGACGTCCAGAAAGCAACTCAGAGCATGAGACGGTGTTGATAGAAAGAATGTAGCAGTTCCCTAAGATGGCCGAAAAACAACTTAGAGCATAGGGTCACTACTACGGAAATAAATTCAACAACTGTCCGAGACAGCCGCAAAACAGCTCAGAACACGGTCAGTTGTTGAAAAGAGACATAAAGTCGGCATCCACCCCAGGCGGCCGAACGTAGCTCAGACACAGGCGTGGTGCTGTCATCGAAGAAAGTGCAAGCAAGGGTTCGTCAGAGTCACATACAACTCACCACTACACACAAGCATAAGTATAATAATTTGAACACGCAGGAATAACACAGAGCAATGCTTTAGGGCATATATCAGATGGTCGGCTTGCCTGGGGGTGGAAGAATACTCCAGAAGAAGTGCGATCATGTCGCGGAAGGATTTGCCGGAAAGGATTCTCTCTCGGAGGGCTGATAGAAGGGCAAGGGCAAAATGGTCATTTTTAGAATGTGCAAACATTATGAAAATGCTACCATCAGGACGGGTTCGACGAACTGAGAAAGTGAGCGTTGGTTTCACCTGAATCAGAGTTACGAGTGAAAAGTTACAAAGGTTTCTCTGCTAGGGACCTATCTACAAAAATAATATTTTCAACAGGGTCCCTGATAGCTCGGCCGGTTGTGCACTTCCGTGGAATACGCTTTCCTTCGGAGAAAATGGAAAGACACCGAGGGCGCCTCCACTTAATCCGACGTGGACAGGGCCGTGGTCGCCGACGTGTTGGCCCCGCACCACCCTCTCTCTCCTGCTCCTCCTTTCTTCTTCCTCCTCCTCCTGTTCTCCCGACGCGGTGACAGGAGATCGGCTCCGGCAGGGTCTCGGTGCTCTGGCGAGCCCCTCGGCCAGGCGACGGCACGGGCGTGGCCGCCGGCGACTGCCGCATCCGGTGGTGGGCGGCGCGGGCACCGGGGATGGCTGGGAGTGGGGCGGCGACGGGAGGCGCTGGCGTCGGTCGATGGCGCAGCTCCGGTATGCGGGAAGGCAGGGCGAGGGTGGGGATGAATCCACAGCAGCTCGCCGCGTCCACTGGTGGGCTTCCCACGGCTCGGGAGCGGCCGAAGGTGACGCTGCGGTGGCGGCAGAGCCGCGGCGGCTACGCCAAATTGGGGTGGAGGGAGCAGCCAGAGCTCAACCGCGCGAGCTGGGGTGGTTGTAGGAGGGTCGTGGAGGGGTGATGGAGCTGCTGGGGTGGTGTGGTGCTCGGGGAGGGGCTCGGCCGTGGCTTTTATAGCCGGCCGAGGCGAGTGGGTGAGGACGGCCGTCGTGGCATCCTCATCCCCGCACTGGAGCTCCCGCGAGGTGGCAAGCTGCGGGTGGTGTCGACCTGACAATCAACAGAAGGAGGGGACGGCTCGGGAGGGAAGAGGCCAATGGAGAAAGACGACGGTGACGAGTCACGGGCGGAACAGAGCTTCGGCGAGGCTTGCCGTTGCGTGAGGAGGAAGGGAGAGGAGAGGAGAAGGACCTACAGAGGGAAACGTGGACACCGCGGAGACGATGGACATGGCCGGACGGGCAGGGACTGACCAGAGGTGGCCGGCCGTGGTGGACAGTGCACAGAGCGTCATTCCTGCGTGCAGTTCACGTGGTCACCATGCGCACCGGCCGTTCTGGCGCGTGTCTGCTTGCCAAACCTTGTCTAACACATCCCTCATTGCTCAAATAGACGAGGGAAGCTGCTAGACTCAGCTGGGTGGCTCTGAGGTGGGTGAAACTTGCAGAAAAAGATTCTGACAGCAAGGTGTTTCTAGAGATTTCTGGAGAGATCACTGACTGAAATGAGCTGGTTCTTGGCATGGTGCAGTGATCTACCAAGATGACTACCCTGGTAAATTTTGGGGCCATTTGGATAAGAATTGAAGACACTTGCTGTAGAATGGACCCCACTGGTCAGAAATGCAAACTTTGATGTGGCACTCACATACTAGCTTGCATTGAGCTGAAACTTAGAGCAGGTGAGTGATTTGAACGTATGAAGCCACTGTAAAAGTTTCATACCATTTGGGTACACCAAAATGGTACATGCTTCACAGAGGTTCCAAATGGACAAAAACTTGAGAAAATTGCTGGGGAAGAATGGATAGAGGGATTGAGATGGATTTTGGTTTCCATGAATGATTTGTCAATGTTAACCACCATGAAAAATTTCAGCTCAATTGGATCAGGGGTTCAATCACTTCTTTTGCAAACTGAAAATCTGGACAGAATTTGCAAATGTATGTTGTGCTCAAACTTTGAACTATGGAACTTGGGTTCTTGATCGAAATGGTGAATATATGGATAGGAGAAGCTCCACAATTTATTTGGGATTCTTCCTGGGTACCAAAATGGAAGTTCCTTTAGAAACTACCCAAAATGCAATATTGGCATTAAATAGGAAAATGCAATTTCCCTTATTTAATTATGGCCAAAAAATTTATGGGAGCTCAATATGATCACAAATAATATCTCCACAAGTTTTCATGAACTTTGGAGATGGATAGATATTTTCCTGGATTTAATTCCTTTAACTGGCAGAGAAAGGAATTAATTATAAATGAAAAATATTGCAAATGACTTGGCAATATTTTTGCATATCCAGGGTTTATAGATAAAGGATGATCACTGGGAGAAGTTTGGGATGCAAAAGACCAAAGGAAATTGGGGTTCCTTTGTAACGGAAGAGATTAGGGTTTCCCTTCCTGCAACTCGGAAGGTAGGGTTTCGGTGGCAAAACCCTGAGAATATATCTTGGGCGGCAAGGTTGGACTGGAGAGAATCTCTGGCTGGATAGGAAAGGCAAGACTATATGACCATCTTCATATACCCAAGAGCTAGAGAAATCCGATATCACCGAGAAAAAAAGACGGGAGTCAAATCCCGCAAAGGAAAAAAAACAGGAGCGAAAACCAGGGTGTTACAACATACCAAGTAGCAATCTGCCAAAACAGTTTCGAAAATGGAGCTTTGAGCAAAGAGATCGAAATGCACGGGTTTGGGAGCAAGAACACGAGAGAGAGAGAGAGAGAGAGAGAGCAATGATGATTCTTTCTGGAGGTAGGAGATGACATGGGCTAAAGAGAAGGGGCCCACGTGGGGACCACAACCCACCAGGGTGCGCCTGGTGCTGCTGGGGTGCCCAGGTGGGTTGTGCCCACATGGTGCACCCCCCCTCTGATGTTGTTTGTACTAAAAATTCAGAAATATTCAGAAAAAAATCGTATTAAATTTTCAGGGCATTCTGAGAACTTTTATTTTTGGGTCATTTTTTTATTGCATGGGAAATTCAGAAAACAGATAAGACATGGCATTTTATTTTGTTTAACTAAGAAAAACAGAAAATAGAAGTTGGGACCAGAAGGTTGTGCTTACTAAATTCATCAACTTCATACCTCTTAAAAATGATCCATTAATAAGGTTGATCAAGTCTTATTAACAACCACCTTCGAGTAGCATGAAACCGAAGAACTTTCGTAAAACACTAAGTTACCTCAACGTGGATATGCATGTCCCCAACAATAAGCATTTCATATTTATTTTTGCCAGTAGGTAGAGGTAGTTGAAAACTTCCAATAGTGAGTGTCAGAAATTTTTCAATAACATTAATACCATTCAGTTGGAATTGTTTCTTTGGAAAGTGCTCCGTATGTTCATTACCATTGATATGAAAAGTGACCTTGCTTTTATTGCAATCAATAACAGCCCCTGCAATATTCAAAAATAGTCTACCAAGGATAATCGACATGTTGTCGTCCTGAGGCATCTCAAGTATAACAAAGTCAGTTAAGATAGTAACATTTGCAACAACAATGGGCACATCCTCACAAATACGAATAGGTATGGCAGTTGATTTGTTAGCCATTTGCAAAGATATTTCAGTAGGTGTGAGTTTATTCAAATCAAGTCTTTTATATAAGGAGAAAGGCATAACACTAACACCGGCTCCTAGATCACACAAAGCAGTTTTAACATAATTTCTTTTGATGGAGCATGGTATAGTTGGTATTCCTGGGTCTCCAAGTTTATTAGGTACTCCATCCTTAAAATAATAATTAGCAAGCATGGTGGAGATTTCAGCTTCAGGTATTTTTCTCTTATTAGTGATGATGTCTTTCATATATTTTGCATAAGGGGCCATCTTTAAAATATCAGTCAAGCGAATGCGCAAAAAGACTAACTTAAGCATTTCAGCAAAGCGTCAATTTGTTCATCATCCTTTTTCTTAGTTTATTTAGGTGGAAAGGGCATGGGTTTTTGAACCCGTGGTTCTCTTTCTCTTCCATGTTTTCTAGCAACAAAGTCTCTTTTATCATATCTTTTATTTTTAGGTTGTGGGTTATCAAGATCAACAGCTGGTTCTATTTCAACATCATTATTTGGTTGTTTATCATTATCTGGTTGAGTGTCTTCATGAACATCATCATTATCTTTTTCATTATCACTAAATGAGTGTTCATTACTAGATTGAGTTTCAGCATCAGAAATAGAAACATCATTATTAGCAGGAAGTGTTTCTACTTCAGGTTCACTAGAGGTATGCGAAGTCCTGTCATTTTTCTTTTTCTTTTTCTTTTTAGAAGGACTAGGTGCATTAGTATTAATTCGCTGAGAGTCTTGTTCAATTCTTTTAGGATGTCCCTCAGGATAAAGTGGTTCCTGAGTCATTTTACCTCCTCTACTTGCTACTCTAATAGCAAAGTCATTTATATTATTATTCATTTCATCAAGCAACTCTCTTTGAGATTTAGCAACTTGTTCTAATTGTGTTTGAACCATAGAAGCATGTTTTCCTTCACCTCTTACATCATTAGTGATTCTGAATAACAAGTCACTCAAGCGAGCAATCATATTGGAGTTGTATTTCAATTGTTTCATAACATTTTCATTGAAGTGATCTTGTTTTCTAAAGTAGTTGTCAAACTCATAAAGGCATTGACTAGGATGTTTGTTGTAAGGGATATCACATTCATCAAATTTCATTAAAGAGTTTACCTCTACCACCCTTGGTGGTGGTGTGTCAAGTCCATGTATTTCTTCAATAGGAGGTAAAATTTTAACATCCTCTGCTTTAATACCTTTTTCCTTCATGCTTTTCTTTGCCTCTTGCATATCTTCAGGACTGAGATGTAAGATACCCCTCTTCTTTGGAGTGGGTTTCGGTGGTGGTTCAGGAAGAGTCCAATCATCATAATTTTTCAATATATTATTCATTAATTACTCAGATTGTTCAACAGTTCCTTCCCTGAACACACAACCAGCATAACTATCTAGGAAGTCCCTAGAAGCATCAGTTAGTCCATTATAGAAGATATCAAGTATTTCATTTTTCTTAAGAGGATGATCAGGTAAAGCATTAAGCAATTGGAGAAGCCTCCCCCAAGCTTGTGGGAGACTCTCTTCTTCAATTTGTGCAAAGTTAAATATTTCCTGTAAGGCAGATTATTTCTTATGAGCAGGAAAATATTTTTCAGAGAAGTAATAATTCATATCCTGGGGACTACGCACACAACCAGGAGCAAGAGTATTGTACCATATCTTAGCATCACCCTTTAATGAGAACGGAAATAATTTGAGAATATAGTAGTAGCGAATCTTCTCATCATGAGCAAATAGGGTGGCTATATCATTTAATTTAGTAAGGTGTGCCACAAGGGTTTCAGTTTCATAGCCATAGAAAGGATCAGATTCAACCAAAGTAATTAACTGTGGGTCGACAGAGAATTCATAATCCTTATCATCAACAAAGATAGGTGAAGTAGCAAACTTAGGATCGCATTTCATTCTAGCATTCAAAGATTTTTCCTTCAGTTTGCATAGTAATTTCTTAAGATCGTCTCTATCATTGCAATCAAGAAAATCTCTAGCTGTCTCCTCATCCATAACATAACCTTCAGGTATCTTAGGCAATTCATATCTAGGAGAGCTAGGCCTAATAGGTGTTTTAAGATTTTTAGTTTCAAGTACTTCATCAGTTTCAATAATTTCATCAGTTTCACCATTCTCAATGTCTTTAGCTCTAGTAATTTTTTCATCAAGAAATTCACCTAGTGGCATATTATCATCAAGCAAGGTACTAGCATCATCATGAGTAGCATTCATAGCAGAAGCAGCATCATCAATAACTTGGGACATATCAGGATTAATAGCATGTGGTGGTGTTGCAAGTCTACCCAAAATAGAAGGTGAATCAAGTGCATAGTGTGATGGCAGTTCCTTACCTCCCCTCGTCTTAGAGGGAAAAATCTTAGTCTAGGTATCCTTCAGATTCTTCATAGTGATAAATAGATAATAATCCCAAGTGACTTAACAAATATAGCTATGCTCCCCGACAACGGCGCCAGAAAAAGGTCTTGATAACCCACAAGTATAGGGGATCGCAATAGTTTTCGAGGGTAGAGTATTCAACCCGAATTTATAGATTCGACACAAGGGGAGCCAAAGAATATTTGTAAGTATTAGCAGCTGAGTTGTCAATTCAACCACACCTGGAGATTAATTATCTGCATCAAGGTAATCAGTAGCACAGTAATATGATAGTTTTGATAGCAGTGGTAATAGTAACCGTAACGGTAACAATGATAGCAATGTGTAGCAAGTGTAACAGTAGCAGCAACAGTAGTAACTTAGCAAGAACAATAAGTGGAAAATTCATAGGCATTGGATCGGTGAATTCGTTGGATGATATTAATCATATAATAGTCATAACCTAGGGCGGTACAAAACTAGCTCCAGTTCATAAATATAATGTAGGCATGTATTCCGTAAATAGTTATACGTGCTTATGGAAAGAACTTGCATGACATCTTCTGTCCTACCCTCCCGTGGCAGCGGGGTCCATAAGGAAACTAAGGGATATTAAGGCCTCCTTTTAATAGAGAACTGGAACAAAGCATTAACGCATAGTGAATACATGAACTCCTCAAACTACGGTTATCACCGGAAAGTATCCCGACTATTGTCACTCCGGGGTTTACGGAGCATAACACGTAATAGGTGACTATGACTTGCAAGATCGGATCTAGAACATAGATATAATGGTGAAAACATAAACGGTTCAGATCTGAAATCATGGCACTCGGGCCCTAGTGACAAGCATTAAGCATGGTAAAGTCATAACAACATCAATCTCAGAACATAGTGGATACTAGGGATCAAGCCCTAACAAAACTAACTCGATTACATGATGAATCTCATCCAACTTCTCACCGACCAGCGAGCCTATGAAGGAATTACTCACTCCTGGTGGGGAGCATCATGCAATTGGCGATGGAGAAGGGTTGTTGATGACGAAGACCAAAGATCCCCCTCTCCGGAGCCCCAAACGGGCTCCAAATCTGGCCTCTCGATGAAGAACAGGAGGTGGTGGAGGCTCCGTATCGTGAAGCGCGATAACTCTTTCTCCCTGATTTTTCTCTCCAAATTTTGGTATTTAAGGAGTTGGAGTCACGGTCTGCGTGGCCACCAGGTGGGCACAACCCACCTGGGCGCGCCTGGAGGGGGGGCGCCCTGGTGGGTTGTGCTCACCCAGGGCCCCCCCCTGGTGGTTCTTGGCTCCAGTATTTTTTGTTTATTGTAAAATAAATCTCCAAAAAGTTTCGTTCCATTCCGAGAAATTTTATTTCTGCACAAAAACAACACCATGGTAGTTCTGCTGAAAACAGCGTCAGTCCGGGTTAGTTTCATTCAAATCATGCAAATTAGAGTCCAAAACAAGAGCAAAAGCGTTGGGAAAAGTAGATACGACGGAGATGTATCAGTAGCAGAAAAAACACTAAGGGTTGAAACTGACTGGCCCATCACGGCTGGAGTCTCACCCAGCGGGCCTGGCCCAGGTCAGTGGAGTAGGCTACAGAGGCGGCTGGGCCGTGGCGCGGCTGGGCCTGGTATGGCCAGCTGGCCCACGCGTGGAGTAGGCGGCCCAGGTGTGGTCAACGCTCGGACAAGCGGCTGCTGCTCATTGCAGAACAACAGAGGCCGCACCCGGACATGGCGTGCGGGTGACGCTAGAAGCAGAGGAACGACGCGATGACGAGGGCGGCGCGCCGGCGTGTGGCACCCCGGCTCAGAGAAGACCGGAACGCCCCATTTTCCAGCCCAGGGACAAGTCCTCTGGAATACGGCACTGTTGGCATAGAACAAATCAGCTCTTTATTACAATGGATATGGTTACAAAGGGTACAAGGATTACATCGGCACGGCGACACTACGCCTGCCCGGGGTAGCTCTATGCTGACAGCGGAGTAACTCTCTCGGTAGCGGAACAGCGACGGCGGTGATGGACTCCACTCCGCAGGGACTCTGGCTAGAACACATATCCTAGGTCGCAAACTCGGGATCCTCGACAAGCAAGCAATCATGGCATGGCCTGCAAACTGGCATGGCACGCCAGGTGAGTACTTTGAATGTACTCGCAAGCTCACAACATACATCAGCATTAAGGCAAGACAACATCATAGCAAATAGCTACTCAAATAGATGCAGTAAGGTAAAGCCTATTAAGTAGTTTAATCCATACTCTGAATAACCTCAGGATCCAATCTGAATCTGTTCCAAATCCAATCCAAATCATGTGGTCATCCGACCACTCATCTCATAGCCATCCCATGGCTAACATATCATATTCCTGATACCATCTGCACCGCAAGTCTGACAAACTTATTCTCTTCCGGGTTGCCTCACAACCCTCAGAATACTCACGATCCACCGAGTACTTCCGATCATAAGACGAGTTCTTCCATCCTTATCACTACTATGGTTGACCACCTAGTGAGGTCTGGACGGACTGTCCAATACCATGGACACGGCTATTCGAATAGATTTTACACTCTGCAGAGGTTGCGCACTTTACCCACACCATGGAGCACCTGACCTCGTGATCCCATTCGGGTGGACCAGCGTTGCTCCAATGAAACCCGCCTGACCCGTGACCCTCCCATCATACCACCGGCAATCATCCTCCCCCGGAGTCCTGCCCTGGGTGGCCCCTGTGTCACCGCGTGACACCTGCCACCGTCGTCGCTAACAAACTGTCCCAAACGGGGACCTGGTACCATATAACTCAACTGGGCTCACAAGGTTATCGCCGCCTACCGGGCCAGGGTAGCGCGCACGCATAACCTTCCCTGTCAGGCGGTACCGGTGAAAGAGCACGCGATCAGACCAAGTCAAGGCCGTCCCATACCGGCAAATGTGGTTGCACGGATAAGTCCGACAGGTGACTCTGGATCAACCATGAAGTATCTAATCTCCGAATAATCTCTGTCATGGCTGACACTCCGATATCATAGCAATCCAAGTCAAAACAATATCCGGCCAGAAATTTGATAACCAGTATACTTAAGCCACTGCTACTAACTCATCTCCACGAACTGTCGGATGAAATCCAAAATAATCATAGACGGTAATCTCAACATGGTAATCACCTATCCAAGAATTTACTCAAGCATTGCGTAATCCAATCCATTTTTACAAATAATCATACTTGTTGTTAAAGTAAATAGTTAAACTATGATATTGCAATGCAATTATGCAGATGAGAGTTGTGGCTTGCCTGGGGGTGAAGGAACCATCGGGAAGGAGTGCGGAATGGTCGCGGAAGGAGTTGCCGGAAACAATTCTCTCTCGGAGGGGCTGTTTACGGCCAATGGCAAAATGGTCACTTTCACAGTGGGACCATGTAGTGAAAATGATACCAACAGATAGAGCTCGACGAGACGAAGAAGTGGGCTTTGGAATCACCTCGATCGGAGCTACGGAGGAAAAGTTATAGTGGTTTTTCTGCCAAGGACCTTTCTGTAAATATTTTATTCACATATAGGTCCTCAATAGTTTTTTCCACTGATAAAAGGAAATCGCACTATGCACTCGGGCTGAGCTGGGCCGAAAGCGGCTGGTGCCTGGGCACTGGCCGAGCCGTGAGGCCGCCACTGCTCCACTTGGGCCGGCCCAATAGCTACTGCCCCTTTAAAAAACGAGGGGGAGAGCTGAGTCGCTGTCGAGTCGGGCCCGCTGGCAGGACTGGCCACGTCGTCGTCTACCCCGCTCGCCCGCTTCAGGCCGAGGCAGAGCCAGGGCCCGACGGTGATAACCGGCGATTCCGGCCGCCTCTCGCGAAGCTCGACCTACCAGCGTGCTCAGGAGATTGAGCCGCACCCATCCGTGGGCAGAAAGGTCGCCGGGGAGCACGGAGACAGGTAGGGCGTCGACGGCGGCGGGAGCTGGCTTCGGCCGCTGGTGAGCTCATGGCCACAGTTGAGGAGAGGAGGGGTAAGGCTCCGAGGAGGCTTCTTGGTGGAGGTGGCGATCTACTAGAGAAGCTAGGAGAGGTGGGAGTGGCCGGACTGCTCCAATTTAGGAGTGGGTCGCCGGCGGCCACGGCGGCAATGGAAGGCGAGGAGAGGCTCCGGCGAGGGACGGAGAGGTCGGGGAGGACCAGGAGAGCGAGGAGAAGAGGTTGGTGAGGTCAAGAGGGGCTCGGAAGCCCTTATATAGCTGCGGCAACGTGGGTGGCCGAGCACGGCCGCGGTGACGCATGCGTCGGTGTCCCGGAGCTTCGGGAGAACGCCTGGAGGAGGGGAGAGGCATCCAGAGGGGTCAAGGAGGAGCAGAGGAAGCTCGGGCGTGCTCGGGAGGGTTCGGGAGAGCGCAGGCATCGGACACGGCGGCGACAACGGCGACAGGTCACGGGCACAGCCGGTGCACCGCGTAGGAGAGGACGTGAGAGGGGGGAAGAGGGGTCCAGAGCGAGGGTAAGTCCAAGGGGAAGCTGCTGGACATGGTGTGGTGTCGTGGGCGCGAGGAAACGGACGAGGCCGAGGGCCCCAATGCACAGTGCGCGTGCATTGGCATGCCGGCCGCGTGGTCACCGCGTGCGCTGGCGCACGCGGTGCACCCTGGCACCCAATTTGGTGTCTAGTAAGAAGTCCTTGCTCCCCAAGGCATCTCAGAAGTGATAGATCAGCAAAATAAGCCAAGAGTGGATGTGAGCCTTCACTGGAAGTTTGTTGTAGCAAACTTGACCACATCCTGGTGGTGAACAGAGAAGTGACAAGAACCAAAGCTGATGTCTGGGAGGTTTAGGGTAGGAAGGACTACAATCCTGGGAAGTTTGGAGAGAAATGGACCAAGATTTAATATAGTTGCTTTGCAACTGACCAATCTGGTCCAGAAGCTCAATCTTGATGTGCCACTCACATGGAGTAGCAACTTGAGCTGAAATTTGGTAGAACATGATGGTTTGGTTATATGAAGACAGTGTATAAATTTCATACCATTTGGATAAACCAAAATGGTACTTCCTTCACACAGCATCCTACTGGATAGAATCTTAGAAAAATTCTAGGGAATTATTGGGAAGATGAAATGAGCCCAAATTTTATGGAGATAGGTTATATGGGTAGGATAATGCTCTGGTAAATTTTCAGCAATTATGGAGCAATATAAAATATAGTTGCTTCACAATGTGAAAATCTGACCAGAAACCAAGATTTGAGGCTGTGCTCACAGAGATGATTGGATAGAGTTGAAACTTGGTGGAGAGTCATGATTTGAGCATATGAAGATGATTGCAGAATTTCAACTCATTTGGATACTCCTAGCTAGCACTTGCTTCACAAAGATTCCAGTTGACCAAAAACTTTGGAAATTAGCCAAGGGAGATTTAATATCCAAATGAAGTTGAATTTTGGCATGTGGCAATGATATGGATAGGAAAGAATGCCCAAAAGTTTGAGACCAAGCAGGAAAATATAAAGAGTACTTGCTTCTCAACTTGGCAGCTAGCGCAGAATCAGAAAAGGAATATTTGTGAAATATTTTTTAACATGGCAAGGAAGGGTTTTAACATATTTGTGGAAGATATGTCCCAAAGTATTTATGAGAATTATTTGGGAATCTTGGGAATGATAGAAATGTGGGTTGCTTCACAACCCAGGACAGCAGGGTTATTCCTTAAATAGAAAAAGGAACATTCCCAAGAAAAAGAATATTGGGATTGGTCCAAGATGGAAATGGCAAGGTCTTGGGATGGTTTTGAGGTTGGCAAGCCACTTGGGAAGAGGAATCAAGGGTGATCCCTCCAGGTTGCAAGACCACTAAGCCACAGAAAGGCAAATCCAAACCAAAATCAAAAGGAAAAAATGGGCAAAATCCAGGGTGTTACACGACGTGAGGTAGCAGAAGCAAACACGAAGGCTGGCGGCAGGGGAGGCACGGATCCGGGCGGTGGAGGCCGCTCCCGGTGGCGGACTTGTCGGATCAAGGCAGGAGAAGGCCCTGGGTGGCCATGGATGACCTCCTGTTGCTCCTGTACCTGGCGAGAGAGAGAGAGCCTAGGGCATGAGAGAGAGAGGGGGGGAAGGAACAGGGAGGAGGAGGCACAAGAGAAGGAAGGGTCAGGGCGGCACTCATCTGAGGCGGCGACAGTGGCCTCTGGCGGCTCGGCGGCCGAAGGGAGGTCCGGCGCGGGGATGAAGCTTCAGCGCGATGGATGTTCCCAGTGGATGAAGAGACAGAGAGCTCTGAGAGGGAAAGGATACAGGGGGAAGGAGGTAGGGAGCAGCTGCGTGACCTGGGAATCCAATGGCCAACTGCTCGAGGCCGGAGTTGGCTGGCTGCTCGGGATTGAGCCCATCTCGATCTGGAGCTCGGGCGCCATGGGGCTGCAGGAGCTCGGGCACGGGGCTCCTGGCATTCGACGAAGATAGCATGGAGGAGCTTCACTACTCCAAATCAACGGGGAGGAGGAGATGCTCGAGCTGCTGCTAGGAAGTTGGTTCGGTGGGGATAGTTGGATGGAAGGATGGTGGTTGGCTGCAGCAATTTGGACAGCGTGGAAAGCACGGGAGGTGGTCGGAGGCTGCGGTGGCGATGGGCAGTTGGATGGATGGGGATCGAGAGGTGGAGGATCGGGCACTGGTTGGAGGGAGAGGGATCTGGGAGGATCCTGATGAAGATGCGAGAGAGTGGCGGCGACGTCGGTTGAGGGAATGGATGGATGGGACAGGCTAGGGCTAGGGTTGCTCTATTTAAATAGGCAGGGATTTAGGGCTAACTGGACTCTCCGATTTAGATTGGATGGTTGGAATAAATAGGCTAGGGGAGTCCAATGGAGAAACTGAATATATTTGGGGATGTTTGGGGTTAATCCGAATCCACTGGTCACGACTGCCTGGTTCGGGTTCGGGGCAGTTTCAGATGCGCACGTTAGGGGGTTTGAGTACTATGCAGAGACGGTCAAACGGTCGGAAAACAAAAGAACGGTTGGTATGATAAAGGTCAACAGAGGCGAGGAAGAAGTGGCAACTATGAACGGATGCAAGTTTTGAAAAGAATGATGACATAGAGTATCTATGCAATGCGAGTGATGAGATGATGATTGCAACAAGACAAATAAATCATGCAGCGACAACGAAATAACTGGAAGGCATCTGGAGCGTCGGTCTCGGGCTGTCACAACATTCCCCCACTTACAAGAGATCTCGCCCCGAGGGAGAAAACGGAAGGGAAGAGGAAGAGGTGAATTAAAGTGGCTTCTTGACAAATAGTGAAACCAAATAACCTCGAATGGTTGCAAAGAGATGAAGAATAGCACGAGGAAGAAGCACGAATTAAAAACCACTCCGATTGAAATGACATGAGAAAGAAAGAATTCAGGCGGCACTCCGGTTGAAAATGGAAGGAATTAGCATGAATTTGGTAAGATGGGATGATACTTAATGAGAGCAACAACACAACGCCTTCGAAACAAAAGAAAGAATGGAATGAAAAGAATGGAGAAACAAATCAACAACTTCCACCGCCAAGAACTCGAAAGAGCAAGCTTACGAAGAACGGTTGAATGGATTTGTTGAATGAATCAACAAGCAACAATATATGCTCCTTGTGGGCTTATGGAAACATCCTGAAAACTATGAAGTGAACCTGCCACTCATGGGAACAAAAAGATTTGATTGTGATCAACAAAGGGATAAAACTTTTTTTGCCAAGAGGATAAAGAGAAAACTTGGATCATATATACACACCAGAATAGCAACATTCCTTAGGGAAGGTTGTAGGTGACATCTATACCAAGATAACTCCAATGAAGAGATTGATGGGTTTAAAATATCTCATTCTTGACAACTTCACTTCGTGACTACTTATGAATCAAGAATGACATACTACCACCTCAAAACATAAGGAAGAAGTGATTGCACTTCGGAATGCAAGATGAAGAACACTTGAGCTCCTCTAACAAAAGTCTTGAAGAACTCCTCGAGAATTAATTAAATCCTTAACGAACCAGCATGAAGAACTCTCGAAGAACTCCAGTAGCAAAAGGATTATAGAAAAGAATTGAAGGTTGAAAAGAACAAGAGTTGAAGACTTGCATTGATTTAGATGGAGCTTCTTGATGAGAAAATTGAGAGATCTTGGAACTCCAGAAAGAAAAAAGATGAAGCATCTCAAACCGATAATATGATATGATGAGCAAACTCCGGAAAGAAGAAATTAAATCACCTCGAGGAAAACAAGAATAAGATTTATTGTATGAGCATCCTTTGTCAACTTAAATTGATGACACGCAATGGATTTGGCATACTACTTACTCTCGTTGAAAAGGATTAAAGATAGAGATATAGCGTAAACTTGGAAAATCTTCAATGAATCACCGGGAAGAATTAGAAAATGAACGAAGATACTTGAGAGAATTTAGATGCAAGAGAACGAAGAGATCACAAGCTGACTAAAGAATATTTGAACGATGCACTGAAATAATTTGAGAACGAGAGATGACGTTGAGAATGAAGAACTTCTTCTTGAATGATGGCCTTAGGAGAATCAAAATGAAAAACAACTCTTGAAAAGTTTTGAATGGAGATGAAAGGAAATTCTCACCATCGAAAGCAATTTGAGAAGATCGCATCAAGCTTGAACTACAAATCTTCGAGAGAACGGACAAGATTTAGAGGAAAACTCTTCTTGGATCTTCACCGTTGAGAATGAGGACGAGAGCCACCATGAAGAATTTGAGAGATCCTCCGGAACAATGAATACTAGAAATGTTGAGCCAAAGATGAAAGAATTTGAAAGCGATCTCAAAGAAGGCAATTGACTGATGAAAATTCATTCTTACGTCAAACTCTGAAAAGATTTGAGAATAACTCCGAAAAGAATTAGAAGAGTCAGGTAAGATCCTAGGGATAAACCTGTGGGTTAGGGCCCACTGGAAAGAAAACACCATTGAAACGATTACTTGAAAGAGAGATGAAGCACCGGAACAATTTTGAAGACTTGAATGAGGTGACAACCTCGAATTAATTTGAACGCAAACACGAATCTTCTGAGATGTCTTGAGCACTCCGGAAGGATTAAATGGTGAGAGGCGAACAAGCAAGGGGAAACACTTGAGCCAAGGAAAAGGAATATGATCAACCCGAAAGACTTGAATTGAATCCACCAAAAAAGAAAACGAGACGAGCAATGATGAACTATACAAGAATTCACTGGTTGAGACAATTGAGGAAATAATGAAGAGGATTTGCATGAATAAAATGGATAGTCGATGTGAGACTTCATCCTCTGTGAAGAAAAATGGTGGGCGGGCTGGAAAGTAAAACATCTTGGGACGAAGAAAATGCCGTCATTGAGAAGACTGCAAATTGGACTTGAAAAGATGAAGAGGATTGAATCAACTTAAAGAGGAGGGCACCAGTTGAAAACGGATTAACATCGCAACAACCGAAAATACCCGCGTGATCCAAAAAAAATTGAAGGGGAAGAGGAGTAAAGACAAAACACCTATGTCACAAATCCTCACAAGAGCGATGAAGGGGATAAGGAGTAAAAAAGAATTCCTACTCTCCGATATAACTAGACTCCGAAAATAGTTTTTCTTATAGACTCGACAATGGTCAAACTACGATCAATCAAGGGAGCTCCTATGGTCGGTCGTGGCTCTGATACCAACTTGTCACGCCCATCTTGATTTGGAGCTCCTGCGGGGCGCCATGGAGCTGCAGGAGCTCGGGCACGAGGCTCCTGGCGTTCGACGAAGATGTCACGGAGGAGCTTCACTACTCCGGATCGACGGGGAGGAGGAGATGCTCGAGCTACTGCTAGGAAGGTGGTTCGGTGGGGATAGTTGGATGGAAGGATGGTGGTTGGCTGCAGCAATTTGGACGGCATGGAAAGCATGGGAGGTGGTCGGAGGCTGCGGTGGCGATGGGCAGTTGGATGGATGGGCATCGAGAGGTGGAGGCTCGGGCGCTCGTTGGAGGGAGAGGGATCTGGGAGGATCCCGATGAAGATGCGAGAGAGTGGCGGCGGCGGCTGAGGGAATGGATGGATGGGACAGGCTAGGGCTAGGGTTGCTATGTTTAAATAGGCAGGGATTTATGGCTAATTGGACCTTCCGATTTAGATTGGACGGTCGGAATAAATAGGCTAGGGGAGTCCAATGGAGAAACCGAAGATATTTGGGGATGTTCGGGGTTGATCCGGATCCACTGGTCACGACTGCCTGGTTTGGGTTAGGTGCAGTTTCAGATGCGCACGCGAGGGGGTTTGAGTACTGTTCAGAGAGGGTCAAACGATCGGAAAAAAAAAGAACAGTTGGTCTGAGAAAGGTCAACAGAGGTGAGGAAGAAGCGGCAACTATGAATGGATGCAAGTTTTGAAAATAATGACGACACAGAGTGTTGATGCAATGCGAATGATGCGATGATGAATGCAACAAGACAAATAAATCACACGGCGACAACGAAATAACTGGAAGGCATCTGGAGCGTCGGTCTCGGGCTGTCACACTCTCCCTCTTTCCCACGCACACACCTAGTCTCTCGAGACTTCTCGCACACACCATCTCTTGCTCTCTAGTTCGATGCCACCCACATACACTTGTACTCTATGTTTAGTACGTTGTACACGAAGAGAAGAGGTCCACGCATGCACTTGTCCTCTCTCTCACATGCATCCGTAGCTACGAATTGTAGTGTTCTCAACCATCCGATTGGCTCTATCAAAGGTTCACGTTGCACCTTGGCCTTGAGATTGAGAAGTTTAAAATGCGGAGGCTTGCCTGGAGGCGCGAGGTTTTGGTTAATGTGCGGGCCGCACACGGCACCAACACGACACGAGCTTGTTCTGCCTGGTGCGTAGTCGGGTGAGTACTACTAGTAGTAGTACTACTTTGATGTGTCGCATCAACTCGCAGAAGTATGCAACACTTCCTCAACAAACAAGCATATAAGCAGCTTATACTCCTTACCTAAAGGATCTTATATCCAATAGACACAAAATATCCCTTCGACTGTTGGAAACTACTTTAACTGCTGATCTGATGTCGAAGTAATTGTTGCATCGCCACCAAAATCCACCATCTCTAAAGCTAAAGTAGACCGAGCTAAACCCGATATTAGCATATTACTAAGATAAATAGAAGGCACTATAGAATCATTTAGGAGGTGAGCTTGTCAATCTGAATGTGGAGGGACACTGTCCTCGACAACCCAGCCCCGGTCAGCAGCTTGGGCGGCACTATGAAGAGGTCAGCTCCTGCACGGCAATAGCGCCGGGCTCCTTGCTGCTTGTCACCTTGATTTCCACCTTGATAGTGTCGGTCCTGCATTTGGGCTCCCCCGGCGGGTCGTTCACCCACACCTTGGCCGCGTAGTGCGGCGGTAGGGATGCCCCCGCTCTGATGCAGATGACTGACACGGCGATAGGCGCGCCAATGTCGAGCAAGCCGCCGACCACAAAAAACGCGTGGCCATCCTCATCCGTGAACAGCAAGTGCCACGGCTCTGACACCGGCACTTGCAGCTGGAGCACCTTGCCGTACTGGATCCTGTGCACCGTCATGGGATGTACAGTGCTGATGTGGTGGGGGAGCACCGGCGGCGGGCCTTTGTAGCCGTAGACGGGCACTAGGCATTTGCAGGGCACGAGCGGACACACGCTTTGGTGATCGGCGAGCTTGTGGTAAGTAACATAGAGCCCACAGCCTTCGTGCGGGCACTCCACCCTCATAGAGGAGAGGACAACGTCCATCGCCGTGTTGCGCACGTCGAAGCCGCCGCTGCACTCGCACTTCTACCACTGCCGCTAGTTCCCGGGGCGCTCGCCACGGCAGTCCGCGCAGGCCAGGTGCCCTCCCTTGCACTGCACAAATCAATCGAACAGCACATCAATCAAGAAACCTGCACCTTGCTCGATCAGCCGAACAGACGAGATGTATTCGAAATCATGTATTTGAACCTCGTATACTGGAGGCTTCAAGGGGCGGAGGCACAAGGGGCAGTGGAGCAAGGTGAGGTCCATAGAGACCTCCATCGTCGGGTCCTGTTTCATCGGCATGATCTCGCCCTCCTCGTGCACCACCATCTCTCGCTTTAGGGCCGGGGCATTAGAAAGTTTTATCATCGCATATTTAGACTACTTGAAGGTGCATTAAATCAAGACATGCAAGTTTCAAAAGGAAAGTCATGGCATGCATGCGTTGTAATTAATGCATCGGTAAACACAATTTTTTGAAATATATCGAGTGCACTTATTTGATATGTCGTGTCAACTCGTACAACAAGGAGAAGCTGGATAACAACACCCTCTCCCTCGCCCATGAGCGTGGTGGCTCGCGGGACTAGGAGAAGCTTTTGCGACATGCTCTCCCTCCCGCACACGGTGGACATGCAGCAGTTCATTCGGTGTCAGATGGCCAGAAGCATACCAGTACTCCACTATATTAGTAGTACCATCATTGTTTGACTTCCTGAAGAGGTGAAGAGCCAAGCGCAACCCGAACGCTTGCGTGGCAGTTTCATGTGTAGGGGAGGTAGTAGTAACATAGTCTAGGATAGCATGTACTATGTTACTAGTGTAAAGTTACTCTCCGTTTTTAGGGTCCAGTTACCCACTACTACTATGGAGGTAGTAACATAGCCTAGGGTACCGTGTATGTTGGGCATCCACAATGTTCGTTTTGCCGCCTCTAAAGGCTGCCTCTAAGCCTTAGAAGTTGACGCCATACACTGCAGGCCATGCCTAAGCTTAAAATCGTGGGAGTCGCCTCCAAGCTAAGAGGCCGTCTCCAAGCATTTTTTGATTAAAATAATCTTCTGGCCCTACCTTTCATCTTGGTGATTGTAGTTTGCATGCTGATCTGGTCAAGAGAGGAATATATATTTTAACTTGTGGTGGGGTAAATGTTAGAGGCTGCAGCAAATATTATACACTGCGGGTCTTTTAGCCAAGTTTAGATGCAAGCATGTGAGGCCCATGTTAGAGGTAGTGCTGCCTCCAAACACTCGAGGTGCTCTCCATTGTGACAAGTTTACCATCACATGTTCATACTTCAAGGTGCATTAAATCAACAGATGCAAGGATCAACAGGAAACTCACGACATGCATGCATTGTAATTAATGCATAGGTAAACACAACTTTTTGAGAAAATCATGCTATGATGTGTCACGTCAACTCGTACAACAAGCAGAAGCTTGATTACTAGTACGCCCTCTCCCTCACCCATGCGCGCGGTGGCTCACAGACGACGAGAAGCTTTTGCTTACAGCAAGCTCTCCCTCCCCCACACGATGGACATGCAGAAGTTGATTTGGTACTGTAGAAGTAGTAACATCATTGTTCGACTTCTCGAAGAGGTGAAGAGCCAAGCGCAACCCGAACATGGTAGTTGTGAATGCTTGCGTGGTAGTCTTATTTGTAGGGGAGGGGTGTGGTGTGGCAGTTTTGTGGCAATTCTTTTCTATTGCTGTTTGCGTCTAATTGGTGCCACCGTCGGATGCAGATCTTACGGTTGTTGTGGCGATTGCTAGTTATAGTCATCTTACGAAAATCAAATAATCCCAAAACAAACCCGATCACGTTTCTTGTTTCTAGACATGAATAGGAATCAACCAATAAGAGACGTGGGCCGTGTATGTTTTTAATGCCTTGAGACTACCTAGCACGGCATCCAGCGGTCAGTTCATTGCATGCAATGGTATTAATTAGCAAATAAATAGGAGTATTAAGTTCTCTCATTTTCCTCTACGCCTTGGTCGCGGTGCACAATGTAGTAGTAGTACTACTAATGACTAGTCTATTTTTGACACGCATTTACGTTGATACAGCTTGAATGCCAACGAGGGAGAGGGTAGCGGTTCCCGAAACATTGAACTGTCAATGATGCATCCTCATTCAATTAGCATGCAGAGGGAATTAATTGGAGAAGCAGAATGGAGCCAGCACGATGTGAATGCAACGTAGTTTGGGCTCTCATATAAAGGCGCCCCTCCACTCCAATCCATCTACTCCTAGTCTCTACACAGCACTGCTCACTCCAATCCTAGACCAAGACAAAGTGACCAGAAGCCAAAGCACCCATAGAGGCGATTGATGCAAGCGGCAGTCGGCTATGCCAGATCACCCAAAATGCACCGCGCAGCCTTTCCAGACTATGATGGTGATCACCGGTGTGATAGCCCTCGCCGACACCGGCTTTTCCTCTCGCATGGACGAGATGATGATCCGCTCCATCCGCAAGTCCACCGCCGTCAAGAAGCGTGTGGATGACCTTACCGTACTCCTCCAGCCCGCGCGCCCAGGCTCCTTGTTGCCTGCCACCCTCATCGGCCTCCATGGTGATGAACTCTTTCAAGCACTGGTGGCCCTACAGCTGTCGGAGGTCTCGACGAAGAATGTCCACCTTGAGGCCGCGCCCGCCGCGCAGCGCCTTGCCATGCAAGAAACCATCGACCTACACATCCACGTCTACGAGGAAATCGTCTACATAGGCCCCTACAAGGCCAGGGAGGACACAAAGACGTTGGCCTTCTTCGACCAACTTGAATCTTTGGATGCCATTATTCAGAAGCATGTTGACCTGGCCATGAAAGCCGCTGCTCCTTAGCCACCGTTCGGTGGGCCGACGCCCTGAGTCGAGGAGGAGGAGGAGGTCATCGATGGATGCATCTTTCTTCTTGCCTCCTATAACTAGCACTGCATCGCCTCGTGGCCTTAATGTGTTAGTGTATGGCATTTTTATTTGAGTCGTAAATGACATGTGTGATCCCTTGCTCTTATTTTGCGTTAATTATATGTAGTATCACTGTCTTCGTCCTGCCATACTACCTACGTCCTGGTTTATTAGTCCCTTATGTAATTTGTGCCAAATTTTGACCAAAGATTTAACTGACAAAATGTTAGTGCATGTCAACGAAAATATATCGTTGGATTCATATTTGAACATAGTTTTCAATGATATAATTTTGGTGACATGCATGAACATTTTGTTAGTAAAATTTATGGTCAAAATTTGGCACATATTATGATGGGGACCAATAAACCAGGACAGAGGTAGAATTGTCACCATCGTGTTTTGTGCCAAATTTTGACTTCAGATTTACGTATGAGACCCAACCTACATGGAGGGAGTATATATATTGCCGCGACAACCAAACTTATAAATTCAAAACTGAGCCTTACATGTCACGAGTTCAAAACGAGAAAGTAGAACAAGTACAACACGCATGTGCCGTTCGCGTCGCACCCCACACTGTCGTTCCGGCCCGCCGCTCAGCGTGCATTGGCTTGGCATTTTCTATCTACAAGTTAAAAAGGTAAAGACTGTCGCGTTCGCGTCACACACCCACATGGTCTGTCAGGCACGCCGCTCAAGCTGGGGAACACTTGTTCTCTTAGCATTTGCACTGTCAGGTGGGGCCACAGTTGAGCAAACCGACTATCGGCAAATCACCACCCCGCCCACTGCGCGTCAGCTGAGTTAGAATTAGAAGAGAGAAACGAGGGAGAAGAGCTAGCTGTAGCACGGACGCTGTTGTCAGATGGGACTCGTGTTGATAGAATAGGAGTACTAAGTACTCGTATGTTTAGTACCACTAGTTGGGTGTGTGCGACCTATACATGTCATCACTTTAGGTCTCCTATTCGAACCGCAGCTACGCTTCATGGTACATAATTTTTCATGCATTTTTCCTCCTATATGTACTCCTAGGCTATTTCCACGTGCTTCCTTTCGCCGACATGTGGGACATAGAGCATCTGGGTCATAGTGGATGCATGACTCAGAGCATTGGCAACCATGCCGGCGTACTTTACATTTCAGACCTGACGAATTACATGCAAACCCCCCGCAGAAGAATAAATAAATGAATGAATTACGACATGCAAATCGGATTATTTTCATAGAAAACGGAGCATGTTCATTAAATTTTGGACATAATACATTGAAAAAATGACAAGACCTAAACCAGTCTAAGGGCCTCTTTGATTCACAGGATACTGAAAACACAGGAATGGGGAAAGTATGATGGCGATGAACCGAGAGTAGGAGGAAGCGGTGGCTTGTTTTTGTACATGCTAGAGACCGGACTGTAGTGCATTGTTTTTATGGCCATATCACCACATTGTTTTCTATGGCCTACCGCCTGCTGGTTCACTGGCCTGCCATGTTTCGCACTCCTCCCACTTACTAGTATATACTATATACCACATGATTCTTTGCTCCTTCTTACGTCGCCAACATGTGGGAGAGCCAGCATCCGGGTCGACGTGTCATGCACCAGATTAGAGTGGGGAACGGAAGGGGAGCCTCACCCCGGTCGTAGCGCCACAGTAATAATGACTGTAATGAGTAGTCATATCACAAGACCCCATCTTTCCAGCAGTAACGAGCCATCAAATCACACAGCCCTACCTTTCCAGCAGTAAGTTGAATCAGCTACTCCCTCACCCTCCTCGCCTCTCTGTCAAACCGGCTAGGCAAAATTGCCGCGTACTGCCCGGGAAAAGCCCCGCCCTCGAACTTTTAAATACTTTTATAATTTTGTATCGATGAATTGCGCCATGGAGCAGAAAACCAAAAGAAAAATATTCGGAATGTAAACCGTGCATGTGGTTATACGTATAGGTTTCTTCAAAGTACTGAGTCCATATATGTTTATTCACCCGTGGGGTTGTTCAATGAATGGAGGGTCGTGGTCCACACGTGAACAATACTACTAGTACTCCCCCCTTTACGGTTTATAGGGCTCATCTCAAAAAAAATGTTTTCCTGTTTTATAAGTCTCAATTCTACTACTTACCATCACATGTTTAGATTTCAAGGTGTATTAAATCACTGCATGCAAGGATGAAGAAAAAACTCATCAATGCATGTAGAAGTTCTTGGTCATTTAGTGGTCATGCATGCATGTGGTATAATTAGTGCATCGGTATACATAACTTCTTGAGAAAAATGAGGGTACTAATTAAGTACTTTTGCAAACTACGAAATTAATTCCACCATTCATCATCTACCTCGGTTGAAGAGATTTTTAAATTAAGCCCTATAAACCAGAAAGGAGGGAGTAGTAAGTAGTACACTACAGTACCAAGTGCGATGTGTAGTTAGTCATGTTAAATAGAGAGTTTCTTTTCTTTAATGCCATGTACACAAATTGAAACGCTTGTTGTGAAGAGAAAAAGATAATCACTCCACTATATATATAGGAAGGGGCCTCAGCGCTTGCTTTACTAGGGTTGCTCTCTTCATTCTCTCATCCTATCCAGATCTAAACAAGATAGCGATAGCGACATTTTCTCTCTACTCACCGCTGGTCACAGATCCAGTCGGATCCCTTCGGCTGGGGTGTGTAGGGGACTAGGTGCATCGTTCACGCGGTCATCGGCGGCGAGGGAGGAAACCCACAGCCATCGACGGGTCCCAATCCTCTGCCCGTGCCGTTCTCTCCGACACAGCGTCGGCTCGAGAGGTCCTCGGACCCTTTCTTCCTCCCTGCCGTATTGTGGGAAGATCCGACCTCTCGCCGCCCTCCTAGCCACATCCCGATGACCCTCGGGTATAACTTCCTTCGAAAACGGCCTTGCTCTACTGCCCCAGCTCCCCACGTGGCTGCATGTGGATCTTTTTCTACTTCCATCAGCTCTTCCAAAGCCACCTAAATTTTTGGTATTATTAGTGGTAAAGATACTTCATGCAGTTGAATCTAGGACTTGGTTCAAACAGGGAAGAAAGGGGGGAAAGTTGTAGCATGAATCTAGGACTTGATTCAAAGAGGAAATAACAGGGGGGAAAGTAGTAGAGACTGGATACCAAACCAGTCTCTTGGTTGAAGAGGGAAATAAAGGGAAAACACAGTACAAACAGGATAAGGAACATATCTATTATTGGTTAAAAAGGAAAGAAAGTGGCGGCTGGGGAACAAGTCAACAGAGTATGTCTAGGATTAGATTTGCTGCCCTCACATAGTAAAAGGTGGGTAAAGAGAACAAAATTTGAGACCAACCCAAATCTTGATTGGATGTTGGCATCACCACTTTATGCCTCCCTGTAGGTACATGGTGCTGATGCGTCCACTGTCGCATGCCCTTATACCAACTTTTTGTTATTGTTAATGTAAGGGCGGTTGTAAAACAAAGCAATCCCACTGTTACAGTAAGGACATGTCTAACCAATGATGTTGTTAATCTAATGCCTCCAGTAATATGATGCAATTAAACTGTTTTACAAATGGTACTCTCCTGCTATTTTTTCCATTATGATAAGTTGCTTCTTTATGCTGGTGAATGTCCTGGTGTCCCCACTGTCCCATGCCCTTGTACGAACTCTTTAGCTGTTATTAATCTAATGTATCTGGTAAAACAAGCAATGCCACCATTAAAGTAATGCCATATTTGACTAATGTCATTGTTGATCGTGATGTTTCCAGTAATATGAAGCAATGCTGCCGTTTTAAAATTTCTACTGTCCTTGTGTGATTGCCATGAAGATAATGAAGATGCTTCTTTTCATTTCGTGTATGTTTCATATCTGGTTATTGACCAGTAACTGTTTTCTTTCTATCTTTTTTGTGCGGATAGGGATATCCATTTCACCTCGTTGCTATTGTGACCTTTTGGTGAACTGCACAAAACACTTTTTTTAAAGAGTGTCTTGTGCAGTTCAACTAAAATGTCACATGGGCAACGTCTCTCAATTTTAGTGGAACTGCACAAAGGGTGATTGGAGTTCCTAACCTCTTTGACTAACTCTGCGGGTAATCTCGTGCAACAGTTTATTTGCCTTTGCAAGATTAGCCGCCACCGTCACCACAATGACGCTTGATTTTAGTGGAACTGCACAAAAGGATAAGCAAATTATAGTTGCACATTGCATGAGCATGACAGCCAATCATAATGTTGCTCAATTTTAGTGCAACTAATAAAGAAGAAGCTCCCAGCTCATGAGACCAAGTACTTCTTGGTACCTGCATGATGCAAACATTGCTTCATTTTAGGTGAACTGCACAAAAAGGTGGCATGAATTGAATCATCCGAGTGGAGCTGCAGGTTCACTACTTGCATAAGGCGTATCCGGGAGAATCGAGTCCTGAACTGGCTGAGTCCATTAGGCCTACCATTGTGGCAGTGCAGGGCCCCTCTCTCAGTTATGTTTCCCATGACCAGGTATGTTCCTTTTTTGTTGTTTTTGACTCTGCATCCAGCTAGTGATCTTGTGCTACTGTTTTGGCACTGCCATGAGAAATCAAGAATGATAGTGTTTTTGCATCTTCATTTAATGCCACTAATAATTTGAGGCAATGTTTTGGCACCGCTACCGCCACTGATAAAATGAAGTAATAATACATTTAAAATAGAGGTACTATCTTAGCTACCATTTCATTTCCAATGTAGATAACTTGTAGAAGGCGTATCCGGCAGAATCAATCACATAGCATGTGCACTGAACTAGTTGAGTCCATCAGGCCTACCGTCAAGGATGCGCGCAGGCCCCCTCTCTCCCTTGTGGCATGGCGGACGCTATAATTTTTGTTGAACTACACAGAAAAGAAATTGGAATGAGTCGACGCTCCTCCTTCTATGGCCACACTGAGGTTGTTAATAGATGTCAATGAATCGCCTCCATGGCAAGATACGAGGACCTGAAGATTAACTTGATCTCCCAATGTCATCTCACACAGGTGAGTACTATCGTTTATCCACATGATCGTGCTTTGTCATACTATGCTAGTGTTGTATTTTTTTAATAAAGCTATTCTATCGCAATATTTTCTCATTTTGAAAATAAAGTTGCTTCAACTAGTGCCACTATTATAGTAATCATGCTCTTTCTTTATCTATGCTAACAGGAATACTCAACTACAGATGTTTGGATGGTCTTGGGTTGTATGACACGGCTAGCCAACATGGATTTAAACCCGAGTTTCACTTTAGCCAAAGGCTCTGAGTGCCATGCTTATGTGCAAGCTAAGCAACCTCGTTAGCCTCACAATCCTGCAAAGGAGAGACACCTGGCACCACTAGAGCTCATCAGCTCATACATTGAGATCTGTGCGAGATGAATGGTGCCTTGACTAAAGGTGGAAAGAAATATTTCATGATGTTGATTGATGATTCCACTAGAGTGCTATGTGTATTTGTTAAATACTAAGGATGAGGATCCACACTACTTCAAAATCTATAACCCAGAAGTTGGAAGTGGTAGTGCCACCAGTGATGTAGAACATTTTATCTGCCAATATTTGACATGCATGGCCGTAAACAGGACTGGTTTCAATGTTTCAGCAAATCTTTGAATCAAATTGCTTACACGAAGAATCGGTTGATTTTTATTTATTTGTTCACATTCTCACAATGTTTTAGTTGTACAGTAACTATTGGCTGTGATATGTGAATCATTCGGATGTATAGGCATCTTTGTTGTACTTATTATTTGAATCTTATGGGTTGGTTGTGAATCTTGCAAGCTGGGAAACACGGCATGATGATGCAGAGGAAAACAACCATAACAAGCTATTCAAACTTGGTAGTATTGTAATTGTGAAAGTGCGGCAAATGAGCTGATCGTGTGTGTCCTGAGAATAATAATTCTAATTGTTTTGCATGTTGATCCTGTTGCACTAATAGAACGAGTCAATGCTTTGCTCGTTTTAAGAATAAAATTTAAGTAAAGTTACCCGCTCGTGAACGAACGTGTGGTCAGAATAGGTTTCTCGGCTTCGAGGCCAGTTTAATGGAGGCGTTTGAATGCATCGAGGAGGCGTGTTCTTCTGGGCGTATAGCGGGCGAGGGAGGAGGGGTAGTAGGAGTATAACTGATGCTGCATGTACCCACTATGTTTACTCCCGATTGCAGTTCCCAATAGTTGAAAAACTAACTACTGCCGCCGCATACCCACTATATTCACTGGCGATTGTAGTTCCCCAAGATTGGAAAAATGAACTGCTACTGCCGCCCCCCAGTACCCCGCTACACACCGATCCCCAGTGTAAATAAGGAGCCCTCCACTCTCCATATATTCCCATCATCTTCATCTTCCCCCTACCCCCAATCCCCACAAAACGAGAACTGGCACATCAACTCTGCGTGTGAAGAGACTCCAATGGCGATCCGAGGGGTGAGCCTGCTGGATATGGAC
The DNA here is from genome assembly GCA_011799875.1 of Thinopyrum elongatum. Lineage (NCBI taxonomy): Eukaryota > Viridiplantae > Streptophyta > Magnoliopsida > Poales > Poaceae > Thinopyrum > Thinopyrum elongatum. Next base: position 125,024,156 of record CM022301.1, read on the forward strand.
TGCAGCAAGGAGTTCACCTTTGAGTTCGCTGTTCAGACCCATGGCAGCACCAAGTTGAATGTGATGTACACCAATGATCCGGACTCGGTGAAGCTCTGCCTCGCCAAGTTCAAGCAGTACCTATAGGAGGAGAAGCACAAGGTCATGGGACTAGACCTTGTGCCCATCCATCCATCTCCTGGCAGGGACCAGCCGATCGCCGTCGCTGAGGTATGTGTGTGGGACGCGGTTCTCATCTACCATTACTGTAGGGTTATCAGAGGTTCTGGAGCATTCACGCATTTCATCGACACCACCGATTGCACCTTTGCTACGGTGGAGAGCAGGAAGAACACCACTGTGCTTTACGATTCGGCCATCTGGTCCAAAAGGCTCGTTGACATCCAGAAGCAATACAAGATCATCGGCAATGGGCAGCAGAAGGACTCTATGGTTGACCTCGCCGCAGCCATCATCGACCCCTGCTACGCCAACATGAAAGAAGATGTGGATACGACAGACCTGAACACGTGGGAGGTACCTCTGAATCTAGCCTACATCACCTACGCATCCAAGGACGCATACGTATGCTACGACATGTACAGGCGGATCTTGGACATGAGGGCATGTCTGCTTCCTGTAACCGAGGAGTACACGGATAGCCATATGTAGCGCCCAAGATGCGATTCTATCCCAATCACGTGATGAATTCATGATTGGGGCACAATCACATTTTGAGCCATAGCAAGGTGGATATCATTACAACATACCATGTACTGAATAGATGAGAATACAAGATAAAGGCTTACACTCGCCACAAGCTACAGCAGGAATACAACAGTTCATCAATACATAGCAATCATCATACAGAAGAGCAGGATCCGACTACGGATGAAACCAAACAAAAAAGAAGAACGACATCCACCCTGCTAATCCCAGGCTCCCGACCCAGAACCTATCCCTTGATCGAAGAAGAAGAAGCAGAAGAACTCCAAACAAGCAAGCATCACTCTCACGTCAAAGCATCGCTTAACCTGTACCTGCAACTGTTGTTGTAGTAATCTGTGAGCCATGAGGACTCAGCAATCCCATTACCATGGGTATCAAGACTAGCAAAGCTTAATGGGTATGGAATGGATAAGTGGTGAGGTTGCAGCAGCACTAAGCATTATATGGTGGCTAACTTATGAGTACAAGAGTAAGAAGAGCAACTACGCATAACGGTCGCAAACTAGTAATGATCAATAAGTGATCCTGAACTACTTATGAATCAAACATGACCCCACCGTGTTCTCTTCTCAAACTCACTCGAAATGAGACGGTCACGGTTACACACGCGGTTGGTGTATTTTAATTCGGATCTGGTGTCAAGTTCTCTACAACCGGATATTAAAAATTCCCATCTGCCACATAACCGCGGGCATGGCTTCCGAAAAGATTAAACCCTGCACGGGTGTCCCAACTTAGTCCATCACAAACTCTCATGATCAATGGAGGAAAATCCTCCTCCCAGAACAACCCGATCAAGCTCGGAATCCCGGTTCACAAGACATTTCGACAATGGTAAAACAAAACCAGCAAGACCTCCCGACGTGCCGACACCCTGACTAGAGCCGCGCGTATCTCAAAATCAGGCCACGATCGGATGAGCGCAGCGTATAGCAACTGAGACCCGAGTTTTCCCGGGGGAAGCCACACACGACTCTATTTTGGACCAACACTCATGAGGAGCACTGGCCCGGGGTTGTTGATTAATTATCCTCGGGTACCGATAAGTCCCTATGCAAGTTTTAGTTGTTATTAGGCTAATGGTAAAACCAAAGTTGGGCCTAGCTGGAAGAGTTTTATTCAAAGCGAACTATCAAGGGGGGCCCATAAACCCCGACCGTGTTAGGAATGCAAAATCAAGGAACATAACACCGGTATGACAGAAACTAGGGCGGCAAGAGTGGAACAAAACACCAAGCAAAAGGCCAAGCCTTCCACCCTTTACCAAGTATATAGATGCATTAATTAAATAAGAGATATTGTGATATCCCATGATATCCACATCCCAATGAAAGTGCAACTAATCCCCGGGTGGTTTTGGTAATTCATAACAACATATAGCTCATTGAACTAATATCCTTTCAAGTTAAATATCTCAGAAAGTTCAATGATTGGCATGGCACATGGACTAGAGATGTGGACCCCTCAAAATTCTAAGGATAAATATTGGCAAAAGCTCAAGACTCTACATTTCTATTTTAGTGATCCAAGATCACATTGAGTCCATAGGAAAAGCCAATACTATTAAAAGGGGATGAGGTGTTGCTAAATGGTCTACTTGCTCAAAGTGCTTAGTGATATGCTCCAAAGCCCTCAACCACTTTCTCAATCCAAATATGTCCTAAACCTAAAGTCAAACTCGGCCCCACCGATTTGATCTATCCGGCGCCACCGAGTTCCTTTGACATAGCCACTGCCAGAAACCCTAATCAGTTCGGTCTCACCGATAGGGATTTCGGTCTCACCGAGATGGGATTGCAAACTCTCTGTTTCCCTTCGTAACATTTCGGTCTCACCAAAATGAGTGATCGGTCTCACCGAGTTCGCAATGCAAACTCTATGTTTCCCTTTCGTAACTTTTCGGTCTTACCGAAAGGAGCGATCGATCCCACCGAGTTTGCCTGACCAACTCTCTGTTTTCTCATTGCTGAAATCGGTCTCACCGAGTTCATGCAATCGGTCACACCGAGATGAGGTTTTGCCCTAACCCTAGCACATCGGTCTCACCGAGTTGATCATATCAGTCCCACCGAGATTCCTAACATTCACATTTTGAATTGAATTGGTCTCACCAAGTTTTTCCATTCGGTCTGACTGAGTTGAGTCAAATGTGTGTAACGGTTGGATTTTGTGTGGAGGCTATATATACCCCTCCACCCCCCCCCTTCTCTATTCAAGAGAGAGCTATCAGAACGTGCCTACACTTCCATTACTCATTTTCTGAGAGAGAACCACCTACTAATGTGTTGAGACCAAGACATTCCAATCCAACCACAAGAATCTTGATCTCTAGCCTTCCCAAGTTGCTTTCCACTCAAATCATCTTTCCACCATATACAAATCTGTGAGAGAGAGTTGAGTGTTGGGGATACTATCATTTGAAGAACAAGAGCAAGGAGTTCATCATCAACACACCATCTATTACCTTTTGGAGAGTGGTGTCTCCTAGATTGGTTAGGTGTCACTTGGGAGCCTCCGACAAGATTGTGGAGTTGAACTAAGGAGTTTGTAAGGGCAAGGAGATCGCCTACTTCGTGAAGATCTACCCGAGTGAGGCAAGTCCTTCGTGGGCGATGGCCATGGTGGGATAGACAAGGTTGCTTCTTCGTGGACCCTTTGTGGGTGGAACCCTCCGTGGACTCGCGCAACCGTTACCCTTCGTGGGTTGAAGTCTCCATCAACGTGGACGTACGATAGCACCACCTGTCGGAACCACGCCAAAAATCTCTGTGTCTACATTGCGTTTGCCTTCTCCAAACCCTTCCCTTTACCTTCATATGCAATGTTTTACTTTCCACTGCTACACTCTTAGAATTGCATGTGTAGGTTGATTGCTTGACTTGTGCTAAGTTGCTAAAATCTGCCAAGACATAAAATTGGGAAAAGGCTAGATTTTTATTTGGTCAAGTAGTCTAATCACCCCCCTCTAGACCTACTTTCGATCCTACAAGTGGTATCAGAGCTTTGGTCTCCAATTGCCTTGATTTCCATAGCTTTGGTGATCATAGCCTTGGTTTCACAACCTAGGAGAGTATGGCGTCTAGCGAGGGAAATTACCACCGTAGAGGTCCTTACTTTGATGGTACTAATTTTGCTAGTTGGAAGCATAAGATGAAAATGCATATTCTTGGACATAACCCTGCCGTTTGGGCTATTATGTGTATTGGTTTGCAAGGTGAATTCTTCGAAGATGGAAGAGAACCAAATCGTGAAGCAACCGCGGAAGAATTGAAGATGTTGCAATACAACGCTCAAGCTTGCGATATCCTCTTCAACGGATTGTGCCCCGAAGAATTCAACAAAATCAGCCGCCTTGAGAATGCAAAGGAAATTCGGGATACTTTGGTTGATATGCACGAAGGTACCGAGTCCGTCAAGGAATCCAAATTGGATGTGCTTCAAAGTCAACTTGACAAGTTCAAAATGAAGGATGGTGAAGGAGTCACTGAAATGTACTCTAGGCTTGCTCTCATCACAAATGAGATTGTCGGCTTAGGAAGTGAAGAGATGATCGACAGATTCATCATCAAGAAGATCCTAAGAGCCTTGGATGGAAAATATGATACCGTGTGCACTTTGATCCAAATGATGCCCAATTACAAAGATCTCAAGCCAATGGAAGTCATTGGTAGAATTGTTACTCATGAGATGTCACTTAAGGATAAGGAAGAGCTTCACAACAAGTCTAGTGGTGCTTACAAAGCTTCATGTGATGCTCCCACAACATCAAGTGAGAAACAAGCCTTCAATGAAGAATTGAGCCTAATGGTGAAGAACTTCAACAAGTTCTACAAGAGTAGAAGCAAAGAGAGAAGTTCTAAGTCAAGGTCCTACAATGACAAAAGATCTTCTAGTCGTGATCGCAATTGCTATAATTGTGGAAGACCCGGACATTACTCTAGTGAATGTACGGCTCCCTACAAAAGATGAGAAGACTCACCTAAAAGGAGAAGTAAAAGAGAGGAATCACCTCCAAGAGAGAGAAGGAGTAGAGATGATCGTTATGAACGAAGACCCTCTGGCAGAAGCAAGGATTCGGAAAGGAAGGACAAGTCATCAAAGAGCTACACAAGACGAAGACATCAAGCTCATGTTGGTGAATGGGTATCCGGTTCCGACTCCGACAACCACTCCAAGAGAAGTTATCACTCCGACTCCGAATATACTCAAGATGAAGGTGTTGCCGGTCTTGCACTTGTGTCATCCAACTCCTATGACATATTTGACTCACCAAATGAAGGAATTGGAAGATGCTTCATGGCTAAAGGCACCAAGGTATCACCCCGAGTATGTTGATTTCAATAGTGATGAAGATGATTTGCTAGGTGATGATGATTTACTTGTTGACAACTCTAGTGATGAAAACTATGATGAAATTGCTATTAATCATGCTAATCAAGATGAAATGAATGACAATGATAAGAAGGAGATTGAGCGTCTAACTAAAGAATTAAACACTCTTAAGTTGGCTCATGAAACTACCTTAGAGGATCATCGAGAGCTTTTAAAAACTCATGAGAAGCTACACTTTGAAAAGCTCAATCTAGAGCAAGAGCATGGGTTCTTAAAAGCAATCAATGATGATCTTCGTAAGAAAAGTTCTTCCTACATTGCCAAGCATTTACTCTTATCTACTTACATGCCACAAGTAAAATCTAGCAACAAGAACAAGAAAGATTCTTCTTCTAGTAGTAACAATAATCATGCTAAATCCAATATTGTTGCTTCTAGTAGTTCTCTTGATTCCACTAATGATTCTCTTAGCCAAGTTACACTTGAGCAAGAAAATAGCTTATTGAAGGGAATTATAGAGAAAGGTGTTTACAAGAGCCTTGCCAGAAGTAAGCAATTTGAGGAGATTGTACGCAAGCAAGGAAGGCACCGGAAGAATCAAGGTGTTGGTTTTGAACGCAAGTTCAATGCCAATGGAGTTGAGTGGGAAGAAGATCAATACCCCAAGATGAAGTTTGTTCCTCAATAAGAGAAGTATGATCCCACTTCTTTCGAGGGAACACAAGCTCAAGATGATCTTCCACCACAAGACCACAAGCTAAAAGGCAAGGACAAGCTTCAAGAGGAGATTGATTCATTTGAAGAAGCTCCAAAGGCCTTGTTCAAGTGGGTTCCCAAGACTACATCAAGTTCCACTTCATCAAGTACGACTACAACTCCAAGGATCCCCATCAAGTTGATGTGGGTCCCAAAGAAGAAGAACTAGAGAGTTCTTGAGGGTGACTCCGCCAACATACTTCACTCATATTCATTTTGGCAAGGACAAGTGCAATCAACTTCCATATCTTGCACTAGTTCAAGGAGTCACAAACCCTCTTGTTGGTAAAACAAGGGACAAGGTAACCTAATGCTTTCATGGACAACATCATATGTGTATTTCACTCTATATCCATGGATATCCTTGTGTGTTCCTTGTGGGACTAAACCATGTAGGTATTGAAAGTGCAACTCACTCCAATGGATTGCTCCAAATGATCTACATCAACATTGAGCATCCACATCTTCAACATCTACATGAAGTCATCATCGACAAAACCCAAGGTTAGTTCATCCCTCTTAGGGGGGATATCACATCTAGGGGGAGCTTTACTCTAAGAATTGAGCTAAAGCAACTCTAATGGTGTGAACACAACAACGCTTTATGTAAAAGTGGTAACCCCACTTGTGCTTAAACAATGAGTATGACCTATGATCAAATGTTCTCATTTGACTCCTAAGTCAATATACTCATATATAGATGACCTAGTCATCGCCAATTGCTTGATAGATGCTAGAGTGTTTGTGCATGCTTTGCCACATATTTCATTTGCTATCTTATTGTGTGAGCATGTTGGTTGCATAATTTTCTCCATTCGAGGACATCCATTTGTAGTTTTGATTGAATGGGTTTTGTTTTTGCCAAATGGATGGACAAGAATGCCTAAGTACTCCCTCTAGCTATCTATGCTTTTCTCGTCTCAAACTCTATTCATGCTACATCACAAAGTTTGATCAAGTCGAATTTGGACCCTCAGGGTGAGGAGCACTCGGAGCCACCGATCCGTCAAGGGCTTAAACTTCCAAAACCTCTTAATGACTTTCGGTCTGACCAATTCATCCATCTCGGTCTCACCGAAATCATTGGGTTGATGTAGGTTTTTATCTCGGTGCAACCGATTAGAACAGTTCGGTCACACCCAGTTGTAGTAACCGCTTGCGATTCTGCATCTCGGTGCCACCGAGTCGTTCCACTCGGTCACACCGACAGTGACTGGGTATATATATCCGTGGGTTGAAATTTGGAAATTCCTTCAAACTCCCAACCGCGCCTGCCCAGCTCTACCGCCCCCTTGGTCTCCGGATCATCGCCGTCGTCGCCAGCACCCTCCTACTGCTGGTCTTCGCCGCCGTCAACGGGATTCTTCGCCGCCGTTGTCGCCGTAGCGAGTCCGCCGCCAAGTTAGGGTACAGACTCGATCCCTTTGTGTATTCCTTAACTCCGATTCTTGCACAAAGGTTAATGCCATGCTTCTAGCCACGATTGAGATCATCCTATCCAACCAAAACTTCCTCTAGATTAGTTTTGATGCAAAAACTTAGGGTTAGGTTTCCGCCGAACTCATCTCGGACCGACCTATTTGAAGTATTCGGTCTTACCGATTTGGCCCAGGCCATTGCACATGGACAACACGGTCTGACCGAAGTGTACGAGTCAGTGTGACCGAGTTTACTTTCTCTGTGAAACCCTAGCATCTCGGAGTCACCGAACTGCATCTCGGTCTGACCGAAACTGCCTGGTTAGACTCCAAAGTTGCTTCGGTGTCACCGAGTTAGTCATATCGGTAGCTCCGAAATGCTTTCTGCAGAAAACTAAAATTAAGTTTTTGAGTCAAACTTTTTGCCAAAATAGCTGTACTTTGTGATGCTCATCTACTCTGCCTATACCTATCTATTCACAGGGTCAGTGTCAGCCATGTCAGACAATAGTGATAGTCAGAACAGGTCAAAGGAGCAAGCAAATCTCAGTGAGGTCACTAGTCCCTCCAATAGAAGTTATGACGAGGGTAGCAGAAGCACCCCAAGCAACTTGCCTAAGGCAGCAACTAGGCAAAGGAAAAAAGAGAACCTCAGATTCTAAAGATGAGGACTTTGTGGTTGATGAGGAGGTCACCTCAAAGAAGAAGGCAGTCAAGAAGGAGTATGCTGCTGCTGCTACCACCAAGCCTGGCATGAAGAAGAAAGCTCTTGCCAAGAGAGTGCCTATGTCAAAAGCCATAGCCTCCACTCAGGAAACTATGGAGTTCACTCCTGAACCAAGAGAAGAAGAGGTTGCTGGAGACAAGAAAAGGAAGGAAAGGGTCAAGAAGACCATGGCCAGAGTTATTGGCAGATCATCAATGATGAAAGATCCAGATGAGGAAGAAGTTGTTGAGCCAGCACCAAAGTCTCAGAAGCTTATGGGAGATGCAATCAAGTCTGGAGCTGATTCATCTAAGCCCAAGACAACGCCAAAGCCATCTTCCCAAGCTCAATTCCCAAAGCCTACAGCACCCAAGAGATGCACCAGAAATATCCCAGCTACTGAAAAGAATAAGGCCCCAGTGCCTGAAGTTCAAGAGGATGAGGAACAGCAAGTGCTCAGGAAGCTCAAGCCAAAAATTCCAGATCATGATGACAATCATCCCATAGCTGAAAACATGAAGTTGAGAAAGGATGCAGGTCTCAGACTGTGGAGACAGACAGACCCATATGCTGTGAGGAGAAGGACAGCTGTGGACTACAGATTTCACACCAAGGAGCAGCAAGACTTCTATGAGACAGTTCTTTTGGACAAGAAGCCCATAGTCAGTGACATGAGATGGGTTGACTGGAAATTCATTGATGACAATGAAGATTACTTCCCAGGAGTTCATGAGAGTTTCAGGATGAATGAGGTTGACAAGTTTGTTGGTCAGAAGCTGACTAAATGGAATGATGAGATGGTCATGCAATTTTATTCAACTGCACACTTCTATCCGGATGGCAAGATAGTCTGGATGACTGAAGGCACAAGATACCAATCATCTATTGCAGAATGGGCCAAGTTGATCAATGCCCCTAAAGAAGGTGAAGATGACACAGATGTCTATGCCAAGCCCAGAAAAGATCATAACTCCATGGCTCACATGTACAAGGAAATTCCTAATCATGCCTTGGAGTCTCACAAGTTTGGCTCCATCTACTATCTGCTGTCAGGGCTGCTCACTATCAACACTATACTGAGGTACACTTTGTTGCCCAAGTCAGGAGATGACAGGATGATCAGAGGTCACTCAATAAACCTGGTGCATATGTTTGATGTGCCAGAGAAGTTCAAGGTGATGACATTGATTGTTGAAACCATCAAGAGAACTGATGCTGATCAGAAGAGGTCATGTGGATATGCCCCATACATCCAGATGCTCATCAACTCCAAGATGGGAATAGGCACATATCTACTGGACAGAGAACACCTTCCCCTGAGGCCAGACTTTGAGGACAATGTTGTTGTCATGGATGCATCACATCCTACATCTGTAGAGGCTCAGGAGAAGCGAGAGCAAGCTAAGGCAGCAAAGACTTCCAAGATGCCAGATGTATCAGCTGTGAATCTCAAGACCAAGCAAGATCAGCTCACTTATCTGCTTGAGTCTACAATGAGGATTGAGAAAGGACTAGCCACCCTGACCCAAAACCAAGAAAGTCTTGAGAGGATGATTGAAACAAAATTTTATGATCTAGACTTGAAGGTCACAGAGATCCAAACCACAGTTGAGCAACTTCAAGAAGAGGCAGAGGACAGGAGAGGAAGAGTCACCACAGATGCATTTCACAGAGTGCCAAGAGCACAGAGGTCTGCAGCAGAGCCAGTTGTCATAGATTCCAGAGCTACAGCTTCAGCACCTGCAGCAACTGCAACTGTTGCACCTTCAGTTGCAACTCCTCCTGCTCCTCAGTCATCAGCAGAAGCCTTTGCAGACGGACTCCTCTCAACGCCATCTATGCACACCGGAGCTCCCGAAGATCATGCCTAGAGTGCCGAATAGCACTATGCATTTTCGAGCTTTTTGGTAACTTGTTGCCAAAGGGGGAGAAAGTGTATAGATCTTAGGCTTCGAGAGAGAGAGAGTGTTTTGCTTTTGGTTGCCTCTCTTGCTACTTGATATTTGTACGTTTGGTTGCTACATTATTTGTGCTTGCGTGTGAGATACACTTATGATCATGTGGTTGATCATTATGCTTTAATGTGTGCTTGAATGATGGTATCTATAATACTTGTGTATGATCAATCATGTTTCCCTTGGTGATGAGTGCATGTGCTTTACATTCTATCATTTTGAGCGTTCCACCAAGATATATGTGACATGGAAGAGTAACCCATGATCCTAATCGATTGTGCATTTGCATTCAAAAGCAAATTTTAAATAATGCACAAATTTAGGGGGGGCTCTTGCTCTTCACATACTTCTCAAAGCGATGATATATTTCATTCATATTATCATTTGTCGAAGCTTTGATCTATATGTTGTCATAAATTACCAAAAAGGGGGAGATTGAAAGTGCAACTAATCCCCGGGTGGTTTTGGTAATTCATAACAAAATATAGCTCATTGAACTAATATCCTTTCAAGTTAAATATTTCAGAAAGTTCAATGATTGGCATGGCACATGGACTAGAGATGTGGACCCCTCAAAATGCTAAGGACAAATATTGGCAAAAGCTAAAGACTCTACATTTCTATTTTAGTGATCCAAGATCACACTGAGTCCATAGGAAAAGCCAATACTATTAAAAGGGGATGAGGTGTTGCTTAATGGTCTACTTGCTCAAAGTGCTTAGTGATATGCTCCAAAGCCCTCAACCACTTTCTCAATCCAAATATGTCCTAAACCTAAAGTCAAACTCGGCCAAACCGATTTGATCTATCCGGTGCCACCGAGTTCCTTTGACATAGCCACTGCCAGAAACCCTAATCAGTTCGGTCTCACCGATAGGGATTTCGGTCTCACCGAGATGGGATTGCAAACTCTCTGTTTCCCTTTGTAACGTTTCCGTCTCACCAAAATAAGCGATCGGTCCCACCGAGTTCGCAATGCAAAATCTCTGTTTCCCTTTCGTAACGTTTCGGTCTTACCGAAAGGAGCGATCGGTCCCACTGAGTTTGCCTAACCAACTCTTTGTTTGCTCATTGCTGAAATCGGTCTCACCGAGTTCATGCAATCGGTCACACCGAGATGAGGTTTTGCCCTAATCCTAACACATCGGTCTCACCGAGTTGATCATATCGGTCCCACCGAGATTCCTAATGTTCAGATTTTGGATTGAATCGGTCTCACCGAGTTTTTCCATTCGGTCTGACCGAGTTGAGTCAAATGTGTGTAACGGTTGGATTTTGTGTGGAGGCTATATATACCCCTCCACCCCCTTCTCTATTCAAGAGAGAGCTATCAGAACATGCCTACACTTCCATTACTCATTTTCTGAGAGAGAACCACCTACTCATGTGTTGAGACCAAGACATTCCAATCCAACCACAAGAATCTTGATCTCTAGCCTTCCCAAGTTGCTTTCCACTCAAATCATCTTTCCACCATATCCAAATCTGTGAGAGAGAGTTGAGTGTTGGGGAGACTATCATTTGAAGCACAAGAGCAAGGAGTTCATCACCAACACACCATCTATTACCTTTTGAAGAGTGGTGTCTCCTAGATTGGTTAGGTGTCACTTGGGAGCCTCCGACAAGATTGTGGAGTTGAACCAAGGAGTTTGTATAGGCAAAGAGATCGCCTACTTCATGAAGATCTACCCGAGTGAGGCAAGTCCTTCGTGGGCGTTGGCCATGGTGGGATAGACAAGGCTGCTTCTTCGTGGACCCTTCATGGGTGGAGCCCTCCGTGGACTCGCGCAACCGTTACCCTTCGTGGGTTGAAGTCTCCATCAACGTGGACGTACGATAGCACCACATATCGGAACCACGCCAAAAATCTCCGTGTCTACATTGCGTTTGGCTTCTCCAAACCCTTCCCTTTACCTTCATATGCAATATTTTACTTTTCGCTGCTAAACTCTTAGAATTGCATGTGTAGGTTGATTGCTTGACTTGTGCTAAGTTGCTAAAATCTGCCAAGACATAAAATTGGGAAAAGGCTAGACTTTTATTTGGTCAATTAGTCTAATCACCCCCGCTCTAGACCTACTTTCGATCCTACATCCAACATGGAACAACCTGCAACTGCACCTGCAACTAGCAACGCTATAAGAGGGGCTGAGCAAAGCGGTACCATAGCCAAACAATGGTTTGCTGGGATGGTGGAAAAGCTTATAGGCTTATCATGGCATATTGGGAAGCTTGATATACAAGTGGTGGGTAGCGCGACATAGCGATAGTATCGAGACAACTAGCAAAGCAAAGATAGTAGTGGTATCCAGGGTAATGGTCATCTTGCCTGAAATCCCGCTAGGAAGAAGATCGAGTCCATGAAGAAGACGAACCAACGTAGACGAACCAAGCGTAATCGAACAAATCCTCATGATCACAACATTACCGAAACTATCGAGAAGGAGCACAACCGGAAAGAAGCAAACAACATGGTAAACACACATATCATAACCATGGCATGATGCATAATCAAGTATGATGCATGTCCGGTTTAATGAGGCATGGCATGGCATGGCAAAGTGCAACAAACAATACTACAAGTTAAGTGGAGCTCAATATGCAACGAGTTGCATTTCGACGAAACACCACATTCAATTATTTAGTTTGCTCCCATTTATGTACCCAACAATATTAAATGTTGTTAACATGGCAAGAGGTGAGGCATAATAAAACTACCTATCTAGGCAAGTTTAAATGAGGCCGGAGCAACAAACATCAATTCCGAAAAATCCTCATGTGCATATTTTGGATTTTGTACTGTTCTACCCTAAACCATATTTTAGAGTTGTTAAACATGCAAAATAAAGTGCACCAAGATAATCTATGCATTTTTCTACACCATTTACATATAAAGTTTATTTAATTCGGAGCTACGGTTAATTAGTTATGAAATAAACCATTAAGCATGTCATTTATGCAAATTAATGCAAACAACATTTTAAACATATTTAACATGGATGAAAGTTGCACATTAAGAAACTAGATGAAATTCTAAGCATTTTACATTTATAGTTTGTTTAATTCCGATGCACGGGTGAAAAGTTATTGGATGCATGAACTTGAGGGACTTTTCTGTAAAACTGACATTCTCTGGATAATGTCTAAATTTGCAGCAGGGGAAAAACAATGCGGGCTGAATCTGGCTGGCCCAACAGGAATAGGGGGGCTGGAGGGGCTGCTCACCCATGGGCTTCGGCCCGGTCGGTGAGGCAGGCGGGCTGAGGAAGATGCAGCGCTAGGCAGGCTGGATCGAACAAGAGGGTGGAGGGGGCGCGGTCAACGCTCGAGGACGAGTGTTCGTCGTCTCCAGACGAACAGGAGGAGGTCGAGGCAGGGGGCCGCGGGTGCTGGGACTTGGCGTGGGCAGGGCGGTGCGAGGCTACGGCGCGGACCCGGCGGGGACATGCCGGAGCTGGCCGGATCCGGCAGCGGGGCAACGAACGGGCGACGACCCTGGTGGTTCCCTGTGAGAGAGAGAGAGAGATGTGATAAAGATAGATAATCACGGGGAGGAAGGGAAAAGACAGGGGAGGAGAGGAGCAGGACAAGGCCGGTCCTGGTCATGGCCGCCGGTGCCGGGGTCGCCGGATGGCGCGGCCTGCACGGTCGGCGAGGTACAGGCGGTGGCGAGGAGCGGGCGTGAGGAGCTGGAGGTCAAAGCGGCGGTGACGAGCTGCTTGTGGCTGGGCGGAGGAGGTGCTCGGGCCTTGCGGCGCTGCTGGTCTTCGGGAAGAACCAACAGGGCGTGAGAGGAGGCTGGAGTCTCAGGGTCGAGCTCCTCTCGAACAGAGCGAGGCTGCTGCGATTGATTTGGGAGGGATCGGGAGGAGGCTCGCTGGTTGGGTGGAGAGATCGGGAGGGATCCCAAGGAAGAAGGAGGTTGGTCGGGTGGCTTGAATGGATCGGGCAAGATCCCGAGGATGGAGGAGATAGTGGGCGGCGGCGGCGCGGAGGATTTGATGGATGGGACAGCTAGGGCTAGGGTTAGCCTGTTTAAGTAGGTAGGGGGACAGATTTTGGATCCTCCGATTAAATCGGATGGTCGAGAATTAATAGGCTAGGGAGTCCAAATAATAAACCGAAGATATTTTAGGAATGTTTTGGTGATGATCTGGATCCGACGGTGATGACTGAGCGGGTCGGGTTCGGGTAAGTTTCGGACACACGCGAGGGGGTCTGAGAGAGGTCAACAAAGACAAGGGGGCCTGACAAAAGGTCAACGGAGACGGAGAGAGAAGCGGCACTATGAACGACTATGAGTTTTATGAAAACATGCGGATGCAATATGCATGATGACATGATGAAATGCAACAACAACAAAAATAAAACACACGACGGCAACAAAGAACATGGAAGGCTTCTGGAGCGTCGGTCTCGGGTCGTTACAACTCTCCCCCACTTACAAGAGATCTCGCCCCGAGATCTAAGGATGACACCGGAGAGAAGCGGAAGAGGAAGAGGTAAAACAAAGTTGCTTCTGACAACGAGTGAAACCACGAGCCTTGAGAGGTTGAACAAATTGAAAGAAAGAATACAATGAAGATGAACGAGATTGCAAACACTCCGTTAGCAAAGAGGAACAAGGAATACGACAAGAACCAAGAGCTCAAGGAACAATATAGACTTTGAACCCACTTTGGTAGAAGAGAAGCAAGGAAAGAAGAATTCGGCAGCACTCCGACTGGAAAGAGGGGCAAGACTTGATAAGATAAAAGGAACTTGGATAGAGGACACAACACTCCTGTTGAATGGAAAAGCAAGGAAAAGAACATGATCTTGAGAAAACAAGATGATTGGTCGAAGAGAGCAACATCACAATGCCTCCGAAACGAACGAATAGAAGCTAGATCGTCGGAATAAGAGAACGGAGAAGGAAATGACAACTTCTACCACAATTGAATTTGAAAAGCATCCTTGCAAAGAAGGATTGAATAGAGTTGTTGGAAAATCAACAACGACAAGAATAAGCTTATTGTGGGCTTATGGAAAACATCTCAAAACTTGAGGTGAAATTCTGCCACTAACGGAATCAATTGCTTGCTTGAGAGCAACGAAGAGATGAAAACTCCTTTCGCCGAGAGGATAGGAGAAAACTTGGATCATTGATAAGCACCACAAATAGCAACATTCCTTCGGGAAGTCTTTTAGGTGAAATCTATACCAAGATAACTCCAATGAAGAAACGATGGGTTTAAATATCTCATTCTTGACAAATCTTCTTCGAGACACCTCATGAATAAAGAATGTTATAACACCATCTCAAAAGATAGGGGAGGAAGAATTCCACTTCGGAATGCAAGATGAAGAATACTTGAGCTCCTCGAACAAGAATCTTGAAGAACACTTCGAGAATGAATTAAATCCTTAATGAACCACCATGTTGAGCCTCCGAGAAGAACTCCGGTAATAAAAGAATGATCAAATGAAAGGAAAGTTGAAAAGAACAAGATGATGTGTTGCAATGATTTAGATGGAGCTTCGTGACAATATAATGAGAAAACTTTGAACTCCGGAAAAGAAGAAATTGATCACCTCGAGGAAATAAGAATAAGATTTATGTCATGCTTACCCTTCATCAACTTAAACTGATGACAAGCAACATGTAGGCATGCTACTTATTCTCGTTGAAAAGGATTAAGCAGGGATATAGCGCAAACTTGAGAAAGTTTTCCACAAACCACCGGTAGGACTTGGAAAGAACGATTGAATTGATATGATAACAAAGGAAAAGGAATCCTGAACAAACCGCCGTAAGAATTGAAAATGAAGGTAGCAAAGGGACGAATCACCGGGAAGAATTAGAAAACAAAGAAAGATACTTGAGGGAATTAAGATGCAAGAGAATGAAGAGATCACGAGATGACTAACGAATACTTGAACGATGCACCGAAAGAATATGGAGATGAACAAAGAGGCATCAATTTAGAATAATTGGAGAACGAAGCTGAAAACTTAGAACGAAGAAATCTTCTGAAATGACGGTCTTCGGAGGAATAAAATGGAAAGAATTCTCACAATCGAAAACAATTATGAGGATGGCATGAAGCTAGAACCATGAATCTTCAAGAGAACAGACCAAGATTTAGGAAAACTTCTTCTTCGGTCTTGAATGCTGAGAATGACGACGAGGAACAGCACCAAAATTGTTGAGACACTCCAGAACAATGATGAATATTAATGTTGAGCCAAAGATGCAAAGAATTTGAAAACGAACATGGAGAAGGCATATGACTGATGATAATTCATTCTTACGTCAAACTTTGAAAAGAATTTGAGAATCACTCTGGATAAATTAGAAGAGTCGGGTAATATCCTGGGAAAAGACCTGTGGGTTAGGGCCCACTCAAAAGAAACGTCGTTGAAATGGTTGCTTGAAATAGAGATTGCACCGATTGATTTGAATGGCTTGAATGAGATAACAATCTCAAAATATCTTGAACGGATTGAGAATGGAAAACGCGAATCTTCTGAAATATCTTCAACACTCCGGATATAAATAGAGAGAGGTGAATAATTAAGATTTGCACTGGCATGGGAAAGCATTCGAAAGGAGCAAAGGGATATGGTCAACACCAAAAGCTTGCATTTAGTCCACCAGAAGAATTTGAAGACGAAAGAATGATGAACTTGAAACTCCTAAGCATCTTCACGAGGAATCGCCGGATGAAACTTGGAAGAAAAGGATGATGAAACTTCACATAAATAAAAAGGATACTTGATTAAGAAATCTGAGTCCTTGAAGAAAAAGGGTGGTATGGTGGGAAAAAACAAAGGCAACTTGGAACGGATGAAATAGACACCGGTTGGAAAGAATTGACATGACAATCTCAATGATCCAGAAGGATTAGCATTCACATAGAAATATGAGAACACCGCTTAGGAAAGGTATGGAATCAACACTTGACATAGAAGCAACTCGAATACCACAACCAAAACAAAACAAAGGATTTGGCTCGTGGAATAAGCCGGAACAAACATATGATAGAGATTTCGCCCAAAGTGTTCGCGATGAGGCCCCACGGGCACGACGTACAGCGGACATCATGAATGACAAACGAGACATCCCCGAATCGGCATAGCCAAGGATTCTTTAAGACGTCTCGCGACCACTGTAAATCGACCGTGAAAAACGAACCACTAGACGTTGGACCCCAATCTCAACTCATACATCTGTCGAAAAGAAATCCTGGGTAACTACTTGAATTCCCACCTATGAACTCCCGAAACTTTCTGGTTATGCAATCTGGTGTTGGGGATACAGGGAGGCACAAATATCTCACACAACTAACAAATCCTACACTCCAACTGTATCCATCCGTCAACACATAACCAAGAAAACCTCAGAAATCGTGTACCTCAGACCTTCGAAAGAACATCCCCTATACTAGCAGTGGCAATACATCTGGTCGCTCTCCCCAGTACTGGGTGTCACCAAACTACTCTCACCACAAAGAGTATAGAAGCGTTTTCGATTTCGGCGTCCTCTGGTATTCCGGAACTGAAACGATAAGCACTGTGACAAAAACACCTTGGAGCTCAACTCCCCGGGACACTGCCACAACCCCTAAATGACAGGAGGCACCAAGAACAGAATTCCCGTCACAATGATATCGGACTGATTCCACAATACCCGCGTGATCCTAAAAAAATTGAGTAAAAAAGGAGAGTAATGGAAATAAAACACCTACGTCACGATTCCTCACCAGAGCGTCGATGGGGATGAGGAGTAAAAAGAATTCCTACTCTCCGATATATGACTAGACTCAAAATAGTTTTCTTTCTAGACTCAACAACGTCAGCGGTTCGATCAATCAAGGGGGCTCCTAAGGTCGGTAAGACTCTGATACCAACTTGTAGCGCCCAAGATGCGATCCTATCCCAATCACGTGATGAATTCATGATTGGGGCACAATCGCATTTCAAGCGCATAGCAAGGTGGATATCATTACAACATACCATGTACTGAATAGATGAGAATACAAGATAAAGGCTTACACTCGCCACAAGCTACAACAGGAATACAACAATTCATCAATACATAACAATCATCATACAGAAGAGCAGGATCCGACTACGGATGAAACCAAACGAAAAAGAAGAATGACATCCACCCTGCTAATCCTAGGCTCTTGACCCGGAACCTATCCCTTGATCGAGGAAGAAGAAGCAGAAGAACTCCAAACAAGCAAGCATCACTCTCACGTCAAAGCATCGCCTAACTTGTACCTGTAACTGTTGTTGTAGAAATCTGTGAGCCACGAGGACTCAGCAATCCCATTACCATGGGTATCAAGACTAGCAAAGCTTAATGGGTATGGAATGGATAAGTGGTGAGGTTGCAGCAGCACTAAGCATTGTATGGTGGCTAACTTACGAGTCCAAGAGTAAGAAGAGCAACTACGCATAACGGTCGCAAACTAGTAATGATCAATAAGTGATCCTGAACTACTTACGAATCAAACATGACCCCACCGTGTTCTCTTCTCGAACTCACTCGAAAAGAGACGGTCACGGTTACACACACGGTTGGTGTATTTTAATTCGGATCTGGTGTCAAGTTCTCTACAACCGGATATTAAAAATTCCCATCTGCCACATAACCGCGGGCACGGCTTCCGGAAGGATTAAACCCAGCAGGGGTGTCCCAACTTAGTCCATCACAAACTCTCATGATCAACGAAGGAAAATCCTCCTCCCGGAACAACCCGATCAAG
This sequence comes from Thinopyrum elongatum, assembly GCA_011799875.1. Lineage (NCBI taxonomy): Eukaryota > Viridiplantae > Streptophyta > Magnoliopsida > Poales > Poaceae > Thinopyrum > Thinopyrum elongatum. The sequence continues at coordinate 125,042,787 of CM022301.1, forward strand.
CTCAGAATCCCGGTTCACAAGACATTTCGACAATGGTAAAACAAAACCAGCAAGACCTCCCGACATGCCGACACCCTGACTGGAGTTGCGCGTATCTCGAAATCATGTCACGATCGGATGAGCACGGCATACAGCAACTGAGACCCGAGTTTCCTCGGGGGAAGCCGCACACGACTCTATTTTGGACCAACACTCATGAGGAGCACTGGCCCGGGGTTGTTGATTAATTATCCTCGGGTACCGGTAAGTCCCTATGCAAGTTTTAGTTGTTATTAGGCAAATGGTAAAACCAAAGTTGGGCCTTGCTGGAAGAGTTTTATTCAAAGCAAACTGTCAAGGGGGGGGGGGCATAAACCCTGACCGTGTTAGGAACACAAAATCAAGGAACATAACACCGGTATGATGGAAACTAGTGTAAGGGAACGCGACAGAAAACGAAAAATTTCGGTATAGCGAGCACGCCCAGGACCACTATGGAGACTGCATACAAGGTTTGATCTGATCCGTACCGACTCGAAGCGCAGCGGAAGAAGAGTCGGTGGTGATCGTTGGTGCAGATCCCCACAGCTAGGATTTACAACCTCCCAACCGCGAGGATGTACTCCCTCGTCGGACAGCCCTTCGGGAGGCGGTCGGACAGTCCCCCGGACGATGTCGCGGACAGCCCTTCGGGAGGACCCTCGAAACTCGAACGGAGACTCGGACAGCCCTTCGGGAGGACACTCGAACAGCCCCTCGGGCAAAAGACCGAAACTACGACCTCTCTACGGGGTTGCACACATACGGTGTCAGCTATCCGGCAGGGCTTCGCCGTCCAGAACTAGTTCCTGCCAGAACCCAGACAGCCTTTCGGCTCTACGAAACTCTTTTCGTGGGAGGGAGAGAAGAAGCCAGATAATGCATGGCATGTGTATGAGAGCAAGGATGAAGAGATGGCATCCCCCATCTCCTCTATTTATAGGAAAGCCAAGGGGTAGGGCTCCTCCACTAATTACCAAAAACCCATGCATTAGGTCACACCTCATGGGCATAAGGGTAAACTTGGGATGCCATGTGGAGCTCCAAGGAGCTCCCCCTTCCTTGGCCGGCCACCCATAGGGGGCCCCCCATGAGGGGCTCTCATGGCCCCCCAAGCCCTTCTTGAAGCCTTTAGCAAAAGCCCTAAAAGGTGGCTTCCAAAAAATTATCCAAAAAGCACTTTCACTATTCATGACGACATTTTTCAGCGTCCGTTCAAACTGAAAATATTTATGCGGGCTTAGAACAATTCCAGTACCCACTAAAATAATTTTCAACGCGTTCTGGAACAATTCCAGATTAGTGATTTTCATCTGCGAAAAGCATCTGAAGCGGTTCCGGCAGCTCCGAAACATTTCCGGTTTTTCTTCCAGAAAATTCCCAGAAGTTTCCAGAATGATTCTGGCACCCTCCAAGAATTATCAGGCATGTGCCGAAAACAATTTGACTTTATGGTATCCTCTGAAACAACTTTTCAGTTTCACCGGAACTCATCTGGTGACCTCTTTGCGGAACCTTTCCGCTGTCCAAAACTTTTTCGGTGTCCGAAACTTTTTCGGTGATTTTCTCTCAGACTCCCTATCTAGTATTCAGCAGATAGATGACCCTTAAGCGTGTGACCCTATAGGTTCGGTGAAGCATAGACATGACCTGGAACCCCTTCCGATCAATGATCAACATCGGAGCCGTGGACACCCATATTGACCCCTATACCCACACGAATGAATATTCGAGTGAACCTCCAGTTGCCGTGAGCTATTCCTGTTGCTTCGCGATATGTCACAAAACACCCGAGGTGAGATTTATTGCACCCCCGTGGATCAACAATTTGTCCACTATGCAAGTTACCTCGTTACCGGTTTTGTTCTCTTTTCTCATTTCCGTGTTTCGGTATCCCAGTGATCAAATCACAAGTTGTCTGGCCAGACGATGATGGATACCGTTTCACCGAGAGGGCCCGAGTATATCTCTCCATCGTCGGAGGAGCAAATCCCAATCTTGAGCTATCTCGTTACTTGCCATACTTTTCCGTGAACCCGTAAGCCGCCGTAATAGCCACCCAGTTACGGATGACGTTTAACAAACCCCAAAGTTCACGAAGCAAGTACGAAGGAACTCGACACTCTCATGGTCTAAGGAATTATGCAAACATTAACTTCCCTGTGTAAAATACCATTAACTTGTGACGAATGTATCTCATAGCATAACATCAATTTGGGTCGATTCAACACAAGTGTTCTACCAACAATTTGTGCCCTCAAAATTGCCGGCATAGACATGCCCATGATCAGGAAAACAGGATCATCATGCAATACTCGAGCCAGTCATAGAGGCTTGACCAGGAATACATTTTTCCATTTATTATCCCACACGTGCACATGAGTTTCCCTCCAAGCCTCGTTTTATTGTAGACTCGAGAATCATTGCAGTTATAGCATGGAACATAAACTTTCATTACAAACCAGGAGATACAAAATAACTGATATTACTGCCTCTAGGGCATATCTCCTACAGACTCCCACTTGCACTAGAGTCATAATCCAGTTACATGGCTTCCCTAACACCAATGGCTATCCGGTGTTGCTCATGGTTTGCTCGTGGTAGAGGCTTTGTCATCGGGTCTGACACATTCAGATCCGTGTGAACTTTGCGTACTTTCACTAAACCCTCTTCGACATGATGTCGAATGAGTTTATATTTGCGTTGAATATGTCTTGTCTTATGGTGCGAACTTGGCTCCCTTGCCTGAGCCACGGCGCCACTATTATCACAATAGATCTCCACCGGGTCCAGAGCACTTGGAACCACACCAAGGTCTTCAAGAAATTGCTTGATCCATACCGCCTCCTTGGAGGCTTCTGAAGCTGCAACATACTCCGCCTCCGTCGTAGAATCCGCCACAGTCTTTTGCTTGGAACTTTTCCAATCAACTGCGCCACCGTTCAACATGAAAACATAGCCTGATTGAGATTTGAAGTCATCTGGGTCAGTCATGAAGCCTGCATCAGTGTAACCACTTACAATGAGCTCTTCATCACCTCCGTACACAGGGAGTAAATCCTTGGTCCGTCTGAGGTACTTAAGAATACCCTTGACTGCGGCCCAGTGTTCCAATCCAGGATCACTTTGGTACCGGCTGCTAACACTTAGCGCATAGGAAACATCCGGTCTTGTACATAGCATGGCATACATAATAGAACCAACTGCCGAGGCATATGGAACATCATTCATTTGTACTCGCTCATCAAGAGTTCGAGGACTCTGATTCTTGCAAAGCACTGTGCCAGGTGACATGGGGAGTAGGCCTTTCTTGAAGTTCTCCATGTTGAACCTTTTCAACACCTTGTCAATGTACATGCTTTGGCTAAGCGCTATCAGGCGTTTTGATCTATCTCTATAGATTCTGATGCCCAATACATATGCCGCTTCGCCTAAGTCTTTCATTGAAAACCTTTTCTTCAATGAGTCTTTTATTTCACTAAGAAAATTCACGTCATTTCCAATCAACAATATGTCATCCACATACAAGATTAGAAATGCTTTTGCGCTCCCACTAAACTTCTTGTATACACAAGATTCTTCGTCATTTCTGATGAAGCCAAACTCTTTGATCACTTCATCAAAACGAATGTTCCAGCTCCTTGACGCTTGCTTCAGACCATAAATGGCTTTCTGAAGTTTGCATACCTTTCCAGCATCCTCATGAATGACAAAACCTTCTGGCTGTATCATGTATACATCCTCTTTGAGGTTTCCATTTAGGAAAGCCGTTTTGACATCCATCTGCCATATTTCATAATCAAAATAAGCAGCAATTGCTAGTAATATCCGAACAGACCTAAGCATAGCTACAGGCGAGAAAGTCTCGTCGTAGTCCACTCCTGGAACTTGCGTGAACCCTTTCGCGACAAGTCTAGCTTTGTGGATAGTAATGTTACCATCCGCGTCCGTCTTCCTTTTGAAAATCCATTTACAACCAATCGGCTTTACGCCTTCTGGAAGTTCTTCCAAGTTCCAAACTTGGTTTTCGTACATGGATTCCATTTCGGATCTCATGGCTTTGTGCCATTCTTTTAAGCTGGGCCCCGCCATCGCTTCCTTGTAGTGCGCAGGTTCATCGTCTTCAAGAATGAAGATTTCGTTATGAAACCATTCAGGTGGCTGGATAGCCCTACCTGATCTGCGCGGTTCAGTTACAACATTGTCTGAAGTCTCCGCATCATATGCGACAACTTCCGGCTCAGTTGTAGGGATAATTAGCGGAATTTCTTCCGGTTCCTTAGCCATATCAACGGTCACCGAAGATTCACTAATCTCATTAAGTTGCACTGTCCTCCCACTTAATTCTTTGGCGAGAAACTCTTTCTCGAGAAAGTGTCCAACTTTTGCGACAAATGTTTTGCCCTCGGACTGGTGGTAGAAGGAATACCCAATGGTGTTTTTGGGATAACCTACAAAGTAACATTTGTCTGCTCTGGGGTCGAGTTTGCTTGGTTGTAAACGTTTTACATAAGCTTCACAACCCCAAACCTTGAGATGTGACACATTGGGTTTCTTCCCATACCATAATCCAAATGGCGTCGTCTCAACAGACTTAGACGGTGCTCTGTTTAGTGTATAAGCGGCAGTAAGTAGTGCGTGACCCCAAAAAGATATCTGTAGATCTGTAAGAGACATCATCGACCTTACCATGTCCAACAAGGTTCGGTTACGTCGTTCTGATACTCCATTTCTCTGTGGAGTTCCGGGAGGCGTAAGCTGTGAAACGATTCCACGGTCACTCAGATGTTGGCCAAACTCATGACTAAGATACTCGCCTCCGTGATCAGACCGCAGAAACTTAATCTTTTTGTCACGATGATTTTCTACCTCATTCTGAAATTCTTTGAATTTTTCAAAGGTTTCCGACTTATGCTTCATCAAGTAGATATAGCCATACCGACTTAAATCATCAGTAAAAGTCACGAAGTAAAAATACCCACCCCGTGCGGCCGTGTTCATTGGACCACATACATCACTATGTATTATTTCCAACAATTCACCCGCCCGTTCAGGATGACCCGTGAACGGCGTCTTGGTCATTTTCCCCATCAAGCAAGCTTCACATGTGTCAAATGATTGAAAATCAAGGGACGGTAAAACTCCATCTTTATGGAGTCTTTGCATGCGTTTCTTTCCGATGTGGCCAAGCCGACAGTGCCACAAGAAAGTGGTGGTGGTATCAGCCTTCTTAAGGCGTTTAGCATTCACGTTAAAGACATCATTTCCACATTCAAGATTTAGTATGAAAAGGCCCCCAACAATGGGTGCAAATCCATAAAACATATCCTTACAATAAAGTGAACAGCCATTGTTCTCAGACTTGTACGAATACCCATCGTGTACTAAACATGATCCGGAGATAATGTTTCTACACAACAGTGGAACAAAATAACAGTTACTTAGTTCTAAGATAAATCCTGAAGGGAGACGTAGAGGCATAATGCCGACGGCTTGAGCGGCGATCCCAGCGCCGTTCCCGACACGCATCACGACTTCATTCTTTGCCAGCTTGCGCACCTTCTGAAGTCCCTGTATCGAGTTGCAAATGTGAGCAACCGATCCGGTATCAAATACCCAAGACTTAGAATTTTCGCTAGCAAGCAAAACGTCAATGACATTAACTTGTATAACAATTATACCTTTTCCGGTTTTCCCGGACTTCTTATCTTCCAGATACTTCTTGCAGTTTCTCTTCCAGTGTCCTGTGCCCTTGCAGTAGAAGCACTCAGTTTCATTCTTGGCTCCGCCCTTAGAGTTGCTTTGGGATCCGGTCTTACCGGCGCCCTTGCCCTTCTTTGGCTTGCCTTTCTTCTTTTTGAAACTGGCGGTTTTATTCACAAGCAACACTTGCTTGCGATTTTTCCGCAGTCCTCCTTCTGCAGTTTTCAGCATGGTGAGCACCTCTTCCGGTTCCTTCTCCATCCCACTCATGTTGTAGTTTAATACAAAACCGTCGTAAGACGGGGGGAGTGAAGAAAGCAACATGTCCATCGTATGGCCAGGTGGAAGTGGAAATTCCAGGGTTTTAAGCCTTTCAGCATAGCCAATCATTTTGACCACGTGTTCGCCAACTGAACTACCCTCAGCCATCTTGCAATCCATCAAAGCCTTCATGATATCAAATCGTTCAGACTTTGCGGTTTCCTTGTACAGAGCATCCAATTCCCGGATCATATCACGGGGTTTATGGAATTCAAAACGTTTTTGAAGGTCTGTACTCATGCAAGCTAGCATGAGGCACTGCACTAAGTTGTGATCATCATCCTTAGTGGCCCAGACATTTTGTTCATCTTCCGGGGCCTCTGCCGCCGGTTTAGCTGGAAGAGCATTTTCAAGCACATACAGTTTCTTAGCGCTCCTGAGGACAATCCTCAGGTTGCGGACCCAGTCCGCATAGTTGTTTCCAGTCGCAGTTAACTTCTCTTTCTCTAACAACGGGCCTAAGTTGAACGCGGTGTTGCGAGCCATTTGATCTACAACGGAAAACACAGGTTTCACTTAGACTTTGTTTATAAAGAAATTTGCACTAGTGAATAAACAGTTTTATTCTAAAGTGCGCTCCCACTCAAATCAATATCTCTCAAAATTGATTATGAGTGATACAAGACCCGCATATCCATTCAACGCCATTGAACGAGATGAACACTGATGGCGCGAACTTTCAATCGGTAGGCAAACTTGCCGATCACATCTCTATGTGACTCTTGTTCATCTTTCGATGGGCGTGTTCCGAGCTCAGGGAGATCCTTCCAGAACGTCAAGACAACCAAGTGATCTTGCTGTGAGGTCTCAACTCACCCGCCTCACACATCCCTAATCGTTCGTACCCAGGGAGATCCTGTGATACCCCGAAAAGTTAGGTGCCGTGACGGTGCTACACTTGGGAGAACACTAACTACTTGATATTTTAAGTGAGAGATCACCCTAATAAAAAGCGACTACCGCTCAATCAAGAAGGGTGCATCAAGAGGGATAAACATCTCAGGCAATTCATAATAGCATGATATGGTATAGCCTCTTCTGACGGAGAAGTCTTTCATTTTTTCGTCTTCGGCATTCGCGTCGGTGTTCACCTTCACGAAGATTGCCACCACCTTCTCGATGCACCAGATAATATTGCTATCTCCATAGCAAGATAAAATAAATGCATTACTTAAGGTTGACACGCAGGTCATTAAAGTGCAATCATATGGCTCCAGCCATCATGCCAAATCATGACACGCAGGTCATGTTAATTACATCATATAGTCATCTCATACATAATCAAATTGAATATGAGCATTGCTATACCACATCACATGCAAAACATCCTGCAAAACCAAGTTAGACGCCTCTAATCGGTTTATGAAAAATTTTATTTTACGTGGCTTCTAAGGTTTTTACTCAAACCGCAGCTACCAACGTTTTATCATCAAGTATGATTATTCATGTTGCTAGATTAACATCTCGGGGTGTATGAAACACGAGATAATTAAATCTCGAGCCCCATACTAAACTTCGTCATACGCATGACCCCCGTGCAGATCATATCTGCAATGCCCTTTCATCTGCGAATTTCATCTTTCTTTTGACTATGGCAGAACCCAAAGAACTGATAGCACTTCCATGATCAATCAGGATCACGGATTGCCAGAACTTTGTCAAATTCCACCATGCTGTCTCGAGATTGAGCAAACGCAAATTCTAGGGAAGCAACAAGAACGTCGGGTAACAGATTTCATCTGTCACCCGCATAAATAATTTTCAGCAATAGATCTCATCTACTCCAAAATTATATTATGCAATACCCATACATCTCCATGTATTCTAGATCGTAACCTGCATCTACGCATAGCACGGCTCTTGATGCCACTGTAAGGGAACGCGACAGAAAACGAAAAATTTCGGTATAGCGAGCACGCCCAGGACCACTATGGAGACTGCATACAAGGTTTGATCTGATCCGTACCGACTCGAAGCGCAGCGGAAGAAGAGTCGGTGGTGATCGTTGGTGCAGATCCCCACAGCTAGGATTTACAACCTCCCAACCGCGAGGATGTACTCCCTCGTCGGACAGCCCTTCGGGAGGCGGTCGGACAGTCCCCCGGACGATGTCGCGGACAGCCCTTCGGGAGGACCCTCGAAACTCGAACGGAGACTCGGACAGCCCTTCGGGAGGACACTCGAACAGCCCCTCGGGCAAAAGACCGAAACTACGACCTCTCTACGGGGTTGCACACATACGGTGTCAGCTATCCGGCAGGGCTTCGCCGTCCAGAACTAGTTCCTGCCGGAACCCAGACAGCCTTTCGGCTCTACGAAACTCTTTTCGTGGGAGGGAGAGAAGAAGCCAGATAATGCATGGCATGTGTATGAGAGCAAGGATGAAGAGATGGCAGCCCCCATCTCCTCTATTTATAGGAAAGCCAAGGGGTAGGGCTCCTCCACTAATTACCAAAAACCCATGCATTAGGTCACACCTCATGGGCATAAGGGTAAACTTGGGATGTGGAGCTCCAAGGAGCTCCCCCTTCCTTGGCCGGCCACCCATAGGGGGCCCCCCATGAGGGGCTCTCATGGCCCCCCAAGCCCTTCTAGAAGCCTTTAGCAAAAGCCCTAAAAGGTGGCTTCCAAAAAATTATCCAAAAAGCACTTTCACTATTCATGACGACATTTTTCAGCGTCCGTTCAAACTGAAAATATTTATGTGGGCTTAGAACAATTCCAGTACCCACTAAAATAATTTTCAACGCGTTCTGGAACAATTCCAGATTAGTGATTTTCATCTGCGAAAAGCATCTGAAGCGGTTCCGGCAGCTCCGAAACATTTCCGGTTTTTCTTCCAGAAAATTCCCAGAAGTTTCCAGAATGATTCTGGCACCCTCCAAGAATTATCAGGCATGTGCCGAAAACAATTTGACTTTATGGTATCCTCTGAAACAACTTTTCAGTTTCACCGGAACTCATCTGGTGACCTCTTTGTGGAACCTTTCCGCTGTCCAAAACTTTTTCGGTGTCCGAAACTTTTTCGGTGATTTTCTCTCAGACTCCCTGTCTAGTATTCAGCAGATAGATGACCCTTAAGCGTGTGACCCTATAGGTTCGGTGAAGCATAGACATGACCTGGAACCCCTTCCGATCAATGATCAACATCGAAGCCGTGGACACCCATATTGACCCCTATACCCACACGAATGAATATTCGAGTGAACCTCCAGTTGCCGTGAGCTATTCCTGTTGCTTCGCGATATGTCACAAAACACCCGAGGTGAGATTTATTGCACCCCCGTGGATCAACAATTTGTCCACTATGCAAGTTACCTCGTTACCGGTTTTGTTCTCTTTTCTTGTTTCCGTGTTTCGGTATCCCAGTGATCAAATCACAAGTTGTCTGGCCAGACGATGATGGATACCGTTTCACCGAGAGGGCCCGAGTATATCTCTCCATCGTCGGAGGAGCAAATCCCAATCTTGAGCTATCTCGTTACTTGCCATACTTTTCCGTGAACCCGTAAGCCGCCGTAATAGCCACCCAGTTACGGATGACGTTTAACAAACCCCAAAGTTCACGAAGCAAGTACGAAGGAACTCGACACTCTCATGGTCTAAGGAATTATGCAAACATTAACTTCCCTGTGTAAAATACCATTAACTTGTGACGAATGTATCTCATAGCATAACATCAATTTGGGTCGATTCAACACAAGTGTTCTACCAACAATTTGTGCCCTCAAAATTGCCGGCATAGACATGCCCATGATCAGGAAAACAGGATCATCATGCAATACTCGAGCCAGTCATAGAGGCTTGACCAGGAATACATTTTTCCGTTTATTATCCCACTCGTGCACATGAGTTTCCCTCCAAGCCTCATTTTATTGTAGACTCGAGAATCATTGCAGTTATAGCATGGAACATAAACTTTCATTACAAACCAGGAGATACAAAATAACTGATATTACTGCCTCTAGGGCATATCTCCTACAACTAGGGCGGCAAGAGTGGAACAAAACACCAAGCAAAAGACCAAGCCTTCCATCCTTTACCAAGTATATAGATGCATTGATTAAATAAGAGATATTGTGGTATCCCATGATATCCATGTCCCAACATGGAACAACCTGCAATTGCACTTGCAACTAGCAACGCTATAAGAGGGGCTGAGCAAAGCGGTACCATAGCCAAACAACAGTTTGCTGGGATGGTGGAAAAGGTTAGAGGCTTATCATGGCATATTCGGAGGCTTGATATACAAGTGGTGGGTAGCGCGACATAGCGATAGCATCGAGATAACTAGCAAAGCAAAGATAGTAGTGGTATCCAGGGTAACGGTCATCTTGCCTGAAATCCCACTAGGAAGAAGATCGAGTCCATGAAGAAGACGAACCAACGTAGAGGAACCAAGCGTAGTCGAACGAATCCTCATGATCACAACATTACCGGAACTATCGAGAAGGAGCACAACCGGAAAGAAGCAAACAACATGGTAAACACACATATCATAACCATGGCATGATGCACAATCAAGTATGATGCATGTCCGGTTTAATGAGGCATGGCATGGCAAAGTGCAACAAACAATACTACAAGTTAAGTGGAGCTCAATATGCAACTGCAACAAACAATACTACAAGTTAAGTGGAGCTCAATACGCAACGAGTTGCATATCGACGAAACACCACATTCATTTATTTAGTCCGCTCCTGTTTATGTACCCAACAATATTAAATGTTGTTAACATGGCAAGAGGTGAGGCATAATAAAACTACCTATCTACGCAAGTTTAAATGAGGCCGGAGCAACAAACATCAATTCCGGAAAATCCTCATGTGCATATTTTGGATTTGGTACTGTTCTGCCCTAAACCATATTTTAGAGTTGTTAAACATGCAAAATAAAGTGCACCAAGATAATCTATGCATTTTTCTACACCATTTACATATAAAGTTTATTTAATTCGGAGCTACGGTTAATTAGTTATGAAATAAACCATTTAGCATGTCATTTATGCAAATTAATGCAAACAATATTTTAAACATATTTAACATGGATGAAAGTTGCACATTAAGAAACTAGATGAAATTCTAAGCATTTTACATATATAGTTTGTTTAATTCCGATGCACGGGTGAAAAGTTATTGGATGCATGAACTTGAGGGACTTTTCTGTAAAACTGACATTCTCTGGATAATGTCTAAATTCGCAGCAGGGAAAACAAACAATGTGGGCTGAATCTGGCTGGCCCAACAGGAACAGGGGGGCTGGAGGGGCTGCTCACCCATGGGCTTCGGCCCGGTCGATGAGGCAGGCGGGCTGAGGAAGATGCAGCGCTGGGCTGGCTGGATCGAACGAGAGGGTGGAGGGGGCGCGGTCAACGCTCGAGGACGAGTGTTCGTCGTCTCCAGACGAACAGGAGGAGGTCGAGGCAGGGGGCCGCGGGTGCTGGGACTTGGCGTGGGTAGGGCGTTGCGAGGCTATGGCGCGGATCCGGCGGGGACATGCCGGAGCTGGCCGGATGCGGCAGCGGGCGACGAACGGGCGACTACCCTGGCGGTTCCCTATGAGAGAGAGAGAGATGTGGGAAAGAGAGATAATCATGGGGAGGAAGGGAAAGACAGGGGAGGAGAGGAGCAGGACGAGGCCGGTCCTGGTCGTGGCCGCCGGTGGCGGGGTCGCCGGAGGGCGCGGCCTGCACGGTCGGCGAGGTACAGGCGGCGGCGAGGAGCGAGCGCGAGGAGCTGGAGCTACGGGAGGCCATCCATGGCGTAGATGGGACTCTTCCTGTTAACGAACCAAGACAGAGAGAGCGATGTGAGAGCGAGAGCGAGGAAAGCGCGGGAAGGAGGAAGGGGCGCAGGCGAGGGCGTCGGCCTGGTGGTCGCTGGAGGTCGAAGCGGCGGGGACGAGCTGCTCGTGGCTGGGCGGAGGAGGTGCTCGGGCCTTGCGGCGCTGCTGGTCTTCGGGAAGAACGAACGGGGCGCGAGAGGAGGCTGGAGTCTCGGGGTCGAGCTCCTCTCGAACATAGCGAGGCTGCTGCGATTGATTTGGGAGGGATCGGGAGGAGGCTCGCTGGTTGGGTGGATAGATCGGGAGGGATCCCGAGGAAGAAGGAGGTTGGTCGGGTGGCTCGAATGGATCAGGCAAGATCCCGAGGATGGAGGAGACAGTGGGCGGCGGCGGCGCGGATGATTTGATGGATGGGACAGCTAGGGCTAGGGTTAGCCTGTTTAAGTAGGTAGGGGGAAGATTTTGGAGCCTCCGATTAGATCGGACATTCGAGAATTAATAGGTTAGGGAGTCCAAATAATAAAGGGAAACACTTTGTGCCAGTAGTCTGATACGATGCCATCGCCAGACTGCTCAACTACCGTCGATTCAATTTTAATCTCACGGTCACAGACCAGCCTTATCCCGTCGGCCTTCGCTAGCTACCTGCTTACAACATGCGTAATCCCCTCCTCCCTAATTACTCGCACGCATCTCGGTCCTGATTACCCTCGCCTCGCAGGCATCTCCCCCAACCTCGCCGTCAACCGTGCTGCCTCGTCCTCTCCGATTTCGCCGTTCACCTCCTGCCTCCCTCTCACCTCGTCGCCGAGCACCGCAACTCCACAAGCACTCACCACCTAGGTCCTCTTCTCCCCTCGCCTCGCACGCACCTCCCTCGAGCTCGTTGTCAACCGCACTGGCCGCCCCGTCCTCCCCGATTTCGCTGCACATCAGCTACTGGAGTACTACCCGTCGGCCGGCCGAAGAATCAACAGTTGCCTCCCGTCCTTTCCCCCTCTTCTAAGTACCTCCTCAGAAACGAAGGTATCACATTGCATCAAACGCCCCCTGTTCTATCATCATATATCCTAGGTTTTAATTATTCTTGATTTGATATTTGTTAATTTCACAATGCAATCAGGTTTCTAGTATTGCTGTGTCAAGTATTATTGGTAGATATGTTCATTGTGTGCCAAGAATTGGCAGATGTTGCATAGCAATGTTACCGGGTATGGAATTGCTCTATCCATGCATTAGATCACCAAATCATCAATCGGTTTATTTGGATTTGGTGTTTAGATCACTAAATTATCAGTCAGTATATTTGGATTTGGTGTTTAGATCACTCAAATTTGCATATGTATGTTTGTGGCAATCTTAGACATATCCTGTTTTCGAAATTGCGCGCTTACAGTTCAGACGAGTAATGACAAGAGAGCAATATTTTGATGCTTCTTACGTACGGAAATTCCAAAGTACGGAGTATACTACATATGCTTCTACTATAAATTTGGAGAGTAGGTGACAGAAACATGCATCTCCATGTTACTGGGTATCTTAGCTAATTTCCATTTTAATTTTTCTATGCTTTCAATTAAAATACATTGCATTGACACACCACATTTTTTTCTTCCTACTAGGAGGGTTATAAGAGTCACATATCAGTGGGAGGATTTCCGTCGCCTTTTCGCCTTGTCGCTGCCTATGTTTGGAGATAAACGAGCACACGAGGCCGGTTGCATGAATTGGCTTACATACCATCCTCATCCAACCTTGGTCCTGACTCTGCCATCACACAGAAAGTATACTGAGATCGCATCCATGCCATGCTTCCAGCTTTGCCTGCTTCATACATGTAATACTTGTGTGCATGATTTGCTTATTTTTAACCATGTCAATGCTTCTACACTGAGTCCAGTTTGCTTCATACACATCCAACTTGTGCTCCTACATTGTGTTTAGTTTTGCTTCGTCTCCATGCCTTGCATGTGTTTACTTAATCAATGACTAAATCATGCTTCCTAAATTTGACATATATTATGGACAAGATGCATGCCACGCGCTTCGTTGTTTTAATTCGCAGGAATCCAGAAATTTCTTGTATCCCCATTTTTTTTAAACATGTGCTTCCACTATGTAGAAATTATGTTGAGATTACATGGATATTATGCCTCCAATTTCCATGATTCATACATGTTCTTCTTCAGGGTCCAAAATTTGCTTCATGCGCAACATAGTTATGCTTCCTCACTGCATACAGTTTGCTTCATGTGCATCACACTTGTGCTTCTATATTGTGTTCAACTTGCTTCATTTCCATGCTTCGTATCGTTTCTTAGGCGTCACGTTTGTATCCGAATCAATCTTCTCATGCTTCCAAAATTTATGCAGGGTTAAGGAGAGCGAAAAGATCATGCTTTACCGATGGTGGGCATGTCACTGTCATCGATGGTGGGCATGGCGTGCGTTGTGACATCAAGCATCTCAGTGCCCGAAGTTCTGTCATCATTTTGGAAGAAAACTAGCAAGCCACACGCTTCCACATGAATTCTTTGCCAAGAAATATTTCTGTTATACAAAAAGATTGTTTCCTTTACATCGAAATTTTGTTCCCAAATCTCTTAAAAATATAGGCTGCATCAAATGCTTGTGTTGAACAATATGTTCTTACCATACCACAAAGTAAAACTTCATGTTTTTCCTATATATCGAATATCTTTGCGCCCGTGTATATTCTTGTTTTGCTTTCACACAATCTAGTTCGCGAAAAGTAAATATTTCCATCAAACGCGGATATTGTTTCTACTACACCAAAATGAATTTCCAAATCAACAAAATGCTACCATAGCACAGAAATAATGCTTCTGTCAATACAAAAAATATTTCTATTATACCATCGAAAATATGTTTCCATCGCACCATAAAAGAATGCTTCTATCAATATAAAGTAATGCTTCCATGCCACCTAAGCATGTTGGGCTGCACAAAAATATGCATATCCAATAATAAATATTTTCTTATATTTGTTTGTCGGAAGCAAATCACAACTTACCAAAAAAATCTCATAATAAAGGATATTTAGCGTGATTTATGGGAAGCAATTTTCAACTAGCGGCAAGTGGTACTACCAGACGTTCAATGGATGCAGCTGTTACTAGGAAGCAGACAATTATTAGGAAGCATTAACGCTTCAATCCAGAATTCACGCGTGGGCTGGGTTTCACTAGCTGATCGGACGACTACAGTGCAACTGATCGGATGGCCCTGGAGTGGTCTGATAGGAAGTAAATCATCAGTAGTCTGATGCCTAGTGGTTCCCAATAATAAACCTAAGATATTTTAGGGATGTTTGGGGATGATCTAGATCCGACGGTGATGACTGAGCGGGTCGGGTTCGGGTAAGTTTCGGACACACGCGAGGGGGTCTGAGAGAGGTCGACAAAAACAAGGGGGCCTGACAAAAGGTCAACGGAGATAGAGAGAGAAGCGGCACTACGAACGACTACGAGTTTTATGAAAACATGCGGATGCAATATGCATGATGACATGATGAAATGCAACAACAACAAAAATAAAACACACGACGGCAACGAAGAACATGGAAGGCTTCTGGAGCGTCGGTCTCGGGTCGTTACACCGTAGAGTCATGATCAAGCGTGGCAGGAATATCTAGATGGTGTACTTTGTCTGTTTAAGCACTATTATCATCTATGTGTTTCATGCATTATCCAATGTGTCATAATTGTCTCTTTTATCCGAAATATTTCGGCTAAGAACCCATTAACCTGTTTGTCTTTTATTTATTGAGTGGCTATTTGCTTATGTATGTAACTCGTTCACTAGGCTACCGTATTTCCTCTTTTTTAGGGTCCAGTAGGTATCAACTGGGCCGTGGCCGCCCAGCCCGGGTTTCTTTTCTTAGGACATCCGCGGCCCACAACATGACTATGGGGATCTAGCTGGTGTATCATTTTTTTGAGTGAGCCTTTTCCTTTCCTATGTTTCCCCTTATGTAATAGTATGTATATTTATATTTTATTTTATTACAAATATATTTGAAACAACCTAAGGTTCCAGTCTGACCTGTCCTTCGTCCAACCTTTGTATAGACCTTACCACTTCCTTTATTTTTCTTTTTTATTAATCCTATCTCTGATTTTTCTACCACTTTCTTTTTTGAGGTAATCTGATTTTTCTCCCACTAGTTTTCCCTAGAACCAACTCAACTGTCCCACGTCTAGCCTAAAATATAATAATACCCCATGTCTTATTAACTCATCAAATTAAAATAATATTTTATTTCGTAAATGATAAGTTCTTACAAAATAATAATAATAATAATTGTTTAACAATAAGCTTGCGAGTTAATTCCTGGTGAACATAAGCTTGCTAGTATTTTACTGACCAATGCAGTAATAGACGTGCAACCACGTGTTTATGTTTTTATAACATTTCTCCATCCAGCCCAACATGATAACCCAGCCCAGCAAATCCGTGTATTTCGAAATAAATATTGTAAATGGGCTATAAATTCTAACATAACATACAAATGGGCTGCATAGACGCTACATTATTGTTTCACCCAGCGCACCAAATGGACTCGCTGACATGTGGGCCAATAGGTCGAAGCCTAAGCAAGGCATTGTATTTACATCCAATGGTCGGCATTCTTCTTCAATCTCTCGTCTTCTTCCTCAGGCGCTGGCGGGACCGCATGCTCCAGCCTTTGGCATCCAGTAGTGCTCCTTTGTGCGCCTTGGAGCAGAACACTACCCCACGGACGGGCAGGCCATCCCTCCACTCCTTTGCACCTCCTGTTATTCTCTCCTGAGTGTAGCCCCAGCTCGCACTCGAAACAGTCAAGTCTCGCACTCCTCTCTGTCTGCGACTCCACTACCGCGTCTTCCCCATCTCCTGGTCATTCCTGTCTGGGGCCTCGCCGTCGTCCACCGGCCACCGCCTTAGTGTGCTCGGCGTGGCGTGGTCAACATGGTCAACAAGCAAGAGTCATCGAAATATGACTGCCCGTGGAGAGGCTGACAGTGGGGACGCACCACGTCCATGGACGCAAGCATGCAACTGCCCCCTTTTTGCGCGGAAAAAAAATGTTTCCTCCCCCTGACAGCTGGGACCCACCAGCTACATCTTCGCATGCAAGGAAGTGCATCCTTATTACGCGCGAAAAATGATTCCTCCCACTGACAGGCGGGACCCACCAGCTACATCTCCGCACGCAAGCAAGTGCCTCCTTATTACGCGGGAAAAAAAGTTTACTCCCCCTGACAGTTGAGAACCACCAGCTACATCTTCGCACGCAAGAAAGTGCCTCCTTATTATGCGCAAGAAAAATGATTCCTCCCGCTGCTAGTTAGGACCCACCCGATTTGAAGGCTGGCTGGTGGGCCTACTAAGTTAACGCGTACGCATCGCTTTGTCAACCTAGTGAACAAACGATTCTAGCAGCAGTGACCGTTGAATGTTAATCCAACCGCCATGCTGCTGCTTCAACCTTTGATCTGCTTGCTCCAGCCGCCAAAACCAGCTCCGGCCATACCGCCTGCTCCTGCCTCCCGTGGCCGGCTGTGCTGCCACGCAGGCATCACCGCCCAACACTACTCCCACCACTGGCCAGACCTTCCCTTTACTCACCCACACCCCATGTTATTTTTCGGCGACGGCAGCCTCACACCGCAGCCAAACCAGTCAACCCTCGTACTCCCTTCCGTGTGGAAAACCATTACCTTGTCTTCCCCGGCTCCGATTCGTTTCCCTTCCTAGGCCTCCTCGTCGTCCACCGCGTTGGTGCTGTCGGCGCGGTGTCGTCAACGTGGTCAACGAACGACAACCATTGGAAGAGGACTGTACATGGTGAGGCTGACAGCTGGACCCATCGGCTACATATTCGCACGCAAGGAAGTGCCTTCTTATTACACGAAAAAAAAATGATTCCTCCCCCTGACAGCTGGGACCCACCAGCTTTATCTTTGCATGCAAGGAAGTGTGTTCTTATCCTCCCTGATAGCTGGGACCCACCAGGTCTAAGCGTACATACCGTTGTCTGTGTGGTAGCAGACGTGTACGTACATACCGGTCGATCGGTCTGTCTGCCACGATGAACCGTGGCCGAGTAAGGAGCGGTAGCAGTTCAGGCAATCCCGTCTAAATCCTGTACACATATGACAACCACGCTGCAAAAAAGACGGCCACATACGTACATACGTGCATGGTCTCGAACGCGTACAGCGATGGCATCCTGTTCATCGGCAGCCAACCGGCTGGTTCGGAATGCGTCCTATTCAACGGGAGCCAACCGGCTTGGACGGAACAGCCAAAATGGGGTCTGGCGTACCGCAGTATAGAGGAAACGGCCTTCTGTTCAACCGCCTATGGTCGAAATGGGACCCTGTTCATCGGGAGGGCTCTGGCGTGCCGCAAAACGGAGGAAACGGAGTTCTGTTCGAGCTCCTATGGTCGAAACGGGGTCCTGCTGATCGGGAGGGGTCTGGCGTACCGCAAAACAGAGGAAACAGACTTCTCTTCGACCGCCTACAGTCGAAATGGGGTCCTGTTCATCAGGAGGGGTGTGGCGTACCGCAAAATGGGACTCCACGGGCTATTGTTCGTCCACCGTCGACTTCCTCCAGCTTCCACCTGCTAGTGTTCACGCACCGTCGACCTCCTCTAGCCTCCACTAGTCACTATTCATCCACGGGCTATTGTTCATCCAGTCTCCACCGGCTACTGTTCAACCAGCCTCCACGGGGTCCTCTTCATCCACCCCCAAATAGCTGGGGTGTGTGGCGGCCTCCTCAGAGTTGTGTTCATCCAGCAGCAACCGCCTACACACGGCCGGGGTCCTGTTCATCCAACCCTCACCGGGAACTATTCATCCATAGCCAACCCAACCGGCTCGACTCACCACAACTCGACTCGTTCTACGTATCGCGCGCGGCAGCAATAGACACTGTTCATCCAGAAGCAACCCAACCGGCTAGCTACGTCTCACACGGGGGTTCGATCGGCTTCAGTAAGTAGCAGCAGCGATCGATCGAGTTCAGTTAGCAGCGAAGGAGTCGGTCGGGTTCAGTTAGCAGCGAAGGGATCGATCGATCGGCTTCAGTACGTAGCAGTGCGATCACTCCGATTCAGTAAGTGAGAACGCCTCTCGCTCGGGTTGAGTTATAGCGACACAGCTCGCACCACGCGTGCGTAGGAGAGAAACGTGCAAACCACACTACATCGCTCGGCCCCGACCACCCACCGTAACCGGGAACTCCGCGAAAATTTCCTCGCCCTCACTTCTACCACGATTTTTTATGTCATGGACGGCCCAAAGAATGTCATGTAGGTGCGTCCCCGGCCCGCCCAGGATGAAAAGCCCACTTTCTGTCATGATTTTTTGTCATAGAACTAGGAGCCCACCACATCTATGATGATATGTGTTTTTGTCACAATTATCGTCAAAGAAGTGTCATAACCATGACAGAGAAATTTTTTGTTCGGGCCATAATGTCACGGGTGTGTCTTTTTTTTTTGTAGTGGATCTTGGCAATGTTTGGCTGGGAGCCCTTGGCGTTACCACTCATGGAGTTGCCGGGCGAGGTGGAACCAGGCATCCAGCGTCTGGCCTGGGTGATGGATAAGTAGGTGTGTATCATGGCCGTGCAACCTCTTAAACTGCTAGTGCGGAACATCTAAGGCCTAAACTCCCCGGCACGTCGGCATTCTATCTACCAAGTGGTCTCATCGATGGGACCTAGCATTGTATGTCTCCAAAGAACTAAGATGGAGAACATCTCAATTTACATTGTGAGGCAATGCCTCGGTAATAAATTCAAAAACTTTTATTACTTGCTGGTGGTGGACACTAGAGGTGGCATTCGCTTGGCTTGGGATGCTCTGGTGGTGCAACTATCAAACCTGCACACAATAACTAACACTCTAACGGCTGTGGTCAAGCCTACGGAAGGGCCGGAATGGTGAATTACTGGGTCTATGGCCCACAACTAGACACGGAGAATATTGAGTTTCTTTAGGAGCTCGTGGACGTGCGAGAGGTGTTGGCCGGCCCATGGGCTGTTGTAGAGGATTTAAACCTCTTAGTAAACCCCGAGGATAAGAGCAACACGACCATCAATTAGCAAATGATGGCCAAATTCTACGCTAAACTGAACCAACTTGAGCTCAAGGAAGTGCACCTAAATGGACACGGGTTCACCTAGTCAAACGAAAGAGAAAGGCCAACATTTGAGAAGATCGAGCACATCTTATGCACCAACTCGTGGGAGGAAAACCATCCCTCGAGCTTCCTAGCTGCAATGGGGTCTGCTACTTCTTGAGCTTGCGTTGGTTTTTCCCTTGAAGAGGAAAGGGTGATGCAGCAAAGTAGAGATAAGTATTTCCCTCAGTTAAGAACCAAGCTATCAATCCAGTAGGAGGAACACACAAGTCACCAATGGTTGCACCAACACAAACCTTTCGTCAGGATAAGACGTACTACTTGTCCCCCTTCAAATTTGGCCGTTGTGGAATCCCTTCCCGCCTTTGTTTTTGGGGAAGAGGACCAAGGCCACTATAAATAGGTTAGCCACCACCATAGAAAAGGGGCGGACCCAGAGTTCACATCCTCACCAAAGCAAGCCTCGTGAGCTTGTTCATCATCTGTACTAGTTCATCCTCAGCCCCCTGTGAGGCAAATCCACCCCAAAGCAGGAGTAGGGTACTACAC
Organism: Thinopyrum elongatum; assembly: GCA_011799875.1. NCBI lineage: Eukaryota > Viridiplantae > Streptophyta > Magnoliopsida > Poales > Poaceae > Thinopyrum > Thinopyrum elongatum. The sequence goes on from CM022301.1 coordinate 125,063,323, forward strand.
CGCAAGGTGGCCCGAACTTGGGTAAATTGCCGTGTCCTTCTTGTTCCCTGTTCTTTGAGCTAGGCTGTAGGGCGGCGCGTTCGGTTGGCTAGTTAGGTTGAGTCCTTCGCACACGCCCCAGAGTTCGAACCTCCTTTGGGTCTGCGGAGCCCTGAATCCGAAATTTGGCGCGCCGGGTAGGGGCGTGTCGAAGATCCGTTTCTCCATTGACCGCGCTCTGCCCACGCCGCGTATCTTCCATGGCAGGCGCCGCTCCACCCGCCGGGCCGACAGGCGCATTCGGGGGCACCACGGGCCTTCGAGCTTTCTCCCCCGCCTTGCGGCAGGTGCGGTGCCCGTTGAAGTTCAGTCCGAAGTTGCCGCCGCGGTACGACGGCACGGCGGACCCCACGGAGTTCCTCCGGGTATACGCAGAGGCCATCTGGGCAGCAGGCGGCGACGACAAGGTCATGGAGAATTGGCTCCCCATGGCCCTCATGGGCGCGCCACACGCCTGGCTGCTCTGCCTGCTAGAATCTTCGGTGGCCTCCTGGGGGGAGCTGCGCGACCTGTTCATCGTGCACTTCGCGGCACCGGCGCCTCATGCCGTTGCAGCTATCCTCGGTGGGTGGCAGGCACCGGCCTCTAGTCGCCACGTCAAACAGTTCCTTCGGCAGATGGGGGACGCCCAGCCACGCTCGGGGGCTCAGAAAGTGCAACTAATCCCTGGGTGGTTTTGGTAATTCATAACAACATATAGCTCATTGAACTAATATCCATTCAAGATTAATGTTTCAGAAAGTTCAATGATTGGTATGGCATGGACTAGATATGTGGACCCCTCAAAATGCTAAGGACACATATTGGCAAAAGCTCAAGACTCTACATTTTTCATTTTAGTGATCCAAGATCACATTGAGTCCATAGGAAAAGCCAATACTATTAAAAGGGGATGAGGTGTTGCTTAATGGCTTGCTTGCTCAAAATGCTTAGTGATATGCTCCAAAAGCCCTCAACCACTTTCTCATTTCCACATATGTCCTAAACCTAAAGTCAAACTCGGCCCCACCGATTTGATCTATCTGGCGCCACCGAGTTCACTTGACATAGCCATTGCCAGAAACCCTAATCAGTTCGGTCTCACCGATAGGAATCTCGGTCTCACCGAGATGGGATTGCAAACTCTCTGTTTCCCTTCATAACGTTTCGGTCTAACCGAGATGAGCGATCGGTCCCACCGAGTTGGCAATGCAAACTCTCTGTTTCCTTTTCGTAATGTTTCGGTCTCACCGAAATGAGCGATCGGTCCCACCGAGTTTGCCTGACCAAGTCTGTGTTTGCTTATTACTGAAATCGGTCTCACCGAGTTCACGTGATCGGTCTCACCGAGATGAGGTTTCGCCCTAACCCTAGCGCATCGGTCTCACCGAGTTGGTATTGTCGGTCCCACCGAAAAGCCTAACATTCACATTTTGAACCAGGTCGGTCTCACCGAGTTTCACTATTCGGTCCCACCGAGTTTGGTAAATTGTGTGTAATGGTTAGATTTTGTGTGGAGGCTATATATACCCCTCCACCCCCTTCTCCATTAGTGAGAGAGCCATCAGAACGTGCCTACACTTCCACTACTCATTTTCTGAGAGAGAACCACCTACTCATGTGTTGAGACCAAGACATTCCAATCCAACCACAAGAATCTTGATCTCTAGCCTTCCCCAAGTTGCTTTCCACTCAAATCATCTTTCCACCATATCCAAATCTGTGAGAGAGAGTTGAGTGTTGGGGAGACTATCATTTGAAGCGCAAGAGCAAGGAGTTCATCATCAACACACCATCTATTACCTTTTGGAGAGTGGTGTCTCCTAGATTGGTTAGGAGTCACTTGGGAGCCTCCGTCAAGATTGTGGAGTTGAACCAAGGAGCTTGTAAGGGCAAGGAGATCGCCTACTTCGTGAAGATCTACCCAAGTGAGGCAAGTCCTTCGTGGGCGATGGCCATGGTGGGATAGACAAGGTTGCTTCTTCGTGGACCCTTCATGGGTGGAGCCCTCCGTGGACTCGCGCAACCGTTACCCTTCGTGGGTTGAAGTCTCCATCAACGTGGACATACGATAGCACCACCTATCGGAACCACGCCAAAAATCTCCGTGTCTACATTGCGTTTGCTCCCTCCAAACTCCTCCCCTTTACCTTCATATGCAATGATTTACATTCCACTGCCATACTCTTAGAATTGCATGTGTAGGTTGATTTCTTGACTTGTGTTAAGTTGCTAAAATCTGCCAAGACATAAAATTGGGAAAAGGCTAGATTTTTATTTGGTCAAGTAGTCTAATCACCCCCCCTCTAGACATACTTTCGATCCTACAAGTGGTATCAAAGCTTTGGTCTCCATTTGCCTTGATTTCCATAGCTTTGGTGATCATAGCCTTGGTTTCACAACCTAGGAGAGTATGGCGTCTAGCGAGGGAAATTACCACTGTAGAGGTCCTTACTTTGATGGTACTAATTTTGCTAGTTGGAAGCATAAGATGAAAATGCATATTCTTGGACATAACCCCGCCGTTTAGGCTATTGTGTGTATTGGTTTGCAGGGTGAATTCTTTGATGGGAGAGAACCAAATCGCGAAGCAACTACGGAAGAGTTGAAAATGTTGCAATACAACGCTCAAGCTTGTGATATCCTCTTCAATGGATTGTGCCCCGAAGAATTCAACAAAATCAGTCGTCTTGAGAATGCAAAGGAAATTTGGGATACTTTGATTGATATGCACGAAGGTACCGAGTTGGATGTGCTTCAAAGTCAACTTGACAAGTTCAAAATAAAGGATGGTGAAGGTGTCGCTGAAATGTACTCTAGGCTTGCTCTCATCACAAATGAGATTGCCCTCTTAGGAAGTGAAGAGATGACTGATAGATTCATCATCAAAAAGATCCTAAGAGCCTTGTATGGAAAATATGATACCGTGTGCACATTGATCCAAATGATGCCCAATTACAAAGATCTCAAGCCAACGGAAGTCATTGGAAGAATTGTTGCTCATGAGATGTCTCTCAAGGACAAAGAAGAGCTTCACAACAAGTCTTGTGGTGCTTATAAAGCCTCATGTGATGCTCCTGCCACATCAAGTGAAAAACAAGTCTTCAATGAGGAATTGAGCTTAATGGTGAAGAACCTCAACAAATTCTACAAGAGAAGAAGCAAAGAGAGAAGTTCCAAAGCAAGATCCTACCATGACAAATGATCTTCTAGTCGTGAACGAAATTGCTACAATTGTGGAAGACCTGGACACTACTCCAATGAGTGTATGGCCCCATACAAAAGAAAAGAAGACTCACCTAAAAGAAGAAGTAGAAGAGAAGAATCACCTCCAAGAGAGAGAAGGAGTAGAGATGACCGTTATGAACGAAGAACCTCTCGCAGAAGCAAGGATTCAGAAAGGAAGGATAAGTCATCAAGGAGCTATACAAAACAAAGACATCAAGCTCATGTTGGTGAATGGGTATCCAGTTCTGACTTCGACCATCACTCTGAGAGAAGTTATCACTCCGACTCCAAATATACTCAATATGAAGGTGTTGCCGGTCTTGCACTTGTGTCAACCAACTCCTATGACATATTTGATTCACCAAATGAAGGGATTGGAAGATGCTTCATGGCTAAAGGCCCCAAGGTATCACACCCCGAGTATATTGATTTCAATAGTGATGAGGATGACTTGCTAGGTGATGATGAGTTACTTGTTGACAATGCTAGTGATGAAAACTATGATGAAACTACTATTAATCATGCTAATCAAGATGAAACGAATGGAAATAATAAGAAGGAGATTGAGCATCTAACTAAAGAACTAAACACTCTTAAGTTAGCTCATGAAACTACTTTAGAAGATCATCAAGAACTTTTAAAAACTCATGAGAAGCTACGCTTCGAGAAGCTCAACCTAGAGCAAGAACATGGGTTTTTAAAGGCTATCAATGATGATCTTCGGAAGAAAAGTTCTTCTTACATTGCCAAGCATTTACTCTTGTCTACTTACATGCCACAAGTAAAATCTAGCAACAAGAGTAAGAAAGATTCTTCTTCTAGCAGTAACAATAATCATGCTAAATCCGATATTGTTGCTTCTAGTAGTTCTCTTGATTCCACTAATGATTCTCTTAGCCAAGTTACACTTGAGCAAGAAAATAGCTTATTGAAGGGAATTATAGAGAAAGGTGTTTACAAGAGCCTTGCCGGAAGTAAGCAATTTGAGGAAATTGTATGCAAGCAAGGGAGGCACCGGAAGAATCAAGGTGTTGGTTTTGAACGAAAGTTCAATGCCAATGGAGTTGAGTGGGAAGAAGATCAGTACCCCAAGACGAAGTTTGTTCCTCAAGAAGAGAAGTATGATCCTACTTCCTTCAAGGGGACACAAGCTCAAGATGATCGTCCACCACAAGTACACAAGCTAAAAGGCAAGGACAAGCTTCAAGAGGAGATTGATGCATTTGAAGAAGCTCCAAAGGCCTTGGTCAAGTGGGTTCCCAAGACTACGTCAAGTTCTACTTCATCAAGTACATCTACAACCCCAAGGATTCCCATCAAGATGATGTGGATCCCGAAGAAGAAGAACTAGAGAGCTCATGAGGGTGACTCCGCCAACATACTTCACTCATATTCATTTTGGCAAGGACAAGTGCAATCAACTTCCACATCTTGCACTAGTTCAAGGAGTCACAAACCCTCTTGTTGGTAAGTCAAGGGACAAGGTAACCTAATGCTTTCATGGACATCATCTTGTGTGTACTTCACTCTATGTCTATGGATATTCTTGCATGTTCCTTGTGGGACTAACCCGTGTAGGTATTGAAAGTGCAACTCACTCCAAAGGATTGCTCCAAATGATCTACATCAACATTGAGCATCCACATCTTCAACAACTACGAAGTCATCATCGACAAAACCCAAGGTTAGTTCATCCCTCTTAGGGGGGATATCACATCTAGGGGGAGCTTTACTCTAAGAATTGAGCTAAAGCAACTCTAATGGTGTGAACACAACAACGCTTTATGTAAAAGTGGTAACCCCACTTGTGCTTAAACAATGAGTATGACCTATGATCAAATGTTCTCATTTGACTCCTAAGTCAATATACTCATATATAGATGACCTAGTCATCGCCAATTGCTTGATAGATGCTAGAGTGTTTGTGCATGCTTTGCCACATATTTCACTTGCCATCTTATTGTGTGAGCATGCTGGATGCACAATTTTCTTCATTCAAGGACATCCATTTGTTGCTTTGATTGTTTGGTCTTTTCTTTTGCCAAATGGATGGACAAGAATGCCTAAGTACTCTCTCTAGCTATCTATGCTTTTCTCGTCTCAAACTCTATTCATGCTACATCACAAAGTTTGATCAAGTCAGATTTGAACTCGCTGTGTGAGGAGCACTCGGAGCCACTGATTCATCATTGACTTAAACTTCCAAAACCTCTTGATGTATTTCGGTCTGACCGATTCATTCCTTTCGGTCATACCGAGATCATTGCGTTGATCTAGGTTTCAATCTCGGTGCAACTGATTTGAACAGTTCGGTCTCACCGAGTTGCAGTAACCGCTTGCGGTTCTGCATCTCGGTGCCACTGAGTTGCTCTACTCGGTCACACCGACAGGGTCTGGATATATATACCCATGGGTCAAATTTTGGAAATTTCTCCGAAACCCTTCGCCCGCACCTGTCCAGCTCTGCCAACTCGAGGTCTCCGGATCGTCTCCTCCGTCGCCAGCGACCTCCTGCCACTGGTCTCCACCGCCATCAACGGAATCTTCGCCACCGTTGTCACCGTAGCGAGTTCACCACTAAGTTAGGGTATGAACTCGACCCCTTTGTGCAATCTTTACCTCTGATTCCTGCATTTAGGTCAATGCAATGAATCTTACCACATTTGAGATACTTCTATCCAATCAAAAACTCCTTTAGATTAGTTTTGATTCGAAAACTTAGGGTTAGGTTTCCGCCGAATTCATCTCGGACCGATCGAGTTGTAGAAATCGGTCTCACCGATTTGGCCTAGGCCATTGCACTTGTGATTTTCGGTCTGACCGAAACTTACAAATCGGTGTGACCGAGTTCGATTCTCAGTGAAACCCTAGCAATCTTGGAGTCACCGAACTGTGTCTCGGTCTGACCGATTTCACTAGTTTAGACTCTAATATTGCTTCGGTGTCATCGAGTTTAACAAATCGGTAGCTCCGAAATGACTTCTGTAGAAAACTAAAACTAAGTTTTTAACTCATTTGTTTTGCAAAATCTCTGCACTTTGTGATGCTCATCCACTCTGTCTCAATCCACTCTGTCTCAACTATATCTATTCACAGGGTCAGCTTTCAGCTTTCAGCCATGTCAGATAACAGTGACAGCCAAAATAGATCTGAGGAATAGGTTAACTTAAGGGAGGGCACTAGTCCCTCTAACAGCTATGATGATGGGAGCAGAAGTACTCCTAGCAACCTGCCTAAAGCTGCTACTACGTAGAGGAGGAAAAGGAATTCAGATTCAGAAGATGAAGATTTTGTGGCTGATGAGGAAGTCACTTCAAGGAAAAAGGTTGTCAGGAAAGAGTTTAGCACAACAGCTTCAACCAAGCCAGGTATGAGGAAGAAGGAACCAGCCAGAAGGATCCCAATGTCCAAAGCCAGAGCCTCAACGCAGGAAGCCATTGGGGTCTTTCTTGAACCAAAGGAGGCTGGTGAAGGAAAGAAGAGGAAGGAAAGGGTCAAGAAGACCATGGCCCAAGTAATTGGCAGACCATCCATGGTCAGGGATTCAGATGAGGATGAAGAAGATGCTGCACCAGTTCCCAAAGCTCGGAAGTTGATGGGGGATGTCATCAAGTCAGGGGCTGCTCCATCAAAGCCCAAGACTGCCCCCAAGGCTGCTGCTGCAGCTCAAGCTTCTAAGCCTGCAACACTCAAGAGATCAACTAGGAACATACCAGCTGCTGAGAAGAAGAAGGCCCCAGTGCCTGAAGTGGAAGAAGAAGAAGCCCAAGTGCTTAGAAAATTGAAGCCCAAGATCCCAGATCATGATGATACACATCCTATGGCTGAGAACATGAAGCTAAGGAAGGATGCAGGTCTCAGGCTATGGAGGCAGACAGACCCATATGCCACCAGAAGGAGGACTGCTGTAGACTACAGGTTCCACACAAAGGAACAACAAGATTTCTATGAGACTGTGCTCCTGGACAAGAAGCCCATAGTCAGTGATATGAGATGGGTTGACTGGACTTACATTGACAATAATGCAGATCACTTCCCAGGAGTTCATGACAGCTTCAAACTGACTGGAGATGACAAATTTGTTGGCCCGAAACTCACCAAGTGGAATGATGAAATGGTGATGCAGTTCTACTCCACAGCACATTTTTACCCAGATGGTAAAATTGTTTGTATGACTGAGGGTACTAGGTACCAGTCTACAATTGCTGAGTGGGCCAAGCTTATCAATGCCCCTGAAGAGCAAGAGGATGACACAGATGTGTATGCCAAGCCAAGGAAAGGACACAACTCCATGGCACACATGTACAAGGAGATTCCTGATGCTGCCCTGGGTACTCTCAAATTTGGCTCTATGTACTATCTGTTGTCTGGACTTCCCACAATCAACATTATCCTCATGCACTCATTGTTGCCCAAGTCTGGAGATGACAGGATGATAAGAGGCCATTCCATCAACTTGCTGCACATGTTTGACATTCCAGAGAAGTTCAAAGTGATGACATTGATTGTAGAGACAATCAAGAGGACTGCTGCTGATCAAAAGAGATCATGTGGATATGCTCCACACATTCAGATGCTCATCAACTCCAAGATGGGCAAAGGCACATATCTCTTGGACAGGGAGCACCTTCCCTTGTTGCTGAATTTGAAGACAATGAAGTTGTCATGGATGCCACACATCCTACTTTAGTAGAGGCTCAGGAGAAGAGGGAGAAAGCTAAAGCAGAGAAGGCAGCACAATCTTCACAAGTTCCTGATGCTTCAACTGCTCACCTCAAGACCAAGCAGGATCAGCTGAGCTATCTGCTTGAGGCCACTGTCAGAATTGAGAAAGGATTAACAACCCTGACTCAAAATCAAGAGAGTCTTGAGAGGATCATCGAGACAAAGTTTTATGATCTAGACTTGAAGGTCACAGAGATCCAGACTGCAGTTGAGCAACTCCAGGATGAAGCTGAAGAGAGAAGAGGGAGAGCTACCACTGAAGCATTTCAGAGAGTGCCTAGGGCACAAAGGTATGTCGCTGTGCCAGCCAGTGACACAAGGGCTACTACATCAGCACCAGCTGCTACAACCTCTGTTGCCCCTCCAATTGCTACTCCACCAGCTCCACAGACCTCTTCGGATGCATTCGTTGCAGGACTCCTCTCCACGCCACCTTCACACTCCGAAGCTCCCAGTGATCGTGCTTAGAGAGCCGCATAGCACTATGCATTTTCAAGCTTTTTGGTAACTTGTTGCCAAAGGGGGAGAAACTGTATAGATCATAGGCTTCGAGAGAGAGTGTTTTGCTTCTTTTGCCTCTCTTGCTACTTTATTTGCTTGCTCGTTTGGTTGATACTCTACTTATGTGTGTGTGAGATACTCATATGATCATGTGCATGATCATATCATACTTTAATGTTTGTGCTTGAATGATGATATTCTATCTCTCATATATGATCATTCACATCTTATCTTGGTAATGAGCGCATATTTCATATTCTATCATTTTGAGCGCTCCACCAAGATGTATGTGACATGGAAGAGTAACCCATGATCCTAATCGATTGTGCATTTGCATTCAAAAGCAAATTTTAAATAATGCACAAATTTAGGGGGAGCTCTTGCTTATCACATACTTCTCAAAGCGACGATGTACTTCATTTATATTATCATTTGTCGAAGCTTTGATCTATATGTTGTCATCAATTACCAAAAAGGGGGAGATTGAAAGTGCAACTAATCCCCGGGTGGTTTTGGTAATTCATAACAACATATAGCTCATTGAACTAATATCCATTCAAGATTAATGTTTCAGAAAGTTCAATGATTGGTATGGCATGGACTAGAGATGTGGCCCTCAAAATGCTAAGGACACATATTGGCAAAAGCTCAAGACTCTACATTTTCATTTTAGTGATCCAAGATCACATTGAGTCCATAGGAAAAGCCAATACTATTAAAAGGGGATGAGGTGTTGCTGTATGGCTTGCTTGCTCAAAATGCTTAGTGATATGCTCCAAAAGCCCTCAACCACTTTCTCATTTCCAAATATGTCCTAAACCTAAAGTCAAACTCGGCCCCACCAATTTGATCTGTCCGGCGCCACCGAGTTCACTTGAAATAGCCATTGCCAGAAACCCTAATCAGTTCGGTCTCACCGATAGGGATCTCGGTTCCACCGAGATGGGCTTGCAAACTCTCTGTTTCCCTTTGTAACATTTCGGTCTAACCGAGATGAGCGATCGGTCCCACCGAGTTGGCAATGCAAACTCTCTGTTTCCTTTTCGTAACGTTTCGGTCTCACCGAAATGAGCGATCGGTCCCACCAACTTTGCCTGACCAAGTCTCTATTTGCTGATTACTGAAATCGGTCTCACCGAGTTCACGTGATCGGTCTCACCGAAATGAGGTTTCGCCCTAACCCTAGCGCATCGGTCTCACCGAGTTGGTATTGTCGGTCCCACCGAAAAGCCTAACGTTCACATTTTGAACCAGGTCGGTCTCACCGAGTTTCACTATTCGGTCCCACCGAGTTTGGTAAATTGTGTGTAACGGTTAGATTTTGTGTGGAGGCTATATATACCCCTCCACCCCCTTCTCCATTAGTGAGAGAGCCATCAGAACGTGCCTACACTTCCACTACTCATTTTCTGAGAGAGAACCACCTACTCATGTGTTGAGACCAAGACATTCCAATCCAACCACAAGAATCTTGATCTCTAGCCTTCCCCAAATTGCTTTCCACTCAAATCATCTTTCCACCATATCCAAATCTGTGAGAGAGAGTTGAGTGTTGGGGAGACTATCATTTGAAGCACAAGAGCAAGGAGTTCATCATCAACACACCATCTATTACCTGTTGGAGAGTGGTGTCTCCTAGATTGGTTAGGAGTCACTTGGGAGCCTCCGTCAAGATTGTGGAGTTGAACCAAGGAGTTTGTAAGGGCAAGGAGATCGCCTACTTCATGAAGATCTATCCAAGTGAGGCAAGTCCTTCGTGGGCGATGGCCATGGTGGGATAGACAAGGTTGCTTCTTCATGGACCCTTCGTGGGTGGAGCCCTCCGTGGACTCACGCAACCGTTACCCTTCATGGGTTGAAGTCTCCATCAACGTGGACGTACGATAGCACCACCTATCAGAACCATGCCAAAAATCTCTGTGTCTACATTGCGTTTGCTCCCTCCAAACTCCTCCCCTTTACCTTCATATGCAATGATTTACATTCCGCTACTATACTCTTAGAATTGCATGTGTAGGTTGATTGCTTGACTTGTGTTAAGTTGCTAAAATCTGCCAAGACATAAAATTGGGAAAAGGCTAGATTTTTATTTGGCAAGTAGTCTAATCACCCCCCCTCTAGACATATTTTCGATCCTACAGGCTCCCTTTGGCCGGGCGGTGCCCGAGACCGACATCACCTTCGACTCCAGGGATCACCCCAGGACTACAGTCGGCACGGGCACGCTTCCCTTGTTGTGCACGCCTACCATCGGCAGCATCGCAGTCACTCGAACCCTCATCAATGGCGGCGCTGGCCTCAACATCCTCTGTGTGGAGGCCTTCGACCTGCTTTAGGTTCCGTACGATTGGCTCCTCTCCACCAGGCCCTTTTCAGGGGTGCTCGGTGGCTCCGTCACCCCCCTGGGGCAGATTCGCCTCCTCGTCATCTTCGGCACATGCAGCAAGTACCGCACCGAGCTCATCGACTTCGACATTGCCTGAATCAGCCTCCCATACAATGCCATCCTCGAGTACCCGGCCCTCGCCAAGTTCATGTTGGCGACACACCCCGGCTACAATGTCATCAAGATGCCGGGGAGCAGCAGCGTTCTTACTGTGGTGGGAGACACCAAGGATGCCCTCCTGGCCCTCAAGCTTGCTTTCAAGGCCACGGCGGCCACGCGACAGGAGGCGGAGAGCGCTCCGGAGGTCCCGGAGGCCGCACCCGCGAAGAAGAAGCCTCTATTCTCTTAGGACCGGGCTGAGACGAAGCAGGTGTGGGTCGACGATGGGGACTCAAGCCTCACCTTCTTCATAGGTGCTGGTCTCCCACCGGACCAGGAAGAAGTGCTGGTCGGTTTCCTCCACGCGAACAAGGAGTTTGCATGGGAGGCAACGGACCTGGTTGGCGTCCCGTGGGACGTAATTGAGCACCACTTGATGGTGTGCCCCGGCGCGCGCCCGGTGAAGCAAAAGGCGCGGCGGCAAGCCCGAAGAAGCAATCGTTCATTGTCCAGGAGGTCCACAAGCTGCAAGAAGCCAGCGTCATCCGGGAAGTACGGCACCCGGATTGGCTGGCCCACCCTGTCATTGTCGCCAAGAAGGGGGGAAAGGAGCGCATGTGCGTCGACTTCACGAGCCACAACAAAGCTTGCCCTTGAGACCCTTTCCCTCTTCCGCGCATCGACCAGATCGTTGACTCCACCGCTGAGTGCGACCTGCTATGTTTTCTGGACGCCTTCTCGGGCTACCACCAGATCAAGATGGCGGTGCAAGACGTCGAGAAGACGGCCTTCCTCTCCCCGTGCGGGGTGTACTGTTACACCTGCATGCCGTTCGGTTTGCGCAACGCCGGCGCGACTTTCCAGCGATTGATGCACATCGCCTTGGGCAAGCAGCTCAGGAGGAACGCCGAGGCGTACGTTGACGACATAGTGGTCAAGTCGCGGGAAGCAAAAACCCTCATCGAAGACCTAGAAGAAACATTTTCCAACTTACGCACAGTGAACCTGTGCCTCAACCCGGAGTGTGTGTTCGGCGTTCCGTCTGGCAAGTTGTTGGGTTTCTTGGTGTTGCACAGAGGGATCGGGGCTAACCTAGAGAAGATCAAGGTGATAGAGAGGATGAGCCTGCCGCAGACCCTCAAAGAAATGCAGAAGCTCGCGGGTTGCGTGACCTCGCTGGGGCGTTTCATCTCCAAGCTCAGCGAGCGCGCCCTCCCGTTTTTCAAGCTGATGAAGAAGAAGGGCCTGTTCGAATGGACTCCGGAGGCCGAGCAGGCCTTCCAAGACCTCAAGAGGTATCTCACCAGTCCTCCGGTGATGGTGGCGCCTCGACCCTTTGAGCCCTTGGTGCTTTACCTGGCCGCCACACCCCACTCGGCGAGCGCAGCACTCGTGGCAGTCCAGGAAGAGCACGTGGGCGCAGGTGTGCGGTGCAGTACACCGAGTTCGGCCACGACATCACCACCTCAGGACGGCGCTCCTGAGGCATTGGTCACCCCGGCAGGGGGCGGCGCTCCTGAGGCATTGGTCACCCTTGCGGGGGGCGGCGCTCTTGAGGCATTGGTCACACCGGCAGAGGGCGAGGCTCCTGAGCCCCCCATGCCTCGCGAGGGGCTGAACGCCGTCGGCGCCCCCTCTTTGGTCGAGCACCCTATGTATTTCGTCAGCACGGTGTTGCGCGACACGCGCACGCTACCCCATGCCACAGAAGCTTCTGCTCGCACACCTCGTCTCCTCCAGGAAGCTGCGCCACTACTTCCAAGGCCACCCGATCAGGGTTGTGTCTGCGTTCCCCTGGAGAGGGTGCACCAGAGCCCAAACGCTGCAGGCAGGGTTGCTGAATGGACCATCAAGCTGCAGGCATTCCAGCTGGAGTTCAGCACCACCAGGGTCATCAAGGGCATGACCCTCGCTGACTTTGTGGCGGAATGGACTGACTCCCCTGACCGAGGGGTTGGTGAAAACCGCTCCCTCGTGCCCGAAGATGAGGCGCCCGATGGCTGGGTCATGTACGTCGACGGCGCATTCGCACGCCGGGGCGCGGGAGCTGGAGCCGTGCTCGTCTCACCTACTCAGGACAAGCTCTACTACGCTGTGCAGCTCTACTTCCAGCATGATGAGAAGGTCTCCAACAACATCGCAGAGTACGAAGGCCTGATTGCAGGCCTCCGGGGCGCGGCAGGCCTGGGGATCAAGCGCCTCATCATCAAGGGTGATTCTCAGCTCCTCGTCAACTTCACCAACAAGGAATACACGCTGAAGGACGAGCACATGGAGGCATATTTGGAAGAGGTACGCAAAATTGAAAAACAGTTCTTGGGTCTGGAATTGCAGCATGTCCCACACGGCACGAACAAGGAGGCGGATGACATCGCCAAGAGGGCATCACGGCGCGACCCCCAGAAGCCTAGCGTGTTCGAGGAGAGGCTCTTCAAGCTGTCGGCGGTCCCCTTCACCGCGAGCACGGTGCTGCTCTGGGAGGAACTGCCCCAGGCCCCCGCCTCGAGCGCCCCGGCTAACGGTCCGTCCTTTGGAGCCCGCCTGCTTTTGGCCCTCGAACCTCAGGAGGGGTGCTAGACTGAGGATTTCAAGGCGTACCTACTCCAGGGCACCTTGCCGGAGAAGCAGGAAGAAGCAGAATGCGTGGCCCGCCAGGTCACCGCCTACTGCTTGTAGGATGGCGAGCTATACCGAAGGCGCCCAAACGACGTCTCTCTGCGGTGCATCTCCAAGGAGCAGGGGTGCGAGCTGCTGGCTGACATCCACAGTGGGGACTGTGGGCATCACTCTTCGTCGTGCACCCTCGTGGGCAAGGCATTCCGCAGCGGGTTCTACTGGCCCACGATGCTCAGTGATGCCACCAAGCTAGTGAGGTCCTGCGAGGCATGCCAATTCCATGCCAAGCAAATCCACCTGCCCGCTCAAGGCCTCTAGACCATTCCGCTCTCTTGGCCGTTCGCGGTATGGGGGCTGGATATCCTGGGACCATTCCCTCGTGCAGCTGGGGGCTACCGCTACCTTTACATCGCCATCGACAAGTTCACCAAGTGGGCGGAGGTGGAACCCGTGCGCACCATCCGGGCTGGTTTGGCCGTCAAGTTCATCAAGGGTCTCGTGAGTCGCTTTGGGGTCCCCAACCGTATCATCACCAACAATGGCTCTTAGTTCACGAGCAACCTTTTCAAAATGTATTGTGCTAACCTTGGAACGCAGATATGCTACGCTTCGGTGGCACACCCACGGAGCAACGGCCAAGCCGAGCGTGCCAACGTGGAGGTCCAGAGGGGCCTCAAGGCGAGGAGCTTCAAGAAGAAACTTGAGGCCTGCGGCAAGGGCTGGCTCGATGAGGTCCAGTCTGTGTTGTGGTCCATCCGCACCACTACGACCAAGCCCACGGGCGAGACCCCATTCTTCCTCGTCTATGGGGCTGAGGCGGTTCTCCCTCATGAGGTCAAAGACCGCTCCCCGCGGGTCTTGGCGTTTGACGAGGCATGCCAGGATGCCTCGCGGGGGATGGACCTCATGCTGGGGGAGGAGGACCGCCGCCAAGCCTCGCTTCGCGCCGTGAGGTACCAGCAGGCGCTGTGGCGGTATCACTGCCGTAGCGTATGCTCCAGGACCCTCGAGGTGGGTGACCTCGTCCTAAGGCGGGTGCTCTCCAGGGAAGGGCTTCATAAGCTCTCGCCCATGCGGTAGGGCCCGTTCAGGATTTCCCGTGTCTCCAGGTCTGGTGCCACGTGCCTAGAGACATAGGACGGGGTCCCCATCCAGAATGCCTGGAACATCCAGCACCTCCGGAGGTTCTACCCATGAACAAGGCCATGCGCCTCTCAAGATCTCCGCCCGTGACACTCTCACGTAATAATGAGTGGGGCTGTAGATGCCCCGGAGTCTCCTGAGCGCCGCCCTCGGGCCTCACGGGGGCTCCCGCCCACCTCTAAGTGGAGGCCCCATGCTCCGCGCTGGTGGAAAGACAGAAGATTAGTGTAAGTGACGGACGCGGCTTTTCTTTTGCTTGCTTTCTGTAGCCGACTTGCAAATTCTTGAAATGAAATTTGGAGCTTTCGCGTCTTACTTGAAGGGTTGGGAATTTTTTATTTTTCTCACAGTGTCCTCTTTTTCAGCTTTTGCCTTTGGGAGAGTGACAGTCGCCCGTTACTCTTCCTCGCGCATCGCACGCGTGGGGGCTGGGCATGGTGTGTAAGTACACCTCACCAAGGCCTCGGTGCCTCGGCCCATGGCGTCTTAATCCTCGCGTGACGCTCTCAAACGAGCTTACGAGCATGCACGGCCCCCCTTTTTTTTGGGAGTAGGTGCCTCCGGGCATCGCGACAAGACATACTAGTGGGCGACCAGCTCACCCTCGGGGGCTCGCACAAGGTGTGGTACCTCCAGAGGTCCACTGAACCCGGCAGTCACAGGGTGCCTCCTGAGGCTCGACGACTTCCAGATCTTCAAGGAGGAAACTCAAAAGGCGCGTCCTCGTGACACAAGAGTCTACCGCAAACACGCCGAGCTAAGTCATCCCGATCGCAATCAACAGCAGCACGGATGTTACAACACGATACAAAAGCAATAGCATAATGGCGCAAATGCCTGGTTCATTACACGCCCCGATTGGGCCTTCTACTTTTCTGGTGCAGGAAAAAGAAAGAAACAGAAGCAGCCGCGCGGCTACAGCAGCTCCCGAGGTCCGGCTCCAGCAACGCCCGTGCTCAGTCGGAGTCTCCCTCCTGCTTCACCGGGGCGCGGCGGCGAGGCGGCTCATCACCCTCCCTGGTCTCAGCCCGGCGGCGGGGCGGCTCGTCGTAGTCGCCGCCGCTGGTGCTCTCCCCAGAGGAGGGGTCGCCACTGCTGGAGGCAACCAGAGGAGGGCAAGCTCACCGCCGCCATCGTCGTCGCTGTCGTCCTCCGGGAAGCACCCCAGCCACTGGTCGTCTTCCCCGAAGACCCTGACAAAGAGGGTCGCGGTGCCGTCATACCTGAAGTGAAGGGCGCACCTCCCCTGGAGGCCGCGTGCGCGGGTGAACGGCTACCACCCGCGGTTCAGGAACACGTTGCCGGCACGGGTGACCTCGACTGCCACCCAGGAGGCCTTGCTGCAGCAGCCGGAGGCCGCTAGGCCCCCCGGCGGGCAGCACATCCGCAAAAAAGCGTGGGAGATGGAGCCAGCCGCTAGCGGGCCTTTCCGCCCATACCTAGAACTCCGAGGACGCGTCGGCCGAGTGGAGTCACGGACGTGGTAGCCGGATGGCCGCTGCGTGCTTTTCCCCTTCGCCGTGGCCGCCTCGGCCGCGGCAGCTCCTGCCGCGGGTAGGATCACCCCGACGACTGCCGGAGGCAGCGCCGGCCTTTGAGGGCATGCGCCCACGCCCGCGGGAGGCCACCGCTAGTGTCACGGCATACTTATGAGGCCGGCCGCGGCCTCTCTTGGGCGGCCGCGAGTCTGGTCCCTCCTTGGGGGTTTTCCCCTTCTCCGCGGCGGAGAACCTCCTCACCGGCGCCATGGACGCTCTAGCAAGACGGCGGGTTGAAGAAGAAGGAGAAGGAGGAGCAGGCGGCGAGGAGATGAAGATGGGCTGGGGGCTCCGCCCCCCGCCCCTTTTATAGGCAGTGGGAGGCCAACCGCCGGCCTCTCACGTTCCAAGCAATGATGGTTCTTCTGCAAGCTTCAGGCAGTTGTCAAGTCACGCAGTTGCCGAGGCAGCGTGGGAAGTGGAGACGCCCACGTCCCATCAAGCGCCACGCGTCGGCTCGGTCCACAGGCAATTGGGGCCGGCGGCGCTTCGCCCTTTCCCTTTGGCTTCGCCTCGAAGCCAAGTCCGAGCGCGCCTTGGGCCCGGGGGCTACTGTCGGCATTCTGGGAACCAGGGTACCTAGACTTGCCTACGTGTGGCCCACGACATGGCTCCATCGATGGCCTAGTACGGCCCATCTTCAACACCTTCATGACAAGGCCCTCGTGAGGGGCCAAGCCTCGCGAGGCGGGCGGCACTAAGACCTCCGGAGGGAGCGGCCTCCCTAGGCTGGCTCCCGAGGAGCGGAGATTTCTATGCAGGTACACATCTCATGAGGTGGGGGTGATGCAAGCCATGACGACCAAGGCCAGGCAGGCGCCAGCGGGCGTAGAGCAGCAGGTTTCCTCTTTGGTGCTAAGGAGGCAAGCGCAGGCGCGGGGTCCCGAGGAATCACCCAAAGGTTTCCATTCCCGTGCAACGAGACCAGGACTGCCAGGGCGGTAGGACAGATGTCATCACCGAGCCCACCGCGATGTCACGACCAGAAGCTTTGTAGGCGAAGACCACCTTTCGTCAGGATAAGACGTACTACTTGCCCCCCTTCAAATTTGGCCGTTGTGGAATCCCTTCCCGCCTTTGTTTTCGGGGAAGAGGACCAAGGCCGCTATAAATAGGTTAGCCACCGCCATAGAAAAGGGGGCGGACCCAGAGTTCACATCCTCACCAGAGCAAGCCTCGCAAGCTTGTTCATCCTCTGTACTAGTTCATCCTTAGCCCCCTGTGAGGCAAATCCACCCCAAAGCAGGAGTAGGGTATTACACCGCAAGGTGGCCCGAACCTGGGTAAATTGTCGTGTCCTTCTTCTTCCCTGTTCTTTGAGCTAGGCTATAGGGCGGCGCGTTCAGTTGGCTAGTTAGGTTGAGTCCTTTGCACACACCCCCGAGTTCGAACCTCCTTTGGGTCTGTGGAGCCCTGAATCCGACACCCACAATTCATCGGATCTCAACAAATGCACCGCAAAAGAATATTACATCGAATAGATCTCCAAGAACATCGAGGAGAACATTGTATTGAAGATCAAACAGAGAGAAGAAGCCATCTAGATACTAGCTACGGACCCTTAGGTCTGTGGTAAACTACTCACACATCATCGGAAGGGCAGCAAGGTTGATGTGGAGGCCGTCCATGATCGAATCCCCCTCCGGCGGAGTACCGGAACATGTCTCCAGATGGGATCTCACGAGGACAGGAACTTGCGGCAGCGGAAAAGTATTTTTGGTGTGCCCCCTGGTCTACAGGGAATATCTGGGTATTTATAGAAGAAGAATTAGGGTTAGAGGATCCACAGGGGGCCCACAAGCCTGGGGGGAGCCCCCCTAGGGTGCGCCCTATGAGCTTGTCATTGACTCGTGGCTCTTCTGACCTCCTCCCGAAACTTCTAGGGTGTCTTGTGGTCCAAGAAAAATCGTCAAAAAGTTTCGGTCCATTTGGTATTGATTTTCTGTAAAGGCAAAAACAAGGAAAAAACAACAACTGGCACTTGGCACTAGGTTAATAGGTTAGTCCCCAAAAATGATATAAAATAGCATAATAATGCATATAAAACATCCAAGATGGATAACATAATAGCATGGAACAATCAAAAGTTATAGATACATTGGAGACGTATCTAGCATCCCCAAGCTTAATTCCTGCTCGTCCTCGAGTAGGTAAATGATAAAAACAGAATTTTTGATGTGGAATGCTACCTAACATATTTATCATGTAATCTTTCTTCATGTGGCATGAATATTCAGATCCATAAGATTCAAAACAAAAGTTTAATATTGACATAAAAACAATAATACTTCAAGCATACTAAAAAGCAATCATGTCTTCTCAAAATATCATGGCTTAATAAGTTATCCCTACAAAATCATATAATCTTGTCATGCTTTATCTTCTTAACACAAAGTATTTATCATGCACAACCCCGATGACAAGCCAAGCAATTGGTTCATACTTTTTAACGCGCTTCAGCTTTTTCATATCTCCCGCAATACATGAGTGTGAGCCATGGATATAACACTATGGGTGGAATAGAATATGATGTTGGAGGTTGTGTGGAGAAGACAAAAAAAAAGTCTCACATTGACGAGGCTAATGAACGGGCTATGGAGATGCCCATCAATTGATGTCAATGCAAAGAATAGGGATTTCCATGCAACAGATGCACTAGAGCTACAAGTGTATGAAAGCTCAAAAAGAAAACTAAGTGGGTGTGCATCCAACTTGCTTCCTCATGAAGACCTAGGGCATTTGAGGAAGCTCATCATTGGAATATACAAGCCAAGTTCTATAATGAAAAATTCCCACTAGTAATATATGCAAAATAGGAGACTCTCTATCATGAAGAACATATTGCTACTTTGAAGCACAAGTGTGGAAAAGGATAGTAACATTATCCCTTCTCTCTTTTTCTCTCATTTTTTTTCTCTTTTTTATTGGGCTCTTTGGCCTCTTTTTTTCTCTTTTTTTATTTTAGTCCGGAGTATCATCCCAACTTGTGAGGGAATCATAGTCTCCATCATCCTTTCCTCACATGGGACAATGCTCTAATAATGATGATCATCACACTTTTATTTACTTACAACTCAAGAATTACAACTCGACACTAGAACAAAAATATGACTCTATATGAATGCCTCCGGCGGTGTACCGGGATGTGCAATGATCTAGCATGACATGTAGAAAAAATATGAATGGTGGCCAAGCCACAAATACTATGTCAACATGCAAAGCAAATATGACAATGATGGTATGTGTCATAATAAAACGGAACGGAAGTTGCATGGCAATATATCTCGGAATGGCTATGGAAATGCCATAATAGGTAGGTATGGTTGCTGTTTTGAGAAAGATATAAGGTGGCTTATGTGTGAAAGAGCGTATCATATCACGGGGTTTGGATGCACCGGCGAAGTTTGCACCACAACTCAAGGTGAGAAAGGGTAATGCACGATACCGAAGAGGCTAACAAAATGTGGAAGGGTGAGAGTGCGTATAATCCATGGACTCAACATTAGTCATAAAGAACTCACATACTTATTGCAAAAGTTTATTAGCCCTCGAAGCGAAGTACTACTATGCATGCTCCAAGGGGGATATATTGGTAGGAAAAGACCATCGCTTGTCCCCGACAGCCACTCATAAGGAAGACAATCAAAGATAAATCATGCTCCAATTTCATAGCATAACAAGAGACCATACGTGCATGCTTCAGGAATCACAAACCTTAACACAAATATTCTTACTAAACCACAATTACTCACTTGCATGACTCTAATATCACCATATTTACATCTCAAAACAAATGCAAGGAATCAAACTTCTCATATATTCAATGATCTTCATGAAAGTTTTTATTATATCCCTCTTGAATACCCATCATATTAGGACTAAATTCATAACCTAAGCAAATTGCCATACTATTTATAAGACTCTCAAAATAATATAAGTGAAGCATGAGAGTTCATCAATTTCTTCAAAATATAACCACCATCATGCTATAAAAGATATAAGTGAAGCACTAGAGCAACTACCTAGCTCAAAAAATATAAGTGAAGCACATAGAGTATTCTAATAAATTCATGATTAATGTGTCTCCCTCTCAAAAGGTGTGTACAGCAAGGATGATTGTGGCAAACTAAAAAGCAAATAAATCAAAGACTTATATAATACAAGACCCTCCAAGCAAAACACATATCATGTGGTGAATAAAAATATAGCCTCAAGTAACTTACCAATGGATCATAGACAAAAGGGGGTGCCATCCGGGGCATCCCCAAGCTTAGATGCTTGTTTGTCCTTGAATATTACCTTGGGGTGCCATGGGCATCCCCAATCTTAGGCTCTTGCCACTCCTTATTACGTAGTCCATTGAAACTTTACCCAAAACGTGAAAACTTCACAACACAAAACTCAACAGAAAAATCATGAGATCCGTTAGTAAAACAAAGCAAATAACCACTTTTAGGTACTATTGTAAACTCATTCCAATTTTATATTTGCATTATATATACTGTATTCTAACTTCACCATGGTTCATACCCCCCGATACTACCCATAGATTCATCAAAATAAGCAAACAACACAATGAAAACAGAATCTGTCAAAAATAGATCAGTCTGTAGTAATCTACTACTTCTTGAGCTTGTGTTGGTTTTTCCCTTGAAGAGGAAAGGGTGATGCAGCAAATTAGAGATAAGTATTTCCCTCAGTTGAGAACCAAGGTATCAATCCAGTAGGAGGAACACACAAGTCACCAATGGTTGCACCTACACAAACAAACAAATACTTGCACCCAACGCGATAAAGTGGTTGTCAACCCCTTCAGGTTACTTGCAAGGATGAGATCTGATAGAGATAGGTATAAAAGATAAGTAAAAGTGCAAAATAAAGTAAAGGTAAATAAATTGCAGTAAGGTATTTTTGGGTTTTTGGTTTTATAGATCTGGAAATAATATGATAAAAGATAGACCCGGGGGCCATAGTTTTCACTAGAGGCTTCTCTCTTGAAAGAACGCATATGGTGTGTAAACAAATTACTGTTGAGCAATTGATAGAAAAGTGAATAATTATGATGATATCTAAGGCAAAGATCATGTATATAGGCATCATGTCCGTGACAAGTAGACCGACTCCTGCCTGCATCTACTACTATTACTCCACACATCGACCGCTATCCAGCATGCATCTAGTGTATTAAGTTAACAAGAACGAAGTAACGCCTTAAGCAAGATGATAGGATGTAGAGGGGTAGATCCAATCAATATGAACAAACCCCACCTTTTTATCCTTAATGGCAACAATACAAATACGTGGCATTTCCCTTTCTGTCACTGGGAATAAGCACCGCAAGATTGAATCCATTACAAAGCACCTCTCCCATGGCAAGAAAAATCAATCTAGTTGGCCAAACCAAATCAATAGATCGGAGAGAAATACAAAGCTATCTTAATCATTCATAAAAGAGTTCAGAGAAGATTCCAATAATATTCATAGATAATCTGATCATAAACCCACAATACAATGGATCTCAACAAATGCACCGCAAAAGATTACATCGAATAGATCTCCAAGAACATCGAGGAGAACATTGTATTGAAGATCAACAAACGGAGTCCAAATGCCACGAAACTTTTTGGAGATTTTTTTCTGCCTAGAAGACACCTAGGGAGCCAAAGAAGTGCGCCGGTGGAGGCCCGTGGGGCCCACTAGGCACCAAGGCATGCCAAAGGCCCCTGGCGCGCCCTGGTTGTTAGTGGAGCCCACAGGAAGCTTCTCCACCGACATCCACCTCTATACATACTCTAAAATTCTAATTTTTGCCGACGCAAGTTCCGGAACCACGAGATCCAATCTAGAGGCTTTTTCCGGCACTTTGCCGAAGGGGTCAACGATCACGGAGGGGTTCTTCATCATCCTTGTTACCCCTCCAATGATGCATGAGTAGTTTACCACAGACCTACGGGTCCATAGCTAGTAGCTAGATGGCTTCTTCTCTCTTTTTGATCTTCAATGCAATGTTCTCCTCGATGTTCTTGGCGATCTATTTGATGTAATTAATGACTTTTTGTGGTGTGTTTGTTGGGATCCGATGAATTGTGGGTTTATGATCAGTTCTATCCATGATTATTATTTGAGTCTTAGCTGAACTCTTTTATGCATGATTGTTATAGCCTCATATTTCTTCTACAAAATTTTGGTTTGGTTTGGCCAACTAGATTGATTTTTCTTGCAATGGGAAGAGGTGCTTTGTGATGGGTTTGATCTTGCAGTGCTCAATCTCAGTGATAGAAAGAGACATGACACACATGTATCATTGCTATTAAGGATAAAAAGATGGGGTCTATTCCTACAAGAATAGATCTTGTCTACATCATGTCATCATTCTTATTGCATTACTCCATTTTTCCATGAACTTAATACACTAGATGCATGCTAGATAGCGGTCGATGTGTGGAGTAATAGTAGTAGATGCAGAATCGTTTCAGTCTACTAATCTTGGACGTGATGCCTATATACATGATCATTGCCTTGGATATCGTCATGATTATCCACTTTTCTATCAATTGCCCAACAACAATTTGTTTACCCACCGTATGCTATTTTCTCGAGAGAAGCCTCTAGTGAAAACTACGGCCCCCGGGTCTATTTTTCCTATCATATAAAATCCAAAAATACCTTGCTTCATTTTTTCTTTATTTATTTTATTTTGTGTTTTAGTTAGATCTATTTATCAAATCTCATACAATTTAATCTATCTCAATACCGAGGAGGGATTGACAACCCCTCTTACGTGTTGGGTTGCAAGTTTTTTGTTGTTTGTGTGCAAGTGTTGTTTACAAAGTGTTGCTTGGTTCTCCTACTAGATTGATAACCTTGGTTTCGTAACTGAGGGAAATACTTACCTTTGTTGTGCTACATCATCCTCTCCTCTTCAGGGAAATACCAACACAGATACAAGCAATCACGCGCCCTACGAGCTTGTCGTTGACTCGTGGCTCTTCTGACCTCCTCCGGAAGCTTCTAGGATGTCTTGTGGTCCAAGAAAAATTGTTAAAAAGTTTCGTTCCGTTTGGACTCCATTTGGTATTGATTTTCTATAAAGGCAAAAACAAGGAAAAAAACAGCAACTGGCACTTGGCACTAGGTTAATAGGTTAGTCCCAAAAAATGATATAAAATAGCATAATAATGCATATAAAACATCCAAGATGGATAATATAATAGCATGGAACAATCAAAAATTATAGATACGTTGGAGATGTATCAGGGTCGGCGATATCGGATCATTGTCCCCTGCTAGTGGATCTCGATGCGGAGTTCATATATGAGAAACGCTTCTGATTCGAGTCATTCTGGACTAAGGCCGAGGGCTTCTTTGAAAATGTTACAGAAGCATGGAACTCAATCCCATTGGACAGGAACCGCTATGTGGTACTGGATAAAAGTTAAGAGCTACAGCCAAGAAGGTGCAAAGCTGGAGTGACAGGTGGATTGGGAATGTCAAGCTCAAAATCTCCATTAGTTTATAGATAATATAATGATTGGACATGGCCATGGACACTAGGCAATTGTCGACTGGGGAGGCCAACTTGCAGAAAATCTTGAAAGGCAAGTTACTGGGCCTATGCTCCCTCGAGCGCGACAAAGATCACGACTACTGTACCTGTGTGAGGGAGACGCAGAGACTTCATTCTTCCACCAGCATGCACGACATCGGAGAAGGAAAAATGTGATCCTCATGTTGCAACACAACGAACAAATCATCACTGGGCAAGACCAAATCACGAAGGCAGTGGATAACTATTATGATGCATTGTTTGGGCACACACCAGAGAGGACGTACTCATTGGATCTAGACAAGCTTGGTCTTCCACACAAACCCTTGAACACCTACAACAGCCTTTCTTGGAACAAAGAAATGGAGAAAGTGGTTAAGGCAATGCCCTTGGATAAATCACCGGGTCTTGATGGATTCACCGGTCGGTTCTATGCATCGTGTTGGCACATAATCAAAGATGATTTCTTGAGAGCTATGGACGTGTTCTACCACGGTGACATGCGGCGTTTGCATGCAATAGACAAGGCCATTGTCACATTACTACCAAGATAGATGGCGCAATTGAAATAAGGGACTTCAGACCATAGAGCTTAGTACATGGAGCCATTAAGATTTTTGACAAGGTGCTTTCAAATAGACTGACAGAGGAGTTACCAACCATTATGGGAACACACCAAAGCGCCTTTGTAAGAGGAAGATTTTTACACGACAACTTCATGCTTGTCCAAGGTATAACACGCAAGTTACATGCTCTCAAGGAAATTTCAGTCATGCTCAAGCTAGACGTCACTAAAGCATTTGACTTGGTACAATGGTTTGTTCCTCATCGAGATGTTGTTGAAGTTGGGCTTAGGTGGAAAGTGTCTATCATGGATTTTTGGACTGTTGGGAACTACATCCACAAGGATTTCAGTCAATGGGGTGCCTGGGAGAACTATCTTCAACTGCAAGGGGCTATGCCAAGGCGATCCAATATCGCCAATGCTATTCATCATGGTCATGGAGCCTCTACAAAAAATATTTGAGCTTGCTACAGCACAAGGCCTCCTCTCTCCCCTAGCGTGGAGAGGAATGAAACAAAGGGTGTCTATGTTTGCGGATGACGTGATGATCTTCATCGAGCCACGGGATATTGAGTTGAGGACTTTCTCAGAGAAGCTTTAGGCCTCAGGGTTAACTTACTGAAGAGCGCGACCATTCCAATACGCTGCACAAACATTGATTTGGTGGCAGTGAATACGGCATTGGGATGCCCGATAGGATCCTTTCCATGCAAGTACCTGAGTCTACCACTCATGATCAGGAAGCAATCGCAATCGAAGCTCCAAGGACTAGTAGATCAACTCGCAACACACCTACGCACTTGGCGAGCCACCTCACTCCCAAAAAGTGGTTGTCTTCTCCTGGTGCAATCGGTCCTATGTGCAATCCAAATTCATACAATGATGGCATTGGACATTCCACCCAAGACAATCGTCGCGATGATGAAGATTTGTAGGGGTTTTCTATGGTGCGGGAAGGCTCAGGCCAACGTTGGAAATTGCGCAGTGGCATGGGAGACCGGTTGTGCTCCCAAGTGGGCAGGAGGCCTAGGACTACCGAACCTCGGATGGCTAAATTGTGCAATGGAGGTGAGATAGCCATGGTTACAACACGCTGACCCCATTAGGCCTTGGGGCGAGTTCCAGATCAAGGTACCAAAGGAAACCATGGCCCTATTTTGAGGGGCAGCAAGAACTGCGATTGGCAATGTGAGATTATACTTGTTTTGGGAGGACCGCTGGCTGGAAGGGTACCGGGTGCAAGAGCTAGCACCAACAATCTATGATGGAGTGTCGGGCAGGATAAGGCAAACAAGGACCATCCATGATGCAATAAGCGAGGGGTCCTAGGCGCGAGATTTTGGTTCAAAGATGACTGAGGAGCAGTTGCTGGAGTTCTTCAACCTTTGGGATCATGTAACCACGATAGAGCTCGATGACACAACCGCAGACAAGGTCACATGGATGTGTGTAAGTGCATAAAGTGCCCCCTTAGTGGTTTTGGAGTATTGATGACAAATAGGTTGAGGAACCAATAAGTTTGTGAGTATACATAGGCGACAGAGTCCCTGAAGGTTTGGTTTAACACATGGAAGATGACCCCTAAAAATGGATTTCTTCAAGTGAATAATTTGATGATGAAATTGGTACGGCCTTTGAAGAAATTGATGTGAAGACTTTGAATCTTGAACACTTTGTTTTCATAGTTTCTTTTCTTCTTATTTGAGTCATAGGAAAAACCATACTGTTAAAGGCGGTCTAGGTGAAACATATTTCACATTTCCAAAGTGATGCGCAAACCTATTCAAACCTATACACAAAAGCTGCTTCGAGTGAAGCCTTTGGAAATCTCCAGTACGGCTGACGCATTTGCTAGCGACAGTGACGAAGTTCATCTGGTCGCTGACGAATTTAGTCACGCTGAGGAGCTAGGAGTTCACCAGTGCGGTCTGCCTAAAAGTGAGGAAATTTAGTGCCCCGACGAATTTGAGAGTACAAATTCTGACCGTTGCTGCACCGCGTGCCAGCTGTCGAGTGGATCCTTATCCTGACAATGGTCGAATCAGACAAGGGCATTTATGACATTTCATGTCGGGTTGCCCCTGGCTATAAATAGCCACCCCCACAACCACTAGTTGGTTGGTTGCTCCGAGAGAACTTGACACTTGTCATAAGAGAGCAACCAATCCTCTGACAACTTTGAGAGAATCCTAAGTGAGGAAAAACCCAGAGCCAAAGTGATTGAGCATCACTGAAGAGATTGATCTGTGTGATCTGACGCCTGTTACCTTTGAAGACTGTCATTCTTCCACATGGTTAGGCGTCAAGTTCTGACTACACCAAGAGTCATTGTGGTGTGCCAGTGAACAAGTCTGTGAAGGTTTTGGAAGTCTACCTTGAAGACTTACCATGAGTGGTTGGATGAGATCTGCGGGTCTTAGTTCAAGAGGAATACGGTGAGGACTGTGTGTCCTCTGAGTTGCGACTCAATCGCCTCAACCAGACGTACAGTTGATGCAGCAACTAGAACTGGTCTACCAAATTCCATTGTCTTCACCGAGCCAACCTAGTTTCAAATTCCTCAACCCTCTCTAACTTTATTCCGCTGCTGAAGAATTTGTGATTTGTGTTTTGACGAATTTGAACTGAAGAATTTCATCATGCTATCATTCATTTCCTCAATTCATATTCTTTAAGCGTGTATGATTGTATGATTGCATGTTCTTCACTCTTACCTATCCTTATTGCATGTACTCTGATTCTGTGATGACTTAGTTTCCCTTGTGTTTCTATTTCTTCACTCTGATCTTCGTCAAATTCTTCACAGTTTGATGAATTTCTAAAAATCTCCCATTCACCCCCCTCTGGGAGATAACATGTGCTTTCAATTGGTATCAAAGCAAGGTACTCCCTTATTCTATGTGATTTTGGTTTAACCACATGGAGTTTTAGTTATGTCAACCGCGAGTATGAAGAAAGTGTCTGTTGCGTGCCCCATCTTTGATGGTCATGATTATCCCAAGTGGAAAGTCATGATGAGGAAGCGTCTCCTATCCATGAACAGTGAACTGTGGGCCGTCACTGAGATATGATTGACTGATCTCTGCAAGATGGCCAATGATGATGACATTCACAAGTACACTCAATTGGATATGCGGGCAAAGGCTATCATCTGCTCTAGTCTATCCAGAGATGAGTTCAGGCGGATCATGCACCTTGCCAACGCAAAGCTCATTTGGGACAGGATCTCTGACATTTATGAAGGTCACCGCACTTGTCAGGCTCCTTGGTTCCTCGAGTTCAAGGAATCCCTCAAATCCATGACGTATGATCCAGACTCATCGTCCACAGCAACATGCCTCATGGCCAAAGGCGTCAAGGTACCCAAACTGTCCACATCTTCTTTAAGTGAAGATGAATCTGATGAAAACATGAATCCTAGCTACTCTAAACTTGCTAAAATTGTTGCTAAACAACAAACTACTCTAGAAAGGGTTCACAAGCTGTTAGATAAAAGCGATGATCTGTTGAACGATGAAGTGGAACGTGCTCAAATTCTGGCTGAAGACCTTGAATGTCTCCAGTCAAAATATGATGAACTTGGAAGTCGTCATGTGGCCCTCTCAGCCGCACACAAGAAGATGTCCTATGAATTGAGAAGCTGAGAGCGCCTCATGATGATCTTCAAAAGGACAACGATTCATTGCTCGCTCAACAGATCAGCGCTTCTCAGGAAGAATTTGTTGCTCCATGCTTAAAATGCCTTGAACATGATAATGCAAATTCTTTAGCTGAATGTTCAAATGCTTTAACTGCTACTACATCTTCAACTATCTCTGTGGTTTCAATTCCCTCATCTGAGGAAACCACGAGTGTCACTGACAAAAATGCAGGCCTGAAGGAATTGTACGTCACATGCATGTACAAAAGCCTCAAAGGGCACCAAACTCTTTGTGATGTGCTCAAGAAGCAGATTCTGAACATGAACCCTAGGAAAGAGGGTATTGCTTTTGAGAAAAAGCTGAATACAGATGGATCTTATTGGAAACCTGAGCAGTATCCCAAAACCACATGGGTTGCTGCAAAAGGACCTCCAGTTGATCCATCCACTCTATCTGGCTTTAACTGTGATACTCCACATTCTTCTGACGAGTCATTTAACTCCAACTATAAGCTATTCAAAAATCAGAATGGTGAAGTATTTGCTAGATTTGTTGGTACTAACTACAGGAATGGTTCCCCAATGAAGAAAATCTGGGTGCCCAAAACTGTTCTTCAAAATCTTCAGGTGAATGTCATCATGACACCACCGAAGAAAAGGAACAATTCCAGGGAAAATTCTTCACCTGGACCAAAGTCATCAAATGGACGTAGGCCAACTCATGCTCATACTAACACTTCAATGCAGGGAAACAGACATCGATCTGATGAATATGTGCATTATTCTTCAAATCACTATGTGCACGAAACCGCTAAGAATTTCTCTGTATATTCTTATGAGTACTATACTCCTCCTGTGAAGAGAAATGCATATTCTTCAATGCCTAAGTTCTCTATCAATGCTTTGTGCTACATTGCTTCTCATCCACCCATTCAGATGTGGGTGGTCAAGAAGAAGAACTAATCTCTTCTGCAGGATCAGGTCTTCAGACACAATAAATGTTTGATGAATTTGCTGAAGGCCTGACATAAATGCTTGTTGGGATGCAAGCTAATCATGATGAAATGATATTCTTCATTTCAGACATCCCTATGCTGCTAGTTATGTGCTTACTGATGAAATTCACTGACAAAATTGATCATCATATTCTTCAATTGAAGTATATGAACTTGTAAGTGAAACTAATGCTTCTACAGGATGATACTCCAAAAGCTACTGAATGGGTTCTGGATAGTGGCTGCACCAATCACATGACTGGTGACAGGAATCTCCTCACCAATGCTCCCCTTACTCCGTCTCATCTGAAGCATATCACCTACGCTAACAAAGGAAAAAGCAAGCTACTGGGTCTAGGTAAGGTTGTTATCTCAAAGGATCGACACATGGAAAAAGTGATGCTTGTCGAGTCCCTAGGATACAACCTCATGTCTATCTCAATGCTTTGTGATCTTGATATGATTTTAATCTTTGGAAAATATAGATGCATTATGCTAATGGAATATAAAAAGTCCAAAGTCTTCGAAGGCTTTAGGAGAGGTGATTTGTATACTGTAGATTTCTCTCTAGGTCCTCAACTAGCCACGTGTCTACTGGCAAAAGCTTCAGAGTGCTGGCTATGGCATCGATGACTTGGACATGCTGGCATGAGGAATTTGAGCACACTCATCAAGAAGAAGCATATCATTGGCATCAAGGGCGTCAAATTCGTCAAAGATCACCTTTGTGGTGCTTGTGAGGCTGGAAAGATGACCAGATCCAAGCACTCCGCGAGGACAATCATGACCACTACTCGTCCCTTTGAATTACTTCACATGGATCTCTTTGGTCCCACTCATTATGCCACACTAACCAATGCAGCATCACTCTATGGATTCGTCATTGTTGATGCTTATTCTCGTTACACCTGGGTGCATATCATTACCTTCAAGACTAAAGTGCAGGGCATCTTCAGATGATTCGCTAACCGTGCCATGACGAATTATGGCATCAAGATCAAGCATATCAGAAGCGACAATGGCACCGAGTTTAAGAACACACGCCTTGATGACTATCTTGACGAACTTGGTATCACTCATGAGCTATCTGCTCCTTATACTCCTCAGCAGAATGGAATTGCTAAGCGCAAGAACATGACACTCATTGAGATGGCCCGCACTATGCTTGATGAATACAAGACACCTCGTCGATGATGGCCTGAAGCAATTGATACTACTTGTCACATCATCAATCGGGTATATCTTCACAAATTCCTCAAGAAGACTTCATAGCTCCTCACCGATAAAAAGCCCAATGTAAGTTATTTCAAAGTCTTCGGTGCTAAATGCTGGATTAGAGATCCTCATCACAATTCCAAATTTGCACCGAAAGCACATGAGGGTTTTATGCTTGGTTACGAAAAGGACTCGCACGCCTACAGAGTCTTCAACACCTATCACAACAAGGTTGTTGAAACTATAGATGTGCGGTTCGATGAAACTAAAGGCTCACAAAGAGAGCACCTGCCTCATGTGCTAGATGAAATGCTTCCTGAGGAATCTATCAAGCTGATGGGCACTGGTGAAATAGTGCCAAGTGAAGAAATAGCTGAAGAAGAAGTGATCATTTCTCGTCCTAAAGAAACTGCTGCTCCTGAAGAAAATGACTCTAAGGAAAATGCTCAACCTCAACAAGGCCCTCGTCCAGCTCATCCACGAGTGGCGAATGAAGTGCAGATTGAGAAGATCCTCGACAACATCAATGCACTTGGTCCCCTCACTCACTCAAGAGCTTCACATCTAGCTAACTTTTGTGGGCATTATGCATTTGTCTCCATCACAGAGCCCACCAAAGTTGATGAAGCATTTCTAGAGCCTGAGTGGATTCAATCCATGCAAGAAGAATTGCAACAATTCGAGCTCAACAATGTGTGGGAGCTTGTGAATTGTCCTGATCCACGCAAGCACAATAGCATCTGCACTAAGTGGATCTACCGCGACAAGTAAGACGAAAATGGCCAAGTGGTAAGAAATAAGGCCTGTCTTGTAGCACAAGGCTACACACAGGTTGAGGGTATTGACTTTGGTGAAACTTTTGCACTTGTTGCTAGGCTTGGAGCTATTCGTATATTGCTTGCATATGCTAACCATCATAATATTCTCTTATATCAAATGGATGTGAAAAGTGCATTCCTCAATGGTAAGCTTGAGGAAGAACTATATGTTGCTCAACCACCGGGTTTTGAGGATCCAAAGCATCCGGATAAAGTCTTCAGACTGAACAAGGCTCTCTATGGCCTCAAGCAAGCCCCACGGGCTTGGTATGATGCACTGAAGGAATTCCTGAAGAAAAAGGGTTTCAAACCCGGTTCACTTGATCCTACTCTTTTCACTAAATCTTATGATGGTGAATTGTTCATATGCCAAATATATGTTAATGATATTATCTTTGGTTGCACTAAAAAGCGTTTCAGTGACGAATTTGCATACATGATGCGTGAAGAGTATCAGATGTCTATGATGGGGGAATTGAATTTCTTCCTTCGTCTTCAAATTCGTCAACAACCCAATGGCATCTTCATTTCTCAAGAGAAATACCTCAAAGATTGCCTGAAGAAATTCGGCATGCAAGATTGCAAAGGCCTCAAAATTCCAGTGCCTACTAATGGTCAACTCAGCACTGACGAAAATGGTAAAGATTTGGATCAGAAGGTATATCGCTCCATCATTAGTTCACTTCTTTACCTATGTGCATCTAGGCCAGATATTATGTTTAGTGTTTGCATGTGTGTCCGATTTCAAGCGACACCGAAGGAATCACACCACGAGGCTGTGAAACGAATTCTTCGATATTTAGCTCACACACCAATGCTTGGATTATGGTATCCCAAGGGCTCAACCTTTGATCTAGCTGGATTTTCTGATTCTGATTACGCTGGAGATCGAGTGGATCACAAGTCTACATCAGGCACATGCCATTTCCTCGGACGATCTCTTGTCTGTTGGTCCTCAAAGAAGCAGACTAGCATTGCTCTATCCACACGTGAGTCTGAATACATCGCCGCCGGTGCCTGCTGCTCACAGTTGCTATGGATGAAGCAAACCCTCAAGGACTATGGCGTCAACATGAAGAAAGTCCCTCTCTTCTGCGATAACGAGAGTGCTATCAAGATCGCCCACAACCCTGTGCAACATTCCAAGACGAAGCATATTCAGATTCATCACCATTTTCTTTGTGATCATGTGCTGAAGAGAGACATCGTCATCGATCACGTGAAGACCGAAGACCAGCTTGCCGATATCTTCACTAAGCACTTGCACGAAAAGAGGTCCTGCAAGTTGCGGTGTGAGCTAAACATCCTAGAATCTTCGAATGTCCTTTGAAGTGGACACACATCCTAACGCTTATGCATTTTTGATGACTTTGATGCACAACACACGAAGTAACGTTTTTCTTCTATCAATGAAGACTAACCCTCTAAGTGTGAAGAAATTAATGAAGAACTTGACTCTCAGAACCCTACGACAATTGTACGCGGTGTCTGAAGTCATCAAAGTTCTTATACGGTGGGTAACGCCACCACCTCTCTATGACATTCTTCAAATTTGAGTTTTTCATCATTTGCAATTTCGTCAAACTTTTAAAATTTGTCATTTGAGGTTATTCTTCACTCATATATTTATATATATATGAGCTTATTCATGTCCTAAACAGCATCCACATATTGCTAATATTCAATTCGATTTCCTCATCTATGTGGATGTGATCGTACCCGCTCCCCTCTATGCTAAGCTCAATCCACTCTGTTCACAAATTCTTCATATGCATTCTACTTGACACTGTTCAAAGTCTTCATTGTGTCCTTGACAGCTGAAGAAATCACGAACACACTTTAAAAAGATTCTCAAAGTTTTTTTCTGGCGGTTACCACAGTAACTCATCCCGTGCTTCACACGCGCGAATAAGTGTGAAAATACATGCGTGACATGTGTCACTGAGATGCGAATGGTCAGGGGCTTATCCGTCCAAAAATTTTGGACCCCTCAGTTTTCACTGCGGCTATAAATAGCCTTGACCCTGTCAATGTTAGTTCACTCCATCCCCTCGCTCCCTTCGCTCTCAGTCCTCAAACCCTAGCGCTCTTGCTGGATCTCATCACTGCCGGAGAAGAAGAGCTTCACTTGCTCGACTTCTTCATCGACGTACTCATGCCGGGCACTGATTTGTTCACCTGCGCCGCCGCCGTAGACGTCTTTCGTCACCAAGTTAGGGCACGGAAGATCTAAGCTGACGATTTCCATCGCCTCATCGTCCAGTTCTTCAAGTTCATCTCTGGTGTAAATTAAATGCTCATTTACTACCCCTCTTTGATCTTCACTGTACTCAAAAATCTTCGAGTACTATTTTTACCACTCTTCCAATTCTTCAGCACTTCCTTTTGGCCAGTCTTGTGTATTTCATCATAGTTATGCTTAACATCTAGATTCCTCAATTGTGCAAATTGCTCCAATCTGTACAACTCGGGAACCTAAGTCAAGAACACTTGATGAAATTCTTCAAGACGATAAGGGTCAATTTCCTCAACTGGTTTATTTTGAAAATCTCTGAGAACACATGTGACTCTTCCCTATTTCCTTGCAACTATACTATGTTCATAGGTACAATGTCTGCCGATGAATATCTAGGTTCTCATCAACTTAATTCATTTTTAGCACATCTTGAGGAAAAACTTCAAACTTCATCAGAGTCCTCACAAGTTCAAAAACCTCAGTTGAAGAAAATGGCTGATGGAAAGAGGCGACAGAAAGGTGGAAAGAGAAAGGAAGAACAGACGGCTTTTGAGATCCCTGACGACTTGTATGCAGGGTACTGCACGCCTGGCAAAAATGTTCATGGCCCAGAAACTGACAAGTAGCGCAAGACTCATATGCAAAGAATAAAACACAGATGGCATATGAGTGGAGGGCTTACAGATATGTCACTCCCAACTACATGAAGGAATTCGCTGTTAAACCTCCCTGCAAAATACCACCGCTTGCTCCTCGTCAAAAGGCTGATCCCACAAGTGTCCGAAGGGGTGAAGAATACCCCGAGGAATGGAAGAAATATCAGGTGAAGCTGGCCAAAAAAGCTAAAAAAGGTCATTGAAGAATTCAACCGTGCCTCAAAGGCTTCAGCTGAAGCTAGTGCCAGTGCCCCAAAGAAGGTTATGTAGAAGAAGCCTGCACACAAGCCAACGTCATCTGATCCAATGCCCTCAGTGGCCAAGCCCAAAGCTCCATAGGCTTTTGCTCCTAAGATTGCAAAATCTTCAGTTCCTCCTCCTGCATCAAGTTCCTCAATGGCAGCAGCAAAAGCTTCAACACCGGTCGTGCTCGCATCTTGCCAACGCACCGAGGGCTTTTCAATCGCTTCAACTGCTGCATCAAGTGCCTCAGCCAGTGGGCAACCAATGTCCTCAACACCCAAGCTGAAGCAAAAAGCAACTACTAGCCATGGAGCTAGGCTGAGTCCCAAGAGCAAGGCCGTTGTGCCTCAAGTTGATGAACATGGGCTCGCTGACGAAGATGAGCTTGCAGAATTCCTCAGAAGAAGGCAAGAGCAAGCTGCTATAGCCAAGAATTCTTCTGTTCCCTTGCTACTAGATCCAAAGCAGTTGTTGGACTTCATTGAGATCTGGTGCACTAACCCAAAAACACCTCTGGATGACTTTAACCTGCCTCCTGGCCCAAGCCACATGATTTTCTCCTTCATCTTGAATGAGAAGCACAAGATAGCTCAAGCGAAACTTGTGAAGAAACAACAAATTCAGAAGGAGAAGGAACTAAAGAAAAGGATGATGACTATAACCCCTCAGCAGCTGTTGCAATTGCAATCTGAAATTAATCAGCTATCTGAAGAATATGAAAGACAAGCCAATCATTGTTGTGGCGTGAAAGAAAGATTCATCACTGCCTCAACAAAGGTTGTTAAAGACCACAACAAGAGAAAGGCTGCCAAGTTTGGCATGACACCACCATCCAGTTCTTCAGCTCCACCTCCAATTGCACAGGCCAGTGTGACTGTGCCTTCGTCTACTTAAGAGACTGCCAAGGCAACTGAAAAAGTTGTTCCTGAAGAAACTAAAAGGGTAACGGATAATGTTGCGCCTGAAGAAATTCCCAGGGCGGCTACAAGTGTCGCGCCTGAAGAACCTGTCAGGGTGACTGCATCAGTCACGCCTGATGAAACTGCTCCAACATGTTCCTCAGTAGCAGCTCCATCAACGGCTACATCTTTGAAGCTTATCACCCTTCCTTCTGGTTCAGAAGTGAAGAAGACAAAAGCTGTTGAGCGTGAAGCAAAGAAGAGAAAGGCATCAGCTCCACCTGTGCCTGAATTCCTAATGTCGGTGTACACAAACAGGGGTATATGTGTCCCCCTCACTAGTGTGCAGACCTGCAGGCAAACGGACCTTGCCGGGCACACCAAGGCATGGCACTAAGCCAAACTAGAGAAGCCGCTCTTCGTGAGATCCAGGAGAGCATTGATGTCTACTACGCAACTTGTTCTTGTTGACTTGTGTTGGGCCTCCAAGCGCAGAGTTTTGTAGGACAGTAGCAATTTTCCCTCAAGTGGATGACCTAAGGTTTATCAATCCGTGGGAGGTGTAGGATGAAGATGGTCTCTCTCAAACAACCCTGCAACTAAATAATAAAAAGTCTCTTGTGTCCCCAACACACCAAATACAATGGCAAATTGTATAGGTGCACTAGTTCGGCGAAGAGATGGTGATAAAAGTGTAATATGGATGGTAGAAATATATTTTTATAATCTAAATAAATAAAAACAGCAAGGTAGCAAGTGATAAAACAGAGCACAAACAGTATTGCAATGCATGAAAACAAGGCCTAGGGTCCGTACTTTCGCTAGTGCAATTTCTCAACAATGCTAATATAATTGGATCATATAACCATCCCTCAACGTGCGATGAAGAATCACTCCAAAGTTCCTATCTAGCGGAGAACATAAGAATAAATTGTTTGTAGGGTACGAAACCACCTCAAAGCTATTCTTTCCGATCGATCTATCCAAGAGTTCGTACTAAAATAACACCAAAGCAAATTCAGATTCGTAATGCTCAATCCAACACAAAGAACCTCAAAGAGTGCCCCAAGATTTCTACCGGAGAAACAAAGATAAGAACGTGCATCAACCCCTATGCATAGATTACACCAATGTCACCTCGGGAATCCGCAAGTTGAGTGCCAAAACATATATCAAGTGAATCAATACGATACCCCATTGTCACCACGGGTATTCATAGCAAGACATACATAAAGTGTTCTCAAATCCAAAAAAAGTATTCAATCCGATAAAACGAAATCTCAAAGGGAACACTCAATTCATCACAACAAGATAGAGAGGGGAAAACACCATATGATCCAACTATATTAACAAAGCCCGCGATACAGCAAGATCGTGCCATCTCAAGAACACGAGAGAGAGAGAGAGAGATTAAACACATAGCTACTGGTACAAACCCTCAGCCCCGAGGGTGGACTACTCCCTCCTCATCATGGTGTCCACCGGGATGATGAAGATGGCCACCGGTGATGATTTCCCCCTCCGGCAGGGTGCCAGAACGGGGTCTATATTGATTTTTCATGGCTACAGAGGCTTGCGGCGGAGAAACTTCTGATCTAGGGTTACCCCAAGGGTTTTTGGAGTATTTGGGAATTTATAGGCCGAAGAGGCGGTGCGGGAGGCCACCGAGGTGGGCACAACCCACCAGGGCGTGCCAGGCGCGCCCTGGTGGGTTGTGCCCCCCTCGGGGCACCCCCAGGTGCTGCTCTGGCCCATTGGATGTCTTCTGGTCCATAAAAAATGCACAAAAAGTTTCGCTGCGTTTGGACTCCGTTTGGTATTGATTTTCTGCAATGTAAAAAACAAGCAGAAAACAACAACTGGCACTAGGCACTATGTCAACAAGTTAGTCCCAAAAAATGATACAAAGTTGCTATAAAATGATTGTAAAACATCCAAGAATGATAATATAGCAGCATGAATACTTCATAAATTATAGATACGTTGGAGACGTATCAGCATCCCCAAGCTTAATTCCTACTCGTCCTCGAGTAGGTAAATGATAAAAGAAATAATT
This sequence comes from Thinopyrum elongatum, assembly GCA_011799875.1. NCBI lineage: Eukaryota > Viridiplantae > Streptophyta > Magnoliopsida > Poales > Poaceae > Thinopyrum > Thinopyrum elongatum. Next base: position 125,100,446 of record CM022301.1, read on the forward strand.
TATGAGGTGTGAATGCTAGCAAAGTGCATAAGTTTGATCAATAGTAATTTCAATCACTTTTCCTAGCATCATAACTGCAACTCTTTCTCATAAAACTCATCATGTTAAAGTGGCAACCAATTCACATGTTAAGGTTCAAACAATGAATTCTCTTGAAGCTCAACAACCTATATTCTTAGTCACCAAACAATTGCAATTCAACTTATTCAACAGAGTCTAAGTAAGAGCTCCACATACTCAACCATCATATAGTCTTCTATGATTGCTAACACTCACCGCATACACATGAGCAAAACGTTTCAACTGGATACATAGAAAGATGGGGGCTTATAATTTCGCCTCCCAACGTATTCACCTCAAGGGTGATGTCAACAATAATAACTCATGCTACCCATATCCAACTGGATATATGTGCCTAGATCTTTCCTCACCACATGATGCTTGCCAAAAGAGAAAAATAAAAAGGAATAGAGAGAAAAACTTTGACTCTTGCATAAAAGTAAATACATAAAAGTAAAAGATAGGCCCTTCGCAGAGGGAAGCAGAGGTTGCCATGCGCTTATTTGTTTGTATGCTCAACCCCTTAGTGCAAAAGGACGTCATGTTATATTGCCCCTTATGATAGCAACCTTTATTATGCAGTCTGTCGCTTTTATTCTTTGCCATCACAAGTTCGTACAACGCTCAATTTTCTCTTACACTAAATGACCTAACACTTTTAGAAGCAATTTTTATTGCCTTATTGCACCGATGACAACTTACTTGAAGGATCTTACTCAATCCTTAGGTAGGTATGGTGGACTCTTGAAAATAAGATTTGGGTTCAAGGGTTTTTGGATGCACAAGTAGTATCTCTACTTGGTGCGGAATTTTTGGCTAGCAAAGATGGGGGGCAAGCACCACATGTTGAAGGATCTATGACAATATAACTTCTATGTGAATATGAACAAACATAAATCATTACGTTGTCTTCCTTGTCCAACGTCAACAATTTTGGCATATAATATTTTGATGGGGCTCACAATCACAAAAGATTTCCAAGATAGTGTATTTGCATGTGAAAGTTCTCTTCCTTATAGTAATCATTCATGAATTGCTTGTATGACAAATATTGTGATTGTCAAGCTTCAAAAGATTTCATTTTCTAAACCCAATGTGAAGGTACCACTAGGCATGATATGAACATATGAAGCACATATAATTTCAAATTTAGGATATTCAATTCATTCAACAATTTACTCATAGGATATAAGTGAAGCACGAGAGTAAATGACAAACTACTCCAAAAAGATATAAGTGAAGATCAAACGAGTAGTCATGTAAATGGGTAGCTATTTGAGAACTCTCTTTTATTTAAAAACTTTCAGATCTAACTATTTTATTAAAACAGCAAACAAAACAAAATAAAATGAAATTCTAAGAATGGCACACATCATGTGAAGAAGCAAAAACTTAGGCTCAACCGAGGCTAACCGATAATTGTTGATGAAGAAAGGTGGGATGCCAACCGGGGCATCCCCAAGCTTAGATGCTTGAGACTTATTGGATTATTAACTTGGGATGCCTTGGGCTTCCCCAAGCTTGAGCTTTTGTGTCTCCTTAATTCCTTTTATATCACGGTTTCCCTAAATCTTAAAAACTTCATCCACACAAAACTCAACAAGAACTCGTTAGATAAGTTAGTATAAATCAATGCAAAAACCTTATCATTATCTACTGTAGAAAATCACTAAAATTATTATTAAACATTTCATACTAAATGCCACTGCATATTTAATACTTCCATCCTCAAATAGAATCATTAAACAAGCAAACATATGCACACAATGCAAACATAACAGCAATCTGGCTAAACAGTACAGTCTGTAAAGAGTGCAATATTCTTCATACTTCCCTAACTCCAAAAATTCTGAAAATTTAAAACACTATAGAAATTTATTATATCTTACCATGCAAAAAATTTCAACCTTTTATCATATTCTGGCTTGTTTAGAGAATTTTTGCAACAGCGATAAACTTTCTGTTTTGAAACAGCAACTCGTATACATTCAAAATAAGCATCGAAAAGGCTATACTTGACATTTTTATTGAAGTAAAAGATGCAAAACATTATTATAGATAACGGCAAGCAAATAATAATAAAATAAAATGATGCTCCAAGAAAAACACATGTCATGTGACGAATGAAAACATAGCTCCAAGTGAGGTTACCGATAATGTTGAAGACGAAAGAGGGGATGCCTTCCGGGGCATCCCCAAGCTTAGTTGCTTGGATCTTCCTTGGATATTACCTTGGGGTGCCTTGGGCATCCCCAATCTTAGGTTCTTGTCACTCCTTATTCTCCTCATATCGATATCTCACCCAAAACTTGAAAACTTCAATCACACGAAACTTAACGGAACTTCGTGAGATGGATTAGTTTGATAAAGACAAATCATTCACTTGGGTACTGTCAAAGACAAGATTCATAATTATTCTCACACAATTCCCAATGTACTATACAATTTCCACCATTTATATTAAGCAATATAATCCATAGAAATCGTAAAACAAGCAAACTATGCATTGCAAACAGAATCTGTCAAAAACAGATCAGTACGTAAATCTCTGAATTAAGGTCCTACTTATGTCACTCCAAAAATTCTGAAAATTTTGGAAAACGTAGGAAATTTGTAGGTCAATCATCTGTAAAACATTTAGAGTTTTTTGACGCTCCAATGAATTTAAATATTTCTGTTACTGGAAGCAAAAGTTTCTGTTTTTGCACAGAATCAAGTCAACTATCATCCACACTATCCCAAAGGCTTTACTTGGCACTTTATTGAAACAAAACCTATAAAACATGATTACTAAAGTAGCCTAATCATGTGAAAACACCAAAACATTAGGGGTAAATGTTGGGTTGTCTCCCAACAAGCGCTTTTCTTTAATGCCTTTTAGATAGGCATGATGATTTCAATGATGCTCGCATAAAAGATAAGAATTGAAACATAACAAGAGCATCATGAAGCATATGACTAGCACATTTAAGTCTAACCCACTTCCTATGCATAGGGATTTTATGAGAAAACAACTTATGGGAACAAGAATCAACTAGCATAGGAAGGCAAAACAAGTGCAACTTCAAAACTTTCAACATAAAGAGAGGAAACTTGATATTATTGCAATATGTAAAAGCATATGTTCCCCTATCATAATAATTTTCAGTATCATCATGAATGAATTCAATAATATAACTATCACATAAATCATACTTTTCATGATCCATAAGCATAGAATTTTTATTACTCTCCACATATGCAAATTTATTCTCATGAATAGTAGTGGGAGCAAACTCAACAAAATAACTATCATGAGATTGAAAATTAAAATCAAGATGACAAGTTTAATGGTTATCATATTTCTTTGTAGCATACATGTCATCACCATAATCATCATAGATAGGAACTTTGTTTTCATAATCAATTGGAACCTCTTCCAGAATAGTGGATTCATCATTAAATAAAGTCATGACCTCTCCAAATCCACTTTCATCAATATAATCATCATAAATAGGAGGCATGCAATCATCATAATAAATTTTCTCATCAAAACTTGCGGGACTAAAAATATCATCTTCATCAAATATAGCATCCCCAAGCTTATGGCTTTGCATATCGTTAGCATCATGGATATTCAAAGAGTTCATACCAACAACATTGCAATCATGCTCATCATTCATGGATTCTATGCCAAACATTTTATTGAATTCTTCTTCTATCAATTCAGCACAATTTTCCGATCCATCATTTTCAAGAAAGACATTATAAAGATGAACAATATGAGATCACCTCAAATCCATTTTTTTGTGGTTTTCTTTTATAAACCAAACTAGTGATAAAACAAGAAACTAAAAGATTCTATTGCAAGATCTAAAGATATACCTTCAAGCACTCACCTCTCCGGCAACGGCGCTAGAAAAGAGCTTGATGTCTACTACGCAACTTGTTCTTGTAGACTTGTGTTGGGCCTCCAAGCGCAGAGTTTTGTCGGACAGCAGCAATTTTCCCTCAAGTGGATGACCTAAGGTTTATCAATCCATGGGAGGTATAGGATGAAGATGGTCTCTCTCAAACAACCCTGCAACCAAATAATAAAAAGTCTCTTGTGTCCCCAACACACCAAATACAATGGCAAATTGTATAGGTGCACTAGTTCGTCAAAGAGATGGTGATAAAAGTGTAATATGGATGGTAGAAATATATTTTTATAATCTAAATAAATAAAAACAGCAAGGTAGCAAGTGATAAAACGGAGCACAAACGGTATTGCAATGCTTAAAAACAAGGCCTAGGGTCCATACTTTCGCTAGTGCAATCTCTCAACAATGCTAATATAATTGGATCATATAACCATCCCTCAACGTGCGATGAAGAATCACTCCAAAGTTCCTATCTAGCGGAGAACATAAGAATAAATTGTTTGTAGGGTACGAAACCACCTCAAAGCTATTCTTTCCAATCGATCTATCCAAGAGTTCGTATTAAAATAACACCAAAGCAAATTCAGATTCATAATGCTCAATCCAACAAAAAGAACCTCAAAGAGTGCCCCAAGATTTCTACCGGAGAAACAAAGACAAGAACGTGCATCAACCCCTATGCATATATTACCCTAATGTCACCTCGGGAATCCGTGAGTTGAGTGCCAAAACATATATCAAGTGAATCAATACGATACCCCATTGTCACCACGGGTATTCATAGCAAGACATACATAAAGTTTTCTCAAATCCAAAAAAAGTATTCAATCCGATAAAATGAAATCTCAAAGGGAAAACTCAATTCATCACAACAAGATAGAGAGGGGAAAACACCATATGATCCAACTATATTAACAAAGCCCGCGATACATCAAGATCGTGCCATCTCAAGAACACGAGAGAGAGAGAGAGAGAGAGAGATTAAACACATAGCTACTGGTACAAACCCTGAGCCCCGAGGGTGGACTACTCCCTCCTCATCATGGTGTCCACCGGGATGATGAAGATGGCCACCGGTGATGATTTCCCCCTCCGGCAGGGTGCCAGAACGGGGTCTATATTGATTTTTCATGGCTACAGAGGCTTGCGGCGGCGGAATTTCTGATCTAGGGTTACCCCAAGGGTTTTTGGAGTATTTGGGAATTTATAGGGCGAAGAGGCGGTGCGGGAGGCCACCGAGGTGGGCATAACCCACCGGGGCGCACCTGGGGGCCCAGGCGTGCCCTGGTGGGTTGTGCCCCCCTCAGGGCACCCCCAGGTGCTGCTTTGGCCCATTGGATGTCTTCTGGTCCATAAAAAATCCACAAAAAGTTTCGCTGCGTTTGGACTCCGTTTGGTATTGATTTTCTGCGATGTAAAAAACAAGCAAAAAACAACAACTGGCACTAGGCACGATGTCAACAAGTTAGTCCCAAAAAATGATATAAAGTTGCAATAAAATGATTGTAAAACATCCAAGAATGATAATATAGCAGCATGAATACTTCATAAATTATAGATACGTTGGAGACGTATCAGCATCCCCAAGCTTAATTCCTACTCGTCCTCGAGTAGGTAAATGATAAAAGAAATAATTTATGTAGTGTGAATGCTAGCAAAGTGCATAAGTTTGATCAATAGTAATTTCAATCACTTTTCCTAGCATCATAACTGCAACTCTTTCTCATAAAACTCATCATGTTAAAGTGGCAACCAATTCACATATTAAGGTTCAAACAATGAATTGTCTTGAACCTCAACAACCTATATTCTTAGTCACCAAACAATTGCAATTCAACTTATTCAACAGAGTCTAAGTAAGAGCTCCACATACTCAACCATCATATAGTCTTCTATGATTGCTAACACTCACCGCATACACATGAGCAAAACGTTTCAACCGGATACATAGAAAGATGCGGCCTTATAATTTCGCCTCCCAACGTATTCACCTCAAGGGTAATGTCAACAATAATAACTCATGCTACCCATATCCAACTGGATATATGTGCCTAGATCTTTCCTCACCACATGATGCTTACCAAAAGAGAAAAATAAAAAGGAATAGAGAGAAAAACTTTGACTCTTGCATAAAAGTAAAAGATAGGCCCTTCGCACAGGGAAGCAGAGGTTGCCATGCGCTTATTTGTTTGTATGCTCAACCCCTTAGTGCAAAAGAACGTCATGTTATATTGCCCCTTATGATAGCAACCTTTATTATGCAGTCTGTCGCTTTTATTCTTTGCCATCACAAGTTCGTACAACGCTCAATTTTCTCTTACACTAAATGATCTAACACTTTTAGAAGCAATTTTTGTTGCCTTATTGCACCGATGACAACTTACTTGAAGGATCTTACTCAATCCTTAGGTAGGTATGGTGGACTCTTGAAAATAAGATTTGGGTTCAAGGGTTTTTGGATGCACAAGTAGTATCTCTACTTGGTGCGGAATTTTTGGCTAGCAAAGATGGGGGGCAAGCACCACATGTTGAAGGATCTATGACAATATAACTTCTATGTGAATATGAACAAACATAAATCATTACGTTGTCTTCCTTGTCCAACGTCAACAATTTTGGCATATAATATTTTGATGGGGCTCACAATCACAAAAGATTTCCAAGATAGTGTATTTGCATGTGAAAGTTCTCTTCCTTATAGTAATCATTCATGAATTGCTTGTATGACAAATATTGTGATTGTCAAGCTTCAAAAGATTTCATTTTCTAAACCCAATGTGAAGGTACCACTAGGCATGATATGAACATATGAAGCACATATAATTTCAAATTTAGGATATTCAATTCATTCAACAATTTACTCATAGGATATAAGTGAAGCACGAGAGTAAATGACAAACTACTCCAAAAAGAAATAAGTGAAGATCAAACGAGTAGTCATGTAAATGGGTAGCTATTTGAGAACTCTCTTTTATTTAAAAACTTTCAAATCTAATTATTTTATTAAAACAGCAAAAAAAAAATGAAATTCTAAGAATGGCACACATCATGTGAAGAAGCAAAAACTTAGGCTCAACCGAGGCTAACCGATAATTGTTGATGAAGAAAGGTGGGATGCCTACCGGGGCATCCCCAAGCTTAGATGCTTGAGACTTATTGGATTGTTAACTTGTGATGCCTTGGGCATCCCCAAGCTTGAGCTTTTGTGTCTCCTTAATTCCTTTTATATCACGGTTTCCCTAAATCTTAAAAAATTCATCCACACAAAACTCAACAAGAACTCGTTAGATAAGTTAGTATAAATCAATGCAAAAACCTTATCATTCTCTACTATAGAAAATCACTAAAATTATTATTCAACATTGCATACTAAATGCCTCTGCATATTTAATACTTCCATCCTCAAATAGAATCATTAAACAAGCAAACATATGCACACAATGCAAACACAACAGCAATCTGGATAAACAGTACAGTCTGTAAAGAGTGCAATATTCTTCATACTTCCCTAAGTCCAAAAATTCAGAGTTTTTCGACGCTCCAGTGAATTTAAACAATTCTGTTACTGGAAGCAAAAGTTTCTATTTTTGCACAGAATCAATTCAACTATCATCCACACTATCCCAAAGGCTTTACTTGGCACTTTATTGAAACAAAACCTATTAAACAAGATTACTACAGTAGCCTAATCATGTGAAAACACCAAAAAAGTAGGGGTAAATGTTGGGTTGTCTCCCAACAAGCGCTTTTCTTTAATGCCTTTAACTAGGCATGATGATTTCAATGATGCTCGCATAAAAGATAAGAATTGAAACATAACAAGAGCATCATGAAGCATATGACTAGCACATTTAAGTCTAACCCACTTCCTATGCATAGGGATTTTGTGAGCAAACAACTTATGGGAACAAGAATCAACTAGCATAGGAAGGCAAAACAAGTGCAACTTCAAAACTTTCAACATAAAGAGAGGAATCTTGATATTATTGCAATATGTAAAAGCATATGTTCCCCTCTCTTAATAATTTTCAGTAGCATCATGAATGAATTCAACAATATAACTATCACATAAATCATTCTTTTCATGATCCACAAGCATAGAATTTTTATTACTCTCCACATATGCAAATTTATTCTCATGAATAGTAGTGGGAGCATGCTCAACAAAATAACTATCATGAGATTGAAAATTAAAATCAAGATGACAAGTTTCATGGTTATCATAATTCTTTGTAGCTTACATGTCATCACCATAATCATCATAGATAGGAACTTTGTTTTCATAATCAATTGGAACCTCTTCCAGAATAGTGGATTCATTATTAAATAAAGTCATGACCTCTCCGAATCCACTTTCATCAATATAATCATCATAAATAGGAGGCATGCAATCATCATAATAAATTTTCTCATCAAAACTTGCGGGACTAAAAATATCATCTTCATCAAATATAGCATCCCCAAGCTTATGGCTTTGCATATCGTTAGCATCATGGATATTCAAAGAGTTCATACCAACAACATTGCAATCATGCTCATCATTCATGGATTCTATGCCAAACATTTTATTGAATTCTTCTTCTATCAATTGAGCACAATTTTCCGATCCATCATTTTCAAGAAAGACATTATAAAGATGAACAATATGAGACCACCTCAAATCCATTTTTTTGTGGTTTTCTTTTATAAACCAAACTAGTGATAAAACAAGAAACTAAAAGATTCAATTGCAAGATCTAAAGATATACCTTCAAGCACTCACCTCCCCGGCAACGGCGCCAGAAAAGAGCTTGATGTCTACTATGCAACTTGTTCTTGTAGACTTGTGTTGGGCCTCCAAGCGCAGAGTTTTGTAGGACAGTAGCAATTTTCCCTCAAGTGGATGACCTAAGGTTTATTAATCCATCGGAGGTGTAGGATGAAGATGGTCTCTCTCAAACAACCCTGCAACCAAATAATAAAAGGTCTCTTGTGTCCCCAACACACCAAATACAATGGCAAATTGTATAGGTGCACTAGTTCGTCAAAGAGATGGTGATAAAAGTGTAATATGGATGGTAGAAATGTATTTTTATAATCTGAATAAATAAAAACAGCAAGGTAGCAAGTGATAAAACGGAGCACAAACGGTATTGCAATGCTTGAAAACAAGGCCTAGGGTCCATACTTTCGCTAGTGCAATCTCTCAACAATGCTAATATAATTGGATCATATAACCATCCCTCAACGTGCGATGAAGAATCACTCCAAAGTTCCTATCTAGCGGAGAACATAAGAATACATTATTTGTAGGGTACGAAACCACCTCAAAGCTATTCGTTCCGATCGATCTATCCAAGAGTTCGTATTAAAATAACACCAAAGCAAATTCAGATTCATAATGCTCAATCCAACAAAAAGAACCTCAAAGAGTGCCCCAAGATTTCTACCGGAGAAACAAAGACAAGAACGTGCATCAACCCCTATGCATATATTACCCTAATGTCACCTCGGGAATCCGTGAGTTGAGTGCCAAAACATATATCAAGTGAATCAATACGATACCCCATTGTCACCACGGGTATTCATAGCAAGACATACATAAAGTTTTCTCAAATCCAAAAAAAGTATTCAATCCGATAAAATGAAATCTCAAAGGGAAAACTCAATTCATCACAACAAGATAGAGAGGGGAAAACACCATATGATCCAACTATATTAACAAAGCCCGCGATACATCAAGATCGTGCCATCTCAAGAACACGAGAGAGAGAGAGAGAGAGAGAGAGAGATTAAACACATAGCTACTGGTACAAACCCTGAGCCCCGAGGGTGGACTACTCCCTCCTCATCATGGTGTCCACCGGGATGATGAAGATGGCCACCGGTGATGATTTCCCCCTCCGGCAGGGTGCCAGAACGGGGTCTATATTGATTTTTCATGGCTACAGAGGCTTGCGGCGGCGGAATTTCTGATCTAGGGTTACCCCAAGGGTTTTTGGAGTATTTGGGAATTTATAGGGCGAAGAGGCGGTGCGGGAGGCCACCGAGGTGGGCATAACCCACCGGGGCGCACCTGGGGGCCCAGGCGTGCCCTGGTGGGTTGTGCCCCCCTCAGGGCACCCCCAGGTGCTGCTTTGGCCCATTGGATGTCTTCTGGTCCATAAAAAATCCACAAAAAGTTTCGCTGCGTTTGGACTCCGTTTGGTATTGATTTTCTGCGATGTAAAAAACAAGCAAAAAACAACAACTGGCACTAGGCACGATGTCAACAAGTTAGTCCCAAAAAATGATATAAAGTTGCAATAAAATGATTGTAAAACATCCAAGAATGATAATATAGCAGCATGAATACTTCATAAATTATAGATACGTTGGAGACGTATCAGCATCCCCAAGCTTAATTCCTACTCGTCCTCGAGTAGGTAAATGATAAAAGAAATAATTTATGTAGTGTGAATGCTAGCAAAGTGCATAAGTTTGATCAATAGTAATTTCAATCACTTTTCCTAGCATCATAACTGCAACTCTTTCTCATAAAACTCATCATGTTAAAGTGGCAACCAATTCACATATTAAGGTTCAAACAATGAATTGTCTTGAACCTCAACAACCTATATTCTTAGTCACCAAACAATTGCAATTCAACTTATTCAACAGAGTCTAAGTAAGAGCTCCACATACTCAACCATCATATAGTCTTCTATGATTGCTAACACTCACCGCATACACATGAGCAAAACGTTTCAACCGGATACATAGAAAGATGCGGCCTTATAATTTCGCCTCCCAACGTATTCACCTCAAGGGTAATGTCAACAATAATAACTCATGCTACCCATATCCAACTGGATATATGTGCCTAGATCTTTCCTCACCACATGATGCTTACCAAAAGAGAAAAATAAAAAGGAATAGAGAGAAAAACTTTGACTCTTGCATAAAAGTAAAAGATAGGCCCTTCGCACAGGGAAGCAGAGGTTGCCATGCGCTTATTTGTTTGTATGCTCAACCCCTTAGTGCAAAAGAACGTCATGTTATATTGCCCCTTATGATAGCAACCTTTATTATGCAGTCTGTCGCTTTTATTCTTTGCCATCACAAGTTCGTACAACGCTCAATTTTCTCTTACACTAAATGATCTAACACTTTTAGAAGCAATTTTTGTTGCCTTATTGCACCGATGACAACTTACTTGAAGGATCTTACTCAATCCTTAGGTAGGTATGGTGGACTCTTGAAAATAAGATTTGGGTTCAAGGGTTTTTGGATGCACAAGTAGTATCTCTACTTGGTGCGGAATTTTTGGCTAGCAAAGATGGGGGGCAAGCACCACATGTTGAAGGATCTATGACAATATAACTTCTATGTGAATATGAACAAACATAAATCATTACGTTGTCTTCCTTGTCCAACGTCAACAATTTTGGCATATAATATTTTGATGGGGCTCACAATCACAAAAGATTTCCAAGATAGTGTATTTGCATGTGAAAGTTCTCTTCCTTATAGTAATCATTCATGAATTGCTTGTATGACAAATATTGTGATTGTCAAGCTTCAAAAGATTTCATTTTCTAAACCCAATGTGAAGGTACCACTAGGCATGATATGAACATATGAAGCACATATAATTTCAAATTTAGGATATTCAATTCATTCAACAATTTACTCATAGGATATAAGTGAAGCACGAGAGTAAATGACAAACTACTCCAAAAAGAAATAAGTGAAGATCAAACGAGTAGTCATGTAAATGGGTAGCTATTTGAGAACTCTCTTTTATTTAAAAACTTTCAAATCTAATTATTTTATTAAAACAGCAAAAAAAAATGAAATTCTAAGAATGGCACACATCATGTGAAGAAGCAAAAACTTAGGCTCAACCGAGGCTAACCGATAATTGTTGATGAAGAAAGGTGGGATGCCTACCGGGGCATCCCCAAGCTTAGATGCTTGAGACTTATTGGATTGTTAACTTGTGATGCCTTGGGCATCCCCAAGCTTGAGCTTTTGTGTCTCCTTAATTCCTTTTATATCACGGTTTCCCTAAATCTTAAAAAATTCATCCACACAAAACTCAACAAGAACTCGTTAGATAAGTTAGTATAAATCAATGCAAAAACCTTATCATTCTCTACTATAGAAAATCACTAAAATTATTATTCAACATTGCATACTAAATGCCTCTGCATATTTAATACTTCCATCCTCAAATAGAATCATTAAACAAGCAAACATATGCACACAATGCAAACACAACAACAATCTGGATAAACAGTACAGTCTGTAAAGAGTGCAATATTCTTCATACTTCCCTAAGTCCAAAAATTCAGAGTTTTTCGACGCTCCAGTGAATTTAAACAATTCTGTTACTGGAAGCAAAAGTTTCTATTTTTGCACAGAATCAATTCAACTATCATCCACACTATCCCAAAGGCTTTACTTGGCACTTTATTGAAACAAAACCTATTAAACAAGATTACTACAGTAGCCTAATCATGTGAAAACACCAAAAAAGTAGGGGTAAATGTTGGGTTGTCTCCCAACAAGCGCTTTTCTTTAATGCCTTTAACTAGGCATGATGATTTCAATGATGCTCGCATAAAAGATAAGAATTGAAACATAACAAGAGCATCATGAAGCATATGACTAGCACATTTAAGTCTAACCCACTTCCTATGCATAGGGATTTTGTGAGCAAACAACTTATGGGAACAAGAATCAACTAGCATAGGAAGGCAAAACAAGTGCAACTTCAAAACTTTCAACATAAAGAGAGGAATCTTGATATTATTGCAATATGTAAAAGCATATGTTCCCCTCTCTTAATAATTTTCAGTAGCATCATGAATGAATTCAACAATATAACTATCACATAAATCATTCTTTTCATGATCCACAAGCATAGAATTTTTATTACTCTCCACATATGCAAATTTATTCTCATGAATAGTAGTGGGAGCATGCTCAACAAAATAACTATCATGAGATTGAAAATTAAAATCAAGATGACAAGTTTCATGGTTATCATAATTCTTTGTAGCTTACATGTCATCACCATAATCATCATAGATAGGAACTTTGTTTTCATAATCAATTGGAACCTCTTCCAGAATAGTGGATTCATTATTAAATAAAGTCATGACCTCTCCGAATCCACTTTCATCAATATAATCATCATAAATAGGAGGCATGCAATCATCATAATAAATTTTCTCATCAAAACTTGCGGGACTAAAAATATCATCTTCATCAAATATAGCATCCCCAAGCTTATGGCTTTGCATATCGTTAGCATCATGGATATTCAAAGAGTTCATACCAACAACATTGCAATCATGCTCATCATTCATGGATTCTATGCCAAACATTTTATTGAATTCTTCTTCTATCAATTGAGCACAATTTTCCGATCCATCATTTTCAAGAAAGACATTATAAAGATGAACAATATGAGACCACCTCAAATCCATTTTTTTGTGGTTTTCTTTTATAAACCAAACTAGTGATAAAACAAGAAACTAAAAGATTCAATTGCAAGATCTAAAGATATACCTTCAAGCACTCACCTCCCCGGCAACGGCGCCAGAAAAGAGCTTGATGTCTACTATGCAACTTGTTCTTGTAGACTTGTGTTGGGCCTCCAAGCGCAGAGTTTTGTAGGACAGTAGCAATTTTCCCTCAAGTGGATGACCTAAGGTTTATTAATCCATCGGAGGTGTAGGATGAAGATGGTCTCTCTCAAACAACCCTGCAACCAAATAATAAAAGGTCTCTTGTGTCCCCAACACACCAAATACAATGGCAAATTGTATAGGTGCACTAGTTCGTCAAAGAGATGGTGATAAAAGTGTAATATGGATGGTAGAAATGTATTTTTATAATCTGAATAAATAAAAACAGCAAGGTAGCAAGTGATAAAACGGAGCACAAACGGTATTGCAATGCTTGAAAACAAGGCCTAGGGTCCATACTTTCGCTAGTGCAATCTCTCAACAATGCTAATATAATTGGATCATATAACCATCCCTCAACGTGCGATGAAGAATCACTCCCAAAGTTCCTATCTGCGGAGAACATAAGAATACATTATTTGTAGGGTACGAAACCACCTCAAAGCTATTCGTTCCGATCGATCTATCCAAGAGTTCGTATTAAAATAACACCAAGCAAATTCAGATTCATAATGCTCAATCCAACAAAAAGAACCTCAAAGAGTGCCCCAAGATTTCTACCGAGAAACAAAGACAAGAACGTGCATCAACCCCTATGCATATATTACCCTAATGTCACCTCGGAATCGTGAGTTGAGTGCCAAAACATATATCAAGTGAATCAATACGATACCCCATTGTCACCACGGGTATTCATAGCAAGACATACATAAAGTTTTCTCAAATCCAAAAAAAGTATTCAATCCGATAAATGAAATCTCAAAGGGAAAACTCAATTCATCACAACAAGATAGAGAGGGGAAAACACCATATGATCCAACTATATTAACAAGCCCTCGACATCAAG